>OX411814.1:21368019-22753034 GCA_948253155.1 Leucoma salicis | reverse complement strand
CCATCGTGGACCCACAAAAGGCAAGCGACCTTCACAAATGTCAACTTTTAATATCTAGGCTTAATCAAGACGAATTAAGTGACATAAGTGACATTCTAGACAATATGCCTAAGACAAATTAAAAAATAGGTTAATTTCTGTATATGAAGAGTCTAAAACCAAACAATTAAATCAGCTCTTAAATGAAATTGAACTGAGAGATCAAAAACCGTCTCAACTGTTACGACGGATACAAGATTTAGGTAAATATAGAGTGCCAGATAATACCTTAAAGTTGCTATGGTCTGGCCGGCTACCACATTCTATTAGACCTATAATAACCGCTTGCGATACTGGCGAATTAAAACTCGATAGCCTAGCTCAAATGGCCGATAAAATAATAGAAAATACCAGACCATCGGCATTAGCCCCAGTTACCAAAGTTAGCCCGATCGTAAACCAAGGATCTAGCTACAATATAATGAGTGATATCAATCAAATTAAATCAAATATATCTGCACTAAATCACAAAATTACTCACTCAAATAATCATCAAAATCACAAGTCGCGAGACCTATGCCGTTATGGCCAAGGTACGTCTCGATTACGTTCAAAAAGCTGCGAAAATATAACAAAAAATGGTATAAATTATCCTAAACAAACACAAAAACCAGGTGACATAGGTTACAAGTGCTTTTACCATTTCACCTATGGCTCCAGCGCACGCAAATGCGGTGATATAATTAATTGTAAACCGAACTCGGGAAAACTAACCGAGACGCCGGTAAATGTAACCGGTGTCGAAAAGTCCTATCGTTTATCTATAACACATATTTCTTCCGATGTGCAATTTCTAATCGACACTGGCGCTGACGTGTCCATTCTAGCCACTAAGAAGCAAAATGGATCCACGTCCGATTATATATTATATGCAGCTAACGGCACAAAAATAAAAACATATGGCGAAAATACCATTAAAGTTAATTTAGGGTTACGCCGTACATTCAAATGGAAATTTATATTAGCGGACGTTCAACGTTCGATCATAGATGCTGACTTCCTCGCTGCTAATAAACTAATGATAGATTTACACGGTAGGAAATTAATAGATAAAATAACATTATTATCGCGCCCCACTAACATAATTCAATCTAACGAGGCAAGTATTCGGTCAATCGACGTAAACGACGAATACCATCGCATTTTACAAAAATTTCACGATATCACTAATTAGAAAACTTTAAAGCATGTGCTTTTTTTTTGGGATTTCCCAAACACGACGTACAACATTACATTTACACGACCGTTCTCCAGTTCACGAAAAAGTACGTCCTCTCAACCCGGAAAAATACAAAATAGCCAAGGCAAAATTTGAAAGAATGATGCAGTTAGGTATTTGTAGACCTTCCAATAGCCCTTGGGCTAACCCACTCGTATGTGTTAAGAAAAAAGATGGTGAGATAAGACCTTGTGGTGACTATCGTCGGCTCAACGCACAAACAATCCCCGACCGTTACCCATTACCAAGACTGCTCGATTTTACATATATATTAAAAGGAAAAAACTATATTTTCAAAAATTGATGTCCGGAAAGCCTATCACAATATAACAATAGCTCCCGAGGACATTCCAAAGACTGCAGTCATAACTCGGTTTGGTTTATTCGAATTCACACGAATGAACTTTGGGTTACGTAACGCAGCACAAGACTTTTAAAGATTTGTAAATAATGCATTAAAAAATCTAGATTTCGCATTTGCGTATATATATGATATTATTTTAGCCTCAGAAACAAAAGAAATGCACATAAACCACTTAAATATTGTCTTAGAACCTTTAAATGATTACGGCTTAACTATCAACACAGACAAATGCGAATTCGGTAAATCAGAACTTAACTTCCTCGGTTATCACATCAGCTCAAAGGGAGTAAAACCAACTACCGAGACAATATAACTTATACATGACTATGCAACCAAACACAATCGAGCAACTACGACGATTTCTCGGCATGATGAATTTCTATAGACAAAGTATACCAAAAGCTGCAGAAATTCAAGCTCCATTGAACGCGTACTTACATAATTCCAAAAAGCGCGACAAAACTGTAGTTACATGGACTGAAAGTGCGTTAAAAGCATTCAGCGAATGTAAACAAAGTATTAGTACCACAGTCATATTATCACACCCAGATTCATCCGCACCTCTAGTTTTAATGACGGATGCTTCTGGTAACTGCGTAGGTGCAGCCTTACATCAATTAGTCTAAAAAAAAAATACAAAAATCTACAACCCCTAGGATTTTTTTCTAAAAAACTCACCGACACTCAATCAAGGTATAGCACTTACGATAGGGAACTACTAGCGATTTACATGGCAATAAAACATTTTCGCTATATGGTAGAAGGTAGACAACTCACAGTACTTACAGATCACAAACCATTAACCTTCGCCTTATCAAAAAAAGTCTCACCCTCAGACTCACCTAGGCGCTTGAGACAATTAGATTTTATTTCCCAATTTTGCGATAAGATAAACTTGATAGAGGGCGATGAAAACACAGTCGCCGACGCCTTATCCAGAATTAACGAAATTATACTTCCATCTTTATTTGATTACCAAAAACTCGCAGAACTACAAAATAACGACAAAGAGTTACAAAATTTATACACACGTGATAATCTCCAATTTAAATTAATAACAATGCCTAATAGCGATGTAAAAATAATTTGCGAAACTTCTACAAAGAAACCTTATCTACCTATACAGTTCAGAGAGCTTGCTATGAAAAAAATACATAACATAAGTCATACGGGTATAGAAGCCACTAAACGCTTAGTTAAAAATAGATATTTTTGGTCAAGCAAAAAAAAAAAAAAACTACGTAAAAAATTGTATCCCGTGTCAAAAAAGCAAAGTACAACGTCACACGATAACACCCTTGGGAGAATTCAACGATACAGGACAACGTTTTGAAAACGTTCACATAGATATTATAGGTCCTTTACCACCTTCCGAGGATTATAAATATTGTATTACCATTATCGATAGGGTAACAAAATGGCCTGAAGTTTTACCTGTAAAAGACATTTCAGCCGAAACGGTTGCTAGTGTTCGTAGAACAATGGATCGCACGTTTCAGTTGCCCAGTCAGTATAACCTCCGACCAGGGTCGTCAATTCGAATCCAACCTATTTAAATTTTAAAAAAACTAGGTAGCGAACGTATCCGAACAACGGCGTATAATCAAAATGCAAAATGCTCAAGTAATACGCGATGGACACACGAAATACCTCTAGTACTACTACGTTTACGCATAGCGGTTAAGGTAGACCTAGGTTACAGTCCATCTCAATTTTTATACGGCAGTACCCTCAGACTACCGGGCGATCTATTTACTACAAAGCCTACAACACATATTAACGATCGTGACTACATAAAACATTTAACACTTGCGTTATCATCAGTGCCCAATCTTTCACATTCAACTTTACGTAATAACAACAGCAACATATTTGTTCATAAAGATTTAAACTCAAGTACCCATGTATTCGTGAGAGAACACGAAACACGGAAATCTCTTGTACCACCTTACAAAGGGCCTTTCAAAGTTATAACGCACCATCCTAAGTTTTACACTTTAGACTGTAAACAAGTGTGTGGCAAGCAAGTTACGGCGTCACTTGATCGTCTTAAACCAGCTTATTTATTAGATTTTGATAATGTGTTGGTCCCACGCCCAAATAGCACTACAAGTACTCAACCCGATGCCGTCACGAGCCCGAAGAATATTCCTTCACACACTTCAAGTTCACCTAAGCTACCCACTTCAAATCTTTCGACGCCATCAGTCAGAACAAAATATGGTCGCCTCGTTAAGAAAACCGTGAGATTCAACTTATAAAGCTCCGGTTAATCACCGTGTATGAGTCACCACTCATTGGCACTCATTCATCGTCATACGTCAATGGGATATGAACACTTACACTCCATGCACGAGATGTCATCACCCGCCGCAGTATCGTTGGCGTAGCAGCATTTAACCCCGTGTATACTCTACGTGAGAGGGCGTTATCGTAAGCTCTCCAGTGCACCACAAAAAAACTCAGCCACGCTCTCGAGTCAAGAATTTCTCGCATAAATTATCAAAACAATCGTAAACAAATCTCGTGTGGCTTTAAAAAAAATGTTAATAGTTTCGGTGTTAAAAACGGCGCGTTTAAGTGTCTCATACAATCACATCTTTGTGTATAGCTTAGCAAGTAGAACTTTAATCTTAGTTAGTATAATTTTACTTTTGTATTCTTTTCAAATGTCAACTAGCGATAAGAGTTCTCAGTTAACGTAACTAAACCAAGCCCTTTTGTATAGTCCTTTTAAAAGATTAAAACAGTCAGTCCTTGAGACTCCGAACACGCGTTTTATTTCTCTTTGCAAACCTTCTGATAAATCTCTCATTTATATTCACCAGCGGTCACTTACCATAACCAAGGTGGTGACTAACAAACTAACTATACACCAACACCAAAGCTGGTGTTAACAGTAAAACTCGAATAGTCAATCAAGTACTACTCTCTGTTACGGGGAAATCCCTAACAATGATTCGGTTGATGGTTAGGTATTTGAAATCTCCTATTGAGGTGACTATGGAGACTACGAAATCAGCTAGCAGTTCAAGTCTATGCACATACAAGCAACTATATGTGGACTGTACGAACTTTTTTCATGTATCAGAGACAAACCCATCTCTATGCCGCCATCTATGCAGTCTTCGTTTTTTCTAATATACCTAATCTATTATATTTCCAGTGTACGGAAAAAGCAATACTGATTTATGCTACACTAATAATATTAAGATAGTTATAAGAAAGTCTTTGTAATTTGTAATAAAATAAATAATATATGCTGTGAAATTCCAGACAGTTTCGTTCAGTGCGCTGGGCGTCCCGCGTGATCCAAGTGAAAGTGGACATCGAGTCTCCACAGCGAGTGCTCGCTCTGTTGGAATTGTTGCTCGCTCGGCCGCGGCTTGAGACAGCGCTAGAATGCACTGAAGGTTCGTTAAAGTGATTTTATGGTAATATTGATGATTCCAGCATGCGGTTTCATACATAATGATGACGATGATCTCCAGACCAATTTCGATCACGGAAGCCAGTGTCAAGGGAAACTACTTAACTATGCAGGAGATACCATAGAGCACGAGTGTTTGCAAAATAAAGTATTTACTTTACCCTCTCTCACTCTGCCCACATTATGATATTGGCAAACTTGTGGCAACCCTTCGCTGCTCAAGCCAAAAAATCTAAATTGAATTGAACGAATGTTTGCACAAACACAAGTCACAGTAAACCAAAAAATGAACAGTAGAATGAATGTCTTCATACAAATAGCCGAAATGCGAGTTGTTGAGGCGAAGTGGCTTAGATACCGGCCTCCCGCCCGAGTATTGTGGGTTTGATTCCCACACAGGATAACTCTTTGTGTGATCCACAAATGGTTGTTCTAAAGTATAAATTATTTGAGAATAAGGAAAAAGAGATTTTTTGTACTAGCGGGAAACGAACCCGCGTCTTTTCCAATCCGGGGAAGTGCTCTAAGCCACTGAGCTATAGTACAGGTACTTCGACCATCCCAATCTCCTTATTACATTTGTCTTTACGACCAGCGCCATCTAAATCTCTTTTTCCTTATTCTCAAATAATTTATACTTTAAAAGTGGCGGAGCATGTCAAATGCTAAAAAATATAGATCAAAAATGGTTGTTCTAAGTCTGAGTGTACTTTGTGTCAGTGAAATTGTATGTTTGTAAATTTCCCCACGATACAAGGGTTATTACATAGTGCAGCGTGTTCTCTTTAAAAAAAATTCCTCCTACTCACCAAATATTGTGGATTTATTGTATTTGTGTATTTACAGAGGTGGATGATGTGTGGGAAGAGGTGGACAAGCGTGGCTACGCCGGTGCAGTGAGCGATGGCGCGCTGAGGGAGAAAGATCTTCTGTCCTTGTTGCGCGCTTTCCCCCTTAGAGACTTAGTGGCGAGGATACTTCTGTTTACGCATAACGTGAGTTATTTTTTTTTATATAAAAAGTTGGTGCGATATTCCTGATGGTAGGTGGTGGTGGGAGTCTCCTAGAGAGCTACGGCAAATAGGCTTTTTAATTTAGATAAATAGGATGCCCAATAAAAGAATGAAATAGTTGTTTTTTTTAACACTCTTACCATAAAACAGTAAAATAAAGAATGCTGCCATCATATGTCCCTTTTAGGCTACATTTCCAACAAATATGTCTAAGCTAGTGCATAATACGAGCCCCGATGCAAAATACTTCGTCTAGTGTGAAATTTTCTCTGTGAGATTTTTTCTAACTTTATTATTTTTGTATATCTATATAAAATATTAAGCTGTTCTACTATCACATGTCGCGTTACTTATGCCATTTTTTAATTATGAACCAATAAACTATTTGAGCTTTTTAAATTTATACATATCCTGTTTTAAATTCGAAGAAGCTATAAGCAAAATAGTTCGTCTAATTGTTAATCGATGCAAAAGAGTTCGTCTATCGGTGAGTTAAATAAGATTATTCCTTCTTTGTACAATTATGTTGCATAATTTGAATTTGTAAAAGTAATTCTGTGTCGTTTGTCAAGTGAGACAGTATAAATTCTTAAAATTTCAGTTTTTTTTCATTAGTTTTCAAATAACAATGGGTCATGGCAAACCCGTGTGTGAAGAGTTTCGAAAACGAATGGTTTGTGGGGTCGATGCTGGCAAATCAAGTTACCAAATATCTAAAGACTTGATACTTCCCAGGTCTACAGTCCAATCTATCATTCAGCACTATAAAAAGAATAGAACGACTTCTTGTTTGAAGAAAACTGGTCGACCACGCATCACAAGTGCAGTAGAAAACAGAATCCTGAAGAAAATTATCAAAAATAATCGTGCTAGAGCTGGAGAACTCACGGTACAATGGAAGGACATGATTCACAAAGACGTCTCAGTTGATACTTGCAAAAGAGTCCTAAAAATAATGGGTTACGGATTTTACACCGCTAAGGAGAAACCACTGTTGACTGCTGTACAAAAGAAAAAGAGGTTGAAGTTTGCTCGTGATCATTTAAATTGGACTTCCGATCAGTGGCGTAGTATCATTTGGAGTGACAAGTCCAAATTTGAAGTGACAGTCGGCGATGAAAGGAAAAACGTGATTCGGAACAAAAATGAGGCATTTCATACTGATTGTCTCAAACGCAAAGTGAAGTTTCCGGCGTCCCTTATGCTACATGTCTGCACAAGGTGTTGGTGGTATGCAGTTTGTGGATGGTTCTATCTTAGCTGCAAGGTATCAAAACCTTTTAAAAGAGAATTTACTGCCCTCTATTCCGTCACGTAAACATCAAGATTCCTTCATTTTTCAACAGGATGGTGCTTCCTGCCATACTGCAAGGACAACAAAGACGTGTCTACTGGCGAAAAGCATCCCTACAATCGAATGGCCATCTAACAGCACGGACTCGTCGCCGATCGAAACCCTATGGTGGAAAATGAAAAAAGATTTCCGTAAAAATCCATCAAGATCGTAGAGCGACTTAAAGGCTAAGGCTCTTGGCTGTCTGGGACTCAATTACGCCTAAGGAGTGTGCAGCGTTGGTTGCAACCATGCCTCTTCGTATTAAAGCTGTCATTGTGAGCAAAGGCGATACAACTAAGTGGTAGACGAACTATTTTGCGTGAGTGACAAGGGTAGACGAATACTTTTGCGTTATGTTTTTTAGAATATTTTTTTAAATTTTTTATGTTATGTAAAGTCATGAAAGAATTTCAGTTATGTTAAAATAAACTTTAAAATGTTTCTCAAATTGTGGTTTACTTTTTATTAAACGTTCTTAATTATTTTACCAATATTTACTTTCTATATTTTACGCTTTGCACTATTTTCCATACTAGACGAACTATTTTGCATCGGGGCTCGTAGATCCTATACTTAATTAAAAAACGAAAAGAAAAAGAAGGATATACCTCTAGTTACAGCGACTTCAAAACAACATAAAATTAGACTTATATATTCTAGGACATAAAACAAGCTCGTCCATACGAGTGGGGGGACAATAGCGGCGGTCGAGGCGTCCTGAGGGCCTGCTACGGCGTCCGTAGCCTGTTGTATGTGCTACAGCGTGCTACGAGCATGCACGCGGGCTACGCACGTTTGAGGGAGGCACTACGGGAGATCGCGGCGAACACCTTGCATGCACTCGCTTGTTTACATGCAACTAGCTGGTAATATATAAATATTTTTATTGCGCACGGACGCAGTGAAGCCACAACCCACCAGGTAGTAAGTGGCAACCGCGTCGCTCGTGAAATCAGCACAGCTAAGTTGATGATCTCTGTGAAAATTAGCCAATCGAAAGAATATAGGACACGATCCGCCTGCCCTTTCAGTCATAACATAGCTGCGATGCTTCACGACAGTTTGAAATTTTGTTTTGCTACCGAAATCATCAGTGGTTTTTGAAGTTAAAACTTTTTTAAGGCGCGCCGAGCACTTTTTGGGTGAACAAAAATCATGGAACTCCGTTATCGTCACCAAACGCTCCGGTCTTCTTTAGGCACGTTGAGTACTTTTTGGGTGAACAAAAATCATGGAACTCGCGTCATCGTCACCGAACCCCCCGTGCGTGATGTGACCTAAAAAAAGTTCCATCAAAATCCGTTCAGTAGTTATTGTGTGATGCGCGAACAAACAAACAGATAAACAAACAAACAGACAAAAAATCTAAAAAAAATCATTAGCAGTTTTACAAACCAAAAATAATTTAAAAATAATAATCTAATGGGCCGTGTGGGGACAGCTTTAGATTGTCCCATGCTTCTCTACCCACGGGAGTCGTAAGTGCCGACTGAGGGAATACTGGCGGAGTGGGCAGCAGCACTCCCTCGAGTATTAACAACATCCACTGCGATCGCCAACCCGCCTGCCAAGAGTGGCGATTACGGCATTATCCCCCATGACGGGACCGCTCGTTGTGGCGTTCTCTTGGGGAGGCCTGTGTCCAGCAGTGGACGTTGAAAGGCTGATGGATGGATGAATAATCTAATAGCTCGACGATACAATTCACAAGTTACTTAGTTCACAATAACTACTGTAGTCATGTATACTTTTATTTTTATATTTTTTGTATTGTGAACTTGTTTGTGGTCTTTCATTAAATAGTTTTCACTTCTATCGGCAGTCCCCAGAGACCGCACCGTATGTTTTTTTTTTAGTTTTTCTGCTCTTTAGTCCTTTCAATTTCACGGACATCCTTCTGTCGCAAGTTACGCCAGTCACTCCTCTCTACTTTAGCCACGTGGGTGATATTTCGCGCTGCATTATACTCCCTGAGGTGTGTAACATTACCCAGATATGGACTTCCTGCCCTCTGATAACGAGTGGCTCTTCTACCTGTGAATTTTGTCCTTTGCACACCACATACTGGGTTTTTGCAACATTCAGCTGTAAACCACATACTTGTAACTGGCGTTTCCACTGTCCTACAGTTTTCTCTAGATCTTCGTGGAGTGTTGTATATATAACTACATATATACATACGTCCATGGGCTTAGGCATGATTAGTTAAGCGATCCATTACATCACTCATCACACTCATAATTTCTACAAAATAATTTCGATGTTTTCACATCTACCAGACGTCCCGAGTCTCTAATATTTAATTGTATCCACTAGCTTCTCCGCCAAAACATGGAAAAAATATCCCTGACGAGTATTTACAATATTTTACGTAATTAATAGCAACAAATAGTACTTCATTATTGACCACAGATGGCATTGTTTTCAAATTTGTATGTTTTTTTTTGTTTTTCAGTCATTCTTACGAACGAGATTTCGAGGGAAGACTCCGGGCAGAATTAGAAGCTGCGTTCTTCGAGGGCTTCCAACTGTTCGAGTCACGGGACGTATACCGTCTCCCCACCACCCTACTCGCTGAAGACACAGCCAAGAGTTACTGTCTCACCTACATAGAACAACTTCATGGTAAGTACATACAAGTATTGTAATATCTTCTTCATCAATCTTTAACAAGTCATATTTTATAGGTTTTATTTGTGAAGTTTTCTGAATGGATTTATAAAATGCATTCTTCATTTGATAGCTCTATTTTCGAGGAATGCTATATAACATCACGCTATTACCCTTAGGGGCCGCGGAAAAGTAAAAAAATTAGTAACACAATAACGAAATTTTGATCATCAATCCATCCAATCAGTCTTCTATCGTCTACTGCTGGACATAGGACTCCCCAAGAGAGCGCCATAACGAGTGGTCCTATACCGCTTGCATCCAACAGGTGTCTGTGACTTTGACCTGACTTGACTTGGTCATTGATCCACCTGGTGGAGGCTCTCATACACTGCGTCGTCCGATATGCAGTCGGCACTTCAGCATAAAATAGAAAAAAGGGTTTTTGGTGTGGTTGATTTATCGAGTGATTTGGGCAGCGTGGTGACGGACTGGTGGAGAATACCAATGTATTTCCCCATTCTTTCCCACGGGTGTCGTACGAGGCGACTAAGGGTAGTACGCAATTATCACCCATTGCATTACTGATGGTAGGGCTGGGTACCAAATAGGAGAACTCACTTGCTGTCGAGCCCGAGCGGGTTGGTACCACCATCTCTATGTGACCGCCCATGAAGCACATCGGTGTGTTTTGATTGTAGCAGGAGATAGCCGTAAAATTTTTCATTTCATATATTATGTGAAATGAAATGGTGAGCAGCGGTTTGACAATTTGACAAGACTGAACTGAATTTGAGAAGAAGAAGAAGAAGTATATTTGAGCCCATGAGCGACGGTCACCATCAGGTGGGCTGCAGCCACCTGCGGTGCGGCCACCTTCGGTCGAATTCGGTCACGTAGAGAGAATATATATATTTATTGATTCGGTGTCTCTTACAAGATTATGTGTTTTCGGCAGCCACCAGGAGGGTAGTATCTAATATGTTGAGATAAAAATTGCTATATTGTTCTTTAAATCAAAATTTCATAATTGAAGCTATTTGTGATAGCGCTGTGTTGCTACTTGCTTCTATTTAGGTATTTTTGAAAATAAAATTCTGAACTGATAAGGCATATTATATTGTCTATGTATTTATACCTATTTATAATACAATTTACTTACTATTTTATGTCTTTCTTATAGTCAAAGATGTTTAGTAGGATCCAATTACTTAAAGACTAGACAGCTTCATTGGTTAATACGGACGATTCTTTCACTTGCTCACATAAGTCAGACCAATGGAAATAATATAAAAAATGTTGACGCAAAAGGCTTTGTATTCTAAAATTTGTTATTATATCATCAACATAATGTCGAGGATCAGATACTACTTGTCTCCACTTAGATATATTAATTTCTCTTATATTACTAAAAACTTTTATTATTAAATCGTCGTAGTTATTTGCGGCAGCTAGTTTTAAGAAACCGGAGGTGCCCATGTATTTAATGTAATCATCTAAATAATTTTCATTTAAATTAACTTCAAGAATATGTATAAAAATAGATAGAAAGTTGTTTAAGTTCTTTGAAATGGCTTCTTTTAAAGATGACTTCACCTTGTTGTCAAATGTGAAATTTTCTTTGTCGATCTCTTTACTTTGCGATATTAATAATTTGAATATATATGATTTATTTTTGTCTATGCGCGATGCGAATTCGGTGTCTACTTTTACTTTAAGATCCATAATATTAAGAACGTTAATAGGGCTCTCGAAAAGCATGTTGGTTATTATAAAATAACAAACTTCTTCCTGTTTCTTAATATCTTCTTCCTTTTTTAGTAAATCAGTTACGTATTCCACAGCAAAATACTCTGTAAATATCATGTGTATGAACTGTGGTATGTCGTTAGCTACGCTGTATATTAGCCCTGTCTTTTCTCCCCCTGTTTCAATCTTTTCCATCATATCATTGATTTCTTTCAAGTCTACTTGATTGAATATTTCCTGACCATTTGCATGGAAAATTGCATATGCGGCCAATTTTTTATGCGTATAAATAAAATATTTGCGTACTTGATCGTAAGTTTCTATTATATCTGGATTATGAATGTCCATTTTATTTTTTTCTTCAAATCGTATTTTTTTTAATTTGCTTTCTAAAAAACTTTCAAATATAGCATATGTATTGAGATCTAAATCCCATTCTTTAGCGTTGTCACTGTCATCTTTTATAGCACTTAGAAAATAATTAGCTATTAGATACATATGTAACGGAGTACCGACGAATTCTAGCATTTCTTTAATACCTTTATTTCCTACAATGGCTCTAAATTGCCGCTGTGAATACTTGCTTAGTCCAGTCGAGTAATTTAATGCATTTTTGTATTTATCTTCTAGAGGGAAAGCCATAGGCAGAAATTGCACTTCTTTTTGCAGATGCACCAGGAAATGAAAATGAACTTTGTTTAATAGAAAATTTTGTGGTTTGTTGATTCTTATAAAATTATCAACGAACGCTTTATTCTGGGTACCCGTTACAAACAACAGAAAATCCTTTATATTTTGAAGTTGTACATCATTAAGTTCGTGTAAAACTAAATTATATTTCCAGAACTTTTCGAAGTATATTTCTTGTTCGTTATCAGCAAAAGGTATCAACTCATACGGCTCTGAGATACCGAAATGTTGTTGTAACACAGTTTTTATTTTGTTATAGGGCCTACTTGTTATCCAAATTCTATGTTTGGGATTATAAATTCTAATAGCATTTAGAAACGCCACAACTTCATTTTCATAATTTGGGCAAATTTCGTCAAATCCATCAAATAATAATATTAAATTTTTATTCTTAAAATTATTAAGAAACAATTTCAATTCAAATACTATCCATTCGTCATCTATGGAGTCTTTTACGTCCACATCACCATTGTTATCTGGTAACAAAGTAATGGTATCATTATTTTTCCTTAATTTGTGTTTAACTATAGCTCGGCACATAAATGTTAACATTTCTAAAGTATTGATGACTTTATTACTTGTTTTCCACGTACTAAACTGTTTAGAATGGTCTAATAAATTCATTCTTATCAACCAGAGTTGCTTATCCAATTGTTTTGTCTTGATCGATAGAAACGAGAGCAACGTTGACTTTCCCATCCCCGGCTTTGCCGTAATAAGTACTACGTTATCTTTGATATCATGCAGTGTATGTAAAACTTCGTTCTTATATTCTGGTTCCTCCGAAATGCATCGACTGACTCTTCTATCTATGAATAGATCGTTGACCTCGTATTTTAATCCTTTCATGTCATAGTTCAGCAACTCAATCGGACTTGTAGGTAATTCCAGCGCATCACTAATAGTAATTGTTTCATTTGAAAGTATTTTATTCAATACAGCCCCTTTAATCAATGCAACTGACTTATCGTCTATAAGCAAATCTAACCTTACTTTCTGGCCTTGAAATATTGCGTGGGACCTTTTTATTATATTTTGTTGTGATATATGATCTAGATCAAATAAACTATTGCCTTCGTCATTGATTATTTTAGCTTCCGGGAAATATTTGATTGTCATTTCAATATAAGTTTTATCTGTGATGACAGTAACATTTTTATTGTGAACAGCACGCGCTATAGCTAATAAGTTTCTATGTAAAGTATTGTCGTATACTAAAATAATGGTTTTATCCTGTTTAATGTTTGTTAATTCTGTAGCTAAAGCTCTTAAATCACTTGTTGGCAAATTTTTCATATACCTTAGATCAAGGGCAACGTACTTGTTATCTGGTAAACTCTGAGTAAGTTTAATGAACGTCAACCTAGTTATGTCTGTTACAATAATGTTTCTTGACAAAAGGTCTACTGATTTCAAAGACCCTGTAGGATTATCCTTAAATGCACATTGAATATTTCTTATTTCACTTAAATACATCATGCTTAATACATTTGTCAATGGATCATTTATAATGCTATCCCTAGCTTTTTTATAAAAATTGCAATCCTTTGTAAGATATTTTGCTTCTTTTTTTATCATCCACCAGTTTTGTATTTCCACATGAAAGTTATGAAATATTGCATCAGATTTTATTCGAAAATACTTTGTGTCAGCTCCCTCGTAACAGTCAATTTCTTGTTTCAATATTTGTCCTACACCATCCTCGTCCTCTTGATTTGTATAGAAAACCAATTTGCTGAAAAATTCTCTCGCTAAATCATCGTCGTCAAATTCTAAAGAAAGTTTAGGAATATTTTGAATCCTTATATCTAGTCTATAATTATATAAATTCATTATTTTACTCTCTAACATTTTTATTAAAGTTTCGCCATGTTTTTCTAACAAAAGTAAATTATCATTAAATTTTAGTAGCTTACTTTTCTCATCTAGTACAAGTACGTTGCCGATGGCACTATCCAAACCTCCATTAACTCTAAAGATCTTTGCGCTTGCACTTGTTTCATTTACTACAACAATGTTATTTGGCTCACACTTGTCAAGCATGTTACAAATCTGTTTGGTTAAATAATTAAGTCTTCTGTCAATATTGTTCTCATTTCCTTTTATGGCTAAGTCTTTATTACCAAATGTAGCCGGCACTTCAAACTGAAAAGATTTTAAAATACGTTTTACACCTGATACGATACCATTTTCTAATTCAGAAGACGGCATATTGACTTTTTCTAGTTGCTGTACTAAATTTGTTGGCATTTCGTTGACAAATTTTAATTGGCCATTTTTGTACGTTAGTATATTTCTTAATAATAATTGGCTGAGGGTATATTCTGCAGGTTTGGAAAAGAATAATGATAATAAATCTTTTACTGGTGTGTCTTCTACCACATCTTTTTTCTGAGTACTAGCATGTTTGTTAAGTAGTCCTTCAAATAGTTTTTCTTTAATTAACAAAAGTTCATCGTCTTTAGAAGAAAAGAAATCCACTCGAAATTTGGCTATCCTGCGGCCATTAGATTGAATATCAGAAACATTGATCACTTTTTTAGCTAATAATACGTGATAACGTAATATTAACGGGTCATTCATATCATTGTTTTTATTATAAATATATGTTACAAAACGTGTAACTAGTCTTCTTATCTCTTCTTTCAAAGCAATTTTACATAAAAACTGTACGTCTTCTTTTGTATATACTGGCTGAGAACCCAAATCGCCTGTAGCTATCATATCGTTTAATATATCAGCACACCTACTATTAAATATATTTTTAAAGTCGCCTTGTTTTGTTGTATATAAAATAAATACACATTCTGTATCGTCATAATTCCTTTTGAAAAAGACGTCTGTGCATGTGTTATTGAATCTCTGCTTAATTTTCAAAAAACTTTCAAAATATTTGGCTAAGTCATTCTTGTTATTGAGTGTTAGAACTTTGTCATCGTTTTCTGAATGTTTGGCCTGTATAAAGACCGCTACAGGGCGCTTTTGGCCTTTTATTGTAACAAGTAAGCATATGTCATCAAAGGCACCGTTACCTTCAACATTGGTGCTCAGATAAAAATCTTCGATAATATCGTTATGTTGTGCTCTAAATAGCAGCAAACTCAATAGTTTTGTTTCATACAACTGTCCACGTATTCCGGCCGTACCATCGCGTTTTTTATACATTGTTGGTTAACAAGATACTATTGATACATATAACAAATGTAACGTATTTTGTTTATGATTGGTCGTGGTTGCATTTTTAGTGAGTTCTATTTTTAAAACATGCTGGGGTTAATCCCGATGTACCTGTAAACAGACAATATTTTATTGAATAGAATTGTAATTTGTGTTTACTTAAGTTAGCGATAAAATCAAAGGGTTGCTAAGACTACCACAGACGTAATGTCACACAGTCCCAGTCGAGACGGCACACGGTGGGTTTATTTAATGGGTGAAGTTGCCCTGTTCGTTGCCCTGAACGATAAGTTGTGAAGTTAGGTACATTTTTTCTTTAGTAGACTAGTTCTAGTTTTATTCTCAGCGAGGCTGACTCTTTGCAACTCTTCTAAATTACATAATTGAGTCTTCGTCTTATTATCCCTATTTTTTTGTTAAGGCAAAGGTGGGGTAAAAGGTACCTACCCGCACACCCCGTCGTTTGGGGCAACCAAAAGGGTAGTGTGGGGCCCTCACCCAATAAATAAACTTGCAGTGTGCCGTCTCTTCGCCTGTGTTGGCGGGACACTGGAACTATGTTGCATTACTTCAGTGGTCGTCTTATTTATCCCTGGCCGTTGAAGTAAATATCTTGAAGAAACATGCACGCATTATACATTTTGTAAACGGTTTTTGAAATCTTTAACCGCAACGGGTCAAAGGAAGCGGGCGAAAATTCATAGAAAGTTGGGCTTGACATTACAGTGTTGATTCCTGCATAATTTGATTTATAAATTAATACCATTTGTAAAAAACTAAAAAGTTTATGAATATAATATTGCAATAAATAAATATAGGTCTCAAAAATATATATCTTTAGGCACATAAACAACGTCATTTTCATCACAATAAACTCTCACACTGTACTTTTTATACACACAGGATACCAAACAGCTGCATTGTACTTAATAGCAACACCTGAGTTATTAGAAATAAAGGAAGAGGTAGGTTACCTACCTAGTAGGTATTTAAACAGTATGAATAAATAAATTCGAAATCCGGTAGATCAGGCTGTCAGGTAAGTAGGCAATATCAAAGTCCGTAGAGAAATGCATGGTCGTTCGTCAAAGCATTAACCGTCAGAATCTTTTTGTCGGTTTTCATTTTCAACTCACACGAAAATTCTGATCAACAGAATTATTCACTAGCGCAAGATCAAGCTAAACGACGCGAATGACGTGACGTCTGACATTATTCACTTTGTTGCCTGAATAAAAAAATGGGATTATCGATTTTCTGATCGATTTTGAGATAATGTTTAACAGCTTCTTTTAAAACTTAAATCAAATTGCCAATAAAGCTACTATTTTTTACTTTTAAAGTAAAGTATGTTCCGAACTTCTTTATATACTAAAAATAAGTATCACTATAAAAAATATAAAATCATTTTAAAAATGTTATTCGACTAATCGATTAACTTATTACATTTGGCAACATTATAAAAGTGGAAATGAAGGAAATCATTAATCTTTTTAATTATCTTTTTATATGTTATCCCATATTTTTACGATTGAATATTTCGCAATTGACAACAAAAAATATAGAAAAAAATATTGATGAACTTTTCATTTGTGTAACGTTTAGGCCCAGATTCGCCCGCTTCCTTAAAGTTTTAAATACACATAATTTCTAAAAATCTCGACACGGCAGAGGTTTTTGCCTTAGGTCTGGATGTGACGACGTGTCCTAATGAAAGGCTCAAAATCAACCTTATCTGTACCTACCTGTAATTATTACACGATGGAAATGGTAGTGAATGCGGAAATGGTAATATTATAATGAGTTATTACACATCGACTTGCGCGCAGGATCGACGGCTTCCAGCCTCCCGAACAAGCCGTCGTTAAACTATTATAAGTATGTAATTATGTGTCGCCAATAAAACTATCTTTAATGCCAGAGTCAAGACAATACTATTCCGCGCCCTCATTTACTTTTAAATTTTTGTAACACCGTTCATCTGTCACTCTCTTTTTATCCGTGTGGTGACGGATTAAGAATACAAGTGTCACCACCCCATTCTTTCCCACGGGTGTCGTATGAGGCGACTAAGGGAAGTAAGCAATTATCATCCATTGCATGACTGGTGGTAGGGCTAGGTACCAAGTGGGAGTACTCACTTGGTATCCGGCCCGAGCGGGTTGATACCACCATCTCCCGTGTGCCGGCCATGAAGCACATCGTTGCGTTTTGGCTGTAGCAGGAGATAGCCGCTTATATTTAATTTCATCTGTAAAATGAATTGGTGAGCAGAGGCTTGCCAATACTCTCGGTATAGTCGAGTCGATGGGCGACGGTTACCATTTACCATCAGATGGACCGTGGCTCGTCTGCCACTACATGCAAAAAAAAAAAAAACTGTACATTTTACGCCTATGCTTAGAACAACCAATTTGTGGATATCACAAAGAACTTTTCTGTGTGGGAATCGAACCTATAACACTCTGCATGGGAGTTTGATGGCTAAACCACTCCGCCATCTGGTGCACTCACTACACATACTATAAATTAAATTGTGATACTATCTATAAGTATACGATAAAATTAGCAGATAAGCTTTTACTTTTAAAACTCCGTACGAAGCGCTGTTGGTCTTTTAGTGAAACTAAGATTAATCATCAGTATAATATTATAGTCATTGCTAAGCTTGCTTACAATTTTTTTCAGTTTAATATATTGTACAGAGCGAGGCTGTATATATGAGCAACTTCTTATTATAGTCATGTGTGTCAACGTTACGGGTCATTGACACTGAAACAGGACAAGATGTCCATCGAACAAGTACATTATTATGCCTTTTTATAAGAACTCATGTAAATGTATGGTTTACGAAACTCCGTCACATTGCCAGGTGCAGAGATGTAAGAGATTGGACTAGCTATCCTACTTAGAAAATTATTGAAATAAATGAGAAAGGTTGCCATCACAATCGTGTACACGTGTACACATGGGGTGTTCCCCTTAATAGACTATCATCACACTCTATATATCACTCTTGACCAGTTTGGCAGCCAAAGTGTATGGTAAGATTATTGAAAGGAGAATGAAGATGGTGTCTGATGAATTTTTGTGTGAGGCACAAGGAGGTTTTAGGTGTGGAAGGGGATGCATGGATCAAGTGTTTTCTCTGCGCAACATTGTGGAGAAGCATCTGGCTGTAGGCCAGAGGGTTTTCTGCAGTTTTGTGGATTTGGAGAAAGCATTTGACACTGTTGTACGAAAGGAACTTTGGGACATTTTGCCGGAGTATGGTATTAACGGTAGACTGCTACAAGCAGTGCAGTCCAACTACATGGACTGCAGAGCTCGTGTGCGGCTGGATGATGGAATGTCACCCTGGTTTGATGTCAATATCGGCGTTAAACAGGGCTGCGTTCTATCAGCCAGACTGTTTATCATATATCTGGATAGACGTCTACAAAGGTTGAATGGAATGAATGTGGGAGTTTAGATGGGTGACTCAGTGGTTAACTCACTGCTATATGCAGACGATGCGGTCCTATTAGCGTAGTCTGCGACTGACCTGCAAACCCTAGTCGACGTAATGGCAGAAGATTGTAAGAAAAGGGGCCTATGTGTGAATGTGAGCAAAACCAAAGTAATGGTTTTGAAAGAGAAGAAGCCAGAACAGATGTTAGAGTAGCAATAGGAAATGGTGTGCTAGAACAAGTGGATGAATTTGTATATCTTGGATGTGGATTCAGTCGGGATGGAAGGTACACCACTGATGTAGAAAGAAGAGTGAATGCGGGAAATAGAGTGAACG
This sequence comes from Leucoma salicis, assembly GCA_948253155.1. Taxonomy (NCBI): domain Eukaryota; kingdom Metazoa; phylum Arthropoda; class Insecta; order Lepidoptera; family Erebidae; genus Leucoma; species Leucoma salicis. The sequence goes on along the minus strand of OX411814.1, from coordinate 22,733,620 downwards.
GAGCATTGGGACAACTTCTCGGCAGCCACCACCTCAGCCAGAAGGCATGTGTCGCAATACACAACGCAGTGCTTGTCCCAACGTTATTATATGGAAGCGAGAGTTGGGTATGTAAAAAGGAGCATGAGAGTAAAATCAATGCGGTCGAAATGCGATCTCTGCGGACCATCTGTGGAGTGAGGCTGACTGACCGCATTCGTAACAATGACGTAAGAGAGCGAGTAGGTATGAAAGAGAGTATTGGTGTAAAGATGCGAAAGGGAATGCTCCGATGGTTCGGACATGTGGAAAGAATGCTACACGAGCGACTGGTTAAGAAGATATACAATGCGAAAGTGGAAGGATGTAGGTACAGGGGGAGACCGAGACTTACCTACCAAGACCAAATTGGTCATGTATTGAAGGAAGATGAAGTCAGGAGTCTCCGAAACCGGCGAGCGTGTATGAAGGGAGTTATGAATGTTGAGGAAGCGAGAGATGTATGCAAGAATAGAGCCTGTTGGCACTCTGTTCTCTCTGCCTACCCCGCAAGGGAAATGGCGTGATGATAAGTAGTATCATACTCTACCAATAGAATATCAGAATATACCTACAACCGTTTACTATTGTGGTTTGGTTATTAGTTATCTTTAGATAAGATTACCTGGCATGTCTTGATTAGTTAATGATAATTATTTTACACAAAGAAAAAGGCACATTTATCACTTTAACCCTAGTGATAATTTGAAAAGGGGTTATTATTTAAATCAATTGAGTCACTTATAATTGACTAGCTGGGGTACCCGGCTTCGCTCGGGGAGTATATGGGATTGTGTGGGAGTTGGAATAAAATGATAAACTTTAAAATATAAAAGGCACAATTTTTTTTTGTGTTTATATGGGGCGTACTTTTGGAGTTGAAAAACTAATAATTTGGCTCTCTAGATATTTCTACAACATTCGAAAGCATTATACAGTATTCCCAGACGTTTTAAGGTGTTTTGAATTTTTTAGGAATTGTTTTACATTTACAATATCAGTAAGGATTATTAATACTTATAGTATTTTTTGTAAATATCTTAGTACTTGCCATTAGAAAACAAAAATCGTTTTGGATTATTGCTCTTGTTAATGTATCGTTCGTATTAAGTATCCTCAGCGATGCCAGGAACGATAGACAAATCATCCAGGTACAACAGTCCAAACTAATAACACCGTATGTTGCAAAGAACTTCACAAAAGCACAAATTATGTCAAATAATGTGGACAATATACACGTGTAGATAACTGAGCTTTGTTGTAACATCTAGAAACTGCAACTCTGTCCAACATTCTATCTAAAAATATTATATTTTAAATTATAAAGACACAAGTGATTGTTTGTAAATCTTGTGCACGCGCCGAATTTCAGATAGTCAATTTGTAAATTAAATTAGCTCGAATGCGACGCTTGATATATCGGTGTCGGTCGCAATTCACAAATACGCAAGTGTATATTTTATATTTGACAGATTGATATTGAACGTGCTGTTAACTTTATTATTTGTTAAAGTAATTTCGATTGTGGATGTCTTAGACCATTGCTTAGAACGTTTAAAGTGTTCGCTAATTGAACCAACTATAATACAATCAATAACTTCTTCCCACTTTTCCTGGTTAAGCTATTATGTGTGATAACCCGTATGCAATGGTTTAATACAGGAAAATTTTATAAATATTTTGATTGCGTGTTGAACAAAAAGCTATCGTCTTTGTACTCAATATATAGAAAGTTACTCCATCCATCCATCCATCAGCCTTTCGACGTCCACTGCTGGACATAGGCCTCCCCAAGAGAACGCCACAACGAGCGGTCCTGTGCGCTCATATGGGGGAATAGTGCCGTAATCGCCACGCTTGGCAAGCGGGTTGGCGATCGCAGTGGATGTTGTTTATACTCGAGGGAGTGCTGCTGCCCACTCCCCCGGTATTCTCTCAGTCGGCTCTTACGACTCCCATGGGTGGAGAGGGGTGGGACAATTCTAAAGCTGGCTCCACACGGCCTAAGGCCTAAGGAAGTTATTATTAAATATAAATTTATAGGAAACACAATTAGATTTCTTTGTAAATTACGGTTAGGTGTGGTTTGCCCACCACCGAAGGAATGTAACATAGTTGCAGTGGCCCGCCAATAAAGGCAAAAAACTACCCTGTTCGTTACCACGAACATTTTTTCCCGATTTAACAAAAAATAAAAATTGGTGATGGGTTTGCCCACTAACTAAGGTTTAGGATGGATTACATCACGAAATGCTAACGCAGGCACAAGGTGTCGCGTAGGTTAAACTCAGTCCCCACACGATATTGACGCCTTGCAGGAATAACTTCCGTGTGCCTTTCGAAGCGATGGTGTCACACTGGGGATCGAATTATATACCGGTACCTACGTACGGACAGCCGTCGGTCTTATCATTAAACTACGCGACCAAGTTTCACTAGACCTTTTATTTATGTTTTTTTGAAATATATTTTGTTAACGTCATCTCTTAGCCTTTCTTGTACTACCAGTATGCTAACATCTAATAATAAAATAGTAAGCCTTAAAAATCCAAGAGACAGCGTTACAAAAATTTAAAAATTTGCCCGTAAATTTTCATTAAATTATAACTGCTATAATGATCATTATCGTATTTATTTTTAAAACAAAGCAGACAATGCTAATGAAAATATAATTATGATTTCTATCAAACAGAACCGCGATTTTTGCAGTAATTTATTAATGATAAAATAACTAATTAGTACAACAAATTATGACATTATTGCTAGGACGAGTACTATACTGATAAAATTTCGTTTACGTTATTATGATTGCTGACTGACGATAAAAATACAGATAATAACGACCTAGAAACGAAAAAATATGTTTAAAATGGGATTAGGGCAGGGTGTGACAATATTGGGAGATGCACCACGATTTTTATTCTTTTGTTTTTATCAACGGACGGAATATCATGCAGGTTACCTGACGGTATGTGGCTATTGCTTTTTGCAGAGATATCGTGGTATATAAGCAAGCCACATCACCCGGCGAACCGACCTTTGAGGAAGAAAGGTTCTCGTGTAGCGACCACATGCTACACGGTGCCGCGTATTACGGTCCACCAACGTGTGCGTATGCGTCGCTCAGTAGTACCCGAAAGGGTAATCCGCCGGCGGACCACTGAAGGAATGTAATATGGTTCCGGTGGCCCACCAATAAAAGCGGAGAGACGGCACACGGCGGGTTTATTTAGTGGGTGAGGGCCCCACACTACCCTATTCGTTGCCCACACAGGACCGCTCCCTGTGGCGTAGCGTAAACCAATACGCGTATAGTTTAGAAATTTCTTTTAGCTCGTTTCCGGTGGTACAGGTAGTCTTGACATTCTTCAGACTTACCTCTAAGCTGTTGTGCTATTGCTGATAGATGAGTCTTTAGCTCCAAGTTCTGGAAATAAGTATATAATATAGGTATATATATATACCTACTATTTGTGAATATGTTGTCTTAGGACAATGTGATAGCGCGGAAAGCATAGGTCTGCAGGAAATGCATGTGTCAAGCCAAACTCAAGCTAAAGAATTCGCGAGCAACCATGTGTAATGTTACACGAACCATTTGGAGCCACTTTTGACCCCCTCATAACTCAGAAACTATTTCACATAAACATGTCATGCTTGACTTGGCACCCATTTAGATCTCACTTCTTTTGTCGTTGAAGTCAACAACCAAGGCATATATCATAATATTGAACTTTGCTCTCATTTCACATTTATGTTTTGATGGGATTATAAATAATAGTGTTATGTTTCTTCGTAGAGACGGCCGTATTGTCCTGCAATGATCGCATTCGCATCGTGTCTCAGGCCGCCGCAGATCGCACCATGGATCATGAGCTCTCCAGGATCATAATTGAGTTTTTACTACAGGTGAGTCTTTAACTATTGTTATGAGTGTGGAGTGCTGTTTTAACTTCGATAAATCCTTATTCCCGGGACTTACCCTTCAGGTCGAACGCGATACACTCGTATTTGCTATCCCTTGTGAAGATTGAGAAACAGGAATAGTTTATATTATAGAGAACAAAAAAATTTAAAAGTGGAAAAAGAGAGATTTACTGCGAGCAGGATTCGAACCTGCGTCTGTTTACGGTGAAGTGCTCTGGACCCCTAGCTATAGCAGTCGCCTAATGTTGACACCCAATCACCACTTCACATTTGATTTTAGATGTCTTTCAGACAGTTTATATTCACCGGGCGTCAGTTTAAAGCTACAATACAAACGAGACGAAGGTATTTAAAAATAAAAAAAAATTGTATAATCTTTTTGCAATCAATTTCTTTAATGCTGCGTTGATAATATAGAGATAAAATATCGATAATAACTACAGTAAGTAGGTAATATGATGGGTGGTATTTCTGGTGGTAAATCAATCTTTCTTCATGGTGGCATAATTCTAGGGAACGAGCTTAGTAAAAATTCCTTTCCTTGCAGCAGTCTGAAATATTCTAACGTGGTACTTTTTTGGCTGTGTTGGGCCGGCTTTAGAATTGTCCCACCCCTCTCTACCCACGGGAGTCATAAGAGCCGATTGAGGGATACCAGGAGAGTGGGCAGCAGTACTCTCTCGAGTATTAACAACAGCCACTGCGATCGCCAACTCGCCTGCCAAGCGTGGCGATTACGGCATTATCCTCGTTCGTTGTGGCGTTCTCTTGGGGAGGCCTATGTCCAGCAGTGGACGTTGAAAGGCTGATGGATGGAACTTTTTTGTTACATGAATATTTCTCCGTCGTATTAACATAATGGTGGAAAGCAACAATAACTATGTTTCACAGACTGGCCTCCGACGTAAGACAGTGCAATGCAAAAACATGTGCGAAGAGACGGCCCGCGAGTGCGTACCACAACTGCTTTCTGCTCACCATTATCTTCATACAATTGCGTTGCATATACTCGCGGATATGAACATGGGTAAGTTTGATCTTAAACATGGTTCTCTATTCTGGGCCCGTAGAATGTAACTCACGAAATCGTATCGAAATCGTATCGTCTCGCTTGTGATTGATAGAGAAACCGACGTGTGATGTCGCAATAATCCCTCGGCCAATCATGGTGATCTCTCAACCAATCACAATGACATGATGCGATATCGATACGATTGTGTGAGATACATTCTAACCCCCCAGATTGACAGTGTTTTATGTCATAATTAACCACGCTAGTCCAGTACGAGTTGGCAGCCTTCACAAGCTGTCGAGAACATCTTTTAGGCTTACTGTTTTCCTCACAATGTCTTATACGGTGTTTCCTTCACCGAGCTGTGATAATTTGTTAACAACTACATATTTGTTACATATTTCCGCAGTTGAGGCCCTGGAGCCAACGTGTGTGAAGAGTTTACAGGTCCAGAAGTGGAGACCCAGCACAGGTGAAGTTCGTGCACTTTTAGATGACTGGGCGAGGCGCTGTTCCCATCTCCTCCAACATTTACTGTCTCTGATGGACTACACGCCTCATACGTGAGTTTATGTTGCTTTATCTTTATAAATTACTGGTTTTTGCCCGCGATTTGGTCCGCGTGGACTCAAAATTTTATTACGACTACTACTCGTCGTCTACGCACAAATGTACACTAATTATATCTATGCTAAAATTCTTATTCCACATGAAACTTTTATTTTTTCGGATTCTTGTCAACCTGATGATTTTTTATGATGATTTTTTGAGTACTTACGGTGTAATATTGTAACATTCAAACGCGTTAGTAGTAGCCTTGCTTATCCCAGCATGAAAAAGCCGCCGCCGCGATCGGGGAAGTAACACTCTCTCACAAAAGATCAGCGTGAAACAACGGTAGTTACTCCTACTGGTGTATTTCGTATGGTGAGTAAGTAGTAGAGCGCCGGAGATCCAAATCCCCTGCCTCTATTTTCTTATTACTCTTCCTGTCTTAGTATCCTTCCTATCCCTTTCCTTGGAGATAGTGATGGGTAAGTGATGCCTCTGGTGTTACTAGCGTCTAAAGGCACCGCATACCATAATGTGAGGCGTTTGGTTGTTTGCCATCCTGTATCTCCTGTATCCATATGTGTAATTTGTGTACATTAAATTGTATGTATGTAAAGTCCTCCGCGATACAAGGATTATGCCTTAGTGCATGGTGTTGTCTTAAAAAAAATCGCCGTATCATAAAAAGAACTGTTTTGATATCGAACCTATGACATTGTAGTAAGACACTATGTTATTATTCGTCTTCCATTGAGCAAATTTTTCTATTGTTCCAGAGGTGTATCCTTAGATGTCCAACTAACTATAGGAAACTGGGTTTGTTTTTACGTTCGTACGACTTTCACAAATGGTACGGTCCCTGAATGCTGGTGGGTGGTACTAAGGCGTCTCCGCACGCACAGGAGTACGTGGCTACTGCCGTTAGATGCCCCACCTCCTGATGAAGAGCCCAGTGATTTGTTCTCCATCATGAATGCGTTATTGTCGAGCTCATGGGGACATTGTATACCTTTGGTAAGTTTATTTCATACATTAAGTGGCTGACTGACTGACTAAAACTGAATAAGCAACTGACTACTAACTAACTACAGAGTGCATTCGTAATGATGACGTAAGAGAGCGGGTAGGTATGAAAGAGAGTCCGCTGGCGGACCGCTGAAGTAATGCAGTGGTCCGCCAACACAGGCGGAGAGACAGCACACGGTGGGTTTCTAAGGGTGAGGACCCCACACTGCCCTGACGACGGGGTGTGTGGTTAGGAATACTTTTATCCGCCTTAATAAAAAAAAGTATGAGAGAGAGTATTTGTGTGAAGATGCGAAAGAGAATGCTCCGATTGTTCGGACATGTGAAAAGAACGACGGACGAGCGACTGGTAAAGAAGATATTCAATGCGAAAGTGGAAGGATGTAGGTACAGGGGGAGACCGAGACTCACCTATATAGACCAAATTGGTCATTTATTGAAGGAAGGTGGAGTCAGGAGTCTCCGAAACCGGCGAGCGTGTATGAAGAGAATTATGAATGTCGAGGAAGCGAGAGATGTATGCAAGAATAGAGCCTCTTGGCACTCTGTTCTCTCTGCCTATACCGCAAGGGAAATGGCTTGATGATAAGTAATAAAAGGCCAAACACTAATATGGTGATATTAAAGTGCGTCGCCAATATATAGATTGATTTAGGCTTACCCCTTCAGTAACAAATACGTGAAATGTCTCTCGAAAAATATCTGACTGTAGTTATACATTTGTAGATATGTTCGGAGGGCGTATGGGCGTTATGCAAACTGTCATCTCAGCGTCCGCGAGACGCGGTGCACTGCCTCGCCGGCATCATGTTCGTAATGTCACAGTCTCCGGAGTCCATGGGACTAACTCCTAAGTATGTAGTATTGTTATATTTTAAATTAACCTTAGCAAAGTGCGACCAGCTAGTAGGTAGCACTAGCCACATATAGGGCTCTTTTTATTCATTGGCCCTTTCTATCTAGGATTGCAGAATTATATTTTATTAAAATAGGTAATAGAGATTGTAGGACCACCCTTTCTCACAATATTGATGTAAAGTAACGATAATCTTACTACGGTGAGTGAGCACGCCGAAAATAAATACTTTCTCTCCAGCTGCAGTGTCTCTAGCGTTACGATAACACTGAAGTACAAGTAGTCCGCCAATACAGGCGGAGAGACGGCATACGGCGGGATAGAACATGTTTTGGGGTGCTATCGCTATAATAATGTCCCTGGTGTTACCAGTGATAACCCACATAAATTCAGCTCACAACTTTTTGCACCTGCCTTACTAACAAACGTTGAATCTCTGAATATTATTAATTATATTCATTGTTTTGTCTTTGTCACTAATATGAAAGTTTGATGTTGAAGGAACGGAACAAAACACTGAACTATTCATAGCTTATACAATGTTTATTATTGAGGGGGTAAAAGTTTTGTCTATTGGCAGGTTCACGGAGGTATTCACTAATCTATTGAGCTCGCGACCATCCTTGATGGCTCGCGCACTGGGCCGCGGCGGGGCGTCCGGCTCTGAGCTGCTTCTGCGGCTTGTAATGGCACAGCTCGACACTAATCAGTTAGTACAGTAAAATGCAATATCACCTTTTCCTAGTGGTAGAGCCTTGCTTATCCGAGCATGAATGGGCCGGCTCGATCCGGGAAGTACCACCTTCTCACATAAGATCAGCGTGTAACAACGGTAGTTACTCGGTTATAGGCTACGGTAACCGCTCACCATCAGGTGGGCCGTATGCTTGTTTGCCACCCAAATAGTATAAAAAAAAACATATTTACAATAACTGAAAATTTTTAATTTAATATAATTATTACAAAAAATAAACATAACAACATTAAATTTTGGTATCTATCTTTTTTTATTAATATATACAGTTTTAAACGCTTCGTTGGCCACCCTGGGGGATTAGAATGTATCTCACTAAATCGTATCGACATCGTGTCGTCTCGTTTGTGATTGGTAGACAAACCGACGCGTGATGTTGCAATAATCCCTCGGCCAATCACGGTGATCTCTCAACCAATCCATATCACTGTCGATGTCATGTCGATATAATCGAGTGAGATACATTCTAACCCATCCCTAATAAACTACCCCATAACTAATCCCCTGTTCTTTGTTTTGGCACAGATGTGACCACGCCTCAGTAGTGACCGCGTGGCTGCACGCGCTTTGGTGCTCCTCTATCCCCCCCACCGCACTGGGGGTCATAGATACGGTTGCCTGTCACACGAGGCTGTGGCCGCAACTAGACGCATACGCTAATGTACTGCTGCAGGTAACAACTCGCTTTTCTATTGGTCGATATCATATCTGATTGTTAGGCAATATTCTTCCATATTCGAAGGTACATTTGCCTAAATACCGCCTAAGGAGGTTGACATAGGCAAAGATAAAGTACTCAAAAGTATTAGCGGCAGCGCAATAGTCTATGCATTTAATATGTTCTACATTTTTATTTTCTTTTAAATATGAAATTAAACTGCCATTGACCATTGGACGTCTAACATTTTAGTTCACCCGTGACCATGATTCTGTAAAGTATTTGAAACGTCGAGATATCAAGTAAACGCGCTATATTCCTTAAAGTTTTATTTCGTAACTAGCTTTTGCCCTCAACTTCGTACGCGTATACTAAATTTTAAATCTAATCAAGAGCAATCAAAAAAAGTTTCATCAATATCCGTACAGTAGCTTTGCGTGATGCGCGAACAGACATAGTGACAGACAAAAATTCTAATATTTGTTGTTTCTTCAATATCTGCAATGTACTTGTCCGTGTCTTGACGGACTAAGAATACAAGTGTCACCACCCCATTCTTTCCCACGGGCGCCGTATGAGGCGACTAAGCAATTATCCACAATTATCATCCATGGCATGACTGGTGGTAGGGCTGGGTACCAAGTGGGAGTACTCACTTGGTATCGGGCCCGTGTGGGTTGGTACCACCGTCTCCCGTGTGACCGGTCATGAAGCACATCGTTGCGTTTTGGCTACAGCAGGAGATAGCCGTTTATTCTTTCATTTAATATCGGTGAAATGAAATGGTGAGCAGGCGGCTTGACAATACTCTCGGTATAGTTGAGTCCATGAGCGACGGTTACCATTTACCATCAGATGGGTCGTGGCTCGTCTGCCACTACATACAATAAAAAAATTAGACGTCATGGGACGTCTGCCATAAGTGAAAACATCGAAATTATTTTGTAGAAATAATGAGTAGAAATAAAATGATCACAACTTTTTCAATATGTGCTTGTATAAAATTATGACATGTGTAAAATAACGGAAATTGACATAAATCCTCATTATCAGGCCCTGGATATCATCTTGGACCGAAGTACTTGTCTAAACGAATCAAACGATTCTAAAGTTGATGGGATTGCGGCGTTTTATAGCATAGTGCCCATGGCCACCCGCCTCCATCATCAGACCCTGAATATCATGTAGGACTATGGTACTATTTAAGATATCTCAAACTAGCCCTAAATCGATGGGATACGACATTTAATTACTGAGTACCCATGGCCAGCTTCCAGCTCCATGATCAGACCCTGGATACTATCTAGAGACATAGTACTCGTCAAGACGAATCAATCGAGTATAAACTCGATGGAGTTATGTCGTTTCATTAAATAGGTACTGTGGCCACCTTCCAACTCCATCATCAGAACTTGGATATCATCTAGAGATAAAGTACTCGTCAAGACGAATCATACGAACCCAAACTCGATGGGGTTCGTTTTATAACTTAAGTTCCTATAGCCACCTTCTAGCTCCATCATCAGACCCTGGATATCATATAGGACTGGAGTAATAAGACTGGAGTAATAATCAAGACCATTCAAACGAGCCATAACTCGATGGAGTTACGCCATTTAATTACAGAGTTCTCATGACCACCTTTCAGTTCCATCATCTGACCCTGGATACCATTTAGAGACAGAGTACTCGTCAAGACGAATCATACTAGTCCAAACTCGATAGGGTTATGCCGTTTTATCTTGGAGTTCCTATGGCCACCTTCTAGCTCCATCAGTAGACCCTGGATACCATCTAAAGACAAAGTACTCGTCTAGACGAATCAAACGAGTCCAAACTCGATAGGGTTGCACTGTTTCACTATAGAGTTCCTATGTCCACCATCCAGCTACATCATCAGATCAGCTTCATGTCATCATAATATTGCATTGTCACGCGATATACATGTGTAAAATTTCAGGTCAATCGGAAACCGGGAAGTGTGTCAAATTTAACTTGAAAGATTTGAACGGAACAAGTAAAATAAAAGCGTCGCCACGCTAACCGCCGATTTTACCCTCCCTCCGCATTAGATGTTTACATCAAAATTTTACATCAAAAAATAAAAATAAATGTATAGACATTGGCTTGTTACGTTGTACGCGTGTAAATAAAAGAAAGTATTTTTGTAATACTTTCGATTAAAAATACTTTTATGAAATGCCAGATGCTCCCAAATAATTACTAAACTAAAATCCTTTTTATAACATAAAAAAACTATTTATAACAAAATGGTTTCCTTCATGCACAGGATGAGAACTCAAAGGAGCATATAAACCAGACGGTCCGCAACGCAACCACGGCGCCCCTGCTGTGTGAGTGCGTACTGCGCGTGTCGCACGCGGCCGCGCCGCACTACGGGCGCGTGCTCGCCGCCCTGCACCGACAGCGCCTCGCGCGGCACAGGATACACGTCGATAACGCGATACAGGTACGTCGTGACGAGTGCGTACTGCGCGTGTCGCACGCGGCCGCGCCGCACTACGGGCGCGTGCTCGCCGCCCTGCACCGACAGCGCCTCGCGCGGCACAGGATACACGTCGATAACGCGATACAGGTACGTCGTGACGAGTGCGTACTGCGCGTGTCGCACGCGGCCGCGCCGCACTACGGGCGCGTGCTCGCCGCCCTGCACCGACAGCGCCTCGCGCGGCACAGGATACACGTCGATAACGCGATACAGGTACGTCGTGACGAGTGCGTACTGCGCGTGTCGCACGCGGCCGCGCCGCACTACGGGCGCGTGCTCGCCGCCCTGCACCGACAGCGCCTCGCGCGGCACAGGATACACGTCGATAACGCGATACAGGTACGTCGTGACGAGTGCGTACTGCGCGTGTCGCACGCGGCCGCGCCGCACTACGGGCGCGTGCTCGCCGCCCTGCACCGACAGCGCCTCGCGCGGCACAGGATACACGTCGATAACGCGATACAGGTACGTCGTGACGAGTGCGTACTGCGCGTGTCGCACGCGGCCGCGCCGCACTACGGGCGCGTGCTCGCCGCCCTGCACCGACAGCGCCTCGCGCGGCACAGGATACACGTCGATAACGCGATACAGGTACGTCGTGACACGTATTGCATCAGCCGAGAGCAGAGGCGGCTCGTCCTAAAGAGCGCTGGTGCTGTGCACACCCACAATAACTATGTAATTAAAATACGTTTTTTGATCTGTAGGTACATCATATTATCACCTACATGACTACCTTATACCTTCACTCTATTTTTGACATAACAGTTCACTAGAAATATATTATTTTGTACTTGGTGTCAGCCATTTAAACCGTGGAGCGCTAGCGATTGCGGTCCTATACTACAAATATAAGTACTGAATACTATGAGTGCAAAAGAGAAAACCTTCTACAGTCCGGCGCGTGAAACTAAAGATTTTGTATGAGAAATTAGGAAATTCTGGAGCGCCGCTCTTGCGCAACGTTGCAAGCTCGCGTACCTGTGCGTCGCATACATGCGCTGTTGCCAATTTTATGTAAACAAATATTACGCCCTTAGATTAATATTATTTTATATTTAATCTAAGATTACGCCATTAATTTTCGCGCTAACTTATAAAAATCAGTTTGTGTATGTTGTACTATTGTTTCGTGTTTAAATGGATCAATCTTAGATCAATAATATCTCAAGTGAACAATATATTTATAAAAAATAAAAACGTTTTCGCGCACTATGGCGCAGGATCGCCTAAATGCATTGTGCATGATAAGCATTAAATACATAGAAGTTCTTTCTGTATTTTTTTTTTGTGAACACCCATAAAATATGTCACGAGCCGCCTCTGGCCGGGAGGTAAGCTCATATTAAATTTTTGGTGAATGCTTTTGGCGCGACTGTGGCGGCATGAATTTCAAAATTGGGACAATCTTACTAAAATTATAAATGTGAAAGAGCTGTTGTTTATTACGCTTTCACGCTATAACTATTAGAGCATTCATCACGAAATTTTGCATGCATAATTACAGTCTGGAGCCCAGACTTTTTATTATGTAAGAACTACTTTTTTTAATACTCACTAACATACAAATTCTTTGTGTCCTATGCGTGTAAGATACAACTAAATCACTATTTTAACTGGGGCGCGCGTCAGTTAGGCCGAGTGCTGAGTCAATGTCCAAAAGTAACATTGAACACCTGGAAACAAATGGTTCTTGTGGGATAGCAATTTTTGCAAACAGATCAACAGTATGTCGTGAAGTAAAGTTTGTATATTCTAAGTCCATTTGGACAGTTTGTATATTCTAACTCCATTTGGATGAAGGTGCAGGCAGAATCTATTTTTGAAATAAACAAAAGACTGATAAATGGTAATCTAACACTCACACGTGAAAGTACTTTCCAGGGGAGTTAGGCAGAATCTCATATCTCACATGTCGATCGTATCGTGATCACTGTGATTGGTTGAGAAACCGACGCGTGGTGTCGCAATAATCCGTTGGCCAATCACGGTGATCTCGCAAACGATCACAGTGATCACGATACGATTGACATGTGAGATATGAGATTCCGCCTAACCCCCCAGGTCACCAAACTGGATAGCTTGGTGTGCGGTTGGCCCTATATTTAAAAAACAAATGATTTTATTCACTGAAGCTTTCTCTCGCAACAGTGTCCTTTAATGTTTATTTATTTACTTTATGCGCAATATAATGTAGTCTACTTGTGACCACGACTGATGCAACTCAGCCGAAACGTCGAGGTTAGTCAAAATAATAGTATTTTGAAAAGTTTACTGCGCGTATAGACCCGTTAAATATGTTATAATGTAATTAACAAAAGCGGATTTAATGCTTTAAGCATTATTCTTCCTGTTAACCTAAAGAATTTAACCGAATTCGTAGATTCTTATAAATATACCTATATGTACAAAATTCTAATACGTTAGTCTATCCATTATATTGCTTTCAGCAAGCCAATGCCAGGATAACTTCAGAAGAACTGGTAATATACCGTACGGCGAATGCAGCGCTAGTTGCCCCGCTAAGCCACCCATCACACTTAACCCTGTGGCGACTGCTGCTTCACCTGTACCTGCAGCGGCCTCCAGATCACGAGTAAGTGATGACTCACCTTGATGTTTTTCTACGTTCACGTCATAATTTGATAAAGAAAATCTCAATTAAAAAAACAATACCGGATTGCTACTTGTTCTCCAATAGCCTTACGCTGCCCCCTTTTTGTTAAAGATATGTGATGGGTGGCGAACAACGTCGGTGCCATTTTGATTATTGATACTAAAAATCTCCATTGCGGTTCCAAGAGAATTATAATTTATTGATAAAGTTGAAATAATGTCGGTATGTCATTATATCAGCAAATCTTACTATAGAAAGTGGATTTCCCTCTCCTGATAATAATACATTTTAGAGCTCTGCAGTGGCGGAATGTATATGACTACTAAAAAAACAATGTTTTGGCCTTAGATTAATGATATGTCTAGATGGACACTCGGCGTCGTAAACGCGTCAAAAAACAATTGGGGTGAACTTTTCATCCCTATGCTGTTAGTGTCAATCGTGACGTCATTTGACAAGGTCGTATGCAGGAGCAATAGTGTGTCATTTAAAATGTGTAATTAAAGTGTGCCGAAACTACAAAAATCGGAAAATGAGCACTAAAAATATCTATTTAGATATTTTTATATATATTTTTAGCATTTGACATGCTTATCACTATACATTAAACACAAAGTGAAAAATGTGAAATCGAAAATAACAGAAAAAATTGGCATAGCATCTGGACGGTATCCAGGAGATGCAGGTTCAAATCCAGCTCGTGACTGTTATTTTCGATTTCACATTTTTCACTTTGTGACTAAAGATATCTCTTATCATCGGTTAGTAACATTATTTCTTACAATAACTGGCTAAATAAGTCATTTAAATATTCCGAAAATAAATTAATTTTAGTTCGTATTTTTTATGTGTTACCAGTTTATGAACTTAAATTTTTCGCGTAATCTTGCAAAGTTGATGATATTTTAACGATAGAGAGTAATAGAAACATTACCTAACATAATTATTAGCGTTTTTAATTGATCCATAAAGCTGCACAGTCGTCATTTTCGGAATTAATTACAATACTATTTTATTATTTTTAATGATGAAGATTGTTTACATTTTTAAATTTATAATTATCGTGGGTTATATTAGTACGAGCCCCGATGCAAAATAGTTCGTCTAGTATGGAAAGTAGTGCAAAGCGTAAAATATAGAAAGTAAATATTGGTAAAATAATTAAGAACGTTTAATAAAAAGTAAACCATAATTTGAGGAACATTTTAAAGTTTATTTTAAAACAACTGAAATTCTTTCATGACTACATAACATCAAAAATTTAAAAAAATATTCTAAAAAACAACGTAGAAGTATTCGTCTACCCTTGTCACTCACGCAAAATAGTTCGTCTACCACTTAGTTGTGTTGCTTTTGCTCTCAATGACAGCTTTAATGCGAAGAAGCATGGTTGCAACCAACGCTGCACACTCCTCAGGCGTAATTGACTCCCAGACAGCCAAGAGTTTAGCCTTTAAGTCGTTCTTCGATCTTGATGGATTTTTACGGATAACTTTTTTCATTTTCCACCATAGGGTTTCGATCGGCGAAAAGTCCGGGCTGTTAGATAGCCATTCGATTGTAGGGATGCTTTTCGCCAGTAGCCACGTCTTTGTTGTTCTTGCAGTATGACAGGAAGCACCATCCTGTTGAAAAATGAAGGAATCTTCATGCTTAAGTGACAGAATAGAGGGCAGTAAATTCTCTTCCAAAAGGTTTTGATACCTTGCAGCATTGATAGAACCATCCACAAACTGAATACCACCAACACCTTGTGCAGACATGCAGCCCCATATCATAAGAGACGCCGGAAACTTCACTTTGCGTTTGAGACAATCAGTATGAAATGCCTCATTTTTGTTCCGAATCACATTTTTCCTTTCATCGCCGACTGTCACTTCAAATTTGGACTCGTCACTCCAAATGATACTTCGCCACTGATTGGAAGTCCAATTTAAATGATCACGAGCAAACTTCAACCTCTTTTTGTTTTGTACAGCAGTGGTTTCTCCTTAGCGGTGTAAAATCCGTAACCCATTATTTTTAGGACTCTTTTGCAAGTATCAACTGAGACGTCTTTGTGAATCATGTCCTTCCATTGCACCGTGAGTTCTCCAGCTCGAGCACGACGATTATTTTTGATAATTTTTTTCAGGATTCTGTTTTCTACTGCATTTGTGATGCGTGGTCGACCAGTTTCCTTCAAACAAGAAGTCGTTCTATTCTTTTTATAGTGCTGAATGATAGATTGGACTGTAGACCTGGGAAGTATCAAGTCTTTAGATATTTGGTAACTTGATTTGCCAGCAGCGACCCCACAAACCATTCGCTTTCGAAGCTCTTCACACACGGGTTTGCCATGACCCATTGTTATTTAAAAACTAATGAAAAAATCTGAAATTTTCATAATTTATACTGTCTCACTTGACAAACGACACAGAATTACTTTTACAAATTCAAATTATGCAACATAATTGTACAAAGAAGGAATAATCTTATTTAACTCACCGATAGACGAACTCTTTTGCATCGATTAACAATTAGACGAACTATTTTGCTTATAGCTTCTTCGAATTTAAAACAGGATATGTATAAATTTAAAAAGCTAAAATAGTTTATTGGTTCATAATTAAAAAATGGCATAAGTAACGCGACATGTGATAGTAGAACAGCTTAATATTTTATATAGGTATACAAAAATAATAAAGTTAGAAAAAATCTCTCAGAGAAAATTTCACACTAGACGAAGTATTTTGCATCGGGGCTCGTATTATGCACTAGCTTAGACATATTTGTTGGAAATGTGTGACAAAAAATATGGCGGTACGAAGTTCGCTGGGTCCGCTAGTTGAACTATAAAAATGAGCGTAATCAAAATTGAAAACACATGTGTACTACTACACTACTAAACTAGCAATGGCTACTATTTTAATTCCTTACTGTTACTCTGTAGGGCATGGGTCTCCTCCAGCGTGGGGATGTAGGTCTCCTCCATCATGGGGGATGTAGGTCATAGTCCCAATGTGACTTGGCAGACTTCAGGGGCCCTCAAGAAAGTTTTTCAAGCACACAAGTTTCGTTACGATTTTATCGGAAATTCATAGTATGGGTCGATTATTATTATTTTTGAACGCTTTTTTGTCCCACTATTGGGCACGGGGCACCTGTCATGATGAGAGGAATTAGGCCATACTCCACCACGCTGGCCCAATGCGGTATGGCAAACTTCACAAGCCGCCGTTTCCTTCACCGAGCAGTTATAGATTGTTAACAAATATTTTCGAAAAGTCAGAGGTGTAGCAATGAGGTCTGAACCTTGGACTCGGTATCGAACTCGATACCACTGTCTTTGCAGTCCTTGGTTTTACCGCTAGGCTATTACTGCATATAATCAGTAATTGCTTTATGAAAATTAATGATAAATAGAAGTCATTGATGTTCATATGCCGTGTGGGGCCGGCACCAAGAATAGCTCCACCCCGTCTCTTCCTGTGGGAGTCGTAAAAGCCGACTAAGGGATTACCGGGGGACCGGGCAGTAGCGTTACCCTGTGTACTAAAAATATCCACTGCGATCGCCAACCCGCCTGCCAAGCGTGACGATTATGGTAAAACCCCCATTTTGGGGAGGCCTATGTCCAGCAGTGGACGATGTAAGGCTGATGGATGGATGGATGGATGGATATTCATATTATTATTTAGACAACACTATGTTCTTTTGCAGTACCTCAGAGTCGGTGGCACCAGTGGGACCTTTATTCTTCAGCGGGTTGATCAAATCTCGCAATCTAGGACATATCAAGAGACGTCTCCAAGAAACTATAACATATCATAAAAATGAAGCCGAATCTCTAAAAGCGAATAAATTTATCGATACCAATCAACCACAATCGACTCAAAGTATTACTAAAAGTAGTTCTGGTTTAGTCTATGATAATCTATTGCCTGAGTTAACTATAGTCGATTTGACGGGTAAGAAGAGTGATTTGAGTGACTCAGATGATAGCGAGCAAGAGAGTGGGACTTCACGGAGTAATCAAAGTTCATCTCAATTAGACGAAGAAAAGAAAGACATAAATAATTTGATTTCCTATCACAAAGCTGCTGAAAGGTGAGTTGATGTCGATGGTTTTTTTTTATACGGTGTGAGTGGAAAACAAGTATACGGCCCTTTTGATGGTAAGCGGTTACCGAAGCCTATAGACGCTAGCAACACCAAAGGCATTACTCGCGCTACGCTAACTCCAAGGAAAGGGATAATAGGTGGAGAGGTAGAATAATAAGAAGAGGATGAGGAGGGGGCTTAGGGCTCCGGTGCTTTCACTCAACATTTGTGAAATCGCGCCATCAAATAAATAATATGCATTTTAATAAAAAAAAAAAACTAATATTGGAATAAAAGCTGTCTCCGACCTCTGGTGGCGTGGGTCGTAAAGAAATCTAAAACAAATGTGAAGTGAAGATTGGGGGTCACCATTAGGTGACTGCGATAGTTTAGTGGTCCAGAGCACTTCCCCGGATTAGATGAGACGCAGGTTCGAATCCTGCTCGCAGTAAAGCCCTCTTTTTCCACTTTCACAAATAATTTATTATTTGTAAAGGATTTAGTCATGAATTATTATACTTCAAATAATACTACGTCTCTTAAGGGTTAGTAATCCATGATTAATTTCTGAATAAATTATTTGCAGGATGCTTGGCGAGTACCTGTGTTGGTTGGAGGAGGGTGACAAGGTCCGGGCTATGCCCCATCACGCTGACATAGCCAGATATATTCCGCCACAGGTTAGTCACGTACAATATTGATCCAATAAATTTTAATACATGTCAGTGATCTGTTGATAGAGCTTAGTGTTGAATTAACTACTACTTACTACCCGACCCGAAGTGGTAAATGTAATCATTTTGACCGTCCGACATAAAACATCTATATGTGATTCCTTCTGTGGAGAATGATCCATGATCCCGTATTCAGTTGCCGACACGGCAAAAGGTATTTGTTGCATTAAAAGATGTTGCGGCGGTAGCATTTTTCATATTAAAAAAAAAACAAATAGAATATATTTTCTACCATAATTAGTATCAAGTAGCAGTCAAGGTTTTGCCTACTAAATTTATC
This sequence comes from Leucoma salicis, assembly GCA_948253155.1. Lineage (NCBI taxonomy): Eukaryota > Metazoa > Arthropoda > Insecta > Lepidoptera > Erebidae > Leucoma > Leucoma salicis. Next base: position 22,714,594 of record OX411814.1, on the reverse strand, counting down.
TATCTATAAATAAGATATAGAAGAACCTCGGTCTATAGAAGACCTAAAAAAACGAATAAAGTTTTTCATGATTTAAAATTGTATTTCGATATAGATAATTACGGGTGTGGGTCTTTCCTATTCAACATGAATCGCTCCCTATAAAATATAAGTTGTTATTTTTATTTAAATAGTTTTTTTTTAAAAGGGTTTTTTGTCCTTTTTTGGAATTTCTTTTTCATACTAGCAGACTCGGCCACACGTTGCTGTGGCATATATAACATATTAACGAACCAATTTTGGAATAAACAAAGTAAATAATAGGGATGAAAAAAGTGCACACAGGTTCAAAATTTCATTAAAATAGTTTCAGTTGTGTTAGTGTTTTTAATTGAGTTAGTCGCGGACAAACAACGTTACCTTAAATTTTTATCTATGTATAAAGATTGATCAAGATTGATAAACCTAAGGGATACCTCGTTTTGTAAGGTGCGATTTGGTGTAGGTACATAATTGATTTCTGTTTTATTTGATCTAAGATAAATGCTAAATCTCATTTAATAAAATTGGCGGTTTTACTTGAAAATAAATCAGATCTCCTTATTTATAGGCTTTAGAATCAGCGTGGAAGAGATCAGTGGCTCGTCCAGAACCTTCAGAGGAGTTGGACAGCTTCTCTCTGCCGACACCTCGGCCCCCTCCTGACTCATCGCCCCCGAATACTCCCTTCCACATAGCCGTCGGCAATATATTGAGTATCAAGGATCGATCAAGGAGAAGGTATTTTTTTTATACTACGCGAGTGATAAAAAACCTCTCAACCCACGCGAGTCGTAAAAGCCGACTGAGGGAATATCGGGGGAGTGGGCAGCAGCACTCCCTCGAGTATTGACAATATCCACTGCGATCGCCAACCCGCCTGCCAAGCGTGGCGATTACGGGATTAACCCCCATAATGAGCACACAAAAAAAAGGACCGCTCGTTGTGGCGTTCTCTTGGGGAGGCCTATGTCCAGCAGTGGACGTCGAAAGGCTGATGGATGGATGGATGGAGTGATAAACTGGCATACGTTCTACCTGATGGTAAGAGGTTACCGTAGCGTATAGATGCCAGCAACAGAGGCATCACGCGTGCGTCGCTAACTCCAAGGAAAGGGATAGGAAGCGAAGTGGAGGAATAATAAGAACAGGATAGGAAGTATATTAAGGAGAGGTTAGGAGGGGGGTTTGGGCCTGCGGTGCTCTCACTCACCAAACAAAACACAACGGTAGGAATACCTGTCGTTGTTTTACTTTTTCACATATTTGGATGAATTTTAACTTGAAGCATTGTGATAGTTGAAAACTTGAATGTGACAGTTAATTGGGTAGGTATTTATGTGGTGACATGTTTTCTGATGTTCCCCATTTGATGTTAATTTATAAAAGAATGACACCATTCACCATTCCATATAACCTTCAGGTTCTTCCACATAATGGGCCATGACGGTGTAATGGGGATGGTTACTGTCATAATTTCACGACAGATGGCATATTATCGACATGGCCATTGAAAACTGTCATTTTCCATACAATTTGTAACCTGTAATTTGGTAAATTCTAATTTTCTGGTAATATGCTTTTGTGTGCTGTAACCCCGACTCCGAACTCTTTGGGAAATAAATATCCTACAAAAAAAGTGGGAAAAATCGCAAAATTTTTGTGGCTACACAGCATAGCGTTCTTTCAATTCTATAATCTTCCAAGCTGATCAACCGGATTAAATACAAAAAATAGCAAACAATTCTCAGGCAAACATAGCAACTACAATTTGATAGTGGCCATCTCGCCGATAGTGCCATCTGCACTCAGCTTTGCCCGTGGATTTCCAAACAATCATCCCCAAAACACTGCGTGATCAAAATGGTGGATTAGGACGTCGGAATAAATAGACATGTAGCCATTTCGTATCAGTGCAATATTCTCACGCTAACCATATTAATGTCTATCGACAGGCACAAGAGAATCGAGATTAAGTCTCTAGTAGAGAAAGCCGACTTAACAGATGCACGCAACCTCATCTCGCTTGTCGAAAAACATCTCAAGGACATTGAGAAATTGGCACAGTAAGTACAAACGTTTTATGTAAATAACATGGAGTACGGAAAAAAAGAGCGGAGGTGTTCCAAAGCAAAATCTCTTTAGAACGAAGCGTCGCTAAATGCGGGTGTTCGGGGGACGAGGTACAACGATATCAATTATTTTCGAATACTCACCGACAGATGACACGTCATTTTCCAATAATTATTTTTTAAAATTTCGTGTATTTAAGCAATATATCTTTGAAATAATTAATATTTTAATAAAGAAATTCAACTAAATTTACTTATTTGTGCCGAAAATTCTTATAATATGCTTTTATAATATTAAAATGACGATATCGGTGAGTTGTGGGTAGAACGCCATTTCGACGACAGATGTCATTTGGTAATGAAACAAGAAAATCTGTTTTAAAATGCATATATTTATTAATTTAAACTACTTACACATAAAATGTTATGCCATTTTGTTTTAAGTTCGATCCTGGGCGGTTAGGCAGAATCTCATATCTCACATGTCAATCGTATCGTGATCACTGTGATTGGTTGAGAAACCGACGCGTGATGTCACAATAATCCGTTGGCCAATCACGGTGAGCTCTCAACCAATCACAGTGATGACGATACGATCGACACGTGAGATATGAGATTCTGCCTAACCCCCCTGAGCCATTTTTACACCCATCAACAGCGCACTTCTTGGTTAAAAGAATCTAATACTTATTTAAACTTAAGATGCGTCCGAACCGAACGCAGTTACGGTTCACCCGAAACTGAGGTTTGAGGCCCCACTATGACGTCACTGACCTACTTGAAGGCGACATGACCTAGTCGGCTGGCGGCATCTCCGCTCTTTTTCCGTACTCCGTGGTGAATACTAAATTAATAATGGCCTAGCGTATCCAATTATGAAAAAAACATCGAGGGAGCACACACAAACATTTCATTGAATTAGCTTCAGCCGTTTAAGCCGAGTTCAGAGATTAACACACGTATTAAAGACGATGGGCCTCGTGGGGTAGTCGGTAGTGTAACCGACTTCCGTGCACGATGTCGTGGGTTCGATTCCCACTCAGAACAATTATTTGTGTGATGGACACAGATATTTGTACTGCGCATGGGTATTTTCTATCTATTATATGTATGTAATTACAAAAAAAAAGTACCCATAGCACAAGCGTTAAGCTTAGTTTGGGACCAGAGGACGTTGCGTGAAATGTGCGTGAATATTTATTTAAATTATTTATTTTTAATGTATATAATTATATAGAAAAATCAATGCGGTCGAAATGCGATCTCTGCGGAGAATCTGTGGAGTGAGGCTGACTGACTGCATTCGTAACAACGACGTAAGAGAGCGAGTAGGTATGAAAGAGAGTATTGGTGTAAAGATGCGAAAGGGAATGCTCCGATGGTTCGGACATGTGGAAAGAATGCCGGACGAGCGACTAGTTAAGAAGATATACAATGCGATAGTGGAAGGATGTAGGTACAGGGGGAGACCGAGACTCACCTACCTAGAACAAATCGGTCATGTATTGATGGAAGGTGGAGTCAGGAGTCTCCGAAACCGGCGAGCGTGTATGAAGAGAGTTATGAATGTTCAGGAAGCGAGAGATGTATGCAAGAATAGAGCCTGTTGGCACTCTGTTTTCTCTGCCTACCCCGCAAGGGAAATGGCGTGATGATAAGTAAGTATATAGAAAAATTAGCCTATGCTAAAAAGCTTATGCTTGTTTTTTACTAAATTGAGAAAAAATGTACCGAACCGAACACCATTTCGTTCGGGTTCGGGCAGGGTAGTGTGGGTGCTTACCCACTAACATAACCCGGCTTGTGCCGTCTTTTCACCTTTATTGGCAGACCACTGGAATGATATTACTTCAGTAGTCCGTCGAAACGTGTGTCTTAGCTTACTGTTAGATATAAGTATTATCTCCGATTTTTCGCATACCGTATCCAATGGTTGCGTCACTACGTTTTATTTTAGGATATGCGATGTCCCACGAGACCTTTCTACTTTAATGATAATGAGAGAGGTCCTTCGAATCTAAGGAATAGCGGTTTTTTTTGGTGTCTGTGTTTACGCTCAATAACATATCGATACCCTTCACAGAGAGTGGTGTAATGAAGTATCACGTGTATCATCGCTGGATGGCAAGTTGTGGGAGTTGGTGAAAGTACTCCGTGTAGACAAACCCTTGCCACCTGTGCGCAGGCAGTGCGCCAATAACTGTCCACCAATCACATTAGCTTTACCGGTGAGTCAGGGATATTACTTAGCATAGGTATTGCTTGGAGAATAAAAAAGATTTTTAAAATGTCTTTGTCTTTCTGGGACGAATTGAAAAAATTGTGTAGTTAGTCAGTGTGGTGAATCGATGGCAATATATGATTTAATCTATATCTCTAAGATCAAGGAAACAAGTAGGATGCAATTAAATAAAAAAAAAACTACTAATTTAGCTTGAGACAAAAAGTAAACAACAAAATCAATGTTTTTCAAAAAGTCCACGTTCGCTCTTAACATCAATAGGAACTAACAAACAACTCAACATTTGGAAATTAATAAAAGTTACATAAATGTGACTTAAAATCACCGACAATATTTAGAAACGGCACTCTGGTAACAATAAGTTTATTGATAGTAAAAATGGCGGATATTACCCGATCGAAGACAAAGAGTCACTTTTCAATGTAAATCATTTGCATTGTGTCAACTCTATAATTTAGTAGTATTAAAATTCATTCCAACTTTGAGATTTTCGAAGTGTTCACCTCAATCGGCCGTCCTGGCCGTGGGTCGTCTGCAAGTGAGTCCCTGCCTTGCTTAAAGAATGTTACCTGGGATAGAGTCCCGTAAACAGATGATATTTCATCCAGTATAGTTTTGAGTGATTTTCCTTGCTCGGTAAGGAACTTTATAACAGCGCGGTACTCGATTTGCTCCATATTTCACGTTTTATTCCCGATTGATTGATTGATTCTTGTTTGGTTGACGGTATTTCAAAGACTTGGTATTTATACTAATAATGATTTACTCAATTCGTAACGAATTAGGTTTCCCCCACTAATTACCTAAACACACATTCCACGAATTTAAAAACGCACAAATCTCAAATGAATCGTAAAAAATACTTAGTTCTCCATGACTCGAAAATACATTTGTACGCGGGGGTACGGGTGCTCTCTAACTGTGGGGTGCGTACTATCTCTGCGTATACCCCGCAGTCTCTATGTGTAATATACTGTAAGATGCCTCACGTCACAACCTAGTTCCTAATAACCTACGTATGTGACGTGGAATGTAATGTGCGTGTTCTCCTGACTGTTGTGAGCGTGGGGATCCTAATTGCACTGTGAGCTACTGCACCTGGCCCTACGCGAATAAAGAAAACCAATAAGTTCTCTAAAAACCAACTAATTTATTCAGTAAATTATTAATTAAATTCCCCAAATCTAACACACAAGTTTACGGGCTGGCCAGTGCGCAGTAACTGGCCGAGCGCCTAACATACTTCTCGCTTGCACGCTAAACTGCTGACATGACTAACCTCATTCGTACTTACATGGTCCCTACACATTCATTAATTAAATAGAATTTATAGTGTTATTAGTGTATTATATCCATACTGATTTTCATTTATTATTTTGAAATATATAAGTAGTTGGATAGACAGTTACGAGTATATAGAAAACTCTTTATTAAAAATCTTTACTAAAAGGCACTATATGAAGAACTTTAAAGTCAACGCTAACAAGCTTTTAATTGCTGGCCTTATTGCTCAAAGCGTTATATTCCAGGCAGCTTTTGAACGGTACTCTTTTTATGGTTTGTTTACCTTTTGTCTTACGGCTTCCTGAATACATATAGTAAGATTACGGGTGGTTAGAGCTAGGTACCAAATGGCCACCTACTCATTATCGAGCCCAAGTGCGTCTGTACGACGCTTATCGGTCTTCTTTGGTGTGACCGACCGCAAGCATCTCGGTGTGTTTTGATTGTAGCGGTAGATAACCATCATTTCTCATCCAGAAGTGACGTGGCGAGAAGTGACTTTTAGTATTTTTATATTGCTTACTCTAAAAGGTGGCACCGTCTAACTTACTTCGTCTGCCACTGTAATCAATAAAAAATATGCTTGCCTATTTGTGGAAACGCCAAAAATCACATTATTTGACATCAAATGTAAGAGCATCTGTCCCTCGAAGTTCTCGAAGACCAGAATGACAGAGCATTGGAAGGTGTTATCAGCTACAAAACATTTTATTGGCGATAATATTTAACTTATTCTTCTTAGTCAATATCTCATGACAGGATCGTGACCGCATGTGAATGCCCTCCATGTAGTTCAGGTCTTCGTCACGTAAACCGCCTTCCACAGATTCCACAGAAACATTTGTTGCTCTGTGTAAAGATTGTGGTCTTTAAATTGCCATGACTAGAATTTCGTAGGGTTTTGGATTGCCAAAGTTAATAGCGCACGGTAGGTAAAACTCTCTAAGGTTCGTGTATGACTGTCAGGCGCGCGAGTGGTGCCCGTCAGTGGACGCGGCGCGCGGCGCGCGGGACAACCGGCGGGCGGCGCGCGCGGCGCTGCGGCGCCTGGCGCGCCCGCGGGCCGCCGCCGCCCGCGCCGCCGCCGCGCTGCACGCCGCGGGCAGGTACGCGCACATCCGCTGGACCCCGAAATGGGCACTGATAATCGCTGCTTATGTAGCAACATTGGTGACATCCAAGCCCGAATCGTATGCACACTCAGGAGATTAAGGGGAATAGATTCGGCTTGACTATAATTCTTTAAACCTTTTAAACATCTTTCTCCTTGTTTGTTTCTCTAATTACTGTGCCAGATGGTATCATTGAATGTGGATGCACACCCGACAGACGCGTGCGCAGTAGCGAGGCGAGCGTGCGCATGGTGGAGCGTGCGTGGCGCAGTGCGAGCAGCGCGCAGTGTGCAGCGTGCGCGCCCGCCGCCTGCGTGCTCACCGCGCTCGTCACTCAGCTCTGTGAGGTACGGTGTGGCTCCAGTGTCGCTCTGTCGACTGACAATGTGCAGCGTGCGCGCCCGCCGCCTGCGTGCTCACCGCGCTCGTCACTCAGCTCTGTGAGGTACGGTGTGGCTCCAGTGTCGCTCTGTCGACTGACAATGTGCAGCGTGCGCGCCCGCCGCCTGCGTGCTCACCGCGCTCGTCACTCAGCTCTGTGGGGTACGGTGTGGCTCCAGTGTCGCTCTGTCGACTGACAATGTGCAGCGTGCGCGCCCGCTGCCTGCGTGCTCACCGCGCTCGTCACTCAGCTCTGTGAGGTACGGTGTGGCTCCAGTGTCGCTCTGTCGACTGACAATGTGCAGCGTGCGCGCCCGCCGCCTGCGTGCTCACCGCGCTCGTCACTCAGCTCTGTGAGGTACGGTGTGGCTCCAGTGTCGCTCTGTCGACTGACAATGTGCAGCGTGCGCGCCCGCCGCCTGCGTGCTCACCGCGCTCGTCACTCAGCTCTGTGAGGTACGGTGTGGCTCCAGTGTCGCTCTGTCGACTGACAATGTGCAGCGTGCGCGCCCGCCGCCTGCGTGCTCACCGCGCTCGTCACTCAGCTCTGTGAGGTACGGTGTGGCTCCAGTGTCGCTCTGTCGACTGACAATGTGCAGCGTGCGCGCCCGCTGCCTGCGTGCTCACCGCGCTCGTCACTCAGCTCTGTGAGGTACGGTGTGGCTCCAGTGTCGCTCTGTCGACTGACAATGTGCAGCGTGCGCGCCCGCCGCCTGCGTGCTCACCGCGCTCGTCACTCAGCTCTGTGAGGTACGGTGTGGCTCCAGTGTCGCTCTGTCGACTGACAATGTGCAGCGTTCGCGCCCGCCGCCTGCGTGCTCACCGCGCTCGTCACTCAGCTCTGTGAGGTACGGTGTGGCTCCAGTGTCGCTCTGTCGACTGACAATGTGCAGCGTGCGCGCCCGCCGCCTGCGTGCTCACCGCGCTCGTCACTCAGCTCTGTGAGGTACGGTGTGGCTCCAGTGTCGCTCTGTCGACTGACAATGTGCAGCGTGCGCGCCCGCCGCCTGCGTGCTCACCGCGCTCGTCACTCGTAGCAGTGTGCCGGTGAGGCGGTGGATCGCTGTTTCATGTATCATTTTATAACAATATTTATATAGTGATCTCAGAAACCCTTGGTGTAAAAAGAGAGCCCTTTGTATCTCACTTTATATAATGAGACAAAAAATTAATTACGATATATTTCGCCAGCGTTGGATATGTCACAATGGACGCACTTGCGCCGAACTGCTGACCTCTTGGGGTAGACGCAACACTAACGGCCTGCAGCAGTCGTTATGTGGCGCCCTGCTGTCCCCTAGACGACTGGCGCCCACCGACTGGCCCGCCGTTTACTCCGCGTTATTGAACACCAATTTGCCCTCACATGCTGTCTTCAGTTATCTGTCTAAAGTAAGTTTTTTAAGTAACTCATTGTGTGGGCCACAGCAAATAATAACGGTCAAATGTCTACACAAACTTTCATAATAATTATTATTATCTTAGATTAATAATATGTCTAGATGGAGTGTCACTCTTATAAACGTCATAAAAATCGGGCGGGAATTATTATGCTAGTGTGCGTGACAGCTGTCATTACGCTTGTGTAATTTGTGCTTGTGGGCGTGCGTAATGATACCAGTTTCAGTGGTAGTTCCATTAAATTATTGGAAAATTATATTATAATAGATTCAAAACATTCTTATACTACAAAATGTTTCGTATGTATATATTCAATTATCTCTTTCTATTTACTCTCATAATCTTATGTATATAAAAAAATATATGCTATATATAACCTCTTCTTTAATGAGAATACTCCTACCCATGATAATTATGAATTTAAAATTGTAAACAATCATTTATAATATTACAAATAGTAATATTGTAATTAATTCCGAAAATGACGACTGTGCAGCTTTATGGATCCATTAAAAACGCTAATAATTACGTTAGGTAATATTTCTATTACTTTCTATCGTTAAAATATCATCATCATTGTAAGATTACGCGGGAAATTTAAGTTCATACTGGTATCACACAATAAATTACGAACTAAAATTAATTTATTTTCGGAATATTTAAATGACTTATTTAGCCAGTTATGGTATGAAATAGTGTTACTAACCGATGATAAGAGATATCTTTAGTGATCATTTTCCGATTATTGTAGTTTTGGCACACTTTAATTACACACGTTGACATTTTAAATGACACTATTGCTCCTGGATACGACCTTGTCAAGTGACGTCACGATTGACACTAGCAGCATAGAATGATGAAAGTTCGCCCCAATTTTATTTGACGCGTTCAGAACGCCGAGTGTCTATCTAGACATATTATTAATCTAAGATTATTATATTAATTTTAGGATTTTTCATTAGCGATGTACGTCATCTGCAAAACGATATATAATCTATATCAATAGTTCAACTGCCTCGGTGGTGTAGCGGTAGTGTATGGGACTGCTAATCACGAGGTCTCGGGTTCGATCCCCGGGTCGGGCAATGTTACTGAGATTTTCCTAAAAAGAAAAATTCTCAGTAGCAGCCCGGAGTTTGGAAATGTGCCCGGTAGACGTCAATAGGCTCGCCCCCTATTACGTGGGACTTAAACATAGCTGGCGAGTCGTGGGTGTATAATATACCTCTGCCTATCTCTTCGGGGAATACAGGCGTGATGCTATGTGTTTTTTGTGTTATCAATAGTTAATTCTTAGGAATTATGGAAGGGAGATATGACATAATTGATAATGTTTGCAGTTCGAAATGCTCCGTTGGTCAGAATCAGCGGACACGACACAACGACGCGACGTCCTCGCCGCCTTACTGCGCTCAATCCAGCGTCACGGCCCATCCCCACCACAAGAACACCAAATGTTAACCGAGCTCCTGGGAGTGCACTCGGCCTTGGTGATGACGTCACAGGACCTGCCCGCACACGTGAAAGATTGTGCACGTCTCTCTGTACAGCACAAGCTGCCGTATACATACTGGTATCACATTGTACGTGCTGTAGATGCAAAAGCCGGTAGCGTGCCTTTTGATCAGGTGAGACAACATCATATACTTTCTAGGAAAGATTATGAAGTTATTCGTAGCTCACCCTTATCCATAATAGATATTGCTTAGTCCTTAAGTGGCTGCTACTATTTACCAAGAGGTGTGACGTATTTCATTTGCCACCGTTAGCTATATTTTCTATAAAGTATGTATATACTCGTAGAGGGCGTAGCAGTCTACGTAGTCAGTCCTTGCTAAATGTTGTAGGGCCTACGCAAAATAAAGAACACAATTAATTTTATTTGTAGCGGTTATTAGTAGGTACATATTATTTTATTTAATAATTAAATACATAAGTCATACCCAGCTAGGTCATCTGCTCCGTGAATTAGGATCACTGTGGTGGGAAGCGCGCACTGATGTCAACCGCTGTATTGATAATTCAGCTTTAGCTGCCTACGCGCCTCACGTAGCAAGTCTGTTGCATACGCTACAACGCGCCTTCGTAGCAGCTGGCATTAAACTCAGCTACGAGCCGGAGAGAGGTTAGTTACTAAAATGCACTTTACGATAATGTTTTACTGAGTTGCTTTTGCAAGAAAAATAATTTGCTAATTAGCTAGGTATATAGTACTTAGCTAATTAGCAAAATTAAACCTAATACTAAACGGCCAAAAATTTATGATTTTAAAGATACACTTTAAAATCATAAATAATGGCCTTTAGTGTTGGCCCGAGAATCATGCCTATAAGTTCCTATTTTATATATTTTAGCTTTCTAATACCTATCAACGCTACGATGATCCCAACTTTATAGTAGCCTATAGTGCCTTCTACCTGTATAGAGGGTATGCGCTGAGAAACTTTCAGCTTTTATAGAATAACGAAGGTCTGACATTCGCGGGCTCTCACTCTGTACTGGTTTAGTACTACATAAGGGATATTTTTAACATGATCAGCTTTGATAATTGATTGAATGAGGTGACACTTGGCGGAAGTCCATTGTTATTATTATAGGATGGATATTTTAGGAGAGCATACCCCTCGCCCACGGATTGTCAATCCCGGTTATCTTTGGACACATACAAAATAACCTAAGATTGCCAACCCTCACTCTCACAGATAGAGGAGAATGTGATAATAGCAGAGTAGCATGCACGATAATGACAAAAAGAAACTCACCAACGCGCACACAACCGCGATACGCCAGGACTCTCAAAACCAGAATGTTGCAATATTCTGCAAAAATCCGAATATAAATTCGACACGTGTTTCGCCTCTAAACGAGGCATCCTCAGGAACACTCGGCAACAGCTTTTCTCACCTAGTTTATTTCGTCTACAGTGGCAGTATACGCATGGTCAGGCCTCCAGGAGTCTTGGGGCGCTTGGATTACGCCTCACTCGGGGTCTGCGCCACTCCTGCCGTCCACCGTCGACAATGAACAGTACACGACGATGGTGCGTCATTTTAATGACAATGTGCACCAAGTCATGCTTGACTGTCCCGGTGAGAAATGTTCTGACGTTTTTAATGCTTATAGAGTAGCAAACTAATCACGGCTTACCTAACATGTACTTATAATCTATACTTATAGTATAAAAAGACAAAAGTGGATAAAGATATATGCGAGCAGAAATCGAACGTGCATTTAAATTAACAAAATGTATACAAACATTTTCGTGTGGGGCCGGCACCAAGAATAGCTCCACCCCTTCTCTTCCTATGGGAGTCGTAAAAGCCGGCTAAGGGATTACCGGGGGACCGGGCAGTAGCGTTACCCTGTGTACTAAAAACATCCACTGCGATCGCCAACCCGCCTGCCAAGCGTGGCGATTGTGGTAAAACCACCCATTTTGGGGAGGCCTATGTCCAACAGTGTACGATGAAAGGCTGATGGATGGATGGATAGATACAAAAATGTATTAAAGGGTGCGAATCTTGGCTAGACAGTAAGCCGCGTATAGGAGCTGGAAAGAAAAGATGATAAAAGGAAAAGGGAAAGAATGTGAAAAGGAAGGATGATAAGGGTACAAAGAGCTCAAAAGGATTATAAAGAGAAGATGTGAGAGTGGAGAGAATGATAGGAGAACTTACAAACTAAAAACCCAGTCCATATTTCTTAGGTACGGAGATATACCTGCTCCAGCAGATATTCGAGTGGTGTGTCCATGTGTACGTGAGCGGGCAGACAACACCGAACACGACGGTAGTCCCGGGCATGGTTCAGGAGAGCCGCGTGCAAGCGTCGGCATTACTCGCAGAGTTGGCCAAGTTGCCGTGGAGCGAGCATCAGTGGTTCTTTGGAAAAGTTCTTCAAGTGGCGCTACAGGTAGAGTCGCCTTTAAAACGCATCCATGATATCATTAAATAGTGGTAGAGAGCTTGTTTGTCCCCGAAAGATAAAAAGGGGAACTTAATAGGAACCATTACAGACGGATATTTTTATGTATTTCGAAGTTACAGTTCATATGGAGGTAAATTTGCAAAATATATGTAATAAGTACGTGTATCGTATATAAATAAATATCTTCTCCTGAGTTTAAAAACGTCGAGCGAAGCTCGATCGCCCAGGTACCTACTGCAAAAAAAAGTGTGAAAATGTGTAATAGATAATGATACCTAATGGTGTGTAGTGAGATTGCAATTTTGCATCCACGTAGTTGATATGCTGTAAAGTGAGATTTCTATTATTTGATTCACGCAGACGAAGTTGCGGGCAAAATCTAGTTAAATATATAAATAATGAACATATTTTTTTGTTTATTTTAATAATTTCTAGACGAGTTGCTAAATTTGTAACATAGTAGTCTCACAAATGTGACCTGAGTGTGACGAGATGAATTAAAATGCACTCTCACTAACCATACGCAATACAACATTAAGAGTACCTACCTGTTGTTTCACGCTGATCTTCTGAGAGAAGATGGTATTTTCTCGGTCGAGCTGGCCCATTCATGCTGGGATAATTAGGGCTCTGCCTCTAGGGATTACTATATTACCGTAGTACTTAAGTGTATATTTGTTTAGACGTCGACGAGTGTGGATCGTGAGCTGACGTCATGGTGTTGTTCTACGTGGAAGAACACCAAGGCGGAGACCCTACTTCGCAGTGTCGGAGAGCAGCTCGTGCCTCACCTTGCCATGCTGCTGTACTTGTTCACCGGGACCTTGCTGCCTCCTTCAAATCAAGTAAACCATTACAAAGTTTCATAATCGATAAATTGAATATTCACAACTGGATATAACAACAAAAATCCCCTTATACAAAATTGCCAATAAAACGAAAAAAACCGTTGTTGTTCCAATCAAACTTCACTGAATCACCCGCTAGGCTAATAAGTAGAATGTCTGTAAATTTCATTATAATCGATCTAGCCGTTTTGGAGTCTATAGGGAACATACATACAAACATAAACTTTAATATAAGAATCTTTCCAAAAGGGCTTAGGGGTAGTTCGTAACAGCTTTATTACTTCTAGAAATTTATCTACAAAAATCATTCCGGTCAGTCACAAAGTGAATTTATAATTATTTTTGTTTACAAAGTGAATTTATAATTATTTTTGTTGGTTAAATAATTTGCTCTTTTGAAAAGACACTTCATATACATAGATTAGTAATTAATTATTTGAGCAAAAAATTGAATGTACTGTTACTTAATAAGGTTTCGTTGTGTCGCTTTTTCAATAGATATTGGAGGAAGCTTGTAAGCTGCCGTGGTCGAGGCTACCATTGCGGGCGCTGGAAGAGGCCCTCGATAGGTTCTATGCCGTCCATCATAACGTCGCACAGCCATATCATGACCTTCCACAGTTCAGGTAAACATTTTGTTACAGTAACATACTTAAGACATTTGCTGTCCCATAAATGGTGGTTATTTTAATATTGTTTTGCTGTTACACCTCAGATATGTTTTACGCCATGGTATTTTTTCGAAATATTGAACTAAAGTTTTCTTTATATATATTTATTCTCAAAATAAGATTTTATAACAGGCAATTTTATTTAAGAGAAACGTTTTCCCTTTAGCTCACAAACAACTATTTGTCTACAATGCCGTCTGATCTCTACACCATTATTCTAAAGTTCGAATGTCTTAGATGTTTATGATAGCGGCGACTGACACCTTAACTCTTCCGAAGTCACGAGGAGTCTTGTGTGGGGTCCCGCTCCTTGCTGCGACTCTTTTACATACTAGTTGTAAACTAACTCTTGTGAATTGGCTTCACAGCGAGAGCGACAATCTCCGTAACCTTACTAAGCCAGTGTTACTTGGTTCCGTTCCTATAATAATATTTTACACTAGTCGCTGCACCCGTGACTTCGTCCGTATTGAATTTACTTACTTTTTTTTTGTGCGTAGCCTTAATTATTTTTCTCAAAATAAAAGTAGCTTAAGTTACTCCTTATAAAATCAGCTATATGCCAGTGAAATTGCCGTCCAAATCAGTCCATCCGTTTCGGAGAACTGCTGCTGTGTAGACATAAAAAACATCACTTTAATTTTATATATTTGTATAGAAAAAAAAATTACTAAACTTTCCTCTTGAACATTTTCCGTGTGGTGACGGACTACGAATACGAGTGTCACCACCTCATTCTTTCCCACGGGTGTCGTATGAGGCGACTAAGGTAAGTAAGCAATTATTATCCATTGCATGACTGGTGGTAGGGCTGGGTACCGAGTGGCAGTACTCATTTGGTATCGGGCCCGAGTGGGTTGGTACCACCATCTCCAGTGTGACCGGCCATGAAGCACATCGTTGCGTTTTGGCTGTAGCAGGAGTCAGCCGTTTATTCTTTCATTTCATATCGGTGAAATGAAATGGTGAGCAGCGGCTTGACAATACTCTCAGTATAGTTGAGTCCATGAGCGACGGTTACCATCTACCATCAGATGGGCCGTGGCTCGTCTGCCACTACAAGCAATAAAAAAAAAAGAACAAAGTTACAACATTCTCGTAAACGTTTTTATCAGACTGCTTCAGCTGGCAAGTGAATTGGCCACTCCCCCGGGCGCGACATCAGTCCAGCTGGGTGACACTTCTCGCTACAAGCGGTCACTGGCTATATCGCAATGGGTTCGTGCGGCGAGTTCGCCCGTACTACTGGCGCACGTGCCCGCACATTCAACGCATATATTGAACACTATAACGTTGTTAGGTACGTTAAGTATAGTTTTATTTATTATTTCTATGATCTACTTGATTAGTGTTTTTGCCTATAACTTGTTTTACGATATGTTGAAGTAAAAAAAGCTAGGGGAAAAACCATTACAACTATGGCGGCATATTCCTTAGTATCATACTCTCCTTATTATCCTTTCTATCCACCCCTATCCTTTTGCAGGGAGGTGGCGTGAGTGATGCCTCTGGTGTTGCTAGCGTCTATAGGCTATGATAACCGCTTGCCATTAGGAGGGCTGAATGCTTGTTTACCACCCACATAGTAGTATATAAAAAATATAGTGTATGTTTTTTTTTCCGTGTGGTGAGGGACTAAGAATACAAGTGTCACCACCCCATTCTTTCCCACGGATTTCGTATGAGGCGACTAAGGGAAGTAAGCAATTATCATCCATTGCATGACTGGTGGTAGGGCTGGGTACAGAGTGGGAGTACTCACTTGGTATCGGACCCAAGCGGGTTGGTACCACCATCTCCAGTGTGATCGGCCATGAAGCACATCGTTGCGTTTTGGTTGTAGCAGGAGATAGCCGTTTATTCTTTCATTTCATATTGATGAAATGAAATGGTAAGCAGTGGCTTGACAATACTCTCAGTATAGTTAAGTTCATGAGCGACGGTTACCATTTACCATCAGATGGGCCGTGGCTCGTCTGCCACTACAAGCAAGAAAACAAACATGTACTTACTGTACCTATGTTTTTATTCTCAGCTCCATCTCTTCGTGATTCGGAAGGTGAAATGGAAGAGCTTTTGAGTCGAGCTGTTGTCATAATGTGTATCGAACCTGCAGCGTCTACAGCGCTACCTGTGAGTTGGATTTTAGTTAAATGTCCGAATACCATACTAGAAAATAATATATGTGTCAAGGCTTTATGAAACGGACGCTGAGTGTGGATACACAGTGAATTATCCCCTGTGCGAATCAAACTAATAAAACACGGCATAGTTTTACCTCAATCACTTCGCCATTTGTGTTGTTACAACCTTATTAGGTTATTATCTTTATATATATAATTCTATTGTACGTGTGTATGTCACTGAACTCCTCCTAAACGGCTGGACCGATTTGAATGTTTTTTTTTGTTTGCGTTTGGGTGGCGCCCTGGATGGTTTAGATTCCAGTAGGTGGCGCCACAATAGGATTTCAGGACTTTTTCTTCTATTTATTTGTGAATGTTTGAGTAAGTACCGGGATGGTTTAGATTCATATTTGGACCCGGTAGATGGCGCCACGATAGGATTTCAGGATTTTTTCTTCAATTTTTTCTAATGTAAAACGATATACATACCTATCAAACGAATCCAAACGAAACGCCAATGTTTGGACAGGACAACGTCTGTTGGGTCTACTAGTTATATATATATATAGCTATGCTATGGCATATGTGAAGATTATCCTCGGAGGTGGAAACACATGTAACATATCCAGACTTTGAGTACCTATTTTGAAAAAAAGTATATACAATTATTTTTTGTTAAAGCGACAACGCTTTGAGGTTTAAGTGTTTGATCGAAAATATTTTTGGCAAAATTAAGCTATGTGGATCCAATTTTGGTATACAACTATGGAAAGCAAATTCTGTAGATACTAACAACACCAGCGGTGTCACTCGTACTTTGCCATTCACTTAGAGGGAAGCTATCGGAGGTGGAATGTAAGTAGGGACGGAATGAGGAGGCGCGTTGAGTCTCCAGCGAATTAATCGCACTAGACGTAATGGATTTATATATTAACTGCACAGATAGCGGAGTTAGATATACTAGTCTGTCAAGAAAGTACCGGGAAAAGATCAATAATACACAAAATTTTTGTTATTCATCCAAATTTATTTTATCACCTTCAAAGTATGCTCCTTCTGAAACGATAGACTTACGCCAACGAATAATCCAATCATCTAAACATTTATTAAACGCTGTTTCCCGAATTGAGTTCAGTTCTCGCCGCGAATTCTCCATTATGTCTTCTACCGATTGAAAACGGGTGCCACGAAGTGGTAATTTGAGTTTGGGAAAAAGGAAGAAGTCGGCTGGAGCCATATCTAGTGAATATGGTGGTTGATCGATTGTATTTGTTGAATGTTTGGACAAAAATTCATTCACAATGATGCTTCTTGATAAGCACGTGTTTTTGATAAAGTCGATTCACCGTAAGCCTTCTGTAACATTTTCAGTGACTCCGAACACGAAATCCCATTGGCGATGCAAAATTTAAGGCAAACTCATTGTTCGATGTTTTTGTCCATTAAGAAATTCGCAATACACACTAGATATGATATAACTAAAAACAGCACTGTATTTATTATAAATAACAGATGCAACTCAAACTTTACGTTTAAATGGATAACAGTTGTGCCAATCTAACAACAACAAAAAATAAATAAAAATTTGAATTTGGAACCATAAACAAATCATCCATTCCCAATACTTTCTTGACTGAATGTATATTGACTGCACAGACAGCGTAGTAGTTTAGACACCGGCCTCCCTGCCGAGTGTTTTGAGTTCGATTCCCACACAGGACAACTCGTTCTATGATCTGCAAATGGCTGTTCTGAGTCTGGGTGTACTTTGTGTCCGTGAAATTGTATGTTTGTAAAGTCCCCCGTGATATAAGATTATTCCTTAGTCCAAGATGTTGTATTTAAAAAAAAAATATGTTGTATGCAGGTGTGGCTGAAATACATAAGTGGGGCTAATGTTAGCATGTGTGCGATGTTCGTGTCGGCAGCGGCGGCGCTTACTACTTTTGATTACGCAGCCGACCTGTGTGAAGTTGCCGTCAAAGCTATTATGTCTTCCAAACACACCGGTACGTTATAACCATTTCATTGTCATACCATGGGGGTTAGGCAGAATATCATAATTCACGTGTCGACCGTATCGAGATACTAATAATATACACTGTGATTGGTTGAGAGATCACCGTGATTGGCCAACGGATTATTGTGACATCACGCGTCGGTTTCTCAACCAATCACAGTGATCTCGATACGGTCGACACGTGAAATATGACAGTCTGCCTCAGGGGGCTGGTCCTAGATTTACTTTTTTTATACATATTCTAGGCGAGCGCTTGACTACCCTATCTGATGGTAAGTGCCAATCTAAGATTATGATTATTAGCTTAGTAAAAACTTATTGACTCTATCCTTAAAGACACTCACATTGTAATCAAATGGGTATAGCGAAACTGGCAACATATTCTTAGCTTAGGCAACATTTTCTATCAATGAAAACACGATTATTTCCTTTTTTCATTGCAAAATTGCAATTGAACATGGCTTGAACATGCATTGCGGTTTTTCTGGTAATAACAACATCGCCTAGTCGGCACCCATTATTGAAGAAAAAAATGCAACACCTTAAACATGATAGATATGTCTGTTCTTAACCTATTAAACCTCTTTAAAAAATAACAAACTTTAGTAAGCCAATGTAGACTCTATCGTTATATTTACCCATCCATCCATCCATCAGCCTTTCATCGTCCACTGCTGGATATAGGTCACCCCAGGAGAATGCCACAGCGAACGGCCCCGTGCCGCCTGTGACTTTGACCAGGTGATCGGTCCACCTGGTACGAGGCCATCCTACGCTGCGCCTTCCAATACGCGGTCGCCACTCGAGAACTTTTCTTCCCCAACGGTTGTCGGTTCGTCGAGCGATGTGGCCTGCCCATTGCCACTTCAGCATGCTGACCCGGTACGCTATGTCGGTTACACCCGTTCTCCTACGGATTTCCGTATTACGGATTTTATCACGTAGAGAGATTCCAAGCATAGCCCGCTGCCATGGATGGCACGCTGAGCGACTTTGAGCCTTGATATAATGCCAACATTCAGAGACCACGCCTCTGTTCCGTACCGGCAGCACACACTGGTCGTAGACCTTCCTACGGATTTCCGTATTACGGATTTTATCACGTAGAGAGATCCCAAGCATAGCCCGCTCCATGGCACGCTGAGCGACTTTGAGCCTTGATATAAGGCCAACATTCAGAGATCACGCCTCTGTTCCGTACCGGTAGCACACACTGGTCGTAGACCTTCGTCTTCAGACACTGTGGAATATTGGACAAGAAGACCTTCCTCAGCTTCCCGAACACTGCCCAGCCGAGCTGGATTCGTCGATAGACCTCTTTCTAGAAGTTGTGTCTACCTAACTGGACAGTTTGTCCCAAGTAGACATAGTGGTCGACATCTTCGAAAAGCGCACTCCCGACTAGGAGCGGTGCTGAAATGACATGGACATTAGACATGACTTTCGTCTTGTCCATGTTCATTTTGAGACCCACTAGTCGGGAAACCCTGCTGACATAATTGAGCATGGTGCCATGACTACTATGTCGTCGGCATATCAAAGGTAAGTGATGTATTCGCCATTGATATTGATGCCGATCCCGGTCTAGTCCAAGAGCTTGAAGACATCTTCCAAAGCAGCGGTGAAGAGTTTCGGGGACATAACGTTTCCCTGTCTAACACCTCTCTGCAGTTGAATCAGTTTCGTACTCCTGTCCTGAACACGGACTGACATGGTGGCGTTTCTATACAAGCACTTCAGCACTTCGATCTACCAATAGTCAATTTGGCACCGCTGAAGGGACTGCAGCACCGCCCAAGTTTCGATCGAATCAAAGGCTTTCTCATAGTCCACAAACGCCAGACACAGAGGCCGATTATACTCCTCGGTCTTCTGTGTAATCTGGCGCAGCGTATGTATGTGGTCTATGGTACTATTTGCCTTTTCGGAAACCGGCTTGTTCGGGTGGCTGGAAGTCGAGCCTGCACGTGAGTCGATTTGGAATGACCCTCGAGAAAACTTATAGGCTCAAGAGCGAGATGGGGTCTATAATTCTTCAAGAGGGACCTGTCACCTTTCTTGAAGAACAGCACCACGCTCCTGGTCCACGACTCTAGAACGTCGCCCCCCGAGAACGACGGAATTGAATAGCCTCTGGAGGGCTTTGAGGACCGGCTTTCCGCCTGCCCTCAAAAACTCTATAGTAATTCCATCGTCACCCGGTGCCTTTCCGTCCTGTAGTTGTTTGAGAACCATTCTGATCTCGTAAAGGCTGACGTCCAGGAAATCTTCGGTATAGTGCCGAGTTAGCTTGGACCTGGGCTCATGGGCCAAGCTGACAACAGGAGAACCCTGTTACCTGTATAACTGTTCATGAACCCTGGGACCTGTATAACTGTTCATAGAACTTATGGACCTCTCTTAATACGTCATCTTCGGATGAAAAAACAGTGCCGCCACTGGTCTTCAGCTTCGTCAGCTGGTTTTTCCCAACAGACACCACCACTCTCTCGTGTGGTAACGGATTAAGAATACAATTGTCACCACCCCATTCTTTTCGACGGGTGTCGTATGAGGCGACTAAGGGAAGTAAGCAATTATCATCCATTGCATGACTGGTGGTAGGGTTGGGTACCAAGTGGGAGTACTCACTTGGTATCGGGCCCGAGCGGGTTGGTACCACCATCTCCCGTGTGACCGGCCATGAAGCACATCGTTGCGTTTTGGCTGTAGCAGGATATAGCCGTTTATCCTTTCATTTCATATCTGTGAAATGAAACGGTGAGCAGCGGCTTGACAATAGTCTCGGTATAGTCGAGTCCATGGGCGACGGTTAGCATTTACCATCAGATGGACCGTGGCTCGTCTGCCAAAAAAAAAAGCTTTGTCTATTGTCTATTTATGGTAAAAAATGGCAACCCCAAATGGTGTCTTTGGCCGCCATTTTGTGAAGCTTTGAAGCTGCATATTTTGGCCGGTAAATAAAATTGACCCCTTATGGATAACCAAGTATTTCTTTTTTCAACATATTTCGGGAAACTGAAATATAAACATTATTAATATTTTGTTCTTACTATTTCTATCAAGGCTTACTTGCCAGGCAGAATTCAGAACCATTAGAGACATGTTGCTTTTTATGCCTAACCATTACTATTATTATAAATATTTTCATTAATGAATTTTATTTGGATACAAAATCTGAGTACCTCACTCATGCTTAGTAATAAATATATAAAACTACAACTTAAGTAGATTATAAACCTGGTTCCAGTGGGCAATATCTATAACGTCACGTGACTTAGTGTTAGAGATGTCAAATTTCCATACAATTTAATAGTTTTCTATAGCGTTAGCGATCATAGAATGCCACTTGGCTAGGCCTACAGGTTACAAATAGACTTGGCACAATTACAATATTATATGGCGGCTCTGGATTCTCTTTTAAGTGTAACAAGATGATTTTTTACTTTAGGACATTATACTACTTACGAACACTACTTACGTAATAAGTTTATTTAAAAATTTTATGAATATAGTGTAAAATGTACATAAAAATAGGTATATAATTAATCTATCGTCACACAACACTAAAATTAATCATAATTGACTTTTCACAGTAAAAATGTATTATTGTGGTTAAATACGGTTATTAGTATAAAAATACACTCACATCATCATTCATCAGAATTTGGTCCCCAAACACGTCTGTAATTTGGAACAACACAATACATTGTTTAAATTACGACTATAACAAGAGTTTTCAGTTTTATTTAAACTTATGCACTCGAAGCGGTAAAAAAACTTATGACAGATTGGCTTACTGACGTCCATAGAACAATAAAGATGAAGTGTGAGAGGAATAGAAAACATAACTAAGTCGAATGAACTAGTCTTCATTATTTAGTTCTAGGCTCAATCTTCAGTCTGAAGTAATGTGTCATAGTTCCAGTGGCCCGCCAATAAAGGCGGCGAGACACACGCACACGGCGAGTTTATTTAGTAGGTGAGGGCCACACGCTACCCTGTTTGTTGCCCCGAACGACAGGGTGTGCGGTTAAGAACATTTTTTCCCGCCTAAACAAAAAAGAAGAAAAAGTGGCTCAATCTTCAGTGTTATCATATTAGCTTCTTGGCCGGACTATAGAGCTCAGCAGTGATTAGCCGTGTAGTTGTGGCGATGGTGCTGCTGGCAAACACCGCCGTTCCAAAGACGTAGTATGGTCATAATGATGTCTATATTTGCTGTGTAAAATTGTTTTCATTGTCTTTCGTCTCTTTTACGTAATGACATGTGACTAAACGTTACACAACCTTGAATTTAGCCATCTGCACTTCTATTTCTAAATAAAAATAAGTAAAAATACGTGTTCTCCAGACGGGAGCACACAGTGGGAGGAGCTACGCGTGCGTTGGGCGGCGAGCGCGTGGCGTGAAGTGGCGGCGCTAGTATCGCGTGCGCGGCCGCACGCCGCCTACGTGTGCGCGCTCCACGACGCGCACGAGCACGCGCTGCACACCGTGCGTGCGCTCTTCAACGTGCACCTGCACTTGTGAGTCGTTTTTGTTACTGTAATTGTAGTCTAATAGAAAACCCGTACAATATCCATTTCCGTAACTTTGCTCCCACATCCATAGCATAGACAATGAGGCGATCGTTGCTGTGTGGATCTGCTACGTGATGCGAATATTGTGTACGAGCGGATCTCAAGATGTTGAGCTGAGCTGCCGCGGGTTATTGTCCCGGTGGGGTGAACAAGAACGTCGGTCACTACTCAGCAGAGTCACCATGCAATCTCAAAGTGACCAGCCCACGCCGATGTAAGTTTTTTCTAGTCTTTCTAATCTAATTATATAGACTGTGAAGTTATAAAGAAAAAATAGAAATAGATAAATTTATTAAAGTATGTAATCTCTACAGACACAGAGCTCTCTGCCGATACGCGCTATACATACTGAATCCGGATGTTAATACCCGTCGCGCGTTCGAGTCAGCGTACACATCTGCGCTAGGATCAAGCAGTGACCTCGAATCTTGGACCGTAATGCCACAGAACAACAAACTGGTGACGCTTGCCATCAGGCTGATGCCTAAACAAGCTAACTATTTTCAATATGAATTGCAAAATGCACCTTCATGCTGATATAGAGTAACATAAAATATACCTGTTTTGAATTAATTAACTCGATCAGTTCTACTTGATACAGTAATTTCTTTTTTTATATAAAAAAAGTGATCTTAGATGCTTTAAATAGTATTTTATTATAGATAAGGCATATTAACTAATACAAAAATAAATAATTTGCATTGTTGAGTTATCGTTTCGTTATAACAATTAACTTAGCAACAAGAATGCATACACGTTATAACGCCATTGGACATGCCGTTTACACTGAAATAGCCGTTCTTTGTATACCTTCAATATTTTTTTTTTTGGCTTAGGATGCTGTAGCTTGTTTAAATCTGGCTCGAAGGACCAAATGTTTACTTGTATCTTAGCGTTAAAACGGCGTTTTTATTTGTCAGTAAAATTTTAAGACGAAAATGCATTATTTGACGCACCTACCACGCAACGATGCAACTTACTAGAATTTTAAAACTATTCATATCTCACTAAGAAATAAGCTGTAAGGGCTCAATTCAACCGTTACGAAGACACAGGTTTGCGCGTTTACTGCAAAGAAGGACGCATTTGTCGTGGCGCCTTAGTTCCAAGGGTTAACTCTCCCGGTCTCCGAGAAGACTATTCGTGAAAGTGTAAAAACAGAGTTTTACTGCGAGCAGCTCGTTCTTTAAACGAGGTTTGAGCACTTTAGTCACGGTAGGTGGTGGCTTGGCTGTGCCGCTACCATTTACAATGAGATGCTACCATTTAAAAATGAGATGAGCCGTTTGCTCGTCTGCCGCCACTGGCAATAAAAAAAATACGCACTTCTTCAAGTATGTTACTTCGCATAGGTTTTTAACAGAGCGACAAGGATGGCGTTATAAAGTTTACAGTGCCATCATTGTCTGTCTAAATAGAAAAAAAAGTTATATTGTAGATAGTACTATTATATATTTATATTAATTTTGCCCGCCTCTTTGAGAGAGCTGGTACCTATGTGAAAAGAGATTAAAGACTGACAAAATAGATAAAGATGCAGGAGGCGGGCATGAAATGATAATACTTATATTGTCGATTTGTACATACATTTAGCGATATGTATGTTTGTGATTGAACTTCTCAAAGTAAATTTGTATCCACGTATACTCGGTAACATAATATAAAAAAGTGTACTTATGATTAATTTCTATAATGTTAGAAGATTTTTATTTCACATTAAATAAAGGACCTGATATAGAAATAATTTTATTTTTATGAAATATTTCGCTCTTGAGCAATTAGAGATTGTGGCCAAATTGTGTGTATTTTTGGTCACATCTTACATTAATATTTAGTTACCACTTTTCTTGTATCGAATATATGAATTGTTAGATATTGTGTCTATATTCTATTTTTGTTACAGTTATAATCTAGTAAATTAGATTTTAGAAAACATTTTATTTTTATGACTAAACGTCGTTAGCTATTATAATAGGGAGAGTCTAATCTTATGAGAAATATGTATGTACAGGGCTCCGCCGTAGCCAAGGTTGGCCTTAGGTTCCCTGTAGTAGGATAAAATGTATACCATTTTTTAAATTTAATCAAGAGCTATAGATAGTGCCATCCACGAAGACGCGCCCCACTCTTTTTTCTAATTACTTACAATGCAAGTGTGTATCGCTTCACCGAATTGCCTATTACGCACGCACACATCGATGAATAAACAACATCACGACAGAGCGATACGGTCAACTAGGACCGACTTCAAAAAGGAGGAGGCTTTCAATTCGACTGTATGTATTTTTTTTTGCTGTGCTTTATTTCTTTCTCTACTGCGCTCCTGTACTCGATGCTTTCTTATACGAGATGCACCCAAGGAATTCCTCCCTATCGTGCACCACCTACTTTGACCTATTTTATAGAAAACACTAAAAAGCACAAAATAAATTACATACGATATCCGCGTTAGACACCTACGGATGTGTTTGAAGTCGACCAATTATTTTTTGCGTTTTAGTTCCTGGGTGTCTTGAAAGCGGTTTTTTATTTAAAAATAATTAATATTTCATGTTGTCGTTCAGTGTGGGTATTATATGTCATTATTAGTTAATACCAGTGTAATATTACCATGTTAATGGGAGCAATTATAAATATTAATAGTATACTAAAAAAACTATATGGTCGTCTGTAATGTCGCTTTGAGGGCGATAATTTAATGTCATATGTGTTTTCTGAGAGTTTCACAAAATGTAATACTGATAGAAATTGAATGGTACATTTTAATTTTCTAGACATTTCAATTTTTTTTATTAAGTAGAGCAACTTTCTTGCCAAGTCTGGATTCAAGCAACGTGAACTGTACTACAAATGTGCATCGAGCCGCTGATGGCTCGCGGCTGACACTTGGCTCAATCGTCCCACACCCCGCGGCCCCCTCGCCAAATTTTGAGGGGCGCGTCTTCGTGAATGGCACTATCTATATCAAACAAAAAATTGTGTAATGTCCAAACAAACGAGATAAACAGACAGACAAAAATTCTAAAAAAAAGAAAATTGTGTGTACTTGTACACGCGTTAGAAGTTATACTTCTTTGGCGTAACAAGATAAAAATCTTTTCAAAAATTTTATCTTTCGCCTTATTCTGCGTTTGTAGAAAAAACGACACTAACAATAGAAAAAAGGTATTTAATACATTGAAAGTTTTATTATAACGCATTATCTAGTTAAATAAAGTTTATTTAAATATCACAAAAAAACTAAAATGTTGACTATAGCTAACTTCAGGGTGTCGGTTTTAAAAATTTACTCTCATCATTTTTCCCTAACGCGCCAAAAGAAGTATAACTTTAAAAATGTGTTGTGTTCAGTAACGCCTTAATAGCCTTTTCTTTTTTTTTCGTACACCCCATCATTCTGGGCAACGAACAGGGTAGTGTATGGCTCTCATCCACTAAAGAAACCTGCCATGTGCCGTCTCTCTGCCTATGTTGGCGGGCCACTGGTATTATGTTGCATTACTTCAGTGGTCCGCCGGCGGCTTAGCCTTTCAGGTACCCTCGACGCCTTAATAGCCTAATACATTTATTTTTTCTCAAATATCTTAAATGCACTGACAAAGCTTTGTTACAGATGTTTGTATTGATTGCAGATATACCGCACTTTAAAAATCAGCTTCTTAAATATTATTTCTATCTAAGATAATACGTAGTGTGAAAGTGTCCAGTTTATTTAGTCACATCTATATAACAGATTAATGGTGTTACGAATAATTTAAATTTCTTTATTTATATTTGTATATCATATCTAGGCCAATATAGAATAAGTGATAGTTTATAATATGTATGAGGAGTATTATGAATGTCGAGGAAGCGAGCGATGTTTGCAAGAATAGAGCCTTTTGATACTTTGTTCTCTCTGCCTACTCCACAAGGGACATGGCATGATGATAAGTAAGTTATAATACGTAAAAAAATCAAGTCACACTTTTAGGACTAAGCTTTAGAATATAATATCGAGACTGTGGGCGATGGTTGGGTTATATCACTTATTTTTAAAAATATAAAAAATTATATTCATAAGGTCAACGTGATTATAAAAAAGACAGGTTGAACTGAAGTTTAGACTCTCTGGCGTCAAGAACAATATTGTATGCTATGTTAAAATGATCAATTTAGATATTCCTTATTGAATTCGATAGATAGTTACCATATAAATTGAGAAATTATACAAATTATTGTTATCATTTAATGTAGAGACCTGAACTTGGTTAGTTGTTTGGAACAAATTGGTCTTTTCTTTACAACTATAAGCCCCGTTAGTCTACGCTGTACGCGTTGTGTTCTTTATGGTGATCTGCTCTAATCATCGGATCTGCCGAAAATGTCTGCCACTAAAGCGAAAAGGTGTTGGAAATTTTGTTTAAAGATTCCAATACATACATATATATTCCAATACATACATACAATACATACATATTCCAATACATAGGCATACTCGCCAGTTAAGGCATTAAGAAGGAATGGTTATCAAAATTAGTAAGTCCGAACGTTCTGGTAAATGACAGGAGCTTGTAAAGTGCTTAAAACAAACATAAAAATATCAAAATACGCTCGTACAAAGCACGAATTTCCTAATGATGTATATCAAGACAAATATTGTGTAATTAAACCCTTAGAGTATATAAACTATAGAGCGCGCCTTACTGAGTATGAACCGTAAGCACAAGTATGAACAGTATCGCGCGTCGTTGAAACCCTCAATCAGTAGCAAAACAATACGGTTCGTATTAAGTCGGAGAGCAATCTTTTATTTATTTTTTGATAAAAATGGTGAAATGTACAGTGCCATGTTGTAAAAACTATTCCCGGCAGAAAAATAAAAGGAATAGTAACATTTCTTTTCATCAATAAGTAGAATTTAGTTACTAAATCATTTGTTTTAGCAAAATTCAGAAGGGTCTTAGAGGGGTACGCGGGACACGCGGGGCGGGTCGTCCCGGCACGCTAGCAACCGTCATTTTTTCGTCACGATGAGATAGTGTTGCACCGCAATTAATTTTATACGATATTTTTTAATAGTGTAATTTTATATAAATATATTTTTTCTGTCTAATAGATAATCTGGTGATTAAATAATATAAATATAGTTACATGTATGCTATTATATTATTAATTTGATACGTGCAGTAGTGGAAAAATATATAGACGTAACAACTAAATACTTATATAAATATAATAACGCTCTTTAAAGGTCAATAATGGTCTACCTATGATCTGAGTTTGTTAGTTCAGAAAAAAGTCAAGGTTTATATTTTAAAATTTGATAAATTATACCTACCTTTTTAAATTATTTGTAAGTATTAATTATACCTATCATAGCAAACCGACAAATTTATTCTTCCAACCCTATTTACTCAGATTGAGAGCGATTTAGGCCGTAGTTCACAATGCTGGCCCAGTGCGGGTAAGCAGACTTCACAAGCACGTAGCCGAGGAGTAAATCTCAGGCGTGCAGGTCTCCTCATCCTCATCCTCATCCCTCACCGAGCAGTAATAACTTGTAAACAAACACACACATAACTTCGGAAAGTCTTCGGAAGGAGTATGCCGTACAAAACCTCGAGTTGGAGATTGAACTCGATAAAACTGTCTTTGCAGTCCTTGGTTTTACCGCTTCGCTATTTATTAGAATATTGAACATATAATTAATTAATTCCTAACTTAAGTATATTCCCGGCAAACAATCGATATATTTGCAGAAATTACGTCACGCATGGAACGTCACTATAAAACCGCTATACCATTGTTAAGTACCTATAACATTTGCCTACAATTGGCACAACTGGACCGAAGCGTTACGCGCGCTCTATAGTTTTTATACTCTAAGAATTAAACCATACGAATGTGTGCACGTGACAGTAGTTTATTAAACTAAAACGGTCGCTCTCTTGGCAACTTTAATCATGGCTTATGTTGCTCAAATAACACTAATTATTGTTTCTTCAAATAAAGTTTATTTTGTATTCTTGTTGTTTTATTTGTCCACAACATCAAACAGAATTTCGAAATATTTATATATATTTTTAGCATTTGACATGCTTAGCACTATGCATTAAACACAAAGTGAAATCGAAAATAACAGTCACGAGCAGGCAGACGGAGCAGGAAGACGTTAAGTATGAATGT
This sequence comes from Leucoma salicis, assembly GCA_948253155.1. Lineage (NCBI taxonomy): Eukaryota > Metazoa > Arthropoda > Insecta > Lepidoptera > Erebidae > Leucoma > Leucoma salicis. The sequence goes on along the minus strand of OX411814.1, from coordinate 22,685,741 downwards.
GTTATCGAAATTAGCAGTCAGGAGCAAGGGTCACCATGGCTGAATTGGCAAAGCATCTGGACGGTATCCAGGAGATGCCGGTTCAAATCCTGCTCGTGACTGTTATTTTCGATTTCACATTTTTCACTTTGTGTTTAAGAATTTCGAAAGATTAAAAATGTGTTGAGGTGTCAACTAGGATCGAATTCAATAACACTGTCTTTGCAGTCCTTGATCGCTAATCTATTACTATCGGATCAATTTACATAACCTACATGTTTTATTTTTTCTACATTTAACAAATATATTATAAACTAGCCTTTGCTAGCTAGTTTTTAGGTTATATCTCAGGTTCCCGATACAGTAGCGGGATAAAATGTATCCATCCATCAATCAACTTTTCGGAGCCCACAGCTGGACATAGGCCTCCCCAAGAGAACGCCACATCAAGTTTCGCTCATACGGGGGATAGTGCCGTAATCGCCACGCTTGGCAGGCGGGTTGGCGATCGCAGTGGATGTTGTTAATAGTCGAGGGAGTGCTGCTGCCCACTCCTCCGGTATCCCTCAGTCGGCTCTTACGACTCCCATGGGTGGAGAGGGGTAGGACAATTCTAAAGCCGGCCCCACACGGCACTGATAAAATGTACCTATACCAGTTTTTAAGTCTAATCAAGAGCTATCTAATAAAACAGTTGCATCAAAATTGGTTCAGTAGTTTTTGCGTGATGCGCGAACGAACAAACAGATAAACAGACAGACAAATTCTAAAAAAAATTGTATACTTCTTTTGGCGCGTTAGGGAAAAATGATGAGAGTAATTTTTTACGATGCGCGCGCACACCGTTACGGAAAACCGACACCCTGAAGTTAGCTATAGTCAATATTTTAGTTTGTTTTTTTTGTGATATTTAAATAAAGAATAATAAGAAGTATAACTTCTAACGCGTGTACACACACACGACACACACACTTTTTTATATATATTTTTAGCATTTGACATGCCTTACATTATTTTATTAGATTAGCCATATACATTAAACACAAAGTGGAAAATGTGAAATCGAAAATAACAGTCACGAGCAGGATTTGAACCTGCATCTGCTGGATACCGTCCAGATGCTTTCCCAATTTAGCCATCGTGACAATTGCTCCTGACTGCTAATTTCGATAACAAAATTAAGTTTACCTGGTCGGTATAATATATGAAAATACTTCCGACAGATGGCGCAGGCGTCACCCAAGACGTTAAGTATGAATGTGTTATCGAAATTAGCAGTCAGGAGCCATTGTCACGATGACTGAATTGGCAAAGCATCTGGACGGTATCCAGGAGATGCAGGTTCAAATCCTGCTAGTGACTGTTATTTTCGATATCACATTTTCCACTTTGTGTTTAAAATTGTTTTGTGTTTAGACACGCCTATATAGCTTATTACAGTAATTTTTTCTCAAATATCTTAAATGTACAGACACAGCTCTGTTACAGCTTTATAATAGTACAGATGCACGTAATGATAATTCAACGTTAAGTTATTCTTATACCATACCTCTTCATATTTACGCGAATGTTGCACATTATGAATTAAATTGAACGTCTAACATCTCAGTCCACCATGCTGTAAAGTATTCGTAACGTCGGGATAGTAGAAAATCAAGTAAACGTAGTTTTATTTCATTATATTCTTATACCAATTATTATTTACAATATTCACAAAATTAATTTTAGAATTACAATTCGGTGGTACATAATATATACATTTTATATTAAATCACACAATTATAAATTACGCATATAACGCGTAGATGTAAAATACTTTTTTCAGCATTAATGTATTCACGAAAGATGTAGTTTTTGATAAAACGTCAAACAAACTGGATTATTTTTGAATAATTTATTCAGATATACTTACCAAAAAGTCATTTCCGGGGCATTTGCAGTTGTAAGTATCGTATAAACATAAAACCGCGAAGGTACCTACTTAAAACAATGAAATAGATATGTATAACGGTCTAATCTCACAGTTCCTATCATATATTCTAGATAAAATTATTAGCAATGTAACATGCGTATTTACAATTTCGTCTACTTAGTTTATCATTAGCTGTATTAATACACTATAACTTTACACAGTTCTAATATCTAAGTTATAAGATATGAAGTTATGCGGCATCGTCCTCCACAGTAGAATACGGCGCTGGATGACAACCCTATGTGTGAACTGAACATGTCGCGCAGTCTGAATATTTACATGTTGCTTAGGATTACACCATTGCTTTTATTGGAAGAGTCATCTATATTATTTTATTTACTTCAATCCCCTAATTATATTTCCCCACTATCCCCTAATTGTACCAACGGGTCACGAACATGATCCAAGTCGAAGGACCCTTCTAATAGGTAGGTACTATTAACAATAATGGAGTTTAATATTCAATAACTTTATTCTAGCAAATAGATGAAACTATATTTATTAACTATTGATTAGATGAAATATTTGCTAGAATCGTTTCCCGTGGTAATGTATGACAAGCCCTAGTATAGCAGACGCTGTCGCCACAGCACTTGCCTGCTGTGTTGTAAAGGTGCTACCCCATAACCAGCCTCGTGGTAACCAAGTGACGGCGTGCACGGTGTCTAGCAAGAACTTCGTAGTGGTAAGGGAAGCATGCGTGAACCGCGCTGAGGCACATCTCGGACGGTCTGGGGACTTGAGAGTTTCGGAACACGCTTGAAGACTTCTGATCGATCTGTACATGTTAAGCCATATGAGTATATTTATCTACCGACATACTGGAAGCACTGGTCGACAGTTGGAATTATCAACTAAACCGAACTATTAAGGAATTGGTGTCATGTCACACTGATATTTTCACGTGAAAATAAAGATTTTAGTCGCGTGTGCATTAGTTTTTAACGTTCAACCAGTTTCGAGCCCCTTGTGATATTTTCAGTGCAACTGTCGTGCCACTCGCATTTTGACTTACACTGAATTTTGTGCAGATTTTCATCATTTTTATCGTGTTGAGAGACAGTCTAATAGAGGAGGTTGGCCGAAAATAAGATAGGTTGTGTGAAAGATGATTTGACAGTACAGTAGAGATACGAGTGAAAAGACACATCTACTGCACCGTGCTCATATAAAGTAGACAATGGTGAGGTGAGGCAAATTATAATATAATAATAATATTAACTCTTTATTGTACACCAGAAAAAAAACAAGAAAATGCATATAAGTAGGAATTAATTAAGTACAATTGGCGGTCGTCATATCGCACAAGGCAATCTCTTCCGGACAACCATGATGATGATCTCTCCGGTTTGAGCTCATGAATATGCTTCTTCACAAGTAGGTAGGTAACGGGTAGGATACCATGCAGTATAAGGCAGATTTTTTAACATAGGATTATATCTCACAAAGCCTAAATATATGCTTAAATTTATTATCATTACTCATACTCTGAAAGTAGGCCTGAAGTTGCCTGAGGAGCGGGTTGAAAGTAATACTTTTCAGCCCTGGGGAAAATTACTTTCAAATGACAGCTGAGTAATTAAAAAAAAAACAGTTCTATTTTCTGTACAGCCAGTCAATTACAGCGCGATGTAAAATTAAAATAACATAAAAGTTAAGTACCTATTTATTAAAGAATTTGTTTTATATGCGGCGGGAAAACGGCGATTCCAAATTCAATTTTTTAGTCTCCCATTTTTCTTTAGCTAATCCATGATTTTTATTTTTAGTTTCCTCGTATTCGTAATGAAAGCACAGTGTTTACCTCGGGATAAAGACTTATTTAGTCCCGAGACGGGGTTTGGCGCGCGAGCGTTGCGAGGGCTCCAATAGTTCGAGGGTTGCTTTCATCCCTAGGGTAACAATGTACTATTCCTTACATAAGTCTTTATTGCGACACTCGCTAGGATGGTAAAATTACAAATTTTTTTTTGATTATAAATTTGGTTGAGTTTACCCAAAAAGGTAAGCCGCCGGCGGACCACTGAAGGAATGTAATATAGTTCCGGTGGCCCGCCAATAAAGGTGCTGGAGAGAGGGCACACGGCAGGTTTCATTAGTGGGTGAGGGCCTCACACTACCCTGTTCGTTGCCCCGAACGACAGGGTGTGCTGTTAGGAACAATTTTCCCCGCATTAACAAAAAAAAGGATGATAAAATTCATCTTAATCTTTCAAGTTCGGGCTTAAGGAATTATCTACTCTCTTAGCAACGTCTATTTTACTTGAAATCTTATATTATCTTGATTAGTAGACAAAAACTACAAACCTGAGAAAACCAAAAAATGCCGAAAGGGACCAAAATAGTTTGTGTGCGGTTTTCACGTTGAAGTCGATTTCCTTGGATACTTGTAGAATACCGGTGTCGATAAGCCAGCACAACTTCTCCGCCTGGAGATACGCCAGGGTGCTGGCGCCTGCAGCTACTCCTATACTGCCCCATAATGGACCATCCTGTATCATTATAAATAAAGAATAAGTCAGAATACATCAATTACTAGTTTACGTTTTAAGCTACAACCTTCCCTGTCATATAAATATTTCACAATCTGGCATATTAATAATTTCTGTAGGTACCTAAATAGCCATACCATATGAACACTCTGTTTTTATGGGATAATAAATCCTTCTCTGTACTCTAGACTATATATGTGCTAAATTTCATGATGATCAATTAAGTACTTACTAACGGCGTCTATCGTACATACTAATATTATAAATAAGAGAGTTTCTATCTTCAATCATGCAAAAATTTAATAAAATTTAGCACACATTAGGTAAGTTTAGGTATTACCTGGATCAATTATATATACTTACCTATATTATACGCTATTTGGTATAGATGTGAATCTTGGCGTGCAGCCGCTGGCAGAAGCTAGTTTATACCTAACACTAATAAAAATGCCAACTCGTTGATTCCCTAGGGTCTTGAAGAGCCAAATAACAAAAGAAAACTTAAAAGATTTTTAGTTGTTGCCGGAACCAAACGAGAAGGCACTGTCATTTTATTTTTTTAAGCAGCTGAATGTAAATTATCTTGTTCTGGTAGCAAAAGAATTATTGACTTTCCTATACAATCTAAGATGAATCTAAGTCTATATCATAAAGTACATCTGTTACAAATCTGGTCCACAGATATCACAAGGGATGAACATATGTTTTTAGTGGGCGAGTCCCTTTTTTTTTGTTAAGGCGGAAAAAAATGTTCCTAACCGCACACCCCGTTGTTCGGGGCAACGAACAGGGTAGTGTGGGGCCCTCACCCACTAAAGAAACCCGCCGTGTGCCGTGTCACGCCTTTATTGGCGGGCCACTGGAACCATGTTACATTCATTCGGTGGTGGTGGGCGAGTACCTACGCAAGAGGAATTTTTAGCAAAACTTAGAAGTTTGCAATAGACCGGCAGTCTAAGTAATTGGTTTCTAATCTTAGTTTATTGTTTGGTTTAATCGTTCATGTACATGAATACTAGGCACCTGCCCTAATTAGGTATTTGTAGTAGATACCGGTTATAGTACAACTATTTTATACGCTTGGATACCCCTTTTATAAAATCCTATGGTGGCAGACGAGCTACGGCCCACCTGATGTTAAATTAACACGGAAGTTCACGCGTAAGACGGCGGTAACGACCCGCTAAGGCCCGATAACAAGTGAGCACTCCCACTTGGTACCCAACCTTACCACCAGTAATGCGATGGGTGATAACTGCTTTCTTTCCTTAGAATTATCGTGTCGTATGAATGGATGTTAAATGAATTCTGCAAAGGTTCTTTACCTGTGTCCCTAGTCCATACTTGATCGCTGCCTTAAGCGCAAGCGCATCGTCATACAGCCTCATAGAGGCGCGCGCTGCGGCCAGGCGGGCACTGGCTGTTAGCAACTCCTGGCGGTTTGTCGACGAGCCCAAGAACTTCAGCAAGTAGCATGTTAGGTTCACTACCTGGAAATATAGGTACGTAGGTACAAGTCAAAAATAAAATGTAAGTATAGTTACATTATATTTCAATGGTATAAGCTCAGACTAACTAAAAATATAGACAAACAATCCAGTGAAGCCATATAAAACCATGCCAAACTTGTAATTATACGCGCTCTCGCACACAAATACAAACGGAACCATGTCAAAACAACAAAACCATGCATAAACCACGAGTGTTACCAGAGTATGATTTAAAATTACCCCAAATTACTCGACGATTTTGTACGTACGTTACGTACCTACATGAATACGACGTCAGCGCGATAATATTCCCTATATGATTTGCTGTAATTTTTTTTGATTGCTTTCATCCCTATGGTAACAATGTACTATTATACTGTTACTTTGTTTTAACGAAAAAACTTTTAAAAATTTACCCAAATTAAAGAGATAATTTTTTTCCGATGACAACACTTTCACGCACACGTCTTTCAAAAAGTGGCTTCACTTTTTATTTGACAATAATGGTCTTTATTTTTTTGTTAGTCTGAGGGTATAAGTAAATTTGAAAAACTGTTACTGTTGTGAAATTGTATGTTTTTTTTTATGTTATCTTCAACTTTTAACTTCCATAATGATTTTATTTTTAATTATTCTAAAATAAAATTCTACGTTATTCTTTATAACATCAATTACTTACCTACTAGTGAAAGACCCGTCAAATCAGTCCAGTAGCTGACAGTTAGCTTCGGAGAATAGCCGGAAGAAACACAGAGACTGACAAAAAAATTGTATAAATACCTTATGAACATCCATATGCATAAACAGCTGTTATTTACACAAAACAAACGGACAATTAAATTTTATTTACATACCTTATCTCTATTGGTATGCGTCTGCAGCAGATCAGCGATCTCGTCTACCGCCTCCATAGTGCTGTCGCCGCGGTGCTAGCGTCAACAATGGACGGTAGCGACCGTCACGTGTATTATCTCACGATAAGATACCGTATCCACTTGATTATTTTACGAACGTTATTGTATTATGTAAGTTGTCAAAAAACATAATCTAATATCACTATGATTCGAACAAGTGTGCCTTAATTTTGACGATTCATTAATGCGTTTTTTTAAAGAAAGACTACAATCAAATCAAATCAAAGTACTCTTTATTGCACATTAGGTACACCAAACAATAAAAAGGACAAATATATTTTCTTTTTTAAAACTGCCTCGGTGGTGTAGCGGTAGTGTATGCGACTGCTAATCATGATGTCTCGGGTTCGATCACCGGGTCGGGCAATGTTATTGAGCTTTTTCCTAAAAAGAAAAATTCTCAGTAGCAGCCCGGAGTTTGGAAATGTGCCCGGTAGACGTCAATAGGCTCGCCCCCTATTACGTGGGACTGAAACATAGCTGGCGAGTCGTGGGTGTACAATACACCTGTGCCTACCCCTTCGGGGAATACAGGCGTGATGCTATGTTAAAAAAAAATGTTTTATTTTGTGCGTTTTAGTGTTTTTTTTTTTTTGAAATAGCTTAGAGTAGGTCGTCCATGATGCCCTCTCCCGCCTTCATGGACGAAGGAAGGCGCCCGGTCCGGACGGCGTTCCAGGTCTGGTACTCGGCGTCGCCGCCGAATATATCAAGGACAGGCTCCGGGAACTGCTCAACGCATGTTTGAGGTCCGTGCAGTTTCCGGAGCAATGGAAGTGTGGACGTCTATGTTTGCTGCGGAAGGAGGGTCGCCCACCTGACTCTCCTTCCGCATATAGGCCGTTGGTGCTGCTGGACGAGACGGCCAAACTGTTCGAGAAGGTGCTCGCGGACCGTCTCGTTCGGAACCTCGAGGATGTCGGGTCGGGGCTGTCAGAATCGCAGTTCGGATTCAGGGCGGGCCGCTCCACGATAGACGCACTGGCCGCCCTGAAAACCCTGGCCACCGAAGCAGTGGCCAGAAAGGAGGTCGTTCTGGCAGTCTCGCTCGACATTGAAAACGCCTTCAATAGTCTCCCTCACGAGACGTTGAAGGAGGCGCTCCGGTTCCATGGAGTGCCTCCGTATCTCCGGAGGCTGTTGGAGGCGTACCTCGAGGGAAGGCACGTGCTCTGGGAGGGGGTCGACGGGTGCCTGTACCACCATCGGGTGGAGCGCGGCGTTCCACAGGGATCCGTCCTTGACCCGATCCTGTGGAACGTCGGATTCGACTGGGTCCTGCGGGGCCAGCTCCTTCCCGGGATGAGGGTCGTTTGTTATGCAGATGACACCCTCGTCACCGTGAGGAGGGCCGGCTTCGAGGTGGCCGTCCGATCGGCGGAAGTCGGAGTCGCGCTCGTCGTTGACCGGATCGGTATGTTGGGCCTGAGGGTCTCACTGACTAAAACTAAGGCCCTCCTGTTCCATGGCCCTCGCCGAGGTCCCCCCCGAGGAGCATGCCTGTATGTGCAGGGGGTTGCCGTGCCGGTGCAGACTCAGATGAAATATCTGGGTCTGCACCTCGACGGTAAGTGGAATTTTGGGTCGCACTTTGCCCAGCTCGCCCCTAAGCTTGTTAATTCTACCGCGGCCTTGGGTAGGCTTCTGCCAAATACTGGAGGTCCAGGGTCGTCCTTTCACCGACTTTAGCGGTATACTGCGGTCTATGGCACTGTATGGTGCCCCGATCTGGGCGGACGCCCTCAGCGCTCCTAATAGGGCCCTCTTGCGACGCCCGCAGAGGGTTATAGCGGTGAGGGCCATTAGGGGGTACCGTACGGTACCACCGAAGGAATGTGACATAGTTCCAGTGGCCCGCCAAGAAAGGCGGAGAGACGGTACACGGCGGGTTTCTTTAGTGGGTGAAGGCCCCACACTACCCTGTTCGTTGCCCCGAACGACGGGGTGTGCGGTTAGGAACATTTTTTCCCGCCTTAACAAAAAAAAAAAAAAAAAAAGGGGGTACCGTACGGTGTCCTTGGTTGCTGCCACGCTGTTGGCAGGCGACCCGCCTTAGCTTCTCCGGGCCGAGGCACTGGCGGAAGTCTACTGGCTTCGTGCGGAGGCACGGGCCAGGGGCGAGGAATTCTCTGAGAGGAGTCTGGGCAGAGCACGAGAAGCGGCCCGAAGGACGTTGATCCGGCGGTGGAGGGAAGAGCTGGAGTCTCCCGGAGCAGGACGAGGAGACTTTAGTGGCGGTTGCGCCGCACCTCCATCGCTGGTTAAATCGAAGGCACGGCAACCTCAGTTTTCGGTTGACGCAGGTGCTTACCGGACACGGGTGTTTCGGTAAGTACCTGCATCGTATTGGTCGGGAAGGAGCCCCCGGATGCCACGAGTGTGGCGCACAAACCGATGACGTGCGGCACACTCTGGAGGAATGCCCCGCCTGGTGGCTCCAGCGCCGCGCTATTGGAGGAGACCTGTCGCTGCCGGCCGTAGTAAGCCAAATGCTCGGCGGCGACGGGTTCTGGTCGGCCGTTGCCTCCTTTTGTGAGGTAGTAATTTCATGGAAGGAGGCCGCGGAGCGGGAACGCGAGGCGTCAGGCCACGCCGACTCACTCCGCCGGCGGCGACCAGGGGGGAGACGCCTGTCGCTACGCCCACCTCCTCCCATCGCCTTGATGACGACAGGGCGTGGCCAGTAAGCCATCCGCCTGGGGCGTCAGAGTAGAATGTCGAAAGACGACCCTCTGGCGCCCCGCTAATAGGCGTGGAAGGGGCCGCTGTGGTTTTAGTGGGTATTCCGGGTGCAATTAAGACCCAAGTGCCCGGCGAGTCCTACATACCCCCTGTTGGACCAGGGGGATGCATAAAGGCATTTCCACAGCGATAACAAAAAAAAAAAATGGTCGTACATGATAGAGAGGCCTCCCTAAACGCAAAAAAAAACAGACATGGAAAAAACGTTAAAATTGCCAAATTGCCTACAAAATTTTAAAAATTCCAACAATTTCTCAACGGTCCATCAATCAGCCTTTCAACGTCCACTCTTGGACATAGGCCTCCCAAAGAGAATGCCACAACGAGCGGTCCCGGTCATGGGGGATAATACCGTAATCGCCACGCTTGGCAGGCGGGTTGGCGATCGCAGTGGATGTTGTTAATACTCGAGGGAGTGCTGCTGCGTATTTTTCCGTCGATGCGACCCGGCCCGGCCCGCCCCGCCTCCAGTGGACGCATGAAGTGCAGCATTTGTAGTAAAACGTTGCAGCGAGCGAACCTATGTATTTACGTAAAAAATAAACGAGGAATAATAGTATAATGAGGAATAAGAATATTCCGGATTATATGATATTGGCGATAGTAAGTATCATGATGAATTGAACAGAAATAGTATTTGGACTTAAATTGGAAGTATATCTATTATATATAATTCCAGTGTCACGATGTTTGTCCGGGATGAACTCCGAAACTACTGAACCGATTTTAACATTTTTATTTTAAAATGTGTGTTTTGTTCCATCTTAAGAGATAAGATACTTTATATATCAATTTGTAATTGTAATATTTATTCATGAAAAAATATATGGCCGGGTCAGCTAGTTAATTATAAATATAATTCTTCAAAATTTTCATAAGACATGCGTAGAAATATTCAAAGAATTTAACCAGATCATTCTGGAAAAAACGTTAAAATTGCCAAATTGCCTACAAAATTTTAAAAATTCCAACAATTTCTCAACGGTCCATCCATCAGCCTTTCAACGTCCACTCTTGGACATAGGCCTCCCAAAGAGAATGCCACAACGAGCGGTCCCGGTCATGGGGGATAATGCCGTAATCGCCACGCTTGGCAGGCGGGTTGGCGATCGCAGTGGATGTTGTTAATACTCGAGGGAGTGCTGCTGCGTATTTTTCCGTCGATGCGACCCGGCCCGGCCCGCCCCGCCTCCAGTGGACGCATGAAGTGCAGCATTTGTAGTAAAACGTTGCAGCGAGCGAACCTATGTATTTACGTAAAAAATAAACGAGGAATAATAGTATAATGAGGAATAAGAATATTCCGGATTATATGATATTGGCGATAGTAAGTATCATGATGAATTGAACAGAAATAGTATTTGGACTTAAATTGGAAGTATATCTATGTATTATATATAATTCCAGTGTCACGATGTTTGTCCGGGATGAACTCCGAAACTACTGAACCGATTTTAACATTTTTATTTTAAAATGTGTGTTTTGTTCCATCTTAAGAGATAAGATACTTTATATATCAATTTGTAATTGTAATATTTATTCATGAAAAAATATATCGCCGGGTCAGCTAGTTAATTATAAATATAATTCTTCAAAATTTTCATAAGACATGCGTAGAAATATTCAAAGAATTTAACCAGATCATTCTTCAGGAACAAGGAATAAGTGATGAAATCACCACAACGTCGCCTTTTCTTGCTTAAATCGTGAACCCAGACTATGTTTGCGACGTTTATTATTTTCTTGCTATTCATCGAACAACATTAATAAAAAATATTTCCCATCGGAGTTATCAATTGTCACACTACCATAAGCTCGCTTGTCATACGTGCGACTAACTGTAAAAATCCGCCGATGCGGCGCGGATCGTCCTGTATAGTGGACGCAGTACGCAAAAATGCTCGCCGCACCGTTGCGGCCCGACCCGCCTTAAATTGACGCTTAGCTTTACAGAACATCCGTAATGATATCATCATCATCTCCCTGGCCTTATCCGTGGGAGTCGGCTTCCGATCTGTTCGGTATTACCTGATCCACTAGTATTTACACCTGTAACGACTGTCAAGATGTTATTTTACAGCTAGGACCCACAGCTTAAAGTGCCTTTCGAAGCACGGAGAAGGTTAGGCGTCCACAAATAAGTGTCACTTTTTGGTCACCCATCTGACTGCCAGCCCAGTGAAAGTTGCTTAACCTTTAAAGTTGTTTGAACTGCAAGTGCACAACTAACAACATGCTACGACGAGATTAATGAGTATTTAACTAATTTTTAAACGAACAGTTCTAGTGTAACTTTGGCTAGAAAGAAAAACAAATTGTTGAAATAAAAACAACATGACATTGTATTTTTTTTTATTTAATTTACGTTTTACTTAGCCTTGGAGTATATATACATATAAGACAATATCATCTGCGGCCGTCAACAACAAAAGTACAGTATACATAATAAAATTTACCTACAATACTATAATATAAAATAATAAGATGAATTATAATTATTTTTTGTATTGTACCGATGACCGTTCTTTTGGCTCACTGTCAGGTGTACAAATTTTATGTTATAAGAATATCAGAGCCTGTGTATTTAAAAATATACCTACATATTTAATTTGATTAAATAGTAATATACAAATACTGTACTTATTCGTTTATTTACATTTTAAGTACATTTAAGAATATTTTTTTTATTTCAAATATGTATAGGTTCTAATCCAAGAAATCTATAGGTACGAGTATATTACATCCAAAGATCATCGGATATTAGAATTAATAATCCATTCTACAGAATAGAGACAAACTTGAGCCGTCTCATACCTAATAACTTTAAAAATTAATCTTTCTCACAAATATCAACAAAAGACATGTCGTGTTATTCGATAGATCTATGCATATAATATTTATAAATGCGATATAATAAACACAAAGCACGAAAATGTGAAATCGAAAATATCAGCCATGAGTAGGTTTTGCCCCGAGCAATTATCACGATTGTTGAATTGGCAAAGCATCTAAGACGGTTTTCCAGGAGATGTAGGTACAAATTTGAAATCGAATGCTTTACCACCAAAAATTATGATAAAAGATTGTAAGTAGTTCCCAACCCCCACTAAGGGTGGTTTAACCTATTTAACCACCCTATTGGTTTAACTAATCACCCTAACTAACCCTAGGAGCTGTTTTTGGTTTACTAATCTGATTTATAATACTTTATTACATTAACGATATACAAATACAACCCCTCACAAGTTTTATATTCATATTTTGATCTTAATAAATCTAATTAATTTGTTCTTTATTTATATACATTTGTAAATACTCCATGTGAAAATAATTTCGATTCGAATTCGAATCCAAATTCGAATGGTGTATATCAAGATTTAAATAAAATTTACGAATATCTTACTATCGCGAAAATAAAGTCTAATTATTTACAAATTAATACAGGTTAGTAATTAAAATAATTGCAAGTTCGATTCGATTGTTCACACAACCCTTTAATACTGTGACAATTCCACGAAAAATGATTAACAAAAAATCGTTACCATATAGGTAGTTTTTTATGATCTATGTGATATCATAACGGAATCAAAAAACACACACACACATAGCATTACGCCTGTATTCCCCGAAGGGGTAGGCAGAGGTGTATTACACACCCACAACTCGCCAGCTATGTTTAAGTCCCAAGTAATAGGGGGCGAGCCTATTGACGTCTACCGGGCACATTTCCAAACTCCGGGCTGTTACTGAGAATTTTTCGGATTCAATAGTTTCAAAAAGACAAATAAACACATAAAAAGACAAATAAACACATATAATGTCAACTGTGTATATTTTACATGATTCAGGAACCAGTTAGAGTAATGTGGATATTACAAGAAGAGTTCTTTGCCGTCTAAAAGCTTGAGCAAATACTTACGAAACGTAAAAATAAGTCCTAATTTACAACTTAACATTCATCATTATTGACTATTTTAAGAGCCGTTTCTTCGCAAAGTAAACAGCTATTCCTATGACTGATGATGTAGTGGCAATGAAGGAAACCTTGGTTCCTCCTATTTTTTCCCCCCAGAGCCAACCGGCGGGGAGGCAGCTGACTGCATGTGTGATGTCGAGACACAGTTTACCTGCGGCCACAGCCTGCAGGGCCAGTCTGACGTCTAGGTTCTTCCTAGCATCAGCACCGCCGTCTTCTGAAGAATTTTGCAGACAGTCCCGGCTCCACCACAGCTGACGTATTGAACGAGAAGTTCTGATAACAAAAAATCTTTTGAAAATATCATAAAACAACTTTTGTAACATCAAGGGTGATCCAACGTAACAAATCAGCGCGATATACGATACTAGCTTGTGCCCACGACATGCGTGGATCTGACAATTAAGTATTAACACAAAGTGCGAAAATGTGATATGGTATCTGTGGAGTGAGGCTGACTGACCGCATTCGTACCGACGATGTAAGAGAGCGAAAAGGTATGAAAGAGAGTACTGGTGTAAAGATGCGAAAGGGAATACTCCGATGGTTCGGACATGTGGAAAGAATGCCGGACGAGCGACTGGTTAACAAATAATATACAATGCGAAAGTGGAAGGATGTAGGTACAGGGGGAGACCGAGACCAAATCGGTCATGCAAAGGTAGGTGGAGTCAGGAGTCCGACACTGGCGAGCGTGTAGAAAGAGAATTATGAATGTTGAGGAAGCGAGAGATGTATGCAAGAATAGAGCCTTTTGGCACTCTGTCCTGTCTGCCTACTCCGCAAGGGAGACGGCGTCATGTTAAGTAGTAAGTAGTAGCAGCGAAAATGTGAGATCGAAAATAACCAGTACCACTATCCTCCGTGTGACCGATCATAAAACACCTCGCCGGTGTGTTTTAGATCCGAATGAAATGTTGAGAAGCGGTTTTGCGGTAATTCTTAATGTTGCTTCGTCCATGAGTGGCGGTTACCACTTACCACAAAGTGAACAGTGGCTCGTCTGCCACCATAAAAAATAATAATAAAAATTAACTAAAATTGTAGCATTTTTAACCCACACATTTTTGAAACCGATTTATGTAGGTATAGATACCGCTTTTTCGATTTTCCGAAATATCTATGTACTTAATATAGTTTTCGAAATACATACTGTCCTACGATTGGGCATAGCTTGCCATTCAGGATAAAAAATATTTAGGTATATCCACTACACTTGCTCGAATGCTGCCTGACTTCAAAAAATGACAAGAAAATCTCTCATGCATGCAGGTTTACCTACTCACGATATTTTTATTACTGGGCAGTGATAACTGGTATCACTAAAAAGTCAAGTGTAATAACATCTAAAATAAGGCCTAAGAAAGTGAAAGGCGAACTAGTGCCTATGAAGAAACCGGTTTACGGTGACGTGTAATAACTATATTATTTAACAGTTTTATCTTCCGGTAAACGCGTTGAGTTTCAATAGCACTTACGTTGGAAATAGTAAATAAATACATAATACATGTTTCTGTCCCCTAGAAACGCAATAGAGATATTTTATAAAACTTGTTCACACTTGCGACTTCGCCTGCGTTGCTTATTATAATAGCATCATGAAGCAGAGATTTCCACTCTCCCCCATTTCTCTGCGGCAAGGAGACACACATCACTGAACACGTAGTGTTTATAAAAATAATGGTTTTTAAAAACTTTTTATTATATGAAGATATAGCAATATTTTTTTTAGATAAAAGACAGTGTCTCCATCCATCCATCCATCAGCCTTTTAACGTCCATTGCTGGACATAGGCCTCCCCAAGAATGGGGGATAGTGCCGTAATCGCCACACTTGGCAGGCGGGTTGGCGATCGCAGTGGATATTGTTAATACTCGAAGGAGTGCTGCTGCCCACTCCCTAGGTATTCCCTCAGTCGGCTCTTACGACTCCCATGGGTGGAGAGGGGTGGGACAATTCTAAAGCCGGCCCCACACGGCTAATAAAAGACAGTGTCTAAAAAATAACATTTAGAAAACTTAATTGAAATCTATCTAGTAGCTTTCCTTGATCCGCGGAAAACAGCAGACCTTTTATCATTTTATTTATATAGATCAACTTTAACCGTTTCTATGGTGGTGTGAGCGACTGCTGATCGTGAGGTCTCGGGTTCGACCCCGGGTCAGTGTTATTGAGCTTTTTCTTAAAAAGAAAAAATCTCAGAATCTTCCTCTTCAGCAGCCCGGAGTTTGGAAATGTGCCCGGCAGACGGCAATAGGCTCGCTCCCTATTACGTGGGATTTAAACATATTCTTTGATATTGTACGCATGCAAGCACAAAGAAAGGATTTGACCTAAAAATTAAATTTATCACTTGAAGCGCGCGAAGCCGCGGGTAATGCGTTAGCTTAATATAAATACGAGTATAACTAACCTAGCACAGGTGAAGTACGTTCGGAAATTTATATGTTCGATACACAGCTACTCGAACCACAATTGGTTAAATGTAGGTATGTTTGCAAAATCCCCCGCAATAAAGGCATTATTTCTAAAAGCTAGATACACAAAAATTAGAAGTGTATGCCATGAGTTCTAGACCTCTGTGGATTGATTAGTTATCCAATAAAGCTAAAACAGCTGCTCTAGTATTTAGATAAATATTACCAAGTATTATTAAACAATAAAACACATACTGTATCAGCGATATCAGAAGGCTGGCGGCCCAGAGCCCCGTGCTGACTGTCTCGAGTATCTCCGCATTCCGATCATTAAGTTTGAGCACCCCAACTTCATACAACCAACACGCTTTCTCCACTGGGAGAAATGCCTGGTCCACTATGTTGGCCAGAACTCCTAGTACAGCTGCTGTAGTTGATGACTCCTGGGGACATTTGTGAATATTAACGAGGTAGATAGATTCAGGATTTCGATTTACCCAAAGCTGATAACACATTCCTTCTTAATGACTTGCGTGACGCCCGCGACCGCACTTTGAGTTAATTTATGCTAAGCATGTCCAATATTTAAAAAAATATATCAAATTATTATAATTAAGGATCATGTTGTGATATTGCAATGAAGACCTACATGACAAGCAGGATTGGGCAGTATTTGAATTACTTGTAATTAAAATACGTAATTGAAATACAAATACGTATTAATGGCATTTGTATTTCAATTACTTCCTTAAAGTGTAATTTGTAATTCGTATTTCAAATAAATACCTGACGCTGAGGTATTTTGTAATTAGTATTTCAGATACTTGAGGCTTCAAAATACATTTTAACATTAAAATACATTTAACTTTCATTTAGCGATCGTGGGTCTGAGTGCGAGGCGAGAGTGCAATGATGGTAAAGCAGCTATTAGAGTTGGCAACACTGCACCTGTTATGTATACTGTACGTGTACGCTTTGACTGTACGACAAAATTGGCCAATAAAACGCAAAAAAAATCTACGTCAAATTGTCAATGTCAAGCTAATTTTTTTTTATATTTGTTTTAAGGCATTGGCAGAACCATCAGCCTAACAGTAACTTATAAACATCATTATTCTCCAAACTAGATTAATTCATCAAACAATTGGTAGTTGAAGTCAGTCATATAAAGTCAGTCAAGTCAAAGTCACGCTACAGTAAAACGATGGCAATCTTACTGAAGCTTCTATGGAGTTTTGGAAACAACAGGAAGAAACACGTTATGTCGCATTACATCACTTGCCAGCACTTATGCACATACACAAATAGTTAATAAGCAAAAGGCCACCACTTTTACACATTAATACTTGAAATAACACAAGTTTAGATAAATAATGCAGAGCGACGACATGATCTTCTTCGTGTTCCCGCCAAAACTCCAATGTCAAGCTAAGATGTCAAGCCATAACGGTTTGTTTTGAGTTTTTTTACGGAATAAGTAAAGCTTCTGTTCTGTATATAATAGAGCAGCTTGAGCTTTTATTTACTCTCCAACAAGAGGCTATTTGTTTGACAGTACATTCAAAAATCTAGTGTTCATGAAAGAAAACTCTGGTTTTACTAATTAATCAATCCTGTTTTCCTCTACTTTTCAGCCCATGCTGGCCTTGATTACTTATTTTGTAATTTGTATTTCAATCAAAAATAGCTAAAATATTTAGCTAGTAGTTTAGTATTTTGTATAATACTTTCTAATATTTACGCGAATGTTACACATTTTGAAACAAAACTACGTTTACGGATTCTATCGCGTTTACTTGATTTTATACTATCCCGACGTTTCGAATACTTTACAGCATTCATGATCACGGGTGGACTTAGATGATAGACGTCCAAGGTTGATATGACGTCTATCGTCTAAGTCCAAGGCTGATATGACGTCTATCATCTAAGTCCACCCGTGATCATGAATGCTGTCTGGATAGTATAAAATCAAGTAAACGCGATAGAATCCGTAAACGTAGTTTTATTTCAAAACTGTATTTTGTATTTTATATTTCAAATACCTTACTTAAAAATATTTTGTATTACTTAAAAATATTTTATAATTTGTATTTCAATTAAAGCAAAGCATGTATTTTGCCCAGGAGACAAGTTACTTAAATGTACATGGCCGAGTGAAAAGTTTAAAAATTTATTCATTCAGTATATCTCAGGTTCCCGTTATAGTAGCGGGATAAAATAAGCCCTTACATTCCTTCACCGGACGATGAATTATTTGTAAACTAATATCACATAATTTTCGAAAAAATCAGAGGTGTATGGCGATTCACACACTGCTCCGCGCTCCGTCGCCTGGCGCGGAGTGGCAAATTTTAATATTGTATGCTAGTATATCGATTTGTATAGAAAACACGCCAGGTCCAACACACCGAAAACGCGCCACGGCGCGGGAGCACGAACCGCTAGCAGATTCTGCCACCAGGCGCGGTGGCGCGGGGCGGACCGCAGCAGGAACACACTGCGCTCCGCAGTATCGCGCCTGTTTTCGTGCTAAGGACTTGTACACGATGGATCTGGACACGGATTGCTCAATAAATAGTCAAAAGATGCAGTTGACATTCGTGTAAAGTTATAAAACTTGTCTTCATGTTTTCTTATGTCCATATAATTCAGTACAAATGAACCATTTCTCGATCTATTTCGTAAAAAAGAATGTATCTTATATCTTTTATTAGGTCTACTTATTTGCTTATACAAAAACCATATTGCTAAAACAATTGCAGCGTCTTGAATGAGTTCAATATTGCCCATTGTAACGTAACTAACACCACGACGACCATATGTAAAGTGACCTTTAGTTTGGTGCGGGCCGCGTACAAAGCCGTCAGGCGCGGAGGCGCGGTAAAATCTGCTTCTCCGTCGCCGCGCGCGGGATCTGCTGCCCCGCGCCTCCGCGCCTGGGCGCGTCGCCAGTGTGTGAATCGCCTATCTGCTTTTACAGTCCTCGGTTTATTAGGCTGTTTTTAGTTTATATCTCAGGTTCCCGATATAGCAGCGGGATACAATGTAAATCAGTTTTTAAGTCTAATCAAGACCTATCGAATAAATCAAACACCATTCAGCAGTTATTGTGTGATGCGCGAGCAAACAAACAGACAAAACATCTAAAAAAATGTTCTGTGTTCAGACAGCCCAATACAGTATTTTTTTCTAAAATATCAAAGATGTAGGTACAGGTACAGACACAGCTCTGTTCATCCATCCATCCATCAGCCTTTCGGCGTCCACTGCTGGACATAGGCCTCCCCAAGAGAACGTCACAACGAGCGGTCCTGTGCTGTTTCGCTCATATGGGGGATAGTGCCGTAATTGACACGCTTGGCAGGCGGGTTGGCGATCGCAGTGTGTTGTTAATACTCGAGGGAGTGCTGCTGCCCACTCTCCCGGTATTCCCTCAGTCGGCTCTTACGACTCCCATGGGTTGAGAAGGGGTGGGACAATTCTAAAGCCGGCCCCACGCGGCCAACAGCTCTGTTACAGCTTTATAATATAATAGTATAGAGACAAATTTAAAACTGTAATAAAATTGTTCTTTTGGAGAAAAAAATCGTGACATCTTTCAGTGGGAAAAGTAATTAGGCGGTCAACTGTAATCAACAATAGCAGCAAAAAATTATGTAATTAACATTAGTTTTATAAAATAAAATAGCATGTTAAATTTTATTTCAAGGTCAATTTAGTTAATAACAAACTAGGTGGGCACTTGGTTTGGCCGTGTGGGGCCGGCACTAAGAGTAGCTCCACCCTGTCTCTTCTTATGGGAGTCGTAAAAGCCGATTAAAGGATTACCGGGGGACCGGGCAGCAGCGGTTCCACTGTGTAATAAAAACATCCACTGCGATCGCCAACCCGCCTGCCAAGCGTGGCGATTATAGTAAAACCCCCTAAATTTGATCCGTGTGGTGACGGATTAAGAATACAAGTGTCACCACCCCCATTATTTCCTACGGGTGTCGTATGAGGCGACTAAGGGAAGTAAACAATTATCATCCATTGCACGACTGGTGGTAGGGCTGGGTACCAAGTGGGAGTACTCACTTGGTATCCGGCCCGAGCGGGTTGGTACCACCATCTCCCGTGTGACCGGCCATGAAGCACATTGTTGCGTTTTGGCTGTAGCAGGAGATAGCCGTTTATAATTCATTTCATCTGTGAAATGAATTGGTGAGCAGCGGCTTGACAATACTCTCGGTATAGTCGAGATCATGGGCGACGGTTACCATTTACCATCAGATGGACCGTGGCTCGTCTGCCACTACAAGCAATAAAAAAAATAAAAAAAATGAGTGCACCGAGACACATCGGCCTCCAGTCACGATAGCTCAGCTATACCGTGGCCTAACGGTAGCGGGTCCGGTAACGGCGGAGCAGGGGGTGCTAAGAATTCCCGGTCACGATCCGGCTACCATAAACGACTTCTGGCCGTGGTAACACACAAGTCAGGACACTGAGGACTGGCAAGATCCGATGGGACATTGTAGGGTTATCAGAAGTGCGAAGACAGGGTGAGGGCACGATAATCCTCCAGTCCGAGAACTTGCTCTTCCACCGGGAGAGCGACCACCAAGGTTCCAAAGTGTTCGCAAGCGATATTTCTTTTGGGAAAAGCCAGCTAACGAAGCTGAAGACCAGTGACGGCACTGTTTTTTCATCCGAGGATAACATATTAAGAGAGGTCCATAAGTTCTATGGACAGTTATACAGGTCCCAGAACCCTGTTGTCAGCTTGGTCCATGAGCCCAGGTCCAAGCTAACTCAGCACTATACCGAAGATTTCTTGGACGTCAGCCTGTACGAGATCAGAATGGTTCTCAAACAACTACAGGACGGAAAGGCCACCGGGTGACGATGGAATTACTATAGAGCTTTTGAGGGCAGGTGGAAAGCCGGTCCTCGCCTCCAGAGGCTACTCAATTCCGTCCGGCGAAAAGGCTATAGTACCATAGACCCCATACATACGCTATGCCAGATTATACAGAAGACCGAGGAGTATAATCGGCCTCTGTGTCTAGCGTTTCTGGACTATGAGAAAGCCTTCGATTCGATCGAAACAGGGCGGTGCTGAAGTCCCTTCACCGGTGCCAAATTGACTATCGGTACATCGAAGTGTTGAAGTGCCTGGAAAGGCACCGGCTGACGATGGAATTACTATAGAGCTTTTGAGGGCAGGCGGAAAGCCGGTCATCAAAGCCCTCCAGAGGCTATTCAATTCCGTCGTTCACGGGGGCGACGTTCCAGAGTCGTGGACCAGGAGCGTGGTGGTGCTGTTCTTCAAGAAAGGTGACAGAACCCACTTGAAGAATTATAGACCCATCTCGCTCTTGAGTCACGTCTATAAGTTGTTCTCGAGGGTCATTACAAATCGACTCACGCGCAGGCTCGACGCCTTCCAGCCTCCCAAACAAGCCGGTTTCCGAAAAGGCTGTAGTACCATAGACCACGTACATACGGTACGCCAGATTATACAGAAGACCGAGGAGTGTAATCGGCCTCTGTGTCTAGCGTTTGTGGACTTTGAGAAAGCCTTCGATTCGATCGAAACAAGGGCGGTGCTGCAGTCCCTTCACCGGTGCCAAATTGACTATCGGTACATCGAAGTGTTGAAGTGCCTGTATATAAACGCCAATATGTCTGTCCGAGTTCAGGACAAGAGCACAAAACCGATCCAACTGCAGAAATGCGTTAGACAGGGAGACGTCATGTCCCCGAAACTCTTCACCACTGCATTGGAAGATGTTTTCAAGCTCTTGGACTGGACCGGATTTGGCATCAACATAAATGGCGAATACATCACTCACCTTCGATTTGCAGATGATATCGTGGTCATGGCAGAATCGCCACCGACTAGTGGGTCTAAGAATGAACATGGACAAGACGAAAGTCATGCACAATAACCATGTCATTTCAGCACCGATCCTAGTCGGGAGCGCGGTTCTCGAAGTTGTCGATCACTATGTATACCTGGGACAAACTGTCCATTTAGGTACACACAACTTCGAGAAAGAGGTCAATCGACGAATCCAGCTCGGCTGGGCAGCGTTTGGTAAGCTAAGGAAGATTTTCTCGTCCAATATTCCAGTGTCTGAAGACGAAGGTCTACGACCAGTGTGTGTTACCGGTGATGACTTACGGAACAGAGGCGTGGTCTCTGAATGTTAAACTTATATAAAGGCTCAATGTGCCATGGAGTGGTCTATGCTTGTGATCTCTCTACGTGATAGGATCCGTAATACGGAAATCCGTAGGAGAACGAGAGTAACCGACATAGCCCGCCGGGTCAGCATGCTGAAGTGGCAATGGGCAGGCCACATCGCTCGGCGAACCGACAACCGTTGGGGAAGAAAGGTTCACGAGTGGCGACCGCGTATCAGACGGCGCAGCGAAGGACGGCCTCCCACCAGGTGTACCGATGACCTGGTCAAAGTCGCAGGCAGTCGTCGGACCGTTCGCTGTGGCGTTCTTTTGGGGAGGCCTATGTCCAGCAGTGGACGATGAAAGGCTGATGGATGGATGGAGGTAGGCACTGTGTTAATTTCCATAATTAATTTGCTGCTACCTACATTTTTCCAAGGTCATAGAGAATTCCATCCATCCTTCCATCAGCCTTTTGACATTCACTGCTGGACATAGTCCTCCCCAAGAGAGCACCACAATAAGCGGTCCTGTGCTGACTGCATCCAACGGCTCCCTGTGGCTTTAACCAGATCGTCATTTCATCTCGAGGGAGGCCGTCCTAAGCCTTGCCGTCTGATGCGCGGTCGCCACTCGAGATCCTTTTTTGCCCAACCACCATTACCACTTTAGTATGCCAACCTAATGGGCTACGTCGATCTCCCCAACTCCTACGGACCTCCGTATTACAGATTCGATCATGTAGAGAATTAGGTATTTCTCATGTAGAGACATGAGAAATACCGACCACAGTCCGCTCCATGGCTCATTGAGCGACTTTAAGCCTTGATACATGGCCAGCATTCACAGACCACGTCTCTGTTCCATACGTTATCACATACACTGTTTGTAGACCTTGATTTTCATTGCTGCAGAAAATTGGACGATAAGATCTCCCTTAACTTCCCGAACGCTAGCTAGATTCGTCGGTTGATCTCTTTCTCGAAATTGTGCCTACCTAACTGGAACTGTTTGTTCCAGGTAGACATAGCGGTTCACTTCAGATAGCGCATTCCTGACTATGCTGAAATGGCATGGGCATTATACCTGACTTTCGTCTTGTACCTACATGTTAATTTTTAGACTCACAAGTCGAGAAAACTCTTCTGAGATCATTGTACCGAGGTCCTCACAACGATTCTGCCATAACCACGATATTGTCTGCATAGCGAAGGTGTGATTAATTCGCCGTTGATGTTGACACCGAATCCGGTTTAGTCCAAGAGCATCATCCAAATCCAGTAGCGAAGTTTCGAGAAAAAACGTCACCCTGTCTAACACCCCTTTGCATTTGGATCGGCTTCGTACTCTTGTCCAGCATCATGACTGAGATTGTGGCGTTTCTATACAATCACTTCAACACTTGAATGTACCGATACTCAATTTGGCACCGCTAAATAGACCGCAGCGCCGAAGCTTCAATCGAATCCAAGGCTTGCATACTTCTCGGTCTTCTGTATAAGTGCAGCGTATGTACGTGGTCTATAGCCTTTTCGGAAACTGGTTTGTTCGAGAAGTTGGAAGTCGTCGAGACTGCACGCGAGCCGTTTTGTAATGACTCTCGAAAACAATTTGTAGAGAGCCACTGCTCACCTTTTCATATCTGTGAAATGAAAAGGTGAGCAGCGGCTTGACAATACTTGATTCCATGAGTGGCGGTTACCATTTACCAGATCATAGAAGTGTTTGTTACGTTACCCAAACCAATTGGTTCATTCGGACCAGAACTACAATTCGTCGGGCTTCATACTCCCTTGGAATCACAGTCGAATCATCTGGCCATCAGGTGGGCCGTAGCTTGTGTGCCACCATACGCAATAAAATAAAAATGTTATAAAAGCCGCCAGCGGACCCCTGAAGTAATGATGTTCCAGTGTATATTTAGTGGGCGAGTGCCCACCCCACTCTACCCTGTGTTGCTTTGCTCCGAGTGAAGCATAGTTAAGTACAGTATTTCCCATCACAACAAAAATAAAAGATTTTAAACCTCCAAACCATGGCGTTAAGAATCACTAAATCATACCGACTTGAGAGAATAAAATTTTTGCTTAATCAAAAAGTGAGCCAACAACTTCCGTAGTGGATCCTGAATCAGTACTAGGCTATACAACTAACAAGATGTTGATTAAAGAAAAAAACAATGTATACTCACATGTCTACCTAGACCGTAATTATATGTATGTCTGATCATAGGTATGTCATCAAACAGCCTGAGTATCATCCTAGCATTGGAGAGCCTAGAACCAGCTGTCTGCCACGGCTTTTCATCTTTCACAAATCCATATAGCTTGCAAGCATAGCAAGCCAAACGAACAACCTGCAAATAATGATTCTTATTCTTATTTGAATTGCCTCGGTGGTGTAGCGGCAGTGTATGCGACTGCTAATCATGAGGCCTCGGGTTCGATCCCCGGGTCGGGCAATGTTATTGAGCTTTTACCTGAAAAGAAAATTCTCAGTAGCAGCCCGGAGTTTGGAAATGTGCCCGGTAGACGTCAATAGGCTCGCCACCTATTACGTGGGACTTAAACATAGCTGGCGAGTCGTGGGTGTGTAATACACCTCTGCCTACCCCTTCAGGGTATACAGGCGTAATGCTATGTTGATTTTAGCAATCAGCCTAAGCCATTGCTACCTGTTTCATGTTGCATCAAGTAAGTTTAGTAAAAATAATTCGTCACACAAGTCACAGTCATACAAAATTAGTCATAGTCAAGTCAGTCATGCCTCAGTAAAGAAGTGACAACTTTACTGGAAGTTTTGGATGCAACACGAAAAACCACGTTACCTGCATTATATCACATGGCAACACTTGTGACGTGGCGCGGCTGATAAGTACGCGGCTTAAGGTACTGAATGGAAAAAAGTATACTTTTAAATTTTTTATTTTTCAATATAATTCAAGTGAACCAATCAAGTAAAATACAACATCGTCAATGTCTTTATACCATTGAAAAAATATTCTGAAGATTTCTCTTGAAAATGGTTTTCCACGGCCGCCTTCATCTCACTGTAGTCCGAAAATCTTCGCCCCGTAACCTCTTTTTAAGTGTGAAAAAAGGAAAAAGTCACTGAGGGCCAATTACGGACGGTAGGGTGGATAGTTAATTTCTGTGAACCCTGTGGCTTTTAATGCTTTTTTTTTTCTCTCGCAACACGAGCGGTGTGAATGGGCGCGTTGTCTTGCAGAAACAGCACTCCACGTGCCTACTTGCCGCGTCTTTTCTGTACGACTGCCTCACGTGCCTGATCCAGTAAATTAGCATAGTATTGATAATTCATTGTAGTCCCTTTAGATAAGTAATCAATTAGTAAAATTCCTTCGCTATCCCAGAAAATGGTTGTCATAATCTTAGAGACCGACTTTTCTACCTTGAACTTCTTTGGCGGCCTTTCCCCCTTTTTTATCCACTACATCAATTCTTGTTTGGACCCGAGATCATACTTTCGTATCCAGGTTTCGTCTACGATCACTATGCGGTTATAAATTTCGTCCAAATCACTGTGACACAACACCAAAAAATCTTTATAACTCGCCAACCGTTGCTGCTTCATCATGATCATTCGCGGTACCCATCGGATCGGATCGTCTTCACAGCTCTCTTTCTTGTTAAAATAGCCGAGCCCATTTTTTACCATCGTGTATGAAAGCCCAAAATACTGAAGTACAGATGACATTTTCTTAAAAATAATATTTCGGCGTATTCCCTTTTTTTACAAGGTTTTGGGGGATCATCACGTCGGGGTCACCAGTTTGGGGGTGAGAGAAACAGGGTGTAATGTTCCTCATCCCCCATTGCAAAGGGAGGATCCTCCGACCAGACGGGTGTTGTGTCTGGTGGGCTAACGGCCACAGTAACTCTTATAATGAAACGGCGCAACCCACTCGAGTTTGGACTCGTTTGATTCGTCTTGAGGAGTACTTTGTCTTTAGATGGTATCCAGGGTCTGATGATGGAGCTGGAAGGTGGCCATGCGAAACTGTAATTAAATGGCGCAACTCCATCGAGTTAGAGCTCGTTAGAAATGTCTTGACTAGTACTCCAGTCCTAGATGATATCCAGGGTCTCATGATGGAGCAGGAGGTGGCCACAGTAACTCTGTAATGAAATGACGTACCCCCATCGAGTTTTGAATTTTTTGATTCGTCTTGACGAGTACTAGGAGCTAGAAGGTGGCCATAGGAACTCCGTTAAAAAAACGACATAACACCATCGAGTTTGGGCTCGTATTATTCGTCTTGACGAGTAATTTGTCTCTAGATGGTATCCAGGGTCTGATATGGAGCTGGAAGGAGGCACGGCACACGCACAGTAACTATGTAATGAAACGACCCGAACCCATCAAGTTTATATTCGTTTAATTCGTCTTAAGGAGTACTTTGTCAAGTTATGATCATTTTTTTTAATGCCTTTATGAATAATTTTAATTTACCTACAAGTTTTAATTTGAGATCGAACTATTAATTTGGATATCTAAAAACAACAACTGTTTGTTTATAGTTTTAAGTTTTCACTTCTGTCGGCAGTCCTTTGACTGCTTTGAATTATTTATTTTTATGTTAAAAAAATAAATACAGTTTACAGCAATACAGTTTATCGCCAAACTGCAGCACAGTTTGTAGGCGAAAAAAGAAGCACTCACTAATTCCAAACAAAAAACATTATTAATGATTGTTGGTGCCAGACAGTTAACCAAAATAATAATGTCTTTCTTAGTACAAATACACAAAAACATAACATAACACTAAGTTATCAGTGACGAGATGATGAGTGAGCACTATATTCCCTTTTTTGTTGTTAAGGCGGAACAAAATTCCTAACCGCACACCCCGTCGTTCGGGGCAACGAACAGGGTAGTGTGGGGCCCTCACCTACTAAAGAAACCCGCCGTGTGCCGTCTCTCCGCCTTTATTGGCGGGCCACCGGAACCATATCCCTTCAGTGGAGCACTACATGTCCTAGGCCGCGAATTTATCAGCCGCCCCTCGTACTTATATTACACAAATTTAGTAAAATACCACCACTTTTACACATTAATACTTGAAATAACATAAGTTTTGGATAATAATGTAGAACCGACGACATGATTCTTTCACGTGCCCGCCAACACTCAAAATAATGGTTTTAATAATGGTTCTGTATGATTAGCGTTATTATTAGATTATTGTGATTGAAAGCACCAACCAACCTCTCGACATCGCATTGTCAAATTTAACAATAAATTAATTTGACTCAAAGGCATTAAACAAATAATTAGCAGTTATTAATAAAATCATGCTCTCATATAACTAGTGCAACTAAAATAATGTCGACAAATTTTATCGATATACTTTTTGCTGCTGAAAATTATCAACATTAATGATATCGTATATTATAATATGTACAAAGGTACATTTGCGATAAATAGCATTTTATTACGATTGAAGCATTTCTCAAAGTTAAGAGGAAATATCTTTATATTTCATAACATAGTTTATCTTAGTATTGTAATAATTACTATTAAACTCCAACTTATCTATAATACAATGTATTTTATATCTACCACACTACATATATAACTTTGAAAAGAATAATTTTGATGTATCTTAGACATTTGAAAGTTTATATTAATTGAATTTTTCAGTTTGAATTCCATCCATCCATTCATCCTTCAGCCACTGACGTCCACTGCTGGACATTGGCCTGCCCAAGAGAGCGCCACAACGTGCGGTCCTGTGCAACGGCTCAGCGGCTTCAACCGGATCACCAGTCCATTTAGGCCATTCTACGTTGCGCCACCCGATACCCACGTACCACGTCGCTCCATAAACCATTGTGCCTAACGGTTGTCGGTTCGTCGAGCGACGTGGCCGTCCCATTGGCTTTTCCATCCTATTGGCAGTGGGCTATGCCGATAACTCTCGTTCTCCTACGGATCTCCGTATTACGGATTTGATCACGTAGAGAAATACCAAGTATAACCCGCTCCACGGCACGCTGAGTAACTTTCAAGTCTTGATACAAGAGCATCCGCCTGCATGGAACGACTCCCTGCTCCAGGTCATCAGTTCACCTGTCGAGAGGCCGTACGCTGTCCGATACGTGGTCGTCCCTTCAGAACCTTTCTGACCCCGTGCGGGTTGGCAGAATTACTAGTGGTCGATAAAACTCTCGGACTGGGTACCAAGCGGGAATGCTTACTTGTTATCCGGCTCAAGCGGGTCGGTACCACCGCCTTCCCATGTGACCGTGAGGCACCTCGATGTATGTTTGTTCTAACGGGAGATTGCCGTCCATTTATTCATTTCCCATTCTCGAAATGAAATGGTCAGCAGCGGCGAGGTTGTTGAGTCTATGATGATCGTTATCACCTACTACCAGTTAGTTAAGTAATTTTACTACTACTAACTAATTTAGCAAACAAAAATATCGATATATGTCTGCGTAGCTACCCTACGTTTTTACTTAAATGCTGACCGAAATAAAACATGTTCCATGTTCGAGGTCATCACGAGCGACGTCACCAGCCAGTATCTAAAGACCTTTGCATTTTAAAATAAATAATATTTTTTTTGTTTAGTATAATAAAGTACAAATTATTTGCGAATAAGGAAAAAGAGATTTTTTGTACTAGCGGGAATCGAACACGCGTCTTTTCCAATCCGGGGAAGTGCTCTAAGCCACTGAGCTATAGTACAGGTCTTTCGACCATCCCAATCTCCTTATCACATTTGTCTTTACGACCAACGCCATCTATCGGAAGCATAAGTACAAAAAATCTCTTTTTCTTTATTCGCGAATAATTTGTATTTTAAAAAGTGGCGGAGCATGTCAAATGCTAAAAAATATAGATCAAAAATAGTATAATAAATTCTGTACCAGACTTTATTTTCGTGGACATCAGAATATAAATACGTCACCGCACGTCACACTTCACTCTATGCAAAAACGGATATCCTATAGGAAGTATCCATTTACAACGAACCTCGAACACACATTTTTTTATTGATATGTTTGAATTGTCAGCTAGGAACAGTTTGCATGGGGAAAAGAAAATATGGGTATTTCACGTTTTATCCAGGCATTTTTCCCAACTTTTCTCATCATAAGAACACAATTTATCATTGAAAGGTGTATGAAAACATCGTGAGGAAACCTGCACGTGAGAGAGATTTTCTCAATAGCGTGTAGTCTATTTTTTTTGTTAAAGCATCACAATCATTCGGGGCAACGAACAGGGTAGTGTGGGGACCTCACCAACTAAATAAACCCGCTGTGTGCCGTCTCTCCGTCCGTATTGGCGGGCCACTGGAACTGTGTTACATTACTTCAGTGGTCCGCTGGCGGGTTACCCTTTCGGGTACCCTCTACTGAGCGACGCGTCCGCACACGGAGCGTCGCACCTTCGTAGGGGGCCTTGCGGGTGGCGGACGTTCTTCGGTCCATCCACCCGCAGCCTCAGCTAAAGCGGCATCAGGCGCAATCGCGCTTGCGTCGCCCAAGTCTCTGGCGGCGGTTCAGGTCAGTGGAAAGATTGGCCTCCCTGACCCTCTCCACCGCTTACTTCTGCGAGATGACCTCTTCGCAGAAGGCAGCAACCGCGGCCCAATTCCTGACGCTGTCAAGCATCGCTATGACGACACTCGGCAGCGAGAGGTCCCCCCCTATTATCACGACAAGTTCACGGCGCTGCTCGGCTCAAGCCCGCCACAACTCAAGCGTGTGCCACGACGTGACCTCGTTGCAGCTAGTGGTAAACAGTTTCACGCCTGTATTCCCCGAAGGGGTAGGCAGAGGTGTATTACACACCCACGATTTTAGCAGTTTCTAGTATTTTGCAGCTAGTGGTGACAGCCCGGAGTTGCTCCTCCTTGCGACTATGTGAAGATATCTGCAGAATTAACCGTACCCCGATAGCAACTGCACCAGTTGGAAGGTAAGGACACCGTGTCGTCACCCCGCCCACTCCTCCAGCACCGGCCGGAGTGGTGGAGTACGGTCCAAAAACCGGTCCCAGGCGCCACCAGCCGCACTAGAGGCGCCAGCCGACGTCAGGGCCTATGAAAAAGTAGGGCCTCCAACTTATCCAGGGCCTCCGACTTATTCTAACGCGGCTTCCTCGAAGTTTCCGCTCCAGGCCATTACCAGCGTGTCGTCCGCATAGCAGATGACCGCCAGCCCGGGGGAGAGCCGACAGCGCAACACCCACTCGTAACCGATGCCCTATAGGAGCGGCCCTAGGATCGAACCCTGCGAGACACAGCACGACATGGGTCTGGGACACGGCGTCGCGAAGGTGTTGGACAATGCGGGTATCGAGGATTCTCTCCAGCAGCTTACCCGACTCGTCCAGCAGCACGATGGGCCTGAAGGCCCCGAGCGAATGCGGCGCTCGTCGTGGTTTCGGCTGGAGTACCAGTCTCCCAGCAATCAGGGCACCGTCCGGATATTAGGTACGCGTCGAATAGTCCCCTGAGGCGGGGCTCCAGGTGGTCCAGAGCCAGGATCAGCACCGGGGGCCAGGCCGGAGGCAGTGTTCTTGGAACGAATCCCACGAAACAGCCGACCCCATTTCCGACGCAGTGACGGGCGGTACACTGAAGTCGACCTCTCGGTCGCTACCTGGCGGTGCCATGACGAGGGACGTGTGCTCCGCCCGTCGCGGGTATAGGCCCTCGACCACCTCAGTGAGGATCCAGCAGCTTACCCTACCTATATTCTTAGCTTATCATTGTTTACTGTAATTTTCAAATCTGAGAAAAAAATAGTCTCTATGGCTAGTATTTCCTTCTAAAATGTTGCAAAATCTGTCTAAGAACTTTTGCACAACTTTTCACTTCATGCTCTATGGTTAATTAAAAAGTTTTGTACCAGTAACAGAAAACCCCTCCAAACTTTACCTGACGAATCAGTCATTAACTATATAAAATTTATATTGTTTATTTAAGTCAGAATTGAAGGCTCTCGCATATTCCAACTTTTTAGTTTACTATACTTAGTAAATTTTTATGTAAAGATATTTAAAGCATTTTTTATAAGTGTCCTAGACTTTAGAAACTGTATCATCATATCTGACTTGATAGGGATGGCAGAACTTTGTTTTTATAATTTATTAACAATGATTCCTTAGCATTAACCAATTACTATCAATTATGGATTTTCCGCAAAGTATCAGACATCTTAATCACATGCATTACCACGCGACATATGTATAATATATAAATTGAACCCATAATATTTTTTTCTATCTTTCTGTTTGTTCAGGTTAATCTCTGACACAGCTGGTCCGATTTGGATTTTAGATACCTGATACTATAAGGAGAAAATTAGGCTACTTTCATTTTCGATAAAGAATTGGGGTTCCGCTTAAAAAAAGAAAATAACTAACTTCCACACAGACAAAGTCACAGGTAGCAACTAATTACACACAAAATTTCGAAAAATCAGTAGTGTTAGCCATACAAGGGCCTTGGAGTGGGGATCGAACTTGATACCATTGCCTTTCCAGTCCTTCGTTTTATCACTAGGATATCACTGCCTATTCAAATAATTGCTATATATTTGAACAGCTCAAATAGTGATTATTACTAAGTTAGGGACAATTATTGACTAGTAAAACTGGTGTAAGTGGCAAGGCCGCATAGCTTCCGCATACCTTACCTTATCTCTGCCAGTGTAACTGTCCAGCAGTTCACAAACATCTTCGGTTAATGAAGACATTTTTCGAACTATCCACTATTTTATATACATTCAATTCACTTCACGTGTTTTTCACAATAAATTTCGTTGATAAGTTATCATAGAGGACTAACACCACACAATACGTTGGCATACGATGGTGCGGATTTTCGATTGATAGGTAACTATTAGTACATTTCTTCGATATAAAACATTTACGACCTTGGATTTGCTTTCGAATTCTAGCGGAGTGGAGTTTGTAGACAGTTGATTCAACAGCTGATGGTGACATTGATGACGTGTGTCTGTGACAGGAGTCAATTTTACTAATATTTTATTGGTTTTTAAAACTTCTATGGAATCTACCTAAATAAAAAGTTGCAAGTTATTTGTTCAGCAACTTATTATAAACAAATAGCTTTAAGGATTTATTTTAAATAGTTATAAGCAAAGTAATATATTATTGTAGTTGGTCATTGGCAAATCAGAGGTTGTAGGTACGTTCAGAAATAGCAATTAGCAATACATTTGCAATGTGTCAAAGTCAAAACTAATGTCAAATCAACTTATCAACAGAAAATGTTTATTGAATTTAATTGAAAAATATTTGGTTATATATATCTATTTTCTTATAACACGATGAAAACTTTCTCAATTACTGATATTCCAGAGTTTTCAAAGAAAGACCGTATAGTCGTAGTTGGTGTGATAGGAAAGTCGCCCTACAGATATCCAAATAAAACAACCCCACTTATACCATCAACACAGACTGAAGAAGTAAGTTTTAGCTCATAATATAATATTCAATAACTAACACTTCAAACTATACACGCCGTGTGCCTTCTCCGCGCCTGTATTGGCAGACCACTGACATTGTATGACCCCAAGCCTAAGTTTTATCCGAATGGAAACCCTTTTTTAATATAATTGTGATTATTTTTTATTCAACAGAATGACATAAAATGCTACTGGGATGAACGCCGCAGTATTCTTTACTTACATGCAGTTACTTACTTGGACACAAAACGCCTAGCCGAACTTGCTGCAAATCTAAATGAGGAGTCCATAAGTGCAGAGAAAGAAGCCGATGCAGAACACTGGCTGGTGGCATCAGGAGAGCTGGCCACTGAATCTTGTAGAGCTGTAGCTCTGTTGTTTCATCTATGTCATATTGTAGTGTTGTCCTCACCTACACCGGTGTTTGATCTTGGCTATCTTCAGCTTTTCAAAGCTATTGATGCTTATAGGTGAGCAAGATTAAGGTACTAATTACAATAAATTTAATTATATTCATGAAAAAATAGACAACCCATATTTAGATATTTTTATGTATATTTTTAGCATTTGACATGCTTAACCATATAAATCAACACAAAGTGTGAAAATGTGAAATCAAAAATAACAGTCACAAGCAGGATTTGAACCTGCATCTCCTGGATACCGTCCAGATGCTTTACCAATTCAGCCATCCTGACAATTGCTCATGACTGCTAATTTCCCATAGGTACTTTTATTTATATTTCAAAAATAATATATAATTGGCCATAGCATATTCAATACATTCAGATTGAGCAGTAGAGTGCACTGTTGGTACATTTCTAAGTTTGTCAATGTTCTTCTTTTCTAAATGGTGAAAATGGTAGTAGATAAGTCAAGAGCACATCTTATCCTATGGAGCTAACATTACCAAGGGCACAGTATAAAGAAAAGTAAACAGTATGGACACTTAATTAGATCTCTATACAAAAGCTCCATCATAACTACATTTTACACAGATACTACACAGATGTTGTTTTTATAGAGAGTAAGTGTGAGCGTGATTAAATAATTATTGTATACTTACCCAAGAGGCTTCTGACACTAATATTATTATTTGCTATAGATTTCGTACCTACAAAAACATAATCACAACACTAACTCAATTATGTAGAACAGGAATACCCAACACACAACATCACTCAAATAATTCATTGAAATGCTTTTTGCAAAAAAAACTTTAAAAAAGTATTAGCTTTAAACAAAGAATTTGAATGGAACTGAATTCCTCACAATTCCCTCGTATTTTACCTACACTGCTCAAACATATGGTATATTTACAATTTGCATAACAATTATAACTCAATGATATTTAAGTAAAGATGAGCTACTTTCACACTAAATGGTTTAAGTACTGATATTGTTGCATTATGACAAAGTACTAATTTATAGATGTGTGCATACATTACGCTATAGATAATACGGAATGCATGGTACAGAAAGAGACGGAAGGACTAAAACAAATTCGGCCAATTGACTGAATTCTTGCGCAAATTACTGTGGGATAGAGCGATATTCTACTCTCTTTTGTATATATGTAACATCATTTTATAAATAGAGTTAATGTTCTTCGCCGCCGATGACTTGTTTGTTGTTGAATAGTTAAGACCGATGTTAACGTATAGGCGTGCGTGCGAGACAGTTGCATTTTTTGCAAATGAAAATATTATCTATGTATAAAGGAGTAAGAATAGAAAGAAAGCTAACATGTTTGAAAAAAATACAAAGATAAAGTACCTACGTATATAAACCATGACTTGTGGGTCTATCAGCCTTTTGATGACCATTGCTGGACAAAAGTGTCCCTAAAAAGCGCCACAACGAGCGGTGCTGTGCTGTCTGCACCCAACGGCTCCCTGATATTTTGGCAAATCGTCCATGTGGCGGGAGGCCGTTCTACGCTCCTCGTCGGCGTCCAGCGTCGTCTAATACGTGGTCGCCGAGAACCTTTTTTTCACAATGATTGTCGGTGCGTCGAGCGATGTGGCCTGCCCATTGCCACTTTTGCATGCCAAGCCGGTGGACTATGTTGAACACTCTCGTTCTCCTACGGATATTCGTATTATGGATTCAATCACGTATGTTTCTCTATGAACCTCAACCAACCTTAACCTTTCCATAAAGAATCTATGCAAACTCTTGTCTTGACAGATAGCCGCAAACTGCACAAGATTACTCCATTTTCAACCATAAAAAAAAACAACCGTCTCACTGCGTGGTCGCATCGCGTGGTGCGTTTCATGCTCAAGTGAGTGTTGCGGTGACAACACAGAGCCACAGGCAATGTAAGAAATACCCGATTAGTGGGACAAGTGTCCATTCTATACCTAGTATTATTATATGTTCTGTGGTATAGTGGTAGTAGACAGTTGTTTGTATGTATTCCAGGTAATATTAAGTCGAATGGAATATCTATTTTAAAGTAAAATAAATAAACTCCAATATCACAGATAAGAACAGTACACATTAATACACTCCACAAAAACACTTAATAAAATCTTAGGGATTTGGATGTTGTCTTTGAGATTTATGGCATTCAATTGTCTGCTCGTCCCATTATCTTGTGCGTTTATTGGTAACCATTGATTGCACAGATGGCATGGTGGTTAAGATACTGACATCACATTCCTAGAGTGGTGGGTTCGATTCCCACACAGATCAATTATTTTTGTGTGATTATCAAAATGGTTGTTTTGAGTCGGGGTTCACACTGGTGTCCCTTAATTTGAATATTTGTTGAGCCAATGCCGTCTCGAATGTTCGCGTAAACACAAAAACTTTCTTTGAAAGTGACTCAGCAGCTGTGACTGGACATACTGCATCGCTATTTATCAATTGTTATTCTTTACAGAACTGAATTAATAGCACGTACAACAGCAGCTCTTGTTACCAATAATGCTACTGGTGCATGGGAGTCCCACGGCCGCACCTGTTGCCCTAGGCTCTTGTTCCACTTCCGGCGAGCTCCTGCGCCACTCAGAAAAGCCCCAGCTGCACTGAAGAGATTGGAGCATGCTATAGAAGATCAGTTATATTTTATACTAAGAAAAGCCAGGATTATTACTAATGTGTGGTAAGATGTTGATTTTTATATTTTATATAACTCTCCATCCATCCATCAGCCTTTCAACGTCCACTGCTGGACATAGGCGTCCCCAAGAGAACGCCACAACGAGCGGTCCCTTCATGGGAGATAATGCCGTAATCGCCACGCTTGGCAGGCGGGTTGGCAATCGCAGTGGATGTTGTTAATACTTGAGGGAGTGCCCCCGGTATTCACTCAGTCGGCTCTAACTCCCGTGGGCAGAGAGGGGTGGGGCGATTCTAAAGCCGGCCCCACACGATCTATATAACTCTAGTGCATCAATAAAAACTATATAGCATTGACAGTCTAGCGGTAAAACCAAGGACTGCAAAGACAGTGGTATTGAGTTTGATCCTGAGTCCAAGGTTCAGATCTCGTACGGCACACACCTCTGACTTTTCGATATTTATCGAAATTATGTGTGTATTTGTTTAGAAATAATCACTGTTCTGTGGAGGAAGACATTGTGAGGAAACCTGCATGCCTGAGAGATTTTCTCGACGGTTTTTGAATTCTGCCAATCCGCAAGGCGTCAGCGCGGCTGACTATGGCCTAATTCCTCTAACCAGTAGAGGAGACCGGTGCCTTATAGAGTGGGCCAGAAAAAAAATAGAAAAAAAAATATATAAAATAGTTTTGTCTTTTGAAAATACTTTAAACATTGTATCGGCATTGTTTCAGTGCTAAATCCTTATTCGCAATACCAAAGAACGAAGAATTTGTATATATATGTGGAGAAGAAGAGAGTTCAGGAGCGAGGGAAGTGAGCACGCTAGTGCGTCGTCTAGTGGCTCGCTGTGAGGGTGCGGTGGAGACGAGCTCCGACCGGCCCTCGTTCAGGCACTTCCTTCAGACACACGTGGACCTGGCCTTTGCTGACGGATTTGATGATAATGTTGGGAAATACGCTATGAGCACGTCGTTTTTTGAAGTATGTATGTCTGATTGTTAATACTCACATTATCATAGACAATATCCATTAAAATTACGCACTATGTATATTGTTGAAATTTTAAATATTCACGAAAATGGGAACGGCTTTCACGATCAGTTTGTGATATTTTATTTTACAACATTTATAATACTCAATTTAAACTAATTGTACTGCAGGATACTTATCACTACGGCGGTCCACTGAAGTAGTACGCATGCTACCAGTGGGCCGCCAACACAGGCGGAGAGACGGCACACGGCGGGTTTATTTAGTGGAGGACCCCACACTACCCTGTTCGTTGCCCCAAACGAAGGGGTGTGCGCTTAGGTACATTTAAAAAAAAGGATACTTATCACTGAAAGCTATCTTACCAAACAATAATAGTTTTCCACTGTACTTACTGCGTGCATACCATTTATACAGTTATGCGTCTTATTATTATAAGTTATCTTATAGATAAAACACACAAGAATACTAGAATCTGCCCCGACTTCGTCCGCATGAAAAATCTGAATATATGTAGGTATATACGACACAACAGCATACAAATTATCTTTATGCAAAAATAGTAATCCTCAGGAACCATTTATTGTTTTGATATAGAAAGTAGCCTATCTCGT
Organism: Leucoma salicis; assembly: GCA_948253155.1. NCBI lineage: Eukaryota > Metazoa > Arthropoda > Insecta > Lepidoptera > Erebidae > Leucoma > Leucoma salicis. The sequence goes on along the minus strand of OX411814.1, from coordinate 22,648,431 downwards.
ATTCTGGGCTATAGAACATTACGTTTAAATAAATAAATATAGCTATATTATATTAGCATTGTGGATACAGCATGGGAACTTACAAATCCTTACTTTAAATAACGAATTATTTGTGAAAGTGGAAAAAGGGAACTACTGCAAGCTGGTTGCAGTAAAGTGTCAGAGCATGGCAAGTGCTAAAAATACAGATCAAAAATCCTTACTTCTTTACTAATATTATAAAGTGAGATTGAGTTTTGTTACACTTTCACACTAACTCATTTATTGGTTGCATTGATTGGTTCAGTACCAATCATCATTGAATTGCATGCATACATATCTGGCACAAGTGTTAAGCTTAGTTTGGGATCAGAGGATGTTGTGTGAAAATGTCCGTGAATGTTTATTTATTTATAGCTACATTAACTACATTACAGTGGTGTATTTATATTCATAGGGCCATATATATATATATATATATATAATGCGAATCTAAACTATCCCGGTACTTACACAAACATACACTATTTCGTCAAGATCGATCCAACCGTTTAGAAGGAGTTAAATTACTAACACACGGACACAAGAAATATATACATATAATAGATCTTTATATATCTATTTCTTGTGTGCGTGTGTATGTCACTGAACTCCTAAACGGCTGGACCGATTTGAATGATTTTTTTTGTATGCGTTTGGGTGGCGCCCTGGATGGTTTAGATTCACATTTGGACCCGGTAGGTGGCGCCACAATAGGATTTCAGCACTTTTTCTTCTATTTATTTGTGAATGTTTGAGTAAGTACCAGGATGGTTTAGATTCACATTTGGAGCTGGTAGATGGCGCCACGACAGGATTACAGGGTTTTTTTTCTTTAATTTTTTCTAATGTGAAAAAATATACCTATCTAACGAATCCAAACGAAAGGCAAATGTTCAAATCAAATCAAATCAAAATGTATTTATTCAAAACAAAGATAATAGGTTACACATTAATGTACTTCTGCCAAACTGCATAGCAGTTTGTTGGCAGATGCAACTTCCGATTTTAACTACTTACATTATTACCCGTATTATCAATTTAATCCATCAAACACAGCACTAGTAAGTAAGCAATACATACACATAACATATAGGAAGCCACATACAAGAATAGTATTTATCTATGTATAGGTACCCACACATACGAACAACTTACTTGAGCGCGTATGTACATAGTCACAACCTGTACATATAATATTACTTTAAACGATTAATAAATTATGTATTATAATATTTTAATTCCTACGTTTATTAGTAAGAAGTGCCTTATTTCTTTTAAAAATATGCGTCTAGGTACGTTGTTGTTCAATAGGGCCATCGGCAGCTTGTTAAACAGCTTAGGTACTAAACATTTCCTGTTTCTTTCACCATAATAATTGCTAGAAGGAGGTATTTTTAATATATTATTTTTACGCCTGTTAGTTCTATAACGTGTTAAATAATTTCTAAACTCATCGCTACAATGTTGTTCAACTGCTATCAACATTAATACCTTTTCATGTATTGGCAGCATTTTACATTCTATAAACAATTGTTCATAACCGGTACTTTTACAATGTTGTTTTATCTTTTTGTCTACCATTAATTTCATGAATCTTATTTGTAACAATTTTATCTTATCTAAGTAAGTTTTGAAAGTACGGCCATAGCTGGTTAGTCCATAAGATATTATCGAATCAACCAATGCATAATATACTGTATATAGGGTATTTCTATCCAAGATCCTTTTAAGGTGATGAAATTTGACAAGCACTGATCTTCATTTATTACACAGGTTCAACACATGAGTTTCCCAGGAGAAACTGGAGTCTACAATAAGGCCTAAGTACTTGTACTCATTTTTCATCATGTTTGGACAGGACATCGTCTGTTGGGTCCACTAGTATATGTATATAATAGTATCTGTGCTCCAGTTGCCGAGCGCGTCATCATGGCGTACAGCGGCAGCGGCGTTGACGCCCGTGTACCTGGACGCATCGCCCCGCGCCGATGAAGATCAACCCTCGGCGCTGTACGATGCCCTCGCTACAGACGTCAGATTCTCAAAAGCTAGATGTGCTAAAGTAAGTAGTATAGGTAGTATTTGCTTGTGTTCATTTTGAGAGAAGCAAAGCATAAGGCTTTGTAGTAAGGCAGAGATTGACAATTAGAACACATGTTTTTAAGATATTTTACTGTACAGGTAAAAGTGCCGCTTCTATCCCGTAAAGCAGAATTTCGCTGTCTCAAATTAATATGTAATTCCTCGACATCATCTATATGATGGATATTACCATAATAGCATTACTTAGTTTTTGTTTCTTTAAATATGTATAACTCAAGATCCCCCATATTTTAAAAAGATAAAATTTATACCAAAATAAAATTAAGTGTATAAAAAAAAACATCAAAATTGGTTTAGTAGTTTTTGCACGGTGCACGAACAAAGATATAGGCAGAAATTCTAAAAAAATATTGGTTTGAGTTTGCACATCTAAAATGTTCTGATAGAGTAATTTTTCCTCAAATATATTTAATGTACAGACACGTCTCTGTTACAGTTTTATAATAGTATAAATGCCTTAGAAAAATATAGAATATTTTTCTAAAGAAAATAAATTTGTTGCTCGTTCTCTGCCGAATAGAAAACTCAATTGTTTTTGGTGTTCACCCCTCACCTCATACATTGAAAATCAACGTAACATAGCAATCATCACAAATGAGAAATAAATATGTAATTAAATCATGTTTGTATAATCCAGGTGTTGCCAATCGCTCAGGCTTCCTATACAGAAGGCCTTCCAGCACACTACTCTAGTCAACATCATGCACATAAGGTAAGTTTCAATAGTATCGTTTGGTGCACGCGCAAGCCGGGAGCCCGCAGCCGCTGCTTCGCAGTCACCCACGCTCATAATGAGCATGGGATATGCACGAAACCCGAGTCGGCGTAATCGATCCTTTTTTTTTATTAAGGCGGGAAATCACTTAATCGCACACTTGTTCGGGGCAACGAACAGGGCAGTGAAAGGCTCTCACCTACCAAATAAATCCGCCGTTGTGTAGTCACTTGCGATTCAAGGATTATTCCCTAGTGCAGTGTGATGTTTGTATCAGCATCATCATCATCTCAGTAGCCCCCGGAGTATGGAAATGTGTCCGGTAGATGGCAATAGGCTCGCCTCCTATTACGTGGGACTTAAACATAGCTGGCGAACCGTGGGTGTGTAATACGCCTCTATGTACCCCTTCGGGGAATACAGGCGTGATACTATGCTATGTATTAGGTATAATATTCTTAAACATACCTATTATTTCGTCAGAGATAAATGAGAAACTGATTTTTGTATAGGGCTCCTAGTTTAGGTGCCTAGTATCGCGGGATCCCGTGATTGTTGCTTACAATGCCAACAGGTGGGCGCGGCGCTGGGCGTGCTGGACAGCATGGCGCGCGGGCCGCTGGCGGGGGGGGCGCGGGCCCGCCTGCGCGCCGCGTGCGCCGCCGTGTGGCGCGCGCGCTCGCTGTGTGAGGCGCTCTCGCTCACCGGACACCCCTGCATCGAGCCCGACCAGTACGGCTGTAGCTTCTGCTTGAGTATTCATTTATACCATCACTTGCCTACCCGGTATTTAACACTATATAATGCGGAAGACATTGTAAACATCATAATTGTATCCCTCGCATGTCGACAAATATTTAAAAATTCCACAAGGCATGACGCGTCTTGTATCTACGATAAGCGGAACGAACAACAACTTGAGACGAGCGAGTGGCGACTGCAACCAGCGGAGAAGAATACGTGCTCGCGCGTCTCGCGTAATTTACAAATTATGTTGAATTTCCGCGCGGTTACATGCAAAAGATCAATAAAGACTTATTTCAGTCAAATAATGTTTCGATGTGCGATATTATTGAACAAAGTGATGACTTACTCCCTAAAACATACTTCCTTCTAAACATTAAAGTTCCAATTTATAAAACCTTTTTTGATGAATACTATTAACGCGGCCGTTCCAACATAGCATTTTACAGCGGCAAGTGTAATGTCTCTTGATGCCGCTAATCGCATCCGTTACCTCGCAGTAGCGCCAACGTGATTTTTCAAGAAGTATTATAATGAATAATTTTTATTTTGTCTATCCGAAATTAAATCCACATCTCTTCTTACAGCCGGTCTCAATAATGTATCTATAGTTAAAAGTCAACTGCTATCCCCAGTAAACTGTTAACTTTAAACTACCTATAACTGCCGTTTCAATATTAAAAATCACTTGTGCCTATTAAGGATCAAAGATAGATAACATTTCTATCTTTTGTAAGCGCGTCCCTCTGACACGTTTTATTTTTGCATTTGTTAATAAGGGTCTCAGATTCTAAGATAATTACTAATAACATGTTTTACGTTATTATTAACCGTGATTGGTGAGTTTGTTATGTAATAACAAGTTTTCAAATAATAGTGCTAAACATTTACCTACATTCATAAATTAACAATAGCAAACTAAACCTTATGAACCTAAATAACAACAAAACGCATTATTTGTCTTTCACTCGGCGACAGATGGTTGACACATGTTTATTTTATGGAACTATTGAGTTCGAGATAGAGCAGCGAAATTCTTCGTTTTTAACAGTAATTGATTTACCGCCATTATTTAACCTAAATCTATAAACAAATTCTGAATTGGAAAGTTCACTTTCATAGTTTGTTCGAACACCAACCTGGCGATCCCCCAATTCTACTAACCATAGTCTTGAATCAAATAAAGCCGGTTTCAAACATCTCATTATCACTTTCATCACTAAACAGATCCATTGAAAACTTTATATTGTTATATTTATGTAAAAATACGAAAAAGCTTTGCCTATATCCGCCAAAATTGGGCGATAAAGTAAAACTGTAACCGCTAGTTATTTTACGTATCCACAGTAAGCTCAAAAGCGTTATTGAAACACCCAAACTTTTTTTTGTGTGTAGTCACTTATCTATGGTAAGCAGTAGGCCCTCCGATAGATAGATCAAAGTCATGGATAAATATTTCTATCTATCTTTGGTTATTAAAACGGAAAAAATAGCCGATAGATACTAATGGTAACCATTTTAACTTTTAGTAAAGGATATATAGGTTATAGAGACCGGCCGTTAATCTACATTAATTACCTATGCATACTAGATATTGACAACTGTAAAATAGTGTCCTACGCTAACAATAATGTACTTTTGATCTATGATAAAACCTGGTTAAAGAGAAGTGCCGAGGCTGCATTGACTGTAATAACGTACTTACCTTAAACCTAAACAAATCAAATCTTGTCGCCTTCTCCCCTAGAGCGTGTTCCCAACCACCATGTTCATTTTATATTTGGAGCTTCCTTGTGACTCCAAGGACGATGGTCATTGTAACTGTGCTAAACTTACTCCCACTGATAAGGTAAAATACCTTGGCGTCACAATTGACAGTGGCTTGACATGGAACGATAATTTGGAAAGCACTATTAAAAGATCCCGTATACGTATGTTTGTTTTTATGAGGCTCAGAGCTTCTGTTGATATGGAAATGCTAAAAATTATTTATTATGCCTTATCTCAATCAATCTTAGCTTATTGCATCACCACTTGGGGTGGCACGTATAAAACAAATATTTTACGGTTAGAAAGAGCCCAACGATGTCAATTAATAATCATGACTTACAAATCGACGCGCTTCCCTACATCAGATCTTTACTCACAGTGTAAAGTTTTAACTATTCGGCAATTACATGTCCTTAGGGTGGTACTACGCCCACACTACCCTGTTCGTTGCCCCGAACGACGGGGTGTGCGGTTAGGTACATTTTTTCCCGCCTAAACAAAAAAAAAGGTGGTACTATGCACCACCGAAGGAATGTAACATAGTTCCAGTAGCCCGCCAATAAAGGCGGAGAGACGGCACACGGCGCGTTTCTTTAGTGGGTGAGGGCCCCACACTACCCTGTTCGTTGCCCCGAACGACGGGGTGTGCGGTTAGGTACATTTTTTTTCCGCCTAAACAAAAAAAAAAGTGTGGTACTACGCGGGGTGCGTGTCGGGATACCTCCGCGTTGGTGCACCCTGGGCAACGTCGGCACTCTGGTGCCGGCGGCTGAATCCCGGCAGGGGACGGGTCTCCGCATGTCCCTCTGACTAGCAGAGGGCACAGCGGATAGGCCAGAGGTCCGCCGTGGAGGGTCAGCGGGGCCATAGTGGCCCCCCCGACTCTGGGAGGGGGACAGTGGGGTCACAGTGACCCCCCCCGTCCCCGGAGACGGGGCTTTTAGCTCGAGTGGCGACGGGCTCACTGGTAGCAGTGGGCCGAACGTCTGCCGTGGAGGGCCAACGGGGCCATAGTGGCCCTCCCGGCCCTGGGAGACGGGGACGGGGCTTTTCAGCCCGAGGGGCGACGGGCTTACTACTTGCGTGCAAGTGGTGAGCACGGTCTGATACAGACCACCGTTCGGCCCGACCCGTAATCCTGGAGGACAGGACCGGGGTTCTTCGGGCCGCGGGGAAGAAAACCCCTATAAAAAATTACCCCAATCTAAGCTTTGCCGCTCGGCGAGGGATGAATGGCTGGAGGGTATCCAGTCGCGAGGGTGGCACCCCATAGTCGAAGGACTCAAAACTCAAACATGGCGGACGTGCAAAACATAAGTGTACCTAACTTCGGAGGGTGCCGGGTGCAACGCGTCCGGAGAATCCCTCACAGGGCCGAGTACCAAGACCGGCCCTATCAGCCAACAACCAGCCAATGCCGACAAAAACGAAGGGAAGAAGAAGGGGAAGACTCGTGGGAAGAAACCCACACCCGCGGGTAGTCCTGCCATGGGCAGCGGCTCTACCACCGACATGGAGACCTCCGATGGCGGCAACAGTTCTGCCAAGGTGCCGAAACAGGGATTCAAGCAGAGTGCGGCCACGAAGGAGCAGCCAGCCCCAACGTCGGGGCAGCCAGCTGCACCGAAGGAGCAGCCAACCTCATCGGCCGAGCCAGCGCGTCTCCTGAAACGCCCGATTTCGAAGAGGACAAGCGCTTCATCGGAGTCGGAGGGCAGCTCTACAGAGATGCCCCCGCCGGGAAGTCCGGGAAGATCGGCCAAGGGAGGCCGAGGCGCTAGCGTGCGTATGGTGACCCGAGCCTCGACCCAAGCGGATGAGGCCATACTTCAGGGTTTGGCAGTGGGGCTTTCGGTGGAGGAGACGGTAACCCTCCTCACATCAAAGCTCCGTGAGGAGCCTCCGGACACGGACGGTCCGCCTACGGTGGACCAGATTGCCCAGAAGGTTTCCGATGCCCTGGCCGTCGTTTCTACGGTGGCTAATGGGTCGCGGAGCCTTCGGGGGAACCTCGCGGAGGCCCTCAACAATGCTACTAAAGTAGCATACGGGGCAATGGAGTCTCTCCGATGGTACTCGGTGCCAAGGGGGACCGGAAAGCTGGAGGTGCCCTGTGGCTGCAGACGCCTCGAGTCGGAGGTGGCAGAGCCCCGTAAGGAGCTCGCCGGGCGGCGAGCCAACCCAGGACTCGCCAAGGCCGGGCCGGAAACCTCTGCCTCAATGGCGGGTGTGGGGCCTCCGGCCCCTGGTCTCCTAACAGAGGAGCAGATGCGCAAAGTCATCGATTGCATTAGTGTCATCTATGACCCGCGCATCGACTCCTTGAGCACTAGAGTGCCGCCGGAGCAAAGACTCCTGCCAGGGCGCGTGGGCACATATTCCGCGGCTGCGGCTGCTACGCCGCCCAAGGGGCAGGGCAAAGCTGCCCCCAATGCTAGTAAGTCAAAGACGGCGCAGAAGGCTGGGCAGCGCTCCAAGGGCCAGCCCAAGGAGCAATTCCCTCCCCTTCCGCGTGCTGGCCAGCCCTCACGGGCCCCAGCAAACATATCTCGGGATTCTCAAGTCCCACCACCCGCCACGCCCGGCCCTGTGCCCCCTGACGAGGGCTGGCAGACTGTAGACGGCGGGAGGAAGAAGTCCCGGGGTAAAAAGAAGAGGGGATCTGCGGCTGGGGCTGCTACCCAAGCCGTGGAGCCTGTAGCGCCGGGGGGCAAGCCCAGCTCCAAAAAGAAGTCGCGCAAGCGCAATATGGCTGATACGATAGCCACGAGGCTGCGAGGTCTGTTCGGTGAAGGCAGTGAAGTCCACATCGCCAGACCGGTGAAATGCGCTGAACTGCGCGTTTCCGGTCTGGACGACTCGGTGACGGCTGACGACGTCCAGGAGGCCATTGCTTCGAAAACCGGATGCTCGGATGCCGTCATAGTGGGCTCCATTAGGACCGGACCAGGCGGTGTGGGTACCGTCTGGGTGAGTTGCCCTGTCGCGTCGGCTAAAATCTTGGCCGACGTAGGCAGGCTCCTCGTGGGCTGGAGTTCCGTGCGGGTTACCGTGCTGGAGCCCCGACCTGCGAGGTGCTATAAGTGCATGGCGATCGGACACACCCGACCGACGTGCACTAACTGCTTTGATTGCGGCGGCCTTTGTTTCCGCTGCGGTCAGGCAGGGCATAAGGCGGCAACCTGTACCGCACACCCCACTGCCCCGCGTGTGCTGCAAAGACAGAACTTCCTCACAGTGCGTGCCGTATCCAGAAGTACCGCTTTCTGTATCAAACCCTTGATCCAACCATCCAAAGCGAGCCTCTTAAGGTGTTGGTCGAGACTCTTGGCTATCAGTCCGTTGACTGATACTACTATCGGCACAATAATCGCTGAATCGACATCCCACATGTCAACAATCTCGTGAGCCAAGTCCAGATACTTCATCTGTTTATCCTTCTCGGCCTTCACGAGATTCTCGTCATGCGGGATGGTGATATCAACAATCATTGCCCGGCGCTCAGATCGATCAACCACCACAATATCAGGTTTGTTGGCTACAACAGTTCTGTCTGTGATAATTGACAGAATAATAATAATATATATTAATAATTATATTAATAATAATAATAATTATTATTATTATTATATAATAATTATTATTATTATAGCCTCTTTAATTCCATAATGAGTGACTTATAAAACAAATAAATCTTAAAAATTAATTATTACATATATGTGCGTGCATGAAACAATAAAAATTTACAATAACTGATGTGATTATTAAATTGCATTAAATAAATTATTTTATATCAATTAATAATACTTGTATTTTATTTTTAATGTAATTATTGTATATCCATGTTTGGCAGCCATTACATATGGCTATGGGCAGACAGGGAAGTAAATATGAGTCCACTATTGTTTTTTTAGTTTTATAGGGCGTTTTGATTTTAGGGTTCCTTTATTGCTCCAGAATTTATTCCAGGTTATGTTAACTCGTCTCTTAACCTCATCTTCGTGTCTTGTCTTTGAGAAAGATACTTGTTGTCCCAGGTAAACATAGCTTTGGACGTACTCTAATATGCTGTTATTAACCTTTATTGGTATGGCCGATTGCATTGCTTACATCGTTTAAATCGTTAATCATTTGCTGTAATTGAGATGCTGTTTCAGAGGAGAGGATGATGTCGTCCGCAAATCTGAGATTACTGAGGAGTTTCCCATTTATATTAATTCCTTTTCTTTCCCATTTCAGAGTTTTCATTATGCTTTGGAGCACAGCTATAAAGATTCTCGGTGATAGGGGGTCACCCTGTTTGGCGCCACTATGAATGTTTATTTCAGGGCCTTGTCTCTCTAACTTTACACGACTTTTACTTTTATAATAGATGTCTTTTATAAGATCTATGGTTTCTGATGATACTTCGCACTCATGTAGAGCTTTCCACATGCTCTTTTGTGATAATGAGTCGAAGGCTTTGGTATAGTCGATAAAAGCCAGGTAGAGAGGTCTGTTGTGCTCTATATATTTCTCTATGACCAAATTTAAAGTGTGGATGTGATCTGTTGTTGAGAATTTTTTCCTGAAACCTGCTTGATCCGCAGGATTCGAACCTGCATCTCCTGGATACCGTCCAGATGCTTTGCCAATTCAGCCATCGTGACCCTTGCTCCTGACTGCTAATTTCGATAACACATTCATACTTAACGTCTTTGAGTGACGCCTGCACCATCTGTTGGAAGTATTTTCATACATTATACCGACCAGGTAAACTTAATTTTACAATTAAGATTTTACCTAATAATGGCGCAAACCCTATAAATATTTAGGTATTTTTATATATATTTTTAGCATTTGACATGCTTAGTAACATACATTAAACACAAAGTGAAAAATGTGAAATCGAAAATAACAGTTACGAGCAGGATTCGAGCCTGCATCTCCTGGATACCGTGCAGATGCTTTGCCAATTCAGCCATCGTGACTGTTATTTTCGATTGCACATTTTTCACTTTGTGTTTAACGTTTTGATTTCCTTAGAATATATTGCTGAGTATAAGTTTTTAAAAAATGTTGCTCTCTGTATTATTTCAGGTCTTGATGATATTTTCATGTCAGTAGCATCATTTTTTAAATAGCGTATCCATAGTTTCATGTTATTAAGAATTTTTAGACCTCGCTTTAGCTACCTGTTGATTCGAGATGTGTTTGAATTTCTTTTATTCTGCGTTCTGTGCGTTCCCGTTTCATTAATTTGTAGATGTTTTTGTAGAGGTAGGTACGTTCTTCTTTTTCATAATTTGTTAGGGATTTCTTCTGGATCAATGCATTTCTTCTTAGAATAAGAGATTTTATGTGACCAGGGATAGTCTCCCGTTTTGTTGTTGGTTTCAGTCGAATTGAATTTAAACTGGAGATTATCATTTTTTTTATTTGATTGTATAAGGACTCTATATTTTCATTGACATCTAATTCAACTTCATTTATATTTTTACTTAAGGTTTGTATGAATTTCTTTTTCTTCTAAAGTGGTGAGTTTGGTCTTATAATTTTTGAAATTTGCTCTACTTTTTTTTAAATGCTGCGATCTGTAGTGTGCTTCTCAAGAGACGGTGGTCGCTGGGGAACGTTAGATTTGATATAATTTCGAAGTTTGAGAAGTTTTCTTTTCTGTTTACTAGTATATAATCGATTTGACTTCTTCTTTTCTTTGGCGAGAGCCAAATTCAAAATAAATAGTCTATTTAAAAAGAAAAAAAAAGATTGTTCTTTTTGAATAGACTATTTATAATGTATAATTTGTTTTCCCAACAGAACTGTAGCAATTTTTCACCTCTTTTGTCTCTATTTCCGTAACAATATTTGCCCAGTATTCTTTCTTCTCCTGGTATTTGCTGTCCAACACGGGCATTGAAGTCGCCTAAAATTATTTTCTGGTTATTATATTGACAATGTGCAATTCGCAGTTGGTTGTAAAAATTATTGATTTCTTGGTGGCTTGCCTCAACGGTTGGTGCGTGTACTTGTACAATAGTGAGTTTAGTGTTGTCAAAATTAAGGTTTAGAATGCAAATGCGTTCAGATACTCCAATGAAGCTCTCAATATTTAGTTTATATTGCTTTTTTACAAAAAATCCGACTCCATACTGACCTTTTGTTTCCCCGAAATAACAGAAAATATGCTCATCTTCTTCTATAATATTGTATCCCTTCCTTCTTATTTCAACAAGGCCAATAATATCATATTTTATTTTTGAAATATCTCTCTTAAAGTCGAGTAGTCTTTCCTTAGATAGTAGAGATTTTGCATTGTAGGTACAGATGTAGAGGTTTTGTAGTGGAGATGGAGGGTTGTAGTCTTTATCCCCTGCGGTGACAAGCCGTATTGGGAGATGTAGAGGGGCTTCCTTTACTCGTTTTTGGTGATGCATATTTTCCAGTCGAACTTGACTCAGACCCTTTATTTACTGTCACATGCCATATTTGACGTTAAAAGACCTAAGACTACACTTGCAAGTCATCAATTTTACTTTCTTAGTCCCATTATATACAATTATGTAATGAAAACATTGAATATTTATCCACTAACAACCCGAAATACTAAGATCAAAGTGACAGAATGGCTATATACATTATCATACGATGACACAGAAAATGTTGTTAAGATGGGTGTTTAGTATACCTACACACATATCGGTTGCTTTTCATACACGAACACTATCACACATGAACGCAACACACGCGCGCACTACGCTCACGCACATACACATACATAAATACGCACACACACAAGCTCTCTCACACACACACACACACACACACATGTACGCACAAACACACACATACACACACCTATTCATAGACACGTACACTCACACTAAACCTATACACATAATCACGCGCTGTAATTATTGTTCATAATTTTTTTTATAAGTTTTCCGAAGAGGGGCGTTATTAGCTGCGCCACAGTTTTTACTACTGCAGTTAATTTCGTTCCTAAACCAATGTACCAATGTTTTTGTTTTTAAATAAATAAATAATTCCATCCATCTATCCATCCATCAGCCTTTCAAAGTCCACTGCTGGACATAGGCCTCCCCAAGAGAACGCCACAACGAGCGATCCCGTCATGGGGGATAATGCCGTAATCGCCACGCTTGGCAGGCGGGTTGGCGATCGCAGTGGATGTTGTTAATACTCGAGGGAGTGCTGCTGCCCACTCCCCCGGTATTACCTCAGTCGGCTCTTACGACTCCCGTGGGTAGAGAGGGGTGGGACAATTCTAAAGCCGGCCCCACACGGCAAGTAATAATAATAATATAAGAAATAATTGTTATAATATTATTATTACTTACAAAAAAATACATATATGTATTATTTCCGTAATCTGGTACCCATAGCACAAGCGTTAAGCTTAGTTTGGGACCAGAGGACGTTGTGTGAAATGTGCGTGAATATTTAGGTATTATTTATTTATTTTATTTATCTAAAGTCGAATAACAATATAACCTGCTTCAAATATCACGTGATATGCCCAGTGACAGCAGCAAGGAGCACTCGTCCGGCGTGCGCTACGTGTCGGCGTGCAACTGCGGCCGCAGCAAGTGCTCGCGCGAGGACCCGTACTCGGTGCGCGCGGCCAACTGCACGTTCTACGCGCAGGCGGCCGACGAGTGCGGCGTGTGCGACACGCTGCAGGCCGTACACTTCCCCGTCTTCCAGCCCTCCACTCCCACTTACAAGTGAGTTTACGATGTTATTTCTACCTTTCTATGTTCATGTGGCTGGATCTGTCATGCTCACTTAAAAGTGTTGCAGCAACGTCATTCCCTTCTCCTTAATATGGCGTGGGGGATGATGCCTGAGCCATGCGACAGACTCGTGAACGCGTGCCACTGGTGGCGACTTGTTTGCCTCGCTATCTTGGGTGTGAGTGGTATCTTCGCGGGGATCAGTACCATTTTTCTGATTTTAGTAACTTATTTTTCTGTTTTTTAATTAATCTGAGTACAGTCAGGCGTACATCACTCGCTCAAGGCCCCGAGTTAAATGCCTACCGCTTCACGTATCGCCCACGATACAACCGACAGAAGGCTGTCGCACGCCTGCTTAAGCGCTCGCGCTTGTAGTATTGATTAAAATAAAATTGTTTACATGATAAAATTTGATGAATTGATTTTGACGATAAAATTTAATAACCGAAAATTCAGAGCTATAAACTCAAACGTATAATATATGATCAACAAAAAAAAAACAATTTATAAAAAAAATAATCCGACTTGAAAATAACATTTAAAATGATATAAAAAGTAATCAAATAGAAGCTACTATAAAAATAAATTTTTAAGTTTTATAAACAACAGCTTTGCTGCTGTCGGTGGAGTCAGGAGTCTCCGAAACCGGCGAGCGTGTATGAAGAGAATTATGAATGTTCAGGAAGCGAGAGATGTATACAAGAATAGAGCCTTTTGTCACTCTGTTCTCTATGTCTACCCCGCAAGGGAGATAGCGTGATTATAAGTAAGTAAATAAAATCATCATAGGTGCAACCCTAGCGCATTCGTTGAATGACGCGGTTGCACATGGATCATGCGGCGGGCAAAACAATGTCAGCTGTATTTCTGTGTAGGTACATAAGGTACATTTCTTCTCGCTGCGAAATTGGTATTATTATTAAGATTATGTAGACTATTATAGAGAGATTTTGGACAAGTATTAACGGAAGTGATGTTTCTGTCCGTAGGACTAGTATATATTCTGTGGTACAGTCATTTACAGTCCACTTAATAATTAAAACCACATACCGATATCTCTTTACGAGCTTTCCGTTTCTTTATAATAATATAGGTTATTTCTCCAGCTAATTATTATTCTTGCAACACTTCAGGGCTGCAGCTCTTAAAGGTGTACTACCAGAAGAAACATCGGAGAGCGTGCGGCGAGAATCACCCGTGGGATCCGGAGGGTCAGTGACGTCAGAGCCGGGGGGCTGGTCTGCCCCAGACGCGCTGTCTCCCGGCTCGGCTAAAGAGGAAGACGAAGATGATGACAAATCTCATACTTCGGATAAATATGTTGTGCCTGTTAGAGGAGATTCAGGAATGGGTAAGTGTGTAAATCCTAAATATAAGTGATTTATGCATACTAAATGGAATTTTACTTTCTATGATCTTAAAACTAATTTTAACCTATTCTGAATTTCATGTCTATGGATTGCTTATTTTTTTCACAACACATTTTTGAGCCATTGGTAGGCGCTCCTCCTAGAGTGAGAAGGACGGAGGCCATGCTGGCCTGGGGTGTTGACAGAATTTGCAAGCCGTTGAGTAAATGCTTTAGGCTGGTTTTAGTGTCCCGCTGACCGTCGGCGTGGATTGCTCCGCACCGACCAATATGTGTTAACTTCAGGGAGCGCTTTAGAGTGAAGGTCTGCGCGGACAACCGTCCGCTGCTCACGCGCCTCTGCCTGCACTGAGCGTTTTAGTATTGAGCGGAGCGTACTGTTATATCCCTCTTATGTTAGATATAATGCAATAGTCAACCCTTCACCCTACCAGCCCTAAAGCCTGGTATCTACTTTGCGGACTCGGCATTATGTAAACATATAAAACCATGCCAGAGCCTGCCGCGAGTCAGTCTGCGCTTACATCTCATACGTTTATTCTCTGTATAACAGTACGTGTCGGCGAAGTACAACCATGGCTAATCGCTAATATCGAGATGTTGATACAAGTCGAGTGATTGACGACTTAAGATTTTTTCGTCAGCCCTCAAATTGCCGCATAATGTGACACTCTCCCGCGACGGCTCTCTGCTCGATTAAAGGGTGAACATGTAGTTTCCTTCTTCGCAGTTTTCTTTTTCTTCGTCCTTGTGATGACGGACTAAGAATACAAGTGTCACCATCCCATTCATTCGAGGCGACTAAGGGAAGTAAGCAATTATCATACATTGCATGACTGGTGGTAGGGCTGGGTACCAAGTGGGAGTACTCACTTGGTATCGGGCCCGAGCGGGTTGGTACTACCATCTCCCGTGTGACCGGCCATGAAGCACATCGTTGCGTTTTGGCTGTAGCAGGAGATAGCCGTTTATATTTCATTTCATATCTGTGATATGAATTGATGAGCAGCGGCTTGACAATCCATCCATCCACCAGCCTTTTAACGTCCACTGCTGGACATAGGCCTCCCCAAGAATGGGGGATAGTGCCGTAATCGCCACGCCTGGCAGGCGGGTTGGCCATCGCAGTGGATGTTGTTAATACTCGAAGGACAATGGCAATTTAAAAAAGTGGCCCATGAGTTTCTTGCCGGGTTCTTCTCATGAAAGGCTTTACTACGGAATCCGGCCGCTTGTGGCGATTGCAATCGCCACTTTGTTATTGCGGTTGCACTCGCCTCAGGCGCTCGTGTTAATTATTTTAATTATTAGTGTATTATTGACGATTTTAAGTGCTACTTAATAGGCCTATGAAATAAAGATATTTTTGAATTTGAATTTGAATTTGAATTGAATTTGAATTTGGAGTGCTGCTGTACATTCAAGGTATTACCACTAGGCTGTCACAGCACTAATTCATTTCTTAAATTTAAAATTCATTTTAAATGGATTGATGTTAACTTTATGTAATTTGTAGTAGTTGACAACAAGTAGAAATAGAGAAATATGTTACAAGGACGATCCGAACTTGTGTTCTTGACTCTTTTCTTCTTATCAGAAGAAAATGTATGCATATACATCGAATAGATGGCGTTGGTCTTACAAGACAAAATGTGAGGCAGAAATTGAGAATTTAAGTAGGAGTCGACGATGCTGTTATCATATAGTATTTTACAAGTAACTAAACATTCCTGTGATATATTCCAGAGAAGATAATGAGCCGGCAGCCGTCGACGACGGAGTACCTGCCCGGCATGCTGCACACGGCGAGCCCGGCCGGGCTGCTGCCGCCGTTCTCGTCGTGGAGCGTGGTGTGCCTGGGCGCGTCGTCGCTGTACTCGCACTCGCTGGGGCTGCCCGAGCACCTGCAGCCCGGCTTCCTGCCGCACACCAACTACCTGCTGCCCTGGGACTGCGCCGTGCGGTCTGTACCACCTTTATCTTTATACACATTTCACTTGCTTATGACATTATTTGTTATTGTTATATCATAAGGAAACTATGAGTTGTATAGACAAAATAATTTTAGTACATAATGAAACTGGTATCGAAAGAGGCGGAAGTAAAATTAAGTAAACTCTCAATATGGGGAAAGCATATTAGTTCACATAAAGATACGATACCACATCTAACCCGTGTTATGAATGAAAATATGTTATGAATAACATGAAGATTGTGTGAAAGATTCGCACCAGCAATATGATAAAACATAATAATGAGCTAAAAACGCTCATAAACCATCATGGGACACCATTCAGATGTGAAACATTTATTAATAATCGATATTGAAAAAAAAAAATTCACTCACGGGAGTCGTAAGAGCCGACTGAGGGAATACCGAGGGAGTGGGCAGCAGCACTACCTCGAGTATTAACAACATCCACTGCGATCGCCAACCCGCCTGCCAAGCGCAGCGATTACGGCATTATCCCCCATGAAGGGACCGCTCGTTATGGCGTTCTCTTGGGGAGGCCTATATCCAGCAGTGGACGCTGAAAGGCTGATGGATGGATGGGATGAATTGAAAAAAATTTTTCAAGTAGTTAAATTATAGCACCGAGGCCAAAGCATAGTTTTACATTTACTATTCCAACGATTTCCAAGGTTAAGCAATTTTTTCGCGGTCGGCATCAGATGTATGACTAAAAAGTGATATAAACACCTGACTTCCTCCGTACTTCCGAAGGCACGTTAAGTAGTCGAACCTGGCTGTTCGTTACAAGCTGTACCATTATCTGATTCCGATCGTGTCACCAGCTGTCGCTCTAGCTGGGTGATGGAGGTTAGATAAGCAGTTGCTCAATATAAACACTGAACGATCGACCACAACCGAACAGTAGATTAACATTCCCATGTCGTGTCGCGTCCAGGTTGGAGTCGGTGAGCGCGTGGCGCGCGGCGTTAGATAAGCAGTTGCTCAATATAAACACTGAACGATCGACCACAACCGAACAGTAGATTAACATTCCCGTGTCGTGTCGCGTCCAGGTTGGAGTCGGTGAGCGCGTGGCGCGCGGCGTTAGATAAGCAGTTGCTCAATATAAACACTGAACGATCGACCACAACCGAACAGTAGATTAACATTCCCGTGTCGTGTCGCGTCCAGGTTGGAGTCGGTGAGCGCGTGGCGCGCGGCGTTAGATAAGCAGTTGCTCAATATAAACACTGAACGATCGACCACAACCGAACAGTAGATTAACATTCCCGTGTCGTGTCGCGTCCAGGTTGGAGTCGGTGAGCGCGTGGCGCGCGGCGTTAGATAAGCAGTTGCTCAATATAAACACTGAACGATCGACCACAACCGAACAGTAGATTAACATTCCCGTGTCGTGTCGCGTCCAGGTTGGAGTCGGTGAGCGCGTGGCGCGCGGCGTTAGATAAGCAGTTGCTCAATATAAACACTGAACGATCGACCACAACCGAACAGTAGATTAACATTCCCGTGTCGTGTCGCGTCCAGGTTGGAGTCGGTGAGCGCGTGGCGCGCGGCGTTAGATAAGCAGTTGCTCAATATAAACACTGAACGATCGACCACAACCGAACAGTAGATTAACATTCCCGTGTCGTGTCGCGTCCAGGTTGGAGTCGGTGAGCGCGTGGCGCGCGGCGTTAGATAAGCAGTTGCTCAATATAAACACTGAACGATCGACCACAACCGAACAGTAGATTAACATTCCCGTGTCCTGTCGCGTCCAGGTTGGAGTCGGTGAGCGCGTGGTGCGCGGCGTTAGATAAGCAGTTGCTCAATTTAAACACTGAACGATCGACCACAACCGAACAGTAGATTAACATTCCCGTGTCGTGTCGCGTCCAGGTTGGAGTCGGTGAGCGCGTGGCGCGCGGCGTTAGATAAGCAGTTGCTCAATATAAACACTGAACGATCGACCACAACCGAACAGTAGATTAACATTCCCGTGTCCTGTCGCATCCAGGTTGGAGTCGGTGAGCGCGTGGCGCGCGGCGTTAGATAAGCAGTTGCTCAATATAAACACTGAACGATCGACCACAACCGAACAGTAGATTAACATTCCCGTGTCGTGTCGCGTCCAGGTTGGAGTCGGTGAGCGCGTGGCGCGCGGCGTTAGATAAACAGTTGCTCAATATAAACACTGAACGATCGACCACAACCGAACAGTAGATTAACATTCTTGTGTCCTGTCGCGTCCAGGTTGGAGTCGGTGAGCGCGTGGCGCGCGGCGTTAGATAAGCAGTTGCTCAATATAAACACTGAACGATCGACCACAACCGAACAGTAGATTAACATTCCCGTGTCGTGTCGCGTCCAGGTTGGAGTCGGTGAGCGCGTGGCGCGCGGCGTTAGATAAGCAGTTGCTCAATATAAACACTGAACGATCGACCACAACCGAACAGTAGATTAACATTCCCGTGTCCTGTCGCGTCCAGGTTGGAGTCGGTGAGCGCGTGGCGCGCGGCGTTAGATAAGCAGTTGCTCAATATAAACACTGAACGATCGACCACAACCGAACAGTAGATTAACATTCCCGTGTCCTGTCGCGTCCAGGTTGGAGTCGGTGAGCGCGTGGCGCGCGACTTTAGATAAGCAGTTGCTCAATATAAACACTGAACGATCGACCACAACCGAACAGTAGATTAACATTCCCGTGTCGTGTCGCGTCCAGGTTGGAGTCGGTGAGCGCGTGGCGCGCGGCGTTAGATAAGCAGTTGCTCAATATAAACACTGAACGATCGACCACAACCGAACAGTAGATTAACATTCCCGTGTCGTGTCGCGTCCAGGTTGGAGTCGGTGAGCGCGTGGCGCGCGGCGTTAGATAAGCAGTTGCTCAATATAAACACTGAACGATCGACCACAACCGAACAGTAGATTAACATTCCCGTGTCGTGTCGCGTCCAGGTTGGAGTCGGTGAGCGCGTGGCGCGCGGCGTTAGATAAGCAGTTGCTCAATATAAACACTGAACGATCGACCACAACCGAACAGTAGATTAACATTCCCGTGTCCTGTCGCGTCCAGGTTGGAGTCGGTGAGCGCGTGGCGCGCGGCGTTAGATAAGCAGTTGCTCAATATTAACACTGAACGATCGACCACAACCGAACAGTAGATTAACATTCCCGTGTCGTGTCGCGTCCAGGTTGGAGTCGGAGAGCGTGGCGCGCGGCGTTAGATAAGCAGTTGCTCAATATAAACACTGAACGATCGACCACAACCGAACAGTAGATTAACATTCCCGTGACGTGTCGCGTCCAGGTTGGAGTCGGTGAGCGCGTGGCGCGCGGCGTTAGATAAGCAGTTGCTCAATATAAACACTGAACGATCGACCACAACCGAACAGTAGATTAACATTCCCGTGTCGTGTCGCGTCCAGGTTGGAGTCGGTGAGCGCGTGGCGCGCGGCGTTAGATAAGCAGTTGCTCAATATAAACACTGAACGATCGACCACAACCGAACAGTAGATTAACATTCCCGTGTCGTGTCGCGTCCAGGTTAGAGTCGGTGAGCGCGTGGCGCGCGGCGTTAGATAAGCAGTTGCTCAATATAAACACTGAACGATCGACCACAACCGAACAGTAGATTAACATTCCCGTGTCGTGTCGCGTCCAGGTTGGAGTCGGTGAGCGCGTGGCGCGCGGCTTTAGATAAGCAGTTGCTCAGTATAAACACTGAACGATCGACCACAACCGAACAGTAGATTAACATTCCCGTGTCGTGTCGCGTCCAGGTTGGAGTCGGTGAGCGCGTGGCGCGCGGCGTTAGATAAGCAGTTGCTCAATATAAACACTGAACGATCGACCACAACCGAACAGTAGATTAACATTCCCGTGTCCTGTTGCGTCCAGGTTGGAGTCAGTGAGCGCGTGGCGCGCGGCGTTAGATAAGCAGTTGCTCAATATAAACACTGAACGATCTACCACAACCGAATAGTAGATTAACATTCCCGTGTCGTGTCGCGTCCAGGTTGGAGTCGGTGAGCGCGTGGCGCGCGGCGTTAGATAAGCAGTTGCTCAATATAAACACTGAACGATCGACCACAACCGAACAGTAGATTAACATTCCCGTGTCGTGTCGCGTCCAGGTTGGAGTCGGTGAGCGCGTGGCGCGCGGCGTTAGATAAGCAGTTGCTCAATATAAACACTGAACGATCGACCACAACCGAACAGTAGATTAACATTCCCGTGTCCTGTCGCGTCCAGGTTGGAGTCGGTGAGCGCGTGGCGCGCGGCGTTAGATAAGCAGTTGCTCAATATAAACACTGAACGATCGACCACAACCGAACAGTAGATTAACATTCCCGTGTCCTGTCGCGTCCAGGTTGGAGTCGGTGAGCGCGTGGCGCGCGACTTTAGATAAGCAGTTGCTCAATATAAACACTGAACGATCGACCACAACCGAACAGTAGATTAACATTCCCGTGTCGTGTCGCGTCCAGGTTGGAGTCGGTGAGCGCGTGGCGCGCGGCGTTAGATAAGCAGTTGCTCAATATAAACACTGAACGATCGACCACAACCGAACAGTAGATTAACATTCCCGTGTCCTGTCGCGTCCAGGTTGGAGTCGGTGAGCGCGTGGCGCGCGGCGTTAGATAAGCAGTTGCTCAATATTAACACTGAACGATCGACCACAACCGAACAGTAGATTAACATTCCCGTGTCGTGTCGCGTCCAGGTTGGAGTCGGAGAGCGTGGCGCGCGGCGTTAAGCAGTTGCTCAATATAAACACTGAACGATCGACCACAACCGAACAGTAGATTAACATTCCCGTGACGTGTCGCGTCCAGGTTGGAGTCGGTGAGCGCGTGGCGCGCGGCGTTAGATAAGCAGTTGCTCAATATAAACACTGAACGATCGACCACAACCGAACAGTAGATTAACATTCCCGTTTCGTGTCGCGTCCAGGTTGGAGTCGGTGAGCGCGTGGCGCGCGGCGTTAGATAAGCAGTTGCTCAATATAAACACTGAACGATCGACCACAACCGAACAGTAGATTAACATTCCCGTGTCGTGTCGCGTCCAGGTTAGAGTCGGTGAGCGCGTGGCGCGCGGCGTTAGATAAGCAGTTGCTCAATATAAACACTGAACGATCGACCACAACCGAACAGTAGATTAACATTCCCGTGTCGTGTCGCGTCCAGGTTGGAGTCGGTGAGCGCGTGGCGCGCGGCTTTAGATAAGCAGTTGCTCAGTATAAACACTGAACGATCGACCACAACCGAACAGTAGATTAACATTCCCGTGTCGTGTCGCGTCCAGGTTGGAGTCGGTGAGCGCGTGGCGCGCGGCGTTAGATAAGCAGTTGCTCAATATAAACACTGAACGATCGACCACAACCGAACAGTAGATTAACATTCCCGTGTCGTGTCGCGTCCAGGTTGGAGTCGGTGAGCGCGTGGCGGGCGGCGTTAGATAAGCAGTTGCTCAATATAAACACTGAACGATCGACCACAACCGAACAGTAGATTAACATTCCCGTGTCGTGTCGCGTCCAGGTTGGAGTCGGTGAGCGCGTGGCGCGCGGCGTTAGATAAGCAGTTGCTCAATATAAACACTGAACGATCGACCACAACCGAACAGTAGATTAACATTCCCGTGTCGTGTCGCGTCCAGGTTGGAGTCGGTGAGCGCGTGGCGCGCGGCGTTAGATAAGCAGTTGCTCAATATAAACACTGAACGATCGACCACAACCGAACAGTAGATTAACATTCCCGTGTCGTGTCGCGTCCAGGGTGGAGTCGGTGAGCGCGTGGCGCGCGGCGTTAGATAAGCAGTTGCTCAATATAAACACTGAACGATCGACCACAACCGAACAGTAGATTAACATTCCCGTGTCCTGTCGCGTCCAGGTTGGATTCGGTGAGCGCGTGGCGCGCGGCGTTAGATAAGCAGTTGCTCAATATAAACACTGAACGATCGACCACAACCGAACAGTAGATTAACATTCCCGTGTCCTGTCGCGTCCAGGTTGGAGTCGGTGAGCGCGTGGCGCGCGGCTTTAGATAAGCAGTTGCTCAATATAAACACTGAACGATCGACCACAACCGAACAGTAGATTAACATTCCCGTGTCGTGTCGCGTCCAGGTTGGAGTCGGTGAGCGCGTGGCGCGTGGCGTTAGATAAGCAGTTACTCAATATAAACACTGAACGATCGACCACAACCGAACAGTAGATTAACATTCCCGTGTCCTGTCGCGTCCAGGTTGGAGTCGGTGAGCGCGTGGCGCGCGGCGTTAGATAAGCAGTTGCTCAATATAAACACTGAACGATCGACCACAACCGAACAGTAGATTAACATTCCCGTGTCGTGTCGCGTCCAGGTTGGAGTCGGTGAGCGCGTGGCGCGCGGCGTTAGATAAGCAGTTGCTCAATATAAACACTGAACGATCGACCACAACCGAACAGTAGATTAACATTCCCGTGTCGTGTCGCGTCCAGGTTGGAGTCGGTGAGCGCGTGGCGCGCGGCGTTAGATAAGCAGTTGCTCAATATAAACACTGAACGATCGACCACAACCGAACAGTAGATTAACATTCCCGTGTCGTGTCGCGTCCAGGTTGGAGTCGGTGAGCGCGTGGCGCGCGGCGTTAGATAAGCAGTTGCTCAATATAAATACTGAACGATCGACCACAACCGAACAGTAGATTAACATTCCCGTGTCCTGTCGCGTCCAGGTTGGAGTCGGTGAGCGCGTGGCGCGCGGCGTTAGATACAATATAAACACTGAACGATCGACCACAACCGAACAGTAGATTAACATTCCCGTGTCGTGTCGCGTCCAGGTTGGAGTCGGTGAGCGCGTGGCGCGCGGCGTTAGATAAGCAGTTGCTCAATATAAACACTGAACGATCGACCACAACCGAACAGTAGATTAACATTCCCGTGTCGTGTCGCGTCCAGGTTGGAGTCGGTGAGCGCGTGGCGCGCGGCGTTAGATAAGCAGTTGCTCAATATAAACACTGAACGATCGACCACAACCGAACAGTAGATTAACATTCCCGTGTCGTGTCGCGTCCAGGTTGGAGTCGGTGAGCGCGTGGCGCGCGGCGTTAGATAAGCAGTTGCTCAATATAAACACTGAACGATCGACCACAACCGAACAGTAGATTAACATTCCCGTGTCGTGTCGCGTCCAGGTTGGAGTCGGTGAGCGCGTGGCGCGCGGCGTTAGATAAGCAGTTGCTCAATATAAACACTGAACGATCGACCACAACCGAATAGTAGATTAACATTCCCGTGTCCTGTCGCGTCCAGGTTGGAGTCGGTGAGCGCGTGGCGCGCGGCGTTAGATAAGCAGTTGCTCAATATAAACACTGAACGATCGACCACAACCGAACAGTAGATTAACATTCCCGTGTCGTGTCGCGTCCAGGTTGGAGTCGGTGAGCGCGTGGCGCGCGGCGTTAGATAAGCAGTTGCTCAATATAAACACTGAACGATCGACCACAACCGAACAGTAGATTAAAATTCCCGTGTCCTGTCGCGTCCAGGTTGGAGTCGGTGAGCGCGTGGCGCGCGGCGTTAGATAAGCAGTTGCTCAATATAAACACTGAACGATCGACCACAACCGAACAGTAGATTAACATTCCCGTGTCGTATCGCGTCCAGGTTGGAGTCGGTGAGCGCGTGGCGCGCGGCGTTAGATAAGCAGTTGCTCAATATAAACACTGAACGATCGACCACAACCGAACAGTAGATTAACATTCCCGTGTCGTGTCGCGTCCAGGTTGGAGTCGGTGAGCGCGTGGCGCGCGGCGTTAGATAAGCAGTTGCTCAATATAAACACTGAACGATCGACCACAACCGAACAGTAGATTAACATTCCCGTGTCGTGTCGCGTCCAGGTTGGAGTCGGTGAGCGCGTGGCGCGCGGCGTTAGATAAGCAGTTGCTCAATATAAATACTGAACGATCGACCACAACCGAACAGTAGATTAACATTCCCGTGTCCTGTCGCGTCCAGGTTGGAGTCGGTGAGCGCGTGGCGCGCGGCGTTAGATACAATATAAACACTGAACGATCGACCACAACCGAACAGTAGATTAACATTCCCGTGTCGTGTCGCGTCCAGGTTGGAGTCGGTGAGCGCGTGGCGCGCGGCGTTAGATAAGCAGTTGCTCAATATAAACACTGAACGATCGACCACAACCGAACAGTAGATTAACATTCCCGTGTCGTGTCGCGTCCAGGTTGGAGTCGGTGAGCGCGTGGCGCGCGGCGTTAGATAAGCAGTTGCTCAATATAAACACTGAACGATCGACCACAACCGAACAGTAGATTAACATTCCCGTGTCGTGTCGCGTCCAGGTTGGAGTCGGTGAGCGCGTGGCGCGCGGCGTTAGATAAGCAGTTGCTCAATATAAACACTGAACGATCGACCACAACCGAACAGTAGATTAACATTCCCGTGTCGTGTCGCGTCCAGGTTGGAGTCGGTGAGCGCGTGGCGCGCGGCGTTAGATAAGCAGTTGCTCAATATAAACACTGAACGATCGACCACAACCGAACAGTAGATTAACATTCCCGTGTCGTGTCGCGTCCAGGTTGGAGTCGGTGAGCGCGTGGCGCGCGGCGTTAGATAAGCAGTTGCTCAATATAAACACTGAACGATCGACCACAACCGAACAGTAGATTAACATTCCCGTGTCGTGTCGCGTCCAGGTTGGAGTCGGTGAGCGCGTGGCGCGCGGCGTTAGATAAGCAGTTGCTCAATATAAATACTGAACGATCGACCACAACCGAACAGTAGATTAACATTCCCGTGTCCTGTCGCGTCCAGGTTGGAGTCGGTGAGCGCGTGGCGCGCGGCGTTAGATACAATATAAACACTGAACGATCGACCACAACCGAACAGTAGATTAACATTCCCGTGTCGTGTCGCGTCCAGGTTGGAGTCGGTGAGCGCGTGGCGCGCGGCGTTAGATAAGCAGTTGCTCAATATAAACACTGAACGATCGACCACAACCGAACAGTAGATTAACATTCCCGTGTCCTGTCGCGTCCAGGTTGGAGTCGGTGAGCGCGTGGCGCGCGGCGTTAGATAAGCAGTTGCTCAATATTAACACTGAACGATCGACCACAACCGAACAGTAGATTAACATTCCCGTGTCGTGTCGCGTCCAGGTTGGAGTCGGAGAGCGTGGCGCGCGGCGTTAAGCAGTTGCTCAATATAAACACTGAACGATCGACCACAACCGAACAGTAGATTAACATTCCCGTGACGTGTCGCGTCCAGGTTGGAGTCGGTGAGCGCGTGGCGCGCGTTGTTAGATAAGCAGTTGCTCAATATAAACACTGAACGATCGACCACAACCGAACAGTAGATTAACATTCCCGTGTCGTGTCGCGTCCAGGTTGGAGTCGGTGAGCGCGTGGCGCGCGGCGTTAGATAAGCAGTTGCTCAATATAAACACTGAACGATCGACCACAACCGAACAGTAGATTAACATTCCCGTGTCGTGTCGCGTCCAGGTTAGAGTCGGTGAGCGCGTGGCGCGCGGCGTTAGATAAGCAGTTGCTCAATATAAACACTGAACGATCGACCACAACCGAACAGTAGATTAACATTCCCGTGTCGTGTCGCGTCCAGGTTGGAGTCGGTGAGCGCGTGGCGCGCGGCTTTAGATAAGCAGTTGCTCAGTATAAACACTGAACGATCGACCACAACCGAACAGTAGATTAACATTCCCGTGTCGTGTCGCGTCCAGGTTGGAGTCGGTGAGCGCGTGGCGCGCGGCGTTAGATAAGCAGTTGCTCAATATAAACACTGAACGATCGACCACAACCGAACAGTAGATTAACATTCCCGTGTCGTGTCGCGTCCAGGTTGGAGTCGGTGAGCGCGTGGCGGGCGGCGTTAGATAAGCAGTTGCTCAATATAAACACTGAACGATCGACCACAACCGAACAGTAGATTAACATTCCCGTGTCGTGTCGCGTCCAGGTTGGAGTCGGTGAGCGCGTGGCGCGCGGCGTTAGATAAGCAGTTGCTCAATATAAACACTGAACGATCGACCACAACCGAACAGTAGATTAACATTCCCGTGTCGTGTCGCGTCCAGGTTGGAGTCGGTGAGCGCGTGGCGCGCGGCGTTAGATAAGCAGTTGCTCAATATAAACACTGAACGATCGACCACAACCGAACAGTAGATTAACATTCCCGTGTCCTGTCGCGTCCAGGTTGGATTCGGTGAGCGCGTGGCGCGCGGCGTTAGATAAGCAGTTGCTCAATATAAACACTGAACGATCGACCACAACCGAACAGTAGATTAACATTCCCGTGTCCTGTCGCGTCCAGGTTGGAGTCGGTGAGCGCGTGGCGCGCGGCTTTAGATAAGCAGTTGCTCAATATAAACACTGAACGATCGACCACAACCGAACAGTAGATTAACATTCCCGTGTCGTGTCGCGTCCAGGTTGGAGTCGGTGAGCGCGTGGCGCGTGGCGTTAGATAAGCAGTTACTCAATATAAACACTGAACGATCGACCACAACCGAACAGTAGATTAACATTCCCGTGTCCTGTCGCGTCCAGGTTGGAGTCGGTGAGCGCGTGGCGCGCGGCGTTAGATAAGCAGTTGCTCAATATAAACACTGAACGATCGACCACAACCGAACAGTAGATTAACATTCCCGTGTCGTGTCGCGTCCAGGTTGGAGTCGGTGAGCGCGTGGCGCGCGGCGTTAGATAAGCAGTTGCTCAATATAAACACTGAACGATCGACCACAACCGAACAGTAGATTAACATTCCCGTGTCGTGTCGCGTCCAGGTTGGAGTCGGTGAGCGCGTGGCGCGCGGCGTTAGATAAGCAGTTGCTCAATATAAACACTGAACGATCGACCACAACCGAACAGTAGATTAACATTCCCGTGTCGTGTCGCGTCCAGGTTGGAGTCGGTGAGCGCGTGGCGCGCGGCGTTAGATAAGCAGTTGCTCAATATAAATACTGAACGATCGACCACAACCGAACAGTAGATTAACATTCCCGTGTCCTGTCGCGTCCAGGTTGGAGTCGGTGAGCGCGTGGCGCGCGGCGTTAGATACAATATAAACACTGAACGATCGACCACAACCGAACAGTAGATTAACATTCCCGTGTCGTGTCGCGTCCAGGTTGGAGTCGGTGAGCGCGTGGCGCGCGGCGTTAGATAAGCAGTTGCTCAATATAAACACTGAACGATCGACCACAACCGAACAGTAGATTAACATTCCCGTGTCGTGTCGCGTCCAGGTTGGAGTCGGTGAGCGCGTGGCGCGCGGCGTTAGATAAGCAGTTGCTCAATATAAACACTGAACGATCGACCACAACCGAACAGTAGATTAACATTCCCGTGTCGTGTCGCGTCCAGGTTGGAGTCGGTGAGCGCGTGGCGCGCGGCGTTAGATAAGCAGTTGCTCAATATAAACACTGAACGATCGACCACAACCGAACAGTAGATTAACATTCCCGTGTCGTGTCTCGTCCAGGTTGGAGTCGGTGAGCGCGTGGCGCGCGGCGTTAGATAAGCAGTTGCTCAATATAAACACTGAACGATCGACCACAACCGAATAGTAGATTAACATTCCCGTGTCCTGTCGCGTCCAGGTTGGAGTCGGTGAGCGCGTGGCGCGCGGCGTTAGATAAGCAGTTGCTCAATATAAACACTGAACGATCGACCACAACCGAACAGTAGATTAACATTCCCGTGTCGTGTCGCGTCCAGGTTGGAGTCGGTGAGCGCGTGGCGCGCGGCGTTAGATAAGCAGTTGCTCAATATAAACACTGAACGATCGACCACAACCGAACAGTAGATTAACATTCCCGTGTCCTGTCGCGTCCAGGTTGGAGTCGGTGAGCGCGTGGCGCGCGGCGTTAGATAAGCAGTTGCTCAATATAAACACTGAACGATCGACCACAACCGAACAGTAGATTAACATTCCCGTGTCGTATCGCGTCCAGGTTGGAGTCGGTGAGCGCGTGGCGCGCGGCGTTAGATAAGCAGTTGCTCAATATAAACACTGAACGATCGACCACAACCGAACAGTAGATTAACATTCCCGTGTCGTGTCGCGTCCAGGTTGGAGTCGGTGAGCGCGTGGCGCGCGGCGTTAGATAAGCAGTTGCTCAATATAAACACTGAACGATCGACCACAACCGAACAGTAGATTAACATTCCCGTGTCGTGTCGCGTCCAGGTTGGAGTCGGTGAGCGCGTGGCGCGCGGCGTTAGATAAGCAGTTGCTCAATATAAATACTGAACGATCGACCACAACCGAACAGTAGATTAACATTCCCGTGTCCTGTCGCGTCCAGGTTGGAGTCGGTGAGCGCGTGGCGCGCGGCGTTAGATACAATATAAACACTGAACGATCGACCACAACCGAACAGTAGATTAACATTCCCGTGTCGTGTCGCGTCCAGGTTGGAGTCGGTGAGCGCGTGGCGCGCGGCGTTAGATAAGCAGTTGCTCAATATAAACACTGAACGATCGACCACAACCGAACAGTAGATTAACATTCCCGTGTCGTGTCGCGTCCAGGTTGGAGTCGGTGAGCGCGTGGCGCGCGGCGTTAGATAAGCAGTTGCTCAATATAAACACTGAACGATCGACCACAACCGAACAGTAGATTAACATTCCCGTGTCGTGTCGCGTCCAGGTTGGAGTCGGTGAGCGCGTGGCGCGCGGCGTTAGATAAGCAGTTGCTCAATATAAACACTGAACGATCGACCACAACCGAACAGTAGATTAACATTCCCGTGTCGTGTCGCGTCCAGGTTGGAGTCGGTGAGCGCGTGGCGCGCGGCGTTAGATAAGCAGTTGCTCAATATAAACACTGAACGATCGACCACAACCGAACAGTAGATTAACATTCCCGTGTCGTGTCGCGTCCAGGTTGGAGTCGGTGAGCGCGTGGCGCGCGGTGTTAGATAAGCAGTTGCTCAATATAAACACTGAACGATCGACCACAACCGAACAGTAGATTAACATTCCCGTGTCGTGTCGCGTCCAGGTTGGAGTCGGTGAGCGCGTGGCGCGCGGCGTTAGATAAGCAGTTGCTCAATATAAACACTGAACGATCGACCACAACCGAACAGTAGATTAACATTCCCGTGTCGTGTCGCGTCCAGGTTGGAGTCGGTGAGCGCGTGGCGCGCGGCGTTAGATAAGCAGTTGCTCAATATAAACACTGAACGATCGACCACAACCGAACAGTAGATTAACATTCCCGTGTCGTGTCGCGTCCAGGTTGGAGTCGGTGAGCGCGTGGCGCGCGGCGTTAGATAAGCAGTTGCTCAATATAAACACTGAACGATCGACCACAACCGAACAGTAGATTAACATTCCCGTGTCGTGTCGCGTCCAGGTTGGAGTCGGTGAGCGCGTGGCGCGCGGCGTTAGATAAGCAGTTGCTCAATATAAACACTGAACGATCGACCACAACCGAACAGTAGATTAACATTCCCGTGTCGTGTCGCGTCCAGGTTGGAGTCGGTGAGCGCGTGGCGCGCGGCGTTAGATAAGCAGTTGCTCAATATAAACACTGAACGATCGACCACAACCGAACAGTAGATTAACATTCCCGTGTCGTGTCGCGTCCAGGTTGGAGTCGGTGAGCGCGTGGCGCGCGGCGTTAGATAAGCAGTTGCTCAATATAAACACTGAACGATCGACCACAACCGAACAGTAGATTAACATTCCCGTGTCGTGTCGCGTCCAGGTTGGAGTCGGTGAGCGCGTGGCGCGCGGCGTTAGATAAGCAGTTGCTCAATATAAACACTGAACGATCGACCACAACCGAACAGTAGATTAACATTCCCGTGTCGTGTCGCGTCCAGGTTGGAGTCGGTGAGCGCGTGGCGCGCGGCGTTAGATAAGCAGTTGCTCAATATAAACACTGAACGATCGACCACAACCGAACAGTAGATTAACATTCCCGTGTCGTGTCGCGTCCAGGTTGGAGTCGGTGAGCGCGTGGCGCGCGGCGTTAGATAAGCAGTTGCTCAATATAAACACTGAACGATCGACCACAACCGAACAGTAGATTAACATTCCCGTGTCGTGTCGCGTCCAGGTTGGAGTCGGTGAGCGCGTGGCGCGCGGCGTTAGATAAGCAGTTGCTCAATATAAACACTGAACGATCGACCACAACCGAACAGTAGATTAACATTCCCGTGTCGTGTCGCGTCCAGGTTGGAGTCGGTGAGCGCGTGGCGCGCGGCGTTAGATAAGCAGTTGCTCAATATAAACACTGAACGATCGACCACAACCGAACAGTAGATTAACATTCCCGTGTCGTGTCGCGTCCAGGTTGGAGTCGGTGAGCGCGTGGCGCGCGGCGTTAGATAAGCAGTTGCTCAATATAAACACTGAACGATCGACCACAACCGAACAGTAGATTAACATTCCCGTGTCGTGTCGCGTCCAGGTTGGAGTCGGTGAGCGCGTGGCGCGCGGCGTTAGATAAGCAGTTGCTCAATATAAACACTGAACGATCGACCACAACCGAACAGTAGATTAACATTCCCGTGTCGTGTCGCGTCCAGGTTGGAGTCGGTGAGCGCGTGGCGCGCGGCGTTAGATAAGCAGTTGCTCAATATAAACACTGAACGATCGACCACAACCGAACAGTAGATTAACATTCCCGTGTCGTGTCGCGTCCAGGTTGGAGTCGGTGAGCGCGTGGCGCGCGGCGTTAGATAAGCAGTTGCTCAATATAAACACTGAACGATCGACCACAACCGAACAGTAGATTAACATTCCCGTGTCGTGTCGCGTCCAGGTTGGAGTCGGTGAGCGCGTGGCGCGCGGCGTTAGATAAGCAGTTGCTCAATATAAACACTGAACGATCGACCACAACCGAACAGTAGATTAACATTCCCGTGTCGTGTCGCGTCCAGGTTGGAGTCGGTGAGCGCGTGGCGCGCGGCGTTAGATAAGCAGTTGCTCAATATAAACACTGAACGATCGACCACAACCGAACAGTAGATTAACATTCCCGTGTCGTGTCGCGTCCAGGTTGGAGTCGGTGAGCGCGTGGCGCGCGGCGTTAGATAAGCAGTTGCTCAATATAAACACTGAACGATCGACCACAACCGAACAGTAGATTAACATTCCCGTGTCGTGTCGCGTCCAGGTTGGAGTCGGTGAGCGCGTGGCGCGCGGCGTTAGATAAGCAGTTGCTCAATATAAACACTGAACGATCGACCACAACCGAACAGTAGATTAACATTCCCGTGTCGTGTCGCGTCCAGGTTGGAGTCGGTGAGCGCGTGGCGCGCGGCGTTAGATAAGCAGTTGCTCAATATAAACACTGAACGATCGACCACAACCGAACAGTAGATTAACATTCCCGTGTCGTGTCGCGTCCAGGTTGGAGTCGGTGAGCGCGTGGCGCGCGGCGTTAGATAAGCAGTTGCTCAATATAAACACTGAACGATCGACCACAACCGAACAGTAGATTAACATTCCCGTGTCGTGTCGCGTCCAGGTTGGAGTCGGTGAGCGCGTGGCGCGCGGCGTTAGATAAGCAGTTGCTCAATATAAACACTGAACGATCGACCACAACCGAACAGTAGATTAACATTCCCGTGTCGTGTCGCGTCCAGGTTGGAGTCGGTGAGCGCGTGGCGCGCGGCGTTAGATAAGCAGTTGCTCAATATAAACACTGAACGATCGACCACAACCGAACAGTAGATTAACATTCCCGTGTCGTGTCGCGTCCAGGTTGGAGTCGGTGAGCGCGTGGCGCGCGGCGTTAGATAAGCAGTTGCTCAATATAAACACTGAACGATCGACCACAACCGAACAGTAGATTAACATTCCCGTGTCGTGTCGCGTCCAGGTTGGAGTCGGTGAGCGCGTGGCGCGCGGCGTTAGATAAGCAGTTGCTCAATATAAACACTGAACGATCGACCACAACCGAACAGTAGATTAACATTCCCGTGTCGTGTCGCGTCCAGGTTGGAGTCGGTGAGCGCGTGGCGCGCGGCGTTAGATAAGCAGTTGCTCAATATAAACACTGAACGATCGACCACAACCGAACAGTAGATTAACATTCCCGTGTCGTGTCGCGTCCAGGTTGGAGTCGGTGAGCGCGTGGCGCGCGGCGTTAGATAAGCAGTTGCTCAATATAAACACTGAACGATCGACCACAACCGAACAGTAGATTAACATTCCCGTGTCGTGTCGCGTCCAGGTTGGAGTCGGTGAGCGCGTGGCGCGCGGCGTTAGATAAGCAGTTGCTCAATATAAACACTGAACGATCGACCACAACCGAACAGTAGATTAACATTCCCGTGTCGTGTCGCGTCCAGGTTGGAGTCGGTGAGCGCGTGGCGCGCGGCGTTAGATAAGCAGTTGCTCAATATAAACACTGAACGATCGACCACAACCGAACAGTAGATTAACATTCCCGTGTCGTGTCGCGTCCAGGTTGGAGTCGGTGAGCGCGTGGCGCGCGGCGTTAGATAAGCAGTTGCTCAATATAAACACTGAACGATCGACCACAACCGAACAGTAGATTAACATTCCCGTGTCGTGTCGCGTCCAGGTTGGAGTCGGTGAGCGCGTGGCGCGCGGCGTTAGATAAGCAGTTGCTCAATATAAACACTGAACGATCGACCACAACCGAACAGTAGATTAACATTCCCGTGTCGTGTCGCGTCCAGGTTGGAGTCGGTGAGCGCGTGGCGCGCGGCGTTAGATAAGCAGTTGCTCAATATAAACACTGAACGATCGACCACAACCGAACAGTAGATTAACATTCCCGTGTCGTGTCGCGTCCAGGTTGGAGTCGGTGAGCGCGTGGCGCGCGGCGTTAGATAAGCAGTTGCTCAATATAAACACTGAACGATCGACCACAACCGAACAGTAGATTAACATTCCCGTGTCGTGTCGCGTCCAGGTTGGAGTCGGTGAGCGCGTGGCGCGCGGCGTTAGATAAGCAGTTGCTCAATATAAACACTGAACGATCGACCACAACCGAACAGTAGATTAACATTCCCGTGTCGTGTCGCGTCCAGGTTGGAGTCGGTGAGCGCGTGGCGCGCGGCGTTAGATAAGCAGTTGCTCAATATAAACACTGAACGATCGACCACAACCGAACAGTAGATTAACATTCCCGTGTCGTGTCGCGTCCAGGTTGGAGTCGGTGAGCGCGTGGCGCGCGGCGTTAGATAAGCAGTTGCTCAATATAAACACTGAACGATCGACCACAACCGAACAGTAGATTAACATTCCCGTGTCGTGTCGCGTCCAGGTTGGAGTCGGTGAGCGCGTGGCGCGCGGCGTTAGATAAGCAGTTGCTCAATATAAACACTGAACGATCGACCACAACCGAACAGTAGATTAACATTCCCGTGTCGTGTCGCGTCCAGGTTGGAGTCGGTGAGCGCGTGGCGCGCGGCGTTAGATAAGCAGTTGCTCAATATAAACACTGAACGATCGACCACAACCGAACAGTAGATTAACATTCCCGTGTCGTGTCGCGTCCAGGTTGGAGTCGGTGAGCGCGTGGCGCGCGGCGTTAGATAAGCAGTTGCTCAATATAAACACTGAACGATCGACCACAACCGAACAGTAGATTAACATTCCCGTGTCGTGTCGCGTCCAGGTTGGAGTCGGTGAGCGCGTGGCGCGCGGCGTTAGATAAGCAGTTGCTCAATATAAACACTGAACGATCGACCACAACCGAACAGTAGATTAACATTCCCGTGTCGTGTCGCGTCCAGGTTGGAGTCGGTGAGCGCGTGGCGCGCGGCGTTAGATAAGCAGTTGCTCAATATAAACACTGAACGATCGACCACAACCGAACAGTAGATTAACATTCCCGTGTCGTGTCGCGTCCAGGTTGGAGTCGGTGAGCGCGTGGCGCGCGGCGTTAGATAAGCAGTTGCTCAATATAAACACTGAACGATCGACCACAACCGAACAGTAGATTAACATTCCCGTGTCGTGTCGCGTCCAGGTTGGAGTCGGTGAGCGCGTGGCGCGCGGCGTTAGATAAGCAGTTGCTCAATATAAACACTGAACGATCGACCACAACCGAACAGTAGATTAACATTCCCGTGTCGTGTCGCGTCCAGGTTGGAGTCGGTGAGCGCGTGGCGCGCGGCGTTAGATAAGCAGTTGCTCAATATAAACACTGAACGATCGACCACAACCGAACAGTAGATTAACATTCCCGTGTCGTGTCGCGTCCAGGTTGGAGTCGGTGAGCGCGTGGCGCGCGGCGTTAGATAAGCAGTTGCTCAATATAAACACTGAACGATCGACCACAACCGAACAGTAGATTAACATTCCCGTGTCGTGTCGCGTCCAGGTTGGAGTCGGTGAGCGCGTGGCGCGCGGCGTTAGATAAGCAGTTGCTCAATATAAACACTGAACGATCGACCACAACCGAACAGTAGATTAACATTCCCGTGTCGTGTCGCGTCCAGGTTGGAGTCGGTGAGCGCGTGGCGCGCGGCGTTAGATAAGCAGTTGCTCAATATAAACACTGAACGATCGACCACAACCGAACAGTAGATTAACATTCCCGTGTCGTGTCGCGTCCAGGTTGGAGTCGGTGAGCGCGTGGCGCGCGGCGTTAGATAAGCAGTTGCTCAATATAAACACTGAACGATCGACCACAACCGAACAGTAGATTAACATTCCCGTGTCGTGTCGCGTCCAGGTTGGAGTCGGTGAGCGCGTGGCGCGCGGCGTTAGATAAGCAGTTGCTCAATATAAACACTGAACGATCGACCACAACCGAACAGTAGATTAACATTCCCGTGTCGTGTCGCGTCCAGGTTGGAGTCGGTGAGCGCGTGGCGCGCGGCGTTAGATAAGCAGTTGCTCAATATAAACACTGAACGATCGACCACAACCGAACAGTAGATTAACATTCCCGTGTCGTGTCGCGTCCAGGTTGGAGTCGGTGAGCGCGTGGCGCGCGGCGTTAGATAAGCAGTTGCTCAATATAAACACTGAACGATCGACCACAACCGAACAGTAGATTAACATTCCCGTGTCGTGTCGCGTCCAGGTTGGAGTCGGTGAGCGCGTGGCGCGCGGCGTTAGATAAGCAGTTGCTCAATATAAACACTGAACGATCGACCACAACCGAACAGTAGATTAACATTCCCGTGTCGTGTCGCGTCCAGGTTGGAGTCGGTGAGCGCGTGGCGCGCGGCGTTAGATAAGCAGTTGCTCAATATAAACACTGAACGATCGACCACAACCGAACAGTAGATTAACATTCCCGTGTCGTGTCGCGTCCAGGTTGGAGTCGGTGAGCGCGTGGCGCGCGGCGTTAGATAAGCAGTTGCTCAATATAAACACTGAACGATCGACCACAACCGAACAGTAGATTAACATTCCCGTGTCGTGTCGCGTCCAGGTTGGAGTCGGTGAGCGCGTGGCGCGCGGCGTTAGATAAGCAGTTGCTCAATATAAACACTGAACGATCGACCACAACCGAACAGTAGATTAACATTCCCGTGTCGTGTCGCGTCCAGGTTGGAGTCGGTGAGCGCGTGGCGCGCGGCGTTAGATAAGCAGTTGCTCAATATAAACACTGAACGATCGACCACAACCGAACAGTAGATTAACATTCCCGTGTCGTGTCGCGTCCAGGTTGGAGTCGGTGAGCGCGTGGCGCGCGGCGTTAGATAAGCAGTTGCTCAATATAAACACTGAACGATCGACCACAACCGAACAGTAGATTAACATTCCCGTGTCGTGTCGCGTCCAGGTTGGAGTCGGTGAGCGCGTGGCGCGCGGCGTTAGATAAGCAGTTGCTCAATATAAACACTGAACGATCGACCACAACCGAACAGTAGATTAACATTCCCGTGTCGTGTCGCGTCCAGGTTGGAGTCGGTGAGCGCGTGGCGCGCGGCGTTAGATAAGCAGTTGCTCAATATAAACACTGAACGATCGACCACAACCGAACAGTAGATTAACATTCCCGTGTCGTGTCGCGTCCAGGTTGGAGTCGGTGAGCGCGTGGCGCGCGGCGTTAGATAAGCAGTTGCTCAATATAAACACTGAACGATCGACCACAACCGAACAGTAGATTAACATTCCCGTGTCGTGTCGCGTCCAGGTTGGAGTCGGTGAGCGCGTGGCGCGCGGCGTTAGATAAGCAGTTGCTCAATATAAACACTGAACGATCGACCACAACCGAACAGTAGATTAACATTCCCGTGTCGTGTCGCGTCCAGGTTGGAGTCGGTGAGCGCGTGGCGCGCGGCGTTAGATAAGCAGTTGCTCAATATAAACACTGAACGATCGACCACAACCGAACAGTAGATTAACATTCCCGTGTCGTGTCGCGTCCAGGTTGGAGTCGGTGAGCGCGTGGCGCGCGGCGTTAGATAAGCAGTTGCTCAATATAAACACTGAACGATCGACCACAACCGAACAGTAGATTAACATTCCCGTGTCGTGTCGCGTCCAGGTTGGAGTCGGTGAGCGCGTGGCGCGCGGCGTTAGATAAGCAGTTGCTCAATATAAACACTGAACGATCGACCACAACCGAACAGTAGATTAACATTCCCGTGTCGTGTCGCGTCCAGGTTGGAGTCGGTGAGCGCGTGGCGCGCGGCGTTAGATAAGCAGTTGCTCAATATAAACACTGAACGATCGACCACAACCGAACAGTAGATTAACATTCCCGTGTCGTGTCGCGTCCAGGTTGGAGTCGGTGAGCGCGTGGCGCGCGGCGCAGGCGGGCGCGCGCGGTCGCGGCAAGGGCGGCCCGCACCACCACCTCACCGTCAAGATCTTCATCGGCTTCGAGTACGAGTGCCCCCGCGGCCACAGGTCACACATTATTCACTCCACTTATCTTTTCATTGAACGCTACCTAATTTTATTCACAGTGTTCTACTAGTGGCTTGCTTGTCCCAGTACCAACAGGCTGACTCGATCAAAGAAGAACGGCTTTAGTGGAAGAGCCTTGCTTATTCCAGCATGAATGGGCCGGCTCCATCGGGGAAGTACCATCCTCTCACAAGAAGAAGATTGGCGTGAAACAACGGTAGATACTCCTGCCCTTCTGTTTCGCATGGTGATAGTGCTGAAGGCCTGAATTCCCTCCCTATCCTCTCCTTATTATCTCTCCTATCCTCTTAGCATCCGTCCTATCCTCTCCATATTATTCTTGCATCAGGTGGACCGTATGCTAGTTTGCAACGCACATCGTATAAATAAAAAAAGGTCCATCCTCTCACCAAAGATCAGAGTGAAACAACAGTAGATACTCTTACTGTTGTGTTTCATATGGTGAGAGCGCCGCAGACTCAAACCCCTTATCTTCTACTTATTATCCTTCATCTTCAACTACTTATCCAACTTCAAAAAATAATACATAATCGCCAACCTCCATATATGCTTGTTTACAACACGCGTGGTTAGATAAAAGAGCTAGTCATTTTAACGTTCTGCACCTCTTCCATCTCATACGATTATTTTGGTAATCGCGTAATAACATTTGGATTCCATCCATCCATCCATCAGCCTTTTAACGTCCACTGCTGG
Source organism: Leucoma salicis (assembly GCA_948253155.1). Lineage (NCBI taxonomy): Eukaryota > Metazoa > Arthropoda > Insecta > Lepidoptera > Erebidae > Leucoma > Leucoma salicis. Next base: position 22,610,455 of record OX411814.1, on the reverse strand, counting down.
ACATAGGCCTCCCCAAGAATGGGGGATAGTGCTGTAATCGCCACGCCTGGCAGGCGGGTGGGCGATCGCAGTGGATGTTGTTAATACTTGAAGGAGTGCTGCTGCCCACTCCCCCGGTATTCCCTCAGTCGGCTCTTACGACTCCCATGGGTGGAGAGGGGTGGAAAAATTCTAAAGCCGGCCCCAGACGGTAAAACATTTGAATTGGGCAGCACTATTTATTTTATTTTTATTTTATTTTATTTGGAACAAGAAACAATTACATAATATGATTACATTTACAATATATAGTTGTTATTATAACAATAGTAATTATACAATGCATCACCCTTATCCACAGAATAAACTAGAGTTGTAACTCGTACAATATTAGAAGTAGTACTTATATAATATGCGATTGATAGACAAATGCCAAACAAGATACATATATTAAAACAGTAAGTAATGGAGACACGAGGAAGATATCAACTAGCGTTCTATCAGTCTAGACAGGCACAGCGTACTCTAATTGGCTTTTTATAAAGTGATTTATAAAGCAAAAGGTAAGTAGTAGGTTTTTTTAAATGGTTTTAATGAGCTCACAACAAATCCATAAAGCCGTTATATATGTGAATCAAGATGCAGTTTTGAGTCGACAGTAATATCCAAGTCCTTAATGGCTGTTGTTTTGTTTATAGGTAAATCATTTATAGAATATTATGCGTAATTGAGAATATTTATATTTTTCGTGAAAGAGATAGACTGACATTTAGAGATATTTAGCTGAAATTTATTAGCGGAGCAATATCAACGAGACGATCGAGATCTTTTTGTAGTTTCTAATTTTCTTTTTTTTTTTTTGTGTGACTTTTGTTGTTAGCCTCAGATGGCTATGACAACCTTACCCGAACAATTGGTGAGCGCAGAGGGCTCTCAACCCGACATTTAAGCAACGCTACCCGAGGGCACCCCCTGTGGGGTAAGGACCTCGGCTCGGGTTGTTGCTGGCAAAGTGGGATTTACCACGTTTATGATTTGAATTGTAGTTTCTCACAATCATGCAGAAATTTTATACTTAACTACGAAATAATCGTGTGATTCTGGCAAAATCCCCACTTCTTGCTCTTTGCCTAACTTCAGAGACACAAAGATCCGTTGTGACTACTATAAGTGTGCAATGAATGTAATGACATGATCTATATTTTAAATTTGGAATTTCATGTGAATATTGATGTCAAGATATGAACTATATATTTCACAAGCCAGTATTAAAATTTTGTTCTTTTTAAATAAAACGTAATATGGATGCGCGCAGGCTGATGATGTCGTCGCCGGACACGGTGGTGGCGGGCGGCGGGACAGCTCGTGAGGCGGGGGCGGCGGGAGCGCGGTTGGCGGCGAGCGCCATGCCGCTGCACACAGCGTGTCTGTGCCGCGCTCACCCGCCGCTCAGTGCGCAGCTCATGCGCGTGCATGTCGTCACGCCCAAGGCGCCCGTGCACGTCACGCTCGACCCCAAGGTACACTCGCTCGCGACATGCCGCTGCATACAGCGTGCCTGTGCCGCGCGCACCCGCCGCTCAGCGCGCAGCTCATGCGCGTGCACGTCGTCACGCCCAAGGCGCCCGTGCACGTCACGCTCGACCCCAAGGTACACTCGCTCGCGACATGCCGCTGCACACAGCGTGCCTGTGCCGCGCGCACCCGCCGCTCAGCGCGCAGCTCATGCGCGTGCACGACGTCACGCCCAAGGCGCCCGTGCACGTCACGCTCGACCCCAAGGTACACTCGCTCGCGACATGCCGCTGCACACAGCGTGCCTGTGCCGCGCATACCCGCCGCTCAGCGCGCAGCTCATGCGCGTGCACGTCGTCACGCCCAAGGCGCCCGTGCACGTCACGCTCGACCCCAAGGTACACTCGCTCGCGACATGCCGCTGCACACAGCGTGCCTGTGCCGCGCGCACCCGCCGCTCAGCGCGCAGCTCATGCGCGTGCACGACGTCACGCCCAAGGCGCCCGTGCACGTCACGCTCGACCCCAAGGTACACTCGCTCGCGACATGCCGCTGCACACAGCGTGCCTGTGCCGCGCATACCCGCCGCTCAGCGCGCAGCTCATGCGCGTGCACGTCGTCACGCCCAAGGCGCCCGTGCACGTCACGCTCGACCCCAAGGTACACTCGCTCGCGACATGCCGCTGCACACAGCGTGCCTGTGCCGCGCGCACCCGCCGCTCAGCGCGCAGCTCATGCGCGTGCACGACGTCACGCCCAAGGCGCCCGTGCACGTCACGCTCGACCCCAAGGTACACTCGCTCGCGACATGCCGCTGCACACAGCGTGCCTGTGCCGCGCATACCCGCCGCTCAGCGCGCAGCTCATGCGCGTGCACGTCGTCACGCCCAAGGCTCCCGTGCACGTTACGCTCGACCCCAAGGTACACTCGCTCGAACGTTACCGTACCAGGTATTTATCGGTCAAACGACAGATATCTTACAGGTTTACACAAGTAAGGTGACTGATTTGAATTCCATCAGCCTTTGGGAGTCATCCAGTTTTCCGGGATGAAAAGTAGCTTATGTCCTTTTCTGGGATCCAGACTATATTTTCAGTAGTAACAGCGTAATAAACAAACAAACTCTTTTTTGCAATTTGTAATATTACTAGCATTTGCCCTGCTTTTGGCTGCGGTGGAGCCGCGCCGCAGCCAAAAGCTAGTCTTTAGGTTATATCTCAGGTTCCCGATATAGTAGCGGGATAAAATGTATACCAGTTTTAAGTCTAATCAGGAGCTATCAAATAAAAAAAGTTTCATCAAAATCCGTTCAGTAGTTTTTGCGTGATGCGTGACGAACAAACGGACAACAAATCTAAAAAAAATTGTTTTGTGTTCAGACATGCCTATATAGCCTAATACAACCATTTTTCTTAAATATCTTAAATGTACAGACACAACTCTAGACAGCTTTATAATAGTATAGAGTAAGGCAGGATGCATGGACAACACTAGTACAAAATACCAGATCGACCGCCAAACCACTACCTGTCGAAAATATATAACTATAAAAAGTAAGAAGTGAAATGTACTTTTCATTACTCATACTCTGAAAGTAGGCCTCAAGTTGCCTGAGGAGCGGGTCGAAAGTAATACTTTTCAGCCCTAGGGAGAATTACTTTCAACTGACAGCGTAGTAATTATTAAAAAAAACAGTTCTATTTTCTGTACAGCCAGTCAATTATAGTGCGATGTAAAATTGAAATAACATAAAGTTAAATTTTTATTAAATGATTTGTTTTTTATATGACTTTATTTTAATATAGTTGCAACTATATCTTTATAATAATAACGAAGATTTATATTTTTCCAATGATTAAAATGAAAAATAATGGCTTAATAGCTGACAGGCCACAGAAAAAAAAAACAAAATCGGCGGGAAAACGGTGATGCCAAATTCAATTTTTTAGCTAATTCTCCCATTTTTTTCTTTAGCTAATTCATGATTTTTATTTTTAGTTTCCTCGTATTCGTAATGTAAAGCACAGTGTTTACCTCGGGATAAAGACTTATTAATAGTTCGAGGGAAGTTGCTTTCATCCCTAGGGTAACAATGTACTATTACCATTTTTTCAATGTTGAAAATGAAAAATACTGGCAGTTATGCTGACCGGCTACAAAAAAAAACTTTAAATAATTATCTCAGCAGTTGATGTAAATTATTTTAATTTCTGCATGTTTTTATTTTTACTTTCCTTGTATTTGTAATGAAAAGCACAGTGTTTACCTTGGGTTAAAGACTTATTTAGTTCCGAGACGGGGTTTCGCCTATAGTTCGAGGGTCACTTTCACCCCTAGGGTAACAATGTACTATTGTTTAACTAATGGAAATCAATTAAAATCACTACTCCCTCTTTAAGCGTCGCTTAACCCAGAATATCGTTAAAAACTACGTGCAAAATTATTTTCACGATATTGGTTTCCACTGGTTTACTATAACGGGGCGGCTGTGAGACCGCACGTCACCATTTAAAGGTAAAGTATGCGAAGACAATATTAGAAATAACGGTAGATTTATTCCCACTGTTACGTTTGAACAGTGGTGACTCAACCCTCCCTGTTCATCCTCTAAACATCCTTCCTCGCCACCTCCTACCCCTTTTCCTGAAGCAACGCGTGATTGATACCTCTTGTATTGTTTAATGCCTCGGACTGCAGATCATAGGGTCTCAGGTTTAAATGCATCTTTTTTCTTTTTTTTTTGTTAAGGCGGGAAAAAATGTACCTAACTGCACACCCCGTCGTTCGGGGCTACGAGCAGGGTAGTGTGGGGCCCTCACCCACTAAATAAACCCGCCGTGTGCCGTCTCTCCGCCTTTATAGGCGGGCCACTGGAACTATGTTACATTGCTTCAGTAGTTCAGTTTTAAATACTGTGTTGGGCTAAGAGAATTTATTAAGTTATTCTGTCAAGAAATTTTTAATAGCAGCTCGGAGTTAGAAAGCCGGTGGAGTTCCCTTCCCGTGACTCGGAAAGCATATAAAGCCGTTGATCTTGTGCTTGATCTCCCTCCGTTGGTGTGTCGGAATGCCGTAAAATGTTAAATGGAAAATAACAGTCACGAGCAGAATTTGAACCTGCATCTCTTGGATACCGTCCCAGATGCTTTGCCAATTGAGCAACCGTGACAAATGCTCGGGAGCGCGAATTTCTGACTGTTATTTTCGATTTCATATTTTCACACATTGTGTTAATTTACAATTATGGCTAAGCTTGTCAAATGCTAAAAAATACAATTTATTATATGTGAAAGAGGAAAAAGAGAACTTTAGTGCGAGCGGGAATAGAACCTGCATCCCTTCCAATCCGGGGAAGTGCTCTAATCCACTGAGCTACCGCATCCTGTGTGTCCTCATCACATTTGTCTTAACGACAAAAGCAAAGTTAAAGTAGCTGAGCATGCTAAAAATACAGATCAATATGCTACAAAATATATAAAAATATCATAACAAAATATACTTTCAATAATAGTAAGATAATATTTATAATCATATACACAGGTACAGCCAATAGGGGGAGGGCCGATCTTCGTCCCGCAGCCAGTCGGCTCTCCACCCATCAAGCTGTCGGCCTCAGCGTACTGGGTGCTTCGCCTGCCCTACATCTACAGCGACGAGAGGGGCTGTCTGCCTCGACCCAGACCAGGCGCCCCCACACTGAATCCACCCGGAACCCTCTTAGCTCCTCTCTTCGGACTACAAGACTAACAAACCTACACAAATATGATAACCAAAAAAGTTTTGATCCACTAATGATGGACTTCCATCCATACATACGAAGTGTCTTGGAATTTGACTGCGCAGATGGCGGAGTGTTGTTGGTTCGATTCCCACACAGGACAACTTTTTGTGTAATTCTCAAATGGTTGTTCTGAGTGTGGGTGTACTTTGTGTCTGTGAAATTGTATGTTTGTAAAGTCCCCCGCGATACAAGGATTATTCCTTAGTGCAGGGTGTTGTCTATTAATAAAAAATTTTGCAATAATAACAGAAATAAAGTGTATTTGTCCTCTTGACCTACTGAGCATACAGTTTTCGCTGATTATTTATAATTCAGAGTGACCCACAAATAGTTGTTTAAACTCAAATTATAGTTATGTATAAATCCTACAGCAGTACACAAGCGGACAATGTTTATTTCTCCTACATGCAACACAAAGATATTGTTTATTAAAATGAATTATATTAATTTCTTAATGACACAAGGATAATATTATATTGTTAGTTAGGATGTAACAATACTGATGGCATTGGTAGATCCTAGCAGTTAGAGCAATAAGCAGTATATTAAATGCCGATCACGCGATATCGCGTGATTGTTTTTTTAAACTCAATATCGGTTGATCCACCCTAAACAGTTCCTATAAGTGACTAATTATAAAAAAAAATATTAACTAATTATAAAAAAGGAATTGTGTGAGTTTTTAGGAAGAAACCCTTCACAGCTTTATCAGCACCACAAAATTCAAAGTTTTGACTTGAAAATCAATGTGCTGATCACATCTTACGATATCGACATATAATCTTATTATATTGTAGTGCATCTCACTTCGAAAAATAGTCCAAGTGTTCCCATCATGTCTTCACTGCAGAGTGGTTGAATAGTGCTTGTAGTTCAATGGCGGACACAGCATACCAGTGAGGAGTCATTTAGTCGAGTGCTATATAGTGATACAGACTCCAAATTCGATTAAAATTATCAATTCATTATAATAACAGCATTTAGTCATATGCATGTCATTCGGGTAAATGCTATGATGCAGACTATATTTTATCAAATTTGTCTATGAGATTAAAAAAATTATAGTATCAGACTTAGCCCGGAGTGGTCATCCCCTCATGAATCACCCTGGATTCGCCCTTGTTCTAGTTAAAATTACCATCGCGTGGGCTATTTGCCACCCTTAATAATAAAATATAATATTGATCTGACAATATTTTTACAATAGGATTAATGTAAGTATTTTTTTTTTTTTGTCCAATTAAAGATAATTTTTTTTGGTTGTGCTTTTTACCAGTCAATGTAAAACCGGCCAAATTCTAACCTCATCACTACTCTCTACTGTTTACGATACTATCATCACACTGGCGGAATGGGGTCATTTGGACCCTAAGCCAAAAAATAGGTTTTGTTATGCTAATGGTGGCAGACAAGCCACGGCCAACCTGATGATAAGCGGTAACCGTCGCTCATGGATTCTACTAAGAGTATTCCTAAGCCGCTGCACGCCATTTCATTTCGCGAACGTCAAATGAATAAATGATCTGCTAACTCCCGCTACAATCAAAATACACTTCCACCAATAATGCGGTAATTGCTTACTTTCCTTAGTCACCTCATACGACATCCAAGGGAAAGAATGGGGTGGGTGACACTCGTATTCATAGTCCGTTACCACACGGAAAATTGTATAAACATTTTAATAATATGTACCTTATAGTGTAACGATGTTTTTATATGTAAGCTCATGAACTGAATAACTTGTTATTTTTAAGATACACAGTCTAGTTATGGAATTGCTTGTTAATTTTTAATAAATTTTGATGCAATAAATACGGAAAATATAATACTAGATGTTTTATTACTGCTCCTAATTACTTATACACATATCTGGTGATTATATCCGATATATTTCCTGTTCTGGAGTGTCAATCCAATTTGGGCACAGAACAATTTGCTGTACCCATTAAATGTACTTAGATAGATCTACTCCTAATTTGTAAAATCCTTCACAATATTTTTTTGTTAGGTAGGTTAGAAACAAACTAGCCTTTGCTCGCGGCTCCGCCGCAGCCAAAAACTAGTTTTTGGGTTATATCTCAAGTTCCCGGTATAGTAGCGGGATAAAATGTATACCAGTTTTTAAGTCTAATCGAGACCTATCAAATAAAAAAAAAGTCAAAATCCGTTAAGTAGTTTTTGCGTGATGCGCGAACAAACAAACAGACAAAAGCTCTAAAAAAATAGTTTTATGTTAAGACACGCCTAAATAGCCTATTACAGTATATTTTCTCAAATATCTTAAATGTAGAGACATATGTTACAGCTTTATAATAGTACCTATAGAATAGTTTTTGAATTTGACTAAGATAATCTGAATTATTTTAGTATTGTCCTATTTATTTTACATCCTTATTCAAACTTTCGCTAATTGAACGCCTAAAAGTAAATAAAAAATGCATTGGGAAAACAATTTGTCGACGCACAAGCGGAAGTAATTACACAAGTAAATAAGTATTTATTGAAACTAAATAATATTGATTGGGCTCTACATTTAACCTCTTTCAAATAATAATGCTTCAATAACTTTTGTTCGCCAAATCTCACAATTATTAAATTACGCTCCATAAAATTTGACATGCGCAATTTTACTCAAACTAGCCAGCGCCATCTTGTGATCGCACTTCCTCATTCTTATTTCAAAGTACAAAATTAGAACATAAAGCAATATATTTCTAGATTATATAAGAACAATATAACACTAATTTATTTATTTATAGAAATAAAAAAGCCATATTATTAATTTACTTGTTGAAAAAAAAGAGTATTAAAATCAGTGGGCGTGGCTTACCTAGCATCCGTTAGGAGGTGGGGGTAAATTTGGCTTCGTGATGCGAGGCGCGCTGTTTGCTAGTTAGTCGTGTGTGCGCCGCCGTCGCGCAAGTATCTCAGCGTGGCATTCTGCTGACTCTGCACTTCTAGCGAAACTTTGGAAAAGTTCATGGCGGCACATATGCCGCTGCTACAACAGGTATGATTTTTTTTCTTAACTGTTCAAGGATACTTTTCAAAAGCTTCTTGGGGCAGAACGTATTTCTACTGAAATGAAATTAGTTTTGCAACTATTTTTCTGGTTATCAATAATTTCGAAAATTAAATAAATTTTCAGGAATGTTATTTTAGAAAGTGATTTAAAGAATATTATAAACTTAAACCACATCTTGGCCCATTAAAACTCTTAGCTGTTAAGATTATTCTACCCTCATAATTAAAATATGCGTAACATTTAAACTTAACGTAGCCCCTAGCTCCCGTCACATCTTGATTATTTTTGTTTATTTGTTGCACAGGACAATGGCCGCAAAAGCGGTAGTCCCAATGAGAACCGGCATTCAATATCTGAATTCCTGGGGCTCGACACCACTCACCTTGGGGAAGCTGTCGCGGCAGCCGCCGTACAAAGCAGAAGTAACGTGAGTACTATAATTTTTTGTATATAGTATTTGTAACATGTTACTTTACTTGACTCTCCCTAAAGCATTGTTTCATTCGTTTTGCGGTTGGCAACCTCGTTTTTAAAGGCGTAACAATTATTTTATTCTCCATAAAAAAATACGTGGATACTGTGTAATAATTTCGAGCACTTACCGATGTAGTCTAGACTACCAGGGCATCGGTATTTCTTAGAATAGATGAGATGTAGGACTCTACCCTGTTTTTTTTTAAATACCCTCGCTATCGCCGGTTAGTATTTTTTTTTTATTGTAATAAGATATGCAACTCTATTTAAATCAACTCTGAAATCGTGTCTATTCTGCTCGCCTAGGGTATTTGGTTCAGTAGCGGTTTTGCTAGAATATCTTAGTTATACTATTGTTGTAGTCTATAACGGAACAAATAACGTAGTTTTGAGTACGGTAATTAAATCTATGAATGCTGCGTGAACATTTTGATGGGTTTGTTCGTCGTATGGACGAGACTGCGTCAGCTTTTAAAACTGAACAAACTTAGGGTAGTTGGAAATTTTAGTTCATTATTATAAAGTCTTATTTTTAAGTTTGCAATATAACCCTAATTGGACTTTAAAGAATAACAAGTCAAACGTCAATATTAGTCCCATGTTGGGCGCCACGTATTCTCGTTACATGCATCACTTTTAATATTCATGTAGAGCCAAGCGCTTAAATCAAATTTTAAGTACAAAGCGGTATTATTGTTCGTTCATAATGTACGGTAGGACATCCGGTTTGATGCCAGTTATGTTAACTGAGATTGTGCCAACGGAGCCTTGTATTAATGGCCGCACGGTGCCAAATGCCATTGCTTGGGTTAGTGCACTTAACTCTTATAGCTGTTCAATTTCAACCTACTGTCTAGAAGGGATTCTAGCCTGATCCTTTATAAAGGCATCTTATTTAGATTTCCTTAGGTTTTCTGTATATATTAGTTTGAATATACACTTGTAGAGCCGAACGTTACCAGTACAAGGCTTAACCATGATTAGCTACCTACAAGATGCTACACTAACTGCATCACAATTAAAATAAGCAACTAGACTATCATTTCAAGGTCACCCAGCAATACAAGCAACAAGCTGTTTGCAGCTTGCTAAGGACGTTTAGCCTCGCTCTTTCTTCTATATTGACACTGAAAACTGATATGTACGCACATCGTATTTATAAAAATCTCTAAGCGCGCCGTAGGTTAATCGGAATAAAACAATTTTTTTTTTCCAAACACGTATAGTCCCGTTTTGTGGTACTTAGAAAAAGCTTGGAATGTGTTATAAAACGTGAACTTGACAATATGTTGACTATTATTCTGCCGTATATCGTCGCGATATTAATGGCACCCTTGTGGTTATTTTGAGCCGTTGTCATATTGAAATTGTATTTATGATCATAATTACCTCTCCTGTAACTTTCTTGGGTCTGTTAGTAATCGCGTTCGTGTAAATTCTTAACATCGTTCACTCGTTGCTTATGTTATCGACGTAGATTTTTTACCCAGGAATCTATCACAACGACTCATTGTCAAGAAATACAAAACCACTCCGCAGTTTCTGTACATAATGTATTTAGTTTAATTGTTAATTGAAAGCATTATTTTTAGTAACTTTAAGAATACTTACGTAATTCAGGTAGTGTCACACCTTCCGAAACAAAGTATTAATATCCTTAATAGCTGCTTCCCAGTATTGATTTTTCTATGAATATTCCATGGCTCGGAGCGCTAAATTCGTAATAGGTTACTAAAGATGGGTACTATTATATTGTGGTAGTTCCCAACCAGATTTCGCTTGGCTATATATAGCAATAAATGCTGAGTGGACACTAATATGCTAATGCGCGCAGGATGGATTAAAAATAGTATTTTGTACTAGATTTCAACTGCAAATCGTGCATTTATAGCCGACAACTGATGAGTTTGCTTATACCTATTTGCAGGTGTTTCTAGCATCAGTTTAAACTGTCTCCCAATTTAACGCTGAAGTTAGTAACTCTCGATACTTTCAGCAAGTCTTGTACCTATGTGTGAGACGTTTCAATTTGTGTATTCGTGCATGTAGGTAATGGTATGAGGGAGCAATGTATGTAGAGCACGTCCGCGATGGTTACACACAAATTGGTGCGAAGGTTCGAATCTGAACCTTAAGCGTCAATCTATATGACGCACTAATTATCTTCCAATCTCATTGAAAGTTTTTTTTTTAGGAAAAGGTTTATTATTCAAATAGCTCTTGTAAGTCAGACATATGCATACACTGGAAGTTAGACATGTCAGTGTATGTACATGTCTTAATAGACTTGACTATCCTCGGGTAAGACCATAAATTTTAAAAGAATTGAGACTAGGTTTTCTTGAAGTTCGCCAAAAAAATCATACATTTCCAGCCAAGTCCAATATAATGAACTCTATTATTACAAGTAGTTACCCAAGGCTCCGCGTCACAACAAAGCCTCCTTATACGTAAGTTAGCAATCGGGCTCTTGGCAATCGTCTAGCGACGTTTCGGCTTATTGGCATGCGTCTGGCAATATATTTGTGTAGGCTCTGCCAAGGCTCGGTGTGCCTAATCGGCTATCGTGAACTCGTGAACCGGAAAACTATCGGGCAACTATTTTTCATGCTTTTTTCTTAACATATTAAGACTTTAAAACTGTAGGTAAATATTTGTCGGATTTTATTTACTTGAGAAAACTTTCTCGTATCATTTTGATGCATTCGTTATATATAGAATTGACAAGACTACATTAACAAATTAGATCCCAGTCTGAGGTGACCTCGCAAGGTATGCATGGTATCCTTGCTTTTAGGACTTAGCTCGCGTTGAATTTGCGATAACCATGGATCTAAGTTTTCCCCATCCAATTAATGAGCATATGTAGAGAAATTATAAAAAATGGTAGGCCGTCGATTTGAAACTGATGCAGACTCTAATGCGTAATAGTTTTTTTTTTAAAGGCAGGAAAAATGTACCTAACCGCACACCCCGTAGTTGGGGGCAACGAACAGCGTAGTGTGGGGCCCTCATCCACTAAATAAACCCTTCGTGTGCCGTCTCTCAGTCTATGTTGGCGGGCCACTGAAACTATGTATGCAACATATATACATAGTTCAGTGGTAGGCTAAAAGTTAGCTTGTACTTTTTGTACTACAAATTTCATGATTAAGTAGTTGATAGTTGGTTTGTTACTTTCACGCGGAAACTGTTTAGATGTATGACTACGGTAACCAGCTTACAATCAGCTGGGCCGTATGCTGTTTGAAACCCGCGTGGTATGAAAAATTAATAAATTATCATTAAATTTTCCAGTTTAACGATCCTTCAAAGTAATTTTTGCATAGTCTCACGCCTGTATCCCCGATGGAGTAGGCAGAGGTGTATCACACCCGTGTTTAAAGTCCCACGTACCTAATAGGGCGAGCCTATTGCCGTCTACCGGGCACATTTCCAAACTCCGGGCTGCTACTGAGAATTATTCTCCAGTCTAAATTTATGCCGGAAAAATGCTGTTCCTCTACGATAGCTGTTTTTGTATAGAGAAAATGATGTATCGTAGTGACGTGTTTCCGACGTCAACGCAAGACTTAAATTGCGCGCATTTTCTGCCTGGTAACTGGAATCGTCGTGAGGTACACGATGGCTAGATTTTTGCATGGGTTCGTAGAGACGGCTAGTCCGCATTGGGCCAGCGCAGCAGACGATGCTTTAAATCGGTCATTATTGCTGCTGCTGTAAAAAAATAAATACCACGTTAATTTGTTTGTTCCCAGGATTGTGGCGGCGATGGCAAATGGCTATGGGAAGAACCTGGCAGCCCGGAGGTTGCACAAACCCCACGGGCACTGGTACCACCAGCTTGCTTCCCGCCGAGATACCCCACCGACTTCACTAGCTTCAGGTGAGTTGACCAATTCTTAAATGTTTCGGCTCGATTGGGAAGGTACCTAACCCTGACAGGTCGGCGTGTATCGTAGATTTACTGTTTCATATGGTGAGTGAGAGCGCCGGAGAGCCAAATCCTTCCTGTCCTTAGTAGACATTCCCTCCACCTCCTATCCCTTTCCTTGTAGTTGGCAACGTGCGAGTGAGTCTTCCATACTGTTACCCACGTAGTATAAAAAAACTCCGAAAATCTAATAAATTGTATCTAAAGCTTTGCCGAAGTTATACCATTTGGTTATTTGATAATACCACAGGAACTTAATATTTTTCGGAGATAAAAAGTAGGTACCTACCTATTCTATAATAAACATGCCGAATTACATCCGGAATCTCTTAGCAGTTTTTGCGTGGTTCAGTAACAAATACGCTTATAAACCACCCAACCCACTACATGGCCTATCTAAATTATATTACAACACATTTATAGTATTTATAGTACGTGGCTTATAAACTCCCTTAATTTATTTAAATTGTTACATTCATATTGTAACTAATAGTACAATCCAGTCATAATTATCGATCGATTAGGTGCTTATTTGCGCACCTAATCTAATACGTAATCTGTGAAACTGCCTTAAAGCGAGTAAACAAAAGCAACAAGTTTAACCTATAAACTATATTGCAAAACACACTACAGAATATAGAGTATACAAACTCCTTAAAAGCATAATTTTTCATCTTTGTGTTAACAATTCCTGAAAGCCCGTTATGTACTTTCATAACGATGTTGTAATGTAGCTCATTTAAGTAGCGGTTCATGTATATTCAAACCTTTACGTGCCAGACACGGAAACTCTTCTACCCGTAGTTACCCAGTCTGTACGATGACGTAGTAGTGAACATCAAACAGCAGCAAACATTAGCAATTAAATTTGAAAGTTTTGTTTCAGTGAGAGCGCGCAGCCAGGCGCTATATGGACCGAACAACCCACCTCCGGAGGGATTACAGACCTTGTGGCTTCATTAGTAAGTGCCCGTTTAGGTCATCTTTATATATAAGAATTTCGTGTAAAGGTTTGTCCGTGATGAACTCCTAAACTAATGAACGGATTTTACTGAAAATTTGCTCACTGTAGTTTTGTCAAACTCAAATTTTTTATTGCAAAATTAACTATTGTATGCTGCGGCAACGCGTAGCCGGATCTACTAGTACTTTCTGCGCTCAGATTTTGCGCGGATTTCAGAATATATAAATAATTATGTAGTTATAGGATACGTATTAATCCGTTTGGTGACGGACTAAGAAAAGTGTCGCCACCCCATTCTTTCCCATGGGTGTCGTATGAGGCGACTAAGGGAAGTAAGCAATTATCATCCATTGTATGACTGGTGGTATGGCTGGGTACTAAGGGGAGTACTCACTTGGTATCGGGCCCGAGCGGGTTGGTACTACCATCTCCCGTGTGACCGGCCATGAACCACATCGTTGTTTTGGCTGTAGCATGAGATAGCCGTTTAAAGTCCATGAGCGACGGTTACCATTTACCATCAATGGGCTGTGGCTTGTCTGCCACTATATATATGCAATAGTATCAAAATTTCGTCAATCAGGTAGTTCGTGCAAAAGCGTAGTAAATAAACTTTTCACTTTAATATTAGTGAAAATTTGATGCTATTCGCATTGTTTTTAATCTTTGTCGTGTTTAAAAGGTTATAAGTAGTGGTAAGATTCAGGGACTCTTTAAATTGCCAAGTCAATTAAGCGAGCGTTTCTACCAATTCTCATGGTAGATTGCAGATGGAGTGGATACCGGCTTCCCGCCAGAGAACTGTAGGTTTGATTCCCACACAGGACAATTGTGTGATCCACAAATGGTTTTTCTAAGTCTGGTGTGCTTTGTGTCAGTGAAATTGTATGTTTGTACATTCCCCCGCGGCACAAGGATAATTCCTTAGTGTAAGGTGTTGTCTTTAAAAAGATGGAGCAAGACTCCTGCTCAAGTGTGACAGTAGGGGGCCCATACGACCAAACATTAACCGATTAAATATTTAACGTTTCAATGGAGTAGTTCTTTCATATAGAAGTTTCTAAATGTTCCAAAATAACATTGGTTGTTGCACTAAAATTCCAAACCAGAATTCATCAATTTTAAAAATGGATGGTATTCTGCGGGTCTCCTAAGGCTTTGATATTAGGATAGTACATGGGTTATGTTTCAGAAGGCCCTGGCGATGCCTTCCGATTCAAAGTCTGACCTGATGTCCACGGAGCGCTGTGTACAGAGACGCCCCGAGCGGGCCGCGGCGAGAGACCACGCGGCCTGGCTCTCGAGGAGAGCCTCTTTTTGTAAGTATTAAAATGGATTTCTTGGCATGATTTTTCATCACGCGCATATAGGTACATGCTATAAACTAGGCATCCTGTCCTGTATTGCGCTTCTCTATGGTTCGCTTAGTTACGACTCTATAATTTTGGCTGGAGATGCAAAATATATATATATATGACAGCCGGAATAATACGTAGGTAGATTAAGAGGGGATTTGGTCTCCAAAATGAAGTGTGCAAGAGCGCGTGGCGTTTTAAAACTGGATAAAACGGGACCCAGGACGGCACGAGGAAAATCTGTCCCTGGCGTTACTGCAAAGTTGTGTTAAGGCTAAACTTCCAATGTTTATGTAGATTACAAAGTTACGTAACTACTATCTCAGAAACTAACCTTTTGGACTTAAAAGACGGCCGCCTTAGAATCTACTCTTATGCGATTCTTATTAAAGCTGATGATTTGATGTATTGCACGAATATTGCTTGTATTTTATTAATAATTAAAAAAGATGTTCGCGGTTGGTTAGTACAAAGACTTTGAACGTGTGCAGGTGGCGTAGTATCTAATGGTCGCGACGGCAGCGAAGTTGTGAGCTGGGGCGGCAAGTTACCTCCACGCTGCACCGATCCGAGTGCCGCGTACTCCTCCAAGGTATTCCTGGGAGGGCTACCCTGGGACATAACAGAAAATGCCCTCATGCAAGCGCTGAAACACTTCCAACCTATACGGTAAGTTCAAGTAATCATGACAGTCCATATTAAGGAATACGCCTTCATCGTAAGAGTTTTACACTCTTGGCATATGTAATACTACGTATAGAATGGACACTGTATCCCACCCAGTAATTCGGGCTTTCTTACCGATTTGGAGTTGTTGCACTGATTTGAGCAGATTATTTTATTGTTGTGTAACCATGTAAGTACCAATGAGGTTAGTCATGTCAGCGGTTTAGCGTGCGAGCGCCTCACATGCTTCTCGCTGCTGCTCTGCTTATACCCCGCAGTATAGGATTCTAACTGTAAGGTGTCTTACGTCACAACCTAGTTCCTAATAACCTACGAATGTAACGTGGAATATAATGTGCGTGTTCTCCTGACTGTAGTGAGCGTGGGAATCCTAATTGCACTGAGCTACTGCACTTCACCCTACGCGAATAAAGAAAACCATTAAGTCACAAAAAAGAATAATTTATTCAATAAAATATTAAATTCCCCAAGTCTAACACAAGTTTACGGGCTGGCCAGTGCGCTGTAACTGGCCGAGCGCCTCGCATACTTCTCGCTCGCACGCTAAACTGCTGACATGACTAACCTTATTCGTACTTACATAGTCCCTACATTGTCACTAAAACTATCAATTGTGAAGTAATGAAATCTTATTGATGTGTTGAAGATTTCTACGTCCTATATAATAATTTTATTGTCAGAAGTTGAAGAACAGAATTTTGCGTGTATAAAAGTCACATACCTACATGTAATAGAGGTCGGGGAGTTTTTAGTTACGTAGTACTCCGTAATAGTTCAGTTAATGTGGCCCCAAGTTTTGGCGGAGGCATTAAGATCATGTCGTCGCTCTGCATTATTTTCCTAAACTTGGGTTATTTCAAGTATTCTGTAAGTGGTGGCTTTTTGCTTAACTATTTGTGTATGTGCATAAGTGTTGGCAAGTGATGTAATGCGACATAACGTGTTTTTTTCAGTTTCCAAATCTCCATGGAAGCTTCAGTAAGGCCGCCATCGTTTTACTGGAGCGAGACTTTGACTGGACTAATTTTATGACTGACTACGTAGTTGACTACTTGTTTGATGAATTAAACTTGCCCTGTGATCAGATAATAACGATATTTATAAATTACTGTTAGGCTGATGGTTCTGCAAATGCCTTGTATGTCCCGCAGCGTGGAGTGGCCGGGGCGCGAGGCGGGGGCCCGGCGCGCCCCGCGCGGGTTCGCGTACGTGACGCTGGAGAGCGAGCGCCGCGTGCGCGCGCTGCTGGCCGCCTCGCGCCGCCACGGCGACGACTGCTACTTCCGCATCGGCTCCAAGAAGATCCGCACCAAGGAGGTCACGTACAGTTCTTTCTAACCCGTCAATGTACCACTTGGTAGCCACGGGTGGATTGGTTGGCAGATTTTCATACCTTCGAGAAAAATTCCTCAAGATAATTTAAAACAAACTCGTTATTTTATTTGTAAGTGGCATGTCCCGTGTGAGGTCTGGACCTTGCAGTATTAGATAGAGCTCGATACCACAATCTTAGCAATTCTTGGTTTTACACTGGCATGTCCTTAATGTGAGTACTAACTTACTACACACTCACGACCCTCTACAACTCTACCCTATTGTTACTGAAGAACTTAAGCGTAGGTACTAATTACCGTAAACTGCTTTGTTAAAGTATAGACATTGCAATTTTGTGTGCATCCATAGACCTGACCTATAACAAAACTGTCAATAAATGTAACTGACCAAAATCTCGCTTTTATCTATCTATATAGAACATTATATTCTGCTTCACTTAATATTCTTCTCTACGGCACTAATTATCTCTATGTAAACTACCCCATAGGTTTTCTCGGGATAAAAACTAACGTGCTTTTTTTCGTGCCTCGTGAAGAGTGCTAAATTTAACCTCAAAAATTTGAGGGTTCCAGTGGGATGTTAATTTTTGGATAGACATTTTTATCCCGGGAAATCTACGGTTTTCTGAAATAAGATTTATATTACATTAGAACTAAGACTTCACTAGCTTATTACCAGAGTATATTTGACTTAAATTGACTTTTAACCTGACAAAATTTTTGTACAGGTACAAGTAATCCCATGGGCTCTATCAGACTCCCACTGGGTGGTCGGTGGTTCAGTTCGATTGGAACCAGCGCGAACTGTATTCGTAGGCGCTCTGCATGGGATGTTGAGCGCCTCTGCACTAGCCACCATCATGAACGACCTTTTCTCCGGAGTGGTTTACGCGGGTAAGTACCACTTTTAGTTTGCTTCAGCGTTGTAGGACTTTTGGCATCTTTTGAGGTCTAAGATAAGCCTCTTCTGAAGAATTACCTAAATCAACAAAGTACCAAGCCAAATCGGCTAAAGGTGTTTCGGGATTCCTTTCTTTTGTAATAGTATTGTCTACGTACCTAATTGTATGTAATGGATGGATGGATGACCTAATTATATTCCTAGCCTTCTAGGCACCTGTGGAATAGGGCAAGCGGCTCACCTGATAGTAATTGCTAACCGCTGCTCATGGGCTTCGGCAACAGCAGGACGGCCAAGGCGATGCCGTCTGTGGCCCGTATTGTGCTCTCATTACTATTCGGCTCGTATTCATGATCCATAAAAATACTTGTCATAATAAATGTACGGTTTCTTTCTTGAGCACGGATTTTTTCATCCGATCGTCTTTAAAAAATTTAGCTCATTTTTTAACAACTGTGCACAAGCGATCATTCATTAATTTCGGATTCGTTTTTATGACGTTCATAGAACATAAAAATACGAATCGAATGAGTCCACAAACGCCCTTGGTAAACTCGTGAACCATGTTTCTTCTGAATGTAGTAATTTGAATGTTACCTCACTTCAGGTATCGACACGGATAAGTACAAGTATCCGATCGGTTCTGGTCGCGTGACTTTCAGCAACGTGCGTTCATACGTGCGGGCCATCTCTGCCGCTTACATCGACATTTATACAGATAAATTCACCAAGAAGGTACAACATATTATAATTTCTTATGTTATCAGGGTTTTTCTAGCTCTAGTGAAATGTTAATTCTTCAGCTAAGGAAAATTGTGTTCCGTTCAGACTCTTATCATGTTTGCCGAAGTAAATCGTTTCCGAAGATTGCATAGACAGTTCTCTTGCGTTATGTAATTTTGAAAATTCGTTGTATTTGTCAACAAAGATGGATGGATTTCGGTACTTGCAATAAGTTTCTACTTTTTTCAGGTCCAAGTAAACCCGTATCTAGAAGACTCAATGTGCTCGGTCTGCAACTTACAGCAGGGGCCTTACTTCTGTCGGGAACCTACTTGTTTTGGGTAAATAATAATGCAGTAAACTCGAATGGCAATTTTTTTCCTATTGTTTGTATTGCGGTTAGTCCAGGAGCCGCCGCCTATTTTTTTAGTGATTAATAACCGGCTGAATATTTGAGTATGTTCCGTTCGATGAGACGCGCAAATTTTTCTTCTTAAGTCTTCGTGAATTCAACAACTTCCAAGCGTGGGACAGAAAATGTACCACTAAGTTTGTAGGACTATATGGCCATTTAATTGTACAAATATTTACAAAGCTGCATTCAAAAAATCAGATCGTTAATAATGACCTTTTTATTTATTTATCTATCTATATTTTTAGAAGAGCACGCTTCAGTCAAACTACCCATTTTTTAGGAAAATTGTTATTCAGAGTTTATCTAATTATCTTAGCATATGTTAGTCAGACAATTTCGACACCCTACAGAATCGAAATGTTTTATACCTGCGCTCTTTATAAGCTACCTCTATCGAGATTTTTCAAGAGAAAAGCTTGGGCATCTCGTGGAACGGAACCTACTCACAAAGATTGAACCTGTTATTAATCACTTAAAAAATAGGCGGCGGCTTCTATACCATTAAACCTACTTGTTTTTAATGGAGCGAGATCGGGTTGTTGTGAATAAACTTATTTAGAGTTTTGTCCTTGCACGTTATTGTGGTGACTGCCTATGGCAGTGGTAATGTGACTATTCATGCGCAAAGTAAGAGAAATGTACCGCAGAGTACAGCAAGTCTGCACAGACCATGTAACTACATTTATGAATGCGTCATCTCAAAACGAGATTGAGGGTCAATAAAATTGTTAGTGAGCTTTCCGAGCGACGGCGCATCTTGGTTCCAGAATCTGCCACCAAAATAAAAAATGAGAACTCATTTTGCTGGTAGCCCGGACAGATAAACCACGTGTAGTGTATGTACGCGTGCCACGCTCGCTCGAGAGGCAGTAGTGTAGCGCGGCAGTAATGTGTGTGCGCAGGTACTTCTGCCGCGCGTGCTGGTCGTGGCAGCACGCCGCCGCCGCCGCGCGCGCGCACCGTCCGCTCACGCGCAGCTCCGCGCGCCGACACGCGCCCGACGGTGAGACACCTGTACACCTTGTATACGTTAGCATGTGCTGGGCGTGGCAGCGCACCGCCCGCTCACGCGCAGCTCCGCGCGCCGACACGCGCCCGACGGTGAGACACCTGTACACCTTGTATACGTTAGCATGTGCTGGGCGTGGCAGCGCACCGCCCGCTCACGCGCAGCTCCGCGCGCCGACACGCGCCCGACGGTGAGACACCTGTACACCTTGTATACGTTAGCATGTGCTGGGCGTGGCAGCGCACCGCCCGCTCACGCGCAGCTCCGCGCGCCGACACGCGCCCGACGGTGAGACACCTGTACACCTTGTATACGTTAGCATGTGCTGGGCGTGGCAGCGCACCGCCCGCTCACGCGCAGCTCCGCGCGCCGACACGCGCCCGACGGTGAGACACCTGTACACCTTGTATACGTTAGCATGTGCTGGGCGTGGCAGCGCACCGCCCGCTCACGCGCAGCTCCGCGCGCCGACACGCGCCCGACGGTGAGACACCTGTACACCTTGTATACGTTAGCATGTGCTGGGCGTGGCAGCGCACCGCCCGCTCACGCGCAGCTCCGCGCGCCGACACGCGCCCGACGGTGAGACACCTGTACACCTTGTATACGTTAGCATGTGCTGGGCGTGGCAGCGCACCGCCCGCTCACGCGCAGCTCCGCGCGCCGACACGCGCCCGACGGTGAGACACCTGTACACCTTGTATACGTTAGCATGTGCTGGGCGTGGCAGCGCACCGCCCGCTCACGCGCAGCTCCGCGCGCCGACACGCGCCCGACGGTGAGACACCTGTACACCTTGTATACGTTAGCATGTGCTGGGCGTGGCAGCGCACCGCCCGCTCACGCGCAGCTCCGCGCGCCGACACGCGCCCGACGGTGAGACACCTGTACACCTTGTATACGTTAGCATGTGCTGGGCGTGGCAGCGCACCGCCCGCTCACGCGCAGCTCCGCGCGCCGACACGCGCCCGACGGTGAGACACCTGTACACCTTGTATACGTTAGCATGTGCTGGGCGTGGCAGCGCACCGCCCGCTCACGCGCAGCTCCGCGCGCCGACACGCGCCCGACGGTGAGACACCTGTACACCTTGTATACGTTAGCATGTGCTGGGCGTGGCAGCGCACCGCCCGCTCACGCGCAGCTCCGCGCGCCGACACGCGCCCGACGGTGAGACACCTGTACACCTTGTATACGTTAGCATGTGCTGGGCGTGGCAGCGCACCGCCCGCTCACGCGCAGCTCCGCGCGCCGACACGCGCCCGACGGTGAGACACCTGTACACCTTGTATACGTTAGCATGTGCTGGGCGTGGCAGCGCACCGCCCGCTCACGCGCAGCTCCGCGCGCCGACACGCGCCCGACGGTGAGACACCTGTACACCTTGTATACGTTAGCATGTGCTGGGCGTGGCAGCGCACCGCCCGCTCACGCGCAGCTCCGCGCGCCGACACGCGCCCGACGGTGAGACACCTGTACACCTTGTATACGTTAGCATGTGCTGGGCGTGGCAGCGCACCGCCCGCTCACGCGCAGCTCCGCGCGCCGACACGCGCCCGACGGTGAGACACCTGTACACCTTGTATACGTTAGCATGTGCTGGGCGTGGCAGCGCACCGCCCGCTCACGCGCAGCTCCGCGCGCCGACACGCGCCCGACGGTGAGACACCTGTACACCTTGTATACGTTAGCATGTGCTGGGCGTGGCAGCGCACCGCCCGCTCACGCGCAGCTCCGCGCGCCGACACGCGCCCGACGGTGAGACACCTGTACACTTTGTTTACGTTGGCATGTAATTACGTTACGGTCACACGTTATCATTCATTCGACGAGATCCCTTCGAGGTATGTGATACCTTGTATTCGCCGACGTGCCGCCTTCTAAGCATACACTTCCTTTAAATAGTTTCGCAGCTTAATTTTTCTTGTAAGAATTTTAATGAACTATGAACAAGCAGTCCTAAGATTTTCTTTTCTCGTAAATTGGACCAGTACTAAGCACGCACGAGTGAGTAACCCCTCTTCCTTTTTAAAATATTTTAGTGACAAAAAAAATTAAACATACTATCTCCAAATGAAATATTAAACTTCTTTAATCCAACATTTGTTAATTTCCAGGTACCCCATCCCCAGCGACGAGTGGCAGTTCAGAGACTCTGTCGGTACCCGACATGAGAATGTCCACCCCCTGGCCTCACTAGTGCCCGGGCACCAAGTTGTCGAGCCGCTATTAAGTTGGGCGCTTCGCCAACATGCTTGCCGACCATCTTACAAGACCATGTGACCTATTCCTTAAAAGGATATAACATTCTCGAACAGTGCATATATTCAAAAAACTCATCTATATAAATAACGAACTTGTGTTAAATTAGAACAAATTTTTGACTTGACTAGTAATTCACATGGTCGATTTTCTTTAGTTGATTTAACGTTCGTTTTTCAATCAGTCATTAATTTATTTAAATCATTTTTATAATTTTTAATTTTTGTTAGAGATTAATCCTTTTGAATACTACATATTACTGAAATTATTGTGAAGATTACTATGTATTTGTTTTTATACGCTACTGGCGTAGACATGTTTCTTAGAAATTTTCTACATACGTGCCTATTAGTGTTAGGTGATTTTAATAAATTTTAATATGCCCCTCAAGTTCTCGCGTGCGTTATCATTTTAACATTTTAAATGGCTTTTAAAATGTAATCTTTCGAGATTTTAAATGTTCATAATCGAAGTATCAAAATTTTAAATTAAATTGCTGGTTTGATTTTAATATTAAAATATACAGATTATTATACTGTTACTGATGCGTATTTTTTATTTGACAACCCAAACCTTTGTAGTAATTTATGGCAGTCATAGATGGTTTCAAGATTATAGTAAGTTAATTTCTCCTTAATTTTTGGTAAACCCTACACGCCAAAGGATACACTTGCTACCACGAATGTGCTTCTGTTGTTGAGGAAGATGAAGTGCGTTCTCTTTTTGAACAGACTTCAAAATAGTAAGATGCTTATCAATTCGGATGTTTATATTTTTTTGATCGAACTCTTGTCATATTAAAGGTACGGATATGCGAAGTTCTTCGTTCAAAAGGGGTTTATTTCGAAAGTCTCATTTAAACTTCATATAGATCTGATGAGTTTCGGAGACAGACAACGGAACTCTCAAAGAAGTTGCAGCTAATCAACCGCTATTGATATCGCATAAATATAGATTGTTTACGCAATCGCATAACATTACGCCTCGTATAGACTCGAGTTATATAGGGCCCGAGCGGATTGGTACCAGTTTCCGGTGTAGTGATGATTCAGTCCGCCAGGGTGCCGCTCACAACTGCATTGGAGGATGACCTCTAAGGCCTGTCACGAACTCTGCGGGAGCGGAGCGGCGGTGGCGCGGTAACGCTGTAACCGGTCTCGAAGCCAGCGGGCAGATCGGACGGCGTTAGAGCGGCGTAGACTTCTTATTCATACTAATTCCTTCCTAGTTTGATTTGTGGGCAAAAGATGTAAATTCTACTACAATGCAGATGCGCGGACGCCGCTAGATCTGTACGCACCGCTTGTACGCCGCTCGCCACCCGCTCCCCGCGCCTCTGCCTTTGAGGACAGTACCATACATTCTACTAAGAGTTCGGAACGGCTATTTATTAAAAATTTTAAATAACGATGTGCTATTTTTAAAACGCCTATTATTTTTTACCCTTTAATATATTAAACGATATGTTTTGATTATCGTCGTATAGCGCATCGTGCGCTATTTAAGGTTACGTTATTTAATATAGCTATAACAACGCGCGTTGAGCAGTTGACAATCTTAACAATAGATTAGTCTACTAAGTGAATTGAAATTGTGATTTAAGACGTATTTACATTCTGCCCACGGCTTCCTCTGCGTGGACTTCCGAATTGGTTCAATCCTTACTAATACACTTTATACACTAAAGTATCCATAACTACTGACCTAAAGACATTTTTGATTAAATTTAAGTACACTTTTATATCTTATTATCTAACCGAAAATTATTTACACTATACTACAACAAAGTTTTATTTAGTTTTATAATACACTAAACAAACAGACGCAACAAACCAACCCCACGAATAATTTAAAATCAAAAAATATAAGTACATCTAAACAAATAACGCGCGGCAATCGCTCAAAAACTCGGGATAATCATACGTTATTCCAGCTTAAGCGAGTTTTCGCATGTGACATTGACAATGATATGAACTGGTCAGGGTCATTCCGTTCTGTCCCTTTCTTTCGCGGGGACTGAAGTGACTGACTGTTCAAGTGTGCATGTGACTGTGATGTTTTGTTAGTGTAGTGTCGACGTCGTGGCATAGCGGTTGTGGTAGCGCTTATATAATAAAAATAATCGAAAATAACGCTTGCCTGGTGAAATAAATAACGGGGTTATGGATTATTTATAAATAGCAAGTGATTTTATTAGTTATTTAATACACTCCTACATTCTACGCACGGATTTTGAGGCTGATGGATGGATGGATGGATGGAATTGTCATTCTTTAATTGTTGGTCAGCTTACTATTTATTTATTTTATTAACATAGATGAAGGTATCGATATATTTTTTTTGATAAAAACAGTGTCTCAGAAATAAGCTTAGGCAGACCAGGTAGACCTCTTATCATTTTATTTATATATATGTCAAAGTGCGTTTGTTTCTTACCTCTTGAAGCTAGCAGGTACAGAGGACATGCGCTACTGTTTATCCCAAGAAAATGGACGGTTCCTGTGGGTGGTTAATTTTGTTTTTTTCTTAATACAGCACAGGAATTTTATTAGGAGTTACAACCATTCGGCCTCGGTCACGAACTCGGTGAAAGCACGGCGGGGAGCGGCGCGGCAACGCTGTACCCGGTCACGAAGCCAGCGGGCAGACCGCACGGCGCTAGAGCGGCGTAATGTTGTGTTACGAGAGATTAGTATCTTTGTTTGCGGACGAAATGTCTATACAGCGACGACATCTTTTTGATACTAATTTCTTCCCAAATTTTGATTTATTGTGGGCAAAAGATGTAAATTTTACTACGTCAATGCAGACGCAGAGATTGGTACACACAGCTCTTACGCGGCTCGCTCCGTGCGCCGCTGCCTTCAAGGCCAGTTCCATGTAAATGCATGCATTGGAACACGCCGCTCCCTGTGCCGCCGCAGCCAGCGCCCCGTTCCCGCTAAGTTCGTGACAGAGGCCTTAAATACATGGAGAAGCTAGTAATAACATATCAGTTACGTGCCGTGGGTTTCTCACAAGACGAAATGTTAAGTAGAAATCTTATTTAAAGTTGCTTCCACACAGCAGATAAATATTAGAATACATTGTTTAGCATAAACTTTTTTAACATTATTATTTCTCATAGATATAGTTTAAAAACGCTGCGCCGTCCGATAAACGGTCGCCACTCGAGAACCTTTCTTCCCCAACGGTTGACGGTTCGTCGAGCGATGTGGCCTGCCCATTGCCACATCAGCATGCTGACGACGCAGCGTAGGATGGCATCCCACCAGGTGGACCGATGACCTGGTTAAAGTCGCAGACATTCGTTGTATGCAGGCGGCACAGGACCGTTCGCTGTGGCGTTCTCTTGGGGAGGCCTATGTCCAGCAGTGGACGATGAGACTGATGGATGGATGACAGTATAGTACTATACCTATTTGTTATTTTTAAAGCTTCCACTTTTGTAACATGTAGCACATTTCGTTAGATTTTAGTGCCACTAGTTGGGATTAATTTAGTTATTTATTTTGAAAAGGCTGCCACTCCTGCGATTAAAATGGAATATCTGCTGATTGGACAAAGAATTAAACAGCGCTTTTTGGATCCGCAAAACTTGAAAGTTACAAATGGTTAGGTAGGTACATTTCGCTGTGAATAGTTTTATTAGCAAATATTAGAAAACATTTAAGAAGATATTTAATGCCTAGTTGCATATTTTGCCGTGTGGGGCCGGCAACAAGAATAGCTCCACCCCGTCTCTTCCTATGGGAGTCGTAAAAGCCAACTAAGGGATTACCGGGGGACCGGGCAGCAGCGTCAGCGTTCACCTGTGTACTAAAAACATCCACTGCGATCGCCAACCCGCCTGCCAAGCGTGGCGATTATGGTAAAACCCTCATTTTCAAGTCCATCTGTGGACGATGAAAGGCTGATAGATAGATGGATGGATGGATGTATATTTTGATCTGTATTTTAGCACTTGATATGCTCAGCTACTTACATATAAATCAACACAAAGTGTAAAAATGTGAAATCGATAATAATGTATGAAAATACTAATGGCGCAGGCGTCACCCAAGACGTTAAGTATGGATGTGTTATCGAGATTAGCAGTCATGAACAATTGTCACGATGGCTGAATTGGCAAAGCATCTAAGTAAAATGTTATTATATTATATTCAAACACAACACTTAATGTTAGCAGGTACAGTTGTTACTGCATAAGCGTTACTATTCTAAGACTGCATATAGCGAGGTAGATGGAAATTGTCTTTATTCGAGATTATAGTAAATATATACATATTCAATTAATATGGTCGCACAATTTTCTTTTTTTAAATGTAACGCACAAGGCCTTCTTGCCCCGCCTGCGTCGCTTGCGGGTTTTGTTGCCAACTTCACCCCCTCTACTGCAGGCGTTGTATGACTTCAGAGATTTAACATATTGCCTTCTAGCTTTAGCGGCTTTATTTTTCCACACTCGCTTATTCTTCAAAGTCCTCCATATTTTGCCTGCTTTTTTAGCTATATCTGTCGTTTTCATACCTGGGTACCGGGACTTTAAATTCTTTCGTACACTTTTAAACCACAGTACAAACGCTGACATAGGACGCTTAGGACGCCTATCCGTCATTTTAACTTGTTAATACAAATTTTTTGATAAATTGTTATCCAAATAAGGAACCGAAAATGTCAATCACATGTCAATAAAATTAATCATTCATTATGAAATGGACGTAGTATATACAAACCTTTAAAAATGTTTCTCTTGTGAATGACATAGTTTATAATAGAAATTAGCTTGGTGGCAAGTGGTTACCACATAGCCTAGAAGAAAACGACGACGTGCTGCTCGCGCGATGCTATCTTTATGGAAGAGGATATGCGGTGTAAAGGAAATAAAATTAGGGTGGGCCTCCGGCTACTTTATATTTGGCGAATTGTGTACATATTATACAATCACAGTCGAAGAACCATACAGTCAGCCCTCTCCTTTGATGTTGTCGAAAAAGCAGAATCCATCTAGACATTCGTCACTACGAATAAAAGTGTTAGGGTTGTCACATTGGTAGGAAATAAAAACATATACATATTAATAAATCTATATTTATAAAATTCTTTTTTTATACATACTTACACACATACATAGCATGACGCCTGTATTCCCCGAAGGGGTAGGCATAGGTGTATTACACACCCACGGTTCGCCAGCTATGTTTAGTCCAATAGAGGGCGAGCCTATTGCCGTCTACCGGGCACATTTCCAAACTCCGGGCCGCTACTGAGTATTTTTCTTTTTACGAAAAAGCTCAATAACACTGCACGACCCGGGGTTCGAACCTTACGCTTACACTACCACTGCACCACAGAGGCAGTTCTTTTTAGTTACTGTGGCCATCTTCCAGCTCCATCATCAGACCCCGGATACCATCTAGAAACCAAGTACTCTTCAAGACGAATCTTATGAGTCCAAACTCTATGGGGTTATGTAGTTTTATATTGGAGTTCCTATGGCTAAACTCTGAGGTTGCGCCGTTTCATTATAGTTCCTATGGCCACCTTCTAGCTCCATCATCAGATCAGCTCTGTCATCATAATATTGCATAGTCGCACATGTATACATATGCGTGTAAAATTTCAGCTCAATCGGAAACCGGAAAATGTACCAAATTTAACTTGCAAAATTTGACCGGGACAAGTTAAATAAAAGCTTGAAAGTTAGTCTTAAAAATAAGAATAACATAATTCGAGAATTTAGTCTTTAAAAAAAACATAAGGTACGAGCCGGACATTATGCATTTTTTTTTCTAAAAAAATATTTAATTATTTTTATATTATATTTTATTTTGATAGCCCTTACAAATAGCTCCCGAACGACTGAGCGTAGATGTTCGGCCGTTCGGGAGCGCCCCACCCGCGTCCTCACCCCGCACCGCACCTCACGATTGCTCTGTCTAGATGTCTTCAATGGCCGACTGTATGGTTCTTCGACTGTGATACAATCTTAGTGATGTGTACTATTGTACACACTTGGTGAAATGTGTACCGTTGTTCATTTGTGATGTTTACTATTATTGAACGCAGTGTGTTATATGTGTACTATTGTACAATATAAGTGCTGATGTTACTATTGTTCTCATGGTAACACTCCAAAAAGCGAATACATACAATCCAAAATGACAAAGGACTGCAATAAATGCACTGGGTTCGAGGGCGGAGTAACGAGAAATAAAACTAACCGCATCCTTAGTTTAAATACCTAATAGAATAGAAAATACTTTGGAAAATCCAAAAGTGCACGCCTCATAATCTTCATTTTTCACAAAAAAATTGTTTATTTGATAAGTAACTAATAATGTATTGGTCTTACTACCTAAGTAGTTTTCAATAAATCACATAGCGCTAATTTCAAAAAGTACTAATGAGGTTTTCATGTCTTATACGCAATCTAGCGCTAATTTTAAGAAGGACTTCTATATTGGTCTATAGAAATAGTTCAAGTAGATCTCTCGAAATAAGGTATAGCGTAGCGCTGGTTTTAGTGTCGAGTCGAGCGTAAATATTCACTATTTTTTTTTGTTTATTTAATAACAGTTAAACCACATAGAATCAGACCGTGAAAAGTGATAGGGCTCTATTCGTAATCATACTAATTCGTAAAAGAAAAAAAAATACTCAATTAGTAAAGTATTTTGGTCGTTATCGTGTTAACATACATTACCAACAACAAACGGACGTCCAAGACAGAACCTTTTCAAACAGTTTTTTAACTAGTTTAAATAACAAAAATGGCATCAAAAATATTATGAGTGTTAAAAATAGTGTTTTTTCTTGATATATGTGTGTATATATTATTTTACAAGTGCAATATATGATAAATAGAGTCGTTTTAAGTTAGAAAAATCTGTTTTTCTGCGTGAAACGAGAATAGTACACACCTCAACGCTTCGCTTATGAGGCGTGCAAAATATGTGCAAAATGTATTTGAATGCTTTCTCATGTTTACGTGAGTGAGTACACATACAAAATAAATATGATTCCTGATTCTATCACTTTTAATCGATTTTGTACAAATCTGACACACAATTATGATACTTTACATCTATCCACACAAACACCATCATTCCCCATAAAGTATTCCGATAGTAGAATCTCGATTAAACGGTACAGAGTCCCACTTTCTATTTTGTACCCACATATGACGCTCGAGGGATACGATTTGCGTGTTGCACGTCGAAGTACAGTTAATTTGGAATGTTTATAAATGGCGTCTAGTCGAAGCTCATGCTCATATCTGAAGTGTTGGTAGCGTCGCCACCAGCTAACGGTGTAGATGGCGCTACCACTGAAGGAATTGAGATATTCACCGTAGGGAACGGGAACTGAGGGATTTCTTCATCTGAAATGACATTCATTAAATAAAATTATTATTTTTATATATTTTAAACACTAAGCGAAAGTGGAAGACTGTAGGTACAGGGGGAGACCAAGACTCGCCTACCTAGACAGAGGTCTAAAGGTAGAGTCCGAAACCGGCGAGCGTTTGTGAGAATTATGAATGTTACGGAAGCGAGAGATGTATGCAAGAATGGAGCCTTTTGGCACTCTATTCTCTCTGCCTACCCCGCAAGAGAAATGATGTGATGATAAGTAAGTTAATCACTTGAAAAAGGCGTGGGTAACGGTAGTTGCGAGAAACTGCAACGATAGCTTACGTTAGCAGAGTGTCTGGAACGGTAATACAAAAAACGCGAAAACGAGTACAACTCTTACTCGTTATCGTTTTGTATTTTAAGTTGCCACACTTTTAGTTAAAAAGCTTTTATTAGCTCCACCTATATGTAACTCAAGCCTTTAAGCAAAGAACACCTAAGTGTTCTTTTTATCAGTTCTATTTTTTTTATACGACTCTATGGTGGCAAACAATCATGCGGCTCGCCTGATGGTAAGCGGTTACAACACCATAGGCATTACTCCGGCGTGTACACTCACCATATGGAACACGGTAATAACAGGAAAAACTTTCTGTGTGAGGGTGGTACTTCTTTAGTTGGAACTGATCCATTCATTCTATCCGTGTGGTGACGGACTAAGAATACAAATGTCACCACCCCATTCCTTCCCTCGTGTGTCGTACGAGGTGACTAAGGGAAGTGAGCAAATATCACCCATTGCATTACTGGTGGTAGGGCAGGGTACCAAGTGAGAGAACTCACTTGCTAATAGGCCCGAGCGGGTTGGTACCACTATCTTCTGTGTGACCGGCCTTGAAGCACATTGATTGTAGCAGGAGATAGCCGTTAATTTGTTCATTTCATATATGTGAAATGAAATGGTGAGCAGCGGCTTGATAGTATTCTCTGTATAGTTGTGTCCATGAGCGACGGTTACCATTTCCCATCAGGTGGCGTGGTATGTCTGCCACCATAAACAATAAAAAAAATAAAAAAATCATGTCAGGAGAAGAAAGGTTGTACCATAAGATTAAATAATAGTAGTAGAAGCGAAACTATCAACTCAGACGCCTTCAAGGTCACGATAATAGCCTACTATACGGCTATGGATATTCAGTGTGTGTAAATTATATTTAAAATACATAATATCATGATGGCTTGCACAGAGTAAATTTTTATAATGGCTTGCGTTGCGTCGCGTTTGCACCGCGTACACGTTTATTTTTTATTGCCGAGTGTAGCCGTTAATAAATGGCAATGTATTGCAATGAATTTAGGTGTAAAAACAATATCAAAACAATACCCCATCTTAGTTTCTTTTGAGTGCCAAAAGATAGACAGGTTAACAATGTTTAATGTTATTATAGATAATTTTAATAGCTTATATACATCCATAAAAAAATTAGTGTCGTGTGTGACAAGTGCAAGCGGGACAGTTACCGGTGAGCGCGGCGTCCAGGCGGTCCATGACCGCGTCGAGCAGCGCGGCGGCGACGACGTCGTCGGGGTCCCGCGCCAGCGCCGCGTGCAGCGCGTCGGCGAGTGTGTGACAAGTGCAAGCGGGACAGTTACCGGTGAGCGCGGCGTCCAGGCGGTCCATGACCGCGTCGAGCAGCGCGGCGGCGACGACGTCGTCGGGGTCCCGCGCCAGCGCCGCGTGCAGCGCGTCGGCGAGTGTGTGACAAGTGCAAGCGGGACAGTTACCGGTGAGCGCGGCGTCCAGGCGGTCCATGACCGCGTCGAGCAGCGCGGCGGCGACGACGTCGTCGGGGTCCCGCGCCAGCGCCGCGTGCAGCGCGTCGGCGAGTGTGTGACAAGTGCAAGCGGGACAGTTACCGGTGAGCGCGGCGTCCAGGCGGTCCATGACCGCGTCGAGCAGCGCGGCGGCGACGACGTCGTCGGGGTCCCGCGCCAGCGCCGCGTGCAGCGCGTCGGCGAGTGTGTGACAAGTGCAAGCGGGACAGTTACCGGTGAGCGCGGCGTCCAGGCGGTCCATGACCGCGTCGAGCAGCGCGGCGGCGACGACGTCGTCGGGGTCCCGCGCCAGCGCCGCGTGCAGCGCGTCGGCGAGTGTGTGACAAGTGCAAGCGGGACAGTTACCGGTGAGCGCGGCGTCCAGGCGGTCCATGACCGCGTCGAGCAGCGCGGCGGCGACGACGTCGTCGGGGTCCCGCGCCAGCGCCGCGTGCAGCGCGTCGGCGAGTGTGTGACAAGTGCAAGCGGGACAGTTACCGGTGAGCGCGGCGTCCAGGCGGTCCATGACCGCGTCGAGCAGCGCGGCGGCGACGACGTCGTCGGGGTCCCGCGCCAGCGCCGCGTGCAGCGCGTCGGCGAGTGTGTGACAAGTGCAAGCGGGACAGTTACCGGTGAGCGCGGCGTCCAGGCGGTCCATGACCGCGTCGAGCAGCGCGGCGGCGACGACGTCGTCGGGGTCCCGCGCCAGCGCCGCGTGCAGCGCGTCGGCGAGTGTGTGACAAGTGCAAGCGGGACAGTTACCGGTGAGCGCGGCGTCCAGGCGGTCCATGACCGCGTCGAGCAGCGCGGCGGCGACGACGTCGTCGGGGTCCCGCGCCAGCGCCGCGTGCAGCGCGTCGGCGAGTGTGTGACAAGTGCAAGCGGGACAGTTACCGGTGAGCGCGGCGTCCAGGCGGTCCATGACCGCGTCGAGCAGCGCGGCGGCGACGACGTCGTCGGGGTCCCGCGCCAGCGCCGCGTGCAGCGCGTCGGCGAGTGTGTGACAAGTGCAAGCGGGACAGTTACCGGTGAGCGCGGCGTCCAGGCGGTCCATGACCGCGTCGAGCAGCGCGGCGGCGACGACGTCGTCGGGGTCCCGCGCCAGCGCCGCGTGCAGCGCGTCGGCGAGTGTGTGACAAGTGCAAGCGGGACAGTTACCGGTGAGCGCGGCGTCCAGGCGGTCCATGACCGCGTCGAGCAGCGCGGCGGCGACGACGTCGTCGGGGTCCCGCGCCAGCGCCGCGTGCAGCGCGTCGGCGAGTGTGTGACAAGTGCAAGCGGGACAGTTACCGGTGAGCGCGGCGTCCAGGCGGTCCATGACCGCGTCGAGCAGCGCGGCGGCGACGACGTCGTCGGGGTCCCGCGCCAGCGCCGCGTGCAGCGCGTCGGCGAGTGTGTGACAAGTGCAAGCGGGACAGTTACCGGTGAGCGCGGCGTCCAGGCGGTCCATGACCGCGTCGAGCAGCGCGGCGGCGACGACGTCGTCGGGGTCCCGCGCCAGCGCCGCGTGCAGCGCGTCGGCGAGTGTGTGACAAGTGCAAGCGGGACAGTTACCGGTGAGCGCGGCGTCCAGGCGGTCCATGACCGCGTCGAGCAGCGCGGCGGCGACGACGTCGTCGGGGTCCCGCGCCAGCGCCGCGTGCAGCGCGTCGGCGAGTGTGTGACAAGTGCAAGCGGGACAGTTACCGGTGAGCGCGGCGTCCAGGCGGTCCATGACCGCGTCGAGCAGCGCGGCGGCGACGACGTCGTCGGGGTCCCGCGCCAGCGCCGCGTGCAGCGCGTCGGCGAGTGTGTGACAAGTGCAAGCGGGACAGTTACCGGTGAGCGCGGCGTCCAGGCGGTCCATGACCGCGTCGAGCAGCGCGGCGGCGACGACGTCGTCGGGGTCCCGCGCCAGCGCCGCGTGCAGCGCGTCGGCGAGTGTGTGACAAGTGCAAGCGGGACAGTTACCGGTGAGCGCGGCGTCCAGGCGGTCCATGACCGCGTCGAGCAGCGCGGCGGCGACGACGTCGTCGGGGTCCCGCGCCAGCGCCGCGTGCAGCGCGTCGGCGAGTGTGTGACAAGTGCAAGCGGGACAGTTACCGGTGAGCGCGGCGTCCAGGCGGTCCATGACCGCGTCGAGCAGCGCGGCGGCGACGACGTCGTCGGGGTCCCGCGCCAGCGCCGCGTGCAGCGCGTCGGCGAGTGTGTGACAAGTGCAAGCGGGACAGTTACCGGTGAGCGCGGCGTCCAGGCGGTCCATGACCGCGTCGAGCAGCGCGGCGGCGACGACGTCGTCGGGGTCCCGCGCCAGCGCCGCGTGCAGCGCGTCGGCGAGTGTGTGACAAGTGCAAGCGGGACAGTTACCGGTGAGCGCGGCGTCCAGGCGGTCCATGACCGCGTCGAGCAGCGCGGCGGCGACGACGTCGTCGGGGTCCCGCGCCAGCGCCGCGTGCAGCGCGTCGGCGAGTGTGTGACAAGTGCAAGCGGGACAGTTACCGGTGAGCGCGGCGTCCAGGCGGTCCATGACCGCGTCGAGCAGCGCGGCGGCGACGACGTCGTCGGGGTCCCGCGCCAGCGCCGCGTGCAGCGCGTCGGCGAGTGTGTGACAAGTGCAAGCGGGACAGTTACCGGTGAGCGCGGCGTCCAGGCGGTCCATGACCGCGTCGAGCAGCGCGGCGGCGACGACGTCGTCGGGGTCCCGCGCCAGCGCCGCGTGCAGCGCGTCGGCGAGTGTGTGACAAGTGCAAGCGGGACAGTTACCGGTGAGCGCGGCGTCCAGGCGGTCCATGACCGCGTCGAGCAGCGCGGCGGCGACGACGTCGTCGGGGTCCCGCGCCAGCGCCGCGTGCAGCGCGTCGGCGAGTGTGTGACAAGTGCAAGCGGGACAGTTACCGGTGAGCGCGGCGTCCAGGCGGTCCATGACCGCGTCGAGCAGCGCGGCGGCGACGACGTCGTCGGGGTCCCGCGCCAGCGCCGCGTGCAGCGCGTCGGCCGCCTCCCGCTCACGCGCCAGCAGCGCCAGGCACAGCGCCAGCGCCGTCAGTGTGGCGGCGCGCCCGGGCCGCAGTGCCAGCGCGCGCCGGTGCCAGCGCAGCGCCTCGGCGGGCCGGCCCAACGCACGGCACGCGTGGCCCAGTCCGTCCAGCGTCGCCGCCCAGCGCAACGGAACCTACACCCGTTCGTTATAAACATAAGCACTATTGATATAATTATCTACTGCTTGACAATTATTCTCTAAACCGAAACATAATGATGCATCATGAGACGCTTCTCAGATGTGAAACATAAGATAAATTATTATATAAAAATAGACGTCGCGGGACGTCTATTTTTATAATAATATTAATCTTTATTACTTACTATAAAAACATGTTACATCAATTACAAATACACTGGCTCCTGTGCTAGTATAAACTGTATTACGGAAACCAGTGTCTTCTCTTATATATGTCACAGTATTACAACATTAACCAAGCGATTTAGTAAAAAAAAACAAAATTAAAATAAACAGAAACAAAATTAACTTACATAAAATACAAAGGTGGGTAAATAAAGAACAAAATATTATGTAGGTAATCGAATCCTTAAAGGCAAACAAAGCTAATAGTGTGTACGTGTGGGTGTGTGAGTGAATGTATATTTGGTGTGTAGTGAAGTAAACGCATTTGAGCGGAAGACTGTTTAGTCGTGCATATATTTCAGATGTTCGGTCTCGTCATAAGTGAGAGTAAGTAGCCAATTGTTTAATATATTTTTACACCTAATTATTTATTAAATATTAAAAAAAAAAAAAATATTTATTAACTTTATTGTACAGATGTGGCGCAGTCACATAGTATTGGCGCCTCGTCATTGTTGTTCGGTTAGATATTATAGGGCAAGCCTTTACTCGCCTACTCTATAATAACGTTGAATTGAATGTCAGCGAAGAATGTGTTTTTAATATCACTCTTAATATATAAAGTTGTCAGACTGTTAATAATTTACATTCATTATACAATGCTGTGGTGGGGTACCTACGCGATTTTTTAAACATAATCTTTAAGATTGCTCTTTGCGCGCGTTCTAGTCGCAGTATGCACGTGGTATCGGTGACCACATCCCCCCAACCCCCGACACAATACAGTACAGTAACAATGATTGTACCAGCGCGGAGTACACCATAGTTAGGACGTTTGTTTTCGCACAAATACGCAAGAGTTTAAAAATAGGAAAGTTTCCTTATTAACGAATACGTACCAAAGAATCTGTTTGTGCATGCCAAGTAAAGGTGCTGTCAATTATGGTGCCTAAATATTTTATGTCACCTGCTCTTGCAAGTGATAGACAATTATTACAGCTATAATCCGGTGTAGTGCAAATATGTTCTTTAATGTAAAAGACACAGTCAGCTGGTTGTGTGTAGGCTCTGTTAGAAATCGTGATACATTTAGTCTTCGACGCGCTTAGAGTTAATAAATTCGAACTGAGCCAAGCCATCACAGAAGAGATAGCGTGTTGTGCAGTAGAGTGGATATGATCCCAGTCACTACCATGAACAGCACAGTATCATCTGCATAAGATATTATGCTGCAGTTAGGTATTTTGGCTAAGCACTTCCCTGAGGCACACCGAACGTGGGACTTACAGGATAACTAATGACATCTCCTATTCTCACCATTTGAATACGATTTTTTAAATAACTACGGAAAATCTGCAGCTCTAGGCCCCTAACTCCCAAACTCTCCATTTTATCCAAGAGTAAAGGTATAGACAGTGTCAAAAGCTTTGGTAAGATCGTTATTGTCAAGAAGTCCCACGACTCGTTCAGTAAGATTAAGTACTGCATCCTCCGTAGACATTGATTTTCTAAATCCATACTGATTATTTGCAATGATTCTATTACTTTCCAGATAATTAACTAGTCTAGCATTTAAAACATTTTCTAGTATTTTGGACATCGACGAAAGAACAAATATTGGGCGATAATTGCTGACACTTTCTATTCCCACCCCTAAATATAGGAGTATAGGATTATCTCTATTTTTGATACATCTAAGTAACCCCGGTGTTATCCATGGTTTGAGACATCTTTTTCGATTTAGAACGTTAGTAATTTTTGAGTTTTTATCTATGACATTAGTGACTATTGATACGAGTTCTTT
The DNA here is from genome assembly GCA_948253155.1 of Leucoma salicis. Lineage (NCBI taxonomy): Eukaryota > Metazoa > Arthropoda > Insecta > Lepidoptera > Erebidae > Leucoma > Leucoma salicis. The sequence goes on along the minus strand of OX411814.1, from coordinate 22,573,797 downwards.
TGCTGCAACGTTTTCATCAGAAGCTAAATATACCGAAGTATAGTCTTTTTTAGATAATAATAATAATGTTAGTCCGAATTATAGTGCTTTTATTTTGTCTGTAGTTTATATTCAAATTAGAGCAGAAAATAACTGGGGCGTGATCTGTTATTAGAAAATCGAGTATTATAGTAGTGGAGCTTTTATTAGTTTTTAACACCACGTGGTCCAGACAGATATTGCCACGAGTGTCAATAGTGTGTGCTGCCAATAAACCGTGAAAAGCCAAGACATTAAGATAAGTGTCGATATTGAAATTGCTGTTATTTAAATCAAGATTCAAATCACCAATTAATGCAACTGTACTAAATGAAGACAGCGACTAAACAGTTTGCGTTCTGAAAAGTAGGCTGTTTGAGCGTATGCATTATATTAGATTTAACATACAAGATGACACCGTCATTCTGATTTTTATGCTGTGATTAATTGGGATTTGGAGGCAACATTAGGAGAGTCTGCTCCGCCGTATTCCACTGTTGCAAGGTGGGCTTCTCAGTTTCGAGTAGGGAGAACGAGCATGGAAGACGAACATCGTTGCGGCCGTCCATCGACGTCAGTCACCCAAGAAAATGTTGCGAAAGTCGAGAAAATTGTATTGAGCGATCGAAGATATAAGGATTGTAACCAATCCGATACTTAATTCAAGAAACGGGCATTTCATATGGAAGTATTCAATCCATATTGAAACAATCTTTGAATATGAGAAAAGTCTCCGCAAGATGTGCCGAGAATGTTAACCGACAGTCAGAAACAAAATCGACTTGACATTTCGAAGATATTTTTGGACAAGTTTCAAGAAGATTCTGGAAACTTTTTGTCTTGTTTCGTAACAATGGACGAAACATGGCTCCATCATTTTGATCCCGAGACAAAACAGCAATCTTCGCATGGAAACGTCCATCATCACCGACCCCGAAGAAGTTTCGTGCCGTGGCATCGGCTGGCAAGGATATGGCCTCAATATTTTGGGACTCAGAAGGGATATTGTTGATTGATTACCTAGAGCGTGGAACCACTGTTACAGGCCAATATTATGCAGCTTTAGTTCCCAAGTTGAGGAATGCCATCAAACAGAAAACGAGAGGGAAGCTTCGAAGGGGCGTGTTGTTTCATCACGACAACGCACCCGCGCACAGGTCGGCAGTTGCGATGGCTGCCATTCAGCAAGTTGGCTTCGAATTGGTTTGGTTTTTTGGGAATTGGGTTGGACCACCCCCCTTGTTCACCAGATCTGGCGCCTAGCAATTTTTATCTGTTCCCCAAATTGAAATAATACTTAAGGGGAAACAGGTTCGAAGACGATAACGAGGTGATGCATGCCGTGGAGAGCTTTTCGCAGGACCAAGACAAAACTTTTTTTTTGAAAGGGATTGAAGCCTTGGAAGATCGCTGGACTCAGTGTGTAGAGAGACTCGGAGTCTATGTAGAAAAATAAATTATTGAGTTAACAATAGTCATTATATTCTTTCTCATTCTCACTACTTTTTGATCCCTCCTCGTACTAAGCCAACACTCACTTAAAACAATTTTATCACATTGTGTATTTAATTGTGTTAGGAGAGCAATTGGAGATTCATAATTACAGTTAATGCTTCTAATGTTCGTATGAATTACTTTAAAATCTTTTTCATTCACATACAAATGAATATTTTCCGGTGAACACACCAATGAATTAGATACTGTATGATTATCAATGTCATCAATTGTATTCATCAAGGTATCTATAAATTATAATAATAAGTAAACAAAAGCACGATTTCGTGAAAGTCACAGCGATGGCGATCAAAGAAATACTATCCATCCATCAGCTTTTTAACGTCCACTGCTGGACATATAGGCCTCCACAAGAACGGGGGATAGTGCCGTAATCGCCACGCTTGGCAGGCGGGTTGGCGATCGCAGTGGATGTTATTAATACTCGAAGGAGTGCTGCTGCCCACTTCCCCGGTATTCCCTCAGTTGGCTCTTACGACTCCCATGGGTGGAGAGGGGTGGGACAATTCAAAAGCCGGCCCCACACGGCACATAGAATATAAATACTATAGATGCTATATATATCATGTTTTCTCCGCATATGCGATATGAATTTAGTATGTATGGTTTTGTGGAAGATGTCTGTCAAGTTGTGTAGATTGAAGTTTTCGTGGTTGATTTTAATGCGGATCTCTTGGCCGGGCTGCGTGGCGTCGCGCAGGGCGGCGAGCCACAGGTCACGCGCGGCACGCACGTGCCCGTCGGCGAACATATCATGTAGTTTGTGTGGCGCGGACCTTTTGGCCGGGCAGCGTAGGGTCGCGCTGGGCGGCGAACCACAGGTCACGCGCGGCGCGTACGTGCCCGTCGGCGAACATATCATGTAGTTTGTGTGTCGCGGACCTCTTGGCCGGGCAGCGTAGGGTCGCGCTGGGCGGCGAGCCACAGGTCACGCGCGGCGCGTACGTGCCCGTCGGCGAACGTATCATGTAGTTTGTGTGTCGCGGACCTCTTGGCCGGGCAGCGTAGGGTCGCGCTGGGCGGCGAGCCACAGGTCACGCGCGGCGCCCACGTGCCCGTCGGCGAACATATCGTGTAGTGTGTGTGTCGTGGATCTCTTGGCCGGGGGGCGTGGCGTCACGCAGGGCGGCGAGCCACAAGTCACGCGCGGCGCGCACGTGCCCGTTGGCGAACATATCGTGTAGTGTGTGTCGCGAACCTCTTGGCCGGGCGGCGTGGCGTCACGCAGGGCGGCGAGCCACAGTTCACGTACAGCGCGCACGTGCCCGTCGGCGAACATATCGTGTAGTATGTGCGTCGCAGACCTTTTGGCCAGGCGGCGTGGCGTCGCGCAGGGCGGCGAGCCACAGGTCACGCGCGGCGCGCACGTGCCCGTCGGCGAACATATCATGTAGTTTGTGTGTCGCGGACCTTTTGGCCGGGCAGCGTAGGGTCGCGCTGGGCGGCGAGCCACAGGTCACGCGCGGCGCGTACGTGCCCGTCGGCGAACATATCATGTAGTTTGTGTGTTGCGGACCTCTTGGCCGGGCAGCGTAGGGTCGCGCTGGGCGGCGAGCCACAGTCCACGCGCGGCGCGTACGTGCCCGTCGGCGAACATATCATGTAGTTTGTGTGTCGCGGACCTCTTGGCCGGCCAGTGTAGGGTCGCGCTGGGCGGCGAGCCACAGGTCACGTGCGGCGCCCACGTGCCCGTCGGCGAACATATCGTGTAGTGTGTGCGTCGCGGACCTCTTGGCCGGGCGGCGTGGCTTCGCGCAGGGCGGCGAGCCACAGGTAACGCGCGGCGCGCACGTGCCCGTCGGCGAGCATATCGTGTAGTGTGTGTGTCGTGGATCTCTTGGCCGGGGGGCGTGGCGTCACGCAGGGCGGCGAGCCACAAGTCACGCGCGGCGCGCACGTGCCCGTTGGCGAACATATCGTGTAGTGTGTGTCGCGAACCTCTTGGCCGGGCGGCGTAGCGTCACGCAGGGCGGCGAGCCACAGTTCACGTACAGCGCGCACGTGCCCGTCGGCGAACATATCGTGTAGTATGTGCGTCGCAGACCTTTTGGCCAGGCGGCGTGGCGTCGCGCAGGGCGGCGAGCCACAGGTCACGCGCGGCGCGCACGTGCCCGTCGGCGAACATATCATGTAGTTTGTGTGTCGCGGACCTTTTGGCCGGGCAGCGTAGGGTCGCGCTGGGCGGCGAGCCACAGGTCACGCGCGGCGCGTACGTGCCCGTCGGCGAACATATCATGTAGTTTGTGTGTTGCGGACCTCTTGGCCGGGCAGCGTAGGGTCGCGCTGGGCGGCGAGCCACAGTCCACGCGCGGCGCGTACGTGCCCGTCGGCGAACATATCATGTAGTTTGTGTGTCGCGGACCTCTTGGCCGGCCAGTGTAGGGTCGCGCTGGGCGGCGAGCCACAGGTCACGTGCGGCGCCCACGTGCCCATCGGCGAACATATCGTGTAGTGTGTGTGTCGCGGACCTCTTGGCCGGACGGCGTGGCGTCACGCAGGGCGGCGAGCCACAGGTCACGTGCAGCGCGCACGTGCCCGTCGGCGAACATATCGTGTAGTGTGTGCATCGCGGACCTCTTGGCCGGGCGGCGTGGCTTCGCGCAGGGCGGCGAGCCACAGGTAACGCGCACCGCGCACGTGCCCGTCGGCGAACATATCGTGTAGTGTGTGCGTCGCAGACCTCTTGGCCAGGCGGCGTGGCTACGCGCAGGGCGGCGAGCCACAGTTCACGCGCGGCGCGTACGTGCCCGTCGGCGAACATATCGTGTAGTGTGTGTCGCGGACCTCTTGGCTAGGCGGCGTGGCGTCACGCAGGGCGGCAAGCCACAGGTCACGTGCAGCGCGCACGTGCCCGTCGAACATATCGTGTAGTGTGTGCGTCGCGGACCTCTTGGCCGGGCGGCGTGGTGTTGCGCAGGGCGGCGAGCCACAGGTCACGCGCGGCGCGCACGTGCCCGTCGGCGAACATATCGTGTAGTGTGTGTCGCGGACCTCTTGGCCGGGCGGCGTGGCGTCACGCAGGGCGGCGAGCCACAGGTCACGTGCAGCGCGCACGTGCCCGTCGGCGAACATATCGTGTAGTGTGTGCGTCGCAGACCTCTTGGCCAGGCGGCGTGGCGTCACGCAGGGCGGCGAGCCACAGGTCACGCGCGGCGCGCACGTGCCCGTCGGCGAACATATCGTGTAGTGTGTGCGTCGCAGACCTCTTGGCCAGGCGGCGTGGCGTCGCGCAGCGCGGCGAGCCACAGGTCACGCGCGGCGCGCACGTGCCCGTCGGCGAACATATCGTGTAGTGTGTGCATCGCAGACCTCTTGGCCAGGCGGCGTTGCGTCGCGCAGGGCGGCGAGCCACAGGTCACGCGCAGCGCGCACTTGCCCGTCGGCGAACATATCATGTAGTGTGTGCGTCGCAGACCTCATGGCCAGGCAGCGTGGCGTCGCGCAGCGCGCCGAGCCACAGGTCACGCGCGGCGCGCACGTGCCCGTCGGCGAACATATCGTGTAGTGTGTGCGTCGCAGACCTCTTGGCCAGGCGGCGTGGCGTCGCACAGGGCGGCGAGCCACAGGTCACGCGCGGCGCGCACGTGCCCGTCGGCGAACATATCGTGTAGTGTGTGCGTCGCAGACCTCTTGGCCAGGCGGCGTGGCGTCGCGCAGCGCGGCGAGCCACAGGTCACGTGCAGCGCGCACGTGCCCGTCGGCGAACATATCGTGTAGTGTGTGCGTCGCAGACCTCTTGGCCAGGCGGCGTGGCGTCACGCAGGGCGGCGAGCCAAAGGTCACGCGCGGCGCGCACGTGACCGTCGGCGAACATATCGTGTAGTGTGTGCGTCGTAGACCTCTTGGCCAGGCGGCGTGGCGTCGCGTAGGGCGGCGAGCCACAGGTCACGCGCGGCGCGCACGTGCCCGTCGGCGAACATATCGTGTAGTGTGTGCGTCGCAGACCTCTTGGCCAGGCGGCGTTGCGTCGCGCAGGGCGGCGAGCCACAGGTCACGCGCGGCGCGTACGTGCCCGTCGGCGAACATATCGTGTAGTGTGTGCGTCGCAGACCTCTTGGCCAGGCGGCGTGGCGTCGCGCAGGGCGGCGAGCCACAGTTCACGCGCGGCGCGTACGTGCCCGTCGGCGAACATATCGTGTAGTGTGTGTCGCGGACCTCTTGGCTGGGCGGCGTGGCGTCACGCAGGGCGGCGAGCCACAGGTCACGTGCAGCGCGCACGTGCCCGTCGAACATATCGTGTAGTGTGTGCGTCGCGGACCTCTTGGCCGGGCGGCGTGGTGTTGCGCAGTGCGGCGAGCCACAGGTCACGCGCGGCGCGCACGTGCCCGTCGGCGAACATATCGTGTAGTGTGTGCGTCGCAGACCTCTTGGCCAGGCGGCGTGGCGTCACGCAGGGCGGCAAGCCACAGGTCACGCGCGGCGCGCACGTGCCCGTCGGCGAACATATCGTGTAGTGTGTGCGTCGCAGACCTCTTGGCCAGGCGGCGTGGCGTCACGCAGGGCGGCGAGCCACAGGTCACGCGCAGCGCGCACGTGCCCGTCGGCGAACATATCGTGTAGTGTGTGCGTCGCAGACCTCTTGGCCAGGCGGCGTGGCGTCGCGCAGCGCGGCGAGCCACAGGTCACGCGCGGCGCGCACGTGCCCGTCGGCGAACATATCGTGTAGTGTGTGCGTCGCAGACCTCTTGGCCAGGCGGCGTTGCGTCGCGCAGGGCGGCGAGCCACAGGTCACGCGCGGCGCGCACGTGCCCGTCGGCGAACATATCGTGTAGTGTGTGCGTCGCAGACCTCTTGGCCAGGCGGCGTGGCGTCGCGCAGGGCGGCGAGCCACAGGTCACGCGCGGCGCGCACGTGCCCGTCGGCGAACATATCGTATAGTGTGTGCGTCGCAGACCTCTTGGCCAGGCGGCGTGGCGTCGCGCAGGGCGGCGAGCCACAGTTCACGCGCGGCGCGTACGTGCCCGTCGGCGAACATATCGTGTAGTGTGTGTCGCGGACCTCTTGGCTGGGCGGCGTGGCGTCACGCAGGGCGGCGAGCCACAGGTCACGTGCAGCGCGCACGTGCCCGTCGGCGAACATATCGTGTAGTGTGTGCGTCGCAGACCTCTTGGCCAGGCGGCGTGGTGTCGCGCAGGGCGGCGAGCCACAGGTCACGCGCGGCGCGCACGTGCCCGTCGGCGAACATATCGTGTAGTGTGTGCGTCGCAGACCTCTTGGCCAGGCGGCGTGGTGTCGCGCAGGGCGGCGAGCCACAGGTCACGCGCGGCGCGCACGTGCCCGTCGGCGAACATATCGTGTAGTGTGTGCGTCGCAGACCTCTTGGCCAGGCGGCGTGGTGTCGCGCAGGGCGGCGAGCCACAGGTCACGCGCGGCGCGCACGTGCCCGTCGGCGAACATATCGTGTAGTGTGTGCGTCGCAGACCTCTTGGCCAAGCGGCGTGGCGTCGCGCAGGGCGGCGAGCCATAGGTCACGTGCGGCGCGCACGTGCCCGTCGGCGAACATATCGTGTAGTGTGTGCGTCGCAGACCTCTTGGCCAGGCGGCGAGGCGTCGCGCAGGGCGGCGAGCCACAGGTCACGTGCGGCGCGCACGTGCCCGTCGGCGAGGGCGGCGGCGCCCGCCTCGTGCGCGACGTGTGGGTCCCGCGCCAGCGCCGCCACGCGCCGCCACCGCTCCACCTCGCCGCCCGTCTCTTCCACCGCCTGGAATGTAGAGCCACCTTTACTTTTACCTTACTAATATAACCACTCACAAACAACGAAACTGGGAAATCGAAAATAATAATACAGATATACACTTGCATCTCTTGGAAAACCGTCCCAGACGCTTTGCCAATTCAGCCATCGGGACTAGGAAATTAATATTTGATGAACCCTTAATAGTAACAATTAAGCTTAACTGATAGGAACAATATATGCAAATAGCCAAACATTAAAAAGGAATGTGTTATCTAAATTCGTAGTGCCAAGCGGCTGCCACCATGGCTGAACTGGCAAGGGATCTGGAACGGTTTTCCAGGAGATACAGGTTAAAACAATGCTCGTTACTATTATTTTCGATTGTCACATTTTCTCACTTTGTGTAATGGTAAATGGCCTAGCGAGTAAAGTGCTTAATAGTACATTGTTAACCTAGGGATGAAAGCACGGTTGGTGGGTTGGTCGGTTTCCTTCCTCGCTACGCTCGGGCGCCAATAGTTCGAGGGTTAGTTACTTTCACCCCTAGGGTAACAATGTACTATTAAAATATCAAAATGTGCAAAAATTCTACTGAACCTAATTACGCATCATTTGAAAATATCGCTTAGCGATCAAGTCGTGGAACAAGTATAAAAAGTGCTCCATATATGGATCTAGCAAGGGCGTTTGATTATGTGGACCACAATATTTTGTTGTATAAACTGTGTGCTGTGTTAGAGGCTTAACATACTTAACTTATTAAAATCCTATCTTAGTAATAGAACACAAAGAATATAAATCACAAGATTTTGTACCGTAAGGAGGACAGAACTAACGTTTTATTCTATAGAGCGAGAAGTTGTCTTTGGAGTACCACAATGGACTGCACTGGGACCTCTCTTATTTAATATATACAGGCTTTGTCGTAAATAATGGATAACTCGTTAATTGGAGATAGCCCTAATGTCAAGCTACAAGAAAACCTACTTTTTATTTTAGGATTGCCATCAGTGTGATTTTGTATTTTTTTTTTCTTTCTTTGCTCATTCATTCAGTCACCATTCCAACAAAGTAACGTAAGTTTTTTGTAAAGTAAGTTTTTTGTATCCGACTCCTGAATACTTGTATTATTATATTAGATATATTTATTTATTTATTTGGGACATACAACAGTTACACGCTAAATTTTACATTGTATAAAGTATAAAATTAATAGTACTAAACGAGTAACCCACACAAATGTCCACGAATTGATATTTAAAAATAGTAAAACGTGCGCGGTTTATAAGAGCAAAGTTACAATAGTCATCAAATTTGTCTTATTTATTAATTAATGCACTAATAGCCATTCTTTTAAATGTTGCTTGTGGCAATGCAAAAATATCAATATCCACAAAGTGTGTGTTATATTCATCCAGGAGCGAACGCAGAGGAGCCCGCGCACCGGCATTAGACCTACACCTAGCGGTGTGGAATAGGCGCGGTGCGCGCACCTCACGGCGTAATACATTTCTAGGCACAACATAACATATCTGATTAGATATCTCTGAGCAGTCGAACTTATTGTTACATATAGCGTAAAGCATCATAACCTTGAGTAATGCACGTCTGGACTCCAAGCTTAAAAGTTTATACTGATGAGGTAGTTGGTTATATGATATTCGGCAATTATGGTATTTATAATGCAATGAACGTAAGAATTTTTTCTGGACTTGTTCAAGTTTTTTAACGTATTTATCATACATAGGAGACCACATTGGGGCTGCGAATTCAAGTTGGGAACGTATTATAATTTTATATAATAGCAGTAAAGTTGAGGGTCTTTTAAAATCCTTTGATGATCTGATGACGAAACCGTACATTTGGTAAGCTTTATTAATTATATTGTCAATATGTAGATCAAAATGTAAGTTCGAGTCTAGTGTCACACCTAGATCACGAATATAATCTACTTTATTTAAGAGAATGCCGTCTAAAGTGTAGGGGAACATGATTACATTTTTGTTGTTAGTATATGTTATTACATTACATTTGGGTATGCTGAGCTGAAGCTTATTAGTAATACAATACAAAGAAAGTCTGTTAAGGTCGTCTTGTAGAAGTGTACAATCTTGTAAACCTTTACACGACCTGTAAATTTTAACGTCGTCAGCGTACATTAAGAAATGAGAATTAATGAAGCATGACTTTATATCATTAATAAAGAGAATAAAGAGTAAAGGTCCCAAAGTGGATCCTTGACGCACTCCAGAAGAAACTGTAATTGTATTGGAATTGAATCCGTTAATGACGACTTTTTGAGTCCTATTATGTATATACGCTGAGAACTATCGAAGAAGGTTGCCACGGATACCGTTATAAGCGATTTTTTCCAATAGTAACTTGTGATCCACCCTGTCGAATGCCTTTCGAAAGTCCGTATACACAGCATCAACTTGAGTACGTTCGTCCATGTTTTTAAATAAGTAGTTAGTAAAAATCATAAGATTAGTTGATGTTGAGCGTCGTTTCACAAAGCCATGCTGTTCTTGTATAATGAGGTGATGAATATATGATTATAACTCACCGTGCACCAGACTCTCGAAGAGCTTCGACAGAGTGGATAATTTAGATATGGGGCGGTAATTCTGAACGTTATTGCGGTCACCGCATTTATATATAGGTGTGATGAAAGCACGCTTCCAAATATCGGGAAAAACACCCTCCCGAAGACATTTATTAAAGATAATATAAAGTGGAATATAAATATTATCTACAGTATTTTTGATAAAATTAGTAGGTAAAAGATCAGGGCCAGTACCTTTATTAATGTTTAATCGTTTTATTGCGCTGATAATTACGTCTTGAGATAGGTAAATATCAGAAATATATGACGAGTTACCAGCAGAAGTCGTAGGAGGTTGCCACTGTATGGGATCAAAAGATGAAGGCTCGTAAACGGACGTGAAAAAACTTGAGAACATATTGCATATATCGGATGGATTGTTCGAATTTAAATCCGCGAGATACATATTAGCTGGAATATTTCCTTTGTTTTTGCGATTAGAAATGTAAGCCCAAAAATGTTTAACGTCCAGATGTATACTGTCCTCAACACATGTCATATAATTTCTGAAGCATGCAGCAGACAAGGTTTTAAATTTCTTACGGTAAATTGAAAAATTGTCATAGTCAGACATGTTTCCGTACTTTTTCCATTTTACCCAAGCCGTTTCCTTAGTCTTAAAAATGCGTATCAGTGCAGGCGTGAACCAGACAGGAAAACTAGTTTTTAGGGCGAATGAGCGGTACGTATAATTTTATTAATCCGTACATAACATTATAAAACGTATTGACACACTGCTCGGCGGGAAGATCATAGAATAATGCGTTCCAGTCTAATTTATTAAGCTCACGGTTAATTGAGTCATAGTCTGCTTTAAAGAAGTTATATTTCGGTATTGAATGAGTTTGCATGGGTACGTAATTAACTTCCGGCGAAGACAGTGCATGGAAAGGAGGGTGAAAGGCATCCACTGGAACTAAAGGCGTAGTGCATGTATTGACTCGACAATCAACATTCGATACGAAAAGATCAAGAATTCGACCTAGATTATTTTTAATTGTATTATACTGTGTAGTGTCTGTGGTGATGATGAAATTGCACAGGTGTCGGCTAATAATATTAAAGGGTTGAGGAATGACATGCCACTTATTTTCCACGTCCAGCCAGTTAATACCAGGCAGATTGTAATCACCGACCATGTAAAATGCATCTGTTGCTGTGTCATTTATAAGATCCTGCAAATCGTTAAAGTGTGAGGTGTACAGGTCATCACTAGAACGCGGAGGTAAATACGCGGCGCTTATAAGGTGGCGTCTGCTAAGTTGCGACGCGGGCAGCTGTACAACGACATGCTCCATACCTACGACAGGGGAGTGAGTCAATAATTTCATAGGGCGTAATTCTAGACGAACAGCTATGAGTACGCCACCCCCCTCCCCCTTACCCGTACCACAGCGGTCTCGATCGCATCTAAAGACCAGATACCGCTCATCAATAAATTCATTATTTGATATGTTAGGAGTTAGATATATTTGACATTATTAATGTAAAATACTGTCAAATTTTACATTTTAAACACTAAGTATTTTTTTTTCTTTATGTCATAATTTTAACAGTGCCTGTGAAATAAAATGTACTATGCTTTTTTTTTAATTTGGAATACCTAGTGTTTTGATTGAAAAATTTTAAATAATTTTCTAGTACTTGCTAGTCGCATGCAATTTATGACTATGAAAATAAAATAGTTCTGTGTCACAGTTAAACGTTAAATTGACAATTTAGTGAAAAATAGCGAATTCTTATTGAATGAAATAATATTAGGAGTCTAAATCATCTTAATTTGACACATTTCTTGAAACCAAAATGTTGACCTTGCTAAGTTATTTCGCTTGTGTAACTAATATTTTTATTTTTGCCGTGTGGGGCCGGCTTTAGAATTGTCCCACCCCTCTCCACCCATGGAAGTCGTAAGAGCCGACTCAGGGAATACCGGCGGAGCGGGCAGCAGCACTTCTTCGAGTATCAACAACATCCACTGCGATCGCCAACCCGCCTGCCAAGCCTGGCGATTACGGCACTAGCCCCATTCTTGGGGAGGCCTATGTCCAGCAGTGGACTTTAAAAGACTGATGGATGGATGGAACTAATATTGCTTATAAAGTACGCATGTATAATACCTTTTTAGAATCTATATAAAATAGGCATGTTTTTTAGATAATGGGCAGCTATAGCATAATTCTAAACGTTTTTACGGGATTTATACCATGTAAATTTTTACTTACGAGTTTCCGATATTTCGGCACTGTTGCAAGCGCCATGATCACGGAGCAAAAATTTACATGGCAAAAATTTACATGGTATAAATCCCGTAAAAACGTTTAGAATTATAAGTGACCATGAAAGTTTGAAATTCTATAGCTATAGCATAGTACATTTTTTTTCAGTCAATGTTAAAATTTTGACATAAAGAAAAATATGTACTTACAAAGTGCTTAAAATGTAAAATTTTACAGTATTTTACATTAATAATGTCTAATATAGTAATCTATATAGTACATTTCAATCAAAAGTGAAAACATTGTAAACAAACCATCACTCAACATAAATCGTCGATTTCATACTTATTTCGTTTTCACTATTTAGATATTTTTATATATATTTTTAGCACTTGACATGCTTAGCACTATACAACAAACACAAAGTGAAAAATGTGAAATCGAAAATAACAGTCACGAGCAGGATTTGAACCTGCATCTTTGCCAATTCAGCCATCGTAACAATTGCTCCTGACTGCTAATTTCGATAACAGATTCATACTTAACGTCTTTGGGTGACGCGTGCGCCATCTGTCGGAAGAATCTTCATACATTATACCGACTAGGTAAACTTAATTTTACAATTAAGATTTTTACCTAATAATGACGCATACCCTATAAATACACATTTGGGCGTCACCCAAAGACGTTAAGTATGAATGTGTTATCGAAATTATCAGTCGGGAGCAATTGTCACGATGGCTGAATTGGCAAAGCATCTGGACGGTATCCAGGAGATGCAGGTTCAAATCATGCTCGTGACTGTTATTTTCGATTTCACATTTTCCACTTTGTGTTTATCGTTTTCACTACATTACATTCTAATGTCGGTATCTTCGAAAATACTGTGTCTTTATGTTACTTTCATATGAAACTAAAACATGTAATAAATATCAAATTTATAAAATGTATATATGTTTGACGGTTTTTTTTGACTTATCTTTGTTTACTAAGTTTTCATCTTTGATTGAAATCCACTGTAATAATACAAGTATCCAAGAGTTAGATACAAAAAAAAGTACATTAAAATAAGTTACTTTGTTGAAATGGTGACAGAATGAATGAGCAAAGAAGGAAAATTAAAAAAAAATTCAAAATTGTCTACCGTTTTCACAAAAATGGCAATCCTAAAATAAAAAGTCGATTTTCTAGTAGCTTGACATCAGGGCTATCGCCAAATAACGGGTTATCCATTATTTACGACACAAGTCCTGTATATATGAAAAAAAACAGCATCACGCCTGTATTCCCCGAAGAGATAGGCAGAGGTGTATTACATACCCACGATTCGCCAGCCATGTTTAGGTCACATGTAAGAGGGGGCGAGCCTATTGCCGTCTACCGGGCACATTTCCAAACTCCGGGCTGCTGCTGAGAATTTTTCCTTTTACGAAAAAGCTCAATAACATTGCCCGACCCGGGAAATTTGTTCTTTTTGCGGATGATACTAAGATTTTTTTATAGGTAAGTAATAATAAATCACAGATTGAGGATAACATAAATAGGACTTTGCACAAAACTATAGACTGGTCTAAATTAAATAACTTAAATATTAATCTTCAGAAAACTGTTATGATGATATTTAGAAATAGATTAAATAGATTATTTGACTTAGATATCAAATATAATAACATACAAATTGAACAAGAGGAACGAAATTTTTAGGCTTTCATATTGATGACAATTTAAACTGGAAATCACACATCGAAAGTCTTTGTCCTAAAGTATGTCAATTTTCTTATGCTCTCTATAAATTACGAATTAAAAATAGTGTAACTACTATTTTAACTGCATACCACGGATATGTAACGCCTATTCCAAGGTATGGTGTTATTTAGATGTTATTTAGAAGCCAGAACAGATGTTAGAGTAGCAATAGGAAATGGTGTGCTAGAACAAGTGGATGAATTTGTATATCTTGGATGTGGATTCAGTCGGGATGGAAGGTACACCACTGATGTAGAGAGAAGAGTGAATGCGGGAAATAGAGTGAACGGAGCATTGGGACGACTTCTCGGCAGCCACCACCTCGGCCAGAAGGCACGTGTCGCAATACACAACGCAGTGCTTGTCCCAACGTTATTATATGGAAGCGAGAGTTGTGTATGCAAAAAAGGAGCATGAGAGTAAAATCAATGCGGTCGAAATGCGGTCTCTGCGGAGAATCTGTGGAGTGAGGCTGACTGACTGCTTTCGTAACAACGACGTAAGAGAGCGAGTAGGTATGAAAGAGAGTATTGGTGTAAAGATGCGAAAGGGAATGCTCCGATGGTTCGGACATGTAGAAATAATGCCGGACGAACGACTGGTTAAGAAGATATACAATGCGAAAGTGGAAGGATGCAGGTACAGGGGGAGACCGAGACTCACCTACCTAGACCATATCGGTCATGTATTGAAGGAAGGTAGAGTCAGGAGTCTCCGAAACCGGCAAACGTGTATGAAGAGAGTTATGAATGTTGAGGAAGCGAGAGATGTATGCAAGAATAGAGCCTCTTGGCACTCTGTTCTCTCTGCCTACCCCTCAAGGGAAATGGCGTGATGATAAGTTAGTTTTGGGGTTATTTTCTACTATGTATGCAAGAGCTAAACCTGAGCTGTATTTCGCAAATATAATTTAAATAAATCAAATAGAACGCGACCAAGCAAAAAAAAAACAAAGTGTAAATGGGGCAAAAAAAAAATTCTTTAGAATGCCAAATCTATATAATATATAAATATAACTCATATGCCGACTAAGAGCAGTATTAAAAAAACCGGCCAAATGCGAGTCTGACTCGCGCACGAAGGGTTCCGTACCATTGACTAGGTAAACAACATTACACTATTGTAACTCTCTGTAACCATGGTGTCTGGCTGTCACCAAATTTTGCAAGTAAAATTTGACTCATTTCGTGGTTTTCAACTTAGACTTAGATGCGTTTTATTTTATTTTTAGTATTTGTTGCTATAGCGGCAACAGAAACACATCATTTGTGAAAATTTCAACTGTCTAGCTATCGCCGTTCATGAGATAAAGCCTGGTGACAGACGAACGGACAGACAGAGCAAAAACGAGTAAAGAACACGTTTGTGTATGGGAGGCCCCCTTAAAATATTTGTTTTAATTTAATTATTTATTTTTAAAGTGAATATATAACTAAATATTTTGTGAATATTTCAAGCGTCTACCTGTTGCCGTTATCAATAGCGAATAAAAAAGGGCAAAAAAAAAATAATCACGTTTATTGTATGCGAGCCCCCTTAAATATAGTTGTTTTTTGTTTTTAGTATTTGTTGTTATAGCGACAACAGAAATAAATCATTGGTGAAAATTTCTACTGTCTAGCTATCGCCGTTCTTGAGATACAGCCTGGTGACAGACGGACAGACAGACAGACATTGTATGGGAGCCCCCCTTAAACATTACTTTTTGTTTTTAGTATTTGTTGTTATAGCGGCAACAGAAATACATCATTTGTGAAAATTTCAACTGTCTAGCTATAGCCGTTCTTGAGATACAGCCTGGTGACAGACGGACGGACAGACAGACAGACAGCGAAGTCTTAGTCATAGGGTCCCATTTTGACCCTACGGGTACGGAACCCTAAAAAGAAACAAAAAGAGTTCACAAACCTTGTCATTGTGTAATGAGGCGGCTCTAATAAAGAATCTCTCACACATGTTGAAATTGTTCAGTAGCGCGCACTCTACGCCCACATACATCGGTGGTAAGTGGCAGCCCACCATCACTTGACACGCCTAAAACAATATAACAAATAACAAAACATATAGCTTTCTAACAGAATTATAAATGAAGGGTATACATACTTTAACATATGCGGCCATAGCTTGGTCGTGTTCCGGCTCAGCGGCAAAACAATGCCCAAAAGCGAGCCAAACGCAGCCTGCACTCGGCTCTAGACTCTTAGCTTTGCTTAAGTAACGACGGGCGACTTCATTTTTACCTACACAACAATAGTAAAATTATTAATTTTAAACTGGTGCAATGTACATACCTTGAGGTACACTACTTTGTAGACAAGCTTAAGACCAGCGATTTTAGTGTATGATATGGTAACTGCTACTATTCTTCATTAACGTCAGATTAGTTAATTAGAAAGAAAGAAAGTATGTAAGCTATTTTTAATCTAGCAAACTCAAGCAAACTCAACCACGCGGTGCTGAGGCATACATAATTCGTTCGTAAATTTTACAATAAAAAAAATTCCAGCTTTGATTAACTGTTGGACTATCATCAATTACTATAATTCTTCAGGTTCGCTGTCCTATGAATCGAAAAATTAAAAAATGAATCATATACAATATATAACATCTATTGTGTCTATAAACGATCAGGGAATGGGTTAAACTTACCTATAAGATAATAATAACAGCCGACTGCATACCAAGACGTCCAGACAGTAGGATAGGCGTCCACCAGCTCGTGTGCTAGAGCGAACAACTGGGCACTTTTCTTTTGTTCGACTAGGCAGGCGACGCGAACATCCAGACAGCACCAAGGCCCTATAGTATCAAGCGCTTTAAGCGCATCATCCCAGCGACAAGCCGCTGTAAGCCGCCGGGCGTTACTTTGAACCGCCTCAAGCATTCGAGACCATACCGCTTCTGCTTCCACTGTTATCTACATAAAAGTAAAAGTCAAAAAGAAATTTTATAAACAGTTCCTTAGATCGTTACTTAAATGAAAATTATAATAGCCTTCAAAATTTACGAAACAATGGATATGTATAGCCCATTTAATTAAAAACATAAATGCACCAATTACTTGCAGTGCGTTCCAGTTGGCACTCACAAGTTGTGTATTGTGTAAATAACTAGCGTGGTTTTTCCCTTTTCACTGGCTTGTGATTCATAAACTCAAGTGGAACTGGTTTTATAGTTTACTAAATATTCACTTCGACCCAACTCTTTAGATGAGTCGTTGTGAGCTGACGTGAGCGAAAATAATAAGATGCCGTTTTCGCCGCGACCACTACGGCCGCGGTCGTCAATTTTTGGACTGTCATCAAGGAGAACAGCTTACGGATCATTTTGAGAGTTGTGACACAGAGCATAATAATAATACTATGTATAGAATGGACACTTGTCCTATCCCACCAATAAGGCTTCCTCACCTCACCTCCAATTCTGTGCTGTCGAGGAATCGACTTGACCACAGGACGTGACGAGACTGTTGTTTTTTATTACGGTTGAGAACTCTTGTGCTGTTTACGGGTGTTATATATGGGTATTCTAATATTGAGTACACTTCATAATCAGAAAATTAGATCAAAAGATTTTTATTAGCTAAAAGTTTCGCAATTATCTTGATCGCACGTACGTGATCAGTCCTCTTTCGTAGCGAGATATGTGTCTGTCGAGTGTGCTTTTTGGGTAAATATACAACACAAGAATTATTCACATGGTGACTCACACACACAATTATGCCTGTACAAAATCGATATGGGTGCAGTGTTTGTGTATAGGAAGTCATACACCGCTCTTGTATAGATATCTAATCGAGTAACCATACTGTTTACTTTTCTGTATTGTAGTTGTGAGTACCATTTGGAACGCGTTCTTAATAGTCGTTGAGCTCTTTTTTTTTACTAATGGTGGCAAACTGGGTACAGCTCATTGGATAAATGAGTGGTAACTCTTACTTCCACTACTAAAGCAGTCCGCTGCCTCCTATAAAGGTCTTCGAATAAGTTTAGGAGACTATAGAAATGGAACAATCCAAATATTTCCCTGTTTTCAAGGTAAAACAACTGTTTCCTACAATAACCATTAGAAAGCTGAAAATAGTGTTAGGTTACTCTGATACTGTATGTGCCAAAAAGGTTCATAGAATACTCACAGGACATTCTATATCAGGTGGTGACTTTTGAGTAGTTGGAGACGAGTATCTGTTCAGTCTCTCGCGATACGCAGTGCGCAACAAAGCTGCCTCTGCGGCGCCCAGCTGACTATTTATCGGCAAAGATTCTATGAGTTCTCGCTCTGAAATTTCAATTAATTTATTCTTCGCATACCCACATTATTGTTATGATTCCTACATTAGATTTCAATTGGTTTAATTAATAGTAATAATAATAGTCTATGTTAGGCATAGTCTCAAACTAATCGGGAAGCCGAATGAAATGCAAAATGCATGACCACTTGGTTAATATACTTTGTTAAATACAATTTGATATTAAAGTTTAAAGATATTTAAACTATTTTTTTACAGATTCGGGTCGTTCATAAATTACGCCATCTAAATTCCGGTTTCTTTTTTGACCTGCGAATTTTGATGCCCCTCACGAAATCTAGACTTCTTACCCCTCTCTTACCTAGTACATGATTCATTGTAATTAAAAAAATAAGTAAATTGTGATTGCTACTTTTCCTTAGTCCCCCGCAAGCGATAAAATCTCTGACCCTTATTAGTGAACATATTTTTTGAACGGCTCGTCATAATATTACGGCGTTTTATAGTAACTGAATGCTTTAGAGGTGATTTAGAAATACCTTGGTGTGGAGTAAGTGCATGCTGGTCTAATAGCAAGTCCAGAGCTTCGTAGCAAGCACAATCAGCCCTCAGAGCTGCAGTTAAGGCCTCAGCAGCAGCGTCGCGCCGATCAAGGGCGGACAAGGCCCGCGCTTGCCATACCAGAACCCCACCGAGTGCACGCTGTAATACAATGGTAATATACTAATTTGAGTAAACGTTCTTCAACATCTGGAATTAGATAAAACAAAGAACCGAGAGAATGGTGCCGTGTGATGGCAGTAAATTCAAAGATATTTAATTTGAATTGCCGGCACATCGGTCCGGCACAATCTCGGGTCAAGTTTTAGCGGTCGCGCCGAACTACTGCTATTTTCGGCAGACGGGATGACGGGTGTGCAGGTGGTCATAGTAAATGTATGCATCGCCTCTTCGGCGTCGTCATCTCGTTCTCGGTGACTGTGGCGGTGGACAAACGTCGTAAGGCTTTGTCAACCGTATGGCTAGCGTTGCATCGCGTTCGCACTAGTCTTGTGTAGTTCACATACTAAGAATGATCAGAAATTAATTCTTCACAATGAACTAGTCCCTAAGCTCAATAGTACATCGTTCATCTAATACTTGTGCTTTACACGACGCGGTACGGCAATAACACGACGTTCGTCTGAGCAGTAGCAGTATGATTTTAAAATAAATAAATCCTACTTTTTAAGTAAGTTTACTTCTACATACTACTAGTCTAGCATGAGTAAGCAGATAATGTAAAGGTGACAGTACTGACGACTTCTGCAGGACGACAGAGGGGCGTTGGAGGCTAGAGGAGAAATAGGTGTGTATGCATGCATAAAAGAGATTCACTTCTATTCCTGTATTATTTATTCTTATGACTTAAGTGAGAACAGCCCACCGTAGTGTGGTTCTGTGATAATATTTCCTTCTCTTGCAGTAATTTTGTCGTCTGCATTTACTTCTAAACGTCAGAATGTAGGCAAATGTTTAGAATGACGAGAGCGACACACTTACATTGTGTGTCTGTTCATTACTTCTAGGCTCCAATAACATAGGGTCACATTCTTCCATAAGCTTGATGGCAGTCTCGGGGTCGCGCGCAGACACGTACGCACGCATCGCCACACCCAGACAAAGCAAATGACGTCTGAGAAAGGAGAAAAAAAAACATCGTAACTAACTAAGAAAACAATAATAAAGTGCAGGGTATAATAAATAATATAACTGCCTCGGTGGTGTAGCGGTAGTGTATGCGACTGCTAATCATGAGGTCTCGGGTTCGATCCCCGGGTCGGGCAATGTTATTGAGCTTTTTCCTAAAAAGAAAAATTCTCAGTAGCAGCCCGGAGTTTGGAAATGTGCCCGGTAGACGTCAATAGGCTCGCCCCCTATTACGTGGGACTTAAACATAGCTGGCGAGTCGTGGGTGTGTAATACACCTCTGCCTACCCCTTCGGGGAATACAGGCGTGATGCTATGATGCTATGCTCTATTCATCTCTACAGATGTTGTAAGAGACAGCTACAGATTACACTGAGGGCATAGTTTCTAGTAGTTATCGCCTGAGCCGATATTCTATGTAATTTACTCTGTAGCGACATCTATCTCGCTACATACGAACAACTAAAACCCTGACTTATCCTACATCGCGATATGAAAAGTTATCCGAGCGATGTACATATATACAAGAACCCGACCACAACCGTCGGGCAGTTAGCCCAACTAGACACAGGGAAGAGGAACTTTACACCCTGTTCCTCTTACCCCCCAAAACTCTACACTCAGAGGTGAACTCAAAATTTACTTGGATGCACAGCTGGCGGAGTGGTGTAGATACCGGCCTCCCGCCCAGGTGTTGTGGGTTCGATTACCACGCAGGACAACCCTTTGTGTGATCCACAAATGGTTGTTCCGAGTCTTGGTGTATTTTGTGTCCGTGAAATTGAATGTTTGTAAAGTCCTCTGCAATACAAGGACTATTACTTATTGCAAGTGACGTCTTTTTAAAAAAAGTATAAAGAAATAAAGAAAAGGATTCCAATAAATGCTTTCCCTCAAGTGAATATCAGTTGACGATAGGCATACCTATGTAAGCCTCTAGAACAGACGGCATGGGCAGCCCTGTGCGGTTCTCCCCTAGCCAACATAGCGCTAGCCAGCAGCCAGACATCATCTCCACTGGCAGTCTCTAGGCCACCACCGGCTGCTGCAGCCGCTGCATCTGCCCAGAATAATGCACTGGTCCATTGGCCCTGAAAAAGGCCATGTAAAAAATGAAGCCCTAATACTGATCATCAGCCATTTTCTTACCCATTATTAAGCTGACACCCTACATTAGCTATTTAGGTGTTAGGCCGCCCCACCACTAGACTTATTTTGTTATCGCCTGTCGTGGAGATATAAAGGCGGGCCAGGGGGGTGCAACTGCCATACATTGGCTCACCAAAAAATTGTGTGCTATTTTGCGCCATCTGGTGGTGCAGGAACAGTACTAACTTAGCAGTTTAGTGTCTAGAAACGAATATAGATGGCGCTTTTCTAAATAGAGGCACATCATTTCATTATGTATTTGCCCGCAAGGCGGAGAACTGTCGCCACTACTATGGAACTTGGTGGTAGATGATCTGATCACCACTGTGAATAACCATCACTATTACACAATCGGTTATGCTGACGATATAGTGATACGGACAAGCGGTAACAGCACCAGCACGATATGCGATATTACACGCTCTGCGCTGGCTATCGTGGAACGCTGGTGCACTAACAATGAACTGACAGTTAACCCACGAAAGACAGAACTAGTAATGTTCACCAACAAACGTAATCTGGGCAACTATCGACTGCCCAAATTGTTCAAGACAGAACTCCAGCTGTCAACAGAGGTAAAGTATTTAGGGGTACTACTTGACAGCAAATTAAATTGGAGTAGTCATCTAAACAACAAAATTGACAAAGCAACAGTCGCCTTCTGGCAATGCAGTAGAATGCTGGGTAAAACGTGGCGACTAAACCCTAAGCATCACCGTATGGCTATACCAAGCAGTCATTCAACCAATGATCAGCTACGGGGCGGTGGTATGGTGGCCACGGACCTTACTATCCACCGTCAAAGCCAAATTACAACGACTCCAGAGGTTGGCCTGTATGGCGGCCACGGGATGCATGAGGACAACCCCAACTGCAGCCCTGGAAGCTATTCTTGGCCTGCCACCGCTGCATATCTATAAAACAAGAAGCAGCAGCCTCAGCAGTACGTCTTAAAAGACTGAATCTCTGGAAGCTGGCAAGGGTACTGCACACTGAAATCCTAATTGAGACAGTAGGTAAGGAGCCGCTTATAGAGGCGGCGACTGACACGATACCCAAGCAGTTCGTGTTTGACAAGAAGTACAAGATATAACTGCATGAACAAACTGGTGAAGGCCTTAATTCTTGAGAGCTGAGAATCTTCACAGATGGATCTAAAACAAGGTCAGGCACTGGTTCGGGAGTATTCTCAGAGGACCTAAACATACAGATCTCTTCACCATTAGGAGCCCATAACAGTCTTACCATATCTTCCAGGCGGAATGTATGGGCATCATAATGTGCCGTCACAGGTATGTATCGGCAATGATGTTACCATACAGTGGATCAATGGACATAGCGAGTCACGCGGTAATGACGCGGCTGATGAATTGGCGAGGGGAGGCTCGGAGACGACAGCGATGGGCCTTGAGCCCATTCTGCCCCTACCATTCGCCTTTCATCGGAAAATACTGCGACAAAACACCAAGGTGGAGCATCAACAATATTGGTCTAATCTAGGTGCAATCAGCCCCGGATTGTCACGTAAGCTACGGCTAATGAATAAGCCTCAGCTGCGACTTGTAGTCGCAGCCCTAACTGGACATGCCCTACTGAATAAACACTTATTTATACTGGGTGTTACAGACAGCCCTCTCTGCAGAGCCTGCACGGAGGCAGAAGAAACAACCACCCATGTCATCATTGAATGCCCAGGGGTGGAGGAGTACCGGGCACGCTACCTCGGGTCACCGAGGTCACTCCCAGAAGTCGACGCCAACATTAAGGGTCTGCTAGGTTTCTTGGTAGAGTTGGGTTGGCTAGAGTAGTGCCACCAACCCGTCACGCAAAATAGGCGCATTGAAATACGTCGAGTTGCGAAAAATAAGCCCGTGTATCACTATCACTATCCATGTGAAAATTAGTTATTATCGTAAAACATTGCTTGTACATATATGAGTACATACATAGTCTAAGAGTGCAAAAAAGTGCATAGCTTACTTTCTATGGAAAAATGGTCTCGGAAGATTGATAAATTTGTGCATAGAATCTACTCTATTCTGAAGCCCATGATAAAGATGCAGACAGAAGTTAGCCCACCACTGAAGTAATGTAACATAGTTCCAGTGGCCCGCTGATACTGGTGAAGAGACGGCACATGGCAGGTTTATTTAGTGGGTGTGGGCCCCACACTACGTTGGCTTGAACAATGAGGTGTGCATTTAAACAGAAGTTAGCCTAGTTTATAATAAATATTATGAATGGGAAAGAGGTGGATAACAAAGTAATTTCACTTTTATTGCAAGACATTTGTACTTGTTTAAGTGAAGTTTTGAGGCCAAAAAGTATTGAAACACTATACAGTAGAACCTCTTATTTCGAATGTCAAGGGAGATTTCAAAACATTAGTGTTCTAGAGTTTTTAACTTGTGGAGGATTATGAATTAGATTTGACTTGTAATCTTGAATTAGAGAGGTGAAATAAATAAAAATTTAAGTATTTTTGCATTAAATAATTCCCTTGTCTTTTATTTATAGCGTAGGCAAAGAGCAGAAAATTTGTTCTTCGGAGTTGCTAGTTTGCTCTATGAAATTCAGTAAAATATTAAGTGCTGTTATTGCCTACAGAGGACATTTGTATATAGGAGGGTTCTTGCCTCTGATGAATTTCTGTTTATTTTGCAATCAACAACAAATTACACTTTATTATTAAAGTTTAAATGAAACAAACAAGTACCCAAAATGAAACACCTGGCAAAACATATAAGCAAGCACATTTTGCTTCTAAATTTCAGACCTCAATCGGCACGCACCTCTGACCTTATGAAATTATGTGTGTATTTATTTACAATTTACAAATGCTTGGTGAAGAAAATATTGTGAGGAAACCTACATGCCTGGGAGATTTTCTCGTTAGCTTGTGAAGTCGGCCAATCTGCACTGGCACGTTTTCAACTTAGCGGTGTTTACCATAACTATAAGATTGACCTATACAATACTACAATTATAAAATGCTTTACTTATTTTTTTTTAAATTCTAGAACTATAAAAATTACAAAAATAGGAATGATTTCCACTCGGCATGTGGATGTTTAAAGAATTAATTTAAATATTTCAACCCCATAAAAACAAATAATGATCATTGGCATACCTTATATCAAATTCCTTTGAAATATAGGAAATATGATTTTGTAACCATGATAATTGAGGCAATATGCACTTTGCCCTAAATATTATAATATAATAAAATGATTCTTAGGCTTACCAACTCAGAATATTGCTTTACTAGGGCTCTCATGGATTCACTACTCATGCAATTTTCCATTATAGTGCCAATTGCATTATTTGCTTTAGCCATCACATAATATTTATTCTTAGCTTCAATTCTTTTCTTCTGGCTTATTCTTAGCTTCTTTAAATTTACAATTTTCAATTTAACTCTAACAATTTCCTATCTTACTATGCTTACTACACTTGAGTAATATTGTTCTGATTCAATTCAATTCAATTCTTGATTAAAATATTGTTCTGTTGCCACAGTCTGTGGCTTCAGGGTTGCCAACTCGGTGCTACGGTTAGGTGCTAAATGTCAATTGAAAAAGAGCTAGATTTCTATAGAAATCCAAAAATAGTGCTAAATTTCTAGGAGCATCAATTAAGTAGTACAAAAAAGTTTCTAGAACAGTGTAAGCATCGCAAGATTGATTTGGGGCAGCACTTGATATCGAAACAAAAGTATCGAGTAGGTAGGTACTTGCTCCTATTTACTAGTGTCGGAAATCCCTAAATTGAAATTGAATCAACAGATTGAATATGAAAGTGGCTTTTACACTGCCTTATTATAAGATAAATGTTGGATCATTACCCCATGTCATTCAAAAAAGTGACCAATAGAATAAGTAATACGCATCTGTCAGTATGAAACAGAGGAGGCAAAAACGCATTTTAGCAAAGTGTAACACACTATGAAATTGGTATTAACTTGTTTAGTTTAGCTACTGCTCGGGTAAACGCATTTTGTTTTGCGGTAATCGAAATATAATCAGCTTTAAAGTACAAACTATTTGTGAATGTGGAAAAAGAGAACTTTTGTGTGAGCGGGAATTGAACCTGCGTCCCTTTCAATCCGTTCATCCAAATAATCAGCTTTTTCTATTAAGTGCTAGATTTAGTGCTAGGTGCTAAATGTCAGAGTTCAGTGCTAGACTCACGAAAATAGTGCTAGATCTAGCACCGAAAGTGCTAAGTTGGCAACATTGTGTGGCTTACTATCTTTGTAATTTTATATTATTTATTTTTATTAATTTGTTTAAGGCATTAGCAGAACCATCAGCCTAACAGTAACAAAAAAATAAACATCGTTATTCTCTCATCACACGTAAATTTAATTCATAAAACAAGTCGTAGTCGAAGTCAGTCGTATAAAATTAGTCAGTCAAGTCAAAGTCCCGCTCCAGTAAGACGATGGCGACCTTAGTGAAGCTTCTATGGAGTTTTGGAGACAACAGGAAAAAACACCTTATGTCGCACTACATCACTTGCCAACACTTATGCACATACACAAATAGTTAATAAGCAAAAGGCCATCATTTTTAAACATTAATACTTAAACAAGTTTTACACAAGCTTAGGAAAATAATGCAGAGTTACGACATGATTTTTGGAATATGTAAAAAACTATTTCAAAAACGAATACGAGCCTGTTCCTGTGCTAAATCACTATATCTGAAAAATAAAATCAATAAATCCGGCGATATTATTAAAATGACTTGGAAGGTGATAAACAGTGAAACTGGTAGAGAAACAGTGCGCAAGAGGGACTTTAACTTGAAAATAGATGCAAAAATGTAAGAGTGAATCGAGAAGTGGCAACGGCATTTGAAAATTATTTTACTAATATTCCTGTTTTAACAACAAAACATCTGACGTTGTCTCCTACTGCAGCCGAATCGCTCCTTAGGCAATGTGTTCCGATATGTAATACTTCCTTTAAATTCTCGGATGTCAATGTAAACAGTGTTATAAATTCTTTTAAAAGTCTTAATATTAAAAAAACTGCGGATTTATGTTTGTCTGTTAAGTTAGTTAACTCAATTATTCATATTATTGCTCCCCAATTGACATCTGTGTTTAACGGTTGTTTTGTTAATGGTGTATTCCCCGACCTTATGAAGTTTAGTAGAGTAATTCCTTTGTTTAAATCTGGCAGTACCTCAGACCTTAATAGTTTTCGTCCAATTTCTGTACTACCGACACTAAGTAAAGTATTTGAGAAGCTTATTCTCAAACAAATGGTTGATCATTTTGACAATCATAAATTTTTTCATAAAAACCAGTTCGGCTTCACAAAGAATCGCTCTACTACTGATGCAGGTCTAGAATTGTTAAAAACCATATTTAAAGCTTGGGAAGATTCGCACGATGCGTTAGGTGTATTTTGCGTTTTGTCTAAAGCATTTGACTGTGTACATCATGAAACCCTCATTAAAAAGTTATACCATTACGGAATCAGGAACAGGGCTCTCGAGCTTTTGACTTCTTATTTGAGCAATAGAATTCAAAGGGTCGATGTTAATGGCACGTTATCACATGGGTCTGTCATGACAATGGGTGTGCCGCAGGGGTCCATGTTCGGGCCATTTATGTTCTTAGTCTATATTAATGACCTACCATACTACGTAGGAGATAATCGGAATATTGTGTTGTTCGCAGATGATACATCTTTATTATTTAAAATAAGAAGGCAACAACTTAATTATGACGATGTCAACAACACACTATCTAAAGTTGTTCATTGGTTCAATACTAATAACCTAGTTTAGTGAAAATAAAACTAAATGTATAAAATTTACTACACCCAATGTAAGGCATGTAGAAACCAATGTACAATTGAATGGCGTCGAACTGGACCTTGTGGAGTCCACGGTTTTCCTAGGTATCACTATAAATAACAAACTCCAATGTGGCCCTCATATTAAAAAATTGACAGGTAGGCTTAGCTCAGCGGCATATGCGGTAAAAAAAATTAGATTATTGGCTGATGTTGAAACGGCTAGAATAGTTTATTTCAGTTACTTTCATAGTATTATTTCCTATGGCATACTGCTATGGGGATGCTCCGCCGATTTAAATTCTATATTTGTACTTCAGAAAAGGGCCGTTCGTGCAATCTATAATCTGGGCCCGAGAGTTTCCCTTAGACAGAAATTTAAAGAAATAAATATTCTAACTGTCGTGTCTCAATTTATATATGAAAATCTGTTGTATGTCAAGAAAAACATCAGAAGCTTTGATAAGTATAGCGACGTTCATCGCATTAATACAAGGAACAAAGGCAATCTTGTTGCTCACAGTACTCGTCTCCATAGAATCAGTAGATCTTTCATGGGGCAATGTATACTTATCGTATCTTCTACAATAAAATTCCTGAAAATGTCCGAAACACGCCACTAAATAAGTTTAAGAAAGCCATAAAAATTAGACTTTGTAATCAAGGTTATTACACTGTTTCGGATTATCTTGAGGATAAAACTAAATCGGCTTGTCCTGCTGCTCCTCATTCATTAATTTTCAAAATTGTTTTATAAGATATAATGTAATTTTAGTTATAAAGATTATATTAAATTGTAATAAATTGGCAATTCAAAAAAGTGGCCCATAAGTTTCTTGCCGGGTTCTTCTCATGAAAGGCTTTACTACGGAATCCGGCCGTTTGTGGCGATTGCAATCGCCACTTTGTTATTGCGGTTGCACTCGGCTCAGGCGCTCGTGTTAATTATTTTAATTATTAGTGTATTATTGACGATTTTAAGTGCTACTTAATAGGCCTATGAAATAAAGATATTTTTGAATTTGAATTTGATCTTCATCGTGTTCCCGCCAAAATTCTTTGTAATTTTATAGGGTTTCTTCAGACTATTAAACTACTTTTCTTATTTATTTTGTTTGCATTCTCAGCAGGTCATCCAGCAAGCAAGAAACAGGAACACCAAAGAGCAAAAGAGTAAAATAATATCAGACTAAGAGATGTATAATATAGTCTGAGAAAATAATCATTGAGCTGCTATTCCGCTGGTGCCGCGGTGGTAACAAAAGTTACCACGCAATTTGTACCCCTAGACTAGCTAATGGCATCATTTCTTCGCACGGTTCAAATATATTTTTTGTTTCTGTTTACGTAGTCGATTATTACCATAGAGAAAGAACACTATCTCCATAATAGATAACGTAAGCTCAGTAAACACATAGCGAATACTACATAGTGCCAACATTCAACAGAAAATAAATGAAATATTACCCTGTAGCACGAGCTCACTTTTTGCAGCGGCACGCGAAGCGGGTGGTCGTCTTCAAAAATAAATTAACGTATATTGGCGGTTAGACCATTATTATATTTTTTATTTAGTTATATGAACAAATTATTTAGAGTGTGAGCAATTAATCTTATGGTGAGAGTCAATTAATTTCATGGAAATGTGTTTTTTAAGTTTACTACCAACAATTTTTGTTTCAGAATGGCGGCAGATTGCATTTAGTTACATATAATATACTACAAGATTCATCATTTTCTTACAACTTACGACTCAAACAATCAGCCATCTTGTGAAAGTTATATGGCGTTCGTAAACTAAGGGCACGGTGCCATTTGAAAATTGTGACCATTGATATATAAATGTTAGAAATATAATTTTTATATGGATTTTAATCGAAATCTTACTTTACTTCTTACTCATGTTGGATGGTCGCTCATAATTGTGTGGTTGGAGCTGTAAATATTATTGTTCGGGATAGATTGCCTAGGGTTTCTATTTCAAGTGAAACACCAGAATTTCTGTTACTTGATTTCGACTATGGTAGCTGAGGCGAGGCAGTTTCGACTTTTCTATTGTGTGCTGCAACTGATTGTGACTTGTTCGCGTCTGATTCACGACTGACTCACGACTGGTTCAAGACTGACTCACGACTGGTTCACGACTGGTGGTACTGCGGACCGCGCCCCCTTTCGAGAAGTTTCTATGCCTCACCCGCGCAGTCGATATTTTCTTTACATCTTATTTCTTATATCTATGTCTTATCTTAGGCATCTTAGGTTTCGTAAATATCGTGTGAGCACCCAGTGCTTCTTATTTAGGGAATGGTGGCGAAATTTCTCGGACGCTGCTTTTATATTGCCTCGTCCCCCACCTCACTACTATATATACCGCCATTTGTTATGGGTTGAGAGCCCTCTGCGCTCACCAATTGTCCGGGTAAGGTTGTCATAGCCATCTGAGGCTAACAAACAACGTCACACAAAAAAAAAAAAAAAGACTCGCGCGCCATTCGCTTGTAGACGCGCCGTGTGCGTACATCTGCGTAAGTAAATATCTAAGACATGTATGATCTAATTTCTTATGATATTTCTACAGTAAACAACACAATATCTATCATTTATATGCGTCGACTAAACTTATACTAGTGATATATAGGTAACTACTATACTACTAAACTATCCTAACTTAGTCTACATAACTAACGTTTTCAAAGGTATATTATTACAAACAGAATCATAATTATAACATATTAACATAGTTGTTCAATTTGACTTATATTAATTAGTTACGTAAAGTACGTGTCGATCTTGCTCGTTACAACCCCCGCTACTTGTGAGTATTTGCTTTAACTGGGCTCTCCGGTCGTTGTCGTCCACAATTATTTTGTTGAAATCTCACTCCTACCTCGTATTGGTGTGGATGTTTGTAACTCAATGAAACGGCTGAACGGATTTAAATGAAATTTGACACATAGATAGATTAAAGTGTGGAGTAGCACATGAGTTACATTAAAAATTGGCCATCACAACTGCTCCACCAATTTACGCCAGAATGGCTGAACGGATTTGGATGAAATTTGGCATAGAGATAGATTATAATCTGGAATATCACATGGGCTACTTAATATCTCGTAAAAATATGTTTACGGCTAATGTGGGATGGATCACCATAACTACTCTACCAGTCATCATACAATTTATAGCAAAGGGATGATTTTATTTTAGATCATGGACAAAAGTATAAGAGGACGCGGCCGTGGTCGTGGTCATGGTGGGGCCAGCTCCTCACGCATGCTGCCTTTCTCGTAAGTATGGATTATTTTTTTAGCACCTATTTTAGTTATTTACAAGAGAAGCTATCACTTGCAAATAAGGAATGAAAATTTGGTATATCATGTAACTATAGGAATGTTGTTTGCCGTGTGAGGCCGGCTTCAGAATTGTCCCACCCCTTTCTACCCACGGGAGTCGTAAGAGCCGACTGAGGGAATACCGGGAGAGTGGGCAGCAGCACTCCCTCGAGTATTAACAACACCCACTGCGATCGCCAACCCGCCTGCCAAGTGTGGCGATTACGGCACTATCCCCCATTTCTTGGGGAGGCCTATGTCTAGCAGTGGACGTTGATAGGCTGATGGATGGATAGGAATGTAAAGTCTGCCAACCAGCACTGGGCTAGCATGGTGGACTACAGCTCAATGTATGGCATGGTAATAAATTGCTCAATATATTTAAGTACTGGGCCAGCATGGTTATCGGCCATGTGGGCCCTCTCTTACTGAAAGATAACCGGTGCTCAATGGTAGGACAGTAATAAATTAGACAATATAATGTTTATACATATTTACATTTTCTCATGCCTGTGACATGCCTGGGACTTCATCAGGTGAAGGCACTGGGCATCAGCCGGACAAGGCAGAACTGCGGTGGAGCCGGATCTGGGTCATGGTTTATTGGGGATTTGTAGCGTTTTCTTGGCTGTCTAATCTACTCCATATTAATCAAAAACAGAAATTGCGTTTTCAACAGAATTTAAATAACATTTTGTCAATTGTTGGGCCAGACAAGCTTATGTGGATAGACCCTTATATTTCTTGACTTTTTGCGAGTGATCTACTTGAAATACTAATATCTTCGTTTCTGTTAATCAGAAAAACATCGGTTTGGTACCATTTGAAAGCTATTTAGATATTTTTAGATATTTTTATATATATTTTTAGCATTTGACATGCTTAGCACTATACATTAAACACAAAGTGAAAAACATTTTTCACTTTGTGTTTAACATTTGAAAGCTATTTTTATTTAGTTTATTTGAGGCTAATTTAATTTGAATCTAATTATGTTTGTTAACCAATAAACCTTGTGAAACTTAAAGTTAATTACTATAGATGAGGTACTCTGATGTGTTTGTACTCATATTTTACAGTAGTGGTTTATTCAATTATAATTGTAATTGTTACATAATTTTAAGGATGAAACAAGCTTTTAGGTATAATAAATATTTTTATTTCCCATCTTGCTATTGTACAGAAATAAATTGTTAAACATCAGCGGCGAAAACCACGCGACTAACAAATATCATTGGTTTTTAAGAAAGGATGTATATAATTAATTGAATGAGGCGACACTTGGCGGAAGTCCATAGTTACTATTATAGAATGGATTTTAGGAGGAGAGCCCACCACTCACCCACGGATTGTCAATCCCGGTTATCTTTGGACAGAATAACCTAAGATTGCCAATCCGCACTCTCACAGATAGAGGAGAATGTGATAATAGCAAAGTAGCATGCACGATAATGACAAAAAACTCACCAACGCGACACAACCATGCGATACGGTAGAATTCTCAGAACCACAATATTGCAATATTTCGCAAAAATCCGAACATAAATTCGACACGTGTTTCACCTCTAAACGAGGCATTCTCAAGAACGCTAGACCAGGTCGTCGCAGGCGTCACCCAAAGACGTTAAGTATGATGTGTTATTGAAATTAGCAGTCAGGAGCAATTGTCAGGATGGCTGAATTGGTAAAGCATCTGGACGGTATCCAGAAGATGCAGGTTCAAATCCTGCTCCTGACTGTTATTTTCGATTTCACATTTTTCACTTTGTGTTTAATATATAGTGCTAAGCATGTCAAATGCTAAAAATATATATAAAAATATCTAAATATTTAAAGGGTTTGCGTCATTATTAGGTAAAATCTTAATTGTAAAATTAAGTTTACCTGGTCGGTATAATGTATGAAAATACTTCCGACAGATGGCGCAGGCGTCACCCAAAGACGTTAAGTATGATGTGTTATCGAAATTAGCAGTCAGAAGCAACTGTCAGGATGGCTGAATTGGTAAAGCATCTGGACGGTATCCAGAAGATGCAGGTTCAAATCCTGCTCCCGACTGTTATTTTCGATTTTACATTTTCACTTTGTGTTTAAAGCCGTCCATTTATTAATTTTCTGTCTTGTAGAGTTCCACATATTGGCCCATGGTTTCGACATAACTGATTTGGCAACAAGACATAGGTCATGGGAATATGTTTGAAAATGCTCTAGAGTGCCATGTTGAACAGCGAATTTGGCACAGGTGTCTGCTGTCGTATTGCCTGGAATACTTGTGTGACCAGCTATCCAAGCGAGGACAACATTGATGTTGAGATTATGGCACTCTATGAGGGCCACCCTAATTTTCAACATAATAGGGTACAAGGGAGCGGATCTAAAAGGGTTGGACAGGATTGATTGAAAACAGCTCTTAGAGTCTGAGAAAATGATGGTATTATTAAGATTATGGGCTTTGACAAAGAATATGGCTTCCAAGAGAGCCCTCTTCTTTTTTTTTTTGGCTTCTCCAGTGAAGACCGAGGTGGAGGGAGGACACTTGAAGTTGAGGCATATTTTGCTGGAGGGGTACCACACAGCAATACCAACTGCACTTTCTGAGGATAATTTAGAAGCGTCAGTATAAATGTGATGCCACCCATAATAATGCTAGTTAAGGCTACTATTGAACGTGCTTCTAGCATTGGGACTCTTTTTGTCAATGCCGAAGTACAGAAGGACGTTTAGACGAAAAACTAGAGCGTCATATGGCATAAGATACAGTGGGTTTGTTGGATACTGAATAACCGGGTTGGGGAGTTGAGAGAAGGTTTTATAGCTGAGAAGTAGGGGAGGGAGTTTATCATGATTCTGATAGAGCCTGAGAAGTTTCTGGAGTTTAGGGAGTAAGGGATGGTTGGAATATTGAACAATCTTGAAAAGATATCTATCGGCCAGGAATTGCCTGCGTACCGCCAGAGGAGGATCGCCACACTCCACCTGCATTGCATTGATGGGGGACGATTTCATTGCTCCTAAGATAATGCGCAAGCACTTGGGTTGGATTTTGTCAAGATTATCCAAATTTAGTTTGTTACAGGGGGATAGTAGGATTGAGCCATAGTCGAGGTGGCTTCGAATAATAGCATTATACAGAAGTTTCTGGGAATAAGGGTGGGAGCCCTACCAGACTCCAGAAAGGGAACGCAAGATATTAATATTTTTTTTCACATTTCTGTGTTATCCTTGAGAAGTGATCGAAGCCGGTCATTCTAGAAAGTATATACTAGTATCCAACATAAGACCTAAAAATTTAACGACATTGTTAAACACAAAGTGAAAAATGTGAAAACATATAATATGTTAAAACATAGAAAATAACAGTCATGAGCAGGATCCTGCTCGTGACTGTTATTTTCAATTTCACATTTTTCACTTTAAGTTTAATGTATAGTGCTAAGCATGTCAAATGCTAAAAATATATATAAAAATATCTAAATATTAATGACATTGTATTGGGGGATCTGAGAACCTTGGACTGAAATTTTTAGTGGTGGAATTACTCTTTTTTTTTGTGAAAACAATGGACGAGCTTTTCGACGGAGAGAGCGATAGGCCATGTTCATCCAACCAATCATTAAGGTACCCCAGGGCCAAATTAATACGGGAGGAGGCTTCTTCTATGCAAGATGAAGAGACATAACACAAGATTATCAGCATACTGCAGGACCTCGCAAAAGGAGTCAACAGTCTGCTCAATATCATGCATATATAGACTGGAGAGAAGTGGACTAAGGACAGAGCCTTGAGGTAGGCCCCTCCAAATCTTATTAGGAGGAAGAAAACCAGAACTAGACTTGACAAGGACAGATCTCTCCACTGACAGGCTAAGGACAAAACGAACTAACTTCTTAGGGAATCTCAGCTGTGAGAGTTTTCTCCGGAGAACCGGAAGTAAGACGCTGTCATAAGCTGCCGTGATGTTAAGAAATACCCCCACCAGATATTTTTTCTCTGAAAGCAATCCGGATTTCCGAGGTTAAGATACTTAGGTTGTCAATGGTACTCATACCCTTCCTGAACCCGTACCGAGACGCAGCGAATAAGGAACCATTACCAGCCAACCACTCAAGACGCTGTTTCACCAAAAGTTCACAAATTTCACAATCACAATTTTTCGATTTCATATTTTTCACTTTGTGTTTAATGTATAGTGCTAAGCATGTCAAATGCTAAAAATATATATAAAAATATCTAAATATTTAAAGGGTTTGCGTCATTATTAGGTAAAATCTTAATTGTAAAATTAAGTTTACCTGGTCGGTATAATGTATGAAAATACTTCCGACAGATGGTGCAGGCGTCACCCAAAGACGTTAAGTATGATGTGTTATCGAAATTACCAGTCAGGAGTAATTGTCAGGATGGCTGAATTGGTAAAGCATCTGGACGGTATCCAGAAGATGCAGGTTCAAATCCTGCTCCTGACTGTTATTTTCGATTTCATATTTTTCACTTTGTGTTTAATGTATAGTGCTAAGCATGTCAAATGCTAAAAATATATATAAAAATATCTAAATATTTAAAGGGTTTGCGTCATTATTAGGTAAAATCTTAATTGTAAAATTAAGTTTACCTGGTCGGTATAATGTATGAAAATACTTCCGACAGATGGTGCAGGCGTCACCCAAAGACGTTAAGTATGATGTGTTATCGAAATTAGCAGTCAGGAGTAGTTGTCAGGATGGCTGAATTGGTAAAGCATCTGGACGGTATCCAGAAGATGCAGGTTCAAATCCTGCTCCTGACTGTTATTTTCGATTTCATATTTTTCACTTTGTGTTTAAAATTTCACTGACTTTGCAGAGAGTTGGAGATAGAGCAATGGGTCTATAACTACGAGGATTAAGAGGGTCCTTACAAGGTTTAAGAATGGGGATAATGATTTAGGATTTCCACTGACCCAGGACTATTCCAAAGTCGAAAAAGGAGTTAACCAGGGAGAGAAATAGGTTTTTGGATAACTCAGAGGATTTCGTCAAAAAGGAGTTCGGGATGCCATCAATGCCTGGGGTAGTGTCTGAGAGGCCATCAAGAGCAAGGGTTAATTCCATGATAGAGAAAGGGGAATCAAAGTGGTTTGTTGAAGGAAGGAAACAGAGCGGAAGGTAAGGAGGATGAACAAGGAACAGAAGGGGGGGCAAGATTGTCCGAAAAGGCCTCTAGCCATGATGATCATTGGCTAAAGGATTATCATAGTTGCAAGAGCCTTTAAAGCGCCTAATTTATTTCCAAATTAGAGATGGAGAAGTTCTGGGTGATAAATTCTCACAGAAACCTAACCATCCTTGACTTTTCTTTCTTTTCACTAGTCTTTTGAGTTTTGCAGCTGCATGCTTATATGATTGGAAATTTTCTACAGACATACATTGACCATACGCTCTCTCAGCTGCGCAACGTGCAGTAACCGCTACTGTACATTCAGAATCCACCAAGGAGAGGAGACTCTAAAGGCTTTTGCAGGTTTCTTGCTAGGGATGTGAAGATAAGCACTAGAAATAATACAGTCAATGTATGTGTTGTAGGAAGCGAGAGGGGAGTTTGACAAGTTCTGAGAAGGAGAGCAGAGAGAGAGAGAGATCAACAGCACTTTTCGGATTCTTGGAAGGTAGAACTCTACGGGTGGGAGAACCATCGTTGAGGAGACATAAATTAGCCTCATCAAAGAGGTCTAGAAGTGAATGGCCGAAAAGATCTGTATAGGCATGTCCCCATATGGTATTGTGAGCATTGAAATCTCCCATGAGTACCAGGGGGGGAGGGATACTGGATAGGACATAAAGGATATCAGGGATTAAAGAAGATTTAGGATGAGGAATATAGACAGAAACAAAGGATATATCTAAGGATCTGACAGCAACAATGTTGAAGTCAGAGGGATGGAAATTTTGGAAAAAGGTAGAGACCGTCTTATTAATAAAGCACTCCCTGCATAACCATTGGCATTGTCGTCCCTAAGACAGGAGAATCCCAGAATACTAAAATGTACTCCAGGACTCAACCATGTCTCAGAGACAGCAACGACTGACGGATGATAAGCATTGATTAAGTGGAACAGCTCATGCTTTTTTGTTTGAATGCTGCGACTGTTCCACTGAATCACCACAATGGGATCCATTTTTGGAGAAGATGAAGGAGATTTGGTTAGAGGCAACGTGGGACGGTATTTGTAAAGGGTTTTGTATGATTAAGTCAAAAAGGATATTTAAAACCTAACATATCCGGTTGAAAACTAGGGAGGCCACTGCCAAGAGCAGAGCCATTGGGCATTGATGGCCTAGGATCGGACACTATTAGGTTGTGAGTAGCCTTATCATATGATTGCCGTGATTGATTTGCCGTGTGGGGCCGGCTTTAGAATTGTCCCACCCTTCTCTACCCACGGGAATCGTAAGAGTCGACTAAGGAAATACCGAGGGAGTGGGCAGCAGCACTCCCTCGAGTATTTACAACATCCACTGCGATCGCCAACCCACCTGCCAAGTGTGGCGATTACGGCATTATCACCCATGACGGGACCGCTCGTTGTGGCGTCCTCTTGGGGAGGCCTATGTCCTGCAGTGGACGATGAAAGGCTGATGGATGGATGGATATCATATGATTTGCCCAAGGGGGATCTAGGTTTAGGTGAGGAATAAGTGGTTTTAACATAGGAATGAGTGGGCTGGGATCTATGGGAGTAGGATAGGGATGTATCGAATAGGGATTTGGGGGCCATAGGTTGAGAGAAGAGGTCTTTAGCTACTTCAGAGTAGGAACGGACTACTGGGGGGAACTGGGAACAGGCCTCTTCGTATGATACACATTCCTGAGCCATAACTGATTTTTTTGATTTTTGTCTGTGTTGTTCGGGGCAGTCCCTGCTTGTTGCAAAGTGCCGTCCAGAACAATACAGGCATGTCTCACCAAAGTGCTCTTTGGAGCAACGGAAGCACCTTGGTTTCGATCGGCGCTGTGCCTTTGTATGTCCGTATCTACAGCAGGAGTGACATTGGATAGTGGGGTAGAAGTAGATATCGACCGGAAGGGAAGCATAATAAAGAAAAATTCTAGAGGGTAGGGACTGACCTTGGAAGGTGATGACAACAGATTGAGTGGGTGACTAAGCTACTTTACCATCTTCGAAGCATTTTCTGTTAAGGCGGCGGGCTTTTAATATCTTATCGCAACCTAGGGGAATTACTATGTCCTTCGCTAAGTCATCCATAGACAGGTCAGTGGGAACCTGTCCCACCAAGCCCATTCTAGTGACATTAAAAATAGGGATTGATGCATTATACTGACAGACGGGGAGAATAGGAGATGTGAAAACAGCATTAGCATCATTTGCTGAAGAAAATTCAACCGAAACTTTATAACGGCTGACTTTTTTGACGCCACCGGGGACTACGTTTTTTATTTTATGGGAAGTTAAAAACTGTCCAAACTTGATCGGGTGTATAGAAGTGCCAGCTGCAGGATCAGGGCAGCTGCGCGCAACGTTTACAATAAAAGGTCCCTTGTCATCATTAGAATAGGTGTTTACGGCACCAATAGCGGAAGGGTGAATATAAACTGTCTGTATGGACGGTACAGTTAGGGCCGGAGAAGTTATTTGTTTTTTAGTAGGGTGGGGGATCGACGTCGCTTTGCATACGCCTCTTCGTTCCAGAAACTGACGTACTTGCAATAGTTATCATGGGGTCAGGGGGATCTGAGGGATCCGGCGCAGGGAGTGGCGACAACGGGTCTTCACAAAGTATTTTTGAGGTTAACCTCAAACACGCTAGTAGGACTTACACAAACAAAAAATACTTACCAACACCTTACCAACTAATTTTACATTACACCAAAACCACTTAGGCCGATAAGCAGCGGTTTAGTCGCTAACACTTCCGGGGGCAGAATCATCACTCTTTCTTTTATAATTAGTTTGTAAGCGTCAAATACCATTTTCTTACTGTCATTCTGTGTCGTAGACATGTCGTAGACTGCTTGTTAAAACATTACGGTCCAGTATTTCGATAAAATAAAATAAATTAATTCCATTATTATCTCTTTATTTACATTATATCTTACAACTAAATACATTTTTAAATATAAATATTATGAAAAATAATAAAATATTTAAAAATATAAAAAGTGTGTAGACTAGACCCACCGGCAGCGGGTACAAGGGCCAAACTGCCAGTGGTTAGGGACCCAGAGACAGAAACTTCCTCATGCGTTCCGTGTCCAGAAGTACCGCTTTCTGTATGAAACCCTTGATCCAAATACCCAACGTGAGCCTCTTAAGATGTTGGTCGAGGCTCTTGGCTATGAGTCCGTTTACTGAAACCACTATTGGCACAATGATTGCCGAATCTACATCCCACATGTCAACCATCTCGTGAGCCAAGTCTAGATACTTAATCTGTTTATCTTTCTCGGCCTTTACAAGATTCTCCTCATGTGGGATAGTGATATCAAATATCATTGCCCGGCGCTCAGATCGATCAACCAACACAATATCAGGTCTGTTGGCCACAACAGACCTGTCCGTGATGATTGATCGATCTCAATACAGTGTGACACGACCATTTCGAGAACTGGCTCAGCTACATACCTGTAGTAAGGTACCTCTACGTCCACAAACATGTATTTCAGAGCAAGTTGTTGGTGGATGATCCTGGCCACTTGCTTATACCTGTGCAAGTACTCACTGTTAACAAGACGAGAACAACCAGAGACAATATGCCTAAGGGACTGACCAGGATGGTGGCAGGCACAGCATATGTCAGCCATACCATCCCTCAGGATATGACTCCGGTAGTTGTTCGTCATGATAACTTCGTCAGCAATTGCACAGACAAAACCTTCGGTTTCCCCAAATAGGATACCGAAACGTAGCCAGGCCACGGAAGCCATGAAATCTACGTCCGGGCCATGTAAGGCCCGGTAAAACCTTCCGTGGAGTTCCTTGCTCTGCCATACACCCCTGCGATCGTCAGTACCAAGTACCACAGGCCTGCGCCAATTCTCCTTAGCCAAGGAGCGTGGAGTGAGTCCGGAATCTACAGTGACCACATCACGATGCATATCCTTATCAGTATGAAGGAAATATTCCCTAAGGTTGAACACCTCACGATTGTGCAAGGTCTTGGCATTTAAGAAACCTCGACCTCCACACTTTCGTGGGATGTACAGCCTCATTACCGATGAGCGAGGATGATGCATACGATATGCGGTCAATAAACTGCGGACTCTTCTATCCAGAGCATCAAGTTCAGTCTGAGTCCACTTGAGTATGCCGAAAGAGTACATTAGAAGTGGCATGACCCAACCGATGTAGGCGCGCACCTTGTTGCCACATGATATTGAGACTATTCAGTACTTTTTTCAGGCGGCCAAAGAAACGCTCCCGCAACGATTGCTTCATGTCCACCTCATTAATGCCCAGAGCTTGCGACATACCCAGGTATTTATATGTGTCAGTTACGAGGAGTGATCGCAAATGTGTACAATCCGAGAGTTGAACTCCCTCGGATTCCACTACCCGTCCTCGTTTTACATGCATGATCGCACATTTATCCACACCAAATTCTATCCCAATGGAATTACTAAAGGATTCAGTTAACTTTATTAACTCCATTAGTTGCAATCTGGTAGGGGCAAACAATTTGAGATCATCCATGTAATACAGGTGGGATATTTTGCTACCATCATCTCGCAACTTATAGCCTAGTCCTGAACCCTCCAATAAGGTACTAAGAGGGTTCATGGCTAAACAGAACCATAAAGGACTCAAGACTGTCAACCTGAAATATACCTCGCTCAATCCATACAAGCTCACCATGACAATCCGGGGTCTGCCGATATACTGGATAGCAAAGAGCTGTCCTCCAATGACCCATACAAGACTTCAGGAAGGTGCATAAAGTTTCGTTAACTTTATATAACTCTAGCACCCTCAAGAGCCATGTATGTGGCACAGAGTCAAAAGCTTTTTTATAGTCTATCCAGCATGTCATCATATCCTTTTTCCTAGGGCGAGCCCGTTGGCTAATGGCCACATCAATAAGAAGGAGCTCCTTAGTACCACGGCCCCCATTCCTACATCCATTCTGAGAGTTGGACATGATCGAATAAGTATCAATATGTTTAGTAATTTTGGTTCTCAGAATGGATGTAAGAAGCTTATAGAGTGATGGTAAACACGTGATAGGTCTATAATTACCTGGTTCCGTGGTACTACCTGATTTATGGAGCAAATGAGTGAGGCCAGTCGTCATAAAATCCGGCAGCGACCCGGATTCCACAGACGATTGAAACTGTGATGCCAAACGAGCATGTGAACTGCGTAGCCATTTCAGCCAAAAGTTGTGCAGTCCTTCCGGTCCTGGAGATTTCCAATTTGCCAAAGAACGGACTGCACTGACTACGTCTTGTTTTCTATAAAGATTTTGTCCATTGTTGGGATTGTTTCACATGCTTGTTTAACTTTCTCAATCCGATCACCTTCAGAGTGTATGATGGGCACCAACCAGATGCTGCGCCAAAATTTATTTGTAGCTTCAGCATCGGGTGTCTGCACATCACACACAGCTTCGCGAGGTCGCTCCCAGCTTCTATAGACTGATTTTTCATTACTTTGAAACATGCGGTTCACAATATAACTATCCATACGTTTTTTGTATCTGCGAACTCGATTTGCCCATGCATAGAGTTTTTGCTTCAGGAAGTCGATGCGCTCCATTACACGGGCCATAAAATCTTGAGGCCTGACACCAGTCCCCAAGAATGTCCGCTTTACGAAGCGCATTACTCGTGGGCGTATATTGCCCAACCTGAAGCAATCGAGTTTGCTGATTAACACCCTTATGTCGGCGATACGACACTCAATCCTACACTGCCATGACGGTTTTGCGTTCAGAGGCCGCATAAAGGACTCCCTTTTTAAGAAAGTGAGTCCAGCTATACGGCACGCAGCAACGGCCGTACAGTACAAGATGGAGTGTGTATCGGAAAGACTATTGCTAGTGTCTAAGTAATTAGACAAAAGCGAGTCAAGTGTCCTAACCAGTAACATGTTCCTTCTATGCATGGGTAATCGAGGCAGATGTGGCCTAAATTCTATGGTTCGAATCTATGCTCATGAATCGCATATTCCAAAACGGCTCTTACCTCCTCACAGTACTGGTGGTCCACAGAATAAGTCTCATCACCCCCATCCACACATGCCCTTTGTGTAACGGGTTCGTGAGAGGATGTTATAGCCGGTGTTTGCGAAAGAGTAGGGGTAACATGACTAGTCTGTAAAAACTCCGAGCGTAACCGATCAAGCACGATGTCATCCATCATATGACATCGTTGAATGGCCCGTACTTGGTCCGATAGTCGT
The DNA here is from genome assembly GCA_948253155.1 of Leucoma salicis. Classification (NCBI taxonomy): domain Eukaryota; kingdom Metazoa; phylum Arthropoda; class Insecta; order Lepidoptera; family Erebidae; genus Leucoma; species Leucoma salicis. Next base: position 22,532,396 of record OX411814.1, on the reverse strand, counting down.
TGAGCCGAGACGTTGATAGCCGGTTCAAGGCCCTGAAACAGAGGGAGCATACGGTCACGGTATGCGGTGACATTGGTTCCCCCCCCCTGTAGCCCCGAAATATGCGCGCATGACATTTTCATTTATTGGTCTAGTCCATTTCATGTGCCGCACATTACCACTGGCAGTGGGGACCTTGTCTGAGGCCGGTGGGCCTCGAGGTCCTAAACTATCCTGTGGCCGGGCTTTCTCACGCCGACATACAGGTGGCGGGCGGCGACGTCGGCGGAGAGAAGTACTCGTCGATTGAGCTCGAGCTCAACGCGAGCGGTGTGACCGTTTCCGCTGATGCGGTCACCGGTAGCTGCGACGCGGAGTTGTGCGCCGAATTCGGAGGTAGTAGGCGCGCTGTTTTTGCTCTGGATCTTGTTATCATAATTATACGGGAGCTGCATTATCATATTTTTATATTTTTCATTTTGACGTGGATGACAAACGTCATGTTGCATATATTATAACTAGTTTATTGAATATTCACGAGACTTTACTCTATGACTTTGAGTAATATTGTTGGGATTCTGCCCCCGGAAGTGTTAACGACTAAACTGTTGCAGAATTGTAGTGCGATTTATCTGCTTCGAGTTTTGTTTTTCGTGAGCTTTTCGGCCTAAATGGTTTCTGTGTAGTGTAAAATTAGTCGGTAAGGTGTTGGTAAGTGTTTTTTGTTTGTGTAAGTCCTACTAGCGTGTTTGAGGTTAACCTCAAACATGCTTTGTGACGACCCGTTGACGCCTCCCCCTGCGCCGGATCCCCCTGATCCTATGATAACTAATGTAAATGGGCCAGTTTCTGGAACAAAGAGGCGTATTCAAAGCGACGAAGATACTCCTACTAAAAAACAAATAACATCTCTGGACCTAACTGTACCGTCCATTCAAACAGTTTATATTCACCCTTCCTATGCTATTGGTGCTGCAAACGCTTATTCTAATGATGACAAGGGACCGTTTATTGTACATGTTGCTCGCAGCTGCCCTGATCCTGCAGCTGGCACTTCTATCTGCCCCATCAAGTTTGGACAGTTTTTAACGTCTCATAAAATAAAGAACGTAGAAATAAAGTTACGGTTGAATTTTCTACAGCAAATGATGCTAATGCTTTTTCCATGTCTCCTATTCTTCCTCTCTGTCAGTTTAACGCATCTATTCCTATTTTTAATGTCACCAGAATGGGCTTGGTGAGATAGGTACCCACTGATCTGTCTATGGATAATTTCGCGAAGGACGTAGTAATTTCCCTAGGATGAGGTAAGGTGTTAAAAGCCCGCCGACTTAACAGAAAATGCTTTGAGGACGGTAAAGTTACTTGGGTACCCACTCAATCTGTTGTCATCACTTTCCAGGGTCAGTCCCTCCCCTCTAGAATTTTCCTGTATTACACTTCCCTACCGGTTGAAATCTACCTCTACCCCACCATCCAGTGCCACTCCTGTTGTAAATATGGACATACAAAGGCACAATGCCGGTCAAAACCAAGGTGCTTCCGCTGTTCCAAAGAGCATATTGGTGAGTCCTGTGAAACACCAGAAACCGAGGCAATATGCCTGTATTGCTCTGGGCGGCACTTTGCAACAAGCAAGGATTGCCCTGAACAACACAGACAAAAATCAATAAAATCGGTTATGGCTCAAGAATGTGTGTCATACGAGCAGGCCTGTTCCCAGTTCCCACCTGTGGCACGTTCCTACTCTGAAGTAGCCAAAGAACTCTTCTCCCAACCTATGACCCACAAATCCTCATCTGATAATCCCCATCCCACCCCCATAGATCCCAGCCCACTAACTCCTATGTTAAAACCACATATTCCACTCCTAAACCTAGATTTTCCCCGGGTAAATCATATGATAAGGCTACCCATAACTTAATAGTGTCCGAACCTAGGCCATCAATGCCTAATGGCTCTGCTCTTGGCAGTGGCCACCCAGGCTTCCAACCTGATATGATAGACTTCCTTTTAAATGTTCTTATTGATTTCATCTTACAAAATCCTTACCAAATACCGTCCCACGTTGCCTCTAAATTTTCCCAAATCTCATCCATCTTTTCCAAAAACGGATCCAGTCGTCGTGATTCAGTGGAACAGTCGCAGCATACAAACAAAAAAGCATGAGCTGTACCACCTAATCTACTTTTATCAGCCATCGGTCATTGCTGTCTCTGAGACATGGCTGAGTCCTGGTGCACGTTTTAGTATACCAGGATACTCGTGTCTTAGGGATGACAATGCCAATGGTTATGCTGGGAGTGCTTTAATAATAAAGCACTCTGTACCTTTTTCCCAAATCACCATCCCCTCCCATCCCCCTGACTTCAACATTGTTGCGGTCAGATCCTTAGGCATATCTTTTGTTTCCGTCTATATTCCTCACCCTAAATCTTCTATAATCCCAGGTATCCTTTATGCCCTATCCGGTTTCCCTTCCCCCATGGTACTCATGGGGGATTTTAATGCACACAATACCACTTGGGGACATGCCTATACAGACCTATTTGGCCATTCACTTCTGGACCTCTTTGATGAGGCTAATTTATGCCTCCTCAATGATGATCTCCTTTTTCGACATTGGAATAGCCCCAGATCAGTGGAAATCCCAAATCATTATCCCCATTCTTAAACCTGGTAAGGACCCTCTTAATCCTAGTAGTTATAGACCCATTGCTCTATCCCCAACTCTCTGCAAAGTCACTGAGCATCTGGTGAAACAACGCCTTGAGTGATTGACAGGTAATGGTTCCTTACTCGCTGGGTCTCAGTTCGGGTTCAGGAAGGGTATGTGTACCATTGACAGTCTAAGTATCTTAACCTCGGATATCCGGATTGCTTCCAGAGAAAAAAAATATCTAGTGGCGGTATTTCTTGACATTACGGCAGCTTATGACAGCGTCTTACTTCCGGTTCTCAGGAGTAAACTCTCACAGCTGAGATTCCCTGAGAAGTTAGTTCGTTTTGTCCTTAGCCTGTTAGTGGAGAGATCGGTCCTTGTCAAGTCTAGTTCTGGTTTTCTTCCTCCTAAGAAGATTTGGAGGGGCCTACCCCAAGGCTCTGTCCTTAATCCACTTCTCTACAGCCTATATACGCACGATCTTGAGCGAACTGTTGACTCCTTTTGCGAAGTCCTACAGTATGCGGATGATCTTGTGCTATATGTCACTTCATCTTGTATAGAAGAAGCCTCCTCCCGTATTAATATGGCCCTGGGATACCTTAACGACTGGTTGGATGATCATGGCCTATCCCTCTCTCCGTCTAAAAGCTCATCCATTGTCTTCACAAAAAAAAGAGCAATCCCACCACTAAACATTTCAGTCCAAGGTTCTCAGATCCCCCAATGCAACTTTGTTAAATTTTTAGCCTTATGTTGGATATTAGAATGACCGGCTTCCATCACTTCTCAATGATATCTGAGAAATGTGAAAAAAACATTGATATCCTGCGTTTCCTTTCCGGAGTCTGGTGGAGCTCCCACCCTTATTCCCAGAAACTTCTGCATAATGCTATAATTCGAAGCCACCTCGACTATGGCTCATTCCTATTATCCCCCTGTAACAAACTAAATTTGGATAAGTTTGACAAAATCCAATCCCAGTGCCTGCGCATTATCTTAGGAGCAATGAAATCGTCGCCCATCAACGCAATGCAGGTGGAGTGTGGCGATCCCCCTCTGTCAGTGCGCAGGCAATTCCTGGCCGGTAGGTTTCTTTTCAAGATTGTTCAAAATTCAAACCATCCCTTACTCCCTAAACTCCAAAAACTTCTCAGTCTTTATCAGAATCATGATAATCTCCCTCCCCTACTTCTCAGCTATAAAACCTTCTCTCAACCCAGTTATTCAGTACCCAACAAACCCACTGTATCTTATCCCATATGACGCTCTAGTTTTTCGTCCAAACTTCCTTCTGTACTTCGGCATTGACAAAGAGAGTCCCGATGCTAGAAGCACGTTCAATAGTCGCCTTAACCAGCATTATCATGGGTGGCATCACATTTATACTGACTCTTCTAAAAGTTCAGAAAGTGCAGTTGGCACTGCTGTGTGGTACTCCTCCAGCAAAATTTGCCTAAATTTCAAGTGTCCTCCCTCCACCTCGGTCTTCATTGTTGAAGCCATAGCCCTCCTAGAAGCCATACTCTTTGTCAAAGCCCATAATCTTAATAACACTATCATTCTCTCAGACTCTAAGAGCTGCCTCCAATCAATCCTATCCAACCCTTTTAGATCCTCTCCCTTGTATCCCATTATGTTGAAAATTAGGCTGGTCCTCTTAGAGTGTCATAATCTCAACATCAATGTTGTCCTCGCTTGGATACCTGGTCACACAGGTATCCCAGGCAACACAACAGCAGACGCCTGCGCCAAATTGGCTGTTCACCATGGCACTCTAGAGCATTTTCAAACATATTCCCATGACCTATGTCTTGTTGCCAAATCAATTATGTCGAAATCATGGAATAATATGTGGAACTCTACAAAGGTAGAGAGGGGCAAACATTATGCAAACATACAACCAGATATTCCCAACACTCCATGGTTTTATAAATTCCGAAAGTCCAATAAGTTGGCTATCTCCACAATATGTCGACTAAGACTAGGCCATTCCTGTACTCCTGTGTTCCTTGCCAAGCTCAGGATTAGGAGCACCACACTGTGTGAGTGTGCTCTGGACGAAGGAGACACAAACCACATCTTTTTTGCTTGTCCCAAATTTCGTTTTTCTCTCTTTGATCTCCTCCCCCGATCTGTTCCTCGTCCTATCTCTTGAAATGTCTGCTTTCTGACATCTTTTCCCCACCAATTAATAATGCCCTGTGTAAATTTGTAAATAGAAACAATATAAAACTGTAAATATATAAATGTCATCACTAACTTTACATGTTTCTAACATCAATTTGTTTGTTCTACTAACCATTAACAATGTGCTGTCTTATATGTTGTCCTGTCATTTATTTCAGTAAACCACTTCGGTCGTATCTCTAAGCCTGTCCATTAAACTGACCAAATTCTGCTTCAACCGCTGCATTCTCTTCCGTTTACGACACTACCATAAAGGACTTTGGCGGAATTGGGTCCTGCGGACGCAAAGCCAAAAGACAAAGAAGAAGAAAAATATTCACGAAGTTCTATTTGCATTTTATACTGAATTTATGATGTTATAGTATTTGGAATATTGGGAACTTATCAAAAGTGTATAAATATACTAAAATAATATTTTTCGACAAAGTCTGTTTGCGAACACAACTCTCCTTTCAGTGTTGCCAGAGCCATTATTATTATAACATTTAAATATATTGTATTACTTAAAATTATATTAATAACACATATACTCACACTATAGTTAGGCTACTCTCGTAAAAGACGACGTTGTCATGCTGAAAATCTTAGATAAATCGCGACTAAAGAAGTATTTACTTGAAAAACCGTTTATTGATTCAACGACCACCTCTAGTCGCCGTAGATATAGATAAGTAGTCTATGGTGTGTTCCCGTCTCCTGCCTAACCTACATTTCCCCATGACAGATTTGAATTTTGATGACGGATAGAAAAAGGTTATATTATACAGAAAGAGAGGGAATAGGTTGATTAAAATTTATTTAAATAACCAACACTGATTACTAAAAAAGCAATTATTTCTAGTATTTTACTGTGTAGTGCTTCGAAAGAAGTATAGGTTTATTTTATATTGATTCTAATATCCAAAATATAGCAACGTGTCCTAGGTTAGGCCGTTAGTGAAACATGCTAATGTATTTGAAATAACATGACTGAGAGGAAAATGTGCAAATTTTACAATTTAAACGTGCCTGAACGTCGATCTGGGGAAGGAGTTGGCCCAACGCAGAACCATGGAAACAATGAGGAAGACGAGAGGGTTGGTGACGAGGCGGTGCCTCCGCCAGTACCGCCACACGAGCACAAGCTTGAATATTGTTACTGGATGTGGTTCTCACGGCGGCCGCCGTCGCGCGAGCTGTCCGCCTCCACCACTGGTTACGTCCAGGTCTGACACCCCTACACCGAAAATTCATAACTTTGTGTAACACACTAACAATTTATTATGAAACTAACCTCTTTAACATATTTGTTTATAAATACACCACTTCATTTAGGTCATAGGCAGAAGCTTACAAGCTTATTTGTTTATGTGGACTTTTAAATTCAAATCCATAAAGTCATTTACATATATCCCACAAGAACTCCTTATTAAGACAAAAAATATTCTGTGTTGTGTGTATCCAGGCTATAATATGTACCAATGTCAATATACCTGTGAACTGCTCTTTTTTGGTTAAAAATCTTATATATTTTTTATCTAGTGTTTCATCTATCCACCTACCCAATTACATCTAAATCTGTTCAGTAGTTTTGGCATGATTGATGGGCAGACATTATAACATCCAAACATCTTCAAAAAGTTTTTGCATTTATAATATTAGTGGGATAAAAGATGACTATAAAGTGTGGAATATACATAATGTTTAGTAAATCTACATTTTAATTGAACAAGTGTGTTTATTTTCTGTAACAGCCAAAGCTTCAAAAAAATTCAGTAAAAATGTTAAATTCTAGTTGCTATTCTTTTATAAATTATATTCCTAATAGCTATGTGTAAATAGGCCAGTTCTGTTTATTTTTTAATTCCATGTGTAACGCTGGTAATAATAGAATGTAGGCATGCACTGAAAAGCATTTGTTTATACTTGGTCTGAAAATTATAGGGAGGCATTTGAATATAGAATTTTCTATAATAGTCACACATATACTAATTATATGCTTATTCTACCTACATATTACTTTATTGAGTACCTAAATGTTCAAAATGTGTTATCAGCAATTATGACACTGGTTACAACATAAGATTGAAAGCAATAATGAAAGATTTGCAAATATGTAAAGTGGTAATGCATATCCTACTAATATTATAAACATAATTCAATAAATTCGGTTTGTCCATGTAGACTCCAGAATATAAAGTAAGTATTTACAGCACTCTATGGCACACTAATTACATTTATGTAAAAATAAATACCCGTAGGATTTACGACGTCGAGCTGCGGAAAAATAGCCCGCGTTTACAATACAATACAACTACCCGTAGGAACCAATTGATTCCCGGGATAAAAGTAGCCTATGTCCTATTCTGGGTGCCATACTATAGGTATGCATAATTTTATAATAATTGGTGCAGTGTAACAAACAAACTCACTTTTGCTTGTATAATATTAGTAAGGATGTATATTCAGATGTTTGTTGCTCAAATCACAAAAAAAGCAGCCTAATGGTTCAGATAAAAAAAAAGTAAATAAAACCAAAGTCGCAGGTAGCAGCTCTAATAAAGCTACTCACTTTTTGGGATAATTGATCACACGTGACATGACAGTATATAAAGAAAAGCTGCTACATAAACAAACAGAATGTGTTATCAATTGATGATAAAACGAGACTATTATCAATAAAAGTGCATGTTTGTGATATTTGTATGTTGTATTAATGTATTATGTAATGATTATATTAATCCTAAATAATGTAATAAAATGATTGATGTTTGTCTTCTACGAGCTCTAACTATTTATATTATGCTGGAGAGTTTAAGTATCTTATCTATATAGGTTCTGGTATACGGCGACCATTCAAAACGTGCCGAAATCGGTCTTTTTTTGTAGGAGTATGTGACGCGCAGCTACCACCACTAACAAAATGGGGGGGTATAATTGCTGTACCTACATGTCGGTGCACCTTATACGAGCGGCGGCTGAACGAGGATCGGGAGGGGGGTCCTTCGAGCCGGATCAATGTTTACGCCCTAACAGGTTTAATACTAATATAGTGGACTGTATAAATAAGTTTAATAACAAATCAATATCGTAATACAATTTAAATGAAATAAATGCCCGTATCTATGTGCGTGACAGTCATAAGTGAAGCAAATAAATATGTAATATGGTCGGGCTTCTAGCGCGGCAGGTTGTTCCCCCCCTCCCGATCCTCGTTCAGCCATAGTAGAAAGAGTGGGGAAGTTGACCATCTCCGGCCCATTCCGCGATATAATTACCTACCATACTTGCCTGTCTTAGGGTTGTCACTTTTAGCTAAATTTTAATTCAGTGCGTAGAAATTGGCAAGGGCCGGGAAGTTGTATTTTTTACTTGTAATCGTTTAGGTAAAACCGACCTCATTAACTCTGAACCTAGACGACACAACACAGATTATTTTAACTTACGATTATTACTTAGACGTAGATATAGTACCTACAATACTGAGAAATCGACATGACATGACATTTAGACAGCCAAACACACAGTAATAAGTTCGCCTGCGATTATCACACATTTTTCATTTATTTAGCAGTGCCGAAAAGCCGTGACGCACGAACCTTGTGCGGCGTTAGCCCTGACTGGAGTACTGAGAAACGGGTCGAGATTTTGTTAGAGTGTGCGGATACTATGGCGCACACATACAAGCCTCGCACGGTGCGTTTGTATGAAGATAACCTACTTCCCACTCTTTCTGCTATGGTTCAGCCGCCGCTCGTGGAAGGTGTGCCGACAGTACATAATAAATATATTGGGCATAAGGATCCAATATAAGAGGTGCCAATTGGCTCACTAGCCTACAAGTCAGCAGGTTTTTTTATCGAGTATTCCTATTCTCTTATATTTAGTAGGTATGTCTGCTTAATTTTACACCCTTGGTCAACTTGAAACCTCTGAAATACTCTTGGTCCATTATCACAAGACTTAATAAAATAGTATTCTTATACAATTTTAATGTGTTTTTCAGGCGTTACGTCTGGTGGGTAGGGTGGCCAGCGTGGAACAGTGGTGGGGGCTATACACGCATCTCGCGCGGCCGTCGGAACTGCCACCATTGTCAGACTTACACCTCTTCAAGATCGGCATCAAACCTATGTGGGAGGACCCCGCTAATGTTAATGGTGGCAAATGGGTAAGCTTCTGTTGACTAAATAAAATAAAGTTTTGATCTTGTCTTCCTTGGACTAAAAATAATATTTGCAATATAATATGGCCAACTATGTAAAAAATGTGTGGGGCCGACTTTAGAATTGTCCCACCCCTCTCTACCCATGGGAGTCGTAAGAGCCGACTGAGGGAATACCGAGGGAGTGGGCAGCAGCACTCCTTCGAGTATTAACAACATCCACTGCGATCGCCAACCCGCCTGTCAAGCGTGGCGATTACGGCACTATCCCCCATTCATGGGGAGGCCTATGTCCAGCAGTGGACTTTAAAAGGCTGATGGATGGATGGATGATGTAAAAAATACATGTGTGCTCAGAAGAACCTGCACATGCATCTTCATTGACCTGGAAAAGACGTACAATCCGAAAGGTGGAATAGATAAGTACCAGGGAAGTATAGAACGCTCACAACTTGGACTGGCCAAAGCTGGAGTTATTGGAAATTTTAGTCTGGTTTACGCCAGGGGATGGCGTTAAGCCTCTACATGTTTCCCCTGATTATAAGACGTATGTTTTGACATCGGACATATAAGAGAAAGTAGAACGAGAATGAGAGAATGCCGACGACATTGTTTTTGTCGGAGATCATGCACTTGAATGGATGGTTTGTATGAATGAGAACTTGAGAAAGAAAGCTATAAATGTTGATGCTGATAAAACCAGTGATAGAGGGGATCTGTAGTAAAAAACATGTAGTGCCGAACCCATGAAGTGGGAAAAGTTTTATAACGATTTTTTTTTCATGTACACTTTCTGTCTAATATATAATGTAAAACAGATATCCCACTTCTTGTCAGACCCAGATCAGATACCACACTGTTTAGTCTATTCATAATAAAAAAAGACTTTAAGTGATAAGTTAAATGAGGTGGCCTGTGTTCCAGGTGGTGCGATTACGGAAAGCGCAGACAGGTCGCGCGTGGGAGGACCTTTGTATGGCGATGTTGGGAGAACAGTTTATGGTGGGACCAGAGCTCTGCGGGGTCGTACTCTCCGTGCGGTTCCAGGTATAACTCACTGCATTTTGCCTTTCCAATTTTAATGCGTTGAAATAAACTCGAGTGGTTCTAGAGCAGGTCACTCGTGGTAATGTGAATACATATACTTAGCTTGATAACTAACCAACATTATCGAATCTTACTGACAGAACTAAGACTTTTCTGGCATGTGGACTACACATGCTAAATTTCATGATGACCGGTTGAGTAATTATTGCGAGAAAACGTAACAAACAAAAAAACTCCTATAATATCATAGTAAGGATGCCAGTGGGGATGCTGTTTTGTATAGAGTGCGTTGTCTTTGTTAGCAGATATCCTGGCTGAGCTTTACTTAAGTTTTTTAATTGAGCATAATGGGCTAGAATAATTTTTTTAACCATAAATAAGTCAGTAATTGATCATCTAGATTATAAAGTAGATTACTTCTAAAAAGATACTTGTGTAATCGTGATACATAATGGGTGCTTGCCAAAATGTACAAAAATGTGCAAACCCAACGAATAAACTACTAATGTATTATTGACGCTAAATTGATCATCATGTGGCATATTACGATTTAGCATAAATAATCCAAGACCCTATTCACAATGCACATAAAAAAAATGATAAAAAACTGAAATTTACAATCATCTCTGTAGCCTTATTCCAAACTTTGCTGCGGTCGACTTCCGATCAGCCCCTTAGAATGAAAAACGAAACTTAAGGTGAACTTTCGTTTCGAGTCATTGTGATTGATCAACAGTCCGACGTGTGATTCCTGATTAGTCGAGATTTCGACGTGTGATTCAGGTGACCAATCACAATGAAGCAAAACGAAAGTTCATCTAACGTTTCGCTTTTCATTCTAAGGGGACTATTCGGTTAAGCTGATTCATCAGTATTTACACGCAGCGACCGCTTAGTTGATCATCAATGTATGTAATGGCATTTGACATACATTGTGACGCGGCAGGACGACCACCTAGCGGTGTGGCACCGCACGGCGTCGGACACGGCGGCGGCGGCGCGCGTGCGGGACGCCCTGCGACGCATCCTGCAGCTGCCCGCGTCCGTGCCCATCGAGTACAAGGCGCACGGCGACTGCCTGCGCGCCTCCGCCCCCGCGCACCCCGCCCCGCCCGACCTCGACCCCGAGCCGCCCCGCTCCTAGCGCGCGCGGGCCCTCACCTACACCAACTGGAGGTAACCGGAGCGGACAATTTGCCTTATCGTTTTCGTGTCTAGGAAATACTGTACTGCCGCCCGAAGCTAAACGGCTCTGTCCAACATTCAGACAGATAATTATGTCCGTTCATCTAAAAGCGGTAACACTTAAATTTTAATATAAAAATGACATTAGCTTGTTTCCCAAACTGGGGTCGAGTCGTTTTTGTACAAAAATGTAGAATACGAAATTGATTAGAATAAATAGAATTTAATGCCGATTGCACTGACGATCTCAGACATTTTGTGTAATGATAATCACGTATTTCAATATGGCATTATTCTTTTCACGTTTCTACAGTGTTTTCCCTGTTATCTTCAACCTGTCCAGTCTATTTTGCTATGTAATATAAATTTCGTTACCTCTGGTCGTAATTACTTTTGCTGCCCTACTATCGATGAACTGTGAGCGAGTAAAACCCGTAATAGTAAATGACGTCGGCGGGTCTCGGCCCCTCCTGCCGGCGGTGTACATAGTTAGTCGTGAAGATGAAGGAATCTGCCGACGTGCGCGACTTCGCCCCGCCACATTGTACAGATTAAACCTGAATTGATATGAAAATAAAAATCAGAATTTGTACACTTTAATGTTTGTTTTTTTTATTACTTAAATTTCCACTGAAGTCAAAACTGGAGTAATTTTCTAGGGTTATCTATCTGCACGTCCTGTACAGAAAGATAACCCTAGAAAATGACTCCACTCACCTGACTGTTGTGGTGGACAACCATCATTGCAATGATACGCAATTTTATAGTACATATTAGCAAAAAATATGACACGGTCCTCTTCCTAGCCGCGGTTGTAGTACAGAGAGGCAAAAGTACTGATCCGGCTCGAAGGACCAAAGGTAAGCGAAAAAGATTCAATTATCCTAATTATTGTTTGGATAGTTGAACTACTTTGTATATTATTTTTTCGGTTTAGTCATTTATAATAGGCTAAGTGAGAATGTGACCAATGACCCACCTGATGGTAAGTGGTAATAGCTGTTCATGGACTTGCAGCTCACAATTTCTTTTTACGTATGGGAAATGAATGAATGGACGGCTATCTCCGGCTCCAACCATAACACGCAAAGATGCATGCTCGATCACAAGATCGTCCAGAAAATTGTGGTACCTACCCGCTGATTAGATTACTAGTGAATAATCCCATTTGGTACCCAGCCTTAACATCAGTAATTCAATGGGTGATAATTGCTTATTTCCCTTAGTCGCCTCGTACGACATCCATAGGAAATAAAAGGGTGGTGACACGTGTCTTCTTCCGTCACCATACGAACTTCTAGTATTAGATTTGCTTGTCCCAGCATGAATGGGCCGACTCGGTCGGGAAATATATATTGTTTCGTGTGGCGAGTGAGAGCGTCGGAAGCCTAATCCTCTCCTTATCTTCTTACTATCCTTCCTCTCTTCCATTGCCTTGGGAGTTTGCGACGCGCGAGTGATGCCTCTGGTGTTGTTAGCATCTATAGGATACGGTAGCCGCTTACCGTTTAGTAGCTAGGCCGTACGGTTATAAGCCACCTGCGTAGTAAAAAAAAGACAGACAAAGTACCTTAAGGATAATTAGTGTATTAAATAGGACAAATAAATTAGCATGTTGGTCTAGAAAATATATTTTAATACATCAAATTTCAACAGACGTTCACGTCGTTAATTTAAAATAAATGATAAACATGGCCATTGAGACATTAGTTATACGACTACACGGTTCATCGACAAACGTAATGTCTAATAGATTCTATATAGCTACCAAAATCTAAAAACTGACTACTCATTTTACAATAATTTTCTTAGTTTATTACATTAAAGTTGTGAACACACTAAGTGATATTATTATTCAAAAATAGGCCTCTTTTTACTATGCATAATTATATCGTCGCTTAAGTGATTAAAAATAATTAAGCTACAAAAAATGTTAACATAGGTATTTAAATAAAAATCAGACTTATTAGTTATCACCTAGAAATGTTTTTGCCGCTAGATTTTACAAATTAAAAGTGAGTATTATGTTGTTCCGAATTCCACTTCGTCAATTGTGACTTGGCTCTATTACTGGCAACAATATTTTCATATTAAAGGATCTGAACAGTGTGTCCACAACCTAAAACTGACATTTAGAAGAAAATCTTATTATAAACTACAATATTTACATTTGGCAACATTACTTAGTCTATGTGTGTTGATATGCACACGGCATAGGTAAATCAAATTCATTGTTGATTTCCCATTGATATTTCAATTATGCTCTAAAATCACAATTTATTTTCAATGATATTTTTTTTTATTCGCTAGTCACTTTGAAGCGTACACAAATGGCTACACATACGGTATTGCCATAGATGTAAACAATAGTGAGGTAAACGAACAAAATCACAGATTTTCTTTACAAACAAAGTGCGTTTATAACAATCTACATTACTTTAGGAGGCGGTCCATGGCCTAAATATATTTTTTCTGATTATTCAAAATTTATTGGAGTCTAAATCGGTCTTGCTTGAAAAAAATGTTGGAATATTCAATCTTTAAAAAATTAATAAGTTGTTGTTAGCCAGCAATGCACTCGCTGATGGGTAAGTGAACATTAATATTAAGAAATTACATAGTGGTCAGTTTATCTGTTTTTTATTTATTTTTTATTGCTAATGGTGGCAGACAAGCCTCAGCCCACCTGACTAAGTGGCAGTGACCTTCGCTCTTAGACTTAGCAAGCGACTTATCAGTATTACTGTCAAGTCGCTGCTTACGATTTTATTTCACGTATGGGAATTGAACGGACGGCTATTGCCCGCTGTAACCAGTACATAATGAGGAGTTTCACGGTCGGTCATACGGAAGACAGTGGTACTGGCCAGCTCGGGCCCATAACAAGTGAGTACCTAGGTATTCCTACTTGATACCCAACCTTACCACCAGCAACACAAAGGGTGATAATTCCTTACTTTCCTTTGTTGCCGCGTACGACACCCGCCGGGAAAGAATTGGGTGGTGACACTTGTATTAGTCCATCGCCATACGGACAAAAAATGGATTTTAAGAACTCAAATATTGGAGCAGTATCCATCTGTGGAGGTGGTGGTCTTAAGTGATTTCAATGCTCATCACAAAGAGCGGCTGGGGTCGCGGACCACTGACCTCCCGGGTCGGAACCTCTTGAATATGGTTTCTCACAACTGGTGTCACAACCCACCCATGTCCCAGATATTGAGAGCCATGAGCCTTCCTTTTTGGACCTTCTGCTGACTACAAATCCACGTGGATACCAGGTGGTGGTCGATGCTCCTTTGGGATCATCAGATCACTGCCTGGTCCGCTGCACAGCCCCTGTTGCGAGGACCAATCGTTCTCCCGCGAATCTATCTCGCAGAGTCTGGCAGTATAAGTCAGCAGATTGGGATGGACTCCGCGAGTTTCTCGCGTCCTACCCTTGGAAGCAGCTATGCTTCTCCTCTAGGGATCCTGACATCTGCGCAGACTGCGTCACGGAAACGGTGACTATGGGAATGAAATTATTCATCCCCAACACCAAAGTACCGGTCGGCGGTCGCAGCCGTCCATGGTTTAACAAAGCCTGCAGGACGGCTGCATGCCAGAAGCAGGCCGCATACCTAGCCTGGAATAGGGCCAGGAAAAGTCGGGATCCGAACGCCAAAGAGGAGAAGTGTAAATTTAATGCTGCTTCCAGGTCCAACAAGAGGGCTATTGCCGAAGCCAAGGCAGAACACGTTGCCAGACTTGGCGAGCGGCTCGGAAGATATCCCGCCGGGAGTCGTGATTTCTGGTCGCTCGCCAAGGCAGCACAGGGCAACTTCTGCCAGTCTAGTCTCCCTCCACTGCAGAAACAGGATGGCAATTTAGCCCACAGTGCCAAGGAGAAGGCCGATCTTTTGGGCCAACTCTTTGACTCTAACTCGACTTTGGACGCCGGAGCAGCCACACCGCCTACCATCCCGCGGTGTGAAAGCTCCTTGCCTGAAATCCGCATTACGCAACGTGCGGTCAGGAGGGAGCTGCGGCTGCCATAAGTCGAGCGGGCCGGATGGTATCCCTGCAGTGGTTCTTCGAACGTGCGCTCCTGAGTTGACCCCCGTCCTAACGCGCCTGTACCGTCTCATACAGTACCGGCAGGGTTCCTACTTCGTGGAAGGTAGCCCATGTTCACCCGATTCCCAAAAGGGGTGATCGGTCGGACCCGTCGAATTACAGGCCAATCGCGATGACATCTCTGCTCTCCAAGGTTCTTGAGAAAGTCATAAACCGCCGACTTTTGCAGTACCTAGAGGATCACCAGCTGATCAATGATCGCCAGTACGGCTTTCGTCACGGTCGGTCTGCTGGTGATCTTCTTGTGTATCTTACCCACCGTTGGGCGAAGGCCTTGGAGGGTGGAGATGAAGCTTTGGCATTCAGTCTGGATATAGCGAAGGCGTTCGATAGGGTCTGGCATAGGGCCCTTCTATCGAAGTTACCATCTTATGGAATCCCCGAGGGACTCTGCAAATGGATCGCCAGCTTCCTAGATGGTCGGAGCATCAAAGTCGTTGTAGACGGCTGCTGCTCCGATACCATGGGAGTTAATGCTGGCGTACCACAAGGCTCGGTGCTGTCCCCAACACTGTTCATCCTGCATATCAATGACTTGCTCTCAATAGAGAATATACATTGCTATGCGGATGACAGTACGGGTGATGCGCGATATACCAGCCGTCAGAAAGTCCCTCAGAACATGCTGGAGGAGAGACGGACCGAACTTGTGTCTGAAGTCGAGCGCTCTCTTGGGCGGGCCTCGGAATGGGGTGAAAAGAACATAGTTCAATTCAACCCCACGAAGACACAGGTTTGCGCGTTCACTGCAAAGAAGGACGCATTTGTCGTGGCGCCCCAGTTCCAAGGGGCAACTCTCCCGGTCTCCAAGAGTATTGGGATCCTCGGCATCGACATCTCTAGCAAAGTCCAGTTCGGGAGTCATTTGGAGGACAAAGCCAAATTGGCGAGTAAAAAACTAGGCGTCCTGAACAGAACCAAGCTGTACTTCAAGCCGAGGCAACGACTTGTGCTATATAAAGCACAGGTCCGCCTTCATATGGAATACTGCTCACATCTCTGGGCAGGTGAGCCTAAGTACCAACGACCCACTTGACTCCCTGCAAAGGCGTGCTATTCGAATTGTCGAAGATCCCGATCTGTAGCCGTTGGGAGTGGCGGAGAGACTTCGGGTCCCTCTGTGTGCTCTATCGGCTCTACAATGGGGAGTGCTCGGAGGAGCTGTTTGAGGTGGTACCAACATCACCATTTCACCACCGAACCACGAGACGTCGCGGTAGGGTTTATCCACACCACCTGGAAACGATTTCGTCAAAGACAGCTTGTTTTCAGCGTTCTTTTTTACCACGTACGTGTAAGCTCTGGAATGAACTACCTGCTATGGTGTTTCCCCGGTGCTACGACATGTCCTCTTAAAACGAGGTTTGAAAGGAGCACTTAGTTGCGGTAGGCGGCGGCTTCGCTGTGCCCCTGGTGTTGCTAAAGTCCATGAGCGGCGGTTACCACTACCATCAGGTGGGCCACTTGCACGTCGGCCACCGCTGACAATAAAAAAAAAAACTCAGTGCCGAGGCCAGTTTCTTATTCTCCCATGACGACTTCATAAAACTGCTTTACATCAATTTGGCTATAACTGAGACATTCAGTCTATCAATAAAATATATAAGGACGAAGACACCCCTCCTATAAGTCTAGACTAAGTGTATGTATCATGACCAGGTTGGTCTATGGCACAAACGCAATAAGTGCTTCGCTTTTATTGGCTTTCATAGCAAAAGACCACGCACCAAACGTGAATAGGTGGAATCTACATAATAGGACAAAATTTTACCAAGATATTAACATATTTTTTAAGTGTCAACCCCAGCATAATGCTATGCTTAGAAATCAATGAGAGAACCAGACCTGAATACTCAAAAGCCAATAGAAGCAAGGTACGCATTACACACATTAACACTAATTTCATTGCTTTAGTAGTTTCTTTCGTTTATGCGTATAAACTAAGTAAATAAAGCCAATAAAATAATTACCGAAATTTTAAACAGTCTTACAAAATAAAGCATCATATATATATAAACCGAAATGGGCAAGTATAATTTAATCATTCATATATGAGGCAGGTTTCGTAGCATAATTTAACTTAAAATATGATTAATGTTATAAGTATGTAAAGTTCTATCAAAATACCCCCCTAAAATGATATAGGTTATTCAGACCCTTTCTTGATTTATTACAATTGATGCGCGATCACTTGAAAGTTATCATTATTACACTTCACGTCGATCTCTACAGAATTCATTGAAATTATACAAAAATATTTAGATATTTAGCTATCATTAGTTATTATACAAAACCGTCGCTTGTAGAGCGCATGTTTCTCTTACCACACCGTGGAGTATCCTGAGTATGAGCAACAGCCTTTAGAATTTTTGTAGGGCTGGCAGAATGCTGTAGCTCGCAGGATTACCGTCAGAAGACCAAAAATTTATTCTTATTGGGGATTGGATTATTATTCGTCACGCTAGAGTCATACATGCCTGTGACCGCCATTGTGATTAAGGAAGCCGCTGTTTGATAACAATAGGCAGTTGCAAGCCTTGGGATCAAATTTGAGACAAACTTGAAACGCATCTTCAGCGAGTGCCCCTAACTGGCTATCAAAACTTCAAAATTACTAATGTATTTACATTCTAATACCTAATATAAGAATGCCCTAAGGACACATTGAATATCATTTGACAGTCGCATTAGATACACGCTTGTCTCGTAATTTATTGCGACATTTCATTGTATTATACTGTACTGAGACGGGCGGAGCGAGAAGCGTTTTTACATCCTGGCCTGTCTGTTATTACGGCAAGTGATTTGTTTGGCTTGTAAAAGCTTTTTGTCTGATAATTTCAGTTATCTGCCGTAGTTATTAAAGATTAAGCTCCAGTGTGCACTAACAACAATATGATAGGTATGCCAAATTTGTCTGCACAGACATGGTAAAAACATATATGTTTTTATTACCAAATTATCACTGCCCGCTGGTAGGATAATCGTATACTATTAGAGACAATAATTAGTAGATAAACTATAATTTTCCAAACTATAATATGATAACTTGATTGTGACGTTTGCTACATTTCAAAGAATTATGCCTAAAGCTTTTAAGATAGTTCAAACGCCTCGCTATACGCTCCGCGGCTCTTAACAAGCTGCCCTGTAGTACAAGTGCCCGGAAGTGATGATGGGTTAAGGAAAGGGAGCCGAGAGACTGCGATTACGATACATTACTACGTTCGAATTTTATTGTTTGTAAAGGATGTTTACGTCTGTTCGCTGTGCGTGAGTCAATTTGATTACGGTTAGAATTAAGAGTTGTTTTTGTGGGGAGATGGTAGGCAACACAATCTATGAGCTTAAAATAGTTATGAGCTCACAAATGTTGAGAATTAAAATGGAAGAGATAGATTAATATATTTTTTATATACCTACCTATATCTTTAGCACTTGACATGCTCTGCCATTTATCAGAACACAAAGTGCGAAAATTTCAAATTGAAAAGGATAAATCATAATTTTCTATTTCAAATTTTCGCTTTCTGTGTTCTGAAATAGCTTAAGGGCGATACCGAGGTTTGTTAAGACAGGGATATAGGGTTCGATCTCCAGTCTGACCTCTAGACTTTACTAGGCCCTCTGACCTTTCAAAACATGATCATGGACGAAATATTTGTTTATAAGAAGTGCCAAACGATTTACTAATTATTTAGTATAATAGTAGTAAATATATCTATAAAAAAAAATGTAATTAAATAAATTAAAACGTTCAACTGTTTTAAAAATAAGTCTGATATTATTAACAATGAAGTTTTCAAGTCAAAGTCAGTTGATTGAACGGGGTCTATAAATCCCATTGCAGTATCATCATTTAACCGAGTAGATAAATAATATTTCATTTTTAAAATGTCAAGTCATGTATTAATCATTTAGCGATTTAGCGCCCAAAACATGATCAGGTCAAATTATACATGGAATTAAGATATCACTTACGCACCTAATAGCTCAATATAATTATAATTAAATTGATTTAATGTGGCGTACGATTTTATGTTTTATCGTAGGTAATTTTTCATTTGTGCATATATAAAACTTCAAAAGTGGGTAGCTTTGTACACACTGGAAAATTTCGTTCAAAGACGTGACTATCTCATAGCTCCAGTATTAAAATTAAATCCCACCTATTTCTTTATTAAAGACAACGTCCTGCACTAAGATATAACGTTTGTATCGTGGGGGACTTTAGAAACATAAGATTTTAAGGGACACAAAGTACACCCAGAATCAGAACAACCATTTATGGACCACAAAGATTTGTCCTGTGTGCGATTGTAACCTACACTCGGCACGAGATTCGATATCCAGTAACGTTTTTTTTATAGTAAGGTTTTTTATATTTTGAAAGTTAATGCACTAACTAAGAATTACCAGTGAAGTAAAACACAGAGGATCGTAGAAAAGACATGACTCCAGTTCTGTCTTACGCGAGGAATACTTTTATCCATAAACGTGCTGGCGAAATATCCGGCCCCTTGGTGTACACAGTATACCTGCTAACACTCAGGGGCTTCTAACACCAATATTGCTATTAGTTCTCGCATACCTATATTTTACAACACGTGTTAGTAAAGATTATATAACTGAAATTCAAAGAGATATTTGATTTCATGATTCCATAAATATATGAACTTATTTCATCGGTCTTTTTGAATAATTATTTTAATTTCCTAATTTCTATATTTTATTCTACGATTTATTTGGAATTGGAATATGTTTCTCAAATACTTCTTAATTCCCGATCTGATCCATTTTATTCTATGATTTGCAATGGGATGCATATTTTCCATATTTAAGGATATATAAAGATCTTAATCAAAACTATACAACAAAAACTGAATACTAGATAAGTTCAATCGCACTTGACTAAAATGTCCTCTTAAATTTAATAAAACATGTTTGGCTACATATAGTAGCTATTATAAAAATGTAATTTATAGTAAAATTAAATAAGAAATATTAGTTAAATATAGACGGAATAGCTGTATATAAAATAAAATGTAGCTATCAAAAAAACTTATGCTTACGTCAACTGCTAATGACAGTGGACGAGATAACTGTCCATATTATGGTGCGTCCACACGGCAGTATAAAGCTAAGTACACACAGAGCGTTTTTTATAAAAAAACCACGCGAGTAGCTGCGTTTATCAGGGTATAAATCGCATCGTCTATCTAGTTGCTGTGCGTCTGCTCATTACCTGACGCGGTTAAAAACCGCTGCGAGAATTATTAGCTTAGACACTGCTGAGTTGACAACGACCAAGAACGGCCGGCAATTCCTCCCAAGGTCGTTTTAGAGAAACGTGACCTTAAATTAGTTTAAATAACAATATATAACCGCCAATTCCTGATAATCTCCGTAACTTGTTAGTATAGTAAACAGACTTCTATAGACCTGTTAGGGCACGCGTTAACGTTAAAAATACATTTTAACTAATCGGAAGCATCATTCAATACTTTACCTTCTCTTCATCTCGATTTCTTATGTACACTTTGCTTGGAAGTCAATGTTTGCAGCTACAGTTTTAATATCAACCCTAACCTATCAATATCACTATATTAAAAGATATATTCAAACATCTGTATAATACAGGATACGAACTAAGCTACCGTTGTACTTTTAAGATGCTCTTATTTAATTGATCACCGAAAGTAAAGGTGGTGGAAGGACAGTATGACAATACTCAGAAGTGTGCCATCGGCTAACTTTGTCAACGAATAATAGCTTTAGAATTAGTGAGGGTGGCAAGATATATCATCTTTAAAAAAGGCACAGAATCTTATCTGATTTTTATCTTCTACTGTGAAGGCCACCATTCACGGAAGGAAAGAACTGTAAGTGATATGAATGCTTGGCTAGTGTCATAATGTGGTTTAAGGAATACGTCTCACTCCAACGCGATACTCGTGTAGTAAATAGGGGCCTTAAGTATCTTAATAGTTTACTGAAATAGCCGCCTACGCACTTCGGACTTGATATCCAAGTCAATATGCACGCAATCATTTTGCTACTATTTACACAATACTTCTTATTTAGAAGTCGTATCAAACATTGACATCCAATACCGTTTATTAAATAGAGATCATAGAAATGGCATAGCGCTGTTTATCAGAACCAATGTCGTATCCCACGCATTAATTTCAAATTATGAACGCATAGCGTTCATTTTACATTGTCACATTCACAAATCAAGCTTTCGGCGACAAAGTAAAGCGGCAATGCGACTTCTAATCTCTTTACGATTCCTGTGGTTTATATGTCCATTTAGAGCTCAATGAGAGGCAGCTCAACAAATGGTCGTCAGCACATTTGCTGGTCGGCTAACTCGTGAATGAGCAGTGGGGTGGTGTCAGGAGTGAGGGCCGCGGATATTGCGGCCGGTTGTTGGGCGGAGACTCGCTCGAGCACGCATGAGGCGGATAGACGAGCCTCTGCATCGTGATCCCAGCATTCTTCCATAGTGTCACAGAGAACGGTCAAGCCCTGGCGGAAACAGAATGAGTTACATTTGCAATAGAATAACAATTGATTGAGCAAATCTGTCCGTATGGTGATAGAGTAAATATAAACAGTGTATCCAGCTCACGGCGTATCAGGAGTCGACTAAGGCCCACTTGCGCGTTTCAGAGTTAATGTATATAACTCCGAGCGTACTGCTAATGCAGGGCTAAATCATTATTTTTGCTTGCACTGCTAAGAGTTAACACTATACCATGCGTAAAATAATTAACTATTAAACCCGCCAAAGTTGGAGGGTTAAATGTCTATCTCTGGGTTTATTACGTCAAAATAGTAAGTCTATGCTAGTTTGCGTTTTGTATTTAAAAAACAATAACAGAATAACATTGCATCGTTTATTTTTATTGTCCTGATGCAGTGGTGGATTTACCAGTAGGCTGAGTAGGCTAGAGCCTAGGGCGGCAGATTTTAGGGGGCGGCAAATTAGGCCCCGTCTCGAATTTACACACACAACAAAAGAAAAGTCATCCGGACAGTTAATAAGTCTGTCTTCATTCCTGCGAAAACAGAATTTGGAAAACATTTATCCAAACTTGGATCCTATAGCAGTTCGCATGGCCACCAGCGAGAAATTGTTCGGGTGAGAAAAAGTTTTTTCAGTGGCTGAGAAACTAAAATCTTTCTTTTTTTTTCGTTTAGACGAAAAAATCTACCTAACTGCATACCTCATAGTTTGGGACAACGACAAGGGAAGTGTGGGCCGTGTGATGTCTCTCCGTCTGTTCTGGAGGATTACTGGAACTATATGACATTACTCCGGGGGTCCACCGGTGGAATACCCTTTCGGGACCTACCCTCTACTGAGCGGCACTTCCGCACACCGGAGCGTCGCATCTTTGAGGGAGACCTTGCAGGTGGCGGACGTTTCCCGGTCCATCCACCTGCGGCCTCAACTAGAGTGGCATCAAGCGCACATTTTTGCGCCTGTGGTTCGGGTCAGCGGAAGAGTCGTCCTCCCTGGCCTTCTTCACCAAAATGATGTCATCTTGGACATCCTGGCATCGACCACTGTCCAAATCCACTCGCTACAGCCATAGTAAAAGGAAACAAGTACGGTAACTCAGATCCCGTGCGCGCGATAATTACCTAAGATAATTACCTGATGATGGAGCTGGAAGGTGGCCATGCGAAACTCTGTAATTAAGTGGCGCAACTCCATCGAGTTAGGGTTCGTTTGAAATGCCCTGACTAGAACTTTAGTCATAAATGATATCGAGGGTCTGATGATGGAGCTGGAAGGTGACCACAGTAACTCTGTAATGAAACGACGCAACCCCATCGAGTTTGGAATCATTTGATTCGTCTTGACGAGTACTTTGACTTAAGATGGTATCCAGGGTCTGATGGTAGAGCTAGAAGGTGGCCATAGCAACTCCGTTATAAAACGACATAACTCCATCGAGTTTGGCCTCGTATGATTTGTCTTGACGAGTACTTTGTGTCTAGATGGTATCCAGGGTCTGACGATGGAGCTGGAAGGTGGCCACAGTAACTCTGTAATGACACTACGCAACCCTATCGAGTTTATACTCGTTTGATTCGTCTTGACTTGTATTTTGTCAAGTTACGATCATTTTATTTCTACAAAATAATTTCGATGTTTTCACATCTGCTAGACGTCCCGCGACGTCTAGTTTTTTTCACTTTGTGTTTAATCGTTTAGCATTTATAAACAACCGTTTTAAGAGCTCGCTTCGCTGCGTGTCCTTCATATGCAAAATACATAGTTATTCTACAGGAACTCTAGGAAAATGAGCACTTACAGGGTGATTCCTCCAGTGTGCTGGTATATGCGGTCTTAACTTGCGCTGAACCACAGCCTCCTGCATTTCTTCGAGGCTAGGATGGGAGCCTACTTCTTCTTCTAACGGTAGTCGATATTGTCCAGGTGGGTCAGGGCCAGAGTCAGTGCATCTGTAATAAAAACTGGCTGAGGGATGCACTCAACAAGGTTTTTTTTTAATTCTCTATTTTAGCCATACACTAGTTAGGTTAAGTCGGCTTCAACGAGGATTTGAGATTGATGATGTGAAAAATATGTGTATCTACAAATCTCAATGTAATGTACGTTGATATAGAGTGCTTAATATTATCAACTCAAAAGGTTCTTTCGAGTGCTTAATATTATCAACTCAAAAGGTTCTTTCCATCTGGTAAAAACATCATTTTATTCTTGCTCACATATTTTTAGTTATGAAAAACGTTTTAAAGTTCGTCGAAAAATATGGAGAAAGTCGAAAATTCTAATGCTTAGCTGCAGATTAATCTTTGATATTTTTTTTTATATCAATCTATCAGTCGTTCACATTTTAGGAGTTAAGTTCGTCCTTATTCAGGAAAAAAAGTCAATATCACTACGCAAAAGATACATCTATCTATACTTTTATAAAGCTGTAACAGAGATGTGTCTGTACATTTAAGATATTTGTGAAAAAATGACTGTATTAGACTGACACAAAACAATTTTTTTAGATTTTTTGTCTTATTGCCTTTTTATATATTTGTCAGTTTGTTCGTTCGCGCATCACGCAATAATACTTAACGGATTTTGATGCAGCTGTTGTTATTTGATAGATCTTGATTAGACTTAAAAAATGATATACATTTTATCCCTCTACTTTATCGAGAACCTGACATATAATAAAAATCTAGATTTTGGCTGCGGTGGAGGAGCAGGCAAAGGCTAGTTAAAAAGTAAAATCAAAATCGACACTTCCAAAGTATCGATACAAAGGTAGCAATACGATAACCTGAAAAAAGGTGACTGAAACTCACTTGAGCAAATTTAAATATAGAGGTAATAAATGCTTGTTCATTGAACAAATGAAGCATTAAAAATGATCGCCGAATTGTTTGCTTTATATATTATGAAGCAATAAAAATGATTACTGAAAATTTGCTTGATACCTATTGGTTTTTATCTGATGAAAATGGTAATCAAAATAATATCTGATTAAATTGATCAAAATAAAATTGATACCACGGAAATCCCGTTTATATAACTTTGTATAATGTATATACTTCAATTCTACCTGCATACAGGTATTCAATAATGGAAAAAATGGTAAAAAACTATATGAAGACGTAAAAAATAAAAAAATGCGTGTACTTGTACGCGCGTGAGAAGTTATCTTCTTTGGCGTCATTAATAAATAAAGTAATTATTAAATTCGTAACTGCAAAACTTGTCAGTTATATTTTTAAATACCGTGTCATACTCATAATATATCAGTGACCAAACAGTAGTGCTGTCTGCTTATTAACTTTCTATGTCGAGCTGCTAAGTGAGAGATTGACACCGGGTCGGCGAGTACGCCTTCATTATGATTTGCAATATAGACAAGCATAGAGAATGGTAACTAAGATTTACCTTGAAGCGATTTCCCAGAGCACCAACGCGCACGCATACATATCTATCCTCAAGAAAGCATCTTTAGTGAAGTTGATCGCTCCATCCAATACTTCTGGAGCCATGTACCGTCTTGTACCAACTTGACCGTGGGCGTCACCACATCCTCTACCAGCCACGAATACCAACGCAAGACCGAAGTCAGCGATGCATGCGCTTAGATCAGCTTTCAGAAGAACGTTTTTGGATTTGAAGTCTCGGTGCGCGACAGCAGGCTTGCCCCCGCCCTCCTCGTGGAGGTGCGCTAGACCTCTAGCCACGCATGATGCTATACGCCAAGCCTCGATCCATGTTAGTGTATGACCTTTCAGGTAGTCGCACAGAGAACCCTGTTGGAAATTATATTTTATATTTAGTTATACATGTAATAACACAGAAAAATAAATCCTATAGAAATCTCCTCGTGGCGTGGTCGGTAGTGTAATCGACTTCCGTGCACGAGGTCGTGGGTTCGATTCCCACTCAGGACAATTATTTGTGTGATGAACACAGATATTTGTACTGCGTCTGGGTGTTTTCTATCTATTATATGTACGTATTTACAAAAAAAAAGTAATATAAATGTATTATATCAGTAATCTGGTACCCATAGCACAAGCGTTAAGCTTAGTTTGGGACCAGAAGGCGTTTGAAAAATGTCCGTGAATATTTATTATTTAATAATATAATACTGAGAATTAGTTTCTCAAATAACTAACTTGGCTTATCTTGAGATATTTACTCTTGAAACTAAAGTGAGATTACAGAATTTTAACTAAATTAAGTATTATACACCTAAAAGAATATGCTTAGCTTTATAATTATGTTATCAATAAGGCACGTACGAGGAGGGATCAAAAAGTAGTGAGAATGAGATAGAATATAATGGCTGTTGAATACTTAATAATTTATTTTTCTTCATAGTCTCCGAGTCTCTGCACACCGAGTCCAGCGTTTTTCTAAGGCTTCAATCCCTTTCAAAAAAAAGTTTAGTCTTGGTCCTGCAAAAAGCTCTCCACGGCATCCATCACCCCGTTATTGTCTTCGTACCTGTTTCCCCTTAAGTATTCTTTCAATTTGGGGAACAGATAAAAATCGCTAGGCGCCAGATCTGGTAAATAAGGGGGGTGGTCAACCAATTCGAAGCTAGCTTGCTGAATGGCAGCCATCGCAATTGCTGACCTGTGCGCGAGTGCATTGTCGCGATGAAACAGCACGCCACTTCGAAGTTTCCCTCTGCTTTTCTCTTTGATGGCATTCCTCAACTTGGGAACTAAAGCTGCATATTGGCCTGTAATAGTGGTTCCACGCTCCAGGTAATCAATCAACATCCCTTCTGAGTCCCAAAATATTGAGGCCATAACCTTGTCAGCCGATGCCACGGCACGAAACTTCTTCGGGGTCAGTCATGATGGCCGTTTCCATTGCGAAGATTGCTGTTTTGTCTCGGTATCAAAATGATGGACCCATGTTTCGTCCATTGTTACGAAACGAGACAAAAAGTTTTCAGAATCTTCTTGAAACTTGTCCAACAGTATCTTCAAAATGTCAAGTCGATTTTGTTTCCGACTGTCGGTTAACATTCTCGGCACCCATCTTGCGCAGACTTTTCTCATATTCAAAGAATGTTTCAATATGGATTGAATACTTCCATATGAAATGCCCGTTTCTTGAATCAGAGGTATTTAATAACGACTCGCACTTAGTTTTTCTCCATTTTCGAGAACACGTTCCGACACGAAGCAAACAAATGACTACATTCAGAAAAAAACAAGAGAAAATCAAATATTTTTTTCTTTTTTAATATTACAAATATGTATCTGAGCTATGCCTATGTATGTCGTTCTCACTACTTTTTGATCCCTCCTCGTACTTTGTTAACGAAAAATACTAGTTCAGAGTAATGATAATTAGTTTTTTTTCAGTAATTTTAGTTTTAAAGCTATTTTCATGAAAGTAGAAATATATTTCTATAGGAAATAACGACTACGGGAGCTTAGAAATTAATGTCCGAACGGTTTATAGTCGAGCTTGTCAAATGCTTGAAAAATAAATAAGTAAACCTACCTAGAAATCAAAAATATGGAAATGCATATTTCGAACTGACAGTTTGTTAACTACTCGTAGAATGCAGATTTCATAATTAGAATAACAACTATATTGATAAATATTATTAACACACATTAACAAAGCTATCAATGCAAAAACCTTGATTTTAGATATCGGATTGCAATTAATATGCACAGTGATATCGTCACTAAGTTCCGACTATTCAAAAAATAGTTATTACAAGTCAAGTACGTGGAACAGGGCATTAAATAAGTGTTGCTATAGAAAAGAATTTTAATGGCGTCTTGGAAAAGTAATCTATACCTATTAATTTAATAAAGCTGACGAGTTTGTCAATGTTTAAACAGTAGAGTATTTTCCCTGTTATATGTTCTAAACTTCGTCACATGACCATTCCATCTATTCACCAGAAGTCATCTGGCTATAGATAATTAGTGTTATCCACGGGACCCTGGAGCCGGTAGAGGGAAATGCATATTTATAATGAAACTGTAAGCCTTGTTTTTATCTTTGGATATATCTTGTTTCATTTTAGCCTATTTAACTATTAAGGCTTATATAGGCTATATAAAATCACACTACGCTATAACTAGGAGTAATCGGCGCGTAAGTAGAAGCGGGCTGAGAAAGAACGATCTGTAAATGCCATGTTTTCTAAGAGCGAGACGAAAATTTCAAGTTCGCGTTGAAAGGCGGGTTTGTAACCTTAGAGTAGAGCGTCCCGTATCCCATCTACATATGACGCTGGGGTGCTATTTGCTTTATATAACGTAAGTGTTCTATTGCGGGCTTTGAAACAAGAAAATATTATAGGTACACAGTTAGTTATAGTTGTCTCGATTGTTTGTATTTCGTGTCCGTAATGAACAGCTTCCGCATCATAGAACTCTGTAGCGCAAGGTGAAGTCTTAATGAAAAAAGAAGATACAAATAAGTAATGATTTATTAAATGTTC
Source organism: Leucoma salicis (assembly GCA_948253155.1). Classification (NCBI taxonomy): domain Eukaryota; kingdom Metazoa; phylum Arthropoda; class Insecta; order Lepidoptera; family Erebidae; genus Leucoma; species Leucoma salicis. The sequence continues at coordinate 22,504,090 of OX411814.1, read as the reverse complement.
TGGTAACCTCGACATAGAGAAAACGAGGCAGAGAATTTAAGAGATGGTCAAACGAAATAAAAGAAATAGCGGGAAAATTGAAATTTGGTCAAGAGCGGCAACATCCAGGGAACATTGGAAGAGGTCCGTGGTCCGTGTGGTGACGGATTACGAGTACAAGTGTCACCACCCCATTCTTTCCCACGGGTGTCGTATGAGGCGACTAAGGGAAGTAAGCAATTATCATCCATTGCATGACTGGTGGTAGGGCTGGGTACCAAGTGGGAGTACTCACTTGGTATCCGGCCCGAGCGGGTTGGTACCACCATCTCCCGTGTGACCAGCCATGAAGCACATCGTTGCGTTTTGGCTGTAGCAGGAGATAGCCGTTTATATTTCATTTCATCTGTGAAATGAATTGGTGAGCAGCGGCTTGACAATACTCTCGGTATAGTCGAGTCCATGGGCGACGGTTACCATTTACCATCAGATGGACCGTGGCTCGTCTGTCAATACATACAATAAAAAAAAATGTTGGAGGAGGCCTTTGTCAAAAGACAAACAGATAAACAACCTTCTACAGTGATTTAAGAATAAATAAACTATCATGTAAACTATCTGAATAAAATGCTTATAGGTAATATTACCTACAATTATATAAGCATTATACATAATATATTAAATGTCAATTCAATGCTTTTCTTTTAATTAAATGTCGTTGACTAGAAATTTTTTGTGCTAAAATGCTGGTAGGTACCAACGCGGTATTACAAAAATAAGCGACAGTATATAACCTTTGTCAGCTTTATACGAACTAGGTCAAATACATTTACCGTTTGTGGTAGCAAATGCAAAAAATAGCTCTGGGATTGAAAATATCAGCCCGACGCCAAGAGGTCCAGTCAAAATAAATGTGAACGCAAATAGAATCTACCTACTATCTGTATTATGTATGAATATACAAGATACATCTTTGCAATATGTCTACATAATTAAACAAACGACGGAGGCCCAACCCCCTGCCTATCCTCTCATTATTATTCTACCCATCCTCTTCTTTCATTAGTCCTCCTTTATACTTCCTACGAGTATCTCATTCCTTAAAGTTGGCGACGCGCAAGTGATGCCTCTGGTGTTGCTGGCGTCTATGCCTATAGGCTACGGTAGCCGCTTACCATAAAGTAGGCAGTTTGCCTGTTTGGCACTCGCATATTATAAAAAATATATACTGCTACTATAATATACCATATAATTATAGATTAAGAATCAGTGTCACCACCCCATTCTTTAACGTGGGTGTCGTACGTGGCGTATTAAACTTAATGCATTACTGGTGGTAGGGTTGAGTACCATGTGGGATTACTGTTATCGGGCCCGAGCAGGTCGGTATCATCGTATTACTGAGTCTAATATAAGCAATGATAATGGGTAAAGTTGGTATTTTTTTCAAAACCCATACCTGTCTGACTGTTGGACATGAATCTCGGAGTGAGAGGGAACCAGGCCATAGTACACTACACTGGCCCATTGCGGTTTAGAAGACTTAACAAGCTGACTGACTGAATATTAACATAGAACTGCACAGATGGCGGAGTGCTTTAGATACCCGAGTGTGGTGGGTTCGATTCCCGCACAGGACAACTCTTTGTTCCAAAATCAAAACTGATCCACAAATGGTTGGTATGTTGAGTCTGAGTGTACTTTGTGACCGTGAAATTATATTTTCGTAAACTCCCCCGCCATACAAGGATTATTCTATTTATTCCTTAGTGCAGCGTGATAGATGTCTTTAAAAAAAACATTGAGAACTAGATAATAATACGATACGCGATATAAATGACTACCAACCAACTCCGCCCTTACTATTCAAAGGACATTGATTAGACGACGACAAGATGACTAACAGGATTTGACAGAATATCAGATTTTCTACACTTCCAACTGAGTGTGTTCTTCTGAGCATAATACTGCCACTTAACTCAAATCTAACTAGCGTCATTTTATGATTATGTCGCTTCATCAAGGGCATGGACTCTCATATTAATAACACCTAGAAAATGAGCTAAGTAGGTACAGAGTTTCCGCAGTGTACGTGATATAGAGAAACATACTCTGCAAGGAAGGAACAATTCTTGTAGCGCGAGACTTTACATATACCCAATTTAATGAATACACGGTATATCCAGACTTAGAACAATCAATTGTAAATCACACAAAGAATTGCCCGGTGTGAGAACCCAAGACACACGACGACACGGGTAGTCAGGCTCTAGAGTATAATAAACCACTCCGTCATGCAGACAATTTTATAGAGGCGTTTGAAAATGGAGTAATAGATTTTTTTGATGAGAAACATCTAATGCGGAGGGAGAGTAAAACCGGCTGTTAGCGTGGCGACGCTTTTATTTTACTTATCCCGTTCAAATCTTGCAAGTTAAATTTGAAACACTTATTTGACGCAACCCCATCGAATTTGGAATCATTTGATTCGTCTTAACGAGTACTTTGTCTTTAGATGGTATCCAGGGTCTGATGATAGAGCTAGAAGGTGGTCATAGGAACTCTGTAATGAAACGACGCAACCCTATCGAGTTTATACTCGTTTGATTCGTCTTGAGGAGTACTTTGTCAAGTTATGATCATTTTATTTCTACAAAATAATTTCGATGTTTTCACATCTGCTAGATCATCTGTCCCGCGACGTCTAGTTTTTTTTAAGTACTGTAGAGTGCAGTAGATGCATTCATCAAGCTTTTGTCGTTACAGACTCTGAATTTATTTATACATTAAGCTTTGGGAGTATCCCGATAGATTTGAATATTTGTTTAAGGCTGAAACTATTTAAAATTAATACATACAATTTAGTGCAAACCTAGGAGTGAAAGAAATGCCGATTATGTGAGTCACGTAGGAGACCGAAAGTGACCATTTTTTATTGCTTATGATAGCAGACGAGCCACTGCGCTCCTGGTCAGTGGTAAGAGCCACTCGTAAACTCAGCAATATTAAGGAATTTTTTTATAGTTAATGATGGCAGACGAGCCACGGCCCACTTGATGGTAAATGGTAGGCGTCGCTCATGGACTGAACTATACCGAGAGTATTGTCATGTCGCTACTGCGCACCATTTCATTTCTAAAATATTAAATGAAAGAATAACGGCTATCTTCTGCTACAGACAAAACACACTGACGTGCTTCGTGACCGGGCACAGGTACCCAGCCCTACCACCAGTAATGCAATGGGTGATAATTGCTTACTTTCCTTAGTCGCCGCGTACAACACTCGCGGGAATGGATGGGGTAGTAACACTTGTACTCTTAGTCACCACACGGATACTGCAAGCCGCTGCTTACCATTACCTACATTTCACGGATGGTAAATTAATGAATTCCTGAAATCAAAATTTGCAGTTGAAAAAAAAGTCATTAAGTAAACATACCTTCTCGTGATAAGCCGTGACGAGCCAGTACTCAGCTTGAAGATTGTCGCCTTTCTTATCAACGCCTATATAATGCAGTATGTCCGGATGATCCATCCTTGCAAGCCTAAATATCTCCTGCTCAGCCAACCACGACTGCTTGTCTTGTAAAGGAAACACTTTGACCGCAACATCTTTCTGTCCAAGCTTAGCTCTCCATACAGCGCCAAATCTACCTCGGGCACGTACTTCGCACAATGTCACTTGTCCCACTAATCCAGCGATTTCATTCTCCATACCTGCTCCAGCAGACGGTGGCCTTGATAAGGAAGCTTCTCCATTGCCTAGCTCTGCGAACGAGGAGCCTTTACGCTTCCTGTATAACAAGTAACACCCAACGAGAATAGCGAATATTAAGAATAAAGGCGTCAGAGTATAAGTAATCACCGCTTTTGTGTCATCTTCTGCATTAGGTAACACTGATGCTGGTACCCGTTCTGGCGGGATTTCGGTCTGAGCGGACTTTCCAGCTTCTATTCCCGGAAAGACAGCGTTCTGATTGCACATATCCCCTTCGCAACAGCAGTGAAGAAGTAACAACTTCGTATTGTGTAGGCGGCAGCTTGACGCCCGGTCTGTGCAGGATACCGTATCCATGAAGCATCCTTTGAACTTTGGATATGCTGTGTGGGTCACATTGTCGTATTGCCATAAAACAAAGCAATGATTACTTTTATCAGCTTCAACTGGCTGACATTCTTCTTTGATGACGTTGGGGACGCATGTGGAATTCTTGGAAGTGTCACAATATGATGTTTCTGAACCATTGGTGAACTCGCAGTATCTGGTAGTAATTCTATCTTCTTTCGGCCGAGGAGGAAGGTTTTCGTCGCCTGGCGGCGCCGCTTGTGCTACTTTTGTACCTATAGGATAATGTTAAATGCTATTGATATGAAGCTATGCTATTTAATACTAGATTCTACGTGCGGGTTCGTCCGCGTGAACTTCCGATTATACTCGCTACGAAAAAACTATATTCCCACATGGTTCAGTAGCTAGGGCGTGAAAACGTAACAAGCTAACCCACTTTCACATTTATAACATTAGTATGGATAAGGATTTTCTGATGTTTACCATGTTATCAATAAGCTCATTGGTCACCAGAGAGAAAGATGAAGACGAACAAACAGTTCCATCCTTAACGAGTAGTCGGACATTTGCCGTGATTAAAGAGATTGGTTGTGTAGTTTTATCTATATGTAAAATAACTCCATCATCAGATGAACAGTGGAACTCCTTAACGAGAAGTGGGAAATCAATCGTGACTCTACTAGACATTTGTGAATATTATGAAATTGCACAATTAGTACTCTATCGCCCATCGCACATTTCAGGGACTGAAACGAGTATAAAGATAGTCAGCGGATGATAATCAGTGACTGATTTATTTTCTTCAGTTTTTGGAGATTGATATTTTTATAGGCCAATAGTAACACAGGTAGGCAGCCAGTGGTTGGTTGTGCAAAACTTATTACATCAAGGCCACGTTCCCATTATATCGCGACGACAGATAGTCGTGCAGTTTAAAGTCGTGGCTTGTATGCTTAAATGGAGGTGTTCACGTACAAGACGGCACGATTAAATTCTCGTCCATAATTTGTAAAACTCAACTACAAAAAAGTTATTTAAACTCAGTCCTCGTAAATTTAGCACAGATTAAACATTTAGCTGTTTATTAAATCATCGAATCGTTCACGCACTCTAATACACTCAATATAGGTATCATTTAAATATGAGTGTTATTCATAACGTTTTATTTTATAATGAATCAGTTGCACGCTACTATGACACATCTTCGCGTGGATGGATTTATATTATAATGAATATAAGGTTGATACTAAGTGTATGCATGACATTATACGGAGCTCGATAGCCCCATGAAATAATGTAACATGCCCGAGCCTGAGATTAAGGTTATGGCCACAACAGTTAAAAAGTAGGAGGGTGAGTTTTTAGAAATAGGCAGAATGGGGACTAAGTTAGTAGGGGTTCTTACCTAAATCGTTACGAATTGAGAAACTCATTATTGGTATAATCACCAAGTTTTATCGTAATTAGGTCAATTAGCCTTTGAACTATCATCAACCAAACTAGTCAATCAGGAATAAAATGTGTAAAAGTGGGAGCGAATGGAGTACTATGCTGTTATAAAGTTAACCAATACTTTACCAATCATCACGCAATTTACCTGTAGTCTAGAGATTCTAGAGCATAAGGACATTGGCTAGAACTTTTTATGAAGGAAATAAAGGGTTCCTCTGGGATAAATATGTGCTAATATCTTTAATGAATTTCTCCATTTGCGTAAAGAATATTTACATGGTTGACGTGCAATTAAACCGATACAACTCAAGATGTAATATTTTTTTTAATGCTGCCAAATTAAAAAGTAGATACAGATAATGCAATCAATTTAATTTGAGAAGTTATGTTTTATCTTAGATCGGGTTATATCCACCATTTTTACTATTAATCAATGACAGGGCTTTTTCCAAATATGTTTAGTGACTTTATATTACTTTCTAGCTACCTTTATTAAATTTCTTAATTTCTTATGTGTTTAAATCTTCGTTAATTGTTTTGTTATTATTGTATTGGCATTTTCATTAATTTGTTTACAATTTGTCTCAAGCTAAAGTGAATAAGGGTATTGTTACTAATATTACAAAAGCGAAAGTGAGTTTGTTGGTACAACTTTCCATTAACGTCCGTCGAATTGAGGGGCGGGAGGTGGTGAGGGGGAGGGGGGAAGGCGTACTACCCACGCCTTAAAAGGAAAAGATGCGGAACCCTCCTCTTTTCGAGATTTTAAAATTTTTAATTACCCCCTACTTGACGGACGTTAATGGAAAACTTGGCTACTTCCATTGATGTCCGTCGAATTGAGGGGTGAGGGGAGGGTACTACTGCCCTAAAAGGAAGTGGCGGAAACCCCTCTTTTCAAGATTTTTTTATTTTTATTTCCGAGGATTTTTGGAGTTGGGGTCAATCAATTCAGATTTTGTACACAGAACAATATTACTCAAGATGTTCTGTGATACCAGTTGAACCTTACCTATTTTATTTTCGTTTTACGTTTCATTCCACAAGCCGGTAACAGACGGTAAACACTAGGTACACATTTAATAGCTCTTAATGAAAATAATGCTGTAATATAATTTATATAAATATATGTGATGCATGAAAACTTGAAATGAGTACAAAATATAATTATTTACCTAAATTTATATAAAATAAAATGTTACAAACATATGACAACTTAACCATAAGTAAAACGAATGGTAGAATGGTGATAATGCTATATAATCTGTGGTAAATATTGTAAAATAATTGATTTTTAGTAATTTTGTTCTCAAAAACTATGCGTTTCTGCATATTGAAACTTTACATGTGTCCTTATAATAATGTAACCTTCCTGTAAAAAAAATATCAACTCCCAACTCGATGGATGTTAATGGAAAACTGAGCCAGTTTGTTTATTATGCTCTCAGATCCACATCTATTGAAACAATCACCATAAAATTTTGCTTGTATATATTCTGGATCCCAGAAAATAAAAAGTAATGGCTCCTGTGGGACAGCTTTTACATAGAGATAATTAATATGCTGTAGTAATATATTTATATTTGAAGTCCATGTAAACAAAGTCGCAAGAAGAATCTAGTAGTACATATTTATTTTTATATTTTTATCTATATGAAAACATCCATTAATATGTAATAAATATTAATTAACAAAATAAAGAAAATAGTTAAATAAAAAAATATATAAAAATCATATTTTTATTTATAAATTAATAATTTTTCTTTCAAAGGTTCTTTCAAGTGTTCATAGTAGTTTTATTTTCATTCTATAAGAATTAGTTTCAATTTTATCTCCTTATTTATTTTAGTAGAGGCTCATATGCATTGTTTTATTTTAGTAGAGGCATAAATGTATTGTTTTTAGAATAGTATAAGGTATGTTACATATTTGTCAAATAAAATATAATATTAAGTAATTATTTCGTACACATAAAAAATATATTCTCCTACAGATTAATCTAAAGAGAATAACCTGTTTATATTTTCATAATAGTCATTAAAAGGCGGGCTTAAACAAATATCCACATACATATATTAGAAAAAAATAATGTCATCCATCATTTATCATGGATAGTTTCATTTCATGTACTTTTTTTATTTTACTATTATCAATAATATTTCACTGATTACTGTTTAGGTAGGTAGTTGGAATGATACTCAAGAGGATTTCAATTTTAACTCAACACGTACTTATATTTAAGTATGTAGTTCCTAAGCCCAGCCTTAAATTAAAGAAATTAATATTATTTACTTACCCAACACGAAAAGGATTGTAAGGTATAATATTTTCGATGCCATTATAATAACCATGGTGCTATCGACTTAGGCGGGACCAAATCTGCCAACCCAACGCTACAATCCAATGTTATTTTTATACACGGCCCCGACATCAAACGTCTAGTCTATTTAGGAAATTCCGATATAAGTACATGTCAGATAAACAACGCACATAGGAATACGGTTCATTCAAACACATTCACAAAATAAAAGGAAATTAGCGACATTAAACTATAATTGATTCAATTAGTCTTAATTGCATTGATTTCACCTATTATTTTATTTTCAAAATTAAAAAGCCTCAAACAAGAGATCGGATTAGAAGCTTGTTGATTTGAGCACTTTGGATTTGAGTTTGACATTTTTGTGTGATGGAAAAAAATGTACTCTGTGTAGTCTATTAAAGGTGCGTTCCAGAGTTTTGGCGGGAACACGAAGAAGATCACGTCGTCGCTCTGCATTATTTTCCTAAACTTGTGTTATTTCAAGTATTAATGTGTAAAAGTGGTGGCCTTTTGCTTATTAACTATTTGTGTATGTGCATAAGTATTGGCAAGTGATGTAGTACGACATAACGTGTTTTTTCCTGTTGCCTCCAAAACTCCAAGCTTCTATGGAGTTTTGGAGACAACAGGAAAAATAAGCTTGAGTAAGGTCGCCATCGTCTTACTGGAGCCGTCGGGCGGGACTTTGACTTGACTGACCATTGAGTTTTAAGTTACCTAGAGAAGCTATTCTAAGCAAAAAATGAGGGCGTGCCCGCAGTGGACTTATGCTGTTACAGTGCTTAAAGCATTAACGCATAACGTATAATCAAACTAAATCGAACTTAAAAAAAAGCGCTAGTAGAACGCTTATAGAGTAGTTTTCTCCCCACCAAAACGTCATAACTGCCATGTTTATTATATCCCTTAGATAAAGGATAGTAATAGTATTGACATGCTAATGACAATACCAGGAATGAACGAGATACACAATACAAAGTTTCTCTAAGTGCGGTAGAGATAGGTATAATGCCTTCTGTCCTTGTCATCGTTTATGCTTTTATTTGTCTGACACTTGTCATAAGTTCCAAGCAGTGAGAAAAGCGGATTTTGTGTTCAATTGTGCTATTTATTCAAATTTTGAGCTAATTCAAATATTTTGTATTTCCTAGTGGAAAAAATTCATAAACAATGGCATCGTGTTGTGTTTTCAGCTGTCAAAAGCCACAGCGAACGAAAATATGAAAACATAACCTTTCACACGTAAGTACGATAAAATATTGTTTTATCGAAATAATAAAGTAATACAATATTTATATATATTTTTTGTATTGACATGCTTAGCAATATACATTAAACACAAAGTGAAAAATGTGAAATCGAAAATAACAGTCACGAGCAGGATTTGAACCTGCATCTCCTGGATACCGTCCAGATGCTTTGCCAATTCAGCAATCGTGACAATTGCTCCTGACTGCTAATTTCGATAACACATTCATACTTAACGTCTTTGGGAGACGCCTGCGCCATCTATCGGAAGTATTTTCATACATTATACCGACCAGGTAAACTTAATTTTGCAATTAAGATTTTAGTTTGGAGTTCTCTTGGGGAGGCCTATGTCCAGCAGTGAACGTTGAAAGGCTGAAGGATGGATGGATGATTAGAAAAATTTATAGATTTGTCTTTTATTAGTTTACATTATATCGCAAAAAAAATCAACAGAAAAGCTGAAATCTAATTTAAAAAGACAACTCTACAATAAGCTTCATTTATTTCAAGGAAATTGATTTACTTACTACTGCATTGTCAATGTTTATTATGATGCCATTGATCTAGACTAGAATAGATCTGGGTACTACTAATAATATTAGAATTACTATATTACTATATTGGGAATAAAAACAATATTGGGAATACTACTTAATATTAGAATTACTATATTGGGAATAAAAACTAAAATTTATATTTACGTGTTTTATTTTATTTATATATAAATAAATATTCTACCTAAAAGCATATTAATACGATCAGATAAAAGTATAAATATGAGTTTGGAACACATTTATAAATTAAACAAATTTAATAAGCTAAGTAAATGTACATGAAAATTATAAAAAAATATTCGTCTCCACGCCGTCCTAGACTGCCCGCAAATTTCGGTCGTAAAATTTTATTGTTTTTTGCATAATGCTTTGTAAATATAACTTTAAACCATACGCGTAAGGTTGAATTTGGAAAGAATGCATTTATATCATAACTATAACTACTTATGATACAACTGGCGACAGTTTTAGACGTTACGTTTGTTCGAAACTGTGCATCTATGAATTAATAAATCAATGATTTGAATGCAAAATTTTAATAGTATTAACTTTAACGCACTAATAAAGTTTGTCGTCAAAGTCAAGGTGACGGCTATTTCTTACGTAAATTCAATTTAGCCCGATCATCTAGTATTTAAGGGATACCGGTTAAGATGAATTATATTACTCATCTATGTGGGGAAAATAATTTAATTCTAAATTCAAAAATATACGAAATGGTGTCTTAAATTCCTCGCAAAGTAGTGTAATACATTGAATAAATCATATACGTAATTGATTGCAAAATTTTTATATTATTAATTAACTGACTAATGAAGTTGGCCGTCTACAGTCAAGGTAAGCGGCTTCTCCAATTTAGGCAAGTTATCCAGGATTTTATGCAAAGCGGTTAAGGATAAATTAGATTAACCATTTTTTTATTGCATTTAGTAGCAGACGTGCCAAGGCCCATCTGAAGGTAAATGGTAACCGTCGCTCATGAACTCAACTATACCGAGAGTATTGTCAAGCCACTGCTCACCATTTTGTTAAACAGATATGAAATGAAAGCATAAACGGCTACAGCCAAAATGCAACAATGTGCTTTATGGCCGGTCACACGGAAGATAGTGGTACTAACCCGCTTGGGCCCTGATACCAAGTGAGTACTCCCACTAGATACCCAGCCTTACCACCAGTGTGAAGACTTCGTTTCTAGAGATTGATTTTACAATAGCTCGTTGTGTATATTTCAGATTCCATATAGAAAAGAAAGTGCCCGACCTATGGATAAAGATGAGCTAGCTGCTGGGCGGCTAAGTAGGATTTCTACTGCGTGGGTATACGCAGTAGAAATCCACACACACACACTTCTTCAAAGCACTTTGAGAGTCACTTGTTTTGCAAAACTCAGCGCAAGGTGGTTTTGGCTAAGTCGGCACTAAAAAATAGTTTAAATTTAAATGTATGTTGTTAAACTAAATACTACTAATCCATAAGTGTGACTAAATGGATTTGGGTAGTATTTGGCACACATGCGTAGGATACTTTTTATCCCGTTATTGGCACGGGATCAGGAATAACGCCTCATTTTGGTTATTATCACGTTATTAGCTGGTTTCCGTGTGGTGACGGACTAAGAATACAAGTGTCACCACCCCTCTCTTTCGTACGGGTATCGTACCAAACAACTAAGAGAAGTAAGCAGTTGTCATCTATTGCATTACTGGTGGTAGGGCTGGGTAATAATTGGGGAGTGCTTGTTATAGCACCCGAGCGGGTTTGTACCACCATCTCACGTGTCGACCATGTAGTACATCGGTGTGTTTTGGTCGTAGCAGGAGCTAGTCGTTCATTTTTCATTTCATATCTGAAATGAAATGGTGAGCAGCGGCTTGCCAATACTCCCGGTATAGGTGGTGGAGTGATTATTTGTGAGCCTGTAAACCTAAGAGACTTTCTTGATGGCTTGTGAAGCCTTCCAGCCAGCACTAGGCAAGTTTTTAATAAACAAATAAGTAAACTCACTTTCGCATTTATAATATTAGTAATGATCAACTATATCACAAAATTATATTTTTAATTCAATTATGTTATATGTATTTTAGAACTACATTGAAGAAGATATTGATGGCCAGCACATAGAAGATGATGTGCAACCTGTGGCCAGAGAAGTTTAAGTATTCAAGCTCACTTGTTTAAACAGTAACTGGAAATTTCCTGAGGGGTCAAACAAACACTATCCCTAGTAAAGGTGTAAATAAATATGGTCAATGAATATGGACTTGAAGTTTTTATTTATTGCGATACACAGGTACATAAGTTGTTAATAATCAGATAATAGCGGGTATCACTGTGATCAACCTTACGGCATGCAATCAGGTTTAATATAATGACAAAATATATTAAGTTATTACCTACAGATAAATTAATGTCAAAATAAAATAGGAAATCTCAAAATTAAATAAGAACATAATACATTAATAACTTACTCACTTATCATCACGTCATTTCCCTTGCGGTGTAGGCAGAGGGAACAGAGTGCCAAGAGGCTCTATTCTTGCATACATCTCTCGCTTCCTCAATATGCATAACTCTCTTCATACACGCTCGCCGGTTTCGGAGACTCCTGACTCCACCTTCCTTCAATACATGGCCAATTTGGTCTAGGTGGGTAAGTCTCGGTCTCCCCCTGTACCTACATCCTTCCACTTTCGCATTGTATATCTTCTTAGCCAGTCGCTCCTCCGGCATTCTTTCCACATGGCCGAACCATCGGAGCATTCCCTTTCGCATCTTTACACCAATACTCTCTTTCATACCTACTCGCTCTCTTACGTCATTGTTACGAATGCGGACTGTGGACTGAGGCTGACTGACCGTCAGCCTCAGTCCACAGATTTTCTGCAGAGATCGCATTTCGACCGCATTGATTTTGCTCTCACGCTCCTTATTACATACCCAACTCTCGCATCCATATAATAACGTTGGAACAAGCACTGCGTTGTGTATTGCGACACGTGCCTTCTGGCTGAGGTGATGGCTGCCGAGAAGTTGTCCCAATGCTCCGTTCACTCTATTTCCCGCATTCACTCTTCTTTCTACATCAGTGGTATACCTTCCATCCCGACTGAATCCACATCCAAGATATACAAATTCATCCACTTGTTCTAGCACACCATTTCCTATTGCTACTCTAACATCTGTTCTGGCTTCTTCTCTTTCAAAAACCATTACTTTGGTTTTGCTCACATTCACACGTAGGCCCCTTTTCTTACAATCTTCTGCCATTACGTCAACTAGGGTTTGCAGGTCAGTCGCAGACTGCGCTAATAGGACCGCATCGTCTGCATATAGCAGCGAGTTAACCACTGAGTCGCCCATCTGAACTCCCACATTCATTTCATTCAACCTTTGTAGACATTTATCCAGATATATGATAAACAGTCTGGCTGATAGAACGCAGCCCTGTTTAACGCCGATATTGACGTCAAACCAGGGTGACATTCCATCATCCAGCCGCACACAAGCTCTGCAGTCCATGTAGTTATGTTAACAATCATAATATTTTTTTTTTTTTATAGTTAGATCAATTCATAATTTATCAGAGAGATACTAACAGAATAGTATGCTTTTTCTAATAACAAATTCTTTATTTTAAATTTAAAGTTATTTACATTGTCTATTTCTAAAATCAATTTTGGTAAATGATTATACAATCTCGGAGCCATACATAATATACTATTATTCAAAAATGTGGTAACATTGGAAGGGAAATCTATCTTTAAATGAAGTCGTTTGCTACTTAGTTTATTAAATAAATGGAGGTGTTTTTTTACTAAAATAACAACTACTAAAATATACAAATAAGGCACAGTCAAAATTTTTAAATTAATAAAATAAGGTCTCCAGCTTTCCATCTGATTTAGTTTACATATGGCAATTTTTTTTGGCCTCTGAAAATATCTTTTTTATCCGTGGAGTTTCCCCAGAAAATTATACCATACCTTAGAATGGGGGCCACATATCCATGATATGCCGTCAAAACTGTAGTTTGATTATTTACTATTGACAATCTATAGAGGGCATACGAAAATTTACTAACTTTTGAACACAAATTTTCAATATGCGATTTCCAGTTTATGGCTTTGTCAATGTGAATACCCAAAAATGTTGTATGCGTAAACGTCACGTAATTATATTCAACGGCACCCACACATACGATCAAACAATGATAAAAGTAAAAACATTTTGCCCAAAAAGTGAGGAAAATGGCACACTATTCCAGTTTTGCCAAACCACGATACTCGTATATAGTTTTCTGATAGAAAATTGTAATAAATAGTAGATTTGTATGGAAAAAAGACGGAATATTTAAGTAGAAACACGGAACTTAGACAAAATTTGTAATTTAACTTAAATTTTGTTTAACCTGTAGATAATGGAACTTATATTACCATTTTTCCGTGTAGTGATGGACTAAGAATACAAGTGCCACCACCCCATCTTTTCCCGCGGGTATCGTACAAGGCGACTAAGGGAAGTAAGCAATTATCACCCATTGCACTACTGGTGTTAGGGCTGGGTACCAAGTGAAAGTACTTACTTGCTATCAAGCCCGAACGGGTCGGTGCCACCGACTCCTGGGAATGAAGAGAAGAATTAAGTAAGTCAGTGTGTTTTGGCTGTAGCAGAAGATAGCCGTTTATTCTTTCATTTCATATCTCAGAAATAAAATGGCGCGCAGCGGCTTGACAATACCCGCGGTATAGTTGAGTCTATGAGCGACGGTTACCACTTACCATTAGCTGGGCCGTTGCTCATCTACCATCATAAGCAAGTAATACCATAGTAATACCATACCAAGTAATACCAAGTAGTAATATCATAAGGTAGTATACTTTTCTTTATGGTAAAGGTATCCAGTAAAATGAAACGCATCCTTTGCTCACTGAAAAGTGATGGGCACGGTGATACTTTATTGAATTATAAAACTAATTATCTTAGAATATACCGCAGAGTTATAAGAATTGCAAAGAAAAATGCGATAAAAAGACAAATCTACAGAGCTGAAAACATAAATAAAGAAATATGGAAAGTGGTCACACAGAAACAAGACTAAAGAAAATATAAGAAAACGTATTGTTCTATTAACTGAACACAAATTAATTGATTCAGCTCAAGATGTTGCTGATGTTTTTGCTGAACAGTTTAATTATATATCTCTTTTCGATGATAACGAACATGTCAAAGCTAAATGTTGTTTACACAAAAGTACAGATCGGGTATTACAGGCAATGAATTTGTCTCCAGTGACTGCGGGTGAAGTCTTTAAAACTGTTTTAAGCATGGCTAGTAACAAGTCCTGTGGATACGATGAAGTTCAAATATCAGTCATAAAGGAACACATTACAATATTAGCGGAACCCTTGTCTCATTTTTATAATAATTGTTTTAGAGAGTCAATTTTCCCGGCACAACTCAAAATCGCAAAGGTTATTCCGATCTATAAGAAAGGACCTGCCACAGATCCAGTCAATTACAGGCCTATCTCTATTTTACCAGCGTTTTCAAAAAATTTCTAAAGGTAAGGCTAATAGAACATTTAAAAAAACTAATAACATAAATAACAAGAGACAATTCGGATACAGACAAAAGGTAGGAACCGTTGATGCTGTTAACACATTGGTAAATGACATTGTTACAAAATTAAATGACAAATTGAAGGTAGCGGGCATATTTCTAGACCTGAGTTCCACTTTTGATACGGTAAATCATGATCTACTTCTGACGAAGATGGAACATTATGGCATAAGAGGAAAGGTACAACAACTTTTTACTTCATACTTAAAAAATCGAAAAATGTAAGTAGAGATAAAAAATATTGATGAGTTTTATAGAAAAAGTTCAAAAATCAGATATTATCGATATAAAAGCTGAGGTTCCACAAGGCTCAATTTTGGGTCCCATCTTATTTACGTTATTTATTAATGATTTACTTAGTCACATAAATGAAATATACACCGATATACAATTAGTGGTATACGCAGATGATACAAATGCCATCGTTGGTGCAAATAACAGAGATACTTTAGCCATAAAAGTGAACTCTGTCTTAAGAACCATAAATAGATGGATAGAGGCAAACAAACTTATCCTAAACACAAAAAAAACGAATGTGGTGTTTTTTAAACCAACACGTAATAATAGGGAATATATAGAAATAAAATTAAATAATGATATTATAGAATTGGTAGATTCAGTAAAATTTTTAGGCACACAGATAGATTCTGATTTGAACTGGAATAATGAATTGAATGCCATAGACAGTAAAATATCATCTGCTTGCTACGCTTTAAGAATATTAAGGGATGAAGTTGGTCTAACGGAACTAAAATCTGTATACTATGCATTAGTCGTGTCTAGGCTAAGAAGCAGTATTGCTTTATTAACAGTTACAGCTATAATGTTCGCAGGGCATTTTTATTGCAAAAACGTACAATAAGAACCATTATACGTATACCACAAACTACTTCATGCAGAGATTTCTTTCATAAATTAAACATCCTTACGGTTCCCAGTCTATATATAATGGTTGTTAAACACAAAGTGAAAAATGTGAAATCGAAAATAACAGTCAGGAGCAGGATTTGAACCTGCATCTTCTGGATACCGTCCAGATGCTTTACCAATTCAGCCATCCTGACAATTGCTCCTGACTGCTAATTTCGATAACACATCATACTTAACGTCTTTGGGTGACGCCTGCGCCATCTGTCGGGAGTATTTTCATACATTATACCGACCAGGTAAACTTAATTTTACAATTAAGATTTTACCTAATAATGACGCAAACCCTTCAAATATTTAGATATTTTTATATATATTTTTAGCATTTGACATGCTTAGCACTATACATTAAACACAAAGTTTCACTATGTTTAATGTATAGTGCTAAGCATGTCAAATGCTAAAAATATATATAAAAATATCTATATAATGGTTGTTCTGTGTCATTTAGCTAAGCATATTGGTGATTATGAAACTAGTGAAAGTAGTAAAGCTAGAGAAAATACTCGAAAAAAAACATAAAGAATGAGATCGCACCTAAACTGGAACTTACTAAGCATTGTATTCGGTATCAAGCAGTGGAGCTATTTAACAAGTTGCCCAGTCATTTAAAGAGGGATATATATAATACTAATGTGTTCATAAAAAGTCTTAAGCACTTTCTGTTGAGGAAATGTTTTTACTCTTTGAGTGAATTTATGTCATTACATTATTGATTTAGAGATCTTGTTATAAATTTGACATACATTAAAATTTGACTGTATTGTGGTGGCATATGATAATGTAATAATAATAATTTATGTGATGTAATAACAATTTTATAATTTAGCTCTTAAGGATATTTATATTCAAATACAATTTCCTATTGTTAATGAATAAATGAAATGAAATTGTCACCGAAATGCTCGGAACATATTTTTGTGTATCTAGTTGGTTTCCAACATTCTTCGCTTCAATTAAGTCGGATTTGTTGTATCCATCGCGCAGCAATAATCGGATTTGATGGAAATCTGAAAACGAATACAATTAAATAGATATTTTTTGATTCAGGGTAAATATTTTTTCTAAAGCTGGCAATATTTTGATTACAATTGAGTTTTCTGTTTAGAGGAATGTTTTCTGAAAATTATTAATTATCAAAGAGTACTTACGAGTGAAATGTATTCTTCCTATCATTATTGTGGTTATGAGACGCGTTGTGACATCCTTTCACGGTGCAGTAAGTCATTTTTAAATAAAATTATGAGAGATGTTTACAATGACACTTTATCATGGACACTGACAGTAGGAGCAACGCAGTTAGCCTTTTAAGGCAAACTTAAAAGTGCTTCACTCCGTTTGGACCTACTCGGGTTCTAAGCGTTATTATTCTAAGCTAATTTGTTTATTCTATTTCTAAATGTCATTACACTTGTTTTGTGAAGATTTATATTCAAATTATTCATAGTTAACCAATTTATAATGTCATGTAAAGTCATATTTATGTAATTTTCTATTTGTGATTTATTATTACCAGTAAAGAGGATAGTGCTGTCATCTGCAAAAAGAATACATTTATGATCCGTTATTTTGGGAAGATCATTTATGAAGATTATGAATAAAAGTGGCCCTAATACGCTCCCCTGTGGCACACCAAATGTAACTGCTCGCTCTGTAGATGAGTAAGTTAATAAAGTTTTTTGGGTTGGGCAGAATCTTGTAACTTCTGTCTTTTGTGTTCTGTTGCTGAGGTAGGATTTTACTAAATTGTGTATATTCCCTCTAACGCCATATGCGTAAAGTTTATCTAGTAAAATATTATGTTCAACAAAATCAAATGCACTAGTTAAATCCATATAAAGGGCGATAACCTGTTTCTTAGAGTCTATATCCGTGATGACAGTATTCAGAAGATCGTAAATGGCAGCGTTAATATTTTTTTCTTTCTAAAACCAAATTGTTGTTCTGCGAGCAAGTTATTCTTTTCAAAATAATCGTAAAGCGACCACTCTCTTATAAATTCGGTCAATAAAATGGTTATTGAAGGAATGTGCAATCTCTATAGGATCCTTAATAATATTCCCGTTCACTGTAATATACTTAACATGTTCTTTGGGTGCATTAGATTTATGACATTCCAAGTAGCCTTACACTTATTTGGCATACTATTTATGTAATTATTATTATGTTTTTTTTTTTTGGTAGATTTAATTATACAATAGAGTTTAAAAGAAAAGTTGGTTAACTTGTGTTTATTAGAATATGTACGTATGTATGGTACGGTTTTGAAACACCTCAGTAAATTGTGCTATGGCAAAATTATTAGGATGAAAAATAGATGGTTAATAAAGGATAATAAACAACTTATAAATTGATTTACCTTACTATATTACCCTAGTCCTGCCACATTATATATTTTAATATTAAAAGAATTCGCCACTATTCGCCGATCTTACCTATGGGGGAGGACAGAAGAGGGCAAAATACCTCCTTCCTCCATATCCGCCATATATCCGCATAGCGTTTCCACTTACACTTTCGCCGTCAAGCATGGCACTAGACCACGCTTGGCAGCATGCAGTGGTAAAGTTATGGTCGCAGTTATTGTAACGCGATTGAAATGTGTTTATTTGTATATAGTTTACTCATTCCTTAACCGGCCTGGCGGTCTAGTGCTTAGTGACCCTGACTGCGAAACTGGAGATCGTGAGTTTGATTCTAACCCATGATAAATATATGCATGATGGCCACGAGTGTTTGCTCGATGTGTGTATATCTGTATCGACACATTAGTCAATATATAACTGCGTAATTAGTAGTTAATAATTATTAATGGGGAAAATTTATCATAACTTGACATCACTGTATTTGCATGTACTTTATATCTGTCCCTTACGAGTGTACGCGTATGTCATATCTATTACTATACTATCCTTTATCTAAGTTATATCCCTATAGATTATAGACCGCAGAAGTGACACTTTTTGTACCTACAAAACTTTATCAGAATCATACTCTAGTCCATTATTTGTGAATAGTAAAATGTAGACGTAACTGCCTCTATAGTATGAGCGACTGCTGATTATGAGGTCTCAGGTTCGACCCCCAGTTGGGCAGGATTATTGAGCTTTTTCGTAAAAAGAATAAATCTCAGTAGTAGCCTGGTAGATGGCAATAGGTTCGTCCCCTATTGCGTGGGACTTATAAACATAGTTGGTGAAATGTGTGTAATTCGCCTCTGCCTACCCCTTTCGGGGATACAGGCCTGATTCTATTGCTTGATTCTATACATTTCCCTGTTTGTCAGTTTGTTTGTTCGCGCATCACGTAAGAACTACGGAACAGATTTTGATGCAACTATCTAGGCATAACTTATTTGATAGCTCTTGATTAGACTTAAAAACCGGTATGTATTTTATCCCGCTACTATATCAGGTACCTGAAATATAACCTTAAAACTAGCTTATAGCGGCGGCGGATCAGCAGGCAAAGTCAAGTAAACTTATAAATTCAACATTTTTAAAAAAAAAATCCCACTATAAGCTTTTTTGTCCGTGTGGCGACGGACTAAGAATACAAGTGTCACCACCCCATCCTTTCCCGCGGGTGTCGTACAAGGTGACTAAGGGAAGAAAGCGATTATCACCCATTGCATTACTGATGGTAGGGCTGGATACCAAGTGAGAGTACTCACTTGCTATCGGGCCCGAACGGGTTGGTACCACCGTCTTCTGTGTGACCGGTCATGAACCACATCAGTGTGTTTTGACTGTAGCAGAAGGTAGCCGTTTATTCTTTCATTTCATATCTGCTGAGAAATGATATGGTGTACAGCGGTAAGTACTTTATAAAAACACCACACGAAATCTGAACACCTATTTTTACCTACAACCGGTTTTGAAATGGAACATCTGCATGTAAGACAAAGGACCCTTTATTTTAAATCTACATTCTGCATATTTTCTCTGTATATGATTGAAGATGCCGGCGATATAAAAATATTAAATGACATGGCGTGACATTCAAATGAAGAAATCTTTTCTATAATATTGTTGCGATATTAACACTATGTCATGGGCCTTAGTAAACATTGTATTGTCTTTGAATGAACACTTTTTCTAACTTACCCGTGAACACCACACTAGTTTATATGATATATATATTCTTTTTTTTTACTACTACCTTACTAACTACGCTAGTTGGTATTTTTCATTCCTAAATTATTATTGTTTTTTTCTCTGTAAGTGATTATTGTAATCTTTTGAGAAAATAAATGTCTTTAACCGTATATTATTACCTATTTATTCACTAAAACAACATGTAATTTTACTTAGTTGACTCATTTAGTAGGTAATTGGTCCAAGCTTACACTTAGTTTCTATCATGTAATACCTCTGTATTCGTCTATACTGCTAGAATGTCGAAACCGTTCTAAAGTAACGTGTACGGATTGCAGTTCAGTTCAGTTGAACAAAGTGAATGTTCGGAACGCCATATCTAGTAGTACATATACATCAATGTGACTGACTAATTTTATATGACTGACTTCGACTATGGCTTGTTTTATGAATTAAACTTACGTGTGATGAGAGAATAACGATGTTTATGTTACTGTTAGGCTGATGGTTCTGCCAATGCCTTAAACAAATTAATAAAATAATAATAAAAGGTGTGTTCCACATGAAGCTTGCAACGCTTAAAGCTATCCCTAAGCCGTTCCACTCGACGAACTATGTCTTTGTGGTTGCGGCGAAAACCTCATCAATGACGTAGGCAATTAGAGTTTTTGGGCGGGATCATGACGAAGATTATGTCGTTGCTCTATATTACTTTTTCCAAAACGCGTGCTATTTCAAGTATTAAATGTATGAAATGGTGACTGTACTAATTAACAATTTGTCTGCACATATATTTTGCTGCCCCCGGGGCCAGTAAATTTTCGAATTTTTATGCAACCTGTCACATAGCAACTGTGTGACGAGGCCTCAGACTAAGAACTAGACGGAGCCACGGCGTGGCTGCACTTGAAACAGCAATATTTTTTTTAAATGTTGCCAGGTTGACAAATATTTAACCATATTTAGGCAAATTAAACAATAGTTAGAATGAGGTCTGTAACTTGGTCGTAAATAAGAAACTCCATATTACGCTGCGCTGTCCGATACGTGGTCGCAACTCGAAAACCTTTTTCCCCAACGGTTGTTAAGCGATATGGCCTGCCCATTGCCACTTCAGCATCCAAACCCGGCGGGCTATATCGGATATTCACAATTTACGGATCTCCGTAATAAGAATTCGATCACGTAGGGAAATACAAAGACTTGGAGCCTTGACGCAAGGTAAGTATTGCTGCTACATAAATTGCCATTCTGTTCGATATCTCATCTGGTAAATAATAATAAGTTATATTTAATAAAATAATAGTACACAAGAATACAATTAAATTATCTTTTCTTTCTTTTCTGGGTCAAATAAGAAAACAATTATCATCCTTCCAGCGCTTAACTTAGAGCAAATCAGTTTCTCTGAAGTTACAACTGCCTCTGTGGTGCAGTGGTAGTGTAAACGGCTGCTGATCATGAGGTCTCGGGTTCGATCCCCGGGTCGGGCAGTGTTATTGAGATATTTCGTAACAAAAAACAAAAATATTCTCAGTAGCAGCCCGGAGTTTGGAAATGTGCCCGGTAGACAACAATAGGCTTGCCCCCTATTACGTGATGCTATGGGTTTTAAAGTTACAAGGACTTTAAAAGCTATACTTACATGAACATATTTACTGGCAATGATTTGGCTCCCAACGTTACTATTTTCTTAATATTTATAATGAAACATCAACAAAATATCGTGGGACATATTTTGGGGATTTCGTGGGTTGCCTCGTTTTCTCGTAGCATCCACAAATTTCGATCTCGCAGCTGGGTTAGAGGGAAACCTAAAATAGTAAATATTTATCATCACTTCATAAATAACATGTAAATTTATTACTAAAGTGAAAACTGGGCAAATTAAATTTCGCAATAAGGCCACACCGAAGCAATTCTCAGTAATAAAAATTTAGCTAGAATACGTGTTTTGTGAGTGTATCTTAGTAAACATTATTAATTAGGAGTAAAAAAGCCCATTTTATATCACTTTATAGCATTAAATCATTAAATTATTCCATTTTCGACTACTTACGCATGAAATGTTATTTCGGTTTTCTTTCGCTTGCTGTAGCTTTTGTAGTACACTATTTTACAAGCACTATTATCACGTAGTCTTTTTCTCAAAACACTGAATAACACGTAATGACACTGAATAATATGCAAAAACCCGTATTTTTATACAAATATTCGATTATGTCAGTTGAATCGTGACAGACAAAGCATTTTGACATCGTGACATATACCAAAAACTGGCCACGGCGGCAAAGACAAAAATCTATGACTTTGTCTGTTTTTTGCACTAGTAAATTGTATCTTATGTTCTCGCTCATACATGTCAAAGAATTTTCTTCGCTCTGTCTATATGTAATTAGTCTGAGAACGAGGCCTTAAAGCAAGGAACATAAACTCTACAAGAGAAGAATAGCAACTTCGAACAAAAAAAATGCGACAGATTCTGAGATTCTGACAGATACCTACAGCACCTATTTAACGCAATTAATATAGAGAGGGAATTCAAATTCGATCACTTATTTTTGTAGTTTTATTAGGGTTCTTATTTTAAATAATTGATAATAAAAATAGATTAAAATAACCTTTTTATTTAACAAAACATATAAAATTTTACAATCACAGAACTCCGTAATCGCAACTAACTTTGATCACTTTAACTAGCTATTGTGAAAAGTATCCTGAACTGTATATTTACTTTACATTTATAACATTTTCTCTGATTTTCCTTCATTCCACCTTGAAACAATTACTTACTAACACTACAAAACAGCAATAAGCAAGTGCGTAAACTACATTTGCAAGTGACAGACAGCCATTTTTTTACATTTGAAATATGTAATAATTATAATTTATGGATAATGTATTAGGCTGTGTTCCTATATATACACTGCTAGCACTGTCCAATGCTCTTACTGGAGAAAAATCATTCCGTTATAGACTGAGTATTCTACTGCCGCAGTCTCAGACTAAATACGTCCTAGACAGAACGAAGAAAATTCTTTGCATGTCAAAGAATTTTCTTCGCTCTATGAGCGAAAACGTAAGATACAATTTACTGGTGCAAAAAACAGACAGTCATAGATTTTTGTCTTTGTAGCCGTGGCCAGTTTTTGGTATTGTCACGATGTCAAAATGCTTTGTCTGTCACGATTCAACTGATATAATCGAACATTTTTATAAAAATTTGGGTGTTAATTAAAATTTAATGTTAATTTGTGGTAATGGGTGTTTTGAGAAAAAAAAACACTTGATAATAGTGGTTGTAAAATAGTGTACTATGCTACAAAAGCTACAGCGAGCGAAAAAATACAGGTATAACATTTCATTCATATGTAGTCGAAAATTAAAAAAAAAAATGATTGAATGCTATAATGTAATATAAAATGGGCTTTTTTACTCAAAATTAATAATTGCTACTAAGATACACTCGCAAAACACGTTTTATAGGTAACTTTCTATTACTGAGAATTGTTTCGGTGTTGCCTTATTGCGAACTTAATTTGCCCAGTTTTCACTTTACTAAAATTTATATGTAGTTTATGAGATGATGATAAATATTTACTATTTTAGGTTTCCCTCTAATCCAGATGCGAGATCGAAATGGGTGTATGCTACGGGAAAACGAGGCAACCCACGAAATACCCAAAATATGTTCTGCGACATTTTGTTGATGTTTTATTATACATAATAAGAAAATAATAACGTTGGGAGCAAAATCATTGCCAGTGTTCCAATATGTTCATGTAAGTATAGCTTTTAAACTTCTCTTTATAACTTCAAAAAACATAGTATCACGCCTGTATTCCCCGAAGGGGTAGGCAGAGGTGTATTATACACCCAGGACTCGCCAGCTATGTATACCGGGCACATTTACAAACTTCGGGCGACTACTAAGATTTTTTTTTTGTTTTGAAAAATCTCAACAACACTGCCCGACCCGGGGATAGAACCCGAGACCTCTTGATCAGCAGTCGCTTACACTACCACTGCACCACAGAGGCAGTTGTAATTTCATCTTTGTAAGTAAATCTCAATTCAAGATTATGACTACCGCTGTAGTCATAATCTAGAATTCAGAGAAACTGATTTGCTCTAAGTTCTTATTCAATTAGTTAAATCAGCGCTAGAAGGAAGATAATTATTTTCTTATTTGACCCATAAAAGAAAGAAAAGATAATTTAATTATATTCTTGTGTACCATTATTTTAATAAATATAACTTATTATTATTTACCAGATGAGATATCGAACAGAACGGCAATTTATGGAGCAGCAATACTTACCTTGCATCAAGGCCCAAAGTCTTGGTATTTCCCTACGTGATCGAATTCTTATTACGGAGATCCGTAGAACGTGAATATCCGACATAGCCTGCCAGTTTTGCATGCTGAAGTGGCAATGGGCAGGCTATATCGCTCGACGAGCTGACAATCGTTGGGGAAAAAGGTTTTCGAGTTGCGACCACGTATCGGACAGCGCAGCCTCCTGCCGGATGGACCCAATATATTGTCGAAGCTGCAGGGAGCCGTTGGATGCAGTCAGCACACGCCCGCTAGTTCTGGTGCTCTCTTAGGGAGGCCAATGTCCAGCAGTGGACGTTTAAAGACTGATGGTTGGATGAATAGAAGGGGTGGTAGATTTACTTTTAAATAATTATTTTGATAAACGCTGTGATTTTCAATTAAATATTTGTTACGAAGATTTTCTTATTTACGATTAAGTTACAGACTTCATTCTAACTATCGTTTATTATGCCCAAATATGGTTAAATATTTGACAACCTGGCAACATTTAAAAAAAAAAGTGTGTGCGTGCCTAATTTTTACGCGCGATTGAAGTAAATCTTCTTTGGCGTCGACGAAAAAAAAAAACTGCAATTTAAAATATTTTTTTTAAAACTGCTGAATTTTTATTCACATTGCTATTCACAATCGATCCGTTTGAAAATTTGGAAATAAATAATCCTAATTGATTATGATATTTACCACTAGCTGGCGTATTAAGTCAAGAAGCGTGGAGTATATGACATATACTTACGACCAATCCAAATTATTATTTTTAAATAGCGGAAACTACACAGACTATAGTAACTTCCGTCAGAAAATAAGCGTTACTTCCGTCAGAAAAAAAAATTGAGTTACTCCCTAGTCGCGCCTAAAGAAGTTTTATTTCAAAAATATTGCTGTTTCAAGTGCGGCCACGCCGTGGCTCCGTCTAGTTAGTCTGAGGCCGCAGTATTCTAGGAAAATATATGTCACACCTTACAGTGCTTGCAGTGTATATCGGAACACACCCTTAGTCTGTGACGTTTTGTCAGTATTGCCAATGAAAAATAAATAATATATTTAATTCTTTTTTCTATACAGTATGATTATTAGGAACCCCCTGGTATGCCGCATATTCGTAAAAGAAAGTTGACCGAGCCTGGCTTAAAGTCTGAGAATTTACCATTGAGCTCTAATAAGGGGGAGAGGAAATGACTACAAATTTACCGAGCCAAGTATTTACAAAATCCAAAAATGGCAGTAATTGCTAGGGAAGCGCGTAAAAAATATCAATATCGATACTTCAGTCCTTCAAGTGATCTATAAATTTTTGGGTGGACAAAGGTTTTTTTAATTGCGTAAATCTTTATCTATCTGTACCTAGAATTATATGTATTTGTGTCAAATTGCAACCCAATCCATTCAGTCATATGAGCTAGTGCTTGATAGATCAATCAGGCATGCCTTCTTTTTAAACAAATAGAAAATTAAGGGCATAACACTCTATTGAATAGATTTGTGTTGTAAACAGCGTAAAGAAATAAATAATAATTTAATCCTGGGCATAGACGTTCATTCTAAGTCCAAACATACCTATATAAGTTTGTGATTTGATGACATCAGGAGAAAAAGTGTTGAAAGTAAGGTATTAAGATAACTAAAAACAAGTATATAATAATATTTTATTCCATCCATCAGTCATTCGAGGTCCACTGCTGTACATAATAGGTCTCCCTAAGGGAGCGCCACAATAAGCGGTCCTTTTTTTCGTTACACGGTCCAAAATGCAAGTTTACGCACGTCACTGGGGTACCAACAGGATCCAGGGGGTGTTGGGTTTGATTTCATACAGGCTCGATTCTTGTGTCGATTTCAAGAGCCACAATACCGACTAAAACATGACCACGACGCCTTCTTCCGTCATAATGGAGAGTCATAGGATCGTCTATAGATATTCCACACCGACGCTCTAGTGACTACATCCAAGGGTGCCTTGCGGTTTTGACCAGGTCGTCAGTCCTTCTGGTGGGAGGCCGTCCTATGCTGCGCCTTCCTGTGAAACATGTGAATTCTCCATTATCAGACCCTGGATACTCCAGGGTCTGATAATGGAGCTAGAAGGTGGTCATGGGTACTCGTCAATTAAACGTCACAACAGATTGATTTAGGGCTAGTTTGAGTTATCTTGAATAGTACCATGATAGTCCTATATGATATTTATGATCTGATAATGCCACAATCCTATCAACTTTGGAATCGTTTGATTATTTTTGACAAGTATTTTGGTCCTAGATGATATATAGGGCCTGATGATGATGATTTATGTCTATTTCCGTTATTGTACACATGTCATAATTATATAAGCACGCATTAAAAAAGTTATAATCATTTTATTTTGTTCTTTCTTATCTTGTGTAACAAAAGTAAATACTTTTAATTCTAATAATAATACCATTCAAATGATTAATCAATTCGATAAATTAATAAAAAATAATTTATTTAATGGTATGCTGCTAAGCCACTGCTCACTTTATTCCGAGCACACAAAATTAATAAATGGACGGCTTCTTCCCACTATATGAAAATTTGTGACGAATAAAAATCACAAATTATTAGTGGTGGATGCTAGGTTGGAACCTAAATAGCGCAATTAAATATTTTTAAAATAAAGGTTATTTAACTAACGCAATATTGTAACGACGTTCAGTTCTTTAGATCAGAAATTGTTTGTTATGTTTAGAATGATTTATAAGTGAAAGCAAATCGTATAATTACTCGTATCAGTCATTATTACAATAAATATCTAATAGTAATTGAAAAAAGTTAAGAAATTGTGCAGTTCTAACAAAACGAAAAAATATCTTATTTTATGCCCGCCGTTACAAGGTTACGTTGATGAATTTTGATGAATTGTCAAATGTTACCTAATAAAATGACTCCACTTTAGCTGAACTAAGTAGGATATAATATTATTATATAGACAATTAATGTAAAAGCGTAAGGTGTTGGATATTTACTCTTTGGGTGATGGACATCAAATGTTAGAATGAGTTCATTGGTGTAGTATATAATATCATTTCACCGTTTTTTAATCATTATACATTACTTCCTTCTTTTACACTATTAAGGCCATAGATTTAGTATATATTAAGGCATGTTTTTTTAGTTTGTAAACTGTAATTAATTTATAAAATAAATCGAATGAACAAAATGAATGATACTTCATACTTGGTTACGACACTACTTAAATAAATGTGTAAGTAAATGTGGCAAAATTTTTTTCACAAACTGACATTAGGTAATGCCATGGGTATTTAGTCTGAGTGCCATGATAATGCCATTTCACTGCAGAGTGCAGTTCTGCAGTTATTACCTCAGATTATCTAGACAGAGCGAAGAAAATTCTTTGACATGTATGAGCGAGAACACAAGATACAATTTACTGGTGCAAAAAACAGACAAAGCCATAGATTTTTGTCTTTGTCATTGCCAGTTTTCGATATTGTCACGATGTCAAAATGCTTTGTCTGTCACGATCCAACTGACATAATCGAACATTTTGTATAAAAATTCGGGTTTTAATTAAAATTTAATGTTAATTTGTGTTAATGTGTTTTTTGAAAAAAAGACTACGCGATAATAGTGCTTGTAAAATAGTGTACTATGCTACAAAATGAACAGCGAGCGAAAAAATACAGGTATAACATTTCATTCATATGTAGTCGAAAATGAAATAATTTAATGATTGAATGCTATAAAGTGATATAAAATGGGCTTTTTTTACTCAAAATTAATAATTGCTACTAAGATACACTCGCAAAACACGTTTTCTAGCTAAATTTCTATTACTTTGAATTGTTTCGGTGTTGCCTTATTGCGAATTTAATTTGCCCAGTTTTCACTTTACTAATAAATTTATATGTCATTTATAAGATGATGATAAAAAAATTACCATTTTAGATTTTCCTCTAATCCAGATGCGAGATTGGAATGGGTAGATGCTACGGGAAAACAACGCAACCCACGAAATATCCAAAATATGCTTCACGATATTTTGTTGATGTTTCATTATACATAATAAGAAAATAGGGACGTTGGGAGCAAAATCATTGCCAGTGAATATGTTCATGTAAGTATAGCTTTTAAAGTCTTTGTACTTCAACTTTGTAAGTAAATCTTTATTCTAGATTATGACTACCGCTGTAGTCATAATCTAGAATTCAGAGAAACTAATTTGCTCTCTCTTGTGACACCTGTCTGGGATTTAATTTAAAACAAAATTAAATAAGATATATTCACACCCCAAATGGTAGGTGGCAACACAAATTTATAAGGTCGTGGTGTTCGTCCTATAGCTAACTTCACCACTTAGTCACACACTTCAGTACTACTACTCTCCCGTGGGACCGGCCATGAAGCACATCGTTGCATTTTCGTCGTAGCAGGAGAAAGCCGTTTATTCTTTCATTATATATCGGTGAAATGAAATGGTAAGCAGCGGCTTGACAATAGTCTCAGTATAGTTGAGTCCATGAGCGACGGTTGACATTTACCATCAGATGGGCCGTGGCTCGTCTGCCACTAAATGCAATAAAAAAAAAGTTCTTATTCAATTAATTAAATCAGCGCTGGAAGGATGATAATTTGACTTTACTTATTTGACCCAGAAAAGAAAGAAAAGTTAATTTAATTGTATTCTTGTGTACTATTATTTTATTAAATATAACTTATTATTATTTACCAGATGAGATATCGAACAGAATGGCAATATATGGAGAAGCAATACTTATCTTGCATCAAGGCTCAAAGTCTTTGTGTTTCTCTACGTGATCGAATTCTTATTACGGCTACGGAGGTAGAACAGGACAGCGCAGCGTAACATGCCCTCCCACCAGATGGACCGAATATATGGTCAAAGCGGCAGGGAGCCGTTGGATGCAGTCAGCACAAGCCCGCTAGTTCTGGTATTCACTTTGGGGAGGCCAATGTCCAACAGTGGACGTTTAAAGACTGATGGTTGTATGAATAGAAGGGGTGGCAGATTTAATCTTAAATAAGCTTTTTGATAAACGTTGCGATTTTCAATAAAATATTTGTTACGAAGAGTTTCTTATTTAAGACCTAGTTACAGACCTCATTCTAACTATCGTTTAATTTGCCCAAATATGGCTAAATGTTCGTCAACCTGATAACATTTAAAAAAAATGTTGCTGTTTCAAGTGCGGCCACGCCGGAGCCACGCGTCTAGTAGTTCTTAGTCCGAGAGTTATTACTGTTAATATCTGTGCCAATCCAATCAATCTGTGGTTAATATTGTTTACATTTATTCAGAGTTTTGGCGGGAACACGAAGAAGATCATGTCGTCGCTCTGCATTATTTTCCTAAACTAGTGTTATTTCAAGTATTAATGTGTAAAAGTGGTGGCCTTTTGCTTATTAACTATTTGTGTATGTGCATAAGTGTTGGCGAGTGATGTAATGCGAAATAACCTGTTTTTTCCTATTGTCTCCAAAACTCCATAGAAGCTTCAGTAAGATCGCCATAGTCTTACTGGAGTGGGACTTTGACTTGACTGACTAATTTTATATGACTGACTTCGACTATGACTTGTTTTTTGAACTAAACTTACGTGTGATGAGAGAATAACGATGTTTATGAGTTACTGTTAGGCTGATGGTTCTTCCAGTGCCTTAAACAAACAGTAAAAAAAAAAAGTTTACATTTATTTAGCTAGCTACATATATTGTAATCTGTGATTTATTCCAAACAGTAAAATAATCTAAAAAAATTGTTTCTCCGTCGAATCCTACTACTATAGTTATTTTAGTCAATTACAGTGGTTAATTATTATTATGAATCCGACTATAGTCTCATGTGAAGTTTTGTGTTGTGTAGAAAGAGGAAAAAAAGAAAGAAGAAGGAACTAGGAAGGACGTTTCATAGAAGATAATAATGTAAAGATAATTTCGGATAATAAAATTGATGCCATTACGTTTTGCCAGAATTTGCGGTTACATATTCTTTTACGCTACTTACAGAGAGTTTCAAAATTGCCTATGCCTGTTTTTATGTTTCTATGATAGTTGTGAATTGTGACGCAGAAAGTAAATAATTGTAAACGTTACGCTAGGTTTTTATTTCATGATACTATAGGTGTCGGTTCTGGTCTCCTAGTAAAGTCTTGGATCCTATAACTGCTGCTGCAACTGACCGCAAGAAATACATGTTGAATTCAATTGATGATGAATAATATTAGAAATGTCAATATTTTATTTAACCCCAGTAAAAGGAGAATTACCTGCCTATTTGTTGGAAATTATTGTACAGAATAGACTGTCACATTTAAAAAATGTGTTATTCAAAGAACAGCCTGTAGTATACAATGAGTATGTAGTAGAAGGAAGTGTATATGATAATGTGGGACACTTTATTCTTTGTGTGCTAACAGTATTATATGAGAATAGAGACTTTTCACAGTTTATTATTAAAGCTGAATGTCAGCAATTTAGGCACAGGCTAAATGCTTTGACAGCCTATGAGATAAGATCTTTTTCTAAAAAATTAGTGAAAACTATAAAAAAAATTAAAAATGTGCCAATGCATATACAATCTCTACATATGTTGTGTCAGCATTTGATGTTAAAAAATATTGCAGTGCATATGTGCTCATCATGCAATAACGATTGTACTGTGCACAATGTTCGCTTACATTTTAGGGAATGCCTGCCTTTTGTAGCTAAAAGGCTAGTTGAATTGGACAGTGGTCAAGCAATTGTACCTTGTAACAAATGGAAGCAACTCTTACTGATACTATTTAATGAAAATCTAAAAAATAGAATAATCAACACAAATTTAGACCCCCTTAAGGGGGACCCCCGAATAATGGCATTACTGAGCAAAATGAAGTCTGAATTCTCCATAGATGAAAATAAACCAAATGTTTTAATGAGCAAAGATGTTGACACTGCAGCAGTAGACTTCCCCCCATGCATGTTAAATTTACATCAAAATTTAAGAAAAAAACATAGACTTTCTCATTCACAGAGGTTTTATTACAGTTTATTTTTAAAAGATATTGGCATGCCTATTGATGAAGCCATTTATTTTTGGAGATCAGAGTATAAATTGAATCCAAATGGACACCATAGCTGTTGCCACAACTGGGATAGAGATGATAAGAAATACCTGTATGGCATAAGACATATGTATGGTTTGGAAGGTTGTAGAAAAAATTATGCTTCTGTAAACTGCAAGCGTATACAAAGCATAGACAATGCTAGCTCTGAAGGAGGTTGCCCATTCAAGACATTTGACAACTCCAGGATGATACCACTGTTAAAAAATTCTACTGATCTTTTGTTGTCACAAATTAATGATTTAAAAAGTAAACATTTATATACTTCAGCTTGTAAGCTGTTATTAGAAAGTAATTTAAATTCAAATGAATGTGATAGGAATGTTAGCTTTAATTTTACTCCTGTTAAATATTATTTAAGCGCCTCTAAACATAAGGTTAATTTATAGTTAATATTTGCCAGCCATAAATTATTAATAATTTTTCAGCATCTGCAAGACATTGATACATGCCCAATATATTTTGTTAACAATATATGAGCCCCGATGCAAAATAGTTTGTCTAGTATGGAAAGTAGTGCAAAGCGTACAATATAGAAAGTAAATATTGGTAAAATAATTAAGAACGTTTATTAAAAAGTAAACCAGAATTTGAGGAACATTTTAAAGTTTATTTTAACATAACTGAAATTCTTTAATGACTTTACATAACATAAAAAATTTAAAAATATATTCTAAAAAACAACGCAAAATTATAGTATTCGTCTACCCTTGTCACTCACGCAAAATAGTTTGTCTACCACTTAGTTGAGTCGCCTTTGCTCTCAATGACAGCTTTAATTCGAAGAGGCATGGTTGCAACCAACGCTGCACACTTCTCAGGCGTAATTGACTCCCAGACAGCCAAGAGTTTAGCCTTTACTTCGATCTTGATGGATTTTATCGGAGAACTTTTTTCATTTTCCACCATAGGGTTTCGATCGGCGACAAGTCCGGGCTGTTAGATGGCCATTCGATTGTAGGGATGCTTTTCGCCAGTAGCCACGTTTTTGTTGTCCTTGCAGTATGGCAGGAAGCACCATCCTGTTGAAAAATGAAGGAATCTTGATGCTTAAGTGACGGAATAGAGGGCAGTAAATTCTCTTCCAAAAGGTTTTGATACCTTGCAGCATTGATAGAACCATCCACAAACTGCATACCACCAACACCTTGTGCAGACATGCAGCCCCATATCATAAGAGACGCCGGAAACTTCACTTTGCGTTTGAAACAATCAGTATGAAATGCCTCATTTTTGTTCCGAATCACTTTTTTCCTTTCATCGCAGACTGTCACTTCAAATTTGGACTCGTCACTCCAAATGATACTACGCCACTGATCGGAAGTCCAATTTAAATGATCACGAGCAAACTTCAACCTCTTTTTCTTTTGTACAGCATTCAACAGTGGTTTCTCCTTAGTAGTAGTAGTGGTGTAAAATCCGTAACCCATTCTTTTTAGGACTCTTTTGCAAGTATCAACTGAGACGTCTTTGTGAATCATGTCCTTCCATTGCCGTGAGTTCTCCAGCTCGAGCACGACGATTATTTTTGATAATTTTCTTCAGGATTCTGTTTTCTACTGCACTTGCGATGCGTGGTCGACCAGTTTTCTTCAAACAAGAAGTCGTTCTATTCTTTTTAAAGTGCTGAATGATAGAATGGACTGTAGACCTGGGAAGTATCAAGTCTTTAGATAT
The DNA here is from genome assembly GCA_948253155.1 of Leucoma salicis. NCBI lineage: Eukaryota > Metazoa > Arthropoda > Insecta > Lepidoptera > Erebidae > Leucoma > Leucoma salicis. The sequence goes on along the minus strand of OX411814.1, from coordinate 22,470,697 downwards.
TTGGTAACTTGATTTGCCAGCATCGACCCCACTAACTATTCGCTTTCGAAGCTCTTCATACACAGGTTTGCCACGACCCATTGTTATTTGAAAACTAATGAAAAAAACTGAAATTTTCAGAATTTAAACTGTCGCACTTGACAAATGACACAGAATTACTTTTACAAATTTAAATTATGCAACCATGGACGTATAAGAAACGGACAGCGTCTCGCTAAGACAGAATTGAGGCAAGGTAATGGCGGCGGTAATTTTTATATGTCCATGTATGCAACATAATTGTACAAAATAGGAATAATCTTATTTAACTCACCAATAGACGAACTCTTTTGCATCGATTAACAATTAGACGAACTATTTTGCTTATAACTTCTTCTAATTTAAAACAGGATATGTATAAATTTAAAAAGCTTAAATAGTTTATTGGTTCATAATTAAACAATGGCATAAGTAACGCGACATGTGATAGTAGAACAGCTTAATATTTTATATAGATATACAAAAATAATGATGTTAGAAAAAATCTCACAGAGAAAATTTCACACTAGACGAACTATTTTGCATCGGGCTCGTATTTGCACAAAAACATTTGTTAAGAATTTCTTTATAGCTATAAATTGATATGAACTTGACTGTTGGAACAATTCCTTAGAAAACACTATTATTTGGAACTTTTGCTAAAACTATATTTAAATATAATATATACTTACTTAAAGACTGGTATACAGTGTAGAAAATAAAATAATGTAAGTACTTAATATTTTTTTATTAAAATAAATACTATACACCCATGGACGTATTATGGAACGGACAGCGCCTCGCTAAGACAAAATTGAAGATACGTAATGGTGGCGGCTATCTATGTGCGAATGAATTTAGGGTTGCCATGTTAGGCAAATTTACCCTTTTTTATTATACATATTAAAAAAAAACAGGTTGACAGATAAATTTATTGGAAATGTATATGAAATATACCGTACTATTTGAAAAGCTTAATAGTGCAAAAACACAATTTTACTGTATTTATTTAAAACTTAAAATAAATCATCGGCAGATAATGGGTAATAAAGGGTAACATAATTATGTCGATAAAACGGGATTAACTTGCATGTTTGTAGGGATTACAGTGGCCTAGGTGTCTTTACTGCTTTGACAATTAATGTGTTTCCGAGGAATCCGATGCAGTTGTAATCGGTAGTTATTGTTCTAGCGCAGAGCACATAATTCTAGGAAACTATTGCTCTTTTTTAAGGTGAGCGGAATACACAAAGCTTATTGTTTTAAACAGTTTTATGTTATCTATATGGGCTACAGTTTCTATTTGTAAGCAGATATATTATTATTAAAATAGAATATTTTAAAGTGTAATTTTGATTTCGTTTTGGTATTAGATAACGCTTTTTACCACTCCCATGAGGTAGAATAAAACTGCCACTACAGGGTAGCGTAAGGCCCAGTTCAAAAGTGGCTAAACTTAAAGAATGTAAACAATTAATACATGAATACACTGATTAAAGCAGAATTACTGTAAATCATTACTAAAGAAAAGACATTATCAAAAAATTTAGTTGAGGAGTTCACTGTTGAGTATGGTGTCAACATCTCAAAAGACTTCCTTAGCACTGTAAATCAAATCCCATATAACTAATATGGGCAAAGGTAAAGTGGCGTGTCGCAAGAAATAACAAATGTTTTAAAATGGCTGAAATTATTACTGAGGGCTAAAGTTGTTGACACTGCAATGGTATGCAATGGGTTGCAATGGGTTGAGATATGTCGAGTAACATACTCATTATACTTAAAGTAACGAAATAAAATGATGCTACTCGTTCACCTTATTGATAATGTAACAGAAAGATTCTTAGTAAATGTAGATTCTGAAAGTAATATTTCGGAAATAAATTGTGATTAAGAAAGTTCGGCTTTTATTTTTTCCATTTTGACTAAATGATAATAAGCATCTACGGTGGGCATCTATCACCTTATTTTAAGTCGCTTTCGTTAAATGAGATTTTCTTATGAACATAAATAACACTCGCAAATGCAATTTTATTACGTTACTGGCCTTTCCTCGCAGCTCCGCCGCAGCCCTAAGTTAGTTTTTGGGTTATATCTCAGCTTCCCGATAAAGTAGCGTATAAAATGTATACCAGTTGTTAAGTGTAATCAAGAGCTATCAAATAAAAAGTTGCATCAAAATCCGTTCAGCAGTTTTTGCGTGATGCGCGAACAAACAAACAGATAAACAGACAAAGAATAAAAAAAAAACGTTTTTTCGTGTTTAGATACGCTTATAAGTATAGTCTATTACAGTCATTTTTTCTAAAATATCTTAGATGTACAGACACAGCTATGTTACAGCTTTATAATAGTATAGAAAACATATTAAAATAGGTATGATTACTTTAATTTAGATTTTGTAAATGCTACAAATGGGCAGGCCACATCGCTCGACGAAACGACAACCGTTGGGGAAGAAAAGGTTCTCGAGTGGCGACCACGTATCGGACGGCGCAGCGTAGGAGGGCCCCCACAAGGTGGACCGACGATCTGGTCAAAGCCGCGGGGAGCCGTTGGATGCGGTCAGCACAGGACCGCTCGTTGTGGCGTTCTCTTGGGGAGGCCTATGTCCAGCAGTGGACGTTGAAAGGCTGATGGATGGATGAAATGCTACAATAATAAATTCATGCTACTTATACTACTGATCAACGCAAATTCAAATTAATAAACCATCAGAAAATTTATTATAATAAAAATATATATTAATTATGTGTTTTCGATAACTCAGACTACAACAAAACTATTAATGATACATGGCAATCAAATATCATTTTAGTCTACAAAATAAAAAATCAAAGTATAGTAATTTAACCTAAACAAATAGTACTTCATAAATATAAACTATAAAATTCCCATATTTCGGGTAATTTCCACTAGCGAATATGAGCAATACTGGCATTGTGATGAATTATTTTGTTCTGGTGAATTAATATAAATTTTAATGTATAAAGTCGGGAACTAAGTGATTAAATTATTCATTTACCTATGAAACGTGACTAATGGATTTTTTTCTTTCTGTTACTACGGTTTTTCACCATTTCACCTCACAAGATATGCTGTATTTGATATTTTTTTGCAGCGTAGACGTACCGACTGATAAGGTTTACTCGCGCAATGGCCGACTAAGGTGTGAATGTGTGCATGTAAGTACAGCGAACTGGCCGACTCTGAGTGACACAATCTTTTGTTAGCAAGGCTCAGTCCGTTCTTTTTATTAAGTCCATGTATACACCTATCTCAGGTGGGATTTTTTATTTCCAAGTTATTATTGAAAAAATAAAGCGTGACTCACAGTTAGGGTTGCCACCCCTCTAGGTTTGTAATGCCCTGGTGGTTTAGCGGTAATGTGTGACGAAGGTTTGAACCTGGATCGGGCCAACAAAAAACTTTTTGGGGTTTTTAGTCAAGAAATTTTCAATAGCAGTTCGGGGTTAGGAAGTTGGCGGTAAATGTAGTGGTTATATTCTCTTTGGTTGGCGGTGTTTAAATGATGTGTCTCGGAAAGCACGTAAAGAAAAAAAGTTCATGGAGTATCTCCGGTCGAGTTGTATTGCCGTCCCATCGGACTAATAGATTGAGGGAACAGATTGCATTTATAAGTGCACTTTTTCCACAGTTTACTAGTGTCCCTTGACATAGACCACCGTGTTCAAAGAGAATATAACCACCACGTTTAGATTAATAATATGTCTAGAGAGTTGTGACCGCGTACAAAATAATATAGGTGAACATTCCACCCCTATGTTATTAGTGTCAATCGCGACGCGACGTCACTTGACAAGCTTGTATCCAGAACGAAAGTGTGTCATTTAAAATGTCAACGTTTGCAATTAAAGTGTGTTGAAACTGAAAAACAGCACTAAAGGTGTCTTCTATCATCGTTTAGTAACATTATTTCATACAATTACTTTCTAAATTAGTAATTCAAATACTTATTCCAAAAATAAATTAATTTTAGTTCGTAAATTTATCTACTATTTTACCCAATGATAATTTGTATATAAAAAAGAGGCAGATATGTTACAAGCGCGCGTTTAGACTGGAAAACGTCCTAATTAGGACGTTTTCGAGCACGGTCTAATTAGGACGTTTTGCCTTTAGTCCGCGTCAAGCAGTCAACGAGTAAACTCATGAGCTGTCATGTGCATTGAGTAACAAAAATAACAAATATGCCATGATATTTGTATTGCATTGCCATCATGTGTGTTTAAAAAGTGTACAAAATACGATACCAAAGTTATTAAAACACAAGGGATCTCCTATCACATGTAAGTATATAGAAAATTATATAACTATTGGCATATTTCAATAAAAATATTTTTGTAATATTTTTATAAATGGCTCTCAATTAGACATTTTTTCACAAGATCGATAAGGACGCCTGCACTGTGGACAAAGATTATTAGTACAGAGGGGAAACATAGGCATATAATGCATATATTATATAGTCACAAAATTACCTCTAGTTCAGTATTTCATTTATGAATTTTATAATAATTTCTTTATATAACAGATTACTATTTAAAAATAAAATAATAGCAAACATGCTGGTGGTAAATGTTTATCGTAGACGAAAGCCAGCTCGCAGAGAGCTAATAAAATTTATATTAAATTAATACGGTTTTTTAGTATTCTAAACGTCGGAATAGTACAAAATCCAAAGTAGTTTTATTTCAGAAAAGTCATTTAAGACAATTGTGTAATTAATTGCTCATTTCTTGCCGAGTGGTTCTGTGGATGCCTCGTGTAAAGGCAAAACAGGTGTCAAATTTGTTAAACACAGTGAAAACTTACTTTTTCACTTTGTGTTTAATGTATAGTGCTAAGTATGTCAAATGCTAAAAATATATATAAAAATATCTAAATAATTGTCAAATTTGTGTTCGGATTTTTGTGGAATATTGCAACGTTGTGGTTCTGTCGCATGGTTGTATCGCATTGGTGAGATTTTTTTGTCATTATCGTGCTACTCTGCTATTATCACATTCTCATCTATCTGTGAGATTGCGGGTTGGCAATATTAGGTTATTTTGTGTGTCCAAAGATAACCGGTTGACCGGTTGTTAATTGACAGTCAGTGGGTGAGTCTCCTCCTAAACTATTCATTTTATAATAATATTCTTACATTTATTAAACTTAAATAATAATATAAATAATTCCAATATTTGTAAAAAAAGGTTAACTTAAAGGTTTTACTTTTGAAACAGATTTTATTGTCACACTACGCGCGCGCTTCCGTAAATATCTACATCGGCGCTTGGCCTATGCGCCGACGCGTAGGTATCTATGCGGGTTACTGACCTCTAATTTTATCAGGATCGAAATAAACTTTTAAGTTTAGGTCGTGACCTGAAGTTAATTGTAAGAGTAGTTCCAATTATTCCTTTATACTTTCATTAGGCTTAGGACCATCAAAATGCAGAAAATAAAGCTTCTAGCTGCTCGTAAGATTGCTGTCCATATTTTAGGTGGGTACTGATTTCATGTCGGATAAAAAAAATAAAAATTCGGATTAAACAATTAATGGAAATGTGTTCTATTACTGATATAGAACCACCAAAAAAAGTTTGCGCACTGGTTAAAAAATTACCCTGTATAACTATTTTATTGTATTTCATTTACCTACCTTTTTTACCTACCTCCGAAATAGCCAGCGATGTTGGCGGGTTCCAAAAATTCATAATAGCTATGCCTTCATAGAGGACAATTGAACTAATACAATTGACATTTCATACCTAAACTATTTTAGTTTTTTTTATGCAATAATAACGAGTTTTGTAATCGTAATGCTGTATGACATGTTTGTAAATGTGACATATTTTTTAATAATAATTGTAATACATAATGCTCTAAACTGAGAATAATAATTAAATTTGACTTGTAAATTAAAAAGAATCAAAAAAGAAGCATCACGCCTGTATTCCCCGAAGGGGTAGGCAGAGGTGTATTACACACCCACGACTCGCCAGCTATGTTTAAGTCCCACGTAAATTATATTTACCAATAAATTGATTATGATTATGACAATTGAAAAGATAGAGCTATCTCTTTCACTTATATGGTTATCCTATCTTTTGTACTGTTCATTAGTGCAACTTGTCAATAGTGTGCGCGATAATTAGTGCGCGTAAGTAATAGTGGTCTCTGAATGTTGGCCTCGTATCAAGGCTCAAAGTCGCTCAGCGGGCCATGGAGCGAGCTATGCTTGGTATTTCCCTACGTGATCGAATCATCCGTAATACGGAGATCCGTAGGAGAACGAGAGTGACCGACATAGCCCGCCGGGTCACATCGCTCGACGAACCGACAACCGTTGGGGAAGAAAGGTTCTCGAGTGGCGACCACGTATCGGATGGCGCAGCGTAGGACGGCCCCCCACTAGATGGACCGACGATCTGGTCAAAGCCGCGGGGAGCCGTTGGATGCGGTCGGCACAGGACCGCTCGTTGTGGCGTTCTCTTGGGGAGGCCTATGTCCAGCAGTGGACGTTGAAAGGCTGATGGATGGATGGATGGAAGTAATAGTTAGGCGGAAATAGATTTTAAAGCTCCGCGTCCATTTATACGCGCCGTACGCAACGCAGGTACGCATTTTTGTTCGCTTTGTATGAATTTGTTTAGCACTGCGTACACTTATCAAGCCGTACGCATCGCAGGTAGTCATATATTAGCTTTCTGGTTAAATGCGGATGACGTCATCAGATTTGCCCCCATTTTTGCCGCATTTTTCGCTTAGGTTAACCTAGGGTTGTCGTTGCTCTGATATCCAGATGGTTTTTCTTTATTTATTTATCTCAATAACATACGAGTAGTACTTATTATAAGCTTCAATGTACTCGCCAAACTTTAACGTTTAATGGTGAGACGCGCCCATAAACTTAATAATTAGTTTATAAAAAAAAAATTAGACGTCGCGAGACGTCTATCAAATGTGAAAACATCGAAATTATTTTATAGAAATAATGAGTACCTAGAAATAAAATGATCATAACTTTTTCAATGTGCTTGTATAAAATTATCATAAGTGTAAAATAACGGATATGGACATAAATCATCATCATCTAGAAAGAAAGTACTCGTCAAGATGAATCATACGAGCCCAAACTCGATGGGGTTATGTCTTTTTTTAACAGAGTCCTATGGCCACCTTCCAGCTCCATCATCAGACCCTTGATATCATCTACGACTGGAGTACTAGTCAAGACAATTCAAACGAGCCCTAACTCGATGGAGTTGCGCTATTTAATTAAAGAGTTCTCATGGTCACCTTCCAGCGCCATCATCAGACCCTGAATACCACCTAAAGACAAAGTACTCATCTAGACGAATCAGAGAAAGAGAGAGAAAAGTATCACAAAGAGTTGCTTTGTCCACCTTCCAGCTCCATCATCAGATCAGCTCCATGTCATCATAATATTGCATTGTCACGCGATATATATATGCGTGTAAAATTTCAGCTCAATCGGAAACTGGGAAGTGTATCAAATTTAATTTGCAAGATTTGAACGGGATAAGTAGGTATAATAAAAGCGTCGCCACGCTAACAGCCGATTTTGCCCTCCCTCCGTATTAGATGTTTCACATCAATATAGACCATGGTTCGGCTACCTTTTGGCCGCAAGTAGACACAGGGGGACTATATAAAGGAAAGCTGGCCGAATTTGTCATATTATTTTAAATTTAGACATTTTATTTTAATTTTATTATGAGAAATGACGAAAAAGAAATTTGAAAATTTAATTTTATGCTTGGTATCATAATTGCGTTATACTCTTTTTGTATAGCAAGGGTTTATTGGCATATTAAGCTGGTTTCCCATTACAATTAAGTAACATAACACTTTAAAAATTATAAGGAAGGAGAATGGGATTTTTGAGCCTTTCTTTTTTTTGTTAAGGCGGGAAAAAATGTTCCTAGCCGCACACCCCGTCGTTCGGGGCAACGAACAGGGTAGTGTGGGGCCCTCACCCACTAAATAAACCGGCCGTGTGCCGTCTCTACGCCTTATTGTCAGGCCACTGGAACTACGTTACATTCCTTCAGTGGTGGGATTTTTGGGCCTGAAGTTAACAAGTTGAAATATTCTTTAAAAAATTGCAATATTTTTGTAATGTAAAATTCAAAAGACTAGCTCGTTTTGGAATCTAGAAATCGAAAAAATATAAAAAAGAAATGATGTAGGAAATCGATTACTTTAGTCGATTCACAATAGAATTAATGCTCATTTGGATTGATAAATAAAATTATAACTAAATGTTTAGTTTCATTATTAATCATTTGTTCAAAAGAATGAATTAATAAAAAAATAATATTCGAGGAAAAATAATGTAGAACATTTTTATATCAGTATATCGATTGATATACTAAATTGATACACAAGTGAAATCCTCTTTTTTGAACGCTACCATGGCAACACTACATTTGGTAGTTTAACTTTTTCGTTTCCAGCTTTACTAACGTTATTTATTATACTGTTCTAGATTATTTTATTGACCCTTGCTTCGTTACTGGACACTGAGAATCTTGCCTACACGATGGTCCTGGCCTTGTTATTTTCGAATAATCTATCTGCTTGACGACGGTTCTTTTACTTGAAATTCAAAGAAACTTGTGTCCAGCAGTGGGATAGTTTATTAAATAAGACTTTTAGTGCTATTTGTGTAGATAACACTACTTACCTTAAATACTTACTTAGTTATTTGGTAAATGTACCTAAGAAAGGTACCACCTTTTTTATACTACGTGGGTGGCAAACAAGCATACGGCGCAGCTGATAAGCGGCCCATCTGGGAAGCGGTTACCGTGGCCTACAAACGGTAACAACACCAGAGTCATCGCTCGCGCGTTGCCATTTCCAAGAGAAGGAGTAGGAGGTGCAGAGGAAGGATAATAGGAAGAGTATTCTCTTAAAGGATACTGAAGAGAGGTTAGGAAGGATAATTAGGAGTAACAAGGAGAGGATAGGGAGGGGGCTTGTGCCTCCGGCGCTGTCACTCACCTAGCCAAATGAACGATATGTATAACTACTTTAAATGTATGGCTTAATAATCTTCTATATCTCGGTTCCTAGATTGCCAAATCTAACAAAATTTTAGATTATGAAATGTTTCGATGTAATCTCCAAATAGTGCAGCTTTCATCTTGTTACCACCTAGGTCTAAAAATGTATGGAAGCGTTTCCATTTCCTTTGAAATTTAAAAAAGTGGCTTGAGTTTCTTGGCGGGCTCTTCTCATGAAAAGCCTTACTACGGAATCTGTCCGTTTGTGTCGCTTGTAATCGTAATATTGCGGATCCACTTGCCTCAAGCTCTCCTTTTAATTATTAGTAACTTTGACGATTTTAAGTGCTATATAATAAGCCTATGAAATAAAGGTATTTTTTTATTTGAATTTAAATTTATGGAGATTAATGACCTCGAGTGGGTTCAACTGGCGCGTTTCTATAACTTAAGTACAGGAACCGAGTGAGAGAGAAATTAAAAAGTAATAGTCAGGCAGTCTGATTTGATACCATACTTACGTTTCGATACCGAGTAAGTATCGCAAGATTAATTCGTGTTGTTCATATTATAATTTAAAAAAATATCTATAAAATAAAACAAATCAAAAGAAGGATTGATTTTGGAAGATCGCCTTTTTAAACTCGATTTTTTTGGGTATCCAACCATATGTAATAATTTATACAAAAATCAATTTTCGCCAGAAGAATCGCCAATCCTTAACCAGACAAACTCGACGTATGCCATCCAGTGTTGCCATTAACATGACAATTGCCGTATTATACGGTGTTTGGTGCCATTTGGAAAAACACGGTACGAGGCATTATAATCGTCAATCAAGGGACCCTCACAAAGCGCATTAAGTCGCGGGATACAGCTACTCAATAACGTAATTTAATACAACCTATAGCACCATTGGACTTCGCACTTTAGTTGATTATTGAATTCACATCGCTAGTATAATAAGTTAATAATGGACATGGCACTAGTAGAGAATTCCCCGGAAGATTAGATGTTCTTCAATCGATCGTATTTCGTTCTTTCATACGTACTACGATATTCATTCTACTGTTACGAGACTTACAAGCATGAACGAAAATAGCGAAAGAAGATTGTAATATAATATGCACAGGAAAAACAGTGACACTTAACAGCCTACTACCCCTAAAATCTGTCTGTTAATATTTAGATATTTTTATATATATTTTTAGCATTTGACATGCTTAGCACTATACATTAAACACAAAGTGAAAAATGTGAAATCGAAAATAACAGTCAGGAGCAGGATTTGAACCTGCATCTTCTGGATACCGTCCAGATGCTTTACCAATTCAGCATTACCAATGCGTCATTATTAGGTAAAATCTTAATTGTAAAATTAAGTTTACCTGGTCGGTATAATGTATGAAAATACGTCCGACAGATGGCGCAGGCGTCACCCAAAGACGTTAAGTATGATGTGTTATCGAAATTAGCAGTCAGGAGCAATTGTCAGGATGGCTGAATTGGTAAAGCATCTGGACGGTATCCAGAAGATGCAGGTTCAAATCCTGCTCCTGACTGTTATTTTCGATTTCACATTTTTCACTTTGTGTTTAATGTCTGTCTGTTAATCTGAAATTTTTTATTGATTTTGTATGGATATTATATATTTGTATTTAAAATCCTTTAGTCGCTATAACTGTAAGAACAATATCCAATTGTGTGTTTAGGTCTACATTTTGATTAAATTTGTATGAGACACGGCAATTTTTCAGGTTTTACCACAAAACAGAAGCTTTGGCATTCAGCCAAGACACCGCGAAGGCATTCAACAGGGTCTGGCATAGGGCCCTTCTATCAAAGTTACCATCATTTGGAATCCTCCAGGGGCTCTGCATGTAGATCGCCGGCTTCCTCCATGGTTGGAGTATCAAAGTGCTGCACCGCAACAGGATGCTGCTCCGATACCACAGAGACGATCTCGTCCAAGACAGTTCGTTTTCAGCGTTCCTTTCTACCACGTACATGTAAGATCTGGAATGAACATCCTGTTGCGGCGTTTCGCCAGCGTTACGACGTGTCCCTCTTTAAACGGGGTTAGAGACAAGCATTTAACTCACGGTAGGCGGCGGCTTAACTGTTCCCCTAGTGTTGCCAAAGTCCATGAGTTGCGGTTACCAGTTACCATCATGTGGGCCATTTCCTCGTCTGCCAGTTTGCCACCGTTGACAATAAAAAAAGATGCGATTAAGATTATACATATTTTTAGAAGGATTGTGTTGAACTCTTATTTTTTTTATTGCTTTTGGTGGCAGTCGACTCAACTATAGGTACCGAGAGTATTGTCAAGCCGCTGCTCACCATTCCATTTCACCGCTATGAAATGAAAGAATAAAGGGCTATCTCCTGCTACAGCCAAAACGCAACGATGTGCTTCATGGCCGGTCACACGGGAGATGGTAGTACCAACCCGCTCGGGCCCGATACTAAGTGAGTACTCCCACTTGGTAGCCAGCCCTAACACCAGTCATGCAATGGATGATAATTGCTTACTTCCCTTAGTCGCCTCATACGACACCCGTGAGAAAGAATGGGGCGGTGACACTTGTATTCTTAGTCCGTCACCACACGGACAGAATTCTTATAGAATAAAACGGTATAAATAAGACATTAATGCTATTGTTAACTTAACATTGCCTTTTGCACGCCTCATAAGCGAAGCGTTGAGGTGTGTACTATTCTCGATTCACGGAGAAAAAAAAGTGTGTGCGTGTAACCTTTACGCGCGATTGAAGTAAAACTTCTTTGGCGTTGACGGAAAAGAAAAAAAAAGAAAAAGAAAAACTGCAGTTTAAAATATTTTTTTTTAAAACTGTTGAATTTTTATTCACTTTGCTATTCTACTACACACTACTTTGATTATGATATTTGCCACTATCTGGCGTATAAGTCAAGAAGCGTGGAGTATATGACATATACTTACGACCAATCCAAATTATTATTTTTAAATAGCGGAAACTACACTGACTATAGTAAGCGTTACTTCCGTCAGAAAAAAAATCTGAGTTACGCCCTAGTCGCGCCTAAAGAAGTTTTACTTCAAAAATGATTTTTCTAATTTTGAAATAAAACTACGTTTACGGAATCTATCGCATTTACTTAATTTTACTACTATCCCGACGTTTCGAATACTTTACAGCATTCATGATCACGGGTGGACTCAGATGATAGACGTCCAAGGCTGATATGTTATTTCAACGGTTTCATCTACCCACAGTATATGATTTTACAAAATATTCGTTTAGAAACAGTGAAAATATCTAACTTAAAATGTCTCTATTTATCATATACTAGCTGTTTCCCGCGGCTTCGCTCGCGTAAATAAATGAATACGAGTATAGGTTACTGCAAAAAAATGAAAAACTATGTTCCACGTGAATGAAGTCGCGGGTTGCACTTAGTTAACAAAGTTTGTTACTTAAACTTTATATAAGATAGCTGCTACCCGCGACTTCGTCCGTGAGTAATTTCATAAAAATAAATAAAGCAACCCTTGAAATTGTCGGTAATACAGTGCAACGGTATTACAGTACTCGGGGTTGGAACTTCATTACTGAAATGCTAGATGGCGTTGAAGTTGCTAGATTTTGAGATTTTGTGACAAACAATTATTTTTTTTTTGCGTATTTTTTTTAATAAAAATTATCCTATGTTACTTCTAATACCTCCGAGAATATGTGTACAAAGTTTCATGATGATCGGTTAAGTAGTTTTCACGTGAAAGCGTAACAAACAAACTTATATTCACATTTATAATATTATAAGTAAAAAAGTATGATGTATTGTAAAATAATATATACACACACCATTGATACTCGTATATAAAAAATTAATAACACACACATATCAAGGAAAAACACTATTTTTAACACTCATGATATTTTTGATGCCATTTTTGTTATTTAAACTAGTTAAACTGAAAAAGTTATGACTTGGACGTCCGTTTGCTGTAGGTAATGTATGTCATCACAATAACGACCAAAATACTTTATTAATCGAGTCTTTTTTTCTTTTACTAATTAGTATGATCACGAATAGAGCCCTATTACTTTTCACGGTCTGATTCGATGTGGTTTAATTGTTATTAAATAAACAATATAATAGTGAATATATACGATCGACTCTAAAACCAGCGCTACGCTATTTTTTTTGAATCACTTGAACTATTTCTATAGACCAATATAGAAGTACTTCTTAAAATTAGCGCTAGATGGCGTATAAGACATGAAAACCTCATTAGTAGTTTTAGAAATTAGCGCAATTTTCTATTGATAGATGTTGCTGTTTTAAAGTAAAAGAGATATTGACAAATGCAGCCCTAGATGTCGCAAGTGGCAATTATCAAATAATCAATTTTATTGTGAAAAATGAAGATTATGAGGCGTGCAGTTTTTGATTTTCCAAAGTATTTTTATCTGCTATCGTATTCAGAGTTCTACACTTATTATCACAGCAACACAAATTCACTATCAACCATTGCTATGGTAACCATTGATGTGGTTAATAAAGTACAATAATATCATGCTAAAAGTTGGTTAAGAATTTATAATATTAATGGTTAAGAATTTAAATAAGTTATATTTTTAGTTAAAAAGTATTATTTGGCATTAGTTTAATAGTTTTTTTAAAGACTTATTACCGATTACAAATTATTTGTGAATGAGGAAAAAGAGAACTTTAGTGCGAGCGGGATTCGATCTGTGTCCCTTCCAATCCGGGGAAGTGCTGTCGGTAGCTATCGCACTGACCAACGGCCATACCTAATCTCCACATCACAATTACCTTTATGACCCACAACCTATCGGATGCAATGTATTTTGACCAGATTGTAGACGTTCTTAAGGAAGGCTAGGGTAAGAGTACTCGAAACCAACGACCATGCATGAAAGCGCTGATGAAAGTAGATGAAGCGAAAGATGTGTGTCAGGATCGTAACAAGTGGAGAGATGTGGTCTCTGCCTACCCCTACGGGAAAATGGCGTGACAATATGTATGTAAGATTTTATAAAATACTAACAACTTTTAACTACGTGCGTGAGCTTAAAATTCAGAAAGAACGAGAGTAAAAGAGACAGTCAATGAGTTTTTCAAAAGAGATTTTAGTATTATAAATAAATATCCCTGAACATTTTCACACAACGTCCTCTGGTCCCAAACTAAGCTTAACGCTTGTGCTATGGGTACCAGATTACGGATATAATACATAATATACTACTTTTTTTTTGTAAATACATACATATAATAGATAGAAAACACCCAGACGAAGTAAAAATATCTGTGTATGATGAAACACAAATAATTGTCCTGGGTGGGAATCGAACCCACGACCTCGTGCACGGAAGTCGGTTACACTACCGACTACGCCACGAGGCCCGTCTATTATTAGGCATATTGATACGTTGCGGCTGCTCGCAACTAAACGACATGAGTGCAGGAAAGCGTAATCTGCACTCATTTATAGTTGACACTTTTAGTGCCTGATTGTGGATCTTTTCTGTTTTATATATTATCAGCTGCCTCTGTGGTGAAGAGGTAGTGTAAGAGACTGCTGATCATGAGGTCTCGGGTTCGATTTGGGCAATGCTAATGAGCGTTATCGTAAAAACAAAAAATATCAGTAGCCGCCCGGAGTTTGGAAATGTGCCCGGTAGATGGCAATAGGCTCGCCCCCTATTACGTGGGACTTAAACATAGCTGGCGAATCGTGGGTGTGTAATACAGCTACCCTTTCGGGGAATACAGGCGTGGTGCTATGTTTTTGTTTATACATCAATGTTTATGACAATTATACTAGGCTGTACGGCTTGATGGTGAGTAAGACGGTAAGTTTGCCACCCCCTGAGTGGTTGGCGTAGTAGCCTATACAGATCAAAGGCTAACTTCGCGAGTAATCCACCCCAAGAAAAGCTATAGGACATGAAGAGGAATGATTATATAGAGGAGATGAGGAAGTGGTCAGTTAAAATAATAGGAAGGGAAAGAGGGGGTGATTTGGTAGGTTTCTAATTTAGAGATAGAAACACACATATTTAGACTTTTTTGAATTAATAATGCTAAATTTAATTTTATATTTGATATATGATACGTACAGCATACATTTCAATGGTTTTATAAAACCGCGGATAAAATAGGGGTTGAATATAGAAAGTAAATATTTAACGCTGACGAAGTCGCGGGTATCAGCTAGTATAAGTATAAAAACAGAGCGCGGTTGGCAAACAGAAAATATATTTTTTGTTAATCAAAGTGACACATATTCATAATCTACCTATTATTCCTCAACTGACTTATACTAGCAGCCAGTAAACGATTGCAAACCTCTTTCACTCCTCCTCAAGCGTTTCCTTCTAGCTTACCATCAGGTTCATAACTCACACAAACTTCTCTCCCATCATATCTTATATATACGGACTAATCTCGCACACCTATCTCAATTCGGCATGTTCGTCTTGTGAGTCTTTGTATCGTCGTCGACCATAGATAATACACTATAACACGTGGACGATCGACGGTAAATTAGAGGAGTTGCGATTGGAATGGCTCCGACGCCCACCGTAGGTAGGTAGGTACCTACTCCCCGGACCTTGCTCCAACAGATTAGATTTTTTCCGTAATTTGGACAACTTCTTGCAAGGACAAAGATAAATTCCGTTGAGGCTGTCAAAACCGCCTTTAAAGATTTTATTGATTCTCGCTCTTACTTTTTTTTAGCAAAGGAATCAATGGACTACCAATAATAAAATATATAACAATGATAAGTACCTACATACTTTGATTGATTACCTAAATAAAATAATTTCATTTAACAAAATATTTTTGCTTTTTCCATACATAACGCCAATTTCATAATAATGTAAGGACCTATTATAAACTTCTTTGGTGTGTATAGTATTTATTTATCCAAATTATAAAATGTTACACATTCACATAAAGCTCTCACTCCCGTGCTAGTTATACGGGACCTGACTGTATTACGGGCTCTTGAGTAATATTGTTCTGTGATTACGGGAAACGAGCCACTGTCTCAAGACAGTGGCTCCTTTTACAAATAATAGGTACATAATTATATTATAAGAAACTTATTTAAGCGATACCTATCTAACTAATAATTACAACAACAGGAAAATAAATTATAGTTTAAGAAACTAAAATAACACTTTTTGATCTATATTTTAGCACTCGACATGCTCAGCTACTCTTAAAGTACAAATTATAATTTGTGAATAAGGAAAATGAATATTTTAGTACGAGCGGGAATCGAACCTGCGTCCTTTCCTATCCGGGGAAGTGCTCTAATCCACTGAGCTACCGTACTATTTGTTAGAATACCCAATCTCCTTATCACATTTGTCTTTACGACCAACGCCACTTATCGGAAGCATTTACATGCATTAATCCAATATAGTAAGTTTAATTTTGCTAGCTCTGCGCATGAATCTATTCTGTAGTTTTTGTAATCTATGGATCCTGTGTGCCTTGGCGTGTGAAAATACTACACTGGCGCACGTCATAATAGGACGTATGCAGGCAGTGTAAAGTCTGACCTTATTCCTAAGTGAGAGTTTAAACCTAGAGTTTAACAGAAAGTGCAAACGCCCCACGACATAGGCTGTGCGAGAGCGTACTACCTGAATGTGACGGGCGAATGTGAGTCTGTTATCTAGTAGTTCTAGTTTACTTGGCTCTGTTTTAGTTTACTTGGCTTGCCTACTCCAAGGAATAGGTTTACCAAAGATGCTAATCTGTTTGATCTCCTCCGGTGGATACAGTCGGGGTAGTCTCCTATGAAACATGACCGCCTGGCTCATATCGGGATTGATTTCTATTCTCCACTTGCTAAACCACATACTGAGGGCAGTGGCCGCGGATTGGAGTTTCCTATACACTGTGAGAGGGTTAATCCCTGAACAGTATATAGCTGTATCGTCTGCAAAAAGTGCTGTCTGCACTTGCCGATGCTGAGGTATGTCGCTGGTGTACAGCGAGAAGAGGATCGGTGAGAGGACGGAGCCTTGTGGGACCCCGGCTAGTAGGGGGTGGGGGGATAGTGTTCCTTCCACTCTGTAGCGAAAACTGCGGTTAGATAAAAAGTCTCGTTTGATTAGTACGAGATACCGCGGTACTCCTAAGTGGAGTAGCTTGTATACTAGGCCATTGTGCAAGACTTTATCGAAAGCTTTCGCTACATCGAAGAAGAGTGCACGAGTGTCGAAAAGGTTTCGTTGTATTTTCGAGTAGGAGTACTCTACGATGCGATGGACTTGTTGCACAATGTTTGAGTGCTTGGCTCTAAAGCCGAATTGGTGGTGGGGGATGAGGTTATTAGCATCGGCGTATGCTTTGCTTTTGCCTACACAAAACTAGACGCTCGTATATCTTGCCTAAACCTTTAAGCAGACTAATCGGTCTGTAACTAGCTGGTTCGGATCGCTTTTTGCCGGGTTTGTGGATTCCAATTACCACGGCCTCTTTCCACTGAGGGGGAAAGATGTTATTGTTGAGCGCTGCGTTATATATACATGTCAGAAGGACTAATAATGAATGGGGGAAGAGTTTTATGACCCTATTCGATATTCCGTCCGAACCGGGGGCTTTCTTTCTATGGAGGTTTTTAATTACAGACTCCACTTCGGTGGTGGTAACTGGAGGTGGCTGTTCCACTAGGTCCCTACCTAAGGTGTCTACCGGAGGGGCCAAGGGTGAGGCCCTCAACTCCACTTCTCTATAAATGAAAGCGTGGTGAGTTGCATCTATGTGTAATTTGCTTGGCGTACATTGTTGCTCCAGACTTTCGGCTAGGCACTCGGACTTCTCCTCATTCTCGAAGGCGGGTGGGAGGTTGGGTCTGTTAAGCGGAGGCATGGTAGACACAGTGTCATTTTTGAAACTGTGGGACAGTTGCCAGGAAGCTAGTGGGTTGGTTCTAGGTCTCTCAGCTTGGTTTCCCACTCTGATTGATGTAGCAATTGTTTGCTTAACAGTCCTTTGTAGTGAGCGCATTCTAAAACGGTTATCCTCGCATGGATGACGATCATAGGCACGGATAGCGGCGTTCTTCTGCCTCAGCAAGTCACGAACGTCATCGGGTAGGCGCCATCGACGATTTCTCGTGTCTGGTACCTGCCGAGAACAATCGTTAATTAACGATTGTACGTGGCATGTGAAACAGTCGACCGCAGCTACCGTGTCCTCTACTGTACTAATAATAGGGGGGACTTGGTCTATGTGTACAGACGACGTCGACCGGTGTTTACTCTTCAGTCGTCCACAGTCTGTCACCGTTATGGTTTTGTCCTGATTTTGGCAAGAGAGGCCAGGTGAGGGGGAGGCAAGATCTAAGATCACAGGACAGTGGTCAGAGTCTAACTCATGTAGCACTTCTACCAAACGCAAACGCAGGTTTACGTTTTTTAAAAGAGCTATATCTAGTATATCGGACCTGTATTCGACACGATTGGAGTCGAGTTGGCTCCATAGGCGCCATGATGTCGAACCCTAGTCGCTCAGCCAGTGACTCGAGAGTCCTGCCCCGCGTACTAGTAGCGTGGCAATTCCACGGGGTGTTTTAGTGTTGAGGTCGCCGGCAATGATGACGGCGTTTCCCAAGTCTAGCAGGGCTTTCAAGTCCCTGGCTATGAGCTGAGTCGAATTGCTAGTTCCGGGCCGGATGTAGGCGGATACTACGACTATAGGCTGATGGCCTGTGAGGGCTAGTCTACAGACCGAAGCTTCAACCTTCTTCTGACCTTTTATAATAAATGCGTGTGCCACCTAACGGTGAGTTCAGCCTATCGTTACGTACTACGTTATATTTAGCAATCCTCGGGTCCCAATGAAAGGGTTTGAGGAATGTCTCCTGTACTAGAAATAGGTCCAGTAGTTGATCTTGTAGAAACGTGGCTACCTCGTTCCTCTGCTGGGACAGGCCATTGGCGTTGAAAAACCCTAACTTGAGCGTATATGGTTTGACTATGCCTCTAGTTGAGATCGCGTCAACTTACACATTCAACAACTACGGAACCCTAAAAACCGATAAATACCGAATAATTTTATCAAATTAGTGTATTGTCATGGGTCCTCGATAAATATACAAAGTTTGAATAAAAGTGGGTCAAAATCGCGCCCAAAGGAGTCGGTTACAAACATACAGGTGAAGCTAATAAAAAACGTGTAATAATAAAGCTTAAAGTATTGACGTGTAGGTACACAGTTCATTCGGGTTGAGAGCCCTCTGCGCTCACCAATTGTCCGGGTAAGGTTGTCATAGCCATCTGAGGCCAACAACCAACAAAAAAAAAACACAGTTCATAATAATTTTTGTATTCTTGTCTAAACAACGTGTCTGTATATTTAAGATATTTGAGAACAAATGACCGTATCCGTAGGCTATATAGCCTTGTCTGACTCTGAACACAAAATAATTAGGTATTTTTAGATTTTTGTCGGTTTGTCTGTTTGTTTATTCGCGCATCACGCAAAACTACTTAAATTGCTGGAAGGTGGCCACAGTAACTGTAATGAAACGACGCAACCCCTATCGAGTTTGGAATCATTTGATTCGTCGTGACGAAAACTTTGTCTTTAGATGATATCATCTAAAGACAAAGTTTTCGGATATCCGGGGTCTGATGATGGAGTTAAAAGATGGCCATAGGAACTCCGTTATAAAAAGACATAACTCCATCGAGTTTGGGCTCATATGATTTGTCTTCACGAGTACTTTGTCTCTAGATGGTATCCAGGGTCTGATGATGGACCTGAAAAGTGGCCACAGTAACTCTGTAATGAGACGACGCAACCCCATCGAGTTTATACTCGTTTGATTCGTCATGATGAGTAGGTACTTTGTCTCTAGATGTATACAGGGTCTGCTGATGGAGCTGGAAGGTGCTCATGGGTACTCGGTACCTAATTAAACGTCGCAACGCAACCCATCGATTTAGGGCTAGTTTGAGTTATCTTGTAAATTTATAATAGTAGATACCATAGTCCTAGATGATATTCACATTGAATAAGCTATGATCATTTTATTTATACTCATTAATTCTACAAAATAATTTCGATGTTTTCACATCTGGTAGACGTCCCGTGACGTCTATTTTTTTGATTGAAGCTCTTGATTAGACTTAAAAAAACTGGTATACATTTTATCCAGCTACTTTATCGGGAACCTGAGATATAACCTAAAAACTAGCTTTTGGCGGCGGCGGCGGAGCCACGGGCAGAGGCTAGTAAAGCTATAAATTAGTGAACATATTATGTTACGAATACGTACGGTATGTTGGTATGTTTAAAATGTTTATTTTGTAAGTACCTATAGTGTATATCACAGATATGGATCTAAGTTGTATGTAACGTATTGGAATGATTGTGTGAGCGCGTCACGTCATGTGTGGTATGTACCTTTTTTATTATTTTAGGTGGGCAAAACTGTCCTACCGCACACCCCGCTGCCCGGGGAGACAACGGGCTAGTGTGGGGCTCTCACCCACTAAAAACCCACCGTGCGCTCTCACCCACCCTTGCTACGGCGGACCACGGGAACCGCGTCGTTTCACCGCGATCCGCAGGCGGCTGCCCTTTCGGGCACCCTCTCTTATGCGACGCCCCGCGCACTTGGGCGTCACACCTTCGCGGTAGGCTTCCGCGGACGGCAGGGTACTCCCCGACCCCACCGTCCGCAGCCTCGGCTAGGGCGGCATCAGGTGCAGGTAAGCGCGCGCACGCCGCCCTGCGCGTCGGCGGCGAATTGTGTCCGCGAAGGAGGATTCCTCCCGGGCCCTCTCCGCCGCCTCCTCCCGCGAGATAACAACCTCGCAGAAGGCGGCGACCGCGGTCCAGGCCCTGTCGCTGCTAACCATCGCTCGCGCAACGGCCGGCAGCGACAGGTCCACGCCTATGACTGCAGCGAGTTCCCGGCGCCGCAAATCCCAGGCCGGGCACGACTCGAGCGCGTGCTGCGCCGTGTCCTCGCCGCAGTCGCAGTGGTGACAGCCTGGAGTCGTCTCCCTCCTAGCGATCGTGTTCAGGTATTTGCCGAAGCAACCGTGCCCCGACAAAACCTGCACCAACCGGAAGGTGAGGACCCCGTGCTGCCGCCCTGCCCATTCTTCCAAGATCGGCTGGAGCGCCCCCACGATCCAGATACCAGCCCGGGGCGTCTCCAGCCGAGGCCTCCACCTTAGGACGGTGGCGCGGCGGGCATCTTCCTGCCACGCTGAGATTGCGCTTGGCGAGGGGCGGCTGCCCCCCGCCCACGCCGTCGACACCCGCCGATAAACGTCGGCGATCACTTCCGCCTCCAGATCCCACGGGGGGGTTCCGGCCAACGCGCAGGCTGCATCGCACGAGACCGTGCGGTACCCGCGTATTGCCCTAACCGCTACGACCCTCTGTGGACGCCACAGAAGGGCCCTATTGCGAGTGGCCAGGGACTCCGCCCACACAGGCGCGCCGTACAGTGCCATTGACCGTACTACCCCCGCGTAGAATCGTCGACACGCTAGACTCGGTCCGCCCAAATACGGCATCAGTCGCCCGAGGGCGGACGCCGTGCCGACGAGCTTTGGCGCAAGACGGCGGAAGTGCTCTTCAAAGTGCCACCGTCCATCCAATACCAGGCCCAGATATTTGATGTGGGCCCAGGCCCACAAATCGCAATCCAGATTGGAAAGCCCACACCGTTGACCGTTATCGAGGCGCTGGTGGGTGGGCCACGTCGGGACCCATGAAAGAGTAGGGCCTTCGACTTTTCAAGGGCCACCCTAAGCCCCAGCGCCTCGATCCGCCTGACCACCTCCGCGGTTCCTGACGTGGCCAGCGTTGCCGCCTCCTCGAGGGTCCCGCCCCGGGCTGTGACGAGCGTATCGTCTGCGTAGCAAATTACGCCCAGCCCGGGGGGGAGCCGGCCACGGAGGACCCAGTCGTAGCCGATGTCCCACAGGAGCGGCCCTAGAACCGAACCCTGCGGGACGCCCCACGACATAGGCCTCTTTACAACGTCCCCTTCCCGGTCCACGAGAAGGACGCTGCGGCCGTCGAGGTAGTTTCTGCTCGAGAAGTTTGCCCACCTCGTCCAGCAACACGATGGGCCTGAAGGCTGCGACTGTATTCGGAGACCGTCCCGGCTTCGGCAGGAGCACGAGCTTCCCCTCCTTCCAGCAGTCAGGGAACCGTCCGGACACCAGGCAAGCGTCGAACAGTCCCCTGAGGCGGGGCTCAACGTGGTCGAGGACCAGGGCCAGCACTCGGGCGGGAACCCCGTCCGGCCCGGGGTCAGATCTTCTCCGCATACGCGCTGCCACCGCCCCCATTTCCGTCGTCGTCACAGGCGGTACCTCCCCGTCGTCGGTCTCCCGGTCATCATCTGGCGGAGCCATGACCGGAGGCGTGTGCACCGCCCGTGAAGGGAATAGTCCCTCAACCACCCCAGAGAGGAAGCCCGGCTGGAGGGTCTCCGTGAGGGGGAGGGCCCTGGGCGCGGAGCTTGTTAAGCGCCGCGCGGTACGGGCGTCCCCAGGGGTCACGCTCGAGACCCTCCAGCATCTCCTGCCTTTTTGCGTCCTTGGCGCGACAGATGGCCAGCTTAAACGCGGCGCGCGCACTGCTATACGCCGCATACAGCCGGCCCTCCCGCTCTTCGTCGCGGATGCGGCGACGTCGGCTGCGGGTGTAGGACCTCCGGGCACGAATACAGGCCGCACGGAGGTCCGCCAGCTCCGGGGACCACCAGTAGACCCCCTTCCGTTGAGGTGGGCGTCGCACGCGGGGCATGGCCGCATCGCAGATCTGCGTAAGCATGCCGCGAATGCGGCCAGCCTCGGCGCCCACGTCTTCCGTCAGGGGGGGAGGCAGCTAAGATTGAAAAATGGCCGCCTCCACAAGCAGATCCCGGTCGAGCCTACCCACAGCGGAAGAGCGGGAGTTCTGTCCGCCGCGTGACCCCTGCTGGCGCCCTGAAGGGTCCGGGAGACCTCTCTCTGAATGTATCTGTGGTCAGATAGGGTCTCAACCTCCTCCAGGACTCGCCAGCTACTTACGCGTGTGGCGACACTGGGGCTAGCGAACGAAAGGTCCACTATCGACCCGCCCCCGCGCCGCACGTACGTTAGGGCGGACCCTCGGTTTAGCAACACGAGGTCCGCCGCTTCCGCCCACTCTTTGACCGCCGCACCTCGGGCGTCCGTCCTGGGGGACCCCCACGCCGTTGATTTGGCGTTAAAGTCCCCCAGCACAAGCACAAGGCTCGGTGCCATACGCCGTATCGAGGTCTCCAGGCTATGCAGGAAGACCTCGAAAGCCGCCAGACTACGATTGGGGGAGAAGTACACGCCGTACAGCGTGACCCCTCCCCATTCAGCCGCCACATATCCCGTGCCCTTGACTTTGACTGACAAGGGCGGCGAATGCGGCGCTGCCGACCCGACGACCGCCACGGAGCCATCCCCGCTACCCGCCCAATTGGGGCGATTGGGGACTATGTAGGGCTCCGCAGCTGTGTGGTGTGTACCTACGCTAAGTAGAAATAAGGTCACACGGGAGATAGTGGCACCAATCCGTTCGGGACCCGATAGCAAGTGAGAACTCCCACTTACTACCCAGCCAACAGTAATGCAATTGGTGATAATTGCTTACTTCCCTTAGTCGCCTCGTACGACACCCGTAGGAAAGAATGAGGTGGTGACACATGTATTCTTAGTCCGTCACCACATGGATCAAGACTTTGGTCGACAATTACGAATTAAAGGCGATTGTGGAAGCTGATGATACTCAATCTACGGCTGAATAAGCACCAGCTTTCGACTTTAGCATCAAAATAATATTGGTTCATTTGCGTTAAATTGGCAAGGTAAAAAAAAACTTGACTAATGGGTGCCCCACGAACTCAATGATCACCAGCGCGAAGTACGCGTCAAGATGTTGCTCTGCTCAACAGGCACACCAACGAAGGAATTTTGAACCGTATTGTTACCTGCGACGAAAAATGGTTTCTGTATGACAATCGCAAGTGCTCAGAAAGTTGGTTGGATCCTGGTTCAGCACCTAAACAATGCCCTAAACCAGCGGTCGGCAACCCGCAGACCGCGGGCCACATGCGGTCCACGAGCTACACTCTTGGGGCCCGGGATAGTATTTTTTAGCATTTTGATTTATATACCTAAACTAGCAAAAAGCTGAGCTTTGTGCGGGCTTGCGAAGTTTTCTACTTAATTTATAATTTTCGACAGAGGGCGTTAGGAATACAATAAAATTATAATTAATAAAAATTGTTATATTTTTTATGTGTATAAAATACTATGTTTTATGATAGATAACACATCTAGAATTAAATTGAAATTACTATGTCAAAGTCCAAATCTGAAATTGTGATAGTTTCTCAGTAAAGTGTACCACAATATGCATAGATTGTGGAATAGTAGGTACTAGAGCTCGTTTCGCTCGCCCTAATAAATAATAATAATAAGTAATTAAAACGTAAATAATTATAGTACTTAATTGTAATGGGATACCGTTTAATAAGCCAAAACCCTTGCTATATAGAGTATAACGTGAAACGCCATTATGATACCGAGCTTAGTTAAATTTTCAATTTTTTTTTATATTTCGTAATTTCTCTTAATAAAATTAAAATAAATATCTTTAAATTTTAAATAATATGAAAAATGCGCCTGCTTTCCTTTATATAACCCCCCTGTGGCCCCTGGCAGCCAAAAGGTTGCTGACCCATGCGCTAAACTAACTTACCCCTAGAAAAGTGATGGTCGCTCTTTGGTGGTCTAGCGCCGGTGAGATTCATCACAGTTTCTTACCAAACGGTATGAGCATTACTGCAGCTGTGTACTGTGAAGAACTGAACACAATGATGGAGAAGCTCACACATCTCCAGCTTTGGTCAATCGTTCGTCTGGACCCCCGGCAGGGCCGCGTTGCTCTATGTCGCCTACAGACTTCTACATTTTCAAAAATTTGGATAACGTCTTGGCGGGAAAAAAATTAAATACCCAACAAGCAGTACAAAATGCCTAATTTGAAGAATTAGTTGCCTCCCATCTAGCTGTTTTCTCCGAGAAGGGCATCAAAAACTGCCATTGCGTTGGCAAAGATGCATCGATTGTATGGGTGATTATTTAGATAAAGAATTATAGAAAAATTTCGTTTGATTATTTTCATATAATACGGCAATTTCAAAGGTAACCTAATATAATAATAATAATCTTTATAGAAAGCAAACAAAATACAGAAATATGTTTACTAACCTTATTAAGTAAATAAGTATATACCTAATTATATTTTTTTATTTGTTCCAAATTTAAATATAGTTTAGGAATACACAAATGGCTTATTTATAGGTAAAAAGAGTATAATTTTTGATTTACAACTATAAATGCCTAAGCTAGGATAAATTAATATCCTGTATTATAGGCATCAGTGCTCATCCTCAATATCGTTACAGTCGGTGTAAGAATTAATTTTTTTGGATAGGTATGTATTCTACAAAATAGGAACACAGTAGAAAGATTACAATAATAATTGTTATGGGGATGATGATAGAACCACATTACTTACCTAATAGCCTGGGATAGTCTTTGTTAACAGTTGGTTTAGTATCTTAATTAAGTACTAGGTATATAATGAATCCTAACAATTATTTCATCATCCCTTTCAATGAAAGATGAAGTTGACATGCAGTGAGTGTATCTCTATAGAAGTCAGTCTGTATGTGTGTGTGTGTGTGTGTGTGTGTGTGAATATGTGCGTATGTGTGTGTGTATCCGACCAAGTACTACAAACTGACCGTTTTGACTATGATTCTATTTGAAACATCTTTTCAGTATCATCATAGGATTGCGTTAATAGCCCAAAATTTAAAGTATGTCTAAAAGGTTCAGATGCGAAACAGGAGTGTTTTTATTTAAGATGTTGTATAATAATGGTCCTAGAAATAAACTAAATAATATTTTTTAATATAATATTTTGTTAGATATTGGAACAGCTGTTTCACATCCATGGACATATAAAAATATTCGGACATAGTCTCGCTAACACAACTTTGTGTCGCTCAGAGTCGGCCAGTTCGCTGTACGTACATGCCTACGCGCACACATTCACATGTTAGTCAGCCATTTCCCAAGTAAACGTTAGCACAGTCGATACGTCTAAGCTGCAAAAAAATTTTAAAATACAGCATGTCTTGTATGGTGAAATGGTATAAAAACCGTAGTGAAAAAATCCAGGAGTCACATTTCATAGGTAAACGAATAATTTAATCACTTAGTTCCCTATTTTATACATTAAAATTAATATTAATGCACTAGAACAAATAATTCAGTATTGCTAATATTCACTAGTGCAAATTGCCCGAAATATGGGAGTTTTATAGTTCTATAAGTATTTATTACTTTTTTATACTCTAATTTTTTATTTTGTAGAGTAAAATGATATTTGATTGCCACGTATCGTTAATAATGTTGTTGCAGTCTGCGTTATCGAAAACACATTATTCATATTTTTTTTTATTATAATAAATTTTCTGATGGTTTATTAATTTAAATTTGCGCTGGTCAGTAGAATAAGTAGCATGAATTTATTATTGTAGTGGCATTTACAAAATCTAAATTAAAGTAATCATACCTATTATAATATGTTTTAACGTAATAAAATTACATTTGCGAGTATTATTTATGTTCATAAGAAAATCGCATTTAACGAAAGCGACATAAAATAAGGTGGTAGATTCCCACCGTATATGTCTATTTTTCTGCTTATTAACATTTTAGTCAAAATGGGAAAAAATAAAAGGGAACTTTCTTAATCCCTATTTATTTCTGAATTATTATTTGAGAATCAGAGTCTGTTACATTTACTAAGAATCTTTTTGTTACAATCAATAAGGTGAACCAGTAGCATCATTTTATTTCGTTAGTTTATAACATACTCGATATATCTCAACTACCATTGCAGTGTCGACAACTTTAGCCCGTCTGTAAATAATTATTTAATTTCGGCCATTTTAAAACTTTTGTTATTTCTTGCGACATGCCCCTTTACCTGTGTCCATACACATTTGCCGGAACAGAACATAAAATAACCCTAATTAAAAATATAGTGGAAAAATATTTAACAATTCGATTTCACCACATTTCAAAATTAGAGGGAATTACAAGGTTCTTGTAATTCCCTCTCTCATCAAACTAAAATACAACATTATAAAAAAACTACTCAGCTTATGGGATGTTAGACATTAGGTACTTATAATAAAAAAGGAAACAAACATCTTTTTCTTTTAGCATATCCCTACAGTAGTCACAACGGATCTTTGTGTCTCTGAAGTTGGCTGCAAGACGCTGCGTAGTAGCCATTTTTGTGTCGCAAGGCATGTGCGTCTTCTACAGTTTTCATTAATCGAAAAATGTTCGATTATATTTTAACAATTGTAATCGATAATTATATAATTCATCGTATTGAATCTAGTAGTCGCATGTACTCTAGTTTAAAGCTTATTCACTGAAATCACTCGTATACCTACTTTTTATTGAATATAAAAAAAATAGTACCTAAATACTTAGATATGAAAACATTATGATCTCATTCGATTGTTTTGTTAATCAAGTAATAACATTTGAATTGGTGTAGCACTTATCGCATGATTCTGTCAAAATTCCCACTTCGCGCTCTGTGCATAACTTCAGAGACGCAAAGATTTGTTGTGACTACTACGACTATACTCTTTCTTCATACAGATTTGTGCAGTAAGTTTTAAATAAATAACTACAGTAAAACAGTGTTTTTTTTTTTGGCTACTATTAACCTTTTCAAATAGTACGGCATATTTTACATACATTTCCAATAAATTTGTCTGCCAATCTGTATTTGTTAAAGGGTATATTTGGCTAACATGGTATCCCTAAATTCACTCACACATAGCCGCCGCCATTATCTTGCCTCAATTCTGTCTTAACGAGACGCTGTTCGTTTCTTATACGTCCATGTTCACATCATTAATAAAGTCAATTTGGGTTCATTGTTTGTAATTCTTCATATGATTCGTAAGATTGGAAGTCACTGCCATGGTCACTGCTATCACCCACTCGTAGTGACTTGCAGGACTAAAGAGTATTATACTAAAGACGCAGGACGCAGGACTGTATGTAAGTCTTGACAGTTTTTCTCCTTATTAGAGCTCAATGGTTTTTCTATATATCTACTCTCTTGAAATATTTAAATTTTTTTTAGATCATAGAGAAAACCAAAATGTTCAATAGGTATGTTGGTTTTTGTCTGTCTGTCTGTCTGTGGAGAGCCCTCTCGGCCTTTTTTTATTACTTTATTTTGTTTAGGTGGGAAAAAATGCACCTAACCGCACACCCCGTCGTTCGGGGCAACGAACAGGGCAATAAAACAGACATAATAAATTAAAACAAACATAATTAATTAGTTTTTATTTATTTCACCACCGTTGCCGTATGGGGCTGGCTTTAGAGTTATCCCACCCCTCTCTACCCACGGGAGTCGTAAGAGCCGACTAAGGCAATACCGGGGGAGTGGGCAGCAGCACTCCCTCGAGTATTAACAACATCCACTGCGATCGCCAACCCGCCTGCCAAGCGTGGCGATTACGGCATTATCCCCCATGACGGGACCGCAAGTTGTGGCGTTCTCTTGGGGAGGCCTATGTCCAGTGGACGTTGAAAGGTTGATGGATGGATGGGATATTTATTTCACCAGCAACGTCAGTCATAAGTATGCATTTTATAATGGAATTATACACTCAGCTTTTAGCAACATAAACCTACTTATACCTAATTTTTAAATTAACTAAATCGACTTGACTGACCATATCTGCTGTAGAACTTTTATTGCATTTTTTCCATTAATGTGTTAGGAGAAAATGTTCCAAACAGTTAGGATAAATATCGACAATATACCTTGTCGGTAAAGTCAAGCCCTAGTGTATATGTACCTACCTAAAAACTTTTCTACTAAAATCTTGCAAATATGTAACAATGTGGCATATTTCTATGTAAAATATAAACAGTAACAATGAAATTGAAATTAATTTGTAACTGAAACAGAAAATATCAGTAATTATGACCTAAAATAAAAGCATTTAAGTTGTGATAAAATCCTGAGAACTTACCTGTGAAACATGCAATTATCAGGATTGTTTACATGATTTACATCACAGGCACTCACGGAACAAACAACCATTGTATTTAATAGTTATAATCATATAATAAATAAGATTTATAACACAAATAAATCAAAAAAACCGCGAAGCTAATTTCAAGCTTGAAGACTGTAGAATACCTGTCATTCAAATGGGTTACAATGACATTAGATTTGCTTTCCTCTTCCATCTTGCTATGTTGCCGTATAAGATTTTCTTCTCGCTCACACGCTTTGGTGATCTATACGTTACTATATTTATGCATTTTTCTGATAATCCTTACAAAACGTAAACTTGCAAGGTGTTTCGATTTTTCTGATGAGAAGTTTATATCGAAATAATAAATATCGCCTTAAAAAAAGTAGGTATCAATATTCAATTCAATATATTTAGATATTTTTTATATATATTTTTAGCATTTGACATGCTTGGCACTATACATTTTCACTTTGTGTTCAATTCAATATGTTATTCCATCCATCCATCAGCCTTTTAACGTCCACTGCTGGATATAGGCCTCCCCAAGAATGGGGGATAGTGCCGTAATCGCCACGCTTGGCAGGCGGGTTGGCGATCGCAGTGGATGTTGTTAATACTCGAGGGAGTGCTGCTGCCCACTCCCTCGGTATTTCCTCAGTCGGCTCTTACGACTCCCATGGGTGGAGAGGGGTGGGACAATTCTAAAGCTGGCCCCACACGGCATGTTTATTATATTGAACAAAAAAATATACATACACCAACTTACTGTACTGGCACTGGCTGGCGGTGGTTCCCCGTAATAGTTTATAGGTAGGTACCGCAAATATTACTAGCCGAAATATAAAAGAATTTGGTATGAGCTTCGATCATTAATAGGTAGGTATGGAGTCACCACTATTAATTATTTAATTAAAAGGATTTAGATTTTGGGCATATACTCGTATGTTTGTTAGTATTCATGCATATTATTTTACTAGTTTTATTGTTTATGTATAATTATATGTAAATAGAGCTATGCTTATCCCAGCATTTAGATTAATAATATGTCTAGATAGACACTCGGAGTTGCGACGGCGTCCAAAAAAATTGTGGTAAACTTTTCCGTCGCTATGCTGTTAGTGGCGTTATTTAACACGGTTGTATCCAGGAACGAAAATATATCATTTAAAATGCCAACGTATGTAATTAAAGTGTGCCGACACTACAAAAATCGGAAAAAACAGCACTAAAGATCTGTAATATAATACCTAAGTATGATTATTTCATAACATTACTGGATAAATAAGTCATTCAAATATTCCGAAAACAAATTAATTTTAGTTTGTAATTTTATGTGTGATACCAGTTTATGAATTTAAATTGCCCGAGTAAACATGCAAGGTTGATGATATTCAAAAAAGAAACAGTAATATTATTATTGTTTTAATGGATTCATAAAGCTGTACAGTTGTCATTTACGGAATTAATTATACTATTACTATTTGCAATATTATTTATTTCAATGATGAATACTGTTTACATTTTTAAATTTATCAATATCGTAGGCTTGTATTCTTATTAGAGAATGGGTTTTAACTATAAACCCATACAGTAGTTTTTGCGTGAATTGCGAATAAATAAACCGACAGAAACATAAAAAAAATATTTTTTGTGTTGTAATTTTTTCTCAAATATCCTAAACGTACGGACATATCTGTTGCAGCTTTATAATAGTTAGGGGTATAATTATATATATTTTTATTTATATGATTTTATGATTAAAATATGTTTTTGATCTATATTTTTTAGAATCTGACACGCTCCACTACTTTTTAAAGTACAAATTATTTGTGAATAAGGAAAAAGATATTTTTTGTACGAGCGGGAACTGAACCCGCGTCTTTTCCAATCCGGGGAAGTGCTCCAAGCCACTGAGCAATCATACAGACCCATTTGGTCATCCCAATTTTTTCATTACATTTGTCTTTACGACCAACGCCATCTATTGGAATGCATTTATATATATATAATTAGTAATATAAATATGTTTTTCGTATGATATTATAATTATAAGATCTCATGTGGTCCTGTAGGTGTGTCCTATAGGAACCTTTTTAACGAGATGAGCATATTACAGTCATCAAATCTAATAACATAGTCGTTAAATTTTTATGTCAAAATAGTTAAACAGCAATAATTCTTTTTTTGTCAGAATAAGTTACATTATGTGAGACTAATTGAAAGAGATGGAGATAATTGACTACAAAACTTTTTGTAGTATATGAATGTATTGAATCTATGACATATTTCTCCCATAATTTCATAAAACTGCCACTGTAACTGGTATCATTACGCACGCACACTAACACAAATTGCAGAAGCGTAATGATAGCTGTCACCAGTGACGGCTCGTGACTATTATTTAAGGTAGTTCATAAAAAAAAAAAATGAGGTACAGAAAGTATGTCGAAGTTAATGTTTTATGCTTATCATACACAATGCATTTAGGCGATCTTGCGCCATAGTGCGCGAAACGTTTTTATTTTTATTAACTGTAATTCTCTTGAGATATTATTAATCTAAGATTGTTCCATTTTAAACACGAAACCACAATACAACATACACAAACTGATTTATAAAACATTTAAGTCAAAATTGATTAATTACTAATTACCGACCAAGCTAGCGTGAAAATTAATGGTGTAATCTTAGATTAAATATAAAATAATATAAATCTAAGGGCGTAATGTTTGTTTACATAAAATTGGCAATAGGGCACGTGACGCACAGGTACGCGAGCTTGCAACGTTGCGCAAGACCACCACTCCTGAATTGCCTAATTTATCATACAAAATCTTTTGTTTCACGCGCCGGACTGTAGAAGGTTTTCTCTTTCGCACTCATTGAATTCAGTATACCTACTGGTATTTGTAATGAACTATATCCCATAGGAGCGCAATCGCTAGCGCTCCAAGGTTTAACTTGACTGACAACAAGTACAAAATAATATATTTCTATTGAACTGTTATGTTAATAATAGAGTGAAGGGTAATCATGTAGGTGATAATATGATGTAGGTACATACAAATTAAAAAATCATATTTTTATTATATAATTATTGTGGGTGTGTACTGCACCAGCGCTCTTTAGGATGAGCCACCTCTGGCTGTCACGCACACTATTATAATAATTCCCGCCCGTTTTTACGACGTTTAGAAGAGTGACATTTCATCTAGACATATTATTAATCTAAGGGCCAGCTCGATCGGGGAAGTACCACCCTCTCGTAGAAGATCATCGTCAAAGAACAGTAGGAACTCCTACTGTTTATATCACATGGTGAGTGAGAGGGCTGAAAACTCACACCCTCTGCTTATAGTTTTATTATTATCCTTCATGTCTATCTCCTACCCCCGAGTGATGCCTCTGGTATTGCCAGCATTTAAAGGTAACCACTTAACATCACGTGCTCTGTATGTTTCTTTGCGTAGTATAAAAATAGCCGTGTGGGGCTGACTTTAGAATTGTCCCACCCCTCTCCACTCATGGGAGTCATAAGAGCCGACTGAGGGATTACCGGGGAGAGTGGGCAGCAGCGCTCCCTCGAGAATTAACAACATCCACTGCGATCGGCAAGCCGCCTGCCAAGCGTGGCGATTACGGCACTATACCCCCAATTTGGGGAGGCCTATGTCCAGCAGTGGACGTCGAAAGGCTGATGGATGGATGGAAGTACATATAAAAATATAATATTTAGGTAATTCATATGTATTGTGGTGTAGGTACACAAAAAAGTAAGTAGGTACACTTATTGTTTTTCCAATGTGCCTATGATCTAGCTAAGGTGTCAGGATGTCACAGATATATTATTCCGTTATAATAATATATTATTGCCGGATTATCTGATATATCAAAGTGATCCGAACATACTTAACCGAATTCTTAGCTGGCTTATAAAAGTCACCTTTATGACAATCGAGATCCATTCCACACTTAAACGGGTTGCTAGAAAAGCTAAAATAAAAAAAGGAAAGTTAAGTATCTGATAAAACAGACACAGTATTATAAACTTCTTTATAACAAATTATACAAAAATTGTGCAACACAAATCTAATCCATACATTTACTATTCTGTTAGCTTACGCATGTGTGGGCTAATCTTGGCCAAACATTAGTAACTGTGGTTTGAAATCAGTATTTTTATTTCAAATTGATATTATTTGTTAATTTAAAGCTTACTCGTAAAATATAACTTATACTACATGTAGTTACCGAAAATAAGACACTCCAGCCGTTAAATTGCTTATTTTTACAATATATTTACAACTTTTGACTAGACTGCGGTATTTTGACATTGGCTGTGCTTTAAGCGAACTAAACAAAATAAAAGCTGACTTCTCAATTGCGCTGTTATTTACCGAGACGTATATTTTGAGCTTACCCTATATCTAGTTATTTTGTTGATCGAAGGGTATGGCGAATTAAATTTTATACTTGCCCTGCCATAGAGGCCCCTAAGAGTGGAAGGCCGTAGGCGATGCGCCACGTCACCCACGCTTTACGCCACCGCTGAGGACAATTATATCACATCGTGTATTTATTATTTGTAAAAGCGCGACGAGGCGTACAAGGTTACAATTAACAACCTAAATATTAGTATGAAGTGAGTAGGTACGTTAAAGGTTTTCCCAGTCAAATTCAAGTGGACATCCTCAGGTGAACACAACAACGTCCTAGACACTAAATATCGTTAATTATATCTGTGATATCATCACTTGTTTACTATTAAAATAACAGAACCACAGAGTAGTTGAACCCGCCCACTAATATATATACAGAAACCGATCTATTTTTACTCTAGCTAGGTACCTATATGATATGATTATATATGTGTAAATTAAGATGTTTTGTAAATAGTGTGATATGTTTTTTGTCCTTCGCTACTTATAAGTTCGTATATATGTTATCTTTGAATATGGGCAACGACTGTGTGTATTTGTTATTTTTGTTTCACACAAAGCAGTTAGAAATTGAGTAAATAATATGATTAACATATTTCAAGGTAGTCATATTATTTTGCCATTGACCTTAGATGTTATTCGTTTTATTAGTATATGTGATAGACCTTTCATTTCACGTAAATACACACACACACACACATGCATAAGAGTCCAGCAGTAATCCCAATTGAAGATGTGTGCAAAGTCCCCAGCCAAGACAAAGAGGCGTCTTACTCGGCATCTTAGATATTCCGAGAGAAAAATAGGATTAGTTTTGGCTGTGTTATATAAATCATATAGGGTATATTAGTAGTTACAAAAGAATGTAATACGCGCAGTTTCTAAAAAAATTTGTATGCAAGAACACAGTCCTAACAATTAGGTGGGATACTATAATTTATGACGTTACTGCTATTTAATGATGTAACGCTAAATTGATCGGCAAGGTAGTAAGTCGCTCATCAGGCTCTGCCAAACATCTGCAGTATCACACGGGCTGAGCGTTGACTGATAACGAATATTTATTTAGTAGTTTTAGTTTTAGTCACTCACTTCAGTTCAGTATAAGCCCGCACGTGGAAGCCCGCGGTCACCATGTCCTCTTACGAAAATTTTCCCGTAAAATACGATGGTGAATATTACGAATTAAAACATTTTTTACGCGACCACCCGGGTGGAGTTAACACATTGAATTATTACAAAGGAAAATCGATAATAGATGCCATGGAAAAATTCGGGCATAGTACCAGTGCCTACCATATGATGAAGGATTTTAAAGTGAATGGTGATGAATTAAAAGATAGTAATCTGACTGGTGAAGTGAGTGAAAATGGACGGATCATCACTAATGAGGAGAATGCGAGAGATGTCGAGGAGATTAAACTTTTAGAAGAATTGGAGGTATGTTTTTTTTCGTTTAGTTGTTCAAACCTTGAAAAGCCGTATGCCATCTATGATAGGTAGTATTTTTCAATTATATTACCATACTAGCAGCTACCTGCGACTGTCCGCGTAGTATTTTTTTTTTCCTTAATAAAGCCCTAATTTTTTTTTTCTAGCGTAATTTACTCCTTATAACATAAGCTATATGACTAACGTGACCATTTACGAGGAGGGATCAAAAAGTAGTGAGAACGACACACTCCTTGGTAAGAAAAAAAATAAATACTGGCAGGCATAGCTCAGATACATATTTGTAATGTTAATAAAGAAAAAAATCTTAGATTCTCTTTTGTTTTTTTCTAAACGTAGTCATTTGTTTGCTTCGTGTCGGAACGTGTTCTCGAAAATGGAGAAAAACGAAGTGCGAGCCGTTATTAAATACCTCTGTTTAAAAAAGTTAACGACGCAAGAGATTCATTGCGATTTGGAGGCAACATTAGGAGAGTCTGCTCTGCCGTATTCCACTGTTGCAAGGTAGGCTTCTCAATTTCGAGTAGGGAGAATGAGCACGGAAGACGAACATCGTTGCGGCCGTCCATCGACGTCAGTCACCCAAGAAAATGTTGCGAAAGTCGAGAAAATTGTATTGAGCGATCGAAGATTTACTATCCGATACTTAATTCAAGAAACGGGTATTTCATATGGAAGTATTCAATCCATATTGAAACAATCTTTGAATATGAGAAAGGTCTCCGCAAGATGGGTGCCGAGAATGTTAACCGACAGTCAGAAACAAAATCGACTTGACATTTCGAAGATATTGTTGGACAAGATTCAAGAAGATTCTGAAAACTTTTTGTCTCGTTTCGTAACAATGGATGAAACATGGGTCCATCATTTTGATCCCGAGACAAAACAGCAATCTTAGCAATGGAAACGCCCATCATCACCGACCCCAAAGAAGTTTCATGCCGTGGCATCGGCTGGCAAGGTTATGGCCTCAATATTTTGGGACTCAGAAGGGATATTGTTGATTGATTACCTGGAGCGTGAAACCACTATTCCAGGCCAATATTATGCCGCTTTAGTTCCCAAGTTGAGGAATGCCATCAAACACAAACGACGCAACCCCATTGAGTTTGGAATAATTTGATTCATCTTGACGAGTACCAAAGTACTACCATCTAAAGACAAATCTTTAGATGGTATCCAGGGTCTGATGATGGAGCTAGAAGGTGGCCATAGGAACTCCGTTATAAAACGACATAACTCCTTCGAGTTTGGGATCGTATGATTTGTCTTGATGAGTACTTTGTCTCTAGATGGTATCCAGGGTCTGACGATGGAGCTGGAAGGTGGCCACAGTAACTCTGTAATGAAACTACGTAACCATTGTAGTAACCCTTTGGTTATACTTTGTTTGAATCACACGAGCCCAAGCTATGATCATTTTATTTCTACAAAATAATTTTGATGTTTTCACATCTGCTAGAAGTCCCGCGAGGTCTAGTTTTTTTTTTAATTTAATTGTATATTGTTGTACTTATAGATAGGTAAATAAAGCGAAGCCAAAATCTATACCTTGTCCAGCTAGTTGAATTTATTATTATTAATTCTTTTATTAAATATAATTATATGTTGTATATAATTAGAACAGTAGAAAGGTACAAAACAAATTTGTTTCTTAATGTACTACAATGGGTATGCAATGGTAATTTTAATTATATAACATAGAAGAGTAACTTTTAGTATTTACTAAATGACTATTATCTACTATTTAGTCTACGCAAGAATGGTGTAACCTTGACTTATCGATTTTTAGGTGCAGTTAGAGTCCTTGAAGTTGTCAATTACAAGTTATTTAAATATGCATTGAATTTAAAATTAACCATATGTTTATTTCTCAATCCATTACTGCTCCACTTCTGGTCAAGGGTACTCCGCTGACCCAGTGCCGGATAGCAGACTTCACAAGCTGTCAAGAAAAGATTTTATGCATGCTGATCTCAAAATGTTTTTACCAAACAGTGATAATTTGTAAACAAAAGAAACATTAATCAAAAATTTCGTGCGAGGGCCGGACGCTCGGTTAGCCTCTATGTTCCTTGGCCGGAGGACAGAAGGCAGAGCGGTTTAGTTACCGGCCTCCTACCTAGGATTGCCAATTTTTTTTTAAATAAAGTATACGGATAAAAATTTTTTTTTAAATATTATTTACTTATTTGTTCTCTTGAAAACATACTTTTGCGTGCTTCTACAGTAGCAACACGTTAATAGTTTTTTATTATCCTTGAATTTTTGGAAGCTATCTTTACGATCACAATTTAAATTTAAATAAACATAAAATGATTTGATTTAAATTAAAACGAATTCTTCAAAATGAAAACAATATAAATAAACGAACCATTTTGACTCAATTTCGTCAATCGATAGTAACGAACATCAGAGACAGATGTTACCTCAGACAGGTGACTTATAAATAAATAACTTGGTAAATAACCAAAAATAAAGTAGAATACGTTATTTAATAGTTGGCAACCCTACTCCTGACTGGGTATTGTGAGTTCGATTCCCACACAAGTCAACTCTTTGTGTGATCTACAAATTATTGTTCTGAGTCTGGGTGTACTTTATATCCATGAAATTGTATGTTTGTAAGTCCCCCGCGATAAAAGGATTATTCCCTAATGGAGGGTTTATTTCTAAAAAACTAAAATTGATTACGCGTCTATAAAGTAAAGAGTGCAAGTGTATATAAATATATGGTTGTCTGTAAAGTCTATTTACGGACGATCATTTTACGTGATAACGTCATATATGTCGATAGATGCGTCACAAGGCGAACGCTTAGGCTGATCGTGCCTCACACTCGAGTCGTGCCTGGCTTGGGCCGAGCAGCGCCGTGAACTTGTCGCGGCAATAGAGGGAGACCTCTCGCTGCCGAGCGTCATCGGCAGCATCAGGAATTGGGCCGCGGTCGCTGCCTTCTGCGAGGAGGTTATCTCGCGGAAGAAAGCGGTGGAGAGGGCCAGGGAGAAGGATTCTTCCGCTGACCCAAACCGCTGCCAGTGACTGGGGCGGCACAGGCGCGAGTACCTGCGCCTCATGCCGCCCTAGCTGAGGCTGCGGGTGGATGGACCGGGGAACGTCCACCACCTGCAAGGCTTCCCGCGAAGGTGTGACGCTCCGTGTCATGCGTCGCTCAGTAGAGGGAACCCGAAAGTGTAAGCCGCCGGCGGGCCACTGAAGTAATCCAACACAGTACCAGTGGTCCGTCAACACAGGCGGAGAGACGCAACACGGCGGGTTTCTTTAGTGCGTGAAGGCCCCACACTACCCAGTTCGTTGCCCCGAACGACAGGGTGTGTAGTTAGGTACATTTTTTCCCGCCTAAACAAAAAAAAAGCCGATCGTGCCTCGTGACACTTTTTCGTGCGTGCAGCCTAAACATATATACTATTTTACCTATTATATATGCCTATTTGTATTTCCTAAATCGAATGTAGAATGGTCAAATAAACTTATTATTAATGGACCCCAAATTCCAATTCAAAAAACCTTGACCTCAAATGTAACTAAATTTTAATTAAGTAATTATTCATTTCCTTTGAGTTTTCTATGAAAATTAGCATACATATAGTGAGCCAGCTAATCACGTCAATAAGCTTCCCTCGTAAATCAATGTAGATTAATTGTTTCAGAGAGTAATTGGACCACGCCGGTGTGCCTTATTTATTAGGTCAATCACTGGGTGGGCCACTAATGTCATGGTAACTATTGCAATCCCGATGGTCCCCTTGGTAGGCATTTTTTTTTAACAGAACGATAAAAACAATCTGTGGAGGATACAATTTTTGATATTGGTATTGGTTCGGCGGGCCGTTCTCCGCAATTCCACGTGTGAGCGTGTGTTTTGCGTGTGGGTGGGTGTGTGTTCCTTACTCGATCCACCCCAGCTCCCGGAAGAACGCCAATAGCCCCTTGGTGTTGCTGGTAATCTCCCGGAGAGAACTTGGGCTACCAAAGCATTTCGTCCTATATGTGGCGACTTTCGAGCAGTGCTGCAACACATGGACCGCCCTCTCCTCATTTTGCAGGCAGGCTCTGCAGAGTGGACTGTCTGTGATTCCTAAGGCAAATAAATGTTGCTTAAAGGATCCGTGACCAGTAATAATAGATACCGTGACTATCCGCAGTTGCTGCTTAGAGTTACCGAAGTAACTGTTTGGTGATTCGGTTGTCTAACAGCGGTAAATGCTTACTTGGCCTGTATACACTCACCGTGACTCGATCAATGGAGTTGACGATGGTCCCTAGTTCTTTTGCTTACCAGAGTCTGAACCTTGGCAAAGGGCAAAGCTATGATGGGTTTTTGGTCCAACAGCGGCCATATCATAACCTCTTCTAGTCAGCTATCTGCTACATCATTGCCTCTAGAGCCACTGTGTCCCTTAATCCATTGTAGGGTTATGTTATTGAAGTTGCCAGCCTGATTTAGTTTTAGTGGAATTCGTGTATGAGTCCTGACCCTTAGAATGAAAAACGAAACGTTAGACGAACTTTCGTTTCGAGTCATTGTGATTGATCAACAGTCCAACACGTGTTTTCTGATTAGTCGAGATTTCGACGCGGGATTCAGGCAACCAAGATTCTTACTCTTTATGACCTTGGATGTGATTGCTGATGCTGCAAAGGTGATACCCAAACATTTTACCTGAAATACCGTGGAGGTTACAAATAAAATGTTTAATCGCCATGATGATTAGACACCCACGTGTGTCCCACATCCACCTCTTATCCCTTTTCTTAGAGTGGACGACGAGCGAGTGACGCCCCTGGCGTTACTGGCGTCTATAGGTTACTGTAACCACTTACCAACAGGTGGCCTATGCTTATTGGGTGGCAAGCGGTAGTACAAAAAAAATGTGTTCATGTTGAGGATACCAGAGAGATGTTTGAGATTGTTATTTTCTAGCCATTATTGTCTAACGCAGTAGTTCCCAAACTTGATTGGGCGGCTAACCCACCTAAAAAAACTACCAAATTCGGGACCCACCTCTTGGCCATCTTAAAAAGGGGGCATACAATATTGGTAACGCTCAGATTCCTATTCGCCGACGCGAAGCCTTTTGGATGACTGAGAGTTTGTCTCAAAGTACCTACGTACTTTTTTCATTTGACATTATCATAACCGACAACATATTTATATTGTAATTTAGTAATTTTAGTAACCTCATAAACAATGGAAATTTAAGCTTCACCAATATGGACAAACGACTGTTCAAACAAGAAAAACAACTTCAATTTAGAATAGATTTTTTTAATACTTAGGTACCTACAAGTACCTATACAAGGACTGTTATTTCCATGGGAAACGGCGGGGGCGGGACCCCTCAGTGGCCGTCCGGCTGACCGGCTGTTAGCCCGATCGGCCGGGTTATCTTATATTTCAGGGCCCACTCAATATTCGCTCGCGTACCAACACTTTGGGAAGTCCTGGTCTAACGGAATAACCACGTCTTTAGCTCTAAAAGACCAGCCTCAGAATTGAGAGTTTCTTTAAAGTATTAAGATCAAGTCTCTGAAAGAATCAGCGTCTTTACTATCCCCATTATATTCTCTTTGACTATCCCAAAACCAACATCGCATCTCGAGATTTGACATTCGAGAGATTTCAAATACCTACTAACCGCTCGCGACCCTGGAACGTGGGCATGGTTAAAACCATACAGCCCCCACTCGGTGGCGCCAGCAACATAGCATTTTCGCGCGGCGCACCGGCATCCATTTGTACCTTAGTTACCAACTCAAAAGCTAAGAACGACGGGTCTTTTTATTTTTCCTATGATCTAGTCGAATAACCGCTTCGAATGGTGCTTGAATCATACCTATTAATAAGCGTAAATTTAAAATAAAACACCAAAATTACGTAGTGTCACAATACACAATAAAAAAAGTAAATAAATCGAATACAATACCTGTTTATTTGTAATGTTAATCCTACTTAGTTGCAGAATCCTTGAGTAGGTACTTTAGTTGAAAATAACAAAGTATTGTGATTTGTTGTAGGTAGCTTTTACGGCCTTTAAGTTAACTGTATATTATTAATATTATTACCTATTGCAAATATTTTGATCTGTATTTTAGCACTTGACATGCTCAGCCACTATAGAACAAATTATTTGTGAATGTGGAAAAAGAGAACGTTAGTGTGAGAGGGATTCGAACCTGCGTCTCTTCCAATCGGGGAAGTGATGGAGGCCGCTAAGCTATCGCACTGACCAACGGCCATACCCAATCTCCACATCATATAAATTTGTAAGACACATTTGTAAAATAATGGAATTAATAAATATTCCACTCCCGTGGGACAATTCTAAAGCCGGCCCCAAACGGCAAATAATAAATATTATGGACGCTTAAGTACAGCAGTTATACATAACATAACATAGCATCACGCCTGTATTCCCAGAAGAGTAGGCAGAAGTGTAGTATTACACACCCACGGTTCGCCAACTATGTTTTCGTTATGTAATAGGCGGCGAGCCTATTGCCGTCTACAGGGCACATTTCCAAACTCCGGGCTGCTACTGAGAATTTTTCTTTTTACGAAAAAGCTTAATAACTCTGCCCGACCCGGGGATTGAACCCGAGATCTCGTGATCAGCAGCCGCTCACACTACCGCTGCATAACAGCGGCCCTGACACCACCACACCTGCACAGATGCCTGATGTTATAACTTCAATCTAATTATCCAGATTCTACAAGAAGGAAAACTATTTAGAAAACATTGGTGTATAATTTATAGATCAATATAATTTATAGAAAAACGTTGTTTTTTTAGTTATTTAGATATTTATAGTACTTATTATAATTCTTGTTTAGCTTTTGAGGGCCATTTCGATGTTACTGCCCCGCGTCCATTGTGCATCAAACTTCCGCTTTCGTTTCAAGTTGATTGCAATAAATAAATAATTCACGTTGACTCGGAATTAATTTGTTTTGTTATTAAACCATTAATTAATCATAATTATACGGTAATACGTGTGTGTGCGCTTCTTATTATAATTTTAGGGTTCCTTCGTTGTAACGTGACGAACGAATTCCTAATAACATTTTGATCTGTATTTTTAGCACTTGACATGCTCAGCTACTTTAAAGTACAAATTATTATTTGGGAATGAGGGAAAAGAGAACTTTAGTGCGAGCAGGAATCAAACCTGCATCTCTTCCAATCCGGGGAAGTGCTCTAATCCACTAAGCTACCGCACTACCTTTCGGCCATACCCAATCTCCTCATCACATTTGTCTTAACGACCAACGCCACCTATTGGAACGCATTTACATGCATTAATCCAATATAGTAAGTTAAATTTTGCAATTAAAATTCATACTATTTGACGGCGTAATTTTTTAAACATTTTGATCTGTATTTTTAGCACTTGACATGCTAAGCTACTTAAAAAAGGCGTACCTACACGCCTTTTTTTTAAGGCGGGAAAAAATTTACCTAACCGCACACCCCGTCGTTCGGGGCAACGAACAGGGTAGTGTGGGGCCCTCACCCACTACATAAACCCGCCGCGTGTATTGGCGGACCACTGGAACTCTGTTACATTACTTCAGTGGTAACGGTAGGAACACCTGCCGTTGTGTTT
Source organism: Leucoma salicis (assembly GCA_948253155.1). NCBI lineage: Eukaryota > Metazoa > Arthropoda > Insecta > Lepidoptera > Erebidae > Leucoma > Leucoma salicis. Next base: position 22,427,930 of record OX411814.1, on the reverse strand, counting down.
TGTATGATGAGTGAGAGCGCCGGGGACCCTAACCCCCTACTTATCTCTCCTTATTATCCTTTCTTTCCACCTCTTATCACTTTCCTTGGAGTGATGCCTCTGGTGTTGCTAGCGTCTATAGGCTAAGGTAACCGCTTACAATCAGGTAGGCTGAATGCTTGTATGCCACCTACGGAGTACAAAAAAAGTAAGGATCAATATCCTTACCTACTAGTACCTACTAATAGTACGTACTGACCTCTTTTTCTGTTCTCCGTGGTACTGACCCATGTGCATTGCATTGGTCTCGATGTTTTCGATTACCATTTCAGTACATGAATAAACAAACAATGGACAACGCAATAATCAATAAATGAATACGCACATAACTTGGAAAAGTCAGAGGTGTACGCCGTGGGTGTGAAGTCGAGACCTCTATTAAACTATCTATAGGAAGACAGTCTGCAGTGTTGCTATCACGTTTGTCTTTGATGAATATTGATGCTGCTTTAATATAATTATTATAATATGAAATTTATATAGGTAGATATTTAATTAGGCCTCCATGACGTGATCAACGACGCTGTTTTTATTTGTAGTATTTTAAAAGAAAAAGAAGAAGTAAAGTTATTTTCAAATACATATTATTAACTAGCTCAATATACTGCGCATTTTTAGAATATTCTAAAATATAAGCGGAATTGAGTAGATATTTCATTTTTTATATTCTTTTTCTTAATAACCGGAATTGAGCATTTCATTGTTTAGATTCTTTTGCTTATTAATTAGCCTTTGTTAAGTAAGTAATTAACGAAAGAAAACTTTAATCTAATATTGAGCACCTCCTTATGGCTCATTAAGTAAATTTTTGTAGGATATTAAGTCACAAGGAAATCAACAAATTTTAAAAAATAAATTATAGTTTAAAAAACTAAAATAACACACTTTAAATGGCTAGTTGAACTAAAAAGTAGTAAATAATATTACAATAAATGTTTGAAAAAAAAACTAGACGTCGCGGGACGTCTAGCAGATGTGAAAACATCGAAAGTATTTTGTAGAAATAAAATGATCTTAACTTGACAAAGTGGAGTACTTTATTTTGTGTTCAAAACGAATCAATCGAGTATAAACTCAATAGGGTTGCGTCGTTTCATTACAGAGTTACTGTGGTCATCTTCCAGCTCGTTCTGGATACCATCTAAATATAAAGAACTCATCAAGACGAATCAAACGTGTACAAACTCGACTGGGTTGCGTCGTTTCATTATAGAGTTACTGTGGCCACCTTCCAGCTTCATCATCAGCCCCTGGATATCATCTAGATACAAAGTACTCGGCAAGATGAATCGTACGAGCCCAAACTCGATGGGGTTGCGCCATTCCATTATAGAGTTCCTATGTCCACCTTCCAGCTCCATCATCAGATCAGCTCCATGACACCAGCTCCATGACATCATAATACTGCATTGTCACGTAATATACACATGCGTGTAAAATTTCAGCGCAATCGATAATCAGGAAGTGTGTCAAATTTAACTTGCAAGATTCGAACGAGACAAGTCAAATAAAAGCGTCGCCACGCTAACAGCCGATTTTGCCCTCCCTCCGCATTAGATGTTTCACATCAAAAGCGTGGGGTGCTTTTTACTATATAGGTGAACTATTTGTAACATATTTAGATATTTTTATACATATTTTTAGCATTTGACATGCTTAGCACTATACATTAAACACAAAGTGAAAAATGAGAAATCGACAATAACAGTCACGAGCAGGATTTGAACCTGCATCTTCTGGATACCGTCCAGATGCTTTGCCAATTCAGCCATCGTGACAATTGCTCCTGACTGCTAATTTCGATAACACATTCATACTTAACGTCTTTGGGTGACGCCTGCGCCATCTGTCGGAAGTATAATGTGAAAATACTGCCATACATACATGACATAGGCCTCCCCAAGAGAACGCCACAACATGTGTATGTCGCTCATTTTGGGGATAGTGCTGTAATCGCCACGTTTGGCAGGCGGGTTGGCCATCGCAGTGGATGTTGTTAATACTCGAGGGAGTGCTGCTGCCCACTCCCCCGGTATTCCCTCAGTCGGCTCTTACGATTCCCATGGGTGGAGAGGGGTGGGACAATTTTAAAGCCGGCCCAACACGGCAGTGTGCTTCCTGTATATTTTGTAAAACATATCTTTTAATTGGAAGTGCTAGGAAGAATGATCTCTTTCGACATATAAAAACAAACATATACATAAGTTCAAGTCCTGTTAGACCTAGCTCGCATACATTATTGAACGATTTATTTTGAAAATAAAATAATCAACCAGTCAAAAGAGGATAAATGTTGCTCGCAGCGTATAAAGCTGAGCATAATATTCCCATGAATGTTATAGAACAATTGCCACAATTAATAAACAATGTAGGTATATCCGGATTCTCATATCGCAAAAATTATATGTTGCGATAGAACAAAAACTACAGCTATTATAAAAAATGTGACCGGCTTAAATGGAAAACAGATAATAATAGCAAAATTTAAAAAAACTAAAATTTTCTTTTATTGTCGATGAAAGCACAGATAGAGGTCATCTTAAGCATTTATGCAAGTTTTTTTGAAACCAAAGCTGAAGAGTAAGGATGCTTTTAATTGTCTAATAGCACTTGAAGAGGCTGTCCCTGAAAGGCTATAAGTACGAACATATTTAAACAGTTTTAGTGACAATAATATCCCAATGGATAACATTATCGGATTTACAGCTGACGGTGCGAATGCCATGTCGCGCAAGTTTTCTTTTAACGACCGTTATTATATTTTAAAAATAAGAATAAACCAAAACCCACTTCGCGTACACACAAATTTATTAACAAAAGGTCGTCCTATGCCGGTCACATATTATATATCTATATTATTAACCCAATATACAAGCGTGGAGGTACAATTCTGTGGGCTAGTACTGTCTGCAGCAACGATGACGGTGCGCAGGCCGAGGACACGGAGCAGACATCCGAATAGCCCAGGTGTAACAATGTTGCGTCTGCTCAGCAAATGTGCCCGGGACTTTGGACCCTGGAATCATCATCCCTTGTGTTATATTATATAGCTACGAATCCTCTCCTGATTGTGACGGCGGCAAGCATAAGCGGGAAGTACAAGCCTGCTTATGACAGATATATGATAGATGCATTGTCACAATCAGATCGGAGTTTACAAAGAAGAGAAATGGAGGAAGCAGAAAGCAGGAAACAACATACATCGGCCTTTATAAATAAGTCTTTAAGTTATACGTTAAAACTATTCACACAGAAAAAGTAGGTACAGTATGATATGCGACACAAACATTTAAAATGAAACGGTTACTTATTCGTTACTATCTACTGTATGACTAAGTTATAATGTATATTGTTCACTTTATCGCAAGTAGTAATTGTTTAAAAAGGTATCTCAAATCGAATTTGAGGCGACACGATAGACGACCAGCGATGGTAGAAAAATGTCTCATGAGCGCGAGTACGTGTGCCTACTACTGAGAGCTCGATGAAGGATGGGAGCGCGGGCCGTGCGGCGAAAGGGTCAGCCAGGCTACCTGGGGCCCGCGGCCCGCGCCAGCGATCTGTGGCAAATAGGTACCTACATATGGATGATGTCCATGTGTGTGTGCGGCCGGGAACTAGTTTTTTATGAGACGCATTGGTATTGGTACAGTCAGCTGTTTATAATAAGAGCGAATATGTGAATTTTAATAGTTTTAATTTTATAATATAGTCAATAGTAATAATAGGCTTATGTTAATAGGATCTAATGTATTTTTTAATACGAATATAATCAGAACGTTTACGTTACAGCCTTAATAGAAAAACACGACTCATTGTCATCCCGGCTAGTCGCCGAAAACCCTCACCTGTTTGTATTGAAGTGTGTATGCTGCTCTTTTCATGTTTGTGCATCATAGGTATCGTATTTACAATTATCAAGAGAGCCTGAAACTCTCATACGAGACATTTATAATTATTTTAATAACAGTCCTAAAAGGAAGGTCACTACATTCTAAAAGAGTTCTAGCAGTTTTTAGATGTAAAGCCTCATAAAATCCTTCTTCCAGCTCAAATTCCATGGCTTTCGCCTGAAGCAGCAGTGTGCCGTATTTCAGAACAGTATAACGCACTAAAATTATAATTATTTCACCGAAGCTGCTGTTACGAATTAACTATGCTGATTCGATTTTGTTCAGATTAAATAATCCATATAATAATAAGCTCTATCTAGTTTCCGGAATTTTCGTTAGAAATTTTTATTACTATGATAAAAGCTTATGCAGTCAGAGAGACCGCAAATTCATAAGATGGATGAAAACATGGTGACTGTTTTTAAAATTTTATTAGAATGTTACGTGGACGACCTATATGTGTCGCGAACTGAAGTCGGATTCATTCAGGTTGACAATCTGCGACATTACAAGTCAATAGATAATCTTTGTCTAGGAGCTAAGGTTACAGCCTCTCTTGTCTCTACGAGTTCAAACGCTCTAAATCAAGAAGATATTAAAACATTCAAACTCAAAACAGGTAGTATACCTATCCTCTCCTTGGCAACCTACCTATCCTTTCTATAATATCATTCCTATCTACCTCCTATCCTTCTAGTCAAAGGTAACCGCTTACCATCAGGTGAGCAGTATGCTTTCTTTGCCACCCACATATTATAAAAATAGGAGTGAATGAATGCATGAGAGGAGTTGAACAGAAAAACATGTTGTGCCGAGCCTACATGATATAGGAAAAGGGCAGGAATGAAGGACAAGATATTTTAATGTAGCATGTACTAAACGTAATTAAACTTTATTATTCTTAAGTAGGTGTAATCTACTCGTAGTTGCGAAATATCAATCTATTACGTCCGCTAAACCATAGTAAAAGGAAAGAAGTAAGCTATCTTCATACAAACGAACCGAGCGCAGTTTGCGTGTGTGCGTGAGTACCTACGAGTTGCCACACAACGTAACAATAACAAAATTTAAAACTGCTAAAGGTCAATGCCGTGCCGTCGTTTCGTACGCATTTCCGTGCGCCCAGGCTTCGTTGATCGTCGTATTTATTTATTCAAGCTCAAAGATGGCTACTTATCGGAAAAGAAAATACTGTATACTATTTGGCTGATATATAGGCGGGATTTTCTCAAATAACAACACTGAAAACATGATATCATTAATTATGGAGCCTTGATGTTCTGCTTAAGTTTCAAGATAATTTATTAAAAACTAGCTCTGTATTTATGAAGATTGAATAAACTAAAAGTGAGCAGCCCTGTGTGCGTAGGTAATTATCGCGCGCACGGGGTCTGAGTTAGTGTACTTGTTTCCTTTTATTATGGCTAAACCTTGAGAGTCAAAACAATGTTATTTTGAGACTTGACATTGGTACCTCAGTACAACCTATCCACGCTATTAGCAAGGCCATTCATACTGATATTACCACCAGTAAACAATAACCAGTTTCGGGCACGTCCTCTGCGACAGGAAAATTGACTTATACCATAAATATGTTGATATAAAGTTTTGTTTCGAGTATTAATACATAACATAATATAGCATCACGCCTGTATTCCCCGGAGGGGTTGCCGACTAACTCCGGGCTGCTACTGAGAATTTTTATTTTTAGGAAAAAGTTCAATAGCCTTGCCCGCCCCGGGGATCGAACCCCAGACCTCATGATCAGCAGTCACATACACACTACCGCTACACCACCGAGGCAGTTATACACCGAGTATTAAACTTATCGCCAATTAAATCGTGACGTTACTATAGTATTGTTTCCTTAATCTCGATTAACATTATTATGCGTAACGAATTCTGTGATTGTTATTACATAGATACTAAATTAAGACTAATAATAGTAATAATATACTTAGATACCTATGTATTGTTACTTTTTTATTACAGTCTCACGCTTGTATTCTCGATTAGGGTAAACAGAGCAATAATAAAACACTAAGTATTATTATATATTATAACTAGCCTTTGCCCGCGGCTTCGCTGCAGCCAAAAGCTAGTTATTCGGTTATATCTCAGGTTCCCGATATAGTAGCGTAGTAAAAAAAGTTGCATCAAAATCCGTCCAGTAGTTTTTGCGTGATGCGCGAACAAACAAACAGATACAACATACAGAAATTCTAAAGAAAATTGTTTTGGGTTTAGACACGCCTATACGTATGTATAGTCTATTACAGCAGTTTTTCCTCAAATATCTTAAATGTACAGACACAGCTCTGTTACAGCTTTATAATAGTATAGATAGATAAAATACATATTTTTTTAATTAATCACTAGTTTAAATCTGGCTCTATACTGAAAACTGTGCAACTACTCGTATTTTGCATTGGTATCTGAAGTTGATTAATTTAATTATAATGCCGAGGTATCATTACGTATACTAAATATGTTTGTGTGAGTCATTGTAATGTGATAGGTACTTATCAGTGCATATCACGTATATCGACAAGCGATAACAATATAGAATAAAAACAACATTTGTTAGTCAAGCATGTCGAGTGCCTAAATAGTGACAGAATTGAGCCCCGAGAAAAATTTATGGGATAAAAGATTTTTCTCTACAGTGCAAGCGCTGCATGCGTCGCTTGCACTGTAGAGAAAAATTGCTGCAATATAAGCCAGTGCTATAATAACGTTCAGAACAAAATTGGTTATTTTATCATAAATTAATAAAAGGCTGCCACTGTGGTGCAGCGGTAGTGTGAGCGACTACTGATCATGAGGTCTCGGGTTCTATCCCCGGGTCGGACGGTGCTATTGAGCTTTTTCTTAAAATAATTCATAATTCTCTTCATATACGCTCGCGGGTTTCGGAGACTCCTAACTCCACCTTCCTTCAATACATAATCGATTTAGTTTAGGTAGGTGAGTCTCAGTCTCCCCTTGTACCTACATCCTTCCACTTTCACTACCATTTCGGAACAATGTAATCGTCAGTTAAGACGGTTAGTAAGAATGTGATGAAATTGGTAGCTGCGAGCAACTGCTAAAATTCAGTAGCAGAGCGTCTGGCTCTGGACCAGCATTCTAGAAGGCATGGGCCCGATTCCCCACTTGCAATTGTTATAGTTATTACACATTTTCACACTATTTGTTCTATAGATTTATTTATAACAATTTGTTATTTTTGATAGTGATGGACCTAAACTTTAAAATTATGTCGCTTTTAGGGTGACTGAAGGAATGTAATATAGTTCCGGTGGCCCGCCAATAAAGGCGGAGAGATGGCACACGGCGGGTTTCTTTAGTGGGTGAGGGCCCCACACTACCCTGTTCGTTGCCCCGAACGACGGGGTGTGCGGTTAGGAACATTTTTTCCCGCCTTAACAAAAAAAAAAAAGTGTGATTTTAATGGTAGAGCCTTGCTTATCCCAGTATGAGTGGGCCGGCTCGATCGGGGAAGTACCACATTATCACAGAATATCGGCGTAAAACAACGGTAGGTTCTCCTGTCTCGTGAGTGAGAGCGCCCGAGGCCCGAATCCCTCCATGTCCCCTCCTTATTATTCTTCCTATCCCTTTCCATGCAGATGGTGAAGCGCGAGTGATGCCTCTGGTGTTACTAGCGTCTATAGACTACGGTAACCGCTTAACATCAAATGGGCCGTTTGCCACCGATATAGCATAAAAAAAAATCCAATAAAAACTCCTGAAAATAGGTAATTTTTACTCACATTATCAGTATAAGTATAATAACATTATATACGTTCTATTGTTAATTGGTTCTAGTTAATTGGATAAGCCTAATTAATTTATGTGTTTTACGTAGAACGTTGCTATACCTTGAAGGCCTATAGCTTCATAATACTCGTTGCTCAGGAGTGACAATCTCGACAAATTCGCTACTATTCTATCCGTGTGGTGACGGATTAAGAATACAAGTGTCACCACCCCATTCTTTCCCACGGGTGTCGTATGAGGCGACTAAGGGTAGTAAGCAATTATCATCCATTGCATGACTGGTGGTAGGGCTGGGTACCAAGTGGGAGTACTCGCTTGGTATCCGGCCCGAGCGGGTTGGTACCACCATCTCCCGTGTGACCGGCCATGAAGCACATCGTTGCGTTTTGGCTGTAGCAGGAGATAGCCGTATTTCATTTCATCTGTGAAATGAAATGGTCAGCAGCAGCTTGACAATACTCTCGGTATAGTCGAGTCCATGGGCGACGGTTACCATTTACCATCAGATGGACCGTGGCTCGTCTGCCACTACATGCAATAAAAAAAAATAAAAAAAAACTAAACGAATGCGTTTGGGAAATATGTAATAGAATTCTAATAGCATTATGTCACCATCCTATTGACAGAGGGTATTATACGACTATTGTTTTTATTATATTTGGCTTTTCGTATTAAATCTCTTTAAAAATCTATTCACATACAATGTTTGAAGTCCAATTTTCTTGGGCTAAAACAACAACGCTAGTGGCATCCTTCGCACGTGAACATGCCACGTATAGTTGGCCAGGTAAAGCAACCCTTAGATACTTAAATAAATGGGCAAAACGTTTGCTCTCGTGACTGGTTGATTGTCATAGCAAAGCTGACATTGACAGGAAATTGCAGTCTTCTGAATTTAAAGGGAAAATTCGACGGTATTTTGGAAATTCGTGGTATAAATAGGTACCGTCTTAGCTTTCCCGCTTATTCCTGATATTATACGTCTTTTTATTAGGTTTCCTTGCAATGATAGGTACTACTCGCAATTTAGTACTATAGCATTGCAAAGTTTCGGTGGGTTTAAATTGCGGAGGCGTTTGGCGTGCCCATAATACTATGATGGGCACGCCAAACTTAAATTCTAGTTTGTGAGGGGGACCAGATACATTTATACTGTTAAAAAAAAACTATATGGTTGTCTGTAAAGTCAGTTTACGGAGGATAATTTCACGAGATAACGTCATTATATGTTTTCTGAGAGTTTCACAAACACTGCATCGGTCTTCATACGCACCGCAGATGAACTACGTAGTCAGATTATTTTAAATACCGCCACCTATTCTTATGATTTAGCAACTCTGGGCGGAACGTGACACATTTTCGTGCGTGCGGTCGGCGTTCATCGACTTATAAGACGTTATCACGTCAAAAATTCTAGTGGATAATTAACAGCTTAATCCAGATTGCAAACAGTACATCAATTCAGCCATCCTGACAATTGCTCCTAACTGCTAATTTCGATAACACATCATACTTAACGTCTTTGGGTGACGCCTGCGCCATCTGTCGGACGTATTTTCATACATTATACCGACTAGGTAAACTTAATTTTACAATTAAGATTTTACCTAATAATGACGCAACCCCTTTAAATATTTTAGATAATAATAATAAATAATAATAAATATTCACGGCCATTTCACACAACGTCCTCTGGTCCCAAACTAAGCTTAACGCTTGTGCTATGGGTACCAGATTACGGATATAATACATATATTACTTTTTTTTTGTAAATACATACATATAATAGATATAAAACACCCAGACGCAGTACAAATATCTATGTTCATCACACAAATAATTGTCCTGAGTGGGAATCGAACCCACGACCTCGTGCACGGAAGTCGGTTACACTACCGACTACACCACGAGGCCCGTCGAATAGATATTTTTATATATATTTTTAGCATTTGACATGCTTAGCACTATACATTAAACACAAAGTGAAAAATGTGAAATCGAAAATAACAGTCTGCTCCTGACTGTTATTTTCGATTTCACATTTTTTAAGCATGTCAAATGCTAAAAATATATATAAAAATATCTAAATAACCCTTTCTTAAAGGGTTTTGCGAAATTCCTGTCCTAAGAGGGTTTTTTTTAGGGTCGTATATTCTTTAAAACTTTATAGCTTTTAATTAAAAATATGACACTAAAATCATTAATATTGGGCTTCAAAATTTCTACACGACGTGGTAGACGGGCGCATGGCGCACGGGAGAGAGCAGGGATCATGCCTACTGCGCACGGCGCGGGCGTATTTACCCATTAGTAAGTAAGTAGGCTTTTCCTAAGGTACGCACACCGCCGCAGTTACTTTTAAATAGTAGGTACCTAGTCAAGCTTTATTAGCTGGGCGTGTCGTAATTCATGAGCAAGTTACTAGAAATCTGAACCTTACTGCGGCTGTACACATTCGACGAGTCACAACGAGACAGGCCGAGGGCGAGTGTGTACATAGTAGCCTCATCTCATCAATTGAGAAAGATTTGCATTGGAATGATTTACTGATGCTGCACTAGGCTTGCTTTGATATGATTTATAACATTATTCTGCTAAGTTTTTACCAACATTAACGAAATATTCATTAATTTTATTTACGGACATTTGAAGTGAAGATTTTATATTTAGAAGCTCATCAGGGTTGTTAGTGTGATCCAAAGAGCTTTAGGGTTATGTCTAACTGCATCTACTAAAGCTTTATCATGAGCCCGTTTTACTTTTTTAAGAATCTTGTTAAGGTAATTTTTGTAACGCAGGTATGTTGTTTTTAGGATTTGATTTTCGGGTGATATTGTAGATTGTTGATGATCTCTGTTTCTCCTACATCGCAAGAGCCCTTGAGTGATCCAAGGTTTAATATTTTTTTTCCGTTTAAATAGTTTAGTAATTTTCGTATTCATTGCTATGGCTTCCTGTAATTTACTTATTAGATAATTTAAAGAAAAGTTTGGATCTTGAGATAGATAAATAGACTCTAAATTCATTGTTAACAGTTCCAATTTTAGTTTGTCTAAGTCAATATAAGTAACATGGTTCTTTATAATCTAAATACATTAAAACTGGATAATGATCTATTATATTTGTACGAGGAATAATAGTGGTTATGTGGTGCTTAGTTTTAATTAAGATGTGATCGATACATGTCCCACTGATATCCCTAGTTACCTTTGTATGAGCCGGCAACAGTCCGTGATAAGCAGCCAGCGTTAAATATCTTTCACCAGAAGAATCTATTTTACTGTCATTTATAGGAATATTAATATCTCCAATAACCATGAGATACTTAAAAGAAGAATGAGCTGTCAAGGTGTCATTTAAAGATGTTAAAAACATATCTATGTTTTTAATCGAAGGCGACCTGTATAGGGCAATAACAGCAATTTGCAGAGTGCTAGTCATCACCAAACAATTGGCATCAGTAAAGTGTGGTTCATGTACTGTAAATTTTAAGTATTCTTTGCAATATATTACGATCCCATCATTTTGATTCTTTGTTATTTTTATGCCGAAAGAGTAATATACTGGTAAGTTAGGTAATACAGAAAGTGGTGATATCCAGCATTCCGAGATAATGAAATACCTTTGGGTTTACTAGCTTAGGTTACACAAATAACTATCTAATTCAAAATATCTCTTGCACGTAAGAAAAATCAACAAGGTTTTACTAACCTCATTCCGCGTACATCTCATTCTCTCTCTCACAAAACAGTTACTTGCATAAGTCTTTGTTTAATGTCAGATTTGAATTGACGCCATATGTTTTTGGTAGTTTATATTGAATGGCGATATGTCATTATGTCAAATTATTGTTTGTTTACTATCTCGAGTGTATTTTGTGACAATATATCTGCATTATTTTGTGAAATGTGAAGGAAATCTTATATATGTGGCCCTATTTTAACAAGTGGGAGCAGTTTACTTCTTTGTATTAATAACCAAATATAGTTACCTAAACATGTTATTGGTGGCAATAAATAAGAAACTGCTGGTGCTATCCTGAACTGACCGGGCCCTGTAGAATCAGTGTAGATAAGTGGCATCGTAGATGATGTACCTACCTACTATATGTAGCGAAGTGGCATAAATGCTAGTAGAACAGAATGAAATACAAGAATAGAAGAATTATTCTAATAATCAATCTATGGGATTGACATAAGAGTACGACGACATAATAAGCATATCCTGTTGTCTAGGGGGGCTGAACACACATGAACACATCATCAGAATCCAAAAAGTCATTCATCAGGACAATAAAAATAAACGATGTAATATTATTCTGTTGTTGTTTTTTAAATACAAAACACGAACTAGCATAGTCTCACAGTTTTGACGTAATAAACCCAGAGATAGACATATAACCCTCCAATTTTAACGGGTTTAATAGTTAATTATTTTACGCATGGTATAGTGTTAACTCTTAGCAGTGTAATCAAAGATAATTATTTAGCCTTGTGTTAGCAGTTCGCTCGGAGTTATACACATTAACTCTGAAATGCGCAAGTGGGCCTTAATAGTTAATTATTTTACGCATGGTATAGTCTTAACTCTTAGCAGCCACTAACCCCCATGTTATCAAAGACAGCTATCATCAAGTGCGGTTTAGCGTTAATATATGGGCAGGCATTATTGGTAATGTGATCGTGGGCCCGAACTTTATCGAGAAACGTTTAACAGGTGTTAATTATTTAGAAATGTTACGCGGTATAACAGCCGAACTACAAAACGTCATTAAATTGTTCGGTTCTATATCTCATCTGATAGATAATAGATCCAAGCCAGGAGCCTGGATTGGTGGAATAGGGACCGTCCTGAAGACAGTTTTCGGTACTTTAGATGAAATTGATGCACTTAAATATGACTAAGCAATAGATTCTGTACAAGCAAACCAATACCAACTCTTGAAACTCGTCAAAAACAATATTTTAGTTACTATATCTACATTTAATACACTCCGTAAAATTAAAGAAAATGAAAATAAATTAAACAATGCTATTGACGAACTCTCATTAAAAACATCCAATTTATCCAAAGCCTTTAATATTTTATCGATACGGATAAAACTTAATTTTATCCGCAATACATTAGAGACTTCCATGGTCACCCAAACATTCCAACTTGAAGACATAATAAACGCCATAACGCTCTGTAGTCAAAACATACATCCGGCCGTAATGTCGCCCACTGTAATACATCGAGAGTTGGCTGATAACTTAAGGCACCTACCTAACGATTTAAATTTACCTATGTATCTAGATATAAGTTCTATACATATCATTCTAAAAGTATCTACTTTGTTATGCTACTACTTTAATAATAAGTTAATATTTTTATTACGCATTCCCTTAGTTTCTAATCAAGAATACACACTGTTTAAGAATATTGAATTACCAATGCCTCATAATGTAAACAAATCAGACTCGTTTAGCCTAACTGTACCCAGTACTAAATATACGGCTATCACTAAGGATAAATCAAACTATTGTATTCTGAATTCCTTATCGAATTGTAAAATCTTAACTCAAGCAGATTATTTATGCGATATTCCAATAATTTACAAAAAAGATTCTAAAATCAGCTGTGAAAGCGAACTGTTGTCTAGAACCTTAAGCGAAATCCCTAAACAATGTAACACAAAATTTATTTTTGGCAAACTAGATATGTTTAAGCCACTAACTAATAATAGATATCTTTATATACAATCAGAACCAGTTAAACTCTCTTTAGACTGTCAGAACTCTAAATAAATACAAGAGTTCAACATTTATGGAGTTGGTATAGTGTCAATACCAAACGGATGTGTAACCTACTGTAAGGGCACTACACTGTTACCTAAATCACACAATGTATTCTATTTGATGTCACCAATCAAGCTGCCCGACTTTAATATAATAAATAGCAATTGCTGTAATATACATAGAATAAACTCTATAATCCAATAATCTGTCCCATACACAATTACAAGACTTAAATTAAAACGATTTAAATGCAATAAAATTAATATCTAACCTTTCTTTAGAAACTGAAAAACTTCAAGACACCTTTCACATAATAAAATATGGAACACATTATTCCATAGTAATAAATTTAACAATGTGTGTAATTATTATTTACTTTCTATATCTAATAGTTAAGTATTTTTGTAAGCCTGGCTGCAACCTTCGTAAATATAGGTTTCGCGAATCTCATATATCAAAAACGGGTTCCGTAGAGTTGGAACAAAATATTCAAGAAATTCCAGTTCCAACCCTTAGAAATTCCTAATAAAGTTAACTTCGGTATTTACCCCGAAGTTCACTCTAAAGGGGGAGGTGTTATAACCGGATGATGTACCCTAAACGGATGACATCAGCTACAGCCCCTTCCAACTACAACGCTTTGCATCGTCAGCATTAAAATGTCTATATACTGAGCCCTGACACCTCAGGAGTCAGTCTGTCCAACGCGGTCGCGAATATAGGTTGCACAAAGGCCCCTTCCCACTGTATTCATTTTATTAAATAAATTAATTTTAAATTTAAAAGTTCTTTTTTAAAACGACCTCGGGAAGGGACCCTATAACAGTACGCACACTAACAAAATCTCGACCCGTTTCTCAGTACGCCAGTCGGGGCTAACGCCGCACAAGGTTCGCGCGTCACGGCTATTCGGCAACGCTAAAAAATTAAAAATGTGTGATAATCGCAGGAGAACTTATTGCTGTGTGTTTGGCTGTCTATTTTTGATTTCTCAGTATTGTAGGTATAGTGACTAAGTAATAATCGTAAGTACGCACGCGCACGGCGGGTTTCTTTAGTGGGTGAGGGCCCCACACTACCCTGTTCGTTGCCCCGAACGACGGGGTGTGCGGTTAGGTACATTTTTTCCCGCCTAAACAAAAAAAAAAAAGGGCTGCCTCTGAAAAAATTAAATTAACATAACTATTTGTGTCTATTTTATTGAGAACTGTGAATATGTTTTGACTATAGGTGGTAGTCTAAAATTACATCGTTTGTAAAATATTTTTTTTATAAATTGGTGCTGATTGTGCAATACATCTAAAACATAATTATAGAGGTCAGTGTGTAGGTAAAATAAAAAAATCTTTAAAAGTTATGTACGTGTTTTATTTTTATTATAATTTTTTATAAATTTCTTACTCTTTCTAAATTCTCGGTTATTAAATTTGAGTGTTTTATTAGATTCAGGATTTTTTCTAATAAAAAGTTTTATTAGATATTGTTTTGGGAAACAAGGGCAGGGAGAATCAAAATGTACGTCATTTAAAATTTCATAAAGAGTACCGGCCTTTGTTTCATATTTTTTTATAAACTATTAATAAACATAGTCTCAAGTTCTTTAATTAGGCACCAGACGGCATCGTAGGTACACGTACAAGCGAATGAAACGATTAAGATTGAACAACGTGCGTGCGCTTCGCTTACGAAAACGGCACTGAACAAAGAGTAGAATAATCTAAAAAAGAGGCACTGAATTTGGTCCGCAAACGGCCCGAGACCGCTAGGCCGGGCGGTAGGTAATCAAAGCGTGCAAGTACATGGAGTGACGGAGGCCTGCTATTGCCATATTTCAATAAAAATATTATTGTCTTCTTGTTTAATGGCAAATATTTTTGTAATATATTTATAAATGGCTGACAATGAGACATTTTTTCACAAGAGCGATAAGGTTGCCTGCACTGTGTACATAGATTATTAGTACAGAGGGGAAACATAGGCATTAAAGTCACAAAATTACCTCTTGTCAGTTTTTCATTTATGAATTTTATAATTATTTGTTTATATAACAGATTACTATTTAAAAATAAAATAATAGCAACCATGCTGGTGGTAAATGTTTATTGTAGACGAAAGCCACCATGCAGCGAATAAAATTATATAGGTACCTACGGTTTTTTTAGTATTCTAAACGTCGGAATAGTACAAAATCCAAAGTAGTTTTATTTCAGAAAGGTAATTTAAGATAATTATGTAATTAATGGCTCATTTCTTGCCGATTGGTCCTGAGGATGCCTCGTGTAAAGGCAAACACGTGTCGAATTTGTGTTCGGATTTTTGCGGAATATTGCAACGTTGTGGTTTTGAGAGTCGCATGGTTGTATCGTATTGGTGATAGTTTTTGGCATTATCGTGCATGCTACTCTGCTATTATCACATCTACTCTATCTGTGAGAGTTCGGGTTGGCAATCTTAGGTTATTGTGTGTGTCCAAAGATAACCGGGATTGACAGTCAGTGGGTGAGTGGCTCTCCTCCTAAACTATTTATTCTATAATAACATTCTTACATTTATTTAATATAAATAATAATATAAATAATTACAATATTTGTAACAAATGAAACTTTTTTAATACTTAATATACTGAATAAAAGCAGGATTCATACAATATCTATAACTATTTTATCGTATTTCATTTACCTACCTTTTTTACCTACCTCCGAAATAGCCAGCTCTGTTGGCTGGTCTCAAAAAATCATAATCTATGCTTCGAAGACGACAGTTGAACTAATACAATTGACAATTGAAAAGATAGAGCTATCTCTTTCACTTATATGGTTATCCTATCTTTTGTACTGTTCATTAGTGCAACTTGTCAATAGTGTGCGCGATAATAGTGTGCGTAAGTAGGTAATAGTAATGCGGGAACAGATTTTAAACGTCATTTCCTATGAACGTAACATATCTTGTGTAAAATATCATTGGTTTTTAATAACTTTTTGACAAAATAGCGAGTTTATTTCGTTAATCACTTCACGAATTTTGAGTTTTAAGGCTGCAATCGATTCGATTGGCTTCGTATATACTCTGCTTTTAACATAGCCCCACAAAAAATAATCCAGCAGTGTTAAATCACATGTTTGAGCTGGCCACTTACCAATTGAATTTCATGAAATTATGCGATCGGCAAATTTAGTTTGCAACATTGATGTATATGTAAACGTCTGCTACACGGTTGTAAGCTAAGGCTCCAACAAAGCTAACCTTGCTAGTTTATAACCGTGTAGACAGCAGTTTACAACCAAATTTCGTTTGACATTCAAATGTCCTTGGTTATGAGAGCTGCGTTGACAACTGAGTTGCCGTCCGGCCGTATAGACGGCTGTTTATAACCGCCAGTACCGCAGTCCAGTCGCTGCCAGTTGTTGCGCCGTATGCACGTACTATAGGTACGTATTTCCGTGAACAACTTGCACGTGTGTGGCTGATAAAATGACGGACACAAATGTTAGGAGGAGGAAGGAAAGGAGTTTAAAGAGCAAGATTCAAGTAAATTCATTCAATTTAAAATGACAGTATTTTTAACGTAAGTGTACAGAGGATAAAAACACTTTTATTTTTTTTATTGCCTATAGTGGCCAGACGAGACACGGTAGTAAATGGTAACCGTCGCTCATGGACTCAACTATACCATAGTAGAAAGGGGGGGGGGGGGGGGGGGGGGGTTTAGGGTGACATTTGTATTCTTAGTCCTTCACCACACGGACAAAAAAGCTTATATTGAGAAAAATGCAAAAAAATGTTAAAAAAATAGTACTAGACTGCCTGTTGCTCCGCCGCCGCTAAAAGCTAGTTTTTAGGTTATATCTCAGGTACCTGATATCGTAGCGGGATAAAAAATGCATACCGGTTTTTAAGTCTAATCAAGAGCTATCAAATAAGTTATGCCAAAATAGTTGCATCTAAATCTGTTCTGTAGTTTTTACGTAATGCGCGAACAAACAAAATGACTAACAGGTAAATGTATAGAATCAAGCAATAGAATCACGCCTGTAGCCCCGAAGGGGTAGGCAGAGGTGTATTACACACCCACATTTCTTTATAAGTCCAGTTTTGAAAGAGAAGAAGCCAGAACAGATGTTAGAGTAGCAATAGAAAATGGTGTGCTAGAACAAGTGGATGAATTTGTATATCTTGGATGTGGATTCAGTCGGGATGGAAGGTACACCACTGATGTAGAAAAAAGAGCGAATGCGGGAAATAGAGTGAACGGAGCATTGGGACAACTTCCGGCAGCCACCACCTCAGCCAGAAGGCACGTGTCGCAATACACAACGCAGTGCTTGTCCCAACGTTATTATATGGAAGCGAGACTTGGGTATGTAAAAAGGAGCATGAGAGTAAAATCAATGCGGTCGAAATGCAATCTCTGCGGAGAATCTGTGGAGTGAGGCTGACTGACCGCATTCGTAACAATGACGTAAGAGAGCGAGTAGGTATGAAAGAGAGTATTGGTGTAAAGATGCGAAAGGGAATGCTCCAATGGTTCGGACATGTGGAAAGAATGCCGGACGAGCGACTGGCTAAGAAGATATACAATGCGAAAGTGGAAGGATGTGGGTACAGGGGGAGACCGAGACTTACCCACCTAGACCAAATTGGTCATGTATTGGAGGAAGGGGGAGTCAGGAGTCTCCGAAACCGGCGAGCGTGTATGAAGAGAGTTATGAATGTTGAGGAAGCGAGAGATGTATGCAAGAATAGAGCCTCTTGGCACTCTTTTCTCTCTGCCTACCCCGCAAGGGAAATGGCGTGATGATAAGTAAGTAAGTACGTAATAGGGGGCGAACCTATTGCCATCTACCAGGCTACTACTGAGATTTATTCTTTTTACGAAAAAGCTGAATAACACTGCCCGACCCAGGGGTCGAACTTGAGACCTCATGATCAGCAGTCGCTCACACTATAGAGGCAGTTACGTCTACATTTTACTACAAATTATTTGTGAATAAGGAAAAAGATATTTTTTGTACGAGCGTGAACCCCGCCGCTCGTTCAAAAAATCTCTTTTCCTTGTTCACAAATAATTTGTATTTTAAAAAAGTGGCGGAGCATGTCAAATGCTAAAAAATATAGATCAAAAATACATTATACTATTCACAAATAATGGAATAGAGTATGATTCTGATAAAGTTTTGTAGGTAAAAAAAGTGTCACTTCTGCGGTCTATAATCTATAGGGATATTATATAATAAACATGGCAATTATGACGTTTTGGTGGGGAGAAAACTACTCTATAAGCGCTCTATCGCTGTGTTTTAAGTTTGGTTTAGTTTGATTAGACGTTATGCGATAACTAAGGCTTTAAGCGCTGTAAAAGCATAAGTCCACTGCGGGCTCACCCTTTTTTTTTGTTAAGGCGGGAAAAAATGTTCCTAACCGCACACCCCGTCGTTCGGGGCAACGAACAGGGTAGTGTGGGGCCCTCACCCACTAACGAAACCCGCCGTGCGCCGTCTCTACTGCGGGCTCACCCTGCGCAAGCAAGTTGCGACACGTTTTTTGTTTAGAATAGCTCGTACATCTAGGTAACATAAATATAACTCAATGGTTTGCAATAAATTAATTGTTTCGGTGGCTGTAACCGTGGTCGTGGTCGACATTTATCAGATATTATTTGTCATTCATAATTGCCATAAGTAAGGTACTTATTGCATCTAAATTTATTGTTTTATTTTGATTTAAGACAAAGTTCTTGTTGAAAAACCATTTAGTTGGACTGTTTTTTTTATACGATGCGGGTGACAAACAAAACATATGGTCCACATGATGGTAAGCGATTACCGTAGCCTATACATGGAGTATCGCAAAAGAGCGAAGGTGTTTCAAGGCAATATTTTTCTAGAACAAAGCTGACTCTAGCAACACCAGACGCATCACTCTCGCGTCGCCTACTTCAAGGAAAGGGATAGGAGATGGAGAGGAAGGATATTAAGGAGAAAATGGGAGATAAGAAAAGGGTTTGTGGCTCCAGCGCTCTCACTCATCATAAGAAACAACTGTAGGAATACGTACCGTTGTTTCACGCTGATCTTCTGTGAGAGGGCGATACTTTCCCGATCAAGTCGGCCCATTCATATTGCGACAAGCAGGGCTCTACTACTAATGCATATTATTTTTTGTTGGTATTTTATTGTGTTTCCAACTGTTTCAAAACTTACAACTTTTTGTTTACATTGTGTCTCCACCAAATTGAACACATCGACAACAATTTGAGAAACATTTTAGTTGTTAATTTTGAGAAACATTTTAGTTGACACTTGCCGTGTGGGGCCGGCTTTAGAATTGTCCCACCCCTCTCCACCCATGGGAGTCGTAAGAGCCGACTGAGGGAATACCGGGTGAGTGGGCAGCAGCACTCCCTCGAGTATTAACAACATCCACTGCGATCGCCAACCCGCCTGCCAAGCGTGGCGATTACGGCACTATCCCCTATCCCCCATACGAGCGAAACACATGTTGTGGCGTTCTCTTGGGGAGGCCTATGTCCAGCAATGGACTTCGAAAGGCTGATGGATGGATTTAGTTGACAACTCGCTGTCTCCACCAGTATTGTTGGCAAAATGTCCTGTAGCGATGATGATATTATACAGGCAGGCAGCCATAGTATTTTTTATGAGCAAAAAGAAAAGGAAACATAAATATTGGGTATGACCAAGCCTCAAAGCAAGAAATACCTAAATCCTTACTAATATTACGAGTATAAATGCGAAAGTAACTCTGTCTGTATATCTGTCGCGCTTTCACACCAAAACTACTGAACCGATTTAAATGAAATTTGGTACAAAGAGAACTTAGAGCCTGGGAAAGGGCATAGGCTACTTATTAATTCGAAATAGGGGTTGTAAGTGGTTGAAAGGGGGCGATGAAAAGTTGTATGGAAGTATCGTCATTTATAGAGTTAGAAGCTCGAAACTTATTTTTTTGGAAGCGCGGCGTAGTACCACGCTGTGTGGGTGGGGAAATATGTCTAAGTGTGCTTACCCGAATGAAGGGGCAGACACAAAGAGTAAAGTAATACTTCAGGAAAAGAGAACCCTCTTACGGACCCAATTTGAAGCCCATTTTGAAGCGCCATCTGGATTTCCGCTCCGCAATTCGCGCTTGTAGCGAATGTATCTATAGATACAATTCGAAAATTTATGCATATACTATCGTCGAAACTAGACATTATTTAGGTCATCACTAATGACTATGTGAAGTCAGAAATTAATTTGCATTATATTTTAATACGATCTATTTCTTTTAGCAATTGACATGCTCCGCTACTTTTTAAAGTACAAATTATTTGTGAATAAAGAAAAAGAGATTTTACGACTAACGTCATCTACCGGCAAGCATTACATGCATCCAATATAGTAAGTTTAATTTTGCAATTAAAATTCATACTATTTGATGGTGCAATTTTTTCAAACATTTTACAACAGTAGTGCTCTAAACTACTAAGCCATTCTACTGATCCTTCGATCATCCCAAATTCCTAATCACATTTGTCTTACGACTAACGCCATCTTTTTTTATTTGTATTTACTTTCGAACCTTATGTACCTAAAATTATTGCGGTTAGTTCATATTGCCTCCATGGCGTATTGGCTAGTGTATGCAACTGCCGATCACGAGGTCCCGGGCCAGGCAAAAAGTGCTATTTGGGATTTTCGTAAGAAGTTTCTCAGTGGCTACCCGGAGTTTAGAAATGTGCCCGGTAAACGGCAATAGACTCGCCTCCTATTACGTGAAACTTAAACATAGTTGGCCAACCGTAGGTGAAAAAAAATACACCTCTGCCTAACCCTCTTTAGAATCCAACATTTATTAGTTGCGTGATTGGATATTATTTTGACACGCCTATCGGTTTGGCTACCTAATTGGCTAACCGAGCATCTTTATTAAAAGCCGACAGTGACACCGATTTCTTTTGAAATAAGCCGCGCTTTACCTAAAACATTGTACAAAGGATGCCGACACCTAAAGCATAATGTACTGCACCATTTTTAATTCAACATCTTTTTGTTATTTTGGAAATGAATTCAGTTCACATTTTTGATAAGTACTCTAATGTAGGATTATTTGAAATTTTTTTTAGCTGACATTGAAAATCATTCTAAATTTGTATTTACTTTCGTAAAGTACCTAATTACCCAATAAAGATAATTCTAATAAGCTCCTATTAAGTTACTATTCTTCACGGATAAATTTAGTCAAAAATGGATATCTTTGACCGTCCTCATGTCAGTAATAGCTAGGTCACTATGCAGCTTTATTTTTACCCGACTACGCGAAGCAAAAAGGAGGGTTATTGTACTTTCGAATCTTATTTACCTACAATTATTACGGTTAGTTGCTATTGCCTACGTGGCGTATTGGCTAGTGTATGCGACTGCTGATCACGAGGTCTCAGGTTCGATTCCCAGACCGGGCAAAAATAGTTATTGGATTTTTTGGAAATGTTCCCGGCAGACGGCAATAGGCTGGCCCCCTATTACGTGGGACGTAAACATAATTGGCAAACCGTGGGTGGCAAGAAATACACCTCTGCCTAACTTAAAATGGCCTTAACCTTTAAATGGCGCAACTCCATCTAGTTAGGGGTCGTTTGAAACGTCTTGACTAGTACTCCAGACCTAGATGATATCCAGGGTCTGATGATGGAGCTGGAAGGTGGCCACAGTAACTCTGTAATGAAATGAGAATGACGCAACCCCATCAAGTTTGGAATCGTTAGATTTGTCTTGACGAGTACTTTGTCTTTAGATGGTATCCAGGGTCTGATGATGGGGCTAGAAGGTGACCATAGCAACTTCGTTATAAAACGACATAGCTCCATCGAGTTTAGGCTCGTATGATTCGTCTTGACAAGTACTTTGTCTCTAGATGGTATCCAGGGTCTGATAATGGAGCTGGAAGGTGGCCACAGTAACTCTGTAATGAAACGACCCAAACCCGACATCCCCACATCCCAGAACCCAACATCGAGTTTATATTCGTTTGATTCATCTTAAGGAGTACTTTGTCAAGTTATGATCATTTTATTTCTACAAAATAATTTCGATGTTTTCACATCTGGTAGACGTCCCGCGACGTCTAGTTTTTTTAGACACCAATTTGACACCTGCGGTGACAACTTGTAATTAGTATGTTACCTCATCACAACATATTGGTTTATTACATGAAACTAACAAAATAAGTCAGACTACGCATAAATAGCTTTACCTATGTGTGCGTATCACGTAACAAGGTGCTAAATATTGTCATAATGATTAAATTATCAGTTCCATACAGACTGATAACAAGGTTTATGGTATTTGTAATATTTAGAAATACTCCGTGGAATTAATAATATATTTCTGGTTTTCTTTGCCAACTAAGAAATAAATTCACCAAGTCAGTAAATATTAAAGACTGGGCGTAGCCGTAAAGTCCCTTTTGCATAAGACTTGCTTATTACTGTTAATTCCATAACACACTATTTCACACTCTTTATGCTGTTGTTTATCACATAATGTATTATTTTGATGTATCCTTTAAATGCGAACTCTCGACTAGGGAAGGGAACAAACTCGATATTTTTGTAGGTATTGGCAGTCCTTACCACTGCAGGAATGTAATATGATTATGAATCAGGTAAGCTTAATTATTACAAACTAGCTGCTACCCGCAACTTCGTTCGCGTATGATTTAGTTTTTTTTTTCTTTTTTAGTGCAGAATCCTAATTATTTTTCCTAAATAAAAGTAGTGATCCCCGTCCCGTAAGTCCCATCCAAATCGGTACACCCGTTCAAGAGATTAACCGTAGATGTATATTCGACATTATTATATACCTAGGTACTTGTCTATTTACCACTGAAGGAATGTAATATGGTTCCGGTGGCCCGCCAACAAAGGCGGGGAGAAGGCACACGGCGGGTTTCTTTAGTAATTGGATGACGTTGATGGATGTTAAACTAGCTTGAGCATATCCAGATTAATATTATTGCGAAAAATAGAATCCATCCATCCATCCATCAGCCTTTCGACGTCCACTGCTGGACATAAGCCTCCCCAAGAGAACGCCACAACATGTGTTTCGCTCATATGGGGGATAGTGCCGTAATTGCCACGCTTGGCAGGCGGGTTGGCGATCGCAGTGGATGTTGTTAATACTCGAGGGAGTGCTGCTGCTCACTCCCCCGGTATTCCCTCAGTCGGCTCTTACGACTCCCATGGGTGGAGAGGGGTGGGACAATTCTAAAGCCGGCCCCACACGGCGGAAAAATAGAATACCACTGTATAATAGTGTTTAGTTTATTTACAACAAGACTTTTAAGTTGTAACAATCAATTAAAAGTGCTATCAACAGTTTCTATGCAGTTATTGAATGATTACTAGAAATTTTATCTACCTAGTGACATATAGTGACAGCTCTTATAAATATTGGATATAATAAATTGAATATTTGTATTAGTATTTGCTACTAGATCTCCTTCAGTATGCCTTCATTGAAATGCGGTGGCTGTGCCAAATTTTTATCCTTAGTGGAAGCTGCCAAATGTACAAAAGCAATACACTTTTTCACCGTGGCTGCGTACTTTTGTCTTTGACAGGCTCCATACCGTCTTTTTGGCGCTGCCCAGAGTGCCTGAAAAATATTGCTCGAGACAACCAAGCAGATACGCCAGTACGAGGTAGAGCGGAAATCACGCAGGTGCGCTCAGATGATCTGATGGATAACAACCAACTAAGATTTTCCCCTGCAGGCGCTTCCTCAAGTCTGACTACAGACTTGGCTGCCGAGTTGCGTCTCTTTAGGGAGGAGTTGCGGGCAGATATTGGCACTTTACGCCTGGAATTTCAGCAGTTTCGCTTAAATATGACCGAGATAAAGGAAGCACTAAAAACCAATGAAGTGCGTATTAATAATATAGAGGAAATAATAGAAGCTGTGGAAGTAAAACTCGAACGTAATCTATTAATTGACAGAACTCCCTTAGAAGAAACTATTGTTCAGTTACAGTGCCAGTTGAACGAGCGTGACCAGGAACTTCTGTCAACGACATAGAGATCTCCGGCATCACAGAGAGTAGAGAGGAAAGTGCCTTGCATGTGGACTAATTATTAACCACTAAGCTCGGCGTCAGCTTGGAGTGGGATATCGTACACGCAGAGCGTATTGGCTCCAGCCGACGCAACCGCGTTGAAGGGGAACCCCCGAAGCCGCGCAACATATCGGTGCGGTTTGCGCGCCGCACCACTCGCGACGATTTCCTAAGCGCAGCTCGCATTCGCCGCGGACTCAACACAGTCGACCTACAGGTGTCTGGACCGACACGCCGTGTTTACGTAACTGAGCGCCTCACCCGCACAAACCAGCGTTTATTTTATAATGCAAGACAGGCTGGTGCGTTACACAATTGGCGTTACGTGTGGAAAAGGAATGGTAGAATCTTAGCTCGCAAAGAAGCTGGACAAAAAGTTGAGCATATTAAAAATAATGAGGATATTACTAAGGTTTTTGGCAGGATCTAAGTTGGTTTTTTATACTCATTTATTTCTTGAGCACATTTGCAATTTCATCCTATATTAGGCGCAGTTTAGTAACACAAATCTATTAGGATATTTTATATATAATATATTTACTTATTTTCTTAGTCTAATATCTAACTATTGTAACTATACACAGTATAAAATATCAGTTCTTTATTATGCAATTATTCCTGAGCTACAACATCGGGATGCTATGACAGAAAGTGTTAACGCCCTCGCACCATATGATCATATAACCTTACTCGAAGACTTTAATATAAATCTTATAGATTTATATAACATTAAGACTAAAAAACTATTAGACTTTCTGAACTACTGCAGCCTCGACCAAATTGTCGACAAACCGACACATTTCATAGGAAATAGTTTTACGCTTATAGATATAATTTGCACTGACACTAAATTGAAGTATCTAACTATTGATTATAATAGTGATCTTGGACACCATTCTTTTATAACATGCCAATTATTAGTAAAAAAGGACATAGAAAAGCCAAGGAGTGTTAAATATCGTCCATTAAAAAATATAGATCTTCAACATTTTGCTTTCAAAATAAAGAGACTTAAATTTAATCCCTTGGTACTCGATGGGTAAAAACCAAGATATAGACCATATGGTAAATAATTTTAACAGAACTTTATTACAGCTCTACGATACACACGCCCCAATTAAACGAAACATTTTTAAAACTCGTCCAACACCCTGGATTACTGATAATATTAAATTGATGTTCAAATTACGTAATGAAGCACGGTTACGGTACAGGTCGACAAAATTGCATAGTCACAGGGAGTATTACATGCAGCTCAAAAACCTAGCCAAAAACGCCTTACACAACGAAAAGAAAGCATATTTCACTAAATACATCAATTATAATTTAAATGATGCCAAATCTTTGTGGAAAAATTTAAAACATCACGTCATTACAAAAAGCAACTATAATACACTGCCGATTCATTTGCGCGATCTTGAAGGTATCAATAAATACCCGAAAGACGTACCCGGCAATCTTAATATCACTTTATACCAACTAACATATTTCGAACACCATAGATATGGGTCAGATACATTTAATTTAAAACGTGTAGATCAAGAGTTAGTAATAAAATTAATAAATAACATTTCAACTAATGCTGAAGGTGTAGATGGGATCACAAAAGATATGATTTTACTAACGCTCCCTTATTCCTTAAGTGCCATAACTAATATTATAAACAAATCTATCACTAATAATATCTTTCCCAGTTTATGGCACCATGCAATAGTTCGACCATTAGCTAAAAATAGCAACCCCCACAATTTTAAAGACTTGCGGCCCATTAGCATTCTACCGTGTCTGTCGAAAGTCCTAGAGCGGGTAGTGTATTCCCAGATCATAGCTTACTTGGAAGCTAATAATATATTACCTGAGCTGCAATCGGGTTTTCGATCTGGACGAGGAACTGCCACTGCTCTAGCAGACGTAGTTGGTAACATTTTGGAGGCTAGAGACCGCGGTGAGGGAACTATACTTACGCTCCTCGATACTCTAGAGCGTTTGATAGCATTAATATACCTCTATTGCTTTCTAAGTTAGCGTACTATGGTTTTGATGTGGGCACCGTCAGATGGTTCGAAAGCTATTTTCAAAACAGAACGCAATACGTCGAAATACTGAGAGATGACGGTTCCACGGTATGTTCTTCAGTCCAGCCTATTACAAGAGGTATTCCCCAGGGATCTTTGCTTGGGCCACTTATATTCATATACCGCTGATGTCACTAATAGCATCCTAGACTGCAGGTACCACATGTACTCAGATGACATTCAGGTGTACCTCTCTTTTAACCCTAATGATACGACTCAATCTGTACAAAAGATAAACACGAAGCTCGAAAAAATTTACACTTGGTCCGAGCAAAACTCCTTACTTTTAAACCCGCAGAAGACCAAGTTTCTTGTTATGGGTAGCAAGAAACAAATAAACACTATTTTGTATGAAAACCCTTCAATTACACTAATTGGTAAATCTGTTGACAGGGTAGAATTGGCGAGTAATCTGGGGCTACTTATGGACCCTGAGCTTCGGTTCGAGGAGTACATTAATAACATAGCAGGAAATTGTTTTTATAGACTAAAAATACTTTACAATATTAGGCATTACCTCAGTGTAGATATAAGAACAAAAAAATAGTAGACAGCCTTGTACTGTCTAAATTTAATTACTGCGACATAGTCTATGGGCCATGTATATATTCGCGGACTGAAAAACTGATACAGCGCGTACAAAACGCATGCGTAAGGTTTTGTTTTCGCATACCGCGTCGTAACCACGTCACGCCTTTTCTCAATGATGCAAATCTCTTAAAGATGAAAGCTAGACGAGAGTTTCACCTTGCCACACTACTGTTTGGAGTGGTTAATACTAAAAAACCTAAATACTTGTACCTCAAACTTAGCTGGCGTCGTGATCACGCATTACATACCCCACGCTCGGTAACGAAACCACTATCCCTTACTTTAAGAGGGCAGCCTTCAAGGGTTGTTTCAAATTTGCCGCCACCGAATGCTGGAACATTATCCCCCCGCCATGCCAGCAAAAAATAAGTAAAATTACATTTAAAGCAAATTTAAAAAAATATTTATTAAGAAAACAAAATAGCCAATGAGATTGGTTTAGCAAATCTTTTTTATTATTTTAGCAATTGCAATTTTGCTCACTTTCTTTTTTTCAATCTTAGATAGTTTTCTGTTCTTTAGGTGGTAGGCAATAGTAGGTATAGGAACTCTATTTTCGTTGATTGTATTTTTTATGGTTTTGTAACTGTAATTAATGCCGATTTTAGATAATGGTTGGTATTCTGTTTTTTATTGTTATAATTTTATATATAAGTACTGCTTATTTGACGTCCGTAAGTCACTAACGCAGGCCGCATTATAAATCAGCGTTGCAGTGTGTTTTAATATGATGCACTGTGACATAATTGCTGAATGCGGGCCTAATTGTCACCTCGACATTAAGTATGTGCCCAATTTTTGTTTTATCCTTTATTACTAGTGGCAATAAAATTATTTTCTTTCTTTCTTTCTTTCTAGTGGGTAAGGGCCCCACACTACCCTGTTCGTTGCCCCGAACGACGGGGTGTGCAGTTAAGTACATTGTTTCCCGCCTAAACAAAAAAAAACAACGTATTGGCAGTCCTTGACCTGCCCATCACTGGTACTGGTTATCATTGTTTTTTTTGTTTACCATAATGGTAACTCAATTTTACTACTCCACCAACGCACATATTTCGGGTACGAATAGCAAAAAAATAATGAAAATAGGCGGACCAAAAGTCCGTTAACATGCTTAAAAAATAAAAGCATGTTCTAGATACCTATATATAAAAAAGAGCCGTCACGGGAGTCTGGCAAATGTGAAAACTTTGATTTTCTTTCATTCTTCAATAATGTTCGAGTCTTATATAATTCTTGGTAAGCGCCCTCTCGTTATCTATAGACGAATTAAAACTGTTATTGATTTATTGATTGACATTAATCCTAGTTAATAATAACAGACGTCGCGGGACGTCTACCAGATGTGAAAACTTCGAACATATTTTGTAGAAATAATAAGTAGAAATCGTAACTTTTTCAGTGTGTGCTTGTATAAAATTATGACATGTGTAAAATAACGGAAATTAACATATATCATCATCATCAGGCTCTTGATATCATCTAAGACCGAAGTACGTGTCAAAACTAATCAAACGATTTCAAAGTTGATGGGATTGCGGCGGTTTATAGCATAGTGGCCATGGCCATCCGGCTCCATCATCAGACCCTGAATATCATCTAGGACTATGGTACTATTGAAGATAACTCAAACTCATCCTAAATCGATGGGTTGCGACATTTAATTACCGAGTATCCATGACCACCTTCCAGCTCCATCATCAGACCCTGTACTATCGTCGATCTAGAGACAAAAGTACTCGTCAAGACGAATCAAACGAGTATAAACTCGATGGGGTTATGTCGTTTTATATTTAAGTTTAAGTTCCTATGGCCACCTTCTACCTCCATCATCAGACCCTGGATACTATCTTAGACAAAGTACTCGTCAAGACGAATCAAACGAGTCCAAACTCGATAGGGTTGCGCCGTTTCATTATAGAGTTCCTATGTCCACTTTCCAGCTCTATCATCAGGTCAACTCCATGTCATCCATAGTCATATTGCATTGTCACGTGATATACATATGCATATAAAATTTCAAAACCGGGAATTAAACTTGCAAGATTTGAACAGAACAAGTAAAATAAAAGCGTCGCCACGCTAACAGGCAATTTTACCCTCCCACCGCATTAGATGTTTCACATCAAAAGATATTATTGATACTGTAGGTGAGCACTAGGAAATTATTTTACGCAAACGGTATCCATAATGGATTTATGACTATGAGCCGCGGGTAATGTGCTAGTCTTTATATACCTAAGTGAATTAAAAATATATAAAAATAACAACCATATTTCTCATTAAATGTCGTGTTGTTTCAGGGTAGGCTGGACTGGTCGAAGCCACTGCTTTGTCAGTTAGACGTCATTGCCCCTGACTACAACAAATGGGTGAACACAGCCGTATACAGAAAATGCAGGTTGTTCGCCAGCCCTTTGTTGGAGAGCCTCACATACACGCCTTGGTACCTGGTGCCTATATTCTGGATACCTATTATCCTGTATATTGGCATCACACAGTATTTAGAATTAGTGGCGTGTGAAGGATCAGGTAATATATTCTTAAAAGTATTAAGCACATCTAAGTGTCTGGAGTTCAATTATATTCTTTCTATACTATTATAAAGCTGTAACAGAGCTACGTCTGTACATTTAAGACATTTGAGAAAACATACCTGTAATAAGCGTCTCTAAACACGAAACATTATTTTTATAATTTTATATTTTTGTTTGTTGGTGCATCACACTAAAACGACTAAATAGATTGATGGATTGATTTGAAAATAGCTCTTGACTAAACTTAAAAACTAGTAGGTATACGTTTTATTGCGCTACTATATCTATCGGGAATCTGAAATAACATGATAAATTATAGTTAAAAACTAAATAAACACGCTTTAATAGCTAGTTAAATTAAAAAAGTATAAAAAATAATAATTCCTTCAGTGGTGATAACAAAGCACCCTTTTTTTTTGTTTAGGCGGGAAAAAATGTACCGAACCGCACACCCCGTCGTTCGGGGCAACGAACAGGCTAGTGTGAGGCCTTCACCCACTAAAGAAACCCGCCGTGTGCCGTGCTGTCTCTCCGCCTTTATTGGCGGGCCACTGGAACTATGTTACATTCCTTCGGTGGTGATCAGAATTTTACAATCATTATTATTTATATCTTTTATAGCGTTTATTTTTAGTTTTTTATAACTTTAATTTATTTTCTTTTAGAACACCCTATTTCTTATTTATGGATAGTGCCGATTTGTAAAAAAAAAACATAAAAACACTGTCATTTGATAAGTCCGCGTGAGTGATGCTTCTGGAATTTTTACTATTTTTAGCGTCGATAGGCCTTTAGTATTACTTTACTCTTTGGGCTAAGGTAGCTGCTTACCGTCAGGTGGTCCGCATGCCTGCTTACCACCCGCGTAGTACCTATATAAAAAATAATGTAAAATTATAACTAAAAGACAGATATTTGATTATATTAAGTAAGAACGATCTTAAACCACACGGGCTAGACACCACTTTTTTGATAAAACTTATACCTAACCGCACATCCTGTTATTCGGGGCAACGAATAGGGTAGTGTAGGGCTCTCACCCACTTAATAAACCCGCCGTGTGCCGTCTCTCCGCCTGTATTGGCGGACCACTGCAACTGTGTGACATTACTTCAGTGGTACTGGCTAGACACCTGCCAGAAAATAACCTTGTTAAAGAACAAGGCCTTTCTTTGTCACGGAAGAAGGTAGTAGTAGTTCCATCGCCATGTAAACTATGTACGTCAGTGGAATACTTCATTAGCCTTATTTTCGACTTTATGACGACCCGTCAAAAACTCCCAAAAAAGAAAGTAATCTTCCGTATTGCCATGCTTCAACAAGTATCTGTACAAAAGGATTAATAGGCTACACAAGGTGTTAAGCTATTATTACAAATATTTCAGGTAGTTGTCCAGAAAATTCACTCACTATTTTGCAGTACTTTTACCACATAACTCAAGGTGTTATAATATGGACGGTACTCGAATACACATTACATAGATGGGTGTTCCACCTCGATCCGGGGTCTTCTATCACCATGATAAAGATTCACTTCTTAATACATGGCATGCATCATAAGGTAAATATTTGTTTTTATCTGTTAATAAATTGTTTGTTTTTTAATTTTCACAGTGACACGAATCTTAATCCATAAGAGGGGATATTTTTTATACGGTTCTTATTCGCCCCATTTCATTTCACCCTTTTGCCCCCTCCCTAAAGGAGTTCGGTTATCGTGTACAGTTTGAAACTTCGTGCTGATATCATATTTTCGACTTAAAATTATGACTTTTTTGTTTTCATGTCATTCCATCAGAATGTCACCCTGGTTTGACGTCAATATCGGCGTTAAACAGGCCTGCGTTCTATCAGACAGACTATTTATCATATATCTGGGTAAATGTCTACAAAGGTTGAATGAAATGAATGTGGGAGTTCAGATGGGCGACTCAATGGTTAACTCACTGCTATATGCAGATGATGCGGTCAAATTAGCGCAGTCTGCGACTGACCTGCGAACCCTAGTCGACGTAATGGCAGAAGATTGTAAGAAAAGGGGCCTACGTGTGAATGTGAGCAAAACCAAAGTAATGGTTTTTGAAAGAGAAGAAGCCAGAACAGATGTTAGAGTAGCAATAGGAAATGGTGTGCTAGAACAAGTGGATGAATTTGTATATCTTGGATGTGGATTCAGTCGGGATGGAAGGTACACCACTGATGTAGAAAGAAGATTGAATGCGGGAAATAGAGTGAACGGAGCATTGGGACAACTTCTCGGCAGCCACCACCTCAGCCAGAAGGCACGTGTCGCAATACACAACGCAGTGCTTGTCCCAACGTTATTATATGGAAGCGAGAGTTGGGTATGTAAAAAGGAGCATGAGAGTAAAATCAATGCGGTCGAAATGCGATCTCTGCGGAGAATCTGTGGAGTGAGGCTGACTGACCTGATGAAAGAGAGTATTGGTGTAAAGATGCGAAAGGGAATGCTCCAATGGTTCGGACATGTGGAAAGAATGCCGGAGGAGCTACTGGCTAAGAAGATATACAATGCGAAAGTGGAAGGATGTAGGTACAGGGAGAGACCGAGACTTACCTACCTAGACCAAATCGGTCATGTATTGAAGGAAGGTGGAGTCAGGAGTCTCCGAAACCGGCGAGCGTGTATGAAGAGAGTTATGAATGTTGAGGAAGCGAGAGATGTATGCAAGAATAGAGCCTCTTGGCACTCTGTTCTCTCTGCCTACCCCGCAAGGGAAATGGCGTGATGATAAGTAAGTAAGTAATTAAGTACAAACATATATTATAATAGATAGAAAACACCCAGACGCAGTACAAATATGTGTTCATCACACAAATAATTTGTCCTGAGTGGGAATCGAACCCACGACCTCGTACGCACGGAAGTCTGTAACAATACCGACTACGCCACGAGGATATATTATAGTTCTTAATATTTTTTTTAGATTTCTAATTTACCCGCCACAACAACAAAATTTTAAATAAGGGGGCCACCCCCGATTTTTACATCCATTTATTTACGTTACACGTCCATGTTTGGTTCCGAATTACATTCAACTCAATCGGTCCAGTAGTACTTACCAAAGCGAATTGGCTGTGACAGACAGACACACGAGTGGTCCAATCAGGGTTTCGTTTTTTCCGTTTGAGGTACAGAGCCCTACAAAGGGTTTATAATTGACTTTGTTGCATGTTTTGATTACAGGTGCCGTTTGACGGCCTTCGGCAAGTGTTCCCTCCAGTGCCGGCCTTCTTCCTAGTTGTGATCATCTATAACATGCTGTTTCCAGTATTGACATACCCCAGGATTAAGCTAGCCGGAGGGCTTATCGGTGAGATTTGTTTTAACTTTAGTAAGTTTTCTGCCCAGCGAGATGGCCAGGTGGCAGGGCGACGCCCGCCAAACTGCCATGGCTAGCTAAGGGTGCGGCTGCAGACGCCCCGAGCCGGTCTCTGGGCCGTAGGGGCGCTTCCACATGTGCTGGAGGAGTGGGTAGGGCAACAGCACGGAGTTCTTACCTTCTGACTGGTGCAGTTGCTGTCGGGGCACGGTTGCTTCGGCAGATATCTGCACATAGTCGCAAGGAGGGAAGCGACTCCGGGCTGTCACCATTGCGGCTGCGACGAGGAAACGGCGCGGCACACGCTCGAGTCGTGCCCGGCTTGGGCCGAGCAGCGCCTTGAACTCGTCGCGGCAATAGAGGGAGACCTCTCGCGGCCGAGCGTCGTCAGAGCGATGCTCGGCAGCGACAGGAATTGGGCCGCGGTCGCTGCCACCTGTGAGGACGTTGTGGAGAATTCTTCCGCTGACCCAAACCGCCGCCTACGACTGAGGCGGCGCAGTCGCGAGTACTTGCGCCTCATGCCGCCCTAGCAGAGGCTGCGGGTGGATGAACCGGGGAACATCAGCCACCCGCAAGGCCTCCCGCGAAGGTGCGACGCTCCGTGTGCGGATCAAGGCTCTACTCTACCACTAAAAGAAAGAGATAATTGCGAGCGCAGATGGAACTGTTATATGGATTCGGCCGAAGGCCTTTTTAAAAAACAGAATTAAAAAATGAAATTATTTATTAGATGAATTACAATAAAACTGGGCTTGATTTGGGGCAAGTGTCACGCGCGCGGATGATGGATACGAACTGAACTGCTCTATATGGATAATTATAAAGAAAGCTCAAAAGTGCTGACTAGGTGAACTAGAATAGGGTTCCTTAGTACTTTTATATACGAGGACCATTTATAACAGCCCCGGGGCCAAGAGTAAACTTACCCCAAAAGGGTTAAGTTTATGAGAAAGATGTACGGAGTTTTGGTAATGGTATACTAGGTGAATCGGCGGTGACTTCTGAATTTTCTTCGATTTTATTTATTTTTAATTTAGTTTTAAATTTTAAAAGACGGTGACACGTGCCCGATTTTACAATTTTATAAAATACAACTAAAATGAAGATTATAATTACAATAGAAATGATAATGGTTGTATAGGAATAATATTCACCGTATAGAACAATGTGCGGCTTTTCATTAATTGTATCTAGACTTTTTATAATGTTACTTATCTCTGTATGTTGTTGTGAAGTGAAAGAGTCAAGGTTAATATTAGACAAATTCAAGAAAGGCAATTTGGTCTTATGTAAAGTTATAGAATTACAGCAAGAGTCGTTTATAAGATTGAAATTAATTTGAATTGGTTGAAATTTAATTATTTTTGAATATTTTGGTATTAACCTCGAGTCTTTGTAAAATGCTATACAATGTATGGGGAGGTTTAAGATGCCTGTACCTGCTATTGTTATTTCTGTACTAGTTGAATCTTGACAATCTATGGAGAGCTTATAAGGGTCGGTAATCACAAATATCCACCTATTGTTGGACAGTGGTTGCCAAATGTCTAGATGACCTCCGAGAAATTTAGTTTTACAAATATCGGGTACAGAATTTAAAGCTCTTGAAATGATTTCCGATTCGCAGATCGGGGTTGTAGAACTTGAATAGGCATCTAAATTTTCACAAATGTAATTTAAATTATATATTACCTTACAAGTAATTAGACTATTCAACTTACAATAATGGTTTCTATTTCTAGTGATGGCGATGTATTTAGTAGATGGAATAATTGTACTATATGTATTGTTAGTAATGGCTACAGGGTAAGGGATGCTATGATACAAGTGATATTTTTTTGAATCGACAAGTGGTATTTTTAGAACAAATACAATTTTATTGTTATCATAATAGGTAGCGATTTCAGACACATTCATTAGCGTATAAATACTATCTAGTGATAAACT
This sequence comes from Leucoma salicis, assembly GCA_948253155.1. Classification (NCBI taxonomy): domain Eukaryota; kingdom Metazoa; phylum Arthropoda; class Insecta; order Lepidoptera; family Erebidae; genus Leucoma; species Leucoma salicis. The sequence goes on along the minus strand of OX411814.1, from coordinate 22,392,829 downwards.
TATGGGGAATTGGTGATAATCAGCCAAAAATCGGTAATTGTCGACAAGTTCGGTAAACAATTGTTTCGGTGTTATTATAGACGGATATAAAATATTTGATTTGCTGAACATAATTGCATTAATAATATCTTCTAACTTAAATGATAGTGTTAGCAAACTGCTCTCTAAGACATTTAATATTTCATTTAGTTTTGACCTTTGTAATAGGCTGTCTGAAAGTAATGTCGAATTTTGTTGTGCAATCATTAGAGTATCAATTGCACTATTTAGCTGTTGTTCATTGATACTAATTTTATTTAGGGTGTCCCTAAAAGACGAAATGGTTGAAGTAGTGACAAGAATATTTTGTTTGAGTAATTTAGATAATTTAGTTTGGTCGTTTTCTATAACTTGAATGGCATTACTGTAGCGAATAGCGTCATCTTCATCCATTGTACCAAACAGATGCTTAGAAAAGGTACCAACACCGCTAAACCAGGCCGACCTTTTAGATCTAATTTCAATTAAGTGTGATATTGATTCAAAGTCGCGAACTATGTCATTATATCTTATTGATAACGGTTGATGTAAGTTTAAACATTCAACATCAGTGTAGAGAGCATTTTGCCTACATAGAAATTTCGAGCTGCCTATCACACCGTTCAGGTTTATAATGTGTGGTTGTATGTACGAAATATCTACGGGGATTATTACGCTAAGATGTCCGTCTACTATTTTGAGTGACCCGATGGGGTCAAAATGTATACCAGATGTATTCATTGAGGGTTCAATGAATGTTTCGTGTGCAGAAGACAAGGAACTGCAAAGGAATAATATCTAATAACTAATTTTTATATAATTATCTTAAACTAATTATAAAACATGTATATGCTAACTAACAGTAGTTATCTATTAATATTTATTTAATTTATGTGCTCGTTTCCTTTTTAATTTTATTTAAATATAATAGTGTAAATATATGATTAAAATTTAATTGTATATATCTTTAAAATTAGTTTGTATATATGATTAAAATTAGATTGTATATATGATTAAAATTAGATTGTATATATGATTAAAATTAAATTGTATATTATGATTAAAATTTAATTGTATATATCTTTAAAATTAGATTGTATATATGATTAAAATTAAATTGTAATAAACTAGGCGTTGTAACGACGAGCTAATTTTATTTCGTCAAAATGATGAATTACGTGGCGTCTATTTATCAGTAAGGTTAGACTATTCCTACCATTTAATTTGATTACTTTATAAGGGCCTTTCCAGATGGGTGAAAGAGCCTTACGCATTCTGAGATGGTTTTTTAAGTAGACATAGTCGCCAGCATGATAATTTATTGGGCGAGTATGGAGGTCGTAGTGAGCCTTGGAAGACTCTTTAGATTTTTGTATGCGTTTAATAGCATGGTCTCTAGTGACTTTTAGGCGATGTTGTAACATTCTAATGTAGTCAGGGTAAGTTGCATTTGAAGCTGGTTCATAAATAGAATTTGGCAGGATAGGTTTGTGACCGAAAATCAACTCATATGGGGTATAGTTAGTTGTAGAATGGATTGCTGTGTTATATGCCAACATAGCCGTATACACGTATCGCGGCCAGTTGTCTTGGTTTTCGGATACGTATGATTTTAAATACTCTTTTAGAGTGGAGTGGCTCCTTTCTAATGCACCTTGTGTTTGTGGGTGATAAGGAGAGGACCACAGCTGCTTGATTTTTAAAAACTTACATGTTTCTTTAAACATTTCTGAAGTAAAATTCGCACCCTGATCAGTAAGGATTGTTTTAGGAATGCCAAACAAGGAAATGAAATGGATAAGGCAGTCGCTGGTTTCTTCAGCGGTAGTACTGCGAATGGGATATGCTACTGAGTATTTAGTGAGATCGTCTTGGAGAGTGAGGATGTATTTAACTTTGGCTGTACCGGATTCGGTCAGAGGACCAACTATATCAAGGGACAATCTTTCAAAGGGAGCTGTCGAGGTTGTTGTTATTTGCATTGGAGCACGATTAATCTTCCTAAGTGCTTTATTTGTTTGGCATTGATTACAGTTTTTAACATAGTTTTCTATTTCGTTACGCATGTTTTTCCAATAGTACTGCTCGCGGATTTTATTGTACATTCTACTAGAACCGAGATGTCCAGCGACAGGTATGTCGTGATTTTCGCGCAGAATTTTTTGGACCTCGGTAGGACTAGGGTAGTATATTTTATTACGATAAATATTTATTTGGATATTGGTATTATGGAATAGATGTGCAAGCATGTTGTAAATTTTTATGTATGTATGTTTATCGAATGGGTTCTTAAAATCGGTGATACTTATTTGATCAATATTATTAGTTTCAACAATGAGATGATTACGAAGATTTTTTAACGATTCAAAGATTTCGTTATAAGTACAGGTATCGAAATGGTGTACTTTAGTAAATAAAAAGTAATAGCTTTTATCGTTAAGTGGAAGAGTTTTATACGAGAGTAAAGTTTTTTCTGAGTTTATGAATGATTCGGAGTCTGACGAGTTTGATAGAACTTCTAGAACGTAAGGGATTGATTCGTCGAGATCGAGAGATGTAGGTATAACTATGATTTTACTTTGACTTTTTAACAAACTATCATTGTGTTCAATTATAGCAGTATTGTAACGCGTAGTCAAGGGGATTTTTAAGAATTTCGTGTAAGTATCATCAAAGTCGGGTAAGACATGGCTTGGGGAATTTATTTCAGGGTTTGGATAGCGCAAAACTGGAGTTTCTTTACTTGTTGAAGGTTCAGGTTCAATTTGATTTTCAGGGTTAAGATTAACATTTTCAGGTACAAGTTCCGGATCAGGTGTAGCATCAGGTAAGTTTACTGGACTCGGAGGATTCAAGGGACTGAAGTCAGTAGCTTCGGCATCGAATGGACTTATATCTAATGGGCCTAAGTCTATTAGTTCAGAGTCAGGTAAGATTTCAGGATACACGGGATTAACAGGATAGCGAGAAAGAGCGTCAGCAGCTGAGTTAAGTTTCCCTTTTCTATATATTATTTCGTATTCAAACTCCTGGAGTTGAAGGCGCCAACGTTGTAGTTTACTGCTTGGATCAGTATGGTTAAATAGCCACTTTAAAGGACGATGATCTGTTACAATAGTAAATTTGCGGCCAAACAGATATGGTCTAAAGGTTTTACAACCCCAAACTATAGCTAACAACTCTTTTTCAGTTGTGCTATAATTAGTTTCGCATTTGTTTAGCGTTCTGGAAGCATAGGAAACGGGATGATCTTTGCCTATTGGACCTTGAGAAAGAATAGCGGATACTGCGTAGTTTGAGGCATCGCAGGTAAGGTTAAAAGGTTTTGTAAAATCTGGGTAGATAAGGACTGGAGCAGTGATTAGTTTGCTTTTTAGGTTTTCAAACGCGAGTTGCTGCTCGTTAGACCAATTGAAGGGGATATCTTTTTTCAGTAAGTTTGTGAGTGGTTTAGATAGTTTAGAAAATTCGGAAATGAAACGTCTGTAGTAGGATATCAGGCCTAAAAATGACTTAATATCTTTAGGGCATTTTGGTACAGGAAATTCTTGGACGGATTTAATTTTGTTTGGATCAGGTTTAAGACCGTTTTCGGTAATGATGTGCCCTAAGTAACCAACCTCCTTTCTTAGAAACTCACATTTGTCTGGTTGTAGTTTTAGATTGAAACAGCGGAGTTTTTGGAATACAGCCGTCAGATTTTGGATATGAGACGCCAAATCGAAGGAGTAGATAACGATATCGTCTAGATATACGAAGCATCTTTCCCCTTGAAGACCAGTGAGAACATTGTTCATAAGACGTTGAAAAGTGGAAGGTGCGTTTTTTAAACCGAATGGCATTCGGGTAAATTCAAAGTGACCCTGGGGTACACTAAAGGCTGTTTTGCAAGCATCGTTGGGGGCCATTTTTATCTGATGGAACCCGGAAGCGAGATCGAGAGTTGAGAAATACTTAGAGTTACCTAGCTGATCCAGAATTTCGACTATGTTAGGAATAGGGTAAGTTTCACCGATGGTATTGTCATTCAATTTTCTGTAATCTATTACGATGCGCCATTTCTTTTGGCCAGAGGCATCGATTTTCTTCGGAACTATCCATATTGGAGAAGACCAGGGAGATAAGGAAGGCTGGATAATCTTTTGATCGAGCATTTTTTTAATTTGTGTATTTACTTCTTGCTTATGTATCTCAGGGAATCTGTAGGATTTGACATTAATGGGTTGATCAGAAGACGTTCGGATTTCATGTTGGATAGCATCGGTTGAGGTAAGTAAGTCTTCAGGTAGGTGAAATATATCAGAGTATTTAGAACATATGTCATAAAGGGATTCTGTTTCTTCGGAATTCAAATGTGAAACGCGGAGTAGTTTAAGAACTTCATTAGTTCTTTCTAAACATGACTTATTAGTGCCACATGGCTGGCAAGATTCGTAATCGACTGGATACAAGGTAAGTCGAAGGTTGGAATTTATGATAGCGGGTTTTTCAGAAGTATTTAAGACAGTAAGATTCACGCGATTATTATTTTTTACTTTTACTAAGCAATTAGCGATGTATAGTGTATCACTAACGTGCTGATCAAGAATGAGACCTTCTCTTAGCTCAGGATTTGTGACTGAGCATTCTACGGTTACTTCGGATCGAGGAGGAATTTGGTAAGTAGGATCAGTGAAATTAAGTTTAATTTTATTTTTTTCTAGGTAAAGAATTTGGCGATTGTAGTCGATAGAGCACTGGAAGCGGGTAAGTAAATCTGTGCCTATTATTCCATCATAAGGTAAGTCTATCTTGTCTACTATGTGAAAGGTGAAAGGAATTGCTTCTTTACCAAATATAAGTTTAATGTCGAAATTACCAAGAGTGGGTACAGGGTCTTCAGTACTATCTATACCCTTTAATTTAATTATATTGTTCCTGAGTGGTATGTGCGAAAATGATTGGATGGATGTTTTCTTTATAAGGCATACGGAGGCTCCAGTGTCAACAAGAAGAGTAAGTGGTTTAGAGGATACGGATGTTGAAATGAGAACATGAGGTAAGGATACTTTACTAGAAATACAAGATAGTTCATATATTTTACTCTCGTTTTCTCTTGGAATTGGCTTTTCAAAGGGCTTTGTGTTTTTGTTTGGATTCGGAATAAGCTTGGACACTTGTTTGGGGCTGGCTACCCATGTGGTCCTTGGAAATTGAGATTTGGACACTTGCTTGGGGCTGGTTACCCGTGTGGTCCTTGGTAATTGAATTTTGGACACTTGCTTGGGGCTGGTTACCCATGTGATCCTTGGGAATTGAACTATGGACACTTGTTTGGGGCTGGCTACCCGTGTGGTCCTTGGATATCGAAGAGGTGCCATTATCATTTAGGGGTTTTGCCTGAAATCGTTGTTTGGGTCTCACGAGACACCTCCGTGAGCCCACTAGTCGTTTAAATTTTGGCTAAGGTCGTTCTGTGGGTAATCAGTGCTAGTAGATGGTTGTGGTTCAGTTTCATCATAGTTGTAACCGTCGTCGACTAGACAGTTTACGCGACTGGAATTAGGTTTATTATTGTCTTGATTTGGGCGATGCTGGGAATACGAAGGCTGAGGTATTTTGAACCGATTGTTATTGTATTCGCGTTTCCTGCAGGTCTCGATTGTATGCCCTTGGGTTTTGCAGTAACGACAGTATTGACCTTGGTTGTTTTGGTTGTAAGGTCTCGGAATTTGGGGCCTAGCACTTCCGTTGAAGTTGATAGGTTTGGATGCTTGGTAGGGTCTTGGAGGTGGACGTTGTGGTATGGAAGAGTGGAAGTTAGTACGTTTGTTAAATAAGTTTAATATTTTTTCTTCGAAAATTGCTAAATTGATAGCGTCGTTAAGGTTTGATGGGTTCTTACCCCGGACTAAATTAGAGAGTTCAGGCTTAAGGCCAAGTGAAAACGTATGGAGTGCCAAGTCTTCCATGGCTGCTATGCGACCACTAAGCTCCGACTTCTTTTTATTGGATAGGGTTACTTCAGTTAATAATTTTGAAAGGCAAGTTTCTAAGCGTAATGCAAATTGGCTAACGGGTTCATTAATATTCTGTCGGCATTCTTGCAAATCAGTTAATAAGTGCGCGTAATGCTTTCTCTCTCCGAATTGAGTCTTTAAAAAGTCGCATAACTGGTCCCAATTATCGAATTCTTTTATTGAACAGGCTATCTCGGCTTTTCCCTCTAGTTGTGACAATATATATTTGAATAGAATTGATTGTTGTGGCCCTGACGCCAATTCAATAGCGTTGCTGCAGTTAGAAACAAACGAATTTAGTTTTTCACGTGTTCCGTCAAACGGTTTAATAAATTTAAATAATGTGGCAATGGGTACGCCATCCACCTTCTCGGATTTAAGTTGAGATTCCTTAAGAGACATGGCTAAAAGAAATTAAGACACACAAAAATAAAATAAAATTTAAATTAAATGAACAGTGAAGCTATACGGTGTAATAGGCAGCCACCCAAGTAACTTAATACTCGGATAGCGTCGAGTAGTTTGTGCAGTAATTTCTAAGAATTGACCCGTGAGATTATAATGTTGGAACAATAATGGTTACTTATAGATAATATTATAATTAAAACGATTGTTTAAAAGTCTTAAATTCGTCAAACATAGATTTTCGGACCACGAATGATTCACTTCAATTACGCACTTGAATGTTTCGGCTTATATAGAACTGCACTTTCACTGTTAATTGGAAAATAAATTAACTTACAGGATCGCGCAGCAACAGAGGTGCAGGAACATGACCAGTTCACCTTATTTTCTTTACAGGAAGCACCACACGCCTCGGGGATCCGCAGAACCACAGGAATCTTCAGAATAGCAGGTAAGTTTTAACGATTCTTCCTTTCTTTTCAGGAACGTGACAACAACTTTCTTTGGTTTAGTAGGTAATTATTTTTTCAGGATGCAGATTTATTTCGGGGTAGAGACACAATATTCACCAGGATAACACGAAAGCTTTCAGCACGAAATAGTTCTTCAAAATTGGAATAGAGATGGATATGAGTTCGATGCACTTTTTGACACTCGCGGAAAGGTCACTTTTCAGCATTCACAAATTAATGAGCCCGAACGGAGACGTCCCAAGGATACCTTCACCATCGGTATCCCACCGCTGCCACCAAATTGTTATATGGATTCGGCCGAAGGCCTTTTTAAAAAACAGAATTAAAAAATGAAATTATTTATTAGATGAATTACAATAAAACTGGGCTTGATTTGGGGCAAGTGTCACGCGCGCGGATGATGGATACGAACTGAACTGCTCTATATGGATAATTATAAAGAAAGCTCAAAAGTGCTGACTAGGTGAACTAGAATAGGGTTCCTTAGTACTTTTATATACGAGGACCATTTATAACAGAACCATAGATATATTAGGTATGTCTATGGATCGAACCCACTACACTCTATGAAACTAACGATTTATTTACATAAATGGTATTACTGCCAGTGTACATGTTTCCCCTCTAAACTATTTAGTTTGTACCAGAGTGATTAATTTCTGTATCACCTTTCATAATGCCTTACTGGGAGACTGAAAACAGAGCGGCCCCCTTAGAATGAAAAACGAAACGTTAGACGAACTTTCTTTTCGCTTCGTTGTGATTTCGCCTGAATCACGTGTCGAAATCTCAACTAATCAGGAATCACGCGTCGGACTGTTAATCAATCACAATGACTCTAAACGAAAGTTCTTCTAAAGTTTCGTTTTTCATTCTAAGGCTGATCGTTATTTAATTTATCATCTACGGAGTCAGCACTACGCTCAGATTATGTTATTTACGCTAACATACATATGCTTGTTCTTCGATAAGCTTTATCATTATTTGAATACAGATTACAATTTGTGTATCGATTGTAATCGTATCGTAATACTTACACCCAGAAGTGAATGGGATATTGATAAGAGTATCAGAAGGTCAAGCGTCTCGCCTTCAAACTCAAGGTACCTGCACAAGTTCTCTTCACTGGAACCATGTGACATTACTTCAGTGACTTTTAACAACAAATTATTTGTGAATGTGGAAAAAGAGAACTTTGCTATGAGCGGCATTCGAACCTGCATCCCATCCAATCCAGGGAAGTGCTCTAGACCGCTAAGCCATCGCAGTGACCGACGGCCACTCCCAATCTCTACATCACATTTGTCTTTACGACCCACGCCACCTATCGTATACATTTCCATGCATTATTCCAATATAGTAAGTTTAATTTTACAATTAAAATTCATAGATACTATTTGATGGTGCGATTTTATTAATATTTTGATCTGTACTAACACTTGGGGCGAATTGGGAAGGGACGCAGGTTCGAATCCCACTCGCAGTACGGTTCTCTTTTTCCACATTCACAAATAATTTGTTGTCTAAAATAGCTGAGCATGTTAAATGCTAAAATACAGATCAAAAAATTACTTCAGCGGTTGTGAATAACGCCTGTGTGTATGTCAGTATCTTAATTAAAAATCCGTCTCCGATGATTTTAAAGGCGGTCGAATTGTTCCCCTAGTTGGATCATGAAATCCGGATAAGCAGACCTACCCAAAAAATTTTACCGATCGGAAGCCGACCCCAATAAGAGATAGGAAGATGATTACTGCGAATGAAAAATATCTTGACAAACTCCTGGTGGTAGGGCTGGGTACCTAGTGGGAGTACTCACTTGCTATCGGGCCCGAGCGGGTTGGTACCACCATCTCGCGTGTGACCGGCCATGAAGCACATCGATGTGTTTTGATTGTAGCAGGAGATAGGCGTTTATTCTTTAATTTCATGTCTGTGAAATTAAATGGTGAGCAGCAGCTTGACAATATTCTCGGTATAGTTGTCTATTAGTGACGGTTACCATTTACCATCAGGTGGGCCGTGGCTCGTCTACCACCGTACATAAATACATAATAAAAAACCGTTGTAACATCGTCTCGTCAGCCTCCTCAAAGGCATTCTTACACAGTACATAAATAAGAATAAAAAATAATGTCTTAAAACTGTAACCCGACTGCGGAAATAAAAAGTGATATATAAAGTCCAAAACAAGGCAATCATTTATTCAGAAGAAGAAGAAAAACAGGCAAAATTACGCTAAATTACCTCTTGATGAAAAAAAAACAGGTGAAATTACGCTAAATGACATCTTGGTAAAAAACTTGATGAAAAAAAAATTGTCGAAGTCGGTTTAAATGTAGCCTATATTACCCGGGCCATAATAACGAATCGATTGACACCTTATACATCAAAATGGTATAAATCGTTTAGGCACTACAGAGGAACATACGTAAATACAAACATGGACTGTTAAAATAATAACCATTCCTTTTGGATTCGCCGTAGATGGGTAAAAAAAATAGTATTCAAGCACAGCTCGCTCGATAAGTAAGCTTGTAATCGCAGCACAAATAATGTTATCTATTATCTATTTGTAATCAAATTTTAATGGTAAGTAATGCATGAGTCGTACGTTTATCAGCTACATATATTTATATACGAAGGATGGGCAAATGAACCAACGAAAAACACGCATTTAAAACAACTTGACTGCCGTGCAAAAACTACCAATTTTAAATTATTAATTACATTATTAAACAAAAAGCACGAAACAGGCAGATAATACTAGATAAAATCGGTTTTAAGTCGTACATACATAGAAATCAACCCTCCTTTTGGGCTTCGCCTCAGTCGGGTAAAAATAGTCCAACGCTTGTATTCTTGTCAGTGAGCTGAGTAACATAACAACCTCACATTTCAACTACTCAACTTTATCCTTACTAGAGCACTTCCCCGGAAAGGAAGGGACGCAGGTTCGATTCCCGCTCGTACTAAAATACTCTTTTTCCTTATTCACAAATTATAATTTGTACTTTATCCTTCCATCCATCCATCAGCCTTTCAACGTCCACTGCTGGACATAGGCCTCCCCAAGAGAACGCCACAACGAGCGATCCCGTCATGGGTGATAATGCCGTAATCGCCACGCTTGGCAGGCGGGTTGGCGATCGCAGTGGATGTTGTTAATACTCGAGGGAGTGCTGCTGCCCACTCCCCCGGTATTCCCTCAGTCGGCTCTTACGACTCTCATGGGTAGAGAGGGGTGGAACAATTCTAAAGCCGGCCCCACACGGCCTCACTTTATCCTTACTGATATTATAAATGCGGAAGTCTGCTTGGTTGTTTGTTACGCTTTCAAGCTATAATTACTCAACCAATCATCATAGAATTTGGCATAGATACATTATAGTTCAGAACCCAGAAAAGGATATTAGCTTTTTATCCCGGAAAAAAATAAATTATATATATAAATAATTTACAAGAGATCATTAGTGTGCCGTAAAGTTGTCTGTGCATAGAAGTTTCACTTAGTCTCTATTCTCAGGGTACCTGGTATACGACATGATACACTTCTACGTGCACCACGGCTCGCCCCGCGATGGTACTTACCTGTACAAAATGAAGAGATACCATTCCAACCACCATTTCATCAACCATGACAAAGGTAACTCCATTTTGTGCAGATTTTTTTAGTAAACTTTATATCCATAATATGTGAAAGAGTTTGCTTGCTCCTTGACGCCGTAACTACTTACTCATTATGAAATTTTGTATTCAGTAGGTACCTACCAAATTATTTTGCAAGAATAATGGAGGATTCCTGTGAATGTGTGTATCTTTGTATAGAGATGTGCTAGATGGACATTATCTTTTAATATTACATGTAGATGCTAGTTTATATATGTATGTATGTATACCTATACAGTATTATAATAGGGGTTAAAGTATGAAATTGCCGTTTTATTGTAATAGGTACTTCGAATTGACATAGAACCTTCATGATTTGAGATTTTTGAGTGAAACTTTTTTCGAATGGTACCTATGAGGTTCTTCTTTTAAAATTGTGCAACATTCGATTATCGACTTTCAGTTGTTTTTTTATTAGCTTAGGCAAGATGGATACTTCGAAAATTCCGAGTGATTTTTTAATACGAGTTCCGACACGGAACTAACGCTGCAGAAACAGCTCGCAATATCAATATTGCGTTTGGAGAGGGGACTGCTAATGAACGCACCGTGCGATTTTGGTTTAAACGCTTTCGTGATGGAAATTTTGATTTGAAGAACGAACCACATGGAGGACCGCCCACACGTGTGAATAACAATAAATTGAAAGAGATGGTGGAAGCCGATCCGAGCCAAACAACTACCCAGGAATTAGCTTCATGGTTTAACGTTACCTTACCAACAATATTGACTCATTTGCGTCAAATCAATAAAATAAAAAAATATGAAAAATGGGTGCCTCATGATTTGACTGATCTGCAGAAAGAAACGCGTGTTGAAACTTGTGTTGCCTTGTTGAATCGATACAGAAATGAAGGAATATTGGATCGAATTGTGACATGTGATGAAAAGTGGATTCTTTACGATAACGGTAAACGAAAAATGCAATGGCTGACCCCAGGTCAAACGCCGCAACAGTGTTCTAAAGCAAAGCTTACCAATAAAAAGGTAACGGTAACTGTTTGGTGGTCTCAGCATGGTGTTATTCACTATAGCTTTTTCCGATCTGGTCAAGAAATAACGGCAGGTGTCTACTGTGCCGAACTCCGAAAAATGATACCAAAACTTGCAGTGAAACAGCCCCGACTCATGAATCGATCTTCACCATTATTGCTCCATGATTCCGCGAGACCTCATACAGCACGAGAAACCGTTTTCACTCTACAGGAACTGCAATTAGAAACCATTCGTCACCCTCTGTATTCGCCAGACCTTGCTCCAATGGACTACCATTTTTTTCGAGATTTAGACAATTTTCTACGTGATAAAAAGTTTTCTTCCCACGATGTTGTATTGATGTTGTTAAAAATGTTTTCACACAGTTTGTAGAATCTAGATCACCAGAGTTCTATCGCAAAGGCTTAAATGACCTTCCCATTAGATGGCAGCAATGTATAGATAGTAATGGTAGATATTTTGATTAAATAAATATGTTAAATGAAAAAAAAAACTAATTTAAATTTTTCAGTACAAATCGGCAATTTCATACTTTAACTCCTAATAGGTACTAAATAAGCTTACTAGCATATATTAAAATTACATCGCTGAAATAATATTGTATATTTAAAGAGGTTAGCCCATTCAACATTTTTTTAAACGATAACGATATGTACTTTATAGTTTGTGGATCCCACAAGCATTTGTCGTATGTGGAATTCCAACCGTTTAACATTCGGTATTCGATAGCTCAATACGTAGGTAGGTAGTTCCATACTTCATCGATATTATTCTAAGATGTCTTTTTTTTTTCAGCTTTTGGCATTAGCAGTTGTGTGTGGGATCACGTGTTCAGGACTTTTGTAAAAGTGAAACAATTAGGTTTTAGTTTACATTGGTAGTAGTTATTGGCGTTATTGTAAGGACTTTTGTTCATGGAAAAACCAAAGGCATTTGTCACTTGTTTATAAAATAAAAAATAATATAAGAGTAGTCACAACGGATTAGGCACAGAGCACCAAGTGGGGATAGGATAATGTCAGAATCATACAAATGTTATTCAAATGTTATTACTCAATTAACAAAACAATCGAATGAGATCGTAATGTTTTCATATCTAAGTATTTAGGTTCTATTTATTATTTTATATTATTCAATAAATAGAATACAAGTGATTTGAATGAAAAAGCTTTAATCTAGATTTAGAACAGTCCACATCTTTTAGTACGATCGTTTTTTTATTTTATTTCATGTTTTGGCAGACGAGCCACGGTCCATCTGATGGTAAATGGTAACCGTCCCCATGGACTCGACTATACCGAGAGTATTGTCAAGCCGCTGCTCACCAATTCATTTCACATATATGAAATGAAATATAAACGGGTATCTCCTGCTACAGCCAAAACGCAACGATGTGCTTCATGGCCGGTCACACGGGAGATGGTGGTACCAACCCGCTCGGGACACCCGTGGGAAAGAATGGGGTGGCGACACTTGTATTCTTAGTCCGTCACCACACGGATTATATAATTATCGATTACAATTGTTACATTATAACGTGTTTTTTTCGATTAATGTAAACTGTAGAATACGGACATGCTTTGCGTCACAAAAATGGCTATTGCGCAGCGTCTTGCAGCCAACTTCACAGAGACAAAGATTCGTTGTGACTACTGTAATAATATTGATATGAAAAAAGCGCTATGCTTTTAGTTTTAATATTTTTTTCAGACACTCAAACATTTTTTCATTAATACACAGCATAGGTTACGTAGTGGTTGGTGATGATTATTTAAATGTGTGATTCAGTGAGTTCCGATATATTTTAAAATCCGCATTTTATTAAAAACAAAATATCAATATTATGTTATATATTGAAAATAAAATTTACGTAGGTGTACATAAATATAGTGTAATTGATGAAATCCTCCTCGTGGCGTAGTCGATAGTGTAACCGACTTCCGTGCACGAGGTCGTGTGTTCGATTTCCACTCAGGACAATTATTTGTGTGATGAACACAGATATTTGTACTGCGTCTGGGTATTTTCTATCTATTAAATGTATGTATTTACAAAAAAAAGAGTAGCATATGTATTAGGTATATCAGTAATCTGGTAGGTATCCATAGCACAAGTGTTAAGCTTAGTTTGGGACCAGAGGACGTTGTGTGAAAAATGTCCGTGAATATTTATTATTATTTATTATAGTGTCAATAGGTAAGTTTATTAGTTATTACCGTTCACACGCCATCATTATCCGCTGAAACTTAGCAAAAGTAAGGACAATAATGGATTAGGTTTAGAGCTACACCAAAAAAAAACTGCACAAATGGCGGACTGGTTTAGATACCGGCATCCCGCCCGAGTGTTGTGGGTTTGATTCCCACACAGGATAACTATTTGTGTGATCCACAAATAGTTGTTCTGAGTCTGGGTGTACTTTGTGTCCGTGAAATTGTATGTTTGTAAAAACTCCCGCGATACAAGGATTATTCCTTAGTGTAGGGCGCGTCTTTTTATAAAATATAAACAAAAAAAAATTAAAACATTGAACTTTATTATTTAGGGCAAGACGCCATCTTATTTTATCATCAAAATGTACGATTTACATTTAATAACTAAAAACTGTAAACTGCTGGTTTTAAATCAATAACATAAAACGAGTAATAGGTACCTTCTCGTATGCATAGTATTCGTATTCAGCCGAAGTTACGAAAGGAAAGATTCTCGAAACTCTGAGGTTTCCTAGTAAAAATAACATTATTATGTCGAATTTAAGCGTGTATGACATGATTGTAAATATGTGTTATCAGATCACCTACATTAGATAATGTCTGTGGTTATTATTTACTTAATAAATTTGAAATGATAACACTTTTTTCTATCTTCTAAGATATGGAGTATATACAAATATACTCGTAAAATATCACTTATTTGTGATTATTATAACTACTAACAGACATCAGACAGATTCAAAAGAATGGATTCAGAGTATTCTTTATTTTTTTGAAATTTGGTATCTAAGCAGTAACCCGAGCCCACGAGTTCTGGGAACAAAAGTATTACCTACTAAGCTACCGGAGATAGGTGCAGTAAAATAATTTTTAGAATGTCACCGGTATCTTTCTTTGTTTTTACAATACTCTATTCTACTAAGTCAGGAATGTTATCTATTACGAAAAAAATACCAAAGAAACTGGCGTAGCCCGGGGTGGATGTAAATTTTGCCACCCGGGACACAGTAAAATTTTGCCACGCCTTTATTTAGATATTTAAATTCAACACTTAAAAAATAAAATAAAGCTACGTTTACGAAATCTATCGCGTTTACTTGATTTTCTACGCGATAGATTTCGTAAACGTAGTTTTATTTCAAATGTGTAACATTCGCGTTAATATCAGGAAGTATTACTTAAAAAACTGTTCGACAACAATATATTTAGTAAATATATTATTTAAACATTTTTGATCTATATTTTTTCCCATTTGACATGCTCAAAGTACAAATTATTTGTGAATAAGGAAAAATATATTTTTAGTACGAGCAGTAACTAAAAATCTCTTTTTCCCGCTTGTACTAAAAATCGGCACTATACCGAAGATATCCCGTATGTCAGCCTGTACGAGATCAGAATGGCTCTCAAACAACTAAAGGACGGAAAGGCACCGGGAGACGACGGAATTACTATAGAGCTTCTGAGGGCAGGCGGAAAGCCGGTCCTCAAAGCCCTCCAGAGGCTATTCAATTCCGTCGTTCTCGGGGGCGACGTTCCAGAGTTGTGGACCAGGAGCGTGGTGGTGCTGTTCTTCAAGAAAGGTGACAGAACCCTCTTCAAGAATTACAGACCCATCTCGCTCTTGAGCTATGTCTATAAGTTGTTCTCGAGGGTCATTACAAATCTACTCACACGCAGGCTCGACGACTTCCAGCCTCCCCAAAAAGCCGGTTTCCGTAAACCGTAAACCACATACATACGCTGCGCCAGATTATAGAGAAGACCGAGGAGTATAATCAGCCTCTGTGTCTAGCGTTTGTGGACTACGAGAAAGCCTTCGATTCGATCGAAACTTGGGCGGTGCTGCAGTCCCTTCAGCGGTGCCAAATTGACTATTGATACATCGAAGTGTTGAAGTGTTTGTATAGAAACGCCACTATGCCTGTCCGAGTTCAGGACAAGAGCACAAAACCGATACCACTGCAGAAAGGTGTTAGACAGGGAGAAGTCATGTCCCCGAAACTCTTCACCACTGCATTGGAAGATGTTTTCAAGCTCTTGGACTGGACCGGATTCGGCATCAACATAAATGGCGAATATATCACTCACCTTCGATTTGCAGATGATATCGTGGTCATGGCAGAATCGCTGGAGGACCTTGGTACCATGCTCAACGACCTCAGCCGTGTCTCTCGACTAGTGCGTCTAAAAATGACATGGACAAGACGAAAGTCATGTCTAATGTCCATGTCATTTCAGCACCGGTCCTGATCGGGAGTGCGCTTCTCGAAGTTGTCGACCACTATGTATACCTGGGACAAACTGTCCAGTTAGGTAGACACAACTTCGAGAAAGAATCTAGCTCGGCTGGGCAGCGTTCGGGAAGCTGAGGGAGATCTTCTTGTCCAATATTCCACAGTGTCTGAAGACGAAGGTCTACGACCAGTGCGTGTTACCAGTGATGACTTACGGCACAGAGGCGTGGTCTCTGAATGTTGGCCTTATATCAAGGCTTAAAGTCACTCAGCGTGATATGGAGCGGGCTATGCTTGGGATCTCTCTACGTGATAAGATCCGTAATACGGAAATCCGTAGGAGAACGGGAGTGACTGACATAGCCCGCCGGGTCAGCATGCTGAAGTCGCAATGGGCAGGCCACATCGCTCGACGAACCGACAACCGTTGGGGAAGAAAGATTCTAGAGTGGCGACCGCGTAACGGACGGCGCAGTGTAAGACGGCCTCCCACCAGGTGGACCGATGACCTGGTCGTAGTCACAGGCAGTCGTTGGGTGCAGGCGGCACAGGACCGTTCGCATTCGTTGCGTTCTCTTGGGGAGGCCTATGTCCAGCAGTGGACGATGAAGGGCTGATGGATGGATGGATGGATGACTAAAAACCTCATTTTCCTTATTCACAAATAATTTGTAATTAAAAAAATATATTGTTGTCGAACAGTTTTCTTAATAGTTTAACAGTTTTTATAATAGTTACCGTAGAGGTTGTGATTAAGAAAATTATTAATAGATTTCATGATTATGAAAAGAAATGGTTCAATATTTTAGTCTAGATTACATAATTTTTATTGTGAAATATTGTCACCCCCAAAAAGTGCCAACCGAGGCGAACCAAACCCTTGAAAGGCTACGTCACTACCGAAGATTGTTTATGATTAGTATCTGTTTTGTACACTGTAATAACTATTAAAATTGTTATATCATATTATAGATGAGTTTTAAATGCATATAAATATGTTAACATATAATAAGCAGTGTCTACTAAAAAAACAGATCTCACCCAATAATATTTGTTGAAATATTATTATGTAAACATATTTTCTGTAAAATTTGACGTAAACACTTCATTAACCATGAGGCAAAAGTTCAGGAATATTTTATAAATCAAGGTTAATAAGAAACTAAACATATGTAATGTCATCCTTAGAGTATAGTTTTTATACTCTAAGAATGTCATCCGTCTAAATACGATTGCTTATTTTATGTCATTGAAGTTTGTACGGTGGTTAAAACTTAAATTAAAAATATCCGTTACGTTAAGACCACGATAATATAAGTGAAAACTAAATGTTATATCAATTACCATAGTTATATATTGTTTCATATTCATTATATATTTTTATAAGAAGTACCTATCATAAAGTAAGGTCGGCTGTGTGGCATTTACAACTAAATATAATTAATCACCTTCCAACTGTTCTTAAGCCTTTAATTAGATTGGGATTTTTTATAGAATAAATTACGGTATAAGAAATACAATATATTTTAAACATTTTTATTTGTATTTTTGCAATTGACATGCTCAGATACTTTAAAGTACAAATTATTTGTGAATGAAGAAAAAGAGAACTTTAGTGCGAGCGGGAATCGAACCTGCGTCCCTTCTAATCCGGGGAAGTGCTCTAAGCCACTGAGCTACCGCACTGACCTTTCGGCCATACCCAATCTCCTCATTACATTTGTCTTAACGACCAACGCCATCTATCGGAATACATTTACTTACATGCATTAATTCAATATAATAAGTTTTATAAATAATTTATACTTTAAAGTAGCTGAACATGTCAATTGCTAAAATACAGATCAAAATGTTTACAAAATCGCGCCATCAAATAGTAATATGAATTTTAATTGTGAATTTTTATAAAAATTAAACTTTGGTCTTTATTAAAAATCAGCAATGCACCAAATGGTCTTAGTATATCTCGTACATTGCCCATGAGCAGCGGCAACATTTTACCAGTGGGATTGCCATCGTTTACAAAAATAAACTGTAGGAAGATTTATGTAAACTATTTTCCATACAATTTTATGTACAACTGATCTGTTAAAGCGGTACGGGCAGCAACAAAAAATAATATGGACATAGTGATATTTGTACCTTCATGATACCTACCACATATAACGGGTTTTTGTTTTAGGCGGGCTCTACACTCGGCCGCGAACCGCGGCCGTGATTCACAGCTGTGGTTCGCGCATGGACACGGCGCGAAAAATATAGCCCTCTACACTCGCAACCCTTCGCATTTACGTTCGCGCATTTGACTAAAATGGGCGTGGAAGTTGCTGCTGCTCTGACATTGCGTCTCGCAGACAACTGTGAACACAGCGCGAGTGTGGATGCTTTCGCGATCGCGCTTTGTTCGCGCTTCGCAAACCCTTTGACGTGGACCAAAAAACCGCCACCGGACGGGGAACGCCGCGAAGCGCGACCGCGATGCCGCGAAACCATCCACACTCGTGGTTCGCGGCCTTCGCGGCGCGAGTGTAGAGCGCCCTTTACAGAGTTCCAATGTTATTTAAGCTATAAAATAATGTTAATGAATACCCGATTAGGTATATAGATTCGTTGGATGTGTTTTTGATATAACTTTCGTACAAAATCTTATGTTAATTGTTTGTAGTGTAAGTAATAAATAAGTTGTGCCATTGGTATTAAAATAAGTATGGACATTTAAAAAATGTTTTTTAAGGAAATAAAGAGGTTTCTGTTTCTAATGTTTTTATATTTCTAACCTATTGGGTCCTTATATGGTGTGTGCCAGTCTGTGGCATAAAATCAATTGAAAATTTGACTGCGCAGATGACGGAGTGATAGATATAAAGGTAGGTTGTTGGTGACTTTAAGTAGAGCCCAGCAGGCTGTACTTAAAGTCGCCAACAACCTACCTTTTCACTTTCCAACTATTGATTTATATACCCAATGTAGATTACTGACGGTTCGGCAACTTTTCATTGTGCAAGCAGTTATACACAAACACTCAGCCATAGGCTTTAATACTGAAATGCATTCTCATAAACGCAAGAGAACCAAAATATGTACTGTTAAACTATTTAAAACGCAACTTGCACAACGTAGTTACTGTTATTTAGGCGATCTCTTATATAATAAAATTAATTCAGTGCTAAACATATATCAGCTACCTAAAATGAAATGTAAAAAAATAATCCAAGAGTACCTTATAAAATTGGACTATGAGAGTACTGAAATATTACTAAAATCTTTAATGTAACACAAGTAATACACTCACTTACAAGCACACAAAAAACCTCACACACGCACTCATACATTTACACATACACACACACACACACACATGTACGCACACAAAACACACATGTATGCACACATCTACGCACACATTTACACACGCACTCACACAAACACAGTCTCACAAATGCATGCGCCAATCCTTTATTATTTAACACCTTATGTTTTAAATATTATATCTGTTGTTCGAGGAGGGCCTGGTAATCTGCGTGACAGGATACCCTAGTGCGGATACCAGTCTCCCACAAAGTATATAGTACTCAATTAATATTATCCTAAAACTAATAGCTATGAAGTTGCCTTTGTGGAAGAATAATAAATATACTTATTATTATTATACTTATATAGATACTGGCCTCCCGCCCGGGTGTTGTGGGTTCGATTCCCACACAGGGCATCGCTTTGTGTCTGTTGTGATCTACAAATGGTTGTTCTGACAGGTTGCAGTGTGATTTGGCAGACTTCACAAGCCGTCGAGAAAATCTCGTAAGTCACGCAGGTATCCTCCCTATGTTTTCCTTCACAACGATACTTTTTAAGCAAATACTCATATATTTTTAAACCTCGAAAAATCTGAGGTGTGTGCTATGACCTTGGACTGGGGATCGAACTTAATACCATTGCATTTGCAGTCCTTGGTTTTACGACTAGGCTATAGCTGCTGTTACGAATACCTACTATGAATTATGAAAAAAATTGTAGTAACTTATTATACTGTATTGCTGCAGCAGTTGGAATTAGCAGAGTTAGGTACTCAAATTCTTCACCAACTTACGATAGATGTCTCATGTTTGGGCTCACTGAAATGATCTTAATTGGGTAACTAATTACCCATTACTAATATGAACAATGATCAGAGCCTGATGACGGATTAGATTCAAATTCAAAAGTAATATTTATTTCTTAAGCCTATAAAAATCGTACCACCGAAGTAGGTAATGTAACATAGTTCCACTGGCCTGCCAATAAAGGCGGAGAGACGACACACTGCGGGTTTATTTAGTGGATGAGGGCCCCACACTACACGTTGCCCCGAACGACGGGGTGTGCGGCCTATTAAAATCATCAAGAGTACGCTAGTAACTAACACGCGCCTGAGAAGAGTGCATCCGCAACAACAAAGTGGCGATTGCAATCGCCACAAACGACTGGATTCCGTAGTAGCCTTTCATGGGAAGAATCCGGCAAGAAACTCACGGGTCACTTTTTTAATTTGCCAATTTATTACAGTTTAATATGACTAAAATATCATGAAAAAAAATACTGAAATCAAGATGACACATATCACATAAACCAATTTTGAAAATTAATTAATTAGGAGCAGGTCAAGCCCATTTTGTTTTATCCTCAAGATAATCCACAACTGTGTAATAACCTTTATTACACATAAAATTTTGATGGCTTTCCTGAACTTATTTAATGGCATGTTTCAGACATTTTCAAGAATTTTATTGTAGGAGTATGTATATTGCCCCATGAAAGATCTAGAGAAGAAAGAGGTATCTATAAGGTCCAGGTGGATTTTAAATTTTAAAGGAGAATGCTAATTTTGTTGCGCTTCATAATTTATAATAGTGAAAATTGAACATAAAAGAGAAGCGATGTTATAGGTAGTTTAAAAAACATACATTTATTTTGTGGAGATTTTTGTTTATCACTTGTACACAGATATGAATATGTTTAGAATCTACACCACAGAACTGCACCATTAGTTTAGCAGCGTAAGTAGAACCTAGTCTATTGTGATAAGGTTGTGGGTTCGATTCCCCCATTGAACAAATATTTGTTCTATTTACAAATAATTTGTTCTGGCTCAACTCACGCATGTCGGTTAACTATGTTAGTCATATGGGATGTATATAGGTGTAGTCGCCAGGACCCTACAAACTCCGGAGAGTGCTGGTAGACAAGTGAAAGGAAAGTGGGAAACTTACCTTAGATCTTAGAGTTTCGTTGACCCTGGTGCACTACACTCCACGTGTGCTGAAGAGACACCGTCTCGTATGGGCTGAGCAGATGAGATGAAACGTACCTACACACGCGATATCCCGGGCCGCCAGCAGATATCGATCTCACCGATTAATGTTCGATTAATTATTAATGTCCAGCCACTCAAATGATTCACTGAATCAACTAATATTTGTAACATCCACAGAGTACGGAAAAGGAGGTACCTAATATCTAACCGATGCTCTTTTATACGATACCTATTAGCAAAGCAAGCGTACATGCGTGCGTTTTGTCCGTGTGGTGACGGACTAAGAATACAAGTGTCACCACCCCATTCTTTCCCACGGGTGTCGTATAAGGCGACTAAGGGAAGTAAGCAATTATCAATTGCATGACTGGTGGTAGGGCTGGGTACCAAGTGGGAGTACTCACTTGGTATCGGACCCAAGTGGGTTGGTACCACCATCTCCCGTGTGACCGGCCATGAAGCAAATCGTTGCGTTTTGCTGTAGCAGGAGATAGCCATTTAATCTTTCATTTCATATCGGTGAAATGAAATCGTAAGCAGCGGCTTGACAATAATCTCGGTATAGTTGAGTTCATGACGACGGTTACCATTTACCATCAGATAAGCGGTGGCTCGTCTACCACTACATGCTTTAAAAAAAACGCGTATCCATATGCAAAAAGTATCATCAACCGTCTTCGTACGAATGGCAAAATGTGGCGTAGTGAAGGAGTTAGTTTATATACAGCATAACTTGTAATCTGGGAGGATTAATAAACGTATCTTAGAGGAGTAAACATCTCTATCTGCAGGGCCGAGGCTGATTGTTTGGTCAGCAAGGTATTTCTCATATCAGCAATAAGATCTATAGAGTTGGAATAACCAACTAAGCCAAACGCAACTTGGCATGTCGTGATAGACTAGTTTTGAGTACGAAAGTAATTAGTATCTGCTCCTGTTTTTTTTTTGTTTTAACTTTACTGCAAAATTCAATACAGTCTATCAAAATTTTCCTCTTCATCCCCTGTCATTA
This sequence comes from Leucoma salicis, assembly GCA_948253155.1. Taxonomy (NCBI): domain Eukaryota; kingdom Metazoa; phylum Arthropoda; class Insecta; order Lepidoptera; family Erebidae; genus Leucoma; species Leucoma salicis. The sequence goes on along the minus strand of OX411814.1, from coordinate 22,370,517 downwards.
CAGGTAAAAGAGAAGTTGCCGTTTTCATGTCAAACTCAGTCATGGTGTCCATGTTATGCTCAATCTCTAAACAAAATCTTGTAATGTCTCGAAAATACAAATCTATCTCCTCACACACAACTAACAAAGACTTTATCTCCTCCAGTTTTATATATCCTTTAGAAATATTAAAAAAATAATTCGGCACGATTCACAATATATTGATCATACAATTCCTTAGCTTGTAAATATTTTTGTTCTAATATTTTTTATTTTATTTTGTTCTTTTAATTTTACTTAATTTTATTAAATTTATTTTTATACTTTTCAATTTTTCATGTATATATTTAATATATGGGACATTTAGAACAAAAATATAAAACAATACATACGAGACTAATGAAATAATAATACCTTATAACCGTTGTTCACTTTCATTTTATCTTTCTTATTCACTTTGTACACTTTGCACGCACATATTTCACTTATTAGGCACTTAAACATGTAGGCAGCTCACCATTCGCCTTTGCTTAGCCGAGTTATTGAAAACTCAAGGCATCACCAGGTTCCTTGTTTCTTCGGTCACGCCTGGGGCCAGATCGTCTTAAAGTATTCCTGGCCAACTCTTGCCGTATCCAATTCACATGACAACGTCTGTATAATTTATATAACGCGAACTTGGATCCTAATATCAAAATCACTAGTATCACTCCCAATATGTTATTTGTCGTGGACTGATTGTAATGCAGAATACCTACATCCGCTGCATTTACGCCACCTGCGGCGTTTTGAGCAATCACAATTTCTTACTCTGTGCATGCCCATCTTTTAAATTATATTGCAAAGTTTTCTGATATATCGAACAATAAAAGAAAGGAATTTCAAATGCCATCGTCACATGACGCTATGCACTAAGCCCGAAACCCAAAACCGAACCTCAAATGGCAGTGGTCGCCATATAATGTCGGTGCTGAAATACGAAACAGTACAAGATTGGAATGTGTGAACTTACATCCAGAATGCATCACCATTAATGGTATTGGTGGTTATTATTATTATTAAAATTAATTATCGTTATCCTTATAATCATTATCGTCAAAAACAGTAGGATATGTTTATATACCATTTTCCCTATGTGGAATGGAATTCAAAAATAAGTTTTATGTTTTAAACAACCTAACTTGTACTCAGGATGTCATAATCGGTCAAGAATTTTTTAATTAAACATAATTGCATTTTAAACTATGAAAATAGCACTATGACATTAAATAATTTAGACAATTTAATGACATTACCTTTGGGATTAGGAAAATTTGGTAAAAATACATATATAACGGTTCCTCCAAGGTGTGAAAAGCTTTTCAAAATTGATTCTTATTTAAATTAAGCTTGTGTTATATTTCCGAAAGAGTTGTGCGAAGGTGTATTTATTTTAAACTAAAAGTTGGCGTTTAGTCATTGATTTTCGTAAGTTAAATGATCGCATAATGGATGACAAATTTCCTCTTCCGAATATAACCGATATATTAGATTCACTATCCGGTGCAATATATTTTTCTCAATTAGATTTAACACAAGCGTATTATCAGTCGAAACTAAATACAGATAGTAGAAAGTATACTGCATTCACGACGCCGTCTGGACAGTAACAAATGACCCGTTTACCGATGGGTTTAAAGAAAAGTTCAAGCTCCTTTTCACGTTTAATGACGGTTACAATTTCGGGACTTAATTATTATAAATGTTTTGTTTATTTAGATAATTTAATTTGTTACGGTAGAAATTTAGACACACATAATAAAAATTTATTAGATATCATGACACGCTTAAGAAAAGTAAATTTAAAATTAAATCCTTACAAGTGCGATTTTATTCGAAAAGAGATATTATGTTTAGGACATGTGGTATCTGCAGATGGTATTAAACCTGACACCGAAAAAATTAAAGTTTTGAATAACTATCCAGTCCCCAAAAACGCCGATGAGCTAAAAAGCTTTGTAGCCTTTTCTAATTACTACAGAAAATTTATTACAAATTTTGCCCATATTTGTATACCGTTATATAAATTATGTAGTAAAAATGTAATTTTTAACTGGAATAAAGATTGCCAAAAATCATTTTCAATTTTAAAAAAATCGCTTGTCAATCCCCCAGTATTGCAATATCCCTTATTTGATGATAATAGGACATTTATTTTACAAACAGACGCGTCGGGATACGCAATAGGATCTGTGTTAGGTAACGCTGACCATAGGCCCGTTGCTTATGCCAGCCGTAGCTTAAACAAGGCCGAATTTAAATACCCAACTATCGAAAAAGAATTACTAGCGATAGTCTGGTCTATCAAATATTTCGACCTTATTTGTATGGTAGAAAGTTTATTATTGAAACTGATCATCGGCCATTAGTATTTTTATATAACTTGACAGATCCTTCTAGTAGACTGTTAAAATTTCGGTTATTACTTGAAGAATACGATTATAAAGTAATATATGTGAAAGGGCGCGACAATGTAGCTGCAGATGCATTGTCACGCATACAAATAAGCAGTGAAGAGTTGAAAGGGATGAATAATAATAATAATAATTTTATTCTTAGATATGATATCCCCCGACAAATAGAATAGTAACCGACAGAGGAACAGGATTTATCAACTCTACAATGCAACAGGTATGTAACATTTTAAATATTCAACATTTACAGTCCACAGCATTCCATCACCAAACTTTAGGTTCATTAGAAAATAGTCATAAGCATCAAACTTTTTATTTACGAATGCAAGTCAATATTCATACTCAGGAATGGAGTTCATGGGTTCCTTATTGGTGTTTCTCATACAATACTTCGGTACACTCGAGTACAAAATTTACGCCGTTTGAACTTGTATTTGGCAACCCAGTAACCTCACACCTTTTATACCCAGTAACCTCACAACAACAATAGACCCAATTTATAATTTTGACAATTATGCAATGGAACTAAAATATCGTATACAAAAGTCACAATTAGAAGCTAAAAGTAATCTTTCTTATTGTAAAAGTTTTCGGAAAACTAAATACATATGATACCAATGTAAATCCAATAATTTATAAGACCTGAAGACCAAAAGAAGAAAGCGTGGCTGGACTATGTATCTTCTTTGAACCTGAGTGCAAGTATGAAAGAACAGAAGAAAGAAATATACCGGCAACGTAAGAATGACACCAAAGCCTTAGTGAAAGAGAAGCGTGATAGAGCAAATATGATTGCAGAAGAAAGGCTGACCAAAAACTTCGAGAGCAACGCCAAACTTTTCTGGCAAGAGGTGAAGAAATCTCGGAGTAGTTGGTCAGCTTTCAGAATTAATAAAATAAGGCCTAAGGGTGGAGACATACTTACGCAAACACAAGATGTGTTAAGCCGATGGAGTGAATATTTTGGAGATATATATGCAGATGTTCAGGGTGATGCCGGTGCCACATGTGGTCTAATAGATCAGCATTTGGTACCGGCATCCTCTGATGACATTAGTATGGATGAAGTTGTATGGGCGATTAGAAGTTTGAAAAATGGTAAGGCAGTGGGTACTGATATGGTGTCTGCTGAGATGATCAAGCTTGGAGGCTCTTGTGTCTGAGAATCCTTCCCGATGCTTCTCAATTTGTGTTGGAGCTCAGGAATGGTTCCCAAGGACGGGAGAAGCGCAGTCAGCGTGCCCTTGTTTGTAAAACAAGGGTTCACGTTATGACTGTGCTAACTACAGAGCCATAATCTTGACCAGTTTGGCAGCCAAAGTGTATGGTAAGATTAATGAAAGTAGAATGAGGATGGTGTCTGATGAATTTTTGTGTGAGGCATAAGGAGGTTTCAGGTGTGGAAGGGGATGCATGGATCAAGTGTTTTCTCTGCGCAACATTGTGGAGAAGCATCTGGTTGTAGGCCAGAGGGTTTTCTGCAGTTTTGTGGATTTGGAGAAAGCATTTGACACGGTTGTACGAAAGGAACTTTGGGACATTTTTCCGGAGTATGGTATTAACGGTAGACTGCTACAAGCGGTGCAGTCCAACTACATGGACTGCAGAGCTTGTGTGCGGCTGGATGATGGAAGCTCACCCTGGTTTGATATCAATATCGGCGTTAAACAGGGCTGCGTTCTATCAGCCAGACTGTTTATCATATATCTGGATAAATATCTACAAAGCTTGAATGAAATGAATGTGGGAGTTCAGATGGGCGACTCAGTGGTTAACTGTCTGCTATATGCAGATGATGCGGTCTTATTAGCGCATTCCGCGTCTGACCTGCAAACCCTAGTCGACGTAATGGCAGAAGATTGTAAGAAAAGGGGCCTTCTCGTGAATGTGAGCAAAACCAAAATAATGGTTTTTGAAAGAGAAGAAGCCAGAACAGATGTTAGAGTAGCAATAGGAAATGGTGTGCTAGAACAAGTGGATGAATTTGTATATCTTGGATGTGGATTTAGTCGGGATGGAAGGTACACCACTGATGTAGAGAGAAGAGTGAATGCGGGAAATAGAGTGAACGGAGCATTGGGACAACTTCTCGGCAGTCATCACCTCAGCCAGAGGGCACGTGTCGCAATACACAACGCGGTGCTTGTCCCAACGTTATTGTATGGAAGCGAGAGTTGGGTATGCAAAAAGGAGTATGAGAGTAAAATAAATGCGGTCGAAATGCGATATCTGCGGAGAATCTGTGGAGTGAGGCTGACTGACCGTATTCGTAACGACGACGTAAGAGAGCAAGTAGGTATGAAAGAGATTATTGGTGTAAAGATGCGAAAGGGAATGCTCCGATGGTTCGGACATGTGGAAAGAATGCTGGACGAGCGACTGGTTAAAAAGATATACAATGTGAAAGTGGAAGGATGTAGGTACAGGGGGAGACCGAGACTCACCTACCTAGACCAAATCAGTCATGTATTGAAGGAAGGTGGAGTCAGGAGTCTTCGAAACCGGCAAGCGTGTATGAAGAGAGTTATGAATGTTGAGGAAGCGAGAGATGTATGCAAGAATAGAGCCTCTTGGCACTCTGTTCTCTCTGCCTACCCCGCAAGGGAAATGGCGTGATGATAAGTAAGTAAGTAGAAATATGTATTTATTTTTATTACATAATGTTTAATCATGATCATTTGTAATGTAATCATAGAATAAACTCTATAATAATAATATTATATATAGGTAAATAGATACAAAAAAAATGTTTCTATATTTGTCATTTTTTTTACCTTTTTTGATATGGCGTGTGACGTAGTGAAGTAGTTAGTTTATATACAGCATAACTTGTAATCTGGGCGGATTAATAAACGTATCTTAGAGGAGTAAACATCTCTGTTTAATTTACCTAGTCCCGTCCTTACACACTTACTCATCTACTCGTCTTGCCTTTTGGCGGGAACAATATGTACGCCAGCAGTAACGAGACTGCGGTTTAGTAATAAAATGTTTATAAAGATCACCTAGGAACCTTTTTTTCTAATGCGGTATAAATTGTACCTAACCCTACCAATGGACTTGTGTTACATTACTTCAGTGGTATGGACCTAGGAATCACTATAATACTTTACTCTATGGTACATACATCATCTTTACGCAAAAATAGCCTACCCTCAGTAACCGAGATGAAAATAATAAGTATCCTATGTCCAGGTCAGCCATTAACATCTGTGTACCAGTTATCATCTAAATATATTCAGCTGTTTTTGCGTGATTGAGTAAAAACTAAACATAACAAACCTTCATATTTATAATAATTAGTAGAATGCATTAGGTAGGTACCTACTTATTCATAATAAATCATTATGTAATCTATAGGAAATTGCAACAAATTAATTGTGTAACAAAAGATAACATACTGTATTACAATATCCGTTTTTCACAAAAATACTTACATAAATCAACGCAATGAACGTGACATGATTAGGTTTTAATTTTATATGGATTTATATAATTATCTTCAGTTTTTATTTGCATTTGACAAAGGATAGAAGCTTTTTAAAATTATATTTTTTGATACCTAATATCTAAAAATCGAAATAAACATACCTACGTACCTACTTACATTATTTAATTTAATTATTGAAAGCCCGCGTTAAATAAATATATTCATAGACAATCTAATGTTCTATTTTAAAAGAAACATTCCATTTTTTTCTTTTTAATTAGGTAATAAAATGGATGCATAATGCGTACAAATTAGTGAAGTGCCAGTTATTATTTAAATATGATTAGTTATACTAACAATATGCCTAGGGTGCATGTTTTAGTTTTTGTTTGTTTATTTATGAACGTTGATAGTTGCTTGTTCACTGGATGGAACTTCTTGGACGAATTGGCTGAAGAACTATGTTCCGTATGCCCCATTTTGGAAAAAACTACATCGCTGATTGCGGAATTATTCAGTGTTACTTCAGTAGGTAAGTTTTGCTTACGTACGTTTGTTTTTTATCTATACTACAATTGTGTAGCATTAGTCAATTTTGTCGACAGCTTAAGGAACATTATTGAGTAGGCACCTACCTGTGATGCTGACTATATTACGCGAGGTAATCCTTTTTGGATAGGTACTATCCGTTGAGCAATATTATCCTTTCAACGCCGGGCCAAGCGCGCGCCAAAGCTGCGCAAAAAAAAGGACTGTCCTAAGCCCATCACCCTTAGGCCTTCACATTCTACCGCATCCTTTGCATAGGTACTTACATCGCCTTCTCGCAAGAGACTGAGGCGCCCCACCCACTCTCACTCTGTACTATTTCTAGCCTTCTACTATGGCCAGGAGCCGGAGGTTATCCACGCTGACTGATAATAGGTAGGTACCTACCTGTAAAAAAGCTAAGGTTTATCTATATATTAGTATTTAACTACTCGTATGTACGATACATTGATGTGTTCCAAAACAGGAAGGTTGAAAGTAAAAAAAACAGAAAAATAAACTCATATCGTCGATGAAGTGCCAATAACTCCTAACTGACGTTTTTACGAAAACTGACTTTTTAATTCCAATAGACTGAAAGTTTGATTTAGCTTTGATGGAAATGTCTTCTAACTTGCTATCATCATAAGATAGACTCCTAGCAATTCATGGAAATAGCTACTAAAATGGCAACAAAAATTTTCCGTATTATTTTATGGAAATATCTCCTAACTACGGGTCACGCGACTAGTTTTCGATGCGTATAGAGAGCGAGTGACGGTACTGACGATTGTTGCTTGCTTGAAAGTTGCTTTGTAAATCGTACCGTGCCTTAAGAGCTATGGTTCACGCGCGCGAAAGAGCTAAGCGTATTTGATAGAATGCAACAATTATAATTAAATAAATCATGTTCATATAAGCCCCGCCTCGCAGCTCCGCGTTGAAAATAAAGGATGTGTGATATTAAATTTGTGTTAGTCATACAGTTGGTAATATGAGTGCCTACTGAAGATTACGTAGATCATTAATATGTTGAAATACCCTTAAGTAAGAATGTCAACAACGCAATGCTCTGGCTTTATCTTCCTCTTTTTCTCGTCTAGCTTTATTTTTTCTATTAATATAGATATCTTTCAACAAGGACGGGTCGATGTAGAAATTAAATAAAACAAGCTGTATGTGGGATATTAAAGGATTTTTTTTTTATTTGAAAGGCCCATTTATGCCATTATTTATGAAAGATGACATCGTTTAAATGTCCACCGCGGCTTCGAACGGTGGCACGGATCCGGGAGGTCCAATTTTCAATTACTGTACTGCATAGATCCGGCTGAATCTGAGCGATGGCCTGCGTTATGTTGACTTTCAGGGCATCGGTTGATTTCGGATTATTGGCATAGATCTGTGAATTGAGAAACCCCCACAAGAAAAAGTCTAGCGGGGTCAAATCGCACGATCTTGGTGGCTAATTCACGTCACCTCTACGAGAGATAACCCTACCCTCGAACCGTTCATGCAGAATGTCCATTGTGTCGCTCGCTGTGTGGCACGTAGCGCCGGCTTGCTGGAACCACATGTTGTCCACGTCCATATCGTTCAATTCAGGTCAAAAGAAATTGTTAATCATTGATCTGTAGCGCTCGCCGTTGACAGTAATGGCCTCGCCACCATCGTTTTATAAGAAGTACGGACCAATGACGCCGCCGGACCAAAATCCATTAAGTAAGTCCATAAGTTAAGTATGAATGTGTTATCGAGATTAGCAGTCAGAAGCAAGGGTCACGATGGCTGAATTGGCAAAGCATCTGGACGGTATCCAGGAGATGCAGGTTCGAATCCTGCTCGTGACTGTTATTTTCGATTTCACATTTTTCACTTTGTGTTTAATGTATGTTGCTAAACATGTCAAATGCTAAAAATATATATAAAAATGTCTAAATAATATTCATAAACCTGTAACTATAAATAGTACTTTACAATTAATGGAAAATCTCGATAATATAAGGATTTGCAATCAATCGTTTTTTTCGTCTAGTGAAAAATAGACGATTATGCACTTAGGAGGTATTGGTACTTCATCGACGACATGGTGTCAAAAAAAAATTAGCGAGGTCGCTCCTTGGTTTGAGTCAATACACGGTTTTCCCGCCTTAACAAAGTCCATGCTTAACAAAAAATGGTAATCTACCACGCTGGCCCAGTGCAGGTTTGCATTATTGGGTTGATTTTTTAATATTCTGCTTCATTTAATTATAAATCCTCGCTGTCCCTTTTGAAACTTGCATGTAGAGATTTTTTCTATGGGTTGTGAATTCAACCAACTCCCATTGGTAGCTAGCTTGGTGAACTGCTTAGGGAAAATTTGTGGCAATTAATGTGGAATTAAATTTTGAAATCGACAAAGTTTATAAGTGCAGTAATTCTGGGTAACTTTGACAGATTACAGCGATATTTTTCACAGTATTTTAAATGTTTTAGCATTTAAATGACAATATTATACTTTGTCAGTGTTATCCATATACAATAGTGAAAGACTATAATATCCATTAATTATAGAGAAAAATCTATTTTTGTAGTATGTCAAAGTTACCACCCACAAAAGTGTAACTTTGACACAAATTAAATCCGTCACATAAATGAGGTAATATTTGATTATTAAATTACTTTGGGTAACATTGGTTTATATTATTCCCAAATTAGGGATGTAGTATCATATATATTTGTAAAAAAGGACCATCAATTAAAATTTTGGAGTTACAAGTATATATTTTTTAAATTCACATCAAAACCTCGTTTAAATCCTAAAAATGAACAAACCGTTAAGCATATTAAAATGAAGACAAACTGAAATAATTAAAACAAACAAAAAATATGTAAACACTGGTTTGAAGTATCTATTCGCTACATATAGATACTACATATAGATTAAATTGTCATCTATATAGTAAGTGTATGGAGTGTCATACAATCACAAAATATCAATAAAAGTTATTCACTGTTCCATACACTCAAATTAGCGCGCTAATTTCGGAAAAGGTTTTGACATTAACTCTGTTTGACAACTTGGCTTTTATTTTAAGGTGTGTCTACGGAGCTTGTTTACAAAACAAAATCTAAAGCAAGCATTAACAAAAAATATTGATTTCAAAGGGAAAAAATAATAAAACATTCTCATAGTCACACTGTCATTGTTACCCGAATGAATCAAAGTTACCCAGATTGACTGTAGGTACTACATACATCGAATTTTTAAGAGATACATCGGATTTTTATAATCTCCTAAAAATCCGATCCCAAGTTGTGCATCTAAGCCACCGTAGAACTCACTAGCAGCAATTGATTCCTACTTCACTGCTGTGAGCGAAACCACATAATCTTAACCATTATTTATTAATTTCAATTGAGACAGTCACTTATTCCACCTACCATTTATTCGAAGAAATGTAAAATCGATAACTTTGTAACGTTTGATGGGTTCTATGTTCTATGAAACGTTAACTTGAGAAATATACTTAGTGTAGTTACGATATTGCCGTGTTATTAATATCGATTCTCGTGGAATGAGGTTTTTAGTAACAATCATCAAAATGGCGGTGATGAGGTTCGTCACTCGTCACGTCTCATTGACACTGGGGCAAAATGTAAGCAGTGGGAGGCCGTTTTACGATAAGCAGCAATCCGTGTTCGCTGCCTATCCCTATGAGAAACGGGTGTGAGTCTATTATGTACAAATCTTATCGATCTTTTTGGATTTATTTGTAACCATTGAGGTTTCCTTTCTGCCTTTTTTTTTATAAAGGCGGGAAAAAATTTACCTAACCGCACACACCGTAGTTCGGGGCAACGAACAGGGTTGTGTGGGGCCCTCACCCACTAAAGAAACCCGCCGTGTGCCGTCTCTCTGCCTATATTGGTGGGCCACCGGAACCATGTTACATTCCTTCAGTGGTCCGACGGCGGCTTACCCTTTCGGGTAACCTCTACTGAGCGACGCATCCGCACCTGGAGCGTCAGACCTTCGCGGGAGAAGCGGTCAATCAGCCTAACTCTACAGATTTTCTGCAGAGATCGCAATTCAACCGCATTGATTGTGTCTTCGTATCTCATCCACCTTTTTGCATGCCTTTTTTGATGTGAAACATCTAATGCGGAGGGAGGGTAAAATCGGCTGACATGAAGCTGATCTGATGATGGAGCTGGAAGGTGGACATAGGAACTCTATAATGAAACGGCGCAATCCCATCGAGTTTGGGCTCGTATGATTTGTCGACGAGTACTTTGTCTAATGGTATCCAAGGTCTGACGATGGAGCTGAAACGTGGCCAAAGTAACTCTGTAAAGAAACTACGCAACCCTATCGAGTTTATACTCGTTTGATTCGTCTGGAGGAGTACTTTGTCAAGTTATTATCATTTTATTTCTACAAAGTAATTTCGATGTTTTTACATCTGCTAGACGTCCCGCGACGTCTACTTTTTTTTTTGTTACGACGGGAAAAATTGTTCCTAACCGCACACTCCGTCGTTCGGGGCAACGAACAGGGTAGTGTGGGGCTCTCACCCACTAAATAAAGCCGCCGTGTGCCGTCTCTCCGCCTTTATTGGCGAGCCACCGGAACCATATTACATTCCTTCATTGGTACCTTTTTGCATACATAACTCTCGCTTCCATATAATGTTGGGACAAGCACTGCGTTGTCTACCTAAGTAAAGTAGCTGATTGTGTTATATACTAAAAATCTCGGCATAAATTACTCATATTATGACTTTATGAGTATATACCTATTCCTTCACGAAAAGCTATCTCCCCACAACACAAAATATAAATATGTAAATACAAAGGTAGGCCAACGGCATACAGGATAACGGCCTGGACCTCCGTTTCGTCGTGGTGCAACGAGCACCATGTCAATTATAAGAATGTTCAACACCGCAGGGCATCAAGGAGCAAAGAACGTCTCGTTCCACTCCTATGCCTTACCGGAAGATCGACTCCTACGCGTAGTAGTGAGGAACATCCCTAAGGAAGTCACTATAGACGAGGTCAAGCAATCGTTGCTAGACCAAAACTTACCTGTGCACGAAGTGCACAGGATGTACAAGCCATACGACCTTGTAATGGTCACGTTGGACCTTACCAAAGAGGGTAAGGCCATTTACAAGATCACATCAGTCTGCGGACTGTCAGGCATCCGGGTGAAACCCCCGAATCGTTGGGCAAACTAAGCCCACCGTGGGCCAACATAAGCCCCCTCAGGGCAAAGCACCGACACCAGCTGTAGGCGTAGGCGCAGCGGGTAGGACGCCCCAGGGTACAGATTCGGATCTGGCCCTGGTGCTTAGATTCGCTTCACTAGTCGATTTTACAGAGATCAGGGAAGTCGCGGCCGAACTCCGCGCTAACCAGGGCAATAGTCTTGCCCTACTTAACACTGCCGTACGGTTCTCGACCGTCATCGAGAAATTAAACACTTTTACTGTTTAATGGATTCGCACACTTCAGGCAGAGTCAAACCATATACACTCAAGTTAGGGTTTTTCAACGCCAATGGCCTGTCCCAGCAGAGGAACGAGGTAGCCACGTTTCTACAAGGTCAACTACTGGACCTATTTCTAGTACAGGAGACATTCCTCAAACCCTTTCATAGGGTCCCGAGGATTGCAAACTATAACGTAGTACGTAATGATAGGGTAAACTCACCGTTAGGTGGCACTCTCATATATTATAAAAGGTCACTGCACTGCACGCCTATGGATCCGCCCCCACTGGAGTACATTGAAGCTTCGGTCTGTAGACTAGCCCTGACAGGCCATTAGCCTATAGTCGTATTATCCGCCTACATCCGGCCCGGAAGTAGCAATTCGATGCAGTTCATAACCAGGGACAAAGCCCAGCTAGACTTGGGAAGCGCCGTCATCATTGCCGGCGACCTTAACGCTAAAAACACCTCGTGGAATTGCCACGTTACTAGTACGCGGGGCAGGGCTCCCGAGTCACTGGCTGAGCGACTAGGGTTCGATATCATAGTGCCTATGGAGCCAACTCACTACCCGGCCTGTCGATTACAGGCCCGATATACTAGATATAGCTCTTTTAAAAAACGTAGATCTACGTTTGCTTTTGGTAGAAGTGCTACATGAGTTAGACTCTGACCACCGTCCTGTGATCTTAGATCTCGTCTCCCTCTCACCTGGCCCCTCTGGCCAACACGACAAAAAGATAACGGTGACAGACTGGGGACGACTGGAGAGTAAACTCCGGTCGTCGTCGTCTGTACACCTAAACCAAGTCCCCCCTATTATTAGTACTGTAGAGGACACGGTGGCTGCGGTCGACTGTTTCACAAGCCACGTACCACGTACCAGACACGAGAAATCGTCGATGGCACCTACCCGATGACGTTCGTGACTTGCTGAGGCAGAAGAACGCCGCTATCTGTGCTTATGACCGTCATCCATGCGAGGATAACCGCATCATAATGCGCTCACTACAAAGGGGTGTTAAGAAATCAATTGATTCTCTACGTCAATCAGAGTGGGAAACCAAGCTGAGAGACCTAGAACCGACCCATCACGCATTCTGGCAACTGTCCCGCACTTTCAAAAACGACAGTGTGTCTACCATGCCTCCGCTTAACAGACCCAACCTTCCACCCGCCTTCGAGGACGAGGAGAAGTCCGAGTGCCTAGGCGAAAGTCTGGAGCGACAATGTACGCCGAGCACATTACACATAGATGATACACACCACGCCTTCATTGATAGGGAAGTGGAGCCGAGGGCCTCACCCTCGGCCCCACCGGTAGACACTTTAGGTAGGGACCTAGTGGAACAGCCACCTCCAGTTACCACCACCGACCTGGAATCAGTTATCAAAAATCTTCATAGAAAAACAGACCCCAGTTCGGACGGAATATCGAATAGGGTCAACAAACTCTTCCCCCAATCATTATTAGTCCTTCTGACATGTATATATAACGCAGCGCTCAATAATAACATCTTTCCCCCTCAGTGGAAAGAGGCCGTGGTAATTGGAATCCACAAACCCGGCAAAAAGCGATCCGAACCATCTAGTTATAGACCGATGTCTGCTTAAAGGTTTAGGTAAGATTTACGAGCGTTTAGTTTTGTGTAGGCTGAAAGCATACGCCGATGCTAATAACCTCAACCCCCACCACCAATTCGGCTTTAGAGCCAAGCACTCCAGTGTGCAACAAGTCCACCGCATCGTTGAGTATACCTACTCAAAAATGCAACAAAACAACCTTTTCACAGGTGCACTCTTCTTCGATGTAGCGAAAGCATTCGACAAAGTCTGGCACAACGGCCTAGTATACAAACTACTACACTTAGGAGTACCGCGGTACCTCGTACTCATCATACGAGACTTTCTATCTAACCGCAGTTTCCGCAATAGGGTGGAAGGGACACTATCCTCCCCCCACCCCCTACTCGCCGGGGTGCCACACGCCTCCGTCCTCTCACCGATCCTCTTCTCGCTGTACACCAGCGACATGCCTCAGCATCGGCAAGTGCAGACAGCACTTTTTGCAGACGATACAGCTATTTATTATGCAGGGTTTAACCCTATCACAGTGCATAGGAAACTCCAATCCGCGGCCACTGCCCTCAGTACGTGGTTTATCAAGTGGAGAATAGAGATCAACCCCGAGAAGAGCCAAGCGGTTATGTTTCATAGGAGACTACCCCGACTGTATCCCCCGGAGAAGATCAAACAGATTAGCATCTTTGGTAAACCTATTCCTTGGAGTAGCCGAGCCAAGTACTTAGGTGTAATTCTAGATAACAGACTTACATTCGCCCGTCACATTCAGGTGGTACGCTCGCGCGCAGCCTTTGTCATGGGACGTTTGCACTATCTGTTAAACTCTAGGTCTAAACTCTCACTTAGGAATAAAGTCAGACTCTACACTGCCTGCATACGTCCTGTTATGACGTACGCCAGTGTAGTATTTTCACACGCCAAGGCACACAGGATCCATAGATTACAAACACTATAGAATAGTTTCATGCGCAGAGCTACGGGTGCACCGTGGTTCATACGCAATGTCGACCTTCACATAGACTTGCAATTGCCTACCATCAAGCAATTTATGAAACGGTGTTCACGTAGTTTCTTTGACTCCGCCATTACTCACGCCAACCCTCTAGTGGTTGAGTCGGCTAGGTACATCCCCTCTAATTTATCGCGCGTACGCAGACCGCGAAATAGCCTCGACGAAGTCGACGACGATATAACTCACGCTCAGATCAGAGCATACACAGCTTGCGCAGCTAATACAAGTAATTACCCACGGTTTCGTCCCCGCCGACGGGGGCGAAAGACGTGTCGCGGTCAAATCATAAACGTGGGAAATCCCACTTTGCCAGCAACAGCCCGAGCCGAGGTCCTTACCCCACAGGGGGTGCCCTCGGGTAGCGTTGCTTAAATGTTGGGTTGAGAGCCCTCTGCGCTCACCAATTGTCCGGGTAAGGTTGTCATAGCCATCGGAGGCTAACACCAACGTCATACAAAAAAAAAAAGTAGGCAAACAGAAGAAAAGAGCTTGGTTTAAAACCAAGCTCTTGGAAGGCACACACCTCTGACTCTACTAAAATATTAATTGTGCTCATCGGTGAAGGTAAATGTCGTGAAAAACTATAATAACAGAGATTTTCTCGACGGGTTGTAAAATTTGGTAACCCACATTGGCACAGCGTGGTGGACTACGGCCTTATATCTTCTATCCCTCTCATTCAAGAGATAAAACGAAGAAGAAGAGAAGTGCCTAAAACTTTTTTTATTGCTAATGATGGCAGACGAGCTACGGCCCACCTGATGGTAAGTGGTAACCGTCGCTCATGGACTCAACTATACCGAGAGTATTGTCAAACCGCTGTGCACCATTTCATAACACACTGACGTGCTTCATGACCGGCCACATAGGAGACGGTGGTACCGTTCGAGTAGCAAGTGTACTCTCATTTGGTACCCAACCCTACCACCAGTAATGCAATTGGTGATAATTACTTACTTCCCTTATTCCCCTTGTACGACACCCGCGGGAAAGGATGGTGTGGTGGCACTTGTATTTTTAGCCCGTCACGTGTAAAAACTACTGTAATTTTTAAAGTTTTAATTTTGGTTTAGAAGATGAAGGTCCAATAACATCGGAGGTTGTTGCCGAATGTCTCAAATGTGGTCGTGACCTCGCCAAAGCTGCGAAAAAAAGGGGCAATGAATTGGTCCGGAGCGGGGTGAGCGTGGACGTATATGCACCAGCTATGCTGCACTTTTTCAATGGCAAGCTACCGTCAGACGTCAAGAAGGCGTCTGAGATGTCCACAGAGATTTTGACTGCCACGCAATTGTTGCAGATGAAGATGTTTTCTGGGTAATGTCCTTTTTCATGTTCGAGGAACCTCTAGAGTTAAAAACCTAATATTTAGTATTAAAGGGTTTTCCGGTGCAAATGGAGGGGATCGGTTTGCGGCATCGAGTGTTTTGACTAGTGGGCATTGCACAAGTGTAAATAAATGTTGACTATTACCCCATTGTTATCGAAAGAACCGAAGATCGCGTTTCGCTTTATTGTGATTGATCGAAAGGCCGACGCGTGAATCCTGATTGGTCGAGCTATGTATGTATGTGTATGTACGCGTGATTCACGAGAACTCTTTCGTCTAACGTTTCTTTTTAGATTCTAAGGGAGCTGAGACCAACAGCAACAGTAGTCCTTGTCAAGTTCGACAGCTTACTCATAATATAACAACTTATTCCCAGTGTAACTCCAAATACGTTCCATTCATTCCTGGAGCATCAAGGCATATGTATACGAGACCCTTACTGTCGGCCCTGCTTGATCAGTTGTGCCCTCAATATCGATAAATATCGTACCATTGATGGCACGTGTAATAACGAAGAGCATCCAGAATGGGGCAGGAAAGGAGCGCCGTTCACTAGAATTGCGACTCCCAGGTATGCTGACGGTAAGTTTAAATACAAATTATACCTTACTAATGCCCGTTTTTTTGTAAATTTAAACTATAAAACTTAATAACTGGTTTAATCTATATAAATCTCTTCTACTTGCAAAAGTATCGGTTTTCTCTTTGAAAACTACTTAGGCTCATGTTAAATAAATGTTCACATGTTGCATCTAAAATAATATAAGGTAGGTACACAATATTGATGATTGCATAAGACTATTAAACATGTGAAGGGAGTATAATACTACTAAAAAAGTTTGTTATAAAAATATTGTGCAATATTGTATAACGGAGCCTAATGACTCCTTACAAATAGTCGCAAATGGATGAATGAGCCTGTAGTGTCCTCTTTTCCTGTGATGTTTAGAATTGAAGACACTGGGATTTAAGTATATAATTAATATTTATGTTACATTTCACTGGCTCACTACATACAGCTCCGAGAGCAGGCAGACGTCCGACAATTCTCGTGTCCGTCCTACCTAGTTATAGTGTATCATGTATGTGTCCGTCTATAGACTAATTCACAAAGTAGGTACTAGACTAATTGATCTGACAGTTGCCCGCTCTACTGATGTACATGAGACAATGTATAGTATCTACTAAATAGATACACACAACAGAACCTATATATAATAAGTATAGGGTTGGGCACTGCAAAGACTGATCCAGGCGGGCGGTCATGATCCCCATGAGTCCTATCTATAGACTAATTCACAAAGTAGGTACTGGACTAATTGCTCTGACAGTTGCCCGCTCTACTGATGTAGGTACATGAGACAATGTATAGTATCTACTAAATAGATACACACAACAGAACCTATATATAATAAGTATAGGGCTGGGCACTGCAAAGACTGATGCAGGCGGGCGGTCATGATCCCATGAGTCCTCCCTGGATCAGTCCTTGGTAATGACGCCTGATATGTCATGTGGTAGTCCCGAGTGCTACCAACCCAAACACAATTGAAATATTTACAGTAAGTATGCTCTTTTTTTTCCAACCTGTAGATACAACTATGGTAGTTATTATTTTTTCCTCTCAGGTATATACGCGATGCCAGTAGCAGGAAGCGGTCGTTCCCTACCAAACCCCAGGATGCTTTCTACGCGACTGTTCACGGACCGACCCATTGGGAGTCGGGTGCTCACCAATATGAACATGCAGTGGGGACAATTCATTACCCATGATATGCTATTTCAAGTTATGGAAGTAACTGGTAATAATGATTGTACTCTTATTATGTTTTATTATTCGCAACTGACGACGCCGATGTGGTGTGCAGTTAGGTACATTTATTCCCGCCTTAACGATTGGTATTGGTTCGGCGGGCTGTTCTCCGCGACTCCACGTCTGAGCGCGTGTTTTGCGTGTGGGTGCGTGTGAATCCCTTACTCGATCCACCCCAGCTCCCGGAAGAACACCCAACAGCCCCTTTGGTGTTGCTGGTGATCTCCCGGAAAGGACAAATACTTCAATGTTTGATAAAGGATCCGGGACCACTGATAGCTGCCGTGACTATCCGCAGTTGCTGCTTAGTTATCCGATGTAACTGTTTCGTCTTAACGATAAAAAGGCACAGTTTTCATCTCACAATGAGAGTAATTTAGCCTGTATTCCATTCTGGCTCAATTCGGAGTTCGCAAGATCTCGTGATAGACCTTCGTGGATACAGGTTTTCCTCACGATTGGTGAACAAACATTTGTGTACGAACTAGAAGTACACACATAATATCGACAGTTCTTGCAAATTTGCGGCCCCAAAACCACTATTTTTGCAGTCGTCGGGCTTACCCCTTCCCGATCTAACTTAATTTTTTGTATAAAATAAACATAACTATAAACATATCTTTGTGAATTGTATCTTAGCACTTGATATGCTCAGCTACTTTAAAGAACAAATTATTTGTGAAAGTGGAAAAAGACAGAATTTACTGCGAACAGGATTATATTACAAACAAAAAAAAATTAAATACAACAACAGCCCCCTTAGGATGAAAAAGGAAACGTTAGATGAACTTTCGTTTTGAGTCATTGTAATTGATCAACAGTCCAACGCGTAATTTCTGATTAGTCGAGATTTCGACGTGTGATTCAGGCGACCAATCACAAATAATCACAATGAAGTGAAACGAAAGTTCGTCTAACGTTTCGTTTTTCATACTAAGGGGGTAGGAAAACCTAAAGTCCGCCAATCGGCCATGGCCAGATTGAGGACACGGCTGGAAGCGCCCTGAGCCGGTCTCTGGACCGTAGGAGCGCTCCAGCCTGTGCTGGAGGAGTGGGCGGGGCGACGGCACGGAGTCCTTACCTTCCGACTGGTGCAGGTGCAGTCGGGGCACGGTTGCTTCGGCAGATATCTGCACATAGTCGCAAGGAGGGAAGCGACTCCGGGCTGTCACCATTGCGGCTGCGACGAGGACACGGCGCAGCACACGCTCGAGTCGTGCCCGGCTTGGGGCGGGCAGCGCCGTGAACTCGTCGCGGCAATAGGGGGGGACCTCTCACTGCCGAGCGTCGTTAGAGCGATGCTTGGAAGCGATAGGAATTGGACCGCGGTCACTGCGGGTGGATGGACCGGGGTGGACCGGGGAACGTCCGCCACCCGCAAGGCCTCCCGCGAAAGTGCGACGCTCCGTGTGCGGGTGCGTCGCTCAGCAGAGGGTACCCGAAAAGGTAAGCCGCCGGCGGACCCCCGAAGGAATGTAACATAGTTCCAGTGGCCCACCAATAAAGGCGGAGAGACGGCACACAGCGGGTTTCTTTAGTGGGTGAGGGCCCCACACTACCCTGTTCGTTGCTCCGAACGACGGAGTGTGCGGTTAGGTACATTTTTTCCCGCCTAAACAAAAAAAAGGACTACCTAAAGTAGTTTCACGCTGATCGTCTATAACAGGCCTTTTCTTCCTTTGGAGGTCTTTATTATTCAAATGTCTAATTAGATGAAGGCGGTATCCAATGCTGCTTAGGTGAAGGACGTGACGTGCTACCGGCTGAGTGGCTGAACGACAAATGCATCCCAATAACTGTGCCAGATGATGATCCTTTCTACAGACAGCACGCAGTGAAATGCCTCAACTTTGTCAGGAGTATCACAACTCCGAGGGACGACTGCAGTCTCGGACACGCCGAGCAGGTTTGCCACTATCGATAATCCTATTAACTTATGTTTGGAACGCATGCCCCCTTGGGACCAAATCAAACATAATTTTCTATATAACTTCGTGAAGAGAACTAACACTAATAGCTACCCATAGCCAACTTCAGTGGAGACCCGAAGGTGGTGCGAAATGTATAAAAGACAGACCGGCGGCGGCCGAACGGTCGTCCGAACTCTGGGATAACCTTTCTAAAGCTTGCTGCTTTTTACTATAATTTACAGTTTTAAATTGTGTACTTACAATTTAACCCCATCTTTGTTACGTTAAATGGACTCCTGTTCAATTCAATTGTGTGATTATTATTATTCGCGTATGTGTTTCTCGTACAAAGACTCTATTAAATTTATCAATGAGGTTAGAAAAAATATCATTATCAGACACAGCTGAGGGTTGGTCATGACATCCCCTTATTTTATCTTCCACTGGAACCGCCCTGGCTTTAGTTCAAATGATTTTATTAACAGATCGACTACTGTGGATGGAGCCGCAGTCTCCATTGCGAATAATTTATCTAATAAAACGTGTCGATGCTGATTATCTTTATGTATGTTTTGCTGCCCTGTTACTATGATTCCTCGAATTACATTAAAATTCCTGCATGTTAAATTGCAATCGAATATATTTAACAAACCAGCCTTGAATCCCAATAGACACAATTTATATTATTTACAACATCAACGTCAGTAATTTGCTTTTAATAATTGACCTGTTAAATAATTCGCATTACTATACTACGAGTATGATTGTATTCAATTGATAATAACAGTGATAGCCTAACGGTAAAACCAAGCACTGCCACCAGACAGTGGGATCGAGTTAAATCCCCAGTCCAAGGTGCAGACCCCGTACACACCTCTGACCTCGATATTTTTCGAAATGATGTGTGTATTTGTTTTCAACTTATCTACTGCTCGGTGAAGGACAACACCGTGAGGATACCTGCATGCCTGCAAGAGATTTTCTCTACTATGGTGTACCTACCTAATTCCTCTCACCATGAGAGGAGACCCGTGCCCAATAATGGTACAGAGAAATGATTAAATAAATAATAATAACATAGATAATATTATGCTAAAAAAGGTTTGGTTCTTTATTTAATGAAAGATCCAAAGAAATAATAAGTTCCTACTTAGGTACCTACGCTTGCGCAAAGCGATCGCGTAAACGCCCAATAACCGTGGCTTGTTAGAATAAACAGCTTTTAATTATTTAAAAAAAAATCTAAGTATAGGTACTATTATAAAACTATAACAGTGCTATGTCTGCACCTTATAGGTATTGGAGAAAAATGCATTGTATTTAGGCATTCAAGAGTCTTTCAAAACAAAACAAGATGTTTTCTAAAAACTACTGAACCAATTTTGCCGTACTTATATAGGTACTTTCTTTCATACGCATTTAGTAATAAAAATTAAATTAAAAATTTTAAAAAAACCCCGACCCTATAACCTGAGTTCCCTTTAAAAAGAAAAAATAATAAAAGAAACTCAATCTTAAAGTACCTAAGTATGTACGAGTATTAATAATTCTAAAAATAATACATCGAGCTAATATAATATATAATAAGTAGGAGCGGTCCCCCCGCTCCTACTTATTGCACGCCTCATAAGCGAAGCGTTGAGGTGTCAACTGATTTTTCAAACATAAAATGTCTCTATTTATCATATATTGCACATGTAAAATAATATCTACACACACATATAAAGAACAAACACTATTTATTACCTACTATTGCACGCCTCATAAGCGAAGCGTTGAGGTGGGTTCTGCTCCCGTTTTTCACGGAACAACTGATTTTTCAAACTTAAAATGTCTCTATTTATCTTATATTGCACTTGTAAAATAATATCTACACACATATAAAGAACAAACACTATTTTTAACACTCATGATATTTTTGATGCCATTTTTGTTATTTAAACTAGTTAAAAAACCGTTTGAAAAAATCTGGCTTGGACGTCCGTGAGTTGTAGGTAATGTATGTTAACACCATAACGACCAAAATACTTTACTAATCGAGTATTTTTTTTTCGTTTACGAATTATTATGATTAGGAATAGAGCCCTATTACTTTTCACGGTCTGATTCGAAGTGGATTAATTGTTATTAAATAAACATAAAAATACTGAATATTTACGCTCGACGCGACACTAAAACCAGCGTCTTTCATGAGAACTACCTTTTTACATACGCATAGCCACCGATGGTTTTACTATCGTCAACAGAACGCCGTTCGCCCGGCCGGTACATTGTTTTTTGTTAAAAGAAAGTTCTTACCTTTGCTTAACGAACTGAGGATATTTGTGAAGTATTATAACTATTTTATCCATAACAATAATTAAACACACGTAAATTAACACACCAACGTTATAAAACACGAAAAAAACATATTTTACATTCCACAATTTTTACGACGCTGAAATGTCAACCTTGACGTAATGACGTTTTGGTTCATTTTGACGGCCGGGCGCAAGCGATTTTACAACTTGTTTTTACAGGGTTACAGTTTATATTGGCTTGAGTAATTTTAACTATAACCTAGAATACAGACTAAAAAAAATTAAAATTAAAAAGACATTGACCTCTAACAATATTTTAAGCGGGAATATTTTTAGCGGCGCGGGGTCCCTTTTTTTTTGCGTGGTCTTGGCGTGCGCGCGGCCCGTAACTGAGAGGAGTGAGAGGTAGACCAATATAGAAGTACTTCTTAAAATTAGCGCTAGATGGCTTATAAGACATGAAACGAACATTAGTACTTTTTGAAATTAGCGCTATCTATGTGATTTATTGAAAACTACTTGTAAGATCAATACATTATTAGTTATTTATCAAATAATAACTTTTATTGTGAAAAATTAAGATGAGGCGTGCAGTTTTGGATTTTCCAATTTTTTTATTTTTTCATTAGTATCATATGACTATTTGTATTTGAATTATTAGGTTTGGAGCGGTCCCCCAACGCGATGTATTTTTTTTAGAATTATTAATACTCGTACACACTTAGGTACTTTAAGATTGAGTTTCTTTTATTATTTTTTCTTTTTAAAGGGAACTCAGGTTATTGTGTCGGGGGTTTTTTAAAATTTTTAATTTAATTTTTATTTTGTACTTTTTATAGGTATTACAACATTAATTTTTATTATTAATTTTGTAAATCGCATGTGATGCTATTTCATTTGCGACCCTACTTGGGTAAACTTGCTGACATTCGGATTTCCATCCTCATTTTCTCCCCACCACATATATTTGCAGATATTGGGTATTTTCCCCACTTTTACCCCCAGAGTATTTTCAGGGCTCAACCGATTTTCATTGAACATATTATTTTGTAATGTGCATATGATGCGCTTTCATTTGAGACCGCACTCGATTATATTTGTAGACATTCGGTTATTCTTCGCCACTTTCACCCCTCACAACTTTTAAACGACTCAACCGATTTTCATCAAGCATGTCTAAAAACACTCGCCCGTAACTCACCTTTCATAAAAAAAAAAACTAAATTGAAATCGCTTCATCCGTTCGCGAGCTACGGAGCCACAGACAGACAGACACCTCAAACTTATAACACCCCTCTTTTTGCGTCGGGGGTTAAAAAGATTTCATTTATACATTACAAACACACTTAAATTTTTTGACTCGCGATAGACTCCCGGGAGCACAGAACAATATTACTCAAGAGGTTCGAGTCCATTGTCGCAGCTGGTTGACGTTTACGTTTAGGAATTATTTCTCGTTGATACAGTATATATATGGCGAATACATCACTAACCTTCGATATGCCGACGACATCGTAGTCATGGCAGAATCGCTCGAGTGGCGACCACGTATCGGACGGCGCAGCGTAGGACGGCCACCCACCAGATGACCGACGATCTGGTCAAAGCTGCGGGGAGCCGTTGGATGCGGTCGGCACAGGACCGCTCGTTGTGGCGTTCTCTTGGGGAGGCCTATGTCCAGCAGTGGACGTTGAAAGGCTGATGGATGGATGGATGGACAGTATATATAGGCGTAGGCAAAAATCATACACAGATTATAGAATGAACAGACTGTATCGGGCAAAAATTCAAGAGTAGATAGTATTGAAAGTGAAGGAGTAGGAAATAAATTTTTAGCGCCAAAATTTTTTATTTATTTTTGCGATTGCGCGCTTGGCGCGCCTCTTTCGCCTACGCGATGCTGACCCCTATTGCAATCCTGGGATATTCTATCTGTATGTTGAGAGCAGTGGAGCAGTCCGATGAAACAGATTACTTATATCCCAAAAAATGTACCTCTTCATAGATGAACACAGTGACAAGTTATTTGGATGGGTCGACGATCTACGGATGTGACAAGAAATTGGCTTCAAAACTTCGTACCAAATCTGGTGGTAGAATGAAACAGGAGGAACGCAGGGGCTGCATCAGGGGTTTCCTGCCAAGCGTGAAAGATAAATCGGCAGTGTGTGATTTGAGGAATTCATCTGAACCCTGCTATCTTGCTGGTAAATTAAAGAGTTTGTTGCAATTGCATGTTATTTTATTTAAGCCGATTTAAAAAGTTAAGGCGGGAAAAAGTTTATTACCACACACGCCGTCATTCAGGGCAACGAACAGGGTAGTGTGCTCGTAGAGTAAAAATGTTCTGTGGTAGTGTGGGGCCATCACCCACTGAAGTAGTACAGGCGGAGAGGCGCAAACAGTAGGTTTATTTAGTGGGTAAGGGCACTAAACTAGAGGTAGCCACTCGTTGCCCCGTACGTCGGGGTGTGGTTAGGTACATTTTTCCCGCCTTACACTACATATGATTGAACATATATTTTTAGATATTTTTATACTCCCATAAGTATTCGATATTTTCAATGCCAAAGTCGCGTATTATTTTCATAATTTTCAGGATTTTTTTCAGGGGATCTCAGAATAAACCAGTCCCCAACTCTGGCCATGCTTCACACGTTACTACTTCGTGAACACAACCGCGTTGCAAACAAATTGTCCAAGTTAAATCCACTTTGGACTGATGAGAAGCTATTTCAGGAAGCCAGAAAGATTGTTGTCGCCGAAATACAGCATATTACCTACCAGGAGTGGTTACCTCTTAACTTTGGTAAGGCCTGTTTTCTAATATAAATTAATGTACAGAACAAATTATTTGTAAAAGTGGAATAAGAGAGCTTTACTGCGAGTAGAATTCGAACCTGCGTCCCATCCAATGCGGGGGAGGGCTCTGGACCGCTAAGCTATCGCAGTCACCTAAATTGAATGGTGATGATACCCAATCTCCACTTCACATTTGTTATTTAGATGTCTTTACGACCCACGTTAAGTAGTTAAGTATGTCAAGTGCTAAAATACAGTCTTTAGGGTTCCGTACCCGAAGGGTCAAAACGGGACCCTATTACTAAGACTTCGCTGTCTGTCTGTCTGTCTGTCCGTCCGTCTGTCACCAGGCTGTATCTCAAGAAAGGCGATAGCTAGACAGTTGAAATTTTCACAAATGATGTATTTCTCTTGCCGCTATAACAACAAATACTAAAAAAAAACAATATTTAAGGGGGGCTCCCATACAACAAACGTGATTTTATTGCCATTTTTTGCTCGCTATTGATAACGGCAACAGGTAGAAGCTTGAAATGTTTACAGAATATTTAGTTAATTAACTTTAAAAATAAATAATTAAATGAAACTAAAATTAATATTTAAGGGGGGGCTCCCATACAACAAAATAGTGTAATTTTGTTTACCTAGTCAATGATATGAAACCCTTCGTGTGCGAGTCCGACTCGCACTTGGCCGGTTTTTTTTATAACAACCCTGCACTAAGGAATAATCCTTGTATCGCGGGGGATTTTGCAAATATACAATTTCACGGACACAAAGTACACCCAGACTCAGAGCAACCATTTGTGGATCATACAAAGAGTTGTCCTGTGTGGGAATCGAACCCACAACACTCAGGCGGGAGGGTATCTAAACCCCTCCGCCATCTATGTACTCAAACACAGCTCATGACGTTCATGAATATTACAAACCATAATAACCATAGGGTTACATATAGATGTATTTTGGTGGTTATGCAAACAACACACCCTACTTATATTAAGAAATAAAACTACATTAAATACAAAGTGAAAAATGTGAAATAACAGTCACGTGCAGGATTTGAACCTGCATCTCCTGGATACCGTCCAGATGCTTTGCCAATTCAGCCATCGTGACAATTGCTCCTGACTGCTAATTTCGATAACACATTCATACTTAACGTCTTTGGGTGACGCCTGCGCCATCTGTCGGAAGTATTTTCATACATTATACCGACCAGGTAAACTTAATTTTACAATTAAGATTTTTACCTAATAATGACGCAAACCCTATAAATATTGCTCGCCTCACAAGCGAAGCGTTGAGGTGGGTTCTACTCCCGGTTGACAAGGCACAGCTGATTTTTCAAACTTAAAATGTCTCTATTTATCATATATTGCACTTGTAAAATAATATCTACACACACATATAAAGAACAAACACAATTTTTAACACTCATGATATTTTTGATGCCATTTTTGTTATTTAAACTAGTTAAAAAACTGTTTGAAAAAATCTGGCTTGGACGTCCGTGAGTTGTAGGTAATGTATGTTAACACGATAACGACCAAAATACTCAATTAATCAAGTCTTTTTTTTTGTTTACGAATTATTATGACTAGGAATAGAGCCCTATTACTTTTCACGTTCTGATTCGATGTGGTTTAATTGTAATTAAATAAACAAAAAAATACTGAATATTTACGGCATTTACGCTCGACGCGATCACAGAACAATATTACTCAAGAGACGGACGGACGGACGCGATACTAAAACCAGCGCCTTTCATGAGAACTAACTACCTTTTTATGTACCTACATAGCCAAGCCACCGGTGGTTTTACTATCGTCAACAGAACGCCGTTCGCTCGGCCGGTACATTGTGTTTTGTTAAAAGAAAGTTCTTACCTTTGCTTGACGAACTGATGATATTTGTCAAATATAATAACTATTTTATCCATAACAATAATTAAAAACACTAAACACACGTAAATAAACACACTAACGTTATAAAACACGAAAAAGTCATATTTTATATTCCACAATTTTTTTTGCGTGGCCTTGGCGTCACGGTATTTTCACTTAAAACAAAGTATAAAATTATAAAGCAACCAAGTTAGGAAGATAAATGGTTTAGAGATTTCTTGTTGAACTCATTGATTTTTAAATAAGTCGTATAATATTGTCCAAAGTTGCAATTTTCTATTGATAGATGTCGCTGTTTTAAAGTAAAAGAGATAATGACAAATGCAGCCCTAGATGTCGCAAGTGGCAATTTTAGATGTATTCAGTTGCTTTTGTATATATAGAACCACAATATTGCTTTTATTGTAAGGAAACAAGCGATGTCTTTTTATTTTCTTTAAATTGTTTTTGTTTACAGTTTAGTAAATTATTCAATTTTACATGTTTATATATATTATATGCACTTATGCAGGTATATATGTAAACTCATGGATTGTTGTTCTTACTAATTACCAGATGGCGCCTTGCAAAATGACAGAGCTAGATCAATATAGAAGTACTTCTTAAAATTAGCGCTAGATGGCGTATAAGACATGAAACCCACATTAGTACTTTTCTAAATTAGCGCTATCTATGTGATTTATTGAAAACTACTTAGTAAAACTAATACATTAGTAGTTACTTATAAAATAATCAATTTTATTGTGAAAAATGAAGATTATGAGGCGTGCAGTTTTGGATTTTCCAAACTATTTAGATATTTTTAGCACTTGACATGCTTAGCACTATACATTAAACACAAAGTGAAAAATGTGAAATCGAAAATAACAGTCACGAGCAGGATTTGAACCTGCATCTCCTGGATACCGTCCAGATGCTGTATAGTGCTAAGCATGTCAAGTGCTAAAAATATATATATAAATATCTAAAGAAATAAAACTACTTTTACAATACAAGTGAAAAGATGGCACACGGTGGGTTTATTTAGTGAACGAGGACACGGACACTACTCTGTTCGTTTCCCCAAACGACGGGGTGTACAATTGGGCACATTCTTTCCCGTCTTAACAAAAAAGTTGTAGTCATACCTACCACAAACTCTAATACGATGTTTTTTTTATTATCTATTGAACTCCTCACAACACGCTTAAGCTGTCAATCATCTCCCGTATTTAGGTTACTCTTTCTTTTATACTACGTGGGTGCCAAACAAGCAACGGGCCACCTGATGGAAAGCAGTCACCGTAGCCTATAGACGCTAGCAACGCCAGAGGTATCACTTTCGCGTCGCCGTCTCTAAGGAAAGGGATAGGAAGTATATTAAGGAGAGGATAGGTAGGATACTAAGAAGAGAATAGGAAGGATAACAAGGTGATAGGGAGGGGGTTCGGGCCTCCGGCACTCTCACTCACCATACGAAACACAACGGTAGGTATCGCTACTGTTGGTTCACGATGATCTTTTGTGAGAGGGTGGTACTTCCGACCGAACCGGCCCATTCATGCTGGGATAAGCAAGGCTAGCACAAACTTTATGGTAAATCATGTCTTTTCAGGTGAATACTATCTGCGCTACTACAGGATATCTCCGTCTAGTCTATACAGCCGTGACTACAATCCAGAAGTGAATCCAGGCGTGATCAACAGTTTCGGTGCAGCCGCTTTTCGATTTCTGCACTCTATAGTCAGTGATAATATTGTAGCCTGCCCAGCTAGTTACGACAGGGCGTATTTATACAAGTACGTCATCATTTAACTTTTTATTCTTTAAGGGTGGTTGTTGGGTGACCACTGAAGTAATGTCACACAGCTCCAGTGGTCCGCCAATACAGGCGTTCGTTGCCTCAAATGACACGGTATGTGGTTAGGTACATTTTTTCCCGCCTTAACAAAGAAAAGGTTGATTCACCTGATGGTAAGCGGTTACCAACACAGCTCTATAGCATTTGGCAGAAAGTGATGAGCCATATTTTAAGCAATGTTTTAAATAAGTGTTATATTTCTATGAATATTGTGGTAGATTATGACTTTATCAATGGGGGTATTAATTACCTAATCAAACGCAGCACTAGGAATACTTTCCGTCAACGTGTAAGAGAAGCTATCACGACTAGGTACTGCCCCATTCTCTTGGCGCGTATAAGTTCGCCGGCTTGAATGTGGTGGGCCAGCATGTCTGGAAGTAAGGCAAACCTGCTTATTCCCTACTTCAAAATTTACTGGGATCACATTTTCAAATCAACCAGATTCGATAGAATATAAATTCTTAGTTATTTTGACTGCCCATGGCTGAGGCCGCGGCTTTCAACTTACCATCAGGTGGGCCAAAAAATAAAAGCGTATCTTAGTCAAATGTGACCATAGTGCAGTGCAGCGTTTTAGGATGTAGGTAATAACAATATATCTTTGTCTCGTTCTAGGTTACACACTCTAACTAAAAAATACAGATAGAGCATTACGAATAATCTAGTGATACCGTATAGAATCATGCCAAACTTGTAATTACACGCACTCACGCACACAAATACAAACAAAACCATGCCAAAACGACTGGTAGAAAATGAATTAGGCATTAAGTCCACCTTTGCAAAATATGTTTTTTTGCATGAAGTATAAATAAATAATTTTGATCTATATTTTTAGCACTTGACATGCTCAGCTACTTTTACAGTACAAATTATTATTTGTGAATGAGGAAAATCCTCCTTCCTCATTTGTACTTTATAAATAAATAAAAGTGTTATACCTAAACCACGAGTGTTACCAGAATATGATTTAAAATTACCCCAAATGACTCATTTTGTACGTACGTCATCAGCGCCATAATATTCCCTATATGATTGGCTGTAAACCTACCTACTTTATACTTTTACTATTCCTTTATGTTTTAAACATAAAACTTTTAAATTTTTCCCAGATTATACAGATTATGTCTTTCCCGTGACAACACTTTCACGCACACATCTTTCAAAAAGTGGCTTCACTTTTTAGTTGACAATGCGGTGTCTTTAATTTTTAGTTAGTCTGAAGTTACACAGTAGGTACTTTCGTCTATTAGTCACCCAGTGGACGGAAATAGACAGACACAGGATATAAAATATTATCGTATATTTGTTTCAGATTAAGCGATTACTATTTCAACCCTTGTCTTCTAGAATCTTCTTCAGAGGCATTTGATGATGTCGTTCGCGGTATTCTAGCTTCTAACGCGGGAGAATCCGACCCGTTCTGTACCGGAGAGATCACTAACCTTCTGTTCAAATCTCGAAATCAATGGGGCATGGATCTCATAGCTATGGATATACAAAGGGGAAGAGACCATGGGATTGCATCATACAATGATTATAGGTAGGTACAACAGACTCTTTATCACTTGGGACGCTAAAGTCGTCCAGATATTAATTAAACACTGAAGGGGGCAGCTGGGAACGTGACTACATTGATATGTTTTTTACCCTACTGCCTTTCGTTAAGGGTAAAGGCATCACATTTATCATTGGGTTATTACGAAAAAATAAATATACGGGTTTTACCCCAGTAGTCATTTCTTAGACGCAACGGAACTATTTCATAACCTTAACTTGCTGCGCAGCTGTAGCGCTGCATAAACATGTGCCTCTGTAGCTAACTGCTTACATGATTAATTTTGTTTGCAACCTACACTTGAATATATCCTCCTAAGTATCAATATATGTCTATTTTAAAAATAGTTATTTCGATATTTTTATTTTTAGGGAGATTTGCGGCCTACCTAGAGCCAGAACATTTCAAGACTTAGCTAATGAAATATCTCAAGATGTAAGTTTAATATTATAAATATCTAATCTTCTAATAATACCGATACCTAAGGTGATTCACACATTGGCGACGCGCCCAGGCGCGGAGGCGCGGGACAGCAGATCCCGCGCGCGGCGACGGAGAAGCAGATCTGCCTTTTGGAGCAGATTTTACCGCGCCTCCGCGCCTGACGGCCTTGTACGCGCCCCGCACCAAACTAAAGGTCACATGTCAATGTCATGAATGTCAACTGCATCTTTTGACTATTTATTGAGAAATCCGTGTCCAGATCCATAGTGAACAAGTCCTTAGCACGAAAACAGGCGCGATACTGCGGAGCGCAGTATGTTCCTGCTGCGGTCCGCCCCGCACCTGGCGGCAGAATCTCCTAGCGGGACGCGCTCCCGCGCCGTGGCGCGTTTTTGGTGTGTTGGACCTGGCGTGATTTCTATACAAATCGATGTACTTGCATATAATATTAAAATCTGCCACTCCGCGCCAGGCGTCGGAGCGCGGAGCAGTGTGAATCGCCTTATATCGAGATAATAGAGTTTTAATATTTCTCAAACCTCGTCTAAAGAAGGATCTGTCAGTGGTCCTGAACCCCTACTTTGTGATGAACATTGAATTACCTAGGACCATCACCTCTGCAGCTATCTGCGGAGGTGGTGGTCCAACACTGCTCTAACACCATTATCACTCCCTCGTTCAACGTTTTCAAATAGATGTTGACCCCAATCATTGTCATGGGTCCTGTCGAAGGATTGTCCCTCTACATAGTATATGTAACCACATAATGGACAAGTCACTCTGTTTAAAGCCTACGAGGCGGTGGCAGCATCGCTCAACATCAAAGGCTTTACGATGGAAAGTGCTAGTAATAAATTATACCTACCTAATATAAAAAAAAACTAGATATAATTTATTTTCTTCTTTTTTAGTCTTAAGTCAGCATCAAAAGTACTTCTATGTAAAATACCTTACTTAAGTTTTAAAGTGGGCAAAAGGCCCATTCAAATATTCAGATAGATAAATAGATACATGCGCAGCTAAAGCGTGTTAAAAAATAGGTATTTCTTTTAAATAATAATAACTTTTATTATTTACAGCGAATAAATTCATTACAATATATCTACGAGTGCGTAGATGATATTGATTTATTTGTTGGCGGAGCTTTAGAACACGATGTCCACGGTTCAATCCTGGGCCATACATTCCAGTGTATAGTCGCGGAACAGTTCTACAGGACGCGAATTGGTGATAGATATTTCTACGATAACGGCGAAATGCCGCACTCATTTACTTCTGGTAAGATCATATCAAAAATATTATAATTTAAACGTGTATCTTGATAGAATAGGATGGGGGTTGCTTTTCTTGGTCCGTTACTGCAGAAAAAGAAGATAGGGAAGTGCCTACCAAATCATATTTTATTTTCCAGATCAACTGAAAGAAATAAAAAAAGCATCGATGGCTCGTCTGATCTGCGACAACACTGATGGGGTTCACTACGTACAAAAAAAGGCATTTGAAATCGAGTCTGCTTACAACCCTAAATATAAATGCGATGATTATAACAATATACCCTATGTAGATCTTACGGCTTGGAAGAAACCTGGACTTTTTGATTAACATATTATTCACTCTGTCAAAAGAAATTTGTTTTGTTGTATCTGCTTTCTATAATTTCGCGCGAGCACGTAAATCTCTAGCTCTTAGTAAAAAATAAACTGTTGCCCGCCAATAGGATAGTATTCAACAATCGATAGACATATAAAGCAAAGCAGGCGCTAAAATATTGTAGGTATAGGTATGAAACTAGAATGATTAAAAAAAATAAACGATTCCACATTCTTAATAAAAGTGTTCTTAATATAAGTGGACTCTTAATGTAAACGACAGTGAGCCAAGCGGTAGAATCAAATACAATATATTTAAATCAGAACTACATCGTACGACTTTTGCAGCAAAACAATATTATATAAGAAGTTCCATAATATACAACACCATAAATAAAATATTAAATATCTTCCGACTCACAAAGTACATAATTAAAAAGAGACTGAAAGAGTTTTTAACACATTTGAGTTATGATAGTACAGAGGATTTAATACTTGGTAAATATAACATACATGAATGAAGAGAGTGTAATGCGTTAGGATGTATTTTATAGAGTCACTTGGTTATTCATTTAACACACTCACACACACACACACACACAACATGCACGCACACACACACAACACACGCACGCACACACACACGCACGCACACACAGCCACACACACAACATGTACGCGCACACACACACACACACAACACGCAAGCGCACACACACTTGTGTCCACACACACACACACACACACACACACAATCACATCACTCACATTAACACAAAAATATAAGAAATAACACACTCATTCCATTTATTTACAATTATAATGATATGCTGGCTTAATTGTTTTAACCCTAATCGGAATCGTCTGACTTCCTATGATACAGGTACCTGAACCTAGTTTAGGAGTCAGAGATCATAAATCTTGTACCTAGTTTTAAGCCCTATTGTTATTTGTGATGTATACATTTTTACTATTATTTTATATAAGGCTTACAGCGTCAATAAAAGAATTATTATTATTATTATTCTAGTGTAGTATTCCGGCCGCAACTTAGTAATAAGTTTAGTTTACTTTCGAATAATTAATTATAATATAAAATGTAAATGAAACAATGTTTATAAAAATATTTATTCTTTAATATTGTCTGTACAGTCGTGTTATGACCACTATTTTTAGGTATCTTACTTTATAAACGGTTTACCTAAGATAATAAAATTACATATCACATATGTATAAAAGTCATATTTTAAAATATATGCTTTACCCTATGTATTCCTATTCCTAGAAATAATTATAAATTCCTATATAATGTAATTTTAACAATAGAAATATTAGTTCCGTAATTAGTAAACTTTTTTTTTAAGACCCTCCTATCCCTGAATAGGGGTAGAGTGTCGTCGGAGTGTCTATTACAATAGACACAAAATAAACTTAGGACTCGACACGACGACGACTTGTGAATCAATCACACAATATTCCTGTGTGGGAATTGAACCCCACATGGTAGGTTGATATCTAAACTACCCACTGATTGCAGGATTTATCAATCCACAATATAAATAATGTTGTTAAAAAAAGTGGTTACTTATATACCTATATCCCATTTTCATGCAATATTTTAATTTTAATCTATAAGTAGGTAGTTATAAAGTTGTAACGAGCTATGTCTCTACATTTAAGATATTTGAGACAAGTCTCTGAGCACAAAACATTTTTTTTTAGATTTTTTCTGTTCTGGTTTGTTGACGCAAAAACTATTGAACATATTTATATTGATGAAAATTTTTGTTTCATAACTCTTAAATAGATTTAAAAACTGGTATTCATTTTATCTCGTTACTATATACCCGGCACCGGAGATTTAAAAAACTATCTTTAAAAAGGCTAGTGACTAATAAAATAATATTTACAGCATCGGCCAGGGCATTAAATCAAAAGATTTCTATTGCCTGGTTTCTCTTTACCCCAGAAGGTCAACTTATCCTGCACGCTGTTCCACGTCACAGAAGTATTAACCAGTTGTGAGAGACTGGCCCCTGGCTTTACAATCCTTTCGAAGAACGGTCTTTTGTACAGACGCTGAGCTTCTAACCTTTGGTCTTCCGTCACTCTCCTGTCGTCCAGATGATTCAGAGATGGAAACTGTGATATCACGAACAACCTAAAATGACGCATTGAGTTTAAGTAGAGAAATTATTATTTTCTTTAATATTACATACATGTACATATTGTAGGGTGTTTGCTATGAGATTACACAAATAAACCTCTTATACAATACTAGCTGCTACCCGCAACTATGCCCTTATTTTTCCATAATAAAAGTAGCCTATATTATTCCTTATAACATCAGCTATCTACACAGTGAAATTCCCGTCCAAATCGGTGCAGCCGTTTCGAAGATTAGCAGGAACGAACAAAAACAAAACTTTAATAGTTGGTATTTTGTTAGAGGTAACATAATATTATATACTTTCATAATATTTATATATTTAGTAAAAAGCTGTTAAGATTTAAGATTATGCTTGATAGGGGTGTTGCCAAGGTGTTCTCTTTCTGAAGATGTGGTATTATTTTAAAGACGTCACTCTGCACTAAGGAATAATCCTTGTGTCCTTGGGACTTAACAAACTTACAATTAAAGGGCACAAAGTACACCCAGACAGAACAACCATTTGTGGATCGCACAAAAATTGTCCTGTATGAGAATCTATCCCACAATGCTCTGCCCGATAGGTTATCCAAACCACTCTGGTATGGTGCAGTCACTAGACATTTCTCTGTTATAAAGTTGCCAGCACATTCTAGGGTGTACTTATCTTCTTGTTTAATGGCTCTTGTTGTGGCAGTGTAGGGTGTACTTTACTTTCAGACTAAGAACTAGACAGAGCGAAGAAAATTCTTTGACATGTATGAGCGAGATCACGAGATGCAACTTACTGGTACAAAAAACAAACAAAGTCATAGATTTTTGTCTTTGTCGCCGTGGCCAGTTTTTGGTATTGTCACGATGTCAAAATGCTTTGTCTGTCACGATTCAACTGACATAATTGAACATTTATATAAAATTTCGGGTTTTACATTATATATATAATATTTACGTATTAAATCAGTGTTTTGAGAACAAGACTACGTGATAATAGTGCTTGTAAAATAGTTTACTATGCTACAAAAGCTACAGCGAGCGAAAAAATACAGGTATAACATTTCATACATATGTAGTCGAAAATGAAAATTTAATGATTGAATGCTATAAAGTGATATAAAATGGACTTTTTTACTCGTTATTAATAATTGCTACTAAGATACACTCGCAAAACACGTTTTCTAGCTAAATTTCTATTACTTTGAATTGTTTCAGTGTTGCCTTATTGCGAATTTAATTTGCCCAGTTTTAACTTTACTAATAAATTTATATGTCATTTATGAGATGATGATAAAAAATTACCATTTTAGGTTTTCCTTTAATCCAGATGCGAGATCGAAATGGGTGGATGCTACGGGAAAACGAGGCAACCCACGAAATACCCAAAATATGTTTCACGATATTTTGTTGATGTTTCATTATACATAATAAGAAAATAGTAACGTTGGAAGCAAAATCATTGCCAGTGAATATGTTCATGTAAGTATAGCTTTTAAAGTCTTTGTACTTCAACTTTGTAAGTAAATCTCAATTCTAGATTATGACTACCGCTGTAGTCATAATCTTTCAGAGAAACTGATTTACTCTCTTTCTTGTGACACCTGCCTTTATTTTATTTTTTAGTTAAGGCGGGAAAAAATGGTCCTAACCACACACCCCGTCGTTCGGGGCAACGAACAGGGTAGTGTGGGGCCCTCACCCACTAAAGAAACCCGCCGTGTGCCGTCTCTCCGCCTTTGTTGGCGGGCCACTGGAACTATGTTACATTCCTTCGGTGGTTCTTGTGACACCTGCCTGGGGTTTAAGGGTTTCATAATAAATTCCAGGTGTAAAACAAAATTAAATAATATATACTCACACCCCAAATGGTAGGTGGTAAAACAAATTTATAAGGTCGTGGTATTCGTCCTATAGCTAACTTCACCACTTGTACTTGTAGTACTCTCTCTCCCGTGGGACTGGCCATGAAGCACATCGTTGCGTTTTGGTCGTAGCAGGAGATAGCCGTTTATTCTTTCATTTCATATCAGTGAAATGAAATGGTGAGCAGCGGCTTGACAATACCCTCAGTATAGTTGAATCCATGAGCGACGGTTGACATTTACCATCAGATGGGCCGTGGCTCGTCTGCCACTAAATGCAATTAAAAAAAGTTCTTATTCAATTAATTAAATCAGCGCTGGAAGGATGATAATTCTTTACTTATTTGACCCAGAAAAGAAAGAAATGATAATTTAATTGTATTCTTGTGTACTATTATTTTATTAACTATAACTTATTATTATTTACCAGATGAGATATCGAACAGAACGGCAATATATGGAGAAGCAATATTTATCTTGCATCAAGGCTCAAAGTCTTGGTATTTCTCTACGTGATCGAATTCTTATTACGGTCTACGGAGGTAGAACGTGAATATCCGACATAGCCCGCCGAGTTTGCATGCTGAAGTGGCAATGGGCAGCCCATATCGCTCGACGAACTGACAACCGTTGGGGAAAAAGGAGGAGTGGCGACCACGTATCGGACAGCGCAGCGTTTCATGCCCTCCCACCAGATGGACCAAATATAATATAGTCAAACCGGCAGGGAGCCGTTGGATGCAGTCAGCACAAGCCCGTTAGTTCTGGTATTCTCTTTGGGGAGGCCAATGTCCAGCAGTGGACGTTTAAAGACTGATGGTTAGATGAATAGAAGGGGTGGCATTTAGTTTTAAATAATCATTTTGATAAACGTTGCGAGTTTCATTAAAATATTTGTTACGAAGAGTTTCTTATTTACGACCTAGTTACAGACCTCATTCTAACTATCGTTTAATTTGCCCAAATATGGTTAAATATTTGTCAACCTGGCAACATTTAAAAAAAATATTGCTGTTTCAAGTGCGGCCACGCCGTGGCTCCGTCTAGTAGTTCTTAGTCTGAGACTTTATTAAACCTTTCCAACTGCAGCAGAACGGTGACCAGAAAGGCCATTGTAATCCCACACTTATCAACAGTTTTCATTATTTTCTGTAATCCCATATTGTAAAGGTAGTCTGCACAGACTAGGAAGGAATAGTAGTCTGGTAGTGTACTCTGTGCACTTAGCTCCAATGAAGAGTAGACGCATTTTTGGCTTACATTAAAGCAGTCAATATGATAGGTAGTTGATAGTATCTAACCACTTGGGTCCAGTTAGTCACTTAAGCGCCGTTTAGACAGAGGGAGTTTCTCGTCTCGAAAATACGATTATTCAAAGAATATAAAAAAGTTATTATATTACCGGGGGACCGGGCAGCAGCGTTCCCCTGTGTACTAAAAACATCCTCTGCAATCGCCAACCCGCCTACCAAGCGTGGCAATTATCGTAAAACCCCCATTTTGGGGAGGCCTATGTCCAGCAGTGGACGCTGAAAGGCTGATGGATGATGATGATAAAAAAGTTCCTTCGTATAAACATTCACATCTCTTGCTCTTTCGGTTCGGCGATAATCGCCCCGCAAGGAATATTGTGTGTCCGTATAAACACTATTAGTCGACTGACAAATATTGCACTCAAATCGGTTCAAACAGATTTGTTCGATACTCGTATGAACTTCAAAAAATGTCATATGAGATCGCGTTTATACCAGTAGAGATTCTAGTTAGCAGGAATCTTATATAACAAATAATTTCACTGTGTAAACAGACGCAGGAAATTATCGCCTGCGATAAGTTACATGCGAATCTCGTATGACATAATCGTAGGTGAACATTTTGATACGATAATATTATGGCGATTAGTGCTTATGATAGCAGCATATAATTTCTCGACGAAACATGCGAGAAACTCTCCGTCTAAATGGCACTGTAGGATAAACATATTTAAAAAAAATCTACCTGTATTGCAGATATTCATAAAAAGTGCCTCCATTGAAATAGCTGGGAGCAGCCGGATTGCCCATTAATGATAAGTACTGTAAGTTTGGACATGAATCCTTTAGTTTGCTGACCCACGGGTACAGAGAGCCAACCTTGCAGCGGTTTAACCTGTAACAAAAATTAAATATACGTACTTAATACTTACTGCACATTTATTGATAAGCTTTAGTGCTGTTATAAAAACAGTTAGACTATGAGAATACCACGAAAATGGTATTATAAACCCGCATATGCAAGTGTTTAATTTCTAAGTAAGGGATTGTTCCAGAAATGGGCTTGCATGCAAGCTATTGCTTGATGTGACAAAATTATGATAAAAAGGTATCTGAGGGGAAATATGACGTTCGCATTTTACTCCAGAGATAGGTATTCCTGATTTCGT
The DNA here is from genome assembly GCA_948253155.1 of Leucoma salicis. Classification (NCBI taxonomy): domain Eukaryota; kingdom Metazoa; phylum Arthropoda; class Insecta; order Lepidoptera; family Erebidae; genus Leucoma; species Leucoma salicis. The sequence continues at coordinate 22,332,129 of OX411814.1, read as the reverse complement.
GGCGTAACATTTACAGGGTACACATTATTTGAGAATAAGGAAAAAGAGATTTTTTGTACTAGCGGGAATCGAACCCGCGTCTTTTCCAATCCGGGGAAGTGCTCTAAGCCACTGAGCTATAGTAAAGGTCTTTCGACCATCCCAATCTCTTTATTACATTTGTCTTTACGACCAGCGCCATCTATCGGAAGCATTTACATGCATAAAAAGTGGCGGAGCATGTCAAATGCTAAAAAATATAGATCAAAAATGTTTAAAAAATCGCGCCATCAAATAGTATGAATTTTAATTGCAAAATTAAACTTACTATATCAGTTTAATGCATGTAAATGCTTCCGATAGATGGCGCTGGTCGTAAAGACAAATGTAATAAGGAGATTGGGATGGTCGAAAGACCTGTACTATAGCTCAGTGGCTTAGAGCACTTCCCCGGATTGGAAAAGACGCGGGTTCGATTCCCGCTAGTACAAAAAATCTCTTTTTCCTTATTCTCAAATAATGTGTACTTTAAAAAGTGGCGGATCATGTCAAATGCTAATAAATATAGATCAAAAATGTTTAAAAAATCGCGCCATCAAATAGTATGAATTTTAATTGCAAAATTAAACTTACTATATCGGTTTAATGCATGTAAATGCTTCCGATAGATGGCGCTGGTCGTAAAGACAAATGTAATAAGGAGATTGGGATGGTCGAAAGACCTGTACTATAGCTCAGTGGCTTCGAGCACTTCCCCGGATTGGAACAGACGCGGGTTCGATTCCCGCTAGTACAAAAAATCTCTTTTTTCCTTATTCTCAAATAATGTGTACTTTAAAAAGTGGCGGAGCATGTCAAATGCTAAAAAATATAGATCAAAAATGTTTAAAAAATCGCGCCATCAAATAGTATGAATTTTAATTGCAAAATTAAACTTACTATATCGGTTTAATGCATGTAAATGCTTCCGATAGATGGCGCTGGTCGTAAAGACAAATGTAATAAGGAGATTGGTATGGTCGAAAGACCTGTACTATAGCTCAGTGGCTTAGAGCACTTCCCCGGATTGGAAAAGACGCGGGTTTGATTCCCGCTAGTACAAAAAATCTCTTTTTCCTTATTCTCAAATAATGTGTACTTTAAAAAGTGGTGGAGCACGTCAAATGCTAAAAAATATAGATCAAAAATATTTACAGGGTAGTCGCATAAATTGTGATGTGCGTAAATTGTGGAAGGGTGTAAAAATAATGGACTCTCTCTAGATAATCCATTACGTAATTTATGAATTTGAATTATTGTATTTAGAAATTTAGTGTCTTACCATAAAAGTTCTAATTTCGGCAATGGTGGCAGGTAGCAGTTTTCTGTGATAGGATTGTCATCAGCTATAAGCGATGTTAAATTCTTGAAATATACAAGCGCATCCAGGTTACTGCAAAAATAAAAATAATAAAGTCGGAGACAAGTGAAGAAGGAAGTGTTATATACTTTTTGCAAGCATAGATATGTTGGATTATGTTTTAATTGATTATGTTGATATCCTTGTAAATGGATAACTAGATCAATTTCCAAAGTCAACCTTTATTTTATGTACCTACTTATATGAATTATATATTATGCATATATATATTTAAACCAGCCCGCAACTTTGCAATGCAATATAGCAGCTTGCAGCAATAGCAATATTTTGATTCTAACGTACTTATAGAAAATGCCCATCCTTTAGTATAAGAGCTGGCTAGTTTTTTATTTATATTTTCTTTCACTATTTCACAGAGGATATAGGAGAATATATTGTTTTTTCTTTTCTAAGAGGTTTAGCCAAGTAAGTTACTTACGTAATTTTGTTGTGACTGATATCTAAGTACTTAATATAGTCTGCAAACCTATCCACAATAGTTTTAGGTATATCATAAAGCCTTTCATAAGCTAATGTCAGCTTTTCTGTTTCATCTTCATTTTCTGATGTTGGATCTACTGACCTGAAATCATAAATATTTGAAAAACTTTATCTTTAAATTTTGTTTCAATTAGTTTTTGCAGCATGAAGGTGAGATATTTGTTTCTGTAAACTCGGCGACCTTTCATTTAATGAAAGGTCCTTAATAAAACACAGGAATACAAAACTTAATAGTTTTTATAAAGGGGAATGGCCAAATGACTATGAAGTTTGGTATTGGTGCAAATATTGTTGTGTCAAAATGAATTGTACTTGTATGTGTAGAAAATTATATTTAGTTCCAAGGAAAATAAAAATTATTCACAAAATGTCCTGGGATTTTTAGAAATAGATGGGTGAACTTTAATAGCCCCATTATTAAAAAACATCGTTTTCATTTGGAAAATAGATAAATATGACTTAAAAAAGTCATGGTTTTTCTAAATAGGGGTAACATCAGGTGCAGAATGTCTGACACTCTGTATTATTTAAATAAATTAGGTTTTGTTAACTACTACTGGCCTACCGCCTTACCTTGTGTTTTACTTTAATAATGATAAAGGGAATTACCACAGACCAACCAAATGTATGTTTAGAAGAATGTCCAGTTCCCAAGAACGTTGTTGTATGTGTGAGTTTTTACGGACGAAGTTCTTTTTTCTTTTTCGGAAATAAACCAAATATCAACGAAAACAACAAATATGTAAGTAATATGACAATTGTTGTTGTATCTGAGCAGATTTAGTTTAGTCACCATGGAAACTATGTATGTCAGTGAAATACTTCATTATATTTAATGTTGCCAAAAATATTAGACATATTGATTTTTTATTGATTGTTTTATAAAATAATGACTTCACATTCTTTTATTTTCATGCCCCAATCCAAAAGAATCAATATTTCTTCCCAAAGATTAACTATATTGTTTTGATACTTATATCGTTTCGCGTTGGTTGAGTACAAAGGCTAACGCTATTTGAATATTTGTAACATGAACATATTATATTCGTATAATTTTTCTTATTTTAACCCGGCAAATATGGGGCTCCACATTACTTTGCCTGATTATATATCCATCCATCCATCCATCCATCAGGCTTTCGAAGTCTACTGCTGGACATAGGCCTCCCCAAGAGAACGCCAAACATGTGTTTCGCTCATATGGGGGTTAGTGCCGTAATCGCCACGCTAGGTAGGCGGGTTGGCGATCGCAGTGAAAGCCGGCCCCACACGCCTTATATAAAAACAGAAATTATCCATATCTTAAACTTTTGACACAGCTTAATTTTTAGCAATACTGCTTTTGATCATACCCCTTTATGTTGTATTTTGTGTACAGTTTAGCATTTGTGCTATTATTGTCTTAGTTACAATGCACCACATACACATATATTTTATGTATAGAGATATATAAAACATAGTTGGTTTAGTTACACATACATTTATAACTCAAAAACGGCTGGACATTTAAGATCTTTGATTTTTTGGATTTGTCTCAGCCCGGAATAGTAGGTATAATCATAAATTTTGTATGGATCGGCGTTTTTGATGGAAATACTGAATAATTTAGCAAATTCAGCTAATAAAACAAAATTGATTGATTTTGAGGAGGCAAGAAGTTCGCCGTATGAGTTAGTATAATATAAAAGCACTTTTATACAACTCACCCAATTTTATATCGTTTGGTATACTCACGAGATATTAACACACGATACTGGTGTCTCCGACATATCCGTCATGGAATCCACAAATACATCCCGAGATACATCCACCGTTAATATAACACTGTCTTCAAATTTTGTTGACGTGCGTGTGTAACTAAATTGAATAAAAAGTTAATAATTTAACATCAGTCATGATAACATATCACGAAAGTTCAAGTAAATAAATATCAGGGGTAAAAGTATTCTATGATAAATATAATGTAGCATAAAACCGTAAAACAAACACACTGGTGATTATTTTCTCAGTTTCAATTCTTTTCATCTGGCTTCTGCTAACAGGATTTTCTCAGTTTATTTATTATTATTATCGAGTTAACAAACGCAATCAAACGTTCTCAAAGACAAAGAGTAAAGTAACTGTAATACTATGGGATGAGAAAGCCCACTTGCGGATAAATTAGCCGTACATTTTGAAGCGCCACCTAGATTTCGGCCCCGCTATTCGCTCTCTATATAGCTATATACATTGCTAACATTGCAATAGTATCTATATATTAAACACAAAGTGAAAAATGTGAAATCGAAAATAACAGTCACGAGCAGGATTCGAACCTGCATCTCCTGGATACTATCCAGATGCTTAAATTCGAATCCTGCTCATGACTGTTATTTTCGATTTCACATTTTTCACTTTGTGTTTAATGTATGTTGCTAAGCATGTCAAATGCTAAAAATATATAAAAAAATATCTAAATAGTATCTATATAGCTATACTGAAATATTTTATATTTGAGGTCTTATAATTAATTACCTTATTACCCATATAATATTTATCCAATAAAGATGGCGTTACTCGACTTCCAAAGAGTAAAGTAGTGCTAAAGAACTCAACTCAATAGATGTCGCTAGTTCCACCTTAAAAATAGCGATCATCGAGGTCTTCCACTCAAACCCGTTGGGGCCTCGGGGTAACTGTTATCTGGGCGTTGGCCCATCTCAGTGGTGGCAACGCCGCCTGCTACGACAGGCGGGTCACTGGGTGGGAACTGAGTTCCGTAGCATCAAATTTAGGGAAGGTCGTCACAGCGCGATCGAGCCCACAGGAAGGTCCCGCGAGGGGCTGGTGCGCTGAACGTACGCGCATCTCGCCGCGGCAGTGGCGGTGCAGTGAGCAGCGCCACAGGCGCTGCGACGGTGGTAGTCGGCTGCAGTACAAGGGCCGCAGAGGATGCGGCTGCGGTTGTAGCGGCGTTTATATCGGCGATGGAGGTCGATGGGGTAGGAGTTCACGTGAGGAGGCTCGCCGCAAAAAACTCTTCACCAGCTCCGATGTCCGGTGGTAAGGCTGTTGCCGTGATCGGGCGACAGTCGTTGCCTGCCCGGCTGCGGCAATAGCATCCAAGCCCGCTCCGAGGGAGGCGCTGGGGTTCGCAACTCGTGAACAGACGAACATCTTTCCTCTGAGTGGGGGAGGAGGGCAATAGCCACTAGGGTGCGGTCCGTGACCCTCCGGCCCAGCCCCGGGGCTTGCCGCTTGTGGCAGACCGGGAACCAGAGACCGAAGGGAGCGAACCAGAGACCGAAGGGAAAAAAAAGTTTTTCTAAACAGCTACCGAGCGTAATGATAGCGCGATTTAAAATTGCCACTAGCGACATCTAGGGCCGATATGTCAAGTAAACGTATTATAAGGAACCATGCCTTCAAAGCTTAGACGAAGAATAATATAGACTCGCTACTATTTTGACATTAAGGATGAAGAAAAGGATGCACATACTAGGTTTTACCAAGAGTGAGAGAGACACAGGTATAAGTATATTTATCCTTTTCGCGTATGCGTCAGTTGTATTTGGACCCAATGAACTGGGTCCAAACAATAAGGCGGCCGACCGTCGCCATCATCAGTATGTAAGCTAATTTTTGTATTGACGTAAAAAAAAACCTTTATTAATCACGTTATATACGCTAATATTACATGTTCTAATACATTTTAAGCAATATATAAGCATAACTGCAATCTCTTTTGTCCTGTCATTCTTTTATCCGGCTAAAACAGGTAGTACATTTTTAGTCAACAAAGTTATAATCATAGTTATCTTTTAAAATTATTCCGGTTATCTATTGCTATCTCGACACTGCATACGCTGATAGCTTGTCTATAAAATCCTTCGTCTAAGCTTCAAAGAGAACTATCCCCCCCCTGCTCAAAGAGTATTGGCGATGCAAAGATTATCCGCGCGCCTCTAGCGGCGAAATTTAGAAGTTGTCTAAGAACGACACTTCTTCACAGTTGAGGTTAAGTTTAAGAGCACAGGACATAACAATAGTACTCCTAGCGGAGAAGCACAGGTGTAGGGAGGGTTAATCAGATGGATCACGACTACGTTACAATACGTTTTCAACTGACACTACATCAGTGTTGCTATCGCAAAAATCTAATCTGGCGTTTGTTATAGCCTGAATTGCCGTAAAGTGGAAATACAAAACAAACTGGATATACGTAAAATTCTAGTTATTTTATAATTTACTATAAAATGTGTATTCCTTGGTCTATTCTCATTTATTTTTCTCTATATGGGTTTTTTATCGGTTCTCTTACTTCAGATTGTTTTCGGATTTTATTCCATATTAGATTCTGCCGTTACTCAGTCCACGCGGGCTTCCAAGCATCAATATATCACTCTACGGCACACTAGTTATTGCTATATAAAAATAGATACTCATCCCACGGGAAGCATTCATTTTCCCGGGATGAGAAGTAGAGCCTATGTTCTTTTTTGGGCTTGAGACTTGTATGCAAAACATGATTGGTTGCTTAGTTACGGCGGCGGCGTGAAAGCGTAGAAACAAACTCAATTTCATATTAACTTCAGTTATCTTTAATATCAGGTTCGTTACCACAGTTTTTAACAATCGGTACGACCTTTTTTTTTTTATATTTTAGGTGGGCAAAAATGTCCTACCGCACACCCCGCTGCCCGGGGAGACAACGGGGTAGTGTGGGGCTCTCACCCACTAAAAACCCACCGTGCGCCCTCACCCGCCCTTGCTACGGCGGATCACGGGAACCGCGTCGTTTCTCCGCGATCCGCAGGCGGCAGCCCCTTCGGGCACCCTCTCTTGTGCGACGCCCCGCGCACTTGGGCGTCACACCTTCGCGGTAGGCTTCCGCGGACGGCAGGGTACTCCCCGACCCCACCGTCCGCAGCCTCGGCTAGGGCGGCATCAGGCGCAGGTAAGCGCGCGCACGCCGCCCCGCGCGCCGGCGGCGAATCGGGTCCGCGAAGGAGGATTCCTCCCGGGCCCTCTCCGCCGCCTCCTTCCGCGAGATGACAGCCTCGCAGAAGGCGGCGACCGCGGTCCAGGCCCTGTCACTGCCAACCATCGCTCGCGCAACGGCCGGCAGCGACAGGTCCACGCCTATGACTGCAGCGAGTTCCCGGCGCTGCACATCCCAGGCCGGGCACGACTCGAGCGTGTGCTGCGCCGAGTCCTCGCCGCAGTCGCAGTGGTGACAGCCTGGGGTCGTCTCCCTCCTAGCGATCGTGTGCAGGTATTTGCCGAAGCAACCGTGCCCCGACAAAACCTGCACCAACCGGAAGGTGAGGACCCCGTGCTGCCGCCCTGCCCATTCTTCCAAGATCGGCTGGAGCGCCCCCACGGTCCAGAGACCAGCCCGGGGCGTCTCCAGCCGAGACCTCCACTTTAGGACGGTGGGGCGGCGGGCATCTTCCCGCCACGCAGAGATTGCGCTTGGCGAGGGGCGGCTGCCCCCCGCCCGCGCCGTCGAGGCCCGCCGATAAACGTCGGCGAGCACTTCCGCCTCCAGATCCCAAGGGGGGGTTCCGGCCAACGCGCAGGCTGCATCGCACGAGACCGTGCGGTACCCGCGTATTGCCCTGACCGCTACGACCCTCTGTGGACGCCACAGAAGGGCCCTATTGCGAGCGGCCAGGGACTCCGCCCACACGGGCGCGCCGTACAGTGCCATTGACCGTACTACCCCCGCGTAGAGTCGTCGACACGCGAGACTCGGTCCGCCCAAATTCGGCATCAGTCGCCCGAGGGCGGACGCCGTGCCGACGAGCTTTGGCGCAAGACGGCGGAAGTGCTCGTCGAAGTGCCACCGTCCATCCAATACCAGGCCCAGGTACTTGATGTGGGCCTGGATTGGAAAGCCCACACCGTTGACCGTTATCGAGGCGCCGGCGGGTGGGCCGCGTCGGGGCCCATGGAAGAGTAGGGCCTCCGACTTTTCAAGGGCCACCCTAAGCCCCAGCGCCTCGATCCGCCTGACCACCTCCGCGGTTCCTGAGGTGGCCAGCGTTGCCGCCTCCTCGAGGGTCCCGCCCCGGGCTGTGACGAGCGTATCGTCTGCGTAGCAAATTACGCCCAGCCCGGGGGGGAGCCGGCCACGGAGGACCCAGTCGTAGCCGATGTCCCACAGGAGCGGCCCTAGAACCGAACCCTGCGGGACGCCGCACGACATAGCCCTCCTTACAACGTCCCCTTCCCGGTCCACGAAGAGGACGCTGCGGCCGTCGAGGTAGTCCGCCACCAGCCGCCTTAGGTAGAGGGGCACTCCATGGTACCGGAGTGCCTCCTTGATGCAGCCGAATGGCAGACTATTGAAGGCGTTGGCGATGTCGAGCGACACCGCCAACAGCACTTCCCTCGAGGTGACGGCCTCCGCAGCCGCGGCCTTCAAGCGCAGGATGGCGTCGACCGTAGACCGACCCGCCCGAAATCCGAACTGGGCATCGGACAGGTCGGGGCCGACCGCACCTAGGTGCCGGACGATGCGGGCAGCGACAACCCGCTCGAGCAGTTTGCCCGCCTCATCCAGCAACACGATGGGCCTGAAGGCCGCGACTGTATTCGGAGACCGTCCCGGCTTCGGCAGGAGCACGAGCTTCCCCTCCTTCCAGCAGTCAGGGAACCGTCCGGACACCAGGCAAGCGTCGAACAGTCCCCTGAGGCGGGGCTCTAGGTGGTCGAGGACCAGGGCCAGCACTCGGGTGGGAACCCCGTCCGGCCCGGGGGCGGCGCTTCTCCGCATACGCGCTGCCGCCGCCCCCATTTCCGTCGTCGTCACGGGCGGTACCTCCCCGTCGTCGGCCTCCCGGTCGTCATCTGGCGGAGCCATGACCGGGGGCGTGTGCACCGCCCGTGAAGGGAATAGTCCCTCAACCACCTCAGAGAGGAAGCCCGGCTGGAGGGTCTCCGTAAGGGGGGGGCCCTGGGCGCGGAGCTTGTTGAGCGCCGCGCGGTACGGGCGTCCCCAGGGGTCACGCTCGAGACCCTCCAGCATCTCCTGCCTTTTCACGTCTTTGGCGCGACAGATGGCCAGCTTTAACGCGGCGCGCGCACTGCTGTACGCCGCATACAGCCGGCCCTCCCGCTCTTCGTCGCGGATTCGGCGACGGCGGCTGCGGGTGTAGGACCTCCGGGCACGAATACAGGCCGCACGGAGGTCCGCCAGCTCCGGGGACCACCAGTAGACCCCCTTCCGTCGGGGCGGGCGCCGCACGCGGGGCATGGCCGCATCGCAGATCTAATCGGTACGACCTACCTTATCTATAAATCCGACAGTTCCACGGACCCTAAAAATTATAGGACAATAACATGCCTGCCTACCTTATATAAGCTCCTCACATCCATTTTGACGGCAAAAATATCTTCACATATTGTGAAAAATTCAATTTTGGCCACGTCTCAAAATGGATGTAGGAGTGGGGAACGTGGAACTAAGGAACTCCTTACCATTGATACGGTCATTAACCAACAGATTCGCCGCAGCCGAAAAGAACTGGCGACAGCCTGGATAGACTATAAAAAAGCTTATGACTCTGTTCCACATACATGGCTCTTGAGCGTACTAGAGTTATATAAAATAGATCCAACTCTACGTACCTTCTTGAAGGCATGTATGAGGCAATGGAGAACGGAGCTTTGCTATCCAGGTTGTCGCTGGCTTCAGGTTGATAGCGGACTCATAAAAATTGAGCGAGGTATATTCCAGGGGGACAGCCTGAATCCATTGTGGTTTTGCCTGGCCCTGAATCCTCTTAGTACTCTACTAGAGAATTCAGAGCTAGGCTATTGGTTGCGGAGAGAGAGTCGGGGCCTATCCCACCTCCTATACATGGATGACTTAAAGTTGTTTGCCCCCACCAAAGATTATTATTATATCTAAGAGCAAGTTGCTGATGGACTTGTAAATAATCGTTTTAATAATTACCCCAACTGATGGCATTACTAAAGGTAACTGAAACTTTTAGTAAATCTATCAGGATGGAGTTTGGTGTGGATAAATGTGCAGTCTTACATGTAAAGAGAGGTGGAGTCGTGGAATCTGAAGGAATGCAACTTTCAGATTTCACACAACTCCGGTCTCTGTCTACTACTGAGGCCTACAAATATCTGGGTATGTCACAGGCTTTATGCATCTCTGAGGCAGACATGAAACAAAAGTTGCAGGAGCGCTTCTTTTGCCGCTTAAGAAAAGTACTTAATAGGCTACTTTCTGGCGGCAATAAGGTGCGCGCCTGTAACAGTTGGGTCATGCCTGTCTTGATGTATTCCTTTGGCATACTCAGATGGACTCAGTCTGAGCTGGACGTCCTTGACAGAAAGGTACGTACACATATGACTACATACCGAATGCACCACCCATGATCATCGGTTATGAGGTTGTATATCCCGCGGAAATGTGGAGGTCGTGGTCTCCTTAATATCAAGACCCTTCATAACCGCGAGGTATACAATCTCCGAGAATATTTTCTCAATACTGACGTGGGAGTGCATCGTGATGTGGTTAGAGTGGACCAAGGACTAACCCCGCTCGGGTTGGCAAAAGAGAACTGGCACAAACCTACGGTACTTAGCACTGAAGACCGTCGGGAGATATGGAGGAGCAAGAAGCTGCATGGGCGTTTTTATCGGGCCTTACACGGCCCTGATATTGACTTTGCTGCATCTATTGCCTGGCTACAATTCAGTGATCTTTTCGGAGAAACTGAAGGTTTTGTCTGTGCAATAATGGACGAAGTGCTGATGATGAATAACTACCGGAAATATATCCTGAAAGATGGTACAGTACACATCTGTCGGGCATGTCACCGACCTGGAGAATCACTCAGGCATCTGGCATATTGTTTCTGGTTGTACTCGACTTGCCAATGGCGATTATTTACGTAGACATAACCAAGTAGCCAGGATTGTCCATCAGCAACTTGCTCTTAGATATAATCTGGTGGAAGCTGAAGTACCGTCCTATAAAAATGTGCCCGACCCAGTTCTCGAAAATTACCGTTCTACGTTGTACTGGGATCGGTCTATCATTACTGAAAGGACTATTATTGCTAATAAGCCCGATATAGTGGTGGTGGACCGATCAGAGCGCCGTGCACTAATTGTCGATGTCACTGTTCCGCATGACGAGAATCTCGTGAAAGCTGAAAAAGAAAAACAAATAAAATTTTTGGATTTAGCTCACGAGATTACCGACATGTGGGATGTTGATTCGACAATTATTGTTCCGATAGTCATATCGGTTAATGGACTGATCGCCAAGAGTCTCGATCAACATCTTAAGAGACTCTCGTTAGACGGCTGGATTAAGGGCTTGATGCAAAAGGCAGTACTCCTCGACACGGCACGTATTGTGAGAAGGTTCCTTTCTCTGGAGCCCTAACCACCGGCAGCTTGGTCCCTGCACCCGATGTCGGTGGTCCACTATTTTATACATTTTTAAATTAATTATATTCTGTTGTGTTTATTTTTTGTTTGTGTTTTTATAGTAGTGATTGTGTGTGAGCTTGTGTATTTTTATAATGTATTTAAAAATGTATGAAATATGTAAGAAAATAAATAAAGTAAATAATAAGTAAATAAAACTTTATACAACTGGATACAACATAAGGTTTGAAGTCTCTGACTTCTGCGCTAGGTTTAGCAAGTCCACACTACCCTGTTCGTTGCCCCGAACGACGGGGTGTGCGGTAGGTAGGTACATTTTTTCCCGCATAAACAAAAAAGTAAAGAATTGGTTTAGCACCTGTGTTACAGAAGCCAGTGCCCTCCTATATTTATGCATAATTGTATTTAGAACATACATTTATAACAATATATAAAAGAATAAAAAAACCCTAAAAAAACTAATTTACAACAATAATGTCATCAAAATCGGTTCAGCCGTTTAGGGGTAGGAGATTCGTTGCATGCACACGTACAGTAGACTTACACAAGCTTTTTCTTATTTCTTATGGTGGCAAAAGTGCCATGGCCCACCACATGGTAAGTGGTAACTGTACTCTGCCACTCATTGATAGAATAACACTAAGGGTACTGCCAAGCTACTGCTCACCATTTTTTCCAGGATTTAAAATAAATAAATAGACAGCTATCTCACACTACTTTACGCTGAGGTGCTTCGTGGACGGTAACACGGTAGTAAGATCCTCTCGAGTGTGTTCTCTCACGTTATACCCAACTCTGACACCCTTTAAACAATGGGTGATGAGTGTGATGACTAGACTGCTTACTCAATCACCTCGTACGACGCCCATAGGAGAAACCCGTGCCCAATAGAGACATACATTTAGTCTTAGATGCTAAAGTAATGTAATCAAGAAGGTTATCAACAATTTTATTACTAAGTAAAAAATGGCACTCGTAAATAAAACTACAAATTAACGATAAATAGAACTACAAATTAACAATAGTTAGTAAACAGTGAATTCTTTGACCTTGAGAAGTAAAGGCCAAAATAAATCTGCCTACAGAACGGGAGGTGTACGTAAAGGTAAAATGATAATTTTCATTACGAATATGATAACACCCATCTATATACCACTGTTATCAAATAATAACTAACTTACCTTTCTATGTCAGTTTCATCAGTTTCCATTAGAACTATTTTTATCAATAACCGTTTTAAATGACTCCACTTATTAAAATTAGAAAACTAATTACTATTATTTTTTATGTTTAAAATGTAATTTACTTATCTCATATCCACAAATCAAGTTATACACGATAATTACGATTGTATTACATTTACATTCATGTAAGCAGGCAATTATGTAACGACGTATCGACTTGACCGAAGCAATAGTGGAGGACGAGATAAGCAGCAATATTGTTTATTTAAAGAACTATGATAAGGTATGAAGGTGAAGTGACCGCAATAATAATTTTCAGCTCTATAGGTATTTTAGATTATAATAGCTTATTTCAAGCTCTACATTACCAGCGTGTAGCGATGGTGTACCTAATAGTTTTGGTAATGTTGTTTAAATGTCGTATTCAAAGAATTGGAGACATATAATTATCGTAAAAGATATCTTTCTACTACAATACAAAACAGCTTTTGTAAGTGTTAAGTAAAGCTTTAGTACTTAAATAATAATGTACAGCCATCGTTGCTTTTGTGTAATTATACATTAAACAATTATACTTACATTTTTCTAGAATTAATCGTTTTCCAGTGTTGTTAATACGTTATTGTATAAAAATACTAATATTACAATGATGAGGCGTCGGTGAAGCCGTGTGGGGCCAGCTTTAGAATTGTCCCACCCCTCTCCACCCATGGGAATTGTAAGAGCCGACTGAGGGAATACCGGGGGAGTGGGCAGCAGCAGTCCCTCGAGTATTAACAACATCCACTGCGATCGCCAACCCGCCTGCCAAGCGTGGCGATTACGGCACTATACCCCCAATTTGGGGAGGCCTATGTCCAGCAGTGGACGTCGAAAGGCTGATGGATGGATGGATGGAAGGGCACTGCCAAATGGCTGTGAACTGTAAAGATCCACCACTACACTTAAGAGTAATGGGAGGTGAGGAGATTAACCTCATTTTCGTCCTTTGATCAATAATATCACACTTAAGTATCTCATCTCAAAAAAAGCGGATGGCTTGTCAACCTTTTCATTTTTTAGTTTAGGTATTCGCGGCGCCTTTAGTGCCTCCCAGTGTTTCGGTTTCAGCTGCAGTTCTGATTCTGAAATGTCTCCGGGATACCACCGCTGACTTTTTTTTAAGCCTACTTGATATTTTTTCAATATGGGGGCACCATTGCAGTTTGTAGTCTATAGTAATGCCCAGGAAAATAGTAAACTCCACAAGGTCTAGCTCTACGCTATTTAATTGAACATTGGTTTCAATTAGTCTTACATTTGGTGTAGTGAATGTAATACATTTAGTTATATCCTCATTTAAAACAAGATTGTTGGTATTAAACCAATGAACCCTTTAGAAAGTGCATTGTTCACAGTGTCATAATTAAGTAATTGTCTTCTAATTTTGAATAATAATGATGTATCACTACGAACAATACAATATTGTGATTGTCCCCTTTATAGGGTAAGTAATTAATCAATACGAGGAACAGAATTGGCCCCAAACTGGAACCCTGTGGTACACCCATCGTCATGGCACCCCCTGTGGCACACCCATCGTGTAACAGTAAAACTCTTTTGTTATTTAATTTTCAGAGACATGCGCCGTGGTATAGTCCCAGCGGGCACCGCCACACTTGATGAGCCGACTTTGAAGAGTAGCCACTGTTGAGCGTATTATTAGCTTCTACGGTTCAGGGGGTGGTTTGTTTAGTTGGCGGTAAAGGGCCAAAAATTGATCACGATCCAACCGATCCTGCTCCAATCTGACCTCGTGTGGAAAGTTAAGCTAAGAAAGTTGCACTATTTTCTTAGTTGAAATAAATGGTTATGATGAAACGGAAAATGTTACATGTATGAAACGGAATGTTTAATGGTGCAACAAGACACAAAATGGCACAGAAGTGTTCATAACGTAGTTATCGGGTGTACATAGTATCTATTATGCCTACATAACTGTAACATCTGAACTTTATATTAGTATATTATAATATTATCTGTGGTTCCATTTAGTACTTGCTACTACCCACTACTAAGTCCTCGTGGTATTGTTTTCTTTTTTGAGCTAATTCAAATTTTTCCATATCAAAATTAGTCCAGCCATTCCGGATATCAGCCAGAACAAACAGACAGACAGATAAAACTTTAAATTGATATTTTTATAGGTAACGTAAATACTTTCATAATTATGAATGTAGGATAGTAAAAGCTGTTATTTAGACATTACAAACAGACACTTCGAATTTATTTATTTATATGGAAAACGACAAATTATAATTCTTTATTTTTTTTTGTGTAATTTTATGACCTGGTTACTAAGACCTTTAGGTCATAATTATAATTCTATGTCAAATTATAGTATTGTTCGTAGTATATCTAAACTAGCGGTTTTATATAAATAATGTATGCTCTTTGCTCTACAATAAGCTATAATGGGTGTGTTCCGATATACACTGGAGCACTGTGATGTTTGACGTCAATTTAGTATACTGCGAAGTCGTTCCTTTAAAGTTAGCTATACTGGTTACTGTTTATAATGGAACGCAGTCCATATTTAGATATTTTTATATATATTTTTAACATTTGACATGCTTAGCACTATACATTAAACACAAAGTGAAAAATGTGTGTCCAAAGACTTATTTTCGATTTCACATTTTTCACTTTGTGTTTAATAATAATGATTTTCAATAGTGCAAGTTGTTATATTTCTGGACGCCGTTGATCACGTGATCAAACCACTGATCGAGAGCACCTTACCTCGAAAACGCCAGTGCTCACAGAACAAAAATGCCGATCATTTATGACGTCATATATTTCCCTAGCATACTGCGGCAGTATACTGTCAGACTGACAGTGTCAGTCTATAAAGGAACGATTTTTCTCCAGTAAGAGCACTGAACAGTGCTCTCAGTGTATTTCGGAACACAGCCTATATGTTAAGTTCTTAGTCTGAGCTCACTGAGCTAAAAAATGGGCGATACAAATCGTATATAGATACGAAATCTGATATTAGTACAATATCTAAAAATCGCTTACTGGCTCTTTCGAAATCTAAGTATTACAATATCAGATTTGCGATGTACTGAATACTCGCTCACTCGTCTGTACCTACGCGATATGATACGCATCGGCCGCATGCGTGTGACAAAGCGCGTAAGATACAAATATTACACTAGTTAGAGCGGTGCAGCAATATTACAATATCAGATTTGCGATGTACTGAATACTCCCTCACTCGTCTGTACCTACGTGATACGATACGCATCGGCCACATGCGTGCGACAAAGCGCGTGAGATACAAATATTACACTAGTTAGAGCGGTACAGTAATATCACAATATCAGATTTTTGATCAGATTTGATATAAATATTATAAATAAGTAATTTTAAATCTTAATACTATGCAAATAAAGCTTACTTTCTGTTAAGTACTAATCATGATATCAATGATGTCTAAAATTTTAATTATTTAGCCTTGAACTTGAGCGAATTTTGGTACTTATGGACCATTATGCACGTAATAGTTGCGTAAGAAAGTTTCATTTCTTTTAATTTCCTTCGCGTTCTAAATTTAGAAAGATTTGTGTATTATGGACGTTGGGGATTGTTTTATTGGATTTTTTAATTAATATGTAGGTAGGTCCACATCCTCACACACTTACAATAAGTTAGTTATTTATTTCTACGCTAGAAATTCCCTAAAAATACTCTAGATATAATTTATATGGCAAAACAACGTTTGCCGGGTCAGCTAGTGATAAATAAATACCGAATTAAACATCTATTATATAAGTACGAGTATATCTACAATACCGAAGTGTATTGAAATCTATGATATTGTCGTATCCTATTTAAAGATGCGCATCGGATTTGATTTCTGAAATCTGAATCTACTCGTATGATGGAAACGCGAACGTAAAATATCTAGATATTAAAATATAAGATTTTGAAATCTGATATTGAAAATCGAAATCTGATTCAGATACGATTCTCAGAAAAAGCGATATGACCCACGCCTACACTGAGCTAGGAAGTTTAAAGTTAATGCCAAGTTAATGCTCTATGATGCTGTCAAGTTGACAAAATGATTTTGACACGTTTGCTTTGTACGTCACGTGACGTCATTATTTAGGAAAACAACAGCAACAGCTGGGCTAACTAAACTAAAATAATTACAAAGTTTGGAACTTGCTTACTAACAATTATTTTATTTTATGAATTTAAAACAAACAACACCAACAAAAAATTGAAAAGACATGGACGTAAGTACTTTTTAACAGATGAGTTTTATATCTTTCACGCAGTAACAGTTATTGTAAATTGAAGTTAATGTGATTTACGAAACTATTATTATATTTTGTAGGAAAGTAACATTCCTATTGACATAAATATTGGTAAGCTGCAAGACTGGTTGGTGAGCCGTCGTCACGTGAATAAAGAATGGCAGAAGAATATCCCAGGTGTGCGAGAAAAGATCAACAACGCTCTGCAGGACATGCCTGCACATGACGATATTGCTAGTTTACTTTCTGGTAGTTACATTAATTATTTTCACTGTTTGAAGATCATTGAAATACTGAAAGAGACTGAAGCAGATAGCAAGAATTTGTTTGGAAGGTAATTAACATGATTTAATGCCTGTGTGGGAATACCGGGAGAGTGGGCAGCAGCACTCCATCAAGTATTAACAACATCCACTGCGACCGCAAACCCGCCTGCCAAGCGTAGCGATTACGGCACTATCCCCACTTGGTACAACAACAAGTGAGTACTCCCACTTGGTACCCAGCCCTACCACCAGTAATGCAATGGGTGATGATTGCATACCTCCCTTAGTCGCCTTGTACGATGCCTATGGGAAAGAATGGGGTGGTGACACTTAGTCCGTTACCACACGGATAAAAACTATTTTAATACTATTGTGGCGATTATGGCATTATCCCCTATGATGGGACCGCTCGTTGTGGCGTTCTCTTGGGGAGGCTTATGTCCAGCAGTGGACGTTAAGAGGCTGATGGATGGATGGATGGATAATACTATTGTCACATTAATTGACTTAAAGAATCTGGGATTGTCAACCCGGACTGATATTTATTGACTTAAAGAATCTGGGATTGTCAACCCGGACTGTTATTTATTGACTTAAAGAATCTGGGATTGTCAACCCGGACTGTTATTTATTAACTTAAAGAATCTGGAATTGTCAACCCGGACTGTTATTTATTGACTTAAAGAATCTGGGATTTCAACACGGGCTGTTATATTTTGTATGTAGATTCTTTGTGTGGATTTTTAGGTATGGATCCCAACGAATGAAAGATTGGCAGGACATAGTGCGGAGTTATGAAAAGGAGAACCTTTATTTAGCTGAAGCAGCTCAGATTCTAGTCAGGAACATCAATTATGAGATCCCAGGTCTGAAGAAGCAGATTGCAAAAGAGGAACTGTTACAAGTGGTTTGTGGAATTACAAATTATGTATACTTTATAAACAATTTTATTAAATACTAGCATTTGCCCACAGCTTTATAATACTATAGATAGATTCTTACAGTATACAATGAGATAAGTATTTGATTTGTATATTGAAATTTCGAAATATACTGTCAAATAGAGTTCTCTAAAATTGACAAAATATAAAACTGTTTAGCCTTAGTAACTAAATGGATAATTTGCTGCATCTATACATATATAATTTTATATGATAAAGGTCTGCAGTTGAGCCGGCATCACAGAAAAACTAGTAAAAATGTATGCAATTTCAATTAAGTAGAGACAATTGGCCCTTCGCTAAACAAAATATATTCATCATTCATTTAATATAAACTTATTATACTTTTGACAGAGAAGTGGGGGAGAGCAGAAATCCCTTCTGCCTCTGTGTCAAAATGTTAATAATTAATAAAGCAACGCAAACAAAGTGGAGGGTCATCAGCTAATAACTACTAAATTTCTTACAGGAATGTGAGAAAAAGCACACAGACTATTTAAAAAATGTGGCTTCAAGCAAGTCAGAGTTTCTGACGCTGTGCAAACAACTTGGTATCCAGGGAGACAGGATTAAGAAAGAGTTGGTAGACCGGCTTCAAGAATTGCCTCAAATTTATCTTAAGGTTTGTGCTAAAGTAAATTTTTTACTAATTTATTTGTCTTAAACTTGGTTTATGTTGGCAAAATCAACAATTCATTCTGATATCAAGCAACAATATCTAATAAACAATATCTGGATAACAGAAAATCAATAATATGCGAGAGATTTATGTTTAAAAGAGTAGTGGTTTTATTAAACCACTTCCAGTACTTAGTGTGTTTGATACCCACAAAGCACTTTGTATGATTCCAATGGTTGTTCTCAATCTGTCTGAAGTCCCCTGCAATGTAGGTACCTATTTGCTAGTATAGGGGCCTTTACAAACATACAATTAATGAGTTACTATAATTTTTTTGAGCACCTTGCAAAGGAATAATCCTCGTATTGCTGGAGATTTTAAAACCATACAATTTCATAGACACAAATTAAACCCAGACTCAGAACAACCATTTTTGGATCACACAAAGAGTTGTCCTGTGCGGGAATCAAACCTACAACACTGCGAAAGGCCGGTATCTAAACCACTATGCCATATGTGCAGTCATTATACAATTAGTAATATATGTTTTTAGAAAATAAAACATTCTGTGGAAGAAGTTTAATTTCTTAAAGACCATAAGGTTTATCATGAATCTCACTGGGCACTTCTAGTAATTTTAATTGTAGTTGATAAATACTTCCATCCGTCCATCCATCAGCCTTTTAATGTCTACTGCTGGACATAGGCCTCCCGCCACGCTTGGCAGGCGGGTTGGCGGTCGCAGTGGATGCTGTTAATACTCGAGGGAGTGCTGCTGCCCACTCTCCCGGTATTCCCTCAGTCGGCTCTTACGACTCCCATTGGTGGAGAGGGGTGAGACAATTCTAAAGCCGGCCCCACACGGCATTATAAATACTTGGCTTGAGTACTTTATCACATTTTGCCCAGAAAATCTGGAATACAACAGGTCTATCAAGTTAAGTTTTTTTATACTATGTGTGGAAAACAAGCATGGTAACCCTTTACCATCATGTGGCTCACATGTACCACCTCCAAGTAAAGGGTTAGGAGGTGGATAGGTAGTATAAGGAAAGGATAAGTAAGATACTGTGGAGTACGTTTTTCCAATTTTGATTACAATCAGCCTCTAATATTATCACTCAATAATTTATCTCAATCCTCTTACAGATAGGCAAATCTCTAAAGCCTTTGTTACCAGCAATAAATCTGTATACTGCATTCACTAAGTATATTCTAGGAGAAAAGGCCTCAGAAGTACTACCATTATTACAATATATTGTGGAGCATGGCGACACCACTGTGTACGAGTGGAGTTATGGGGAACCCCCACTCAGCATTGAACCTGATCCCATACATATTGAGTTGGATGATGATGAGCAAGGAGCTGGTGACCAGGTTTGTGAACTGAAACGTAATGTTTTACTTATTTATAGTGTCCAAAAAAATCTCCTTTCCACAATAACCGAACAGTTCGGGGCAACGAACAGAGTAGTGTGGGGCCCTCACCCACTAAATAAACCAGTCGTGTGTCCTCTCCGCCTTTATTGGCGGGCCACTGGAACTATGTTACGTTGTTTCAGTGGTAAGCAATGATAACCTTTTTCTTTTTTTGTTTAGGCGGGAAAAAATTTACCTATCCGCACACCCCGTCGTTCGGGGCAACGAACAGGGTAGTGTGGGGCCCTTACCCACTAAAGAAATCCGCCGTGTGCCGTCTCTCTGCCTTTATTGGCGGGCCACTGGAACTATGTTACATTCCTTCGGTGGTTCGCCGGCGGCTTACCCTTTCGGGTACCCTCTACTGAGCGACGCACCCACACACGGAGCATCGCACCTTCGCGGGAGGCCTTGCGGGTGGCGGACGTTCCCTGGTCCAACCACCCGCAGCCTTAGCTAGGGCGGCATTAGGCGCAAATACTCACGCCTGCGCCGCCCCAGTCGCTGGCGGCGGTTCGGGTCTGCGGAAGGATCAGCCTCCCTGATCCTCTCCGCCGCTTCCTTCCGCGAGATGACCTCGTTGCAGAAGGCAGCGACCGCGGCCCAATTCCTGTCGCTGCCAAGCATCGCTCTAACGACGCTCGGCAGCGAGAGGTCCCCCCCTATTGCCGCGACGAGATCACGGCGCTGCCCTTCCCAAGCCGGGCACGACTCGAGCGTGTGCTGCGCCGTGTCCTCGTCGCAGCCACAATGGTGACAGCCCGGAGTCGCTTCCCTCCATGCAACTATGTGCAGATATCTGCCGAAGCAACCGTGCCCCGACAGCACCCGCACCAGTCGGAAGGTAAGGACTCCGTGCCGTCGCCCCGCCCACTCCTCCAGCACAGGAGCTGGAGCGCCCCTACGGTCCAGAGACCGGCTCGGGGCGCTTCCAGCCGGGTCCTCCATCTGGCCATGGCAGCTCGGCGGGCATCGCCATGCCACCTGGCCACCTCCCTGGGAAGCAATGATAGCCTAGTACATGGGTCGGCAACCAGCGGCTCGCGAGCCAGATGCGGCTCTTTGGATGTGAAGCTGCGGCTCCTTAGTTCCATACGCAAATATAATTTATTTTATAAAAAAAAAGCATTTAAAAATCGTACTGAATCGATTAAAGAAGAAAAAAATTTCTTATGAATAAATAGATTAGTTTTTTTCATCAAAAAAAGTTTACTTATGCAAGTAGGTACTATTAATTGTTGGCATGAAGAAATTTTATGACTCTTTAAAAACTGGTATTTTGTAAATTGTAATTATTGACTCTTCCGACTCAAAAGGTTGCCGACCCCTGGCCTAGTAAACACCCCAACTCTCAAGTCACCAAGACTCCCAAGCAGGTCATGAGTTCAATCCCCAAGGGCTCATCTGTATTTTCCCTATTTACTATAATGTGTTTTGTTGTCATTTGTTTACTTTTTTACTCTATGCCTTAAAAAGGGAAAACACATGGAGCCTTAGGCCTGAACTATCATGAACATCTTGTCAGTATCCTCAAGTAACCTGGGGGGTTAGAATGTATCTCACTCAATTGTATCGACATCGCATCGTGTCATTGTGATTGGTTGAGAGATCAATGTGATTGGCCGAGGGATTATTAGGACATCACGCGTCGATTTCTCTACCTTCACAAGCGAGACGATACGATGTCGATACGATTTAGTGAGATACATTCTATGGTCCCTGTTCCTGACATTACAATATCATTATTCCTTTGGTCCAATATCAGATCGCAGTTGCTTTATAGAAAACAATATTTTGAAATTTACTGGCAAAGTTGAATAACTAACTATAACAGCCTTTTTGAAATAAAACTACGTTTACAGAATCTATCGCGTTTACTTGATTTTACTACTATCCCGACGTTTCTAATAACCAAGATTGTTTTCTTACTGGTAGTAATTGGTAGTGTATGGTAGAATTTTTGAGCACTAAATAAAAACAAAAAAAATAATTTTAGTTTAAAGAGGAGTATTATACTCATTTTAATATACTAACTTAAAGTCTCATACATTGTAAGCATACAAATTTTGAAGTAAATATTTTAATTGTGTTTCTAAACATTAGATTAGGTGAGTTAAAATAAATAAACCAAAAATTTTGTAAAATCATATACTGTGGGTAGATGAGACCGTTGAAATAACATATCAGCCTTAGACGTCTATCATCTAAGTCCACCCGTGATCATGAATGCTGTAAAGTATTCAAAACGTCGGGATAGTAGTAAAATCAAGTAAACGCGATAGATTCCGTAAACGTAGTTTTATATCAAAATGTGTAACATTCGCGTAAATATCAGAAAGTATTATACAACAGCCTTATTGATTAATTGTTAAAATCGGTTTACTCCAACCGCACTTTTAATTTTTTTTATCCAGCCGCATTTTTCCGGGACTCCGGAGGGATCAATGACCGGCTGAATGATCTATATGCTTTCTTACTTTTAACAACTCGCGCTTTCTACTTAAGAACCATGTAGTTGTTGTAGCAGCAACCATCGGCGAACTAATTAGTAGTTTTTTTTACAATTCCAGATAGATTTTGGAGAGGGCAATACCATAGATTTCGGTGCCATAGACGTGGATGGTGATATAGATTTTGGGGATGGCGATGCAGGCGCTGAGATTGACTGGGGCAATATAGATGTTGCATCCACCGAAAATATTGTGAGTAAATTGCTGAAATGGTAACCGTTATTTTACAGGGTAGATCAATTGATGCGACTGACCTGCAAACCCTAGTCGACGTAATGACAGAAGATTGTAAGAAAAGGGGCCTGCGTGTGAATGTGAGCAAAACCAAAATCATGGTTTTTGAAAGAGGTGAAGCCAGAACAGATCTCAGAGTATTAGTTGATAATAGTGTGCTAGAACAAGTAGATGAATTTGTATATCTTGGATGTGGATTCAGTCGGGATGGAAGATACACCACTGATATAGAGAGAAGAGTAAATGCAGGAAATAGAGTGAACGAAGCATTGGGACAACTTCTCGGCAGCCATCACCTCAGGCAGAAGGCACGTGTCGCAATACACAAGGCAGTGCTTGTCCCAACGTAACTATATGAAAACGAGAGTTGGGTATGCAAAAAGGAGTATGAGAGTGAAATCAATGCAATTTCATACCTCTACTCTCTTTCGAGAGTATTGGTGTAAATATGCGAAAGGGAATACTCCGATGGTTCGGACATGTGGAAAGAATGCCGGACGAGCGACTGGTTAAGAAGATATACAATGCGGAAGTAGAAGGATATAGGTACAGGGGGAGACCGAGACTCACCTACCTAGACCAAATCGGTCATGTATTGAAGGAACGTAGAGTCGCGAGTCTACGAATCTGGCAAGCGTGTATGAAGAGAATTATGATTGTTGAGCAAACGAGAGACGTATGCAAGAATAAAGCCTTTTGGCACTCTTTTCTCTGCCTAGCCCGCAAGGGAGATGGCGTGATGATAAGTAAGTAAGTAAAAACGATACATTTACTGACTACTAGTAATTTTGTAATGCCCACGACTTTTTGCCTGCATTTATCGAAAATATTGAATACATTAAGTAACGTGACCCTTCAGAAAAATACGAGCTGTGTCTCTCTCCACCTGATCACACCAGAGAGAGTACACTTGTATCAATGTACGTTGTACACAACAACGTCGTTTACCACACTAACCTTTTGGGTGAGCATAGTTTTCTATGAGAGTATACTTATGATGGGATGTTGTACTATATGGGTGGCAAACATTACTGCCTCGGTGGTGCAGCGGTAGTGTGTGCGACTGCTGATCATGAGGGCTCGGGTTCGATCCCCGAGCCAGGTAGTGTTATTGAGCTTTTTCCTAAAAAGAAAATTCTCACTAGCAGCTCGGAGTTTGTAAATGTGCCCAGTAGAGCGAACCGTGGGTGTGTAATACATCTCTGCCTACCCCTTCGGGGAAACAGGCGTGATGCTGTTTTTTATGGGTTGCATTAAGCGCATATGGTTAACCTCATGGTGAGCAGCTATGGTATTCTGTGGATAATAAATTGGTGGAGAGAAGGAGGAATGGATACTCTCTGGCGCTTCATTACTGCTCTAATAGACTTTAGTCAATTATCACGTTGATGTAACAAAAATCTCATGTTCATAGTTTGTCTACAGGACTTATCTGCAGATCTAAGCCATGTGTCACTCGAGGAGTCAGGCATAGTGGTGGAGGATCAGGGCGTGTGTGGTGGAGTGGCCAGAGGGAAGGATGCTCTTACACTCCTCGACAACCCATCTACTAGGAACCAGATTATCGACCAGCTTGTTGAGGTCCGTTTTAGCAATTATGTTGTTTGCACATGACTCACCAAACTGATGTGGCTATGGGCTGGCCATATACACCGAAGGACTGAACATCGCTAGAGTACCAAAGTCCCGTGTGGTGACGGACTAAGAATACAAGTATAACCACCTCATTCTTTCCCGCAGGTGTCGTACAAGACGACTAAGGGAAGTAAGCAATTATCACCCATTGCATTACTGGTGGTAGCTGTAGTGGCTGGGTACCAAGTGAGAGTACTCTCTTGCTATCGGGCCCGAACGGGTCGATACCACCATCTCTTGTGTGACTGGTCGTGAAGCACGGCAGTGTGTTTTGGCAGTAGTAGAAGATAGCCGTTTATTCTTTAATTTCATATCTTAGAAATGAAATGAAAGCGGCTGCGGCTTGACAATACTCTCGGCATAGTTGAGTCCATGAGTGACGGTTACCACTTACCATCAGATAGACCGTGGCTAGTCTGCCATCATTAGGCATAAAAAAAGGCTTTGGTGGATACCATATGGCTCAGTTCGTTTCGATATCTAAATAGAAATACAAAGGTAGCATATTCAGGTCTTCCATACACCATTTGCTCTAGCTCAGTAGTAGTTAACAGCAGGCTTACCACGAACTCTTATTGCAATCCAGTTTAGGACCCAAACTGAACTGAATCACAATTTCGTACCATGACGTGTCAAAGACGCAATCTTTAGTTTTTTGCCGAATCAGGGGGATTAGGCAGAATCTCATATCTCACATGTCGATTGTATCGTGATCACTGTGGTTGGTTGAGAGATCACCGTGATTGGCCAACGGATTATTGCGGCATCACGCGTCGGTTTCTCAACCAATCACAGTGATCACGATACGATCGACATGTGTGATATGAGATTCCGTCTAACCCCCCAGCACATAATCTGAATCGCAAACATGACATCTTTGTATTGAAATTCGTACCATGAACTTATTGGACAACCTAAACAAGATCGCTCAAGTAGACATCATGGTACGAAATACAACAACACACCTATTTTGAATTGCGTCCGAATTAAATTGCTAGCTAAGAGTTCATAGTAGGCCTGCAGGTCTTACCAATAGACTACCATTATCTGTAATTTTCTTTTTTTAATATTGTGAAGCTTCTTATTGTTCAGCAGTGACGGTATTAGTAAAACTAATGACTTCAAAGACAGTGGTATCAAGTTTGACCCCGTCTGAGGTCTTCACGTCACACACCGATTACTATTGTGTGTATCTGTTTACAAATTATTCACTGCTTGTTGAAGCGAAACGTCGTGAAATAATTTTAAAGTTTGAAGATTTACTCTACGGCTCTTGAAGTCTGCCAACTCGCACTGGGTTAGCTTGGTGGTCTACAGTAAAACCTAAATCCCTCTTTTGCCCAACAACGGGACAATATCGGATTGGAAAAAGAGTATCTGATTCTATCATGTATTGAAGGAAGGTGGAGTCAGGAGTCTCCGAAACCGTCGAGCGTGTATGAAGAGAATTTATTATGAATAACATCTGTAAACTGCATTTTCAGCTGGAATCTTTCCTCAAGATGCGTCTCTACGAGACAAACACATCTGGAGACAGCTACAGCTTCAGTCTGCTACAACAGCTGCCCACAGAGAGCACCGCGGCCCTCACCGCCATGTTGGATGCAGTTCAGGTCGCGGCGTCCAGCCTTACTGCGCCTGAGATCAACCACTTACATAACGTCAAACATTCACCGAGGTTAGCCGCAATATTGACTAAAATTTTTGTTTTATGAAAATAAAAGAGTTTTTTTATCCGAATTCAAAAAAGGAGGTTATCAATTCGATACGTGTGTATGTATTATTGGAACCAAACAATTCTCAAGGATCAAATTAAAATCTAAAGTCCAGGGGCCTTATTCATGGAAACTAACACAGTGCTATAGCACTAATTTAGGTAAAACACTGTTTTGTCCCTTTTCAACAAAGTGCATTGAAAATTTTACAGAAAGTGACAAAACAACTGTCAGCTTAAACAGTGTTTTAAATCAGTTTTATTTTATAATGAATAAGGCGGTAAGTCTTTAATAAAACAGAAAAGGGAAAATATGGTGGTCTTTCTCATAGACCAAATTATTAGGCTGTTACTCTCTGATGGTTCGATTCCTCTATCAGATACGTGGACATGCTGACTGCGCAGTTGAAACAGAAGCTAACGTTATGCGACAAGCTGTCCCGGCTGGCAGAGCGCGCGGGCGAGCGACGAGCCGCGGCCTTCAACTGTGCCGCCGAGCTGCGGCCCGTGCTCACCAGGATCATCGACAGGACCAGGGAACTGCAGGCACAGGTCACCATCAATACTATTTCTTGTTCATTGCATTAACAAACCTCTGCTCCCCGATACTGTCATTGTCGTAGAGAGAAAGCAGCGCTACCTAGTTATAAAACTGAGTACCGAGTCGATATTTTTAATAAAAATATTTATTGGCTATTATGACATTTATACATATTTGTTGAGCATTCGACATGCCTAGCCGTATAAGTTAACATAAAGTGTCAAAATGTGAAATCGAAAATTACATTATCCTGCTCGTGAATGTTATTTTCGATTTCACATTTTCACAGGATACTCCTGTACCCAGGGAACAAACTATCTGTGTGCCAAAGGCTTACAAACTGTGCGTTCCAGTTTAATTTTCGGCTAGATCTTTATACAATTTATGAAAAATCAGGATAAATCACAGAAATACAAGTAAACAATATTCATAACGCGTAATTATGGTGGAGAATAATATATTAAAATTAAAAGGTCTATAAAATGGCAACATTCGAAATGCTCCGTACCACTTCAGTATACGTTCAGAAATCACAAAATTTTGATGTAGTATAGATTTACACCATGTAACATTTTATGAAATTTCCCTATATTATTGAATTTAAAAAAAAAAACTATTTTATGCTGTACAATATAACTTGTTCTTTTCACTAATAGTATGAACAGGAATTTGTAAATAACTTAAAAATACTAGTGTTTCAGAACGCGTATTTGTGTGACATGTCAAATGTGACAGATTGACCTCCCAGATTTCAATGTCTTTTCTTTTTGATGTAAGGACGTTGTCAAAGAGGTTAAATACGCCATTTTATATTAACTGTTTCAGAAGTAAAGTGTGAATCATAATTATTTCACAAATGTTTTGTACCAAATCTACAAATACCTGGTAAATTTCTGAAACAACTTTCATCGGAGTATGTTTACACTACATACCTACCATAGATATATAATAAAATTGTGTCAGAGATTTAAAATTTTATATTCTATTCCAGATTGAGAGCGACATTTCTAAGAAGTATAAAGGCAGGCCGGTGAACATCATAGGTGGGGTGAAGTTCTTATAGAACCATAAATATAACTGTTTATATATAAATATAGAATTGTATATTGCCTCTGTTGTTGGAAACTCTTGAAATAATAAATATATTATATTTTAATACACCTTATTTATTATTTTGGTTATTAAACCTTTTCCGATTTTGTTGTTACAATGGAACCTTTAAATTATAATATTGACTTGAGTTGTATGTATCTCATAGCCGTTATAATTTGAGAAGATTAATTGAATCCAAATAAGAAATTTGAGAGGTGTTTTTATAAACTATTATACAACATTGCACATTGAAATATTATAGATGGATGCCAGGTATAGTTTAAAAATAAGTTCACAAAAGTCATCTTACTTATGATACCGAGAGTGACAGTACAACAACAGTAACAGTATATGTATTATATCCGTGATCTGGTACCCATAGCACAAGCGTTAAGCTTAGTTTGGGACCGAAGGACGTTGTGTGAAAATGTCCGTGAATATTTATTTATTTATAGTAATGAATGAATAAATAATCAAGCCAAAATAAATAGGCTACTATCGATTTAAAATAAAAAAATATTGTTATTATTATAAATCTATTTTTTTTAGAGACAACTCCTTGTTTTAGAGGAAAATCCCTTTATCATGGGGCGCGAATATTTAAATTTACGGATAGTACACATTATATCCAGGCTCAGAACAACCATTTGTGCTTCACACGAAAAATTGCACTGCACGAACAGGGTCGTGTGTGTGACTGCACGGATGGCGGCACTCCGCCATCCGTGCAGTCACACACACAACACCGTCACCGGTATCTAATTCACTGATTAGATACCGGTTTCCGTCCGAGTGTTGTGGATTCGATTCCCACACATGACAACTCTGTGTGATCCACAAACGGTTGTTCTAAGGCGGAGAGACTGCACACTGTGGGTTTATTTAGTGGGCCCCACACTACCCTGTACGTTGCCCTGAACGAAGGGGTGTGCGGTTAGGTAATTTTTTTCCCGTTCGTGTGCCGTCTCTCCGTCTGTACTGGCGGACCACTGGAACTGGAAAACATTACTTCGGTGGTTGTCTAAATCACTCTGCCATCTGTGTATTGTCTATTCGCGACACTGAACTCTGCTTATACGACGCTTCGAAGTTTGTTTTCGTTCACATACAACTTATACGGCCCATGTATTCTCACTTAATGTGAGGTGGTGCCGCTGATTCCCTTTGTATTTGTTTAATTCATAATATAAGCAGTGATGGCCTAGCGGTAAAACCGCACCGACGCAGTACAAATATCCGTCTTCATCACAAAAATAATTGAGGAAAATTATTTCAATTTACTCAGGAGAGTGGGTATCGAACCCACGACCTCGTGCACGTAAGTCGGTTACACTGCCGACTACGCCACACGTTATTAGCATTTACAGGATGAAAAGCTTTTAAGAGCGTATCTAGTTTTTATTGACTATGGTGGCAGATGAGCAAGAGTCTATCTGATGGTAAGTAGTAACCGCTGGTTATGGACATAGCAGAACCAAGAATACTGCCAAGCCGCTGCTCGCTATTTCATTTTGCGGATGAATGAATGACGCATATCACACTGAGGTGTTTCACGGTCTGTTTCATGCGAGATGGTGGTGCTTGGGTCAGATAAAGCAATCCCACTTGTACGTATCCCAATCTACCACTAGTAATGCAATGGAGGATGTTTACTCCTCTAAGCTGAGCGTCCACTAGTCCGCACCGGCCACACAGCACGCACGACACGCAATGGATTTTTGTTCTCTTTGTATGAATTTGTATAGAACTGCGTCCACTATCCGTAACGCCCGCAATTCCGTTCCGCCGTTGAAATCGTTGCGTGTCGTGCGTGCATTGCGGCCGATGTGGACCAGTAGACGATTAGCTTTAGTTGCCTCGTACGACACCTGGTAGCGAGGGGGTATTCTTAGCCAGTCGCCAGACGGATTCAAATTCTTTTTAACTTATTGTAGCCATTACATTAGATATGCAGTGATAGCCTAGTGGTAAAGCCAAGGACTGCAAAGACAGTGGTATCGAGTTCAATCCCGAGTTCAATCCGGTTCAGACCTCATATGGCACACACCTCTGAATTTTCAAGATTTTTGGAAATGCTGTGTGTATTTGTGTACAATTTATCACTGCTCGGAGAAGGAAAACATCGTGAGGAAACTTGTATGCCTGAGAGATATTCTCGATGTCTTGTGAAGTCTGCCAACGCGCATTGGGCCAGCGTGGTGGACTATAGCCTAATCCCTCTCACAAAATAACCTATGAGCTTTTTGCAGATGTCAACATTGCCTAATAGTCTATGTTTCATCCTTTCGGCCTTCTAAACACTGATCATAACCATTAGTAAGTACGAGTATGTAATCGTTGTAGAATTTTGTGGACGAAATCTTGTTTTATGAGAGCGTGTTGTTTCTATAAGTAATCTTTTATGACACTCGTGGGAAGCAAACTTTTACATTTTAGAAGAGACTTCTTCGCAATGTTGTTTCGAAAACATTCGTGTCACTTCATATTTGTTTTAGGACACTCTGAATGTGGAATTACTACACCGATTTTGATGTAACGAGACCTCGCTTCAAGTGTCATTCGCAATGTTTATTTAACTATGAACGTCTTGCCTAATAATAACTGCATAAGTAAATACGCCATAATTTCAACGTACGATTTACGAAATTTTTGATTTTGGTGTCATTATGATTTTAATCTGCAGGTATATTTTAAATCAGCTCTGTGATACAAAGGTACAAAATCTACAATTGGATTCAGAACTGATTACTCTTAGAGTGCATATTGCTGCCACTACTAGTACTAAGCACGGGTCTGCCCGCAGAATTAAAGGAACTCTGGCTATGTAATTGTCACAGAACAATTTTAACCTTTGTCGACAATGCCGCCTGTTAATGTGACACATATTTTTAAAATTAATTTTTTTCTGCTTTTAGTACCCTTTTATTAACTTCGCCTGGATGTGTTTATGTATGTAACGGAATCTTTGACGTGATTTGGAGTCACTTCAAAATCTCGGATAGGTAGGTAGGTACTGAAACATTGCACGCTTATCAAGGACCGACGACAATACAAGAATATGAGAATTTGTTCATGATTTTTACTACAAACCATCACACTTTAACATAAAACAGGAATGGGGTATTTTAAATAGATGCACTTTTGATCCTGTTTTGAGACTAAAAAATAAGAAAATAAATTATAGTTTGAAGAACTAAAAAAACACGCTAAATATGAACTAAAAGATAAAATAAATAAAAAAAAAAACAGCATCACGTCTGTGTTCCCCAAAGGGGTAGGCAGAGGTGTATTTACGCACCTACGACTCGCCAGTTATGTTTGAGTCCCACGTAATAGGGGTCGAGCCTATTGACGTCTACTTTTATAAACATTACATTTCCAAACTCCGGGCTGCTACTGAGAATTTTTCTTTTTAGGAAAAAGCTCAATAACATTGCCCGACCCGGGGATCGAAACCGAGAGCTCATGAATAGCAGTCGCATACACTACCGCTACACTAAGATAAAATATAATATCATAATTGATACCAATGATTGTAAAAGAGTGTGGGATGCTTGACATCACACAGGTTAATAAGATTATAGTAAAAAGCACTCCACTCTTTTAAAATCATTAGTACCTATTAATTATAATATTAAATTTTATCTGAACAAATCATTTGTGAAAATATGGAACATGAGATACAACCCAAAGACTAGTTGTGTGAACCGCAGCCAAACGCTAGTGCGTTTTATAGTTCACAAACCGGCGAGAAAGTCATTTAAGCGAGCAAGTTTTATAATGTTTTTCTTAAAATACGTAGGATTTTTGTTTTGCATGTAGTGGCAGACGAGCCATGGTCCATCTGATGGTAAATGGTGACCGTTGCCCATAGACTCGACTATATCGAGAGTATTGTCAAGCAGCTGCTCACCGATTCATTTCAGAGATATGAAATTAAATATAACGGCTATCTC
This sequence comes from Leucoma salicis, assembly GCA_948253155.1. Taxonomy (NCBI): domain Eukaryota; kingdom Metazoa; phylum Arthropoda; class Insecta; order Lepidoptera; family Erebidae; genus Leucoma; species Leucoma salicis. Next base: position 22,300,430 of record OX411814.1, on the reverse strand, counting down.
CTGCTACAGCCAAAACGAAACGATGTGCTTCATGGCCGGTCACACGGGAGATGGTGGTAACAACCCGCTCGGGCACGATACCAAGTGAGTACTCCCACTTGGTACTCAGCCCTACCACCAGTCATGCAATGGATGATAATTGCTTACTTCCCTTAAGCGCCTCATACGACACCCGTGGGAAAGAATGGGGTGGTGACACTTGTATTCTTAGTCCGTCACCACACGGACATCATTTATCATTTTAAAGTCAGAGGTGAGCATCTCTTACAATGTGGACCTCAAACTGAATATCAAACTTTATCTTTGCTTAGTAATCCTCGGTTTCGGCGTTTAAGCCATCGCTGTCTTAATTATTACCGCCGATAGCTATCTATCTTTCTACGAAAAGAAATACTCGTAGTTTTGTTACAAATTTTCCTATCTTGCTCTTACTTGATTTACTCCTTTAGAAGCCTTTTACGACACCCTCGCATTGATGTATATTTTATAAACATATTATTTGAATATTAGTAATAGTCCATCAGTGATGGACTATCTTTACTGTCAGTTATTTTCATAAGGAAATAGAGCGTAATCAAGGAGATATTGTAGGCGTAGCTTTGAATAAGCTTCGATAAAATGAAGGGTAAATACGCCTATTCTTAACCAATCATCTAGAAAAGGTAGAGTTTAATATTAAGATCAATGGTTTATAAATAAACACACTGTTTTGATTTTCGGTATCAATCCCATATTCATGGCTTGTATGCTGATAATATATGTTGAACTCATTTCTTATGTTGTTAAATGTCAGTACTTTTTAATTTACGTTTGATTGGACTATAGATTTAATAAAGGAAAAAATAGCGGTCGGATATTCTTTTATTTAGATTAGAAAATAGTTTTGTCTTAATTTAAAAATTTCAGCCGACTTTAAGAGAATAGCCACAGGGATATTATCTACTTAGATACTACTGAAGTAATGTCACAGTTACAGTCCGCCAGAATATGTTGAAGAGATGGTGCACGACGGGTCTATTTAGTGGGCGAGGGGCCCGTACTACCCTGTTAGTTCCCCCGAAAGACGGGTTGTGCGGTAATGTACCTAACATTTAGTACATACATTATCCATCCATCCATCCATCAGCCTTTCGACGTCCACTGCTGGACATAGGCCTCCCCAAGAGAACGCCACAACGAGCGGTCCCGTCATGTGGGATAATGCCGTAATCGCCACGCTTGGCAGGCGGGTTGGCGATCGCAGTGGACGTTGTTAATACTCGAGGGAGTACTGCTGCCCACTCCCCCGGTATTCCCTCAGTCGGCTCTTACGACTCCCGTGGGTGGAGAGGGGTGGAACAATTCTAAAGCCGGCCCCACACGGCCAAGTACATACATTATGTCTATCATTTACAACAGCTCTTGAGGTACGTTGTATTGATTGTTCTTATCACAAGGAATTAATTATTCTCGTTAGTCTAAATCCTTCTCCACTCCTCCTTTCCATTGGAAGGGATACTGTCCCACTATATTATACCAGATATTGGCCAGATGGTTTGGAATGTAAGGTATACATCCTTACCTTCTTTAAGGTCCATATAAGTCCAAGGGAAGGGAAATTAGCTTACTCACTATTAGCAAAGTTAGATGGATTGACACACAAGGAATATCCTATTTCTTTACGTCTCATATACGAGTAAGTTCGATAAAATTCCTCTATACAAACAGCAACAAGAAGAACACTACAACGAGCGGTTCTGTGTCAATTATATCCAGACCAGATCGTCGATCTTTTTGGTGTGGAGCCTTCCTACGATGATTCCATTCGTGGTGGCTTTAGCGATTATCGGTTCTTAGCTTAATAATTTTTCGATTTCCGTATTTATGGTTAGTGTAAAAATGCGATGCAGTATTAAAACACAAAAGGATTACGTCCAGGAAAACGAACATTGAATTTGAGGCAAATATTTTTCTTTTATTTTTGAGGGATATACAATTTTAAGTATTGTTTTTGGATTCGCATCATGGTCTTTTTTGTTCATGTCTTCTATCTACATTTTCTGATCCAAGTAAGAACTTTCACTATCTATTTACTAGTAAGTAGGTACTGAGCCGTACCGCTAGTGAAATATACCTACTTATCTGCGCTATCTAATTATGATGAAATATACATGAGAGTGAACGAACAGGGTTAGGTATACTTTATGACACTTTTAATTTGTACGTGTAGTTGAAACTTAGTAATTAACATTTCACGTGTTAACAAGGTTACTTCATTAAGACCATTTTTGTGTTTATTTATTACGAATGTGAAAGTTTAAAATATATATACATTTACTAGATCACAAAGTACAAAAATGCGATATCGAAGCATATCTACGTAATGATAGTTTTACGGTCTAGTTATTATGACGTAGAATATAGTGATAGCTTAGTGGTAAAACCAAGGAGTGGAAAGACAGTGGCATGGAGTGCGACCCCAGTCCAAAGCCCAAAAACCCACACGACACACACCTTTGATTTTTCGAAATTATGTGTGTATTTGTAGTTATCACTGCTCGCTGAACGAAAACATCGTGAAAACCGAAAAGAACTGAGATGTACTCGTATTCTCGACGGCCTGTAAATTTTACTAATTCGCACTGGGCCAGCGTTTTCATTACTGCCAAATTCCTTCCCACTCTAAGAGGAGCGAAAACTCGTGCTCAACAGGAATGGGTTAAGAAAAATACACTGTTTTAATATTTTTAAGCATTTGAACATGCTTAACAATGATTAACAATCATGCACATGCTTAACAATATGTATTGTTCAAAAAATGCACTTTTATTCCGATTATTTGCCCTAGATTCTTGAAGTTACAAATGCATGGGCCAAATTCTTAGGGAGCAAATTGAGTAGATAGTCATAAAAATAAAAATCAGTTTTGTTTATTTACAAGTTTCAATGTCTTATACTTAATATAACCTACATACCTATGTGTTAAAGGTAACAATATTTTCATACTCTATATATTCCATAGGAATGGCATAATAATGGGTAAAATAATTACAATAACTACGGTACGTTTGTACTTTGAACGGTATTATACTTAAATGTCTATTGATCACATATTAGTTTCACCTTATAATTAAAAACTGTTACTAAACTCTACATTTTTCTCTCATGTTTAAGTTTTTGCCGCCCTTGGAAAATTGCCGGGCTAGCTACTAAACAATAGTGTAAATCCGATATATATTCTCTACAAATTACATCTACACTATTATAAAGCTGTAACAGAGCTGTGTCTGTACATTTGAGAGATTTTAGAAAAAAATACTTTATTAAGCTATACAGGCGCGTCTAAACACAAAACATTATTTTTAGATTTTTTGTCTGTTTATCTGTTTGTTTGTTCGCGCATCATGCAAAAACTACTATCCATGGAAACATGGATTTTGATGCAATTTTTTGTTATTTGATCTCTTGAGTAGACTTAAAAAGTGGTATACAATTTATCCCGCTACTATATCGGGAACCTGAGATATGACCCAAAAGTATATTTCGGAAAACAGGTTTTATTTGTCAGATAATGCTTTGCCACTAAATTCGAGCTTTGGAGTTACAACATTCGAATTTTAGGTCTAAGCACAGGAACAGGAAAGTTATATTAATAAATCTGACCGTTGCAACATTCTACGAATGGTTTTCTCACGATGTCTCGATATTGTTTTTTATAACTGTGACAGGAGGTTAAGGCCTATTTGATATAAAACGGAATTCGTGGCTCAGACTCAACATAATATGGGCATCCAGCCAGTTTGGCAGCTACCTGCTGAGAGCGACCACTCTCAAGATGAGAGAGGAGAGGGATAGAACCGGCTATTATACGGCCGAAACACATCTGGACACAAGTTAAGTTCGCTTAAGCAACTGCCAGCAAACCAAATTCTTCAGTCAGTATTAAACCTGGTGTCTAGGTTGTTTTAAAATGACGTCCTATTTAACGAAAGATCACCTAAACATAAGTAAGTTTTGAAGTAGTCGTATCGGTGATGAATGGCACAGCGCTCGTCTCCGCGGACATCGATATCTTCGCACGCACATTGCAAATTTTCTGTAATTAGATGGAATTATTAAGACAGCATTATTAAATTCTTGAGTAATTTATAATATATAAGTCAAAGAGAGATTTAATTATGTTAATAAATTTCAATAGAAATTCGGACGCCCAAGTTTATATTTGTTTTTATGCTTGAAGCTGTTGGAATAAAACTTTAATGAAACGAAAGATTGATTTATGCGTGAGACAAAATAAATGACATAAAACCTAAGCTGCTCTTCAACTTAACTATTGACCAGCTCTCATGAAAATTTATGACATACTACCATACTTCGATACTGATAGGCTGTCATAGATTTTTATATTCTGTTCCAAATTCACTCAAATATCTTGGATCTTGAATTGTTGGATCTTTCTAGAGGGCAGTGTTTTGGTTATCTTTACAGCTAGGTCCATGAACGGCCGTTATCGCTTACCATCACATGACACTTACCATCTTTGGACAAAAAGGCGGAAAACCCATTTCCGATGTCAATAATAAAAACGTCAATATAGGGAGTCGATACTGATATTGTCTATCTTAGGAATGTCAAAATTATCCGTATGTATATGGGGAATCAGATGACTATAGTTTCATGGAAGAATGGGTATTCTACCATCTCCGGTTATGCTGTACAATCAAATACGAGTACAGTTAGTAGGTGAGGGTTAGGGTGATTATTATATACTTACCGATCACACTCGCAGAGCCTCCCAGCACATCCATTGATGAACTGGTATTGTGTGTCGAAGTTCTCGAGTGCGCACAGAGGCTGCCCGTGGTAGCACTTCCAGAAGTAAGGCTGCAGATACACCGTGTAGAAGGGACAGTAAATGTTTTCATAACACTCATCGTGGAGTTTGCAACACCTGGGAAATGTTATTTATGTCTAAACAAGGTTAAAAAGGATCCAGATTATAAGTCTATAATATTTTTGGCGTTTTATACATTTAAACTTGGTCTCACTAAAAGTTTCTGAGGATCGCGATTCGTGTCCTGAATTGTATGAAATAGCGTTGATTATAGAGGTTTTTGCTAATTAGAGCAAAATTTAACAGTAAAATTAATCACAAATCTAGAAAAATCACACATATTGTAAAATAGCCCTTACTTAATATTATAAAGGTGAAAGTGAATTTGTTTGTTTGTTTCTCTTCCTGTAGCCGTAACTGCTTAACTGATCACCATGATAATTGGCATGCATATATTCTACTCTAGAGTATAGAGAATGACTTAGGGATTTTTACATATATCCCGGAATAATTAAGGGTTCCTGAGATGGTTATTTATGTGCAGAGACTGTTATGTGCTAGATGATGACGTCTATAATAAATATATTATGCAATGATAGCTTAGCGGTAAAAGCAAGGACTACAAATCCTGTGGTATCCATTTCGATCCCCAGACCAAGATCCAAACCTCGTACGGCACACACATCTGACTTTTCGAGATTTTTCGAAATATGTGTATATGTTTATAATTTATCACTGCTCGGGGAAGGAAAACATCGTGAGGAAACCTGCATGCCTGTGAGATTTTCTCGATGGCTTGTAAACTTTACACACCCACATTGGGTGGTGGACTTTGGCCTAATCCCTCACCATGAGAGGGGACCCGAGCCCAATAGTGGGGCAGAAAAAGGTTCGATAAAAATAATAATAAGTGTTGGGTATGACCACAAGTTGCCGTGTGGGGCCGGCTTTAGAATTGTCCCACCCCTCTCCACCCATGGGAGTCGTAAGAGCCGACTGAGGGAATACCGAGGGAGTGAGCAGCAGCACTCCTTCGAGTATTAACAACAACATCCACTGCGATCGCAAACGCGCTTGCCAAGCGTGGCGATTACGGCACTATCCCCCATTCTTGGGGAGGCCTATGTCCAGCAGTGGACTTTAAAATGCTGATGGATGGAATGGATGACCGCGAGGGAGTACGATAGCTCAGTGGATTAGAGCACTTCACCGGAAAGGAAGGGACGCAGGCTCGATTCCCGCTCGTACTAAAGTTCTCTTTTTCCTCATTCACAAATAATAATTTGTACTTAAGTAGCTGAGCATGTCAAGTGCTAAAAATACAGATCAAAATAACACTAAGTATATCCAACATATAAAAACGTATTACCATATTAAGATGTCTACATGCTTACCTGTCAATCCCATCAGTGGGTCTGCCGGCGCCCAAGAAGCCGCAGTAGCATCCATAACCCTTGTAAGCAAGCGGGTCACACCCGGTGGCGCAGTACATCATATTGTACAGGTGTAACACACCACGCTTGCCGCGGTTCTCGCTTTTACTCATGTATACTTGAGGGTCTATGTTTCTGAAGCCAAAATATTTTGTAAAGAAGAGCTTGTTAGTGGTAGAGCACAGAAGATCAGCGTGTAACAACGTTGTATTGTGTATGGTGAGTGTGAGCGCCGGAGGCCCTGACCCCCTCCTTTACCAGTCTTTATTTTACTTCCTATCCTCTCCTTAGTATCCTACCTATACTCTCTTTATTATCCTCTGCCTATCCACCTCCTATCCTGTTCCTTGGAGATAGCGATGCACTATTTATGCCTCTGGTGTTGCTAGCGTCTATAGGCTATGGTAATCGCTTACCATCAGGTGGGCCGTATGTTTATTTGCTACCCATGAAGTATAAAAAAAAAGAAGAATTGCTTCTGGGACGATCAAATTAGAATTTTTTTTACCCGCATGATAACTTTAATACCAGTACTTGTAGATTAAGGGAAGTAAGCAATTATCATGCATTGCATTATGGTAGGGTTGGGTACCAAGTGGGAGTACTAACTTTTTATGGGGCCGAGCGGATCGGTTTTGCCGTCACGTATGTGACAAGCAATGAAGCTTTTTAGTATCTTTTGGTTGCAGCGTGAAATAGCTGTTTATGCACTCATTTCATATCCGCCAAATGAAAAATGGTAGTGTCTAGATATAGTGACTCTATGAGCGACGGTTACCACTTACTATCACTTGGGGCGTCGAACGTCTGGTATCATAATCAATGAAAAAAACTTAATACATTGATAATTTATATTTTAGAGACATATCAACCCTCGTTAATGCCTCTGGTTGTCCCTTAGCGGTATTATCCTCTTGTCTACCATCAGCCTTGGTTAGTATGCCACCAAAAATTAATAAATTACCTGACTCCGTTCAAATAATCGACTTCAGGTACAGAATATCTGAATGGATCTCTCGCGAATCCGACTAGAAGAGATCCACTTCCATCTTTGTGCCGAACCGTGTCATCCACCTCGTTCAGCTGTGTGTGGTTGTGGTTGTTATGCTTATAATGGATGTAATTATTTGTGATTGATGGGTAAGGCTTCAAGTTCTGGATGTAACGGAGCTGTGCGTAGTTCGTGCTGTTGTATATTTTTTCGAAGGTCAGCTGGTTAGATAAATCTGTAACGACCGAATTCAAGTTATTATTATTATTTTTATTGCTTATTGTAGTAGATGAGACAACTCACGTTATGGTAAGTGGTAACGACCATCATGGACTCAATAACACTAAGAATACTGCTATGGCTAACTACGTCATTTTGCGGAAATTTTCCAGTTCGATGCTTCACATTCTGTCTTAAAGCAGACGGTGGTAAAACTCACTCGGGCCAACGCTACCACTAGTAATGCATAATTAGCATCACGCCTGTATTCCCCGAAGAGGTAGGCAGAGGTGTATTACACACCCACGGTTCGCCAGCTATGTTAAAGTCCCACGTAATAGGGGGCGAGCCTATTGCCGTCTACCGTGCACATTTCCAAACTACGAGCTGCTACTGAGAATTTTTCTTTTTACGAAAAAGTACAATCACCAGTAAAACAAAAATAACAGCAATCACCAGTAATGCAATGGGTGATAAATGCTTATTTTGCCTAGTCGCCTCGTATGACACCCATGGCAGAGTTGTATTCATACTCCGTCACCACAGGCTTAATGATTTATCTACTTATGTGATCCTTTTTTACAACCTATAATTGCCCTACTGTTGGGCAGATTACGGCTATCTCCGAAATGGCTGGACATACAGCAACTAGATTCCACGTGGATGAAGTCGTGTGTACCAGCTAGTCATTACTAGTAAGTGAAATACCTCACTCACACGCTCACTTATCAATTTTACACGCCATGGATGTCAATATTATTCTCTAGCTAACTCAGACTAACAAAATAATAAAGACACCGCATTGTCAACTAAAAAGTGAAGCCACTGGTTTAAAGATGTGTGCGTGAAAGTGTTGTCACCGGGAAGAAAAAATCTCTAATCAATTGATGTGAAACATCTAATGCGAAGGGAGGGTAAAATCAACTGTTAGCGTGGCGACGCTTTTATTTTACTTGTCCCGATCAAATCTTGCAAGTTAAAGTTGACACATTTCCTGGTTTCCGATTGAGCTGAAATTTTATGCGCATGTGTATATCACGTGAAAATGCAATATTATGATGACGTGGAGCTGATGATGATGGAGCTGGAAGGTGGACATAGGAAGTCTATAATGAAACGACGCAACCCCATCGAGTTTGGGCTCGTATGATTCGTCTTGCCGAGTACTTTGTGTCTAGAAAGTATCCAGGGTCTGATGATGAAGCTGGAAGGTGGCCACAGTAACTCTATAATGAAACGACGCAACCCTATGGAGATTATACTCGTTTGATTCGTCTTGAGTACTTTGTCAAGTTATGATAATATTATTTCTACAAAACAATTTCGATGTTTCACATCTGCTAGACGTCCCGTGACGTCTAGCTTTTTATAGTTAATTTTTAAAAGTTTATGTTTAAAATATAAAGGAAGTAAATTAAGTTTACAGCAAATCATATAGGGAATATTATGGCACCAACGACGTACGTCAGTATGTAAACGTACGTACAAAATCGTCAAATAATTTGGGGTAATTTTAAATCATACTCTGCTAACACTCGGGGTGTATGACACTTTGATTTGGCATGGTTTTATATGGATTCACTAGATTGTTCATAATGATCCGTCTATATTTTTTTCTTGGTCTGAGCTAGCTAATAATAAATTAACTGGACATCGACGTCAGTTACAGAGAAATTTCCTTCACATTATGATTTTGACTGGCCGCAGCATCTATGACATGAACTACATGTCGCATAATACCTATAACGCTACTACTAATTTTGAAACACACGACCTAAATCTCAGTTTTCAGTAACAATGAAATAAAAAAGCCGCATTTACGCCCTGATTGTTGATGAGCATTGTTAAATAATTCAATAGATGATGTACAATAGAGATCGGGTGATATGTATAATGTTGGGAAAGCAACAGCCTGTGAAAATGTGTAATTGTAACTAATGTAGAGGATAATACACTGGCCAACATATTGTCTTTGGAATCTATGTACACACTCAGAAATAAACCTTTGGACTAGAACCGTAATTTAAAAAATAAATAAAAAAAAGCATTCGTTCAATACAAAGAGTAGAATATTATAATCTAAAAAAAGAATAAATATTACCGACAAATCAGTGGCGAAGGGTACATATTTTTTAAGGGGAAGCCGATGGGAATCAGCTTTTAGGGACCCTTCTTCACTGTAACCAATCACCGCGCTCCTTACAGAACGTTTATTTTATTTTATTGCTCATGGTGAGAGATGAGCACGCCGGCCGAGCGGCCCATCCGATGGTTATGGACATAGACGTATACAGTCAAACCGCCGCCTACCGCAAGTAAAGTGCCCTTCTCAAACCTCGTTTAAAGAAGGACATATGGTAGCGCTGGGGAAACATCACAACAGGTAGTTCATTCCAAAGCATACACGTACCTACGTGGTAGAAAAAAACGCTGAACACGAACTGTCTTGCAGGAAATCGTTTTCAGGTGGGTGGATGAAGTAGGTAACTGAATTACGAGATATCTCGGTTGTAAAAAGGTGATGTTGGTAGCACCTGCAACAGCTACTCTGAGCACTCCATACTGAGAGATCCGCAGTTTCTCCGCGGCTCCAATGACTCCAGACTGTCCTCGAGACCGGTATCATCGACAATTCGAATAGCACGCCTTTGCCAACTCAAGTGGGTCGAGTTGGTACTTAGGTTATAAGAAATTCTTATTTTCTAGGTGCCTTCACTGCCTTGGTAAATCTACCCTAGTCGTTGGCAAATACTGTAATCGAATGGTCCATACCACAACAATTAAATCGGTGTGTTGAAATTATGTGAGTGAAACAGTTTTACACTTACTTCTTTAAAAACAAAATGATTCTTTTTTTTTGATCTGTATTTTAGCACTCTACATGCTCAGCTACTTTAAAGCACAACAAAAAATTACATCTAAATGCAATTGTGAAGTGGAGATTGGGTGTACTTCGGTGACTGCGATGGCTTAGCGGTCTAGAGCACTTCCCCGGATTGGAAGGGACGCAGGATCGAATCCCGCTCGCATTAAAGCTCTTTTTTTCCACTTTCACAGATAATTTTATTCTAACAAGATGCATATTAAAAGTAGTAATTTACGAGTATAATGCTTATCGCTAGATTCTGCCAGCGGCTTCCTCCGTATGAACTACAAAATAAATCAGTATATAATTCTACGGCACATTAATCTATGCAAATATAGTATCCTATAGGAATATCCATTTTAGGAAAATTTCATGATGATGGGTTTAGTAGTAAAGGCGTGAAAGCATAACAAACATTTTGCATTCGCATATCTATACTAATAAATGGAGAGCCGGTTTTTTTGCTCAGTTATACTGCGATAACTACTGAACCGATCGGCATAATACTTATACTAATAAGATGCAGCGTGTTTTAGAGAAGGTTATAATAGTATATGATATGATTACTTATCCGGAACCTATATTTTTGATGTGAAACATCTAATGTGGAGGGAGGGTAAAACCGGCTGTTAACGTGGCGACGCATATACCTAATAATAGGAATACTATCCGAAATTGTTTTTTCATCGACAATACTACGACGCGAGTGAAGCCACGGGGAATATAATAATAAAGAAATAATAATATGAAGTATCTGGACTTGGCGCACGAGATTGTTGACATGTGGAATGTGGATTCGGCTATCATTGTACCGATGGTTGTTACAGTTAACGGACTGATAGCCAAGAGCCTCGATCAACATCTCAAGAGGCTCGCGTTAGGTGGCTGGGTTAAGGAGACCCTTAACCTAGCCACCTAACGCGAGCCGAGCGATACAGAAGGCGGTATTTCTGGACACGGCACGCATCGTGAGGAAGTTCCTGTTTCTGGAACCCTAACCACTGGCAGTTTGGTCCTTGTACTCGCTGCCGGTGGGTTTACGTACTTTTTATATTTTTAAATATTTTGTTATTTTTTATAATATTTAAAAAAATATATATTTAAAAATGTATTAAGTGGAAAAATAATTGTAAATAAAGGAATAATAATAATAATGTTTATTTCACCAATAAGAGTTTGTACATAAGTTTTTTTCTTAAATCTAGGCTAGTAAGTACATAATTCAATAGAAATCGTAGCATCTGTTGTCGAACTAGGCAGAAGCCTGTATCTCGACATACAGCGCCAAACCCCACTGGAACTGGCAAAATATAACATAATATGTATATATATTTTAGTATTTAGATATTTTTATATATATTTTTAGCATTTGACATGCTTAGCACTATACATTAAACACAAAGTGAAAAATGTGAAATCGAAAATAACAGTCAGGAGCAGGATTTGAACCTGCATCTTCTGGATACCGATACGGTCGGTATAATGTATGAAAATACTTCCGACAAATGGCGCAGGCGTCACCCAAAGACGTTAAGTATGATGTGTTATCGAAATTAGCAGTCGGGAGCAATTGTCAGGATGCTGAATTGGTAAAGCATCTGGACGGTATCCAGAAGATGCAGGTTCAAATCCTGCTCCTGACTGTTATTTTCGATTTCACATTTTTCACTTTGTGTTTAATATATTTTAGTATTGTTTTATCAAAGTTAATATACGTACTAACAAAAAATAAAATGTACGTGTGTATGTGTGTGTGTTTATGTGTGTGTGGTGTGTGTGTGTGTGGTGTGTGTGTGTGTGGTGTGTGTGTGTGGTGTGTGTGTGTGTGTGTGGTGTGTGTGTGTGGGGTGTGTGTGTGGTGTGTGTGTGTGTGTGTGGTGTGTGTGTGTGGTGTGTGTATGTGGTGTATGTGTGTGGTGTGTGTGTGTGTGTGCATAATTTCAAGTTTTAAACTGTAACAATTCTTCTGTTTCATCATACGAAAGGCTAAGCAAGTAATTACGAACTTTATTTTTACAAATAAATTTATTGACGGGATATATATATTAATTTTATTATAAGCAATAGGGCCAATACATACAAAAAATCTTGTTATAAACGTTGTTTTAGGATCATATGTACGGGGACAGGCATCATGTTTTCTGCGTTTCTTCATTATATTAAGATCATACGAGAGTAAACAGTGTTGTTTCAGAAGCAGTCTTTCTATGAAAAGTTGCCTTACGGTAAGTACCTGACATTCCTGATACAACGTTTTAGTTGAAAACATTAATGGTTTAAAAGTGCTTACCTTCAGTATTGCCCATTGCACAATTTGTAGACTTTTCAAAGTTGTTTTTGGAGCCCCACCCAAGGATAAAATGCAGTAAGTTATTACGGATTGACATAATGCGAGGTAGGTTTGTTTCAAGAGAATTACATCTGCTATATGTCTAAAGGTTTTAAAAACATAGATAAGCTTCCGTACCCTAGAAGACAGTAGCCTTATGTGTGCTTTAAAACTGAGATGATTATCTATTGTGACGCCAAGGTATTTTACAGTATCAGCAGAATCTAAGGGTTTACAGTTACAGTCATTTCTGGAAGTACATTCATGCGGTACAATGCGATGAATATCTCTAAAATCTCTTACACTTTTCCGTATAGAAAAAGTCATATATTTCGTTTTTTCGAGATTAAGAGTTAAGACATTATCATGTAACCACTTATGGACCAATTCAAATCCAGTCTGGGCAGTATCGAAGACCTCTTTCCAATTATCAGCAGAAAAAAGTAGAGCAGTATCATCTGCATATGAAATTATTTCGCCTCTTGGTATAAAAAGGTTAGTGAGGTCATTGATGTATACGAGAAATAAGGTGGGTCCAAGAATACTGCCCTGTGGTTATTGGAAGTTCGTTGCTGATGTAGTTGCCCACTCTTACACATTGAGATCGTTCAGTTAAGTAACTCTCAAATAGTTTTAATTGTAGGCCCCTAATACCCAGTTTTTCTAGCTTATTAACGAGTGTAGGCACACATATAGTATCAAAGGCCTTTGCTAAGTCTAAAAAGACCGTGAGACATTTATGACCTTGATCCATTTTAGTGCTTATGTAGGTAACAAGTTTATGAACTGCATCATCAGTGGATTTCTTTGCACAGAAACCAAATTGATTATCTGAGAGGAATTTATGCTGCTCTAAATAATTAACAAGTCTTTTATTAATGTTTTTTTCTAACAATTTTGATATAGATGGTAATATTGAAATTGGTCAAAATTTTTTAAAACTATCTTCATCTCCACCGTTGTGTATAGGCCGTACCACGGCTTTCTTAAGGGCGTTAGGGAAGATTCCAGTATCTATACACAAGTTAATGATGAATGTAAGTGGTGGCACAAGGAAAGTCTTATATTTTTTAAGTATCTTATTTGAAATGTTATCCCACCCTACAGAGCGTTCAGTTTTGAGTTCATCTATAAGGCGTCCAACCTCTTCTTCATTAGTACGTTCCAGATAAAATGAACATAATGGCCTATTTTACCTACTGTTAGAAATTAGCGGATCAACTATGTACTGCTTCTTTTTGTGTAATATTTTTTCCGCTAGGCCACCAACAACGTTTATGAAGTGTTTATTCATTTCATTTCCAGCTAACTGAGGAGAGGGAAACGTTTTTAATATATTTAAATGATCGCTGTTTTCAGTTTTTATGTTGGTAATACTTTTTATAATGGACCACAGCTTTTTTGGATTATTTCATGCCATATGTATTTGATTTTTGTCATAAGACCTTTTTGCTTTTTTTAGAATCAAGTTGCAGAAGTTCCTATAACGTATGTAGGTTGTTTTCAAAGTATTATTACTGGGTTCATTTTTAAGCTTTTGATGCAACTTATCTCTGTTTTTCATGGTGCCTCTTTATTTCCATAATGAAGGACTTATAAAACAAATATATCTTAAAGATTAATTATCTATTACATATATGTGCATGCATGAAACAATAAAAGTTTTCAATAACTGAATTGATTATTAAATTACATTAAATAAATTATTTTATATCAATTTATAATAATAGTAAATTCAACATTTTTCGAATTAATATTCAAAATTAGTTTCTATAATTCAATATGGACCCCTCAACGGGTAAAGGCCTCCTTTATTTTGTTCCACGTCTGTCTGTCCTTTGCTTTTGAAATCCAATGTTCACCAGCTTTCATTTTTATTTCATCAAGCCATTTTTCTCTCGGTTTGCCTCTACTCCTTTTGTTTGTTGGTCCTTGCCAGGTAGTTACTCTCTGTGTCCATTTTCCCCTGTCCATACGTGCAATATGACCTGCCCATTTCCATTTTAGTTTTTGAGTATGTTCCAAAGCATCTATTATTTTTGTTGTATTTCTTATTTCTGTGTTTCTTATCCTGTGTGTTCTTTGTATATTCAGTAAACTCCTTTCCATCGCTCTCTGGCATACTTGTATTTTATTTTTAATGTTATTGTATATCCATGTTTGGCAGCCATATGTAAGACAGGGAAGTAAATATGAATCCAGTATTGTTTTTTTAAGTTTTATAGGGAGTTTTGATTTTAGGATTTCTTTATTGCTCCAGAATTTATTCCAGGTTATGTTAACTCGTCTTTAACCTCATCTTCGTGTCTTGTCTTTGAGAAAGATACTTGTTGTCCCAGGTAAACATAGCTTTGGACGTACTCTAATATACTGTTATTAACCTTTATTGGTATGGTTTGGTGGTCCGTCATGATTTTAGTCTCGATAGTGTTTAATTATAGGCCGATTGTATTTACTTACATCGTTTAAATCGTTAATCATTTGCTGTAATTGAGATGCTGTTTCAGAGAAGAGTATGATGTCGTCCGCAAATTTAAGATTACTGAGGAGTTTCCCATTTATATTAATTCCTTCTTTTTCCCATTTCAGAGTTTTCATTATGCTTTGGAGCACAGCTATAAAGATTCTCGGTGATAGGGGGTCACACTGTTTGGCGCCTCTATGAAATTTTATTTCAGGGCCTTGTCTCTCTAACTTTGCACGACTTTTGCTTTTATAAAAGATGTCTTTTATAAGATCTATGATTTCGGATGGTACTTTGCACTCATGTAGAGCTTTCCACATGCTCTTGTGTGATATTGAGTCAAAGGTATAGTCGATAAAAGCCAGGTATGAGAGGTCTATTGTGCTCTATATATTTCTCTATGACCAAATTTAAAGTGTGTATGTGATCTGTTGTTGAGAATTTTTTCCTGAAACCTGCTTGATTCGGCGACTGAAATTTCTCTGTGAAAATTGCTAGGCGAGCTTCAAGGCATGAAGCAAATAATTTGTACATAGGTATTAGGCATATCGGCAGGGTCTCCTTTCTTTAAAGTAAAATTATGTCAGATTGCCCCATCCTAGCGGCATTGCTCTATCGTTTAAAATCTTGTTAAGTAAAGTTGTTATGTATGGTGCTAGTATAATTTTTCCCAATTTTAGTGCTTTATTTGGGATTCCATCTGGCCTGCAGCTTTTACTGGATTTTAGATATTCGATTTTCTTTATTACTGCCTGTGTAGAGAATCTAGTTAGAGTAGTAGAGTTCTGGTTGGTCGTTTTGATTTCCTTAGAAGTATCTTTTGCTGAGAATAAGTTTTTAAAATTTTTTATTGCTCTCTGTATTATTTCAGATCTTAATGATATTTTCATGTCAGTAGTATCATTTTTTAAATAGGGTATCCATAGTTTCATGTTATTAAGAATTTTTAGACATCGTTTTAAGCTACCTGTTGATTCGAGATGTGTTTGAATTTCTTTTATTCTGCGTTCTGTGCGTTCCCGTTTCATTAATTTGTAGATGTTTTTGTAGAGGTAGGTACGTTCTTCTTTTTCATATTTTGTTAGGGATTTCTTCTGGATCAATTCATTTCTTCTTAGAATAAGAGATTTTATGTGACCAGGGATAGTCTCCCGTTTTGTTGTTTGTTTCAGTCGAATTGAATTTAACTACTTAATACTTGTATAATAAACTGCAATATATGTTTTATATTATACTAGTAACACTTAATTGTTTTACTAGTATAATATAAAGCATATATTGCAGGGGTTTGATTTAACTTTTATCATCAGACTGACTAATGAATTTAGGGCGTACTTTCTTGGTAGTACCTTCTACCATCTTCAATCTTATTGTGATTAAGTTGTTTCTTTTTACCTGTATATCTTGCGGCTAGGTACAGACACGCACAGTAGATAAAATACCTATTTTAAAATATGTAAAGAGTTTATTATAAATAAATAAAATAAATAAATATTCACGGACATTTTCACACAACGTCCCCTGGTCCCAAATTAAGCTTAACGCTTGTGCTATGGGTACCAGATGTATTATACATATATATTATATCCGTTATTGTATCCGTTTTTTTGTAAATACATACATATAATAGATAGAAAACACCCAGACGCAGTACAAATATCTGTGTTCATTACACAAATATTTGTCCTGGGTGGGAAAAAAAAATGATGGGAATCGTTAACACGACCTCGTGCACGGAAGTCGGTTACATTACCGACTACACCACGAGGCCCGTCACCGTATTATAATATAAATATAATGAAGGCAAAACTCTACTAAAGCGTTAGCCTATATGAATTAAAAATAAAATATTCGCCTGTCAGCGTCCTTTCAATCGCTTAGTTGACCTCACGTGGACAAAGGTTTAGAATTGAAAGTTCAACTTAATCAACGATTCTACTGTTACCAAATCTATTCAAATTTAGAATGAAATCAAGTTATAAAAGAAAACACGCATATGCAATCTAAATTAAATATTGCCGATCAAGTTTTAAGGTCGATTTTACTAATCTAATCTACGGATGGTGTAATTTAGGGTTCTCAGTTACGAATGTTACGGGTGGTGGCAAATTACAAACAAGGCTTAATTCGAATCACCCTGTAATTATTCAGAAGGATTTGTTTTAGATTTTTATTTGATCATTTCAAAAAAGGAAATAGCGTTTGGTTATCACGATCACGTGTCACGCGTGACGTTCGAACAAACAAACAGACAAGACTTTTATCTTTAGACACGCCTAAATAACAAATAATAATACATAATAATACATTATTTTTTCTTAAATATCTTAAATGTACAAACATAGCTCTGTTACAGCTTTATAATAATAGTTACCTATTTAGAATTACTCTTTCTTACTAAGATGTAATACTAACGAAATTACGACAAAAGAAATTATGCTTTGCATAAAATTACACTGTAATTAACATAATTCAACGATACATAATATAAATAATTACACCTAGTACTCGTTATAATTATTCATTTATGTTGTAGATAATATTTTAATTTGATACTATAGAAAAAGGTATGCTAATTTGATATGACTCCGTCTAGCAGACAAATATTTCATGATGAGAAAGTCAATGTGGTTTTGCTTGATGCTGTAAATAGCTACAAACGTAGACTCGTATATGCCATGCCTCTGGCCGGTAAGTGCTTTTGGATTTACGGATGTATCTACCTTAAACGTACTTCAGACAAGTTATGTATGACTGTGTAGGTTTCTTTTTACAAAAGACAAGTATTTTTTTTTATATACTACCTGGGTGGGAAACGAGTAATGGTAAGCGGTTACCGTAGCCTATAGACACTAGCAACACCAGAGGTATCACTCGCACGTCGCAATCTCCAAGGACGAAATAGGAGGTGGATAGGAAATATATTAAGGAGAGGATAGGTAGGATACTATTTTGGCCGTGTGGGGCGGGTTTTAGAATCGTCCCACCCCTCTCTACCCACGGGAGTCATAAGAGTCGACTGAGGGAATACCGGGAGAGTGGGCAGCAGCACTCCCTTGATTATTAACAACATCCACAGTATCGATTACGGCATTATCCCCCATGACGGGACCGCTCGTTGTGCTGTTCTCTTGGGGAGGTCTATGTCCAACAGTGGACGTTGATAGGCTGATGGATGGATGAAGGTAGGATACTAAGGAGAGGATAGGAAAGATAGAGAGGGGGTTCGGGCCTCCGGCACTCTCACTCATCATACGAAACACAACGGTAGGTGCCACTACTGTTGGTTCACGCTGATCTTTAGTGAGAGGGTGGTACTTCCCCGATAGAGCCGGCCCATTCATGCTGGGATAAGCAAGGCTGGTAGAGCCTAAGCCGCCGGCGGACCACCGAAAAAATGTAACATAGTTCCAGTGGCCCGACAACAAAGGCGGAGAGACGGCATACGGCGGGTTTCTTTAGTGGGTGCAGGCCCCACACTACCCTGTTCGTTGCCCCGAACGACGGGGTGTGCGGTTAGGAAAATTTTTTCCCGCCTTAACAAAAAAAAAGGGCTGGTAGAGCCTTATTTTTTTTTTTTTGACTTGTGTCTGTCTTATGTCAATGTTTGCAACTTAATTTTATAGAGCTAATTGGGACAACCCTATAAATAGACTCATACCGACTTATTCAACTACTAATAATACTATGATTATTTGCATAAAAAATTTCACGTGCAACATGCATGTATTTTTTTTATTCCATCTAGTAGAAGACGAGCCACGGCCCATCTGATGGTAAATGGTAACCGTCGCTCATGGACTCAACTATACCAAGAGTATCGGCAAGCCGCTGCTCACCATTTCATTTCACCGATATGAAATAAAAGATTATACGGCTATCTCCTGCTACAGCCAAAACGCAACGATGTGCTTCATGGCCGGTCACACGGGAGATGGTGGTACCAACCCGCTCGGGCCCGATACCAAGTGAGTACTCCCACTTGGTACCCAGCTCTACCACCAGTCATGCCATCCATCCATCCATCCATCAGCCTTTCATCGTCCACTGCTGGACATAGGCCTCCCCAAAATGGGGGTTTTACCATAATCGCCAAGCTTGGCAGGTGGGTTGGCGATCGCAGTGGAACGTTTTTAGTACACAGGGGAACGCTGCTGCCCGGTCCCCCGGTAATCCCTTAGTCGGCTTTTACGAAAGCACATATAACAATAAAGAAAGAACGGCATAGGAAGAGACGGGGTGGAGCTATTCTTGGTGCCGGCCCCACACGGCAAATAAACCAGTCATGCAATGAATGATAATTGCTTACTTCCCATAGTCGCCTCATACGACACTCGTGGGAAAGAATGGGGTAGTGACACTTGTATTCTTTAGTCCGTCACCACACGGACAATATACGAGTATATATGTATTTGCAATTTTTGTAGCATTGTTTTAAGCACTTAATTAATTGTCATGCTAAATATATTTTAGTAATCTTGAAGTAATGGTATTATATGAGGGGACAATTCAGAGGTTGTGTTGTTAGGTCATAAATTGTAAAGTGCCTAAAATAAGCTAGATACAAAAGTCGACGGACCAGATACAGATTGATACATAGATCTATTTTTAGTTTGTATTGGAAAGTTTGACTGATGCAAGATTTTCTTCTGAAAATATTATTTTTGATACGTTGTTAATTTACTTTAAAAAGACAACGCCCTGCACTAAGTGATTTTCCCTGTATCGTTTGGAACTTTATACACATACAATTGACGGACACGAAGTACAACAATAGAGTAAGAAGAAACGTTTGTGGATCACATAAAGTGTGGGGATTGAACCCACAAAATTCAATACACATGGGATACAGAAAATATCTATCGATTCGTCAACTGTGCCATCTTTCGATCACTGGTATCAACTATATCGAATATGCAGTCATAAAATTAATTTTGTTTTTTTTAAGTTAAATGCATTAAAGGTAAACTATTATAATAACTTTTTAATTGAAATACTTTGATCTGTATCTTATATACGCATGAACGATGACCTTAATAAGGCAGATATTGAGTTATTTGAGAATAAAATAATGTACCTAATTAAAACAATTTATACTATTATAAATTTGTAAACGACATCTAAGATATTTAACTGTACATTTAAGAGAAAAAATGAATACATTTTGTTGCCGGTATTGCTATAAGTACATTTTATCCCGATACTATATCGGGTACTTAAGATATAACCTAAAAACCAGCTTTTAGCTGCGACGAAGCCGCGAGTAAAGGTTAGTATTTTATATGTGCATTGATGCTGAAACCTCTTACTGAAATGGAGGGATAATAATGAGTTTTTAAAATATATCCAAACTATTACGAAATCGTGACCTTCAGCAACCATTTATGACTAATACCTACTTAAATAAAAGATGCTCTCCTCAAGTCTCGTAATGCCAAGGATATTAGAGATTTAAGAGCATACCGATTACGTATATTAATACGACCGATATTATTTTATTTGGCAGTACCTCTTTATGTAGAGATGTCAGGGGTAACTATGGTAATTATGTCCAAAAAGTTACCATTTTATAGCTAGTTAGCTTATCCCCTAACTGTTATAAAGCTGTAACAGAGCTTTGTCTGTACATTTAAGATATTTGAGAAAAATTGTGTTTTAGATGTTTTTCTGTTTGTCTATTTGTTCATTCGTGCATCACGCAAAAACTACTAATTGTGATGCAAATTTTTATTTGATAGCTCTACATTAGACTTAAAAATTTGTATAAATTTTATTACAATTTTGGGAGTTGGGACTTTTTTTAAGAAATTTCCTTCTCTTTTTGAATCTTTTTATAGATTTGAAATATCTCAAATAGTTTTTGAGATATAAGCAAAAAACCAACAACCCCCTTTTTTTAGTTAATTGTTTATAACTTTTGTAATTTTTGCGAGCGCATCTTGAATTTTTTCAAAAACTTTCTACATGCGATTCCGAATCGAATGACACCTCAACCATATTTTTAGGAGCCGGCGAAAAGTTTTCACCTCAGGTCTAAGGCACTTGTTGACTAGACTAAATAGCCTATACATTATTTTTTTCTCAAATATCTTAAATGTGTAGTTATAGCTCTGTCACAACTTTATGTATCTATAGATTCGCTAATCAGATTATTAACGCTATATTTTAACGGTATTAACTTATCGTTCGTCAATCCAACTCCATCCATCAATCCATCCATCCATGCTGGACATAGGCCTTCCCTTAATGGAGGTTTTACCATAATCGCCACGCTTGGCAGGCGGGTTGGCGATCGCAGTGGATGTTTTTAGTACACAGGGGAACGCTGCTGCCCGGACCTCCGGTAATCCCTTAGTCGGCTTTTACGACTCCCGTGGGAAGAGACGGGGTGGAGCTATTCTTGGTGCCAGCCCCACACGGCAATCCAACTCAGCCAGATATAACTATAGACAATTTTCTAAATTCAATTTTGTGTGAATTTGAAATAAATTATAGATGTTACGGCTCGTTTTATAATTAGGAGTAAGTATGTGAACGGATGATTGTTCTTTTATTACATGTTTGTTACACTGTGTGCGAAAAGATTACAAATCTGTTGTTATTTTAGGAAATTTGGAACCTGTTTACTTACGCAAGTTGGAAAGCAGAGTTTAGCGAAATCTGACACTTGATACATCATCAAGTACGTGACCTTGATATACAGCTCACCAGTTACTGAACAATCAAACCGCAAGTTCAAAGATTTCCTAGGCTACCTGTGAGTTTTACTACCTAGTCGGGCTAGGGATTACAGTAAGTATACTTTGAGAGAAAATCAGTGGTCAATTTTGAATAGTACCTAACAACATTAGGTACCTATAATAAATTAACACAAGATGCGAAAATAATGAAATCGCGAATGCCACTAGCGGGATTTGAACCTACGTCTCCTGGAAACCGTCCCAGGCGCTTTGCCAACTAAGCCATTGTCACATGTACTATCAATTTCGGTAACATATTCCCTTTTATTTTTTTTGGGTGACGCCCTCCCCACCTGTGGGATGTATTTACATACAATGCTCCAACCATGTGATGGCAATTATTACAATTAAGATTCACGCCAAATGATGGCGCTGCCCTATAAATATGTTATTATTTACGTTTTACTACGTCTCTTGGATAACCTCAAACCCCTTTTTTTTTGTTAAGGCTGGAAAAATGTTCCTCCGCACACCCCTTCGTTCGGGGCAACGAACAGGGTAGTGTGGGGCCCTCACCCACTAAAGAAACCCGCCGCGTGCCGTCTCTCCGCCTTTATTGGCGGGCCACCGGAACCATATTACATTCCTTTAGTGGTGGATAACCTCAAATCCTGCATGTTTTCGATTACACATTTACGCACATTGTGTTCATTTATTTGGATAAGCCTGTCGTACGCTTAAAAAATATAAGAATAATAACGTAATACAACTGTATTCATAAGTAAGATAAAAAACAAAATACTCGATCATTAAAGACAGACGAGACAGTCATTTACGTTTGTCAGTAAGTTTACATTGTGAATATAATTAATGATGTTCACAAATATCTTTCGGATATGGTTATCTAACTATGGTAGAAGAAAGATTCTCGATAGGTAAAAAGCTATTATCTGGAGCAGCGGCCTTCGCGTATCGTTGGTATATGCCGGATGGTTATCATATGATATGATGGATGCAGGCATTACTTTAAATACTGTGCTCATATTTGGACTATGTTCAGAAGCATGCTATGTTTAGTCCTCAAGAAGCAGGCGATGTTTAGTCGTCCTCTAATGGATGGGAATCGAATCTATAACACCACGTCACTTTTATAACCGACTTCAAAAAGGAAGGTCCACATTTAACCCATATACATGTACCGTCATTTTCTCAATAACTACTAATTTTGATGTGGTTTTCGTCATTAAATACCTATTCTTTTTTTCAGGGAATTTAATACTCGTGTATTAGGATCTGATTAAGATCTTTGCATATAATTAAATTTTCCCTGATGGCGGTTTGTTTTTCTTTGAAAATAATTATCAAGCCAAACGACTGGTCACTAAATGGTTGCTTACAGTTAATTACGATGAGACGGAAGATTTAGTTAAAATTATGTTATAAAGTTGTAGTTTATATGTTCTACGGTTCTAGTTTATTTGTTTATATCTGTTGTTGTTGTTATTCTTGGATTTCAGGAAATAAGTCCTAAATAATTTATTATAACATTACTGTAGAATTCAAATTTTATCACTGGTATAACATTTTAGTGTTGGATCCTCACGATACAGGTTTGCCTAGTGTGGGGACCACTAATAAATTTATATAATTTTAATAGATAGATAGATAGATAACATCACTTTATTGGAATACTAAAATGTAACAAACAAAAAAGAAAAAATAAAGCTTAAGCCTTAACTTAGTTAAGTAATGCTAATAATATTTTTTTTTTCATTTTTCATTTCATTTCATTTCACTTAAATCATTGCGCTATATAACGCCATTTTCGGTTTGTGAGATTACGAACACAAAACTTAATCAAGATTCTTGGATCTGGTTGTCCTTATTACGTAACTGAAGCAGTGGTCATACAAGAAAGCTGGTGGCCCGAATCTGGATCTCAACCTATTGTATGTCAAGTGCCGGTCGGTCACTGTTGCATAATGTGCCATTGCGACTTTAGGGCATGGCACAGATTCATCAGTTGCATTATTTTTTATATAAAGTCAGTTGATATTGTTATTTTTTAAATGTCGCAGGGTGAAGTGTTATTATATTGATAAAGCAATTCGCTAGATGTTACAATATACCTACATTTAACTGTAGAACCTATGTAATATATAAAAATCAATGAAAGTGTTCGTATTTAGGGTAGGTTCTGCCATACTGTTTTCCTCCTATCATACCTGTTTTTGGTTTTTATTTGACGTGATAACGTCTTATAAATCAATGAACGCCATAACAACGAAAAAGTGTCACGTTCCGAAAAATTTATGGCGATCGATGCATTGTTTGATGTTCGCGCCCACAAGAGAACCGCGGGCTGAAGAGCGTCTGCGGGATGGAGGCGGCCAGCCGACATCACATTCTTCGCGCGTACGCATCCCAGGCAACACGCGTATCTCTATTATTGTATAGAAGTATGCGCGATCGTACCTTTTTATATGTACCATTCGATTTCTATTAGTATTACATTTTGTGAAACTCTCAGAAAACATAATTATATGACGTTATCACGTAAAATTATCGTCCGTAAACCGACTTTACAGACAATCATATAATTTTTTTGTCAAGGGGGAAGAACATGTACCTAACCGCACACCCCGTCGTACGGGGCAATGAATGGTAGTAGGTGGCCTTCACCCACTAAATAATCCCACTGTGTGCCGTCTCTCCGCCTATGCTGGCTGGCCACTGGAACTATGTTGCATTACTTCAGTGATATCCTATCATACCTAATACAATTTAACATAAATATATCCGCTCTACAGATAAGGACATGGGCTAATTTTTATCCCGAAAAAATGAATAGTACTCGTGGGTTTTTTTAACCCCTTTTCTGTCGCACTATTAGGCACGGCTCTTGTCATGGTGAGAGGGATTAGGCCATAGTCCAGTCTAGCCCACGCTAGCCCAATGCGGGTTGGTAGACTTCTCCCGTGGGATAGCCTACTATAGAGCCACAGCAACGCGTGGCTGGGTGTCCAAGCATCTAATAAAAAGCTTGTCTAATATAATTTAATATATGCACTAATAACTGAGTGTTGAACCAAAGGACTTTTAAAATGTACAAGGTCCTGGTTGTAGGTCTAGAACGGACTGACATCAAACGGTTTCATCGTTTCGATTAAAAAGTTTGTAGTCTACGAGAGCTCTAAATTAACATTAGATCTTTGAAAAACACAACACTTCAGAAAGTTTTGACATTGATTTATAATAATATTTGAAGAAGACATTTCGTGGGCAAGATAAAATTTTGATAAGCAAAATTTCAAGTATTGTCGAACCATTAAGATTTTAACGGCTGAAATGTTGTTAATCAATGCTATCATATTGTTAATGGTTCACATTATGTATACATATATTTTTGTCCATTTTTTCCAATCCAGTGCGATGTTCGTCAACGCAGCCCAAGGTGACAACATACGCTTGCTCTTTAAAAACCTATCCTTACATTGCTTTAAATATTTTAATCAGAAGGGATTAATGATATTGGCTTCTCATTCCGTTCCTTTATACGTACTTTACACCTTGTGAAAGCCTATCTTTTAAACCGAATATACGGTCTTCATAATTTTCAATGATGGTATGGCGATAGAAGAATTAAATTACACGTTTATAATTTTAAGTTGTTTTGTAATTTGTATAGGTATACATAATTATGGAGTGTCTTTTCAAAAGGACTAATTTCGTCGTAAATATTTAGATAGATTAGACAGATAAAAACAATAAGTAGGCAATTCTCTTTGACACTGAACAAAATGATTTTCATAGAATTATTTCCTAGAGGAAATAAGCTACTTTAAACCAACATAATATAATTGAATATCATTGAAAACGTGGAGTTGGAATCGAGTTGTACTGAACAAAAACACTAATTCCGAATGAAAAAAAAGACACTCGATTGACCTTTAAGATTGAGATCCTGTGTACAATCGCAATCTGTGCATGTGTTTGAGATTTAGGAAATATGGTTATCACATTCATCTGTCTATCTAGAATAAATTAGCTGGTAGCATTCCTTAAGTGTAAATGGCAATGTCAGTGGAAGGTACCAACTCAGATGATTGCAATATTCATTTCAATGCCGTTTGATTCTTATAGCAGCAGTGGTTTATCTTTGGGTATAAGATGGCGACATAACGTATTTTAAAAGTCTAATATTAATTATGTGGTTTATGAAAGAATCCATGATTAAAGTGTTTTGACAAGGACATACAACCTTTAAAGGTGTGACATTGATGTTGAATATTGGATGAAGTTCATTGATTACTAATTACCGATGATAAATATAATAAGAAAGAATTTTCTAGAGCGTGTCCAAACTTTTTTTTTTGTTAAGGCGAAAAAGAATGTTCCTAAACGCACACCCCGTCGTTCGGGGCAACGAACAGGGTAGTGTGGGGCCTTCACCCGCTAAAGAAACCCGCCGTGTGCAGTGTCAGTGATATCCTATCATACCTAATACAATTTAACATAAATATATCCGCTCTACAGATAAGGACATGGGCTAATTTTTATCCCGAAAAAATGAATAGTACTCGTGGGTTTTTTTAACCCCTTTTCTGTCGCACTATTAGGCACGGCTCTTGTCATGGTGAGAGGGATTAGGCCATAGTCCAGTCTAGCCCACGCTAGCCCAATGCGGGTTGGTAGACTTCTCCCGTGGGATAGCCTACTATAGAGCCACAGCAACGCGTGGCTGGGTGTCCAAGCATCTAATAAAAAGCTTGTCTAATATAATTTAATATATGCACTAATAACTGAGTGTTGAACCAAAGGACTTTTAAAATGTACAAGGTCCTGGTTGTAGGTCTAGAACGGACTGACATCAAACGGTTTCATCGTTTCGATTAAAAAGTTTGTAGTCTACGAGAGCTCTAAATTAACATTAGATCTTTGAAAAACACAACACTTCAGAAAGTTTTGACATTGATTTATAATAATATTTGAAGAAGACATTTCGTGGGCAAGATAAAATTTTGATAAGCAAAATTTCAAGTATTGTCGAACCATTAAGATTTTAACGGCTGAAATGTTGTTAATCAATGCTATCATATTGTTAATGGTTCACATTATGTATACATATATTTTTGTCCATTTTTTCCAATCCAGTGCGATGTTCGTCAACGCAGCCCAAGGTGACAACGCACGCTTGCTCCTTAAAAACCTATCCTTACATTGCTTTAAATATTTTAATCAGAAGGGATTAATGATATTGGCTTCTCATTCCGTTCCTTTATACGTACTTTACACCTTGTGAAAGCCTATCTTTTAAACCGAATATACGGTCTTCATAATTTTCAATGATGGTATGGCGATAGAAGAATTAAATTACACGTTTATAATTTTAAGTTGTTTTGTAATTTGTATAGGTATACATAATTATGGAGTGTCTTTTCAAAAGGACTAATTTCGTCGTAAATATTTAGATAGATTAGACAGATAAAAACAATAAGTAGGCAATTCTCTTTGACACTGAACAAAATGATTTTCATAGAATTATTTCCTAGAGGAAATAAGCTACTTTAAACCAACATAATATAATTGAATATCATTGAAAACGTGGAGTTGGAATCGAGTTGTACTGAACAAAAACACTAATTCCGAATGAAAAAAAAGACACTCGATTGACCTTTAAGATTGAGATCCTGTGTACAATCGCAATCTGTGCATGTGTTTGAGATTTAGGAAATATGGTTATCACATTCATCTGTCTATCTAGAATAAATTAGCTGGTAGCATTCCTTAAGTGTAAATGGCAATGTCAGTGGAAGGTACCAACTCAGATGATTGCAATATTCATTTCAATGCCGTTTGATTCTTATAGCAGCAGTGGTTTATCTTTGGGTATAAGATGGCGACATAACGTATTTTAAAAGTCTAATATTAATTATGTGGTTTATGAAAGAATCCATGATTAAAGTGTTTTGACAAGGACATACAACCTTTAAAGGTGTGACATTGATGTTGAATATTGGATGAAGTTCATTGATTACTAATTACCGATGATAAATATAATAAGAAAGAATTTTCTAGAGCGTGTCCAAACTTTTTTTTTTGTTAAGGCGAAAAAGAATGTTCCTAAACGCACACCCCGTCGTTCGGGGCAACGAACAGGGTAGTGTGGGGCCTTCACCCGCTAAAGAAACCCGCCGTGTGCAGTGTCAGTGATATCCTATCATACCTAATACAATTTAACATAAATATATCCGCTCTACAGATAAGGACATGGGCTAATTTTTATCCCGAAAAAATGAATAGTACTCGTGGGTTTTTTTAACCCCTTTTCTGTCGCACTATTAGGCACGGCTCTTGTCATGGTGAGAGGGATTAGGCCATAGTCCAGTCTAGCCCACGCTAGCCCAATGCGGGTTGGTAGACTTCTCCCGTGGGATAGCCTACTATAGAGCCACAGCAACGCGTGGCTGGGTGTCCAAGCATCTAATAAAAAGCTTGTCTAATATAATTTAATATATGCACTAATAACTGAGTGTTGAACCAAAGGACTTTTAAAATGTACAAGGTCCTGGTTGTAGGTCTAGAACGGACTGACATCAAACGGTTTCATCGTTTCGATTAAAAAGTTTGTAGTCTACGAGAGCTCTAAATTAACATTAGATCTTTGAAAAACACAACACTTCAGAAAGTTTTGACATTGATTTATAATAATATTTGAAGAAGACATTTCGTGGGCAAGATAAAATTTTGATAAGCAAAATTTCAAGTATTGTCGAACCATTAAGATTTTAACGGCTGAAATGTTGTTAATCAATGCTATCATATTGTTAATGGTTCACATTATGTATACATATATTTTTGTCCATTTTTTCCAATCCAGTGCGATGTTCGTCAACGCAGCCCAAGGTGACAACATACGCTTGCTCTTTAAAAACCTATCCTTACATTGCTTTAAATATTTTAATCAGAAGGGATTAATGATATTGGCTTCTCATTCCGTTCCTTTATACGTACTTTACACCTTGTGAAAGCCTATCTTTTAAACCGAATATACGGTCTTCATAATTTTCAATGATGGTATGGCGATAGAAGAATTAAATTACACGTTTATAATTTTAAGTTGTTTTGTAATTTGTATAGGTATACATAATTATGGAGTGTCTTTTCAAAAGGACTAATTTCGTCGTAAATATTTAGATAGATTAGACAGATAAAAACAATAAGTAGGCAATTCTCTTTGACACTGAACAAAATGATTTTCATAGAATTATTTCCTAGAGGAAATAAGCTACTTTAAACCAACATAATATAATTGAATATCATTGAAAACGTGGAGTTGGAATCGAGTTGTACTGAACAAAAACACTAATTCCGAATGAAAAAAAAGACACTCGATTGACCTTTAAGATTGAGATCCTGTGTACAATCGCAATCTGTGCATGTGTTTGAGATTTAGGAAATATGGTTATCACATTCATCTGTCTATCTAGAATAAATTAGCTGGTAGCATTCCTTAAGTGTAAATGGCAATGTCAGTGGAAGGTACCAACTCAGATGATTGCAATATTCATTTCAATGCCGTTTGATTCTTATAGCAGCAGTGGTTTATCTTTGGGTATAAGATGGCGACATAACGTATTTTAAAAGTCTAATATTAATTATGTGGTTTATGAAAGAATCCATGATTAAAGTGTTTTGACAAGGACATACAACCTTTAAAGGTGTGACATTGATGTTGAATATTGGATGAAGTTCATTGATTACTAATTACCGATGATAAATATAATAAGAAAGAATTTTCTAGAGCGTGTCCAAACTTTTTTTTTTGTTAAGGCGAAAAAGAATGTTCCTAAACGCACACCCCGTCGTTCGGGGCAACGAACAGGGTAGTGTGGGGCCTTCACCCGCTAAAGAAACCCGCCGTGTGCAGTGTCAGTGATATCCTATCATACCTAATACAATTTAACATAAATATATCCGCTCTACAGATAAGGACATGGGCTAATTTTTATCCCGAAAAAATGAATAGTACTCGTGGGTTTTTTTAACCCCTTTTCTGTCGCACTATTAGGCACGGCTCTTGTCATGGTGAGAGGGATTAGGCCATAGTCCAGTCTAGCCCACGCTAGCCCAATGCGGGTTGGTAGACTTCTCCCGTGGGATAGCCTACTATAGAGCCACAGCAACGCGTGGCTGGGTGTCCAAGCATCTAATAAAAAGCTTGTCTAATATAATTTAATATATGCACTAATAACTGAGTGTTGAACCAAAGGACTTTTAAAATGTACAAGGTCCTGGTTGTAGGTCTAGAACGGACTGACATCAAACGGTTTCATCGTTTCGATTAAAAAGTTTGTAGTCTACGAGAGCTCTAAATTAACATTAGATCTTTGAAAAACACAACACTTCAGAAAGTTTTGACATTGATTTATAATAATATTTGAAGAAGACATTTCGTGGGCAAGATAAAATTTTGATAAGCAAAATTTCAAGTATTGTCGAACCATTAAGATTTTAACGGCTGAAATGTTGTTAATCAATGCTATCATATTGTTAATGGTTCACATTATGTATACATATATTTTTGTCCATTTTTTCCAATCCAGTGCGATGTTCGTCAACGCAGCCCAAGGTGACAACGCACGCTTGCTCCTTAAAAACCTATCCTTACATTGCTTTAAATATTTTAATCAGAAGGGATTAATGATATTGGCTTCTCATTCCGTTCCTTTATACGTACTTTACACCTTGTGAAAGCCTATCTTTTAAACCGAATATACGGTCTTCATAATTTTCAATGATGGTATGGCGATAGAAGAATTAAATTACACGTTTATAATTTTAAGTTGTTTTGTAATTTGTATAGGTATACATAATTATGGAGTGTCTTTTCAAAAGGACTAATTTCGTCGTAAATATTTAGATAGATTAGACAGATAAAAACAATAAGTAGGCAATTCTCTTTGACACTGAACAAAATGATTTTCATAGAATTATTTCCTAGAGGAAATAAGCTACTTTAAACCAACATAATATAATTGAATATCATTGAAAACGTGGAGTTGGAATCGAGTTGTACTGAACAAAAACACTAATTCCGAATGAAAAAAAAGACACTCGATTGACCTTTAAGATTGAGATCCTGTGTACAATCGCAATCTGTGCATGTGTTTGAGATTTAGGAAATATGGTTATCACATTCATCTGTCTATCTAGAATAAATTAGCTGGTAGCATTCCTTAAGTGTAAATGGCAATGTCAGTGGAAGGTACCAACTCAGATGATTGCAATATTCATTTCAATGCCGTTTGATTCTTATAGCAGCAGTGGTTTATCTTTGGGTATAAGATGGCGACATAACGTATTTTAAAAGTCTAATATTAATTATGTGGTTTATGAAAGAATCCATGATTAAAGTGTTTTGACAAGGACATACAACCTTTAAAGGTGTGACATTGATGTTGAATATTGGATGAAGTTCATTGATTACTAATTACCGATGATAAATATAATAAGAAAGAATTTTCTAGAGCGTGTCCAAACTTTTTTTTTTGTTAAGGCGAAAAAGAATGTTCCTAAACGCACACCCCGTCGTTCGGGGCAACGAACAGGGTAGTGTGGGGCCTTCACCCGCTAAAGAAACCCGCCGTGTGCCGTCTCTCCGCATTTGTTGGCGGGCCACTGGAACTATGTTACATTCCTTCGGTGGCAGAGCGTGTCCAACCTTACTAATATAACATTACACACTAGCTTATGCCCGCGACTCCAGCCGCAGCTAAAATATACATTTTAGATTAAATATCTCAAGTTACCGATATAGTAGCGGGATAAAATGTAGGTATACTGGTTTTCAAGTTTAACTTGAACTGTCAAACTAAAAATATTTCATGATTTTGCTTCATACCCGGATAAATAAGCAAAAATTCTATTGTTTTGTGTTCAGACAAGCCTGGGGGGTTAGGCAGAATCTCATATCTCACATGACGATCGTATCGTCTCGCTTGTACGATCACCGTGATTGGCCAACGGATTATTGTGACATCACGCGTCGGTTTCTCAACCAATCACAATGATCTCGATACGGTCGACACGTGAAATATGACATTCTGCCTCAGGGGGCTGAATAGCCATTATTTTTTTCTCAAATATCTTCAATGTAGAGAACATAGCCCCGTCGCAGCTTTATAATAGTGTAGATAGATAAATGCGTAAGTTACGATTGTTTGTTTGTTATGTGTGAACTTCAAAATTGAGTCTATCTATAATACTATTATAAAACTGTAACAGAGCTGTGTCTGTACATTTAAGATATTTGAGAAAAAAATACTGTAACAGGCTATATAGGCGTGTCTAAACACGAAACAATTTTTTTTAGATTTTTTGTGTGTTTGTTTGTTCGCGCATCACGCAAAAACTACTGAACGGATTTTGATGCAACATTTTTTATTTGATAGATCTTGATTACACTTAAAACTGGTATACATATTATCCCGCTACTATATCGGGAACCTGAGATACAACCCGAAAACTAGGTTTTGGTTGCGGCGGAGCCGCAAGTAAAGGCTAATATAAAACTGTAACAGATACTATTATACTGGTACTATTATAAAACTGTAACAGAGCTGTGTCTGTACATTTAAGATATTTGAGAAAAAATACTGTAATAGGCTATATAGACGTGTCTAAACACAAAAAAAAAACTTTTTTGAATTTTTGTCTGTTTCTCTGTTTGTTTGTTCATGCATCACGCAAAAACTACTGGACGGATTTTGATGAAACTACTACGATTTTTTATTTGATATGCTCTTGGTTAGACATAAAAACTGGTAAACATTTTATCACGCTACTATATCCGGAACCTGAGATAGGATATAACCTAAATAGCTGCGGTGGAGCCGCGGGCAAAGGCTAGTATAAATACGTCACCCTATGGAGCATTAATCCTTTATACAAACGAGAAAAGCTGAAAGAAAACTCCAGAGTATTTCACCCTATCTCTGAATGCTAAAACATAATATCATAAAAGAACAATAAAATGTTGTTTTTGTTTTTTAATGTGCCACCTACTACTATAATTTAGTGGCTCAATAGGTGCTTATTCGCGCTAATTGTCTATTCAGCTACTAGGCTAAAATAAATGGCGTTATTGCAACATACATCATCTCTATACATGGTCAAATACTGCGAACCTTGACCGAAAGTTTTGTAAATCTGATTAGTTATTTACCCACCAGTTGTGTAAAATTATTGTTTATTTTATGCAGATCTGGGTCGATCATATCATGTGCTGAATCACATTGATGATGAGTTATCAACTTATTAAAAATGCGTGTACTTGTACGCGCGTGAGAAGTTATACTCCTTTGGCATCATTAATAAATAAAGTAATTATTAAATTCGTAACTTCAAAACTTGTCACAGTTATGATTTTAAATACCTTGTTCGATAAAGTAATTGTGTCTAATGTCACTAGGTGGCGTTAGAAAAATTTTGAAATTTCTTATAAGTCGATGTTAAGAGTCTAGGTGTCTGATCATACCCCCTCCATGGTAGCGTTAAACGCAACCTTGCTGGAAGTCGCGTTAGAAGTTTAACTTCAAAAAGAAGTATTTCCTGGAGCAGTATTTTCGCCATTATGGCTCCATATATTTTTTCTGTAATTAGGGATGAAACATTGTTTTCTGGTTTTAGTTGATCACCAGTATTTATAAGATGAGAACCTGACCTACAAACAATTAATGGGACAACTGGTGACCTCACAAATCAAATTTTTATTCAGAATTCTGACAATCTGTAGATAATGATTGTCACTGAACTTTGACTGAGGGATTTATTTGACAAAAACATCAACTGCTTAACGTGCCTTCCAAAATAAGATTTTAATTAATTTTGGGGTTATTATTAAGAAAAGTAAATTTTAATGAACTATATACGCCTATTTAGATCAGAGATATAATTTAGTAGTTATGCAAGTGAAAGCGAGTTATGTTCAAAGAGGCGTAATGTTAATGCTGCGATTCCGTCAACCAGTTGACCGCTAACGAAAGTGGTTTGGTGCGTTTGCATTGAACTATGGGTTTTTAATGACGTTGTTTTTTTTGTAATGATGATTTATCCTCGTGGTAATGTAAGAACACAGCTAGCAAGTAGACAGCTGCTATCATGTATACTCTGTATCTACACTATTATGTAAAGTTGTAACAGAGCTGTATCTGTACATTTGAGATATTTGAGAAAAAAATGACTGTAATAGCCAGTTACGCGGCAATAGGCGTATCTGAACATAAATAAATTTTTTTTAGATGTTTTGTCTGTTTGTTCGTCCGTGCATCATGTAAAAAAATACTGAATGGATTTTGATGCAACTTTTTTTATTTGATAGCTCTTGATCAGAATTAAAAACTGGTATACATATTATCCCGCTACTACATCGAGAACCTGAGATATAACCTAAAAACCGCACGGGCCGCCGGCTAAGGGTTGTTATTTATTAAGCGTAAATCTGTGTAGCTAATAAAAAGAATTTAAGCACTTGAAGACCTTTTTTTTTAAGGCGGACAAAAATGTATCTACCGCACACAGTGGGGTAGTGGGGGATTTTAGTCTCACCCACTAAAAATCCACCGTGCGCCCTCACCTGCCCGTACTCGGCGGACCACTGGTACCGCGTATATTCACTTCAGTGGTCCGCGCGGCTAGCCCTGTCGGGCTTCCTCTCTGAGCGACGTCTCCACACACCTGGGGCGTCGCACCTTCGCGGTAGGCTCTACGCGAGCGGAGGACAATCCCCGGTCCAACCGCCCGCAGTCTTGACTAGGGTGGCATTAGGCGCAGATATTCGCGCCCACGCCGCCCCGCGCGCCGGCGGCGGCTCGGGCCAGAGGAGAGATCAGCCCCCCTGGCCCTCTCCGCCGCCTTCTCGAATCGAATGTCATCTCGCAGAAGGTGGCGACCGCGGTCCAGTACCTATCGCCGCTGACCATCGATGGGACGACAGCCGGCAGCGACAGGTCCTCTCCGATGACTGCAGCGAGATCCCAGGCCGAGCACGACTCAAACGTGGAGCACTTGAAGATCTAGAACAAGCTCTTGCTTGATATTAGCTCAAAATTCTTTTCATGATGGGTCTATGCTAGTTACACTGTGACTACAAAATATATGAGTTCGAATGAGGATTTAATTTAAAGCGAAATTGACAGTCACAGCTTTCTACTTAGAAAGTAACACACATTCTTCAAAATAAGCATTAAATGGTGATAAAAACCTTGACAGTTTGATAATATTCGACTAGTTATATATGACTTTTGATTGCATAGATTATAAATATACCCATAGGTCTACTGATATCGGTTTTATTGTCATTGTCATAGTGGTAGGTGGTATACGTTTGTGAAATCTTCACGTAAAAATAAGCCTTGAATCTGGATTTATATTTAAAACATTCATTTTATCATGCCGTGGGAAATTTGAACTTAAAGTGTATATAGGTATACTTAGCTACCGAAACGTAATATGTAAATAATATTATTTAATAGAATCTGCCCATGCTTTCGTACGCGTGTATTTCAGGATATGGTGAAAATAAAACAAGGAAGTCACTGTATTGCACTTTTTTTTATACTACGCGGGTGGCAAACAAGCGTACGGCCTATCTGATGGTAAGCGGTTACTGTAGCCTATAGGCGATAGTAACACCAGAGGCATCACTCGCATGTCACCATGTCCAATTAAAGGGATAAGAAGAAAGGAAGGCTAATAAGGAGAGGTTAGGATAGATACTAAAGAGAGAGGATTGGAAGGATAAAAAGCAGAGGATAGGGAGTTTCGTGTATCCAGGGCTCTCACTCACCATCCAACCACCAGTGCAACGGCAGGAGACCTACCGTACCACTGAAGGAATGTAATATGATTCCGGTGGCCCGCCAATAAAGGCGGAGAGACAGCACCCGAAAATTCCAATAATTTTTTGCTGGGTGCGTGCACGCTCCACTGAAGGAATGTTCCGGTGTCCCGCCAATAAAGGCGGAGAGATGGCTCACGCCGGGTTTCTTTAGTGGGTGAGGGCCCCACACTACCCTTTTCGTTGCCCCGAACGATGGGATGTGCGGTTAGGAATATTTTTTCCCGTCTAAAAAGAAAGGAGAACCTATCGTTGTTTCACGCCGATATTCTGTGAGAGCGGTACTTCCCAGATCGAGCTAGGATAATATGCAAGGTTCTAGCACTACACAGCATAACCCAATGTCAATTTTCGGGGTTAAAAACTAGTCTTGTGTCCTTTTCTGGGCACCCAATTATATGCAAGAATTAAGTGGTAAAGGAAAAGAAACAAACAAGTTTCGCGTTTATAATATTAAGAAAAGATTTAGGATACTTATAAACAATAATAGGTATAGTATGTACAAAGGTAGATGCTAAAAGCATTTTCTGGTAGCCTAATTTCAACACCGTGAACCGTTAGTAAGTATTCGCTAATTTGCTAACAGCACGTTATTTACTATTACGTGACGTTAAAACAAGGTTACTAAGTGGGGACCGTGACCTTCATAGAAAAACTTAGTAACATCACAAATATAATAATATAAATTTTTTTTTTTTTTTAAATTTTATTTTATTTTATCACGAACGACTTCAAAGCCTGTTGTGTCGAGTTCGATTTCAGTCCACGAAAGACTTTGCTTCATACTACGAGAGTGGCAAATAATCATAGGGATTACGAGATGGTAAGCGGTTACCATAGTCTATAAGTCTATAGATGTTAGTAACACCAGAGGCATCGCTCGTATGTTCCCAACCTCAAGGAAAGAGATAGGAGATAGAGTAGAAGCAACCAGAGGCATCACTCGTGCGTCTCTATCACCAAGGAAAGGGATAGGAGGTGGATAGGAAGCATATATTACAGAGAGGCTAAGTCGAGCTGGCAATTTCATATTGGGAGAAGCAAGGCTTTTAGAACTTTTGTAGATATAATGTTACAAATTACATCTCTGCCGAGTGACACTTGAGAGATTTTCTCGAGGGATGCCAACTCACCGTGAGCCAAACGAGGACTATGCCATATACATTCAGTCAAGAAAGTATTGGCAATGGATCATTTTTTTATTGTTCCAAATTCAAATTTTCAAACGGTAAATAAAGAATATTATTTGAGCATTATGCGGCGTTTAAGAGAGCAAATTCGACGAAAACGGCCAGATTTGTGGAAAGAAAATTCTTGGATTTTGCATCGCGATAATGCGCCTTCGCACAAGGCCATCATTGTGAATGAATTTTTGTCCAAACACTCAACAAATACCATCGAGAAACCACCATATTCACCAGATATGGCTCCAACCGACGTCTTTCTTTTCCCTAAACTCAAATTACCACTTCGCGGCACCCGTTTTCAATCGGTAGAAGACATAAAGGAGAATTCGCGGCGAGAACTGAACTCAATTCCGGAAACAGCGTTTAAAAAATGTTTTGATGGTTGGATTATTCGTTGGCATAAGTCTATCGTTTCTGAAGGAGCTTTCCCGGTACTTTCTTGACAGAGTAGTATGCCTCTAATTCTAAGAACAGATTCATTCCCAACCGCAAAATAATGCGTAGTGAAATGCATTCGTAGGCCGTGTCAACAACTTATTGTATGCAAACGGAACAATAGCGAACCGATACAAACATGCCCTTTTTATATATAATATTTATGTGTTATGTACTTGATACCTATCTATCAAGTACCTTGTGGTAAATAGGAAGTGCAATGAATTGTACACAAGATCGTTTGTAACTGCGTCTGCGCATCGTAATCGTCTTATTTAAATCAAATTACGTATATAACCTTGCGCAGCTTAGCCTTTTAGCAGATGTTTTATCTGCTAAACTATTTTAATCTTGAGTTAATAAAGAATAGTTTGTCATAGGAGGAAAAAGTATTCAAAATTTAGTATTTTTAACATATTTTCTAGGTGCTTTGTGTTAAATCTATGAATGGACGACAGTTTTTCGCTATAACTAAAAGACACCGGGGTGCATCGGTCACATGACAGACGGTAGGACCGACCCGTTTGGGTCCGATACAAAGTGAGTATTCCCACTTGGTATTCAACTCTACCAACAGTTATGCAATGGGTGATAAGTGCTTTATTCGCTTAGTCAAAAACTCTACTGCCTCTGTGGTACAGCGGTAATGTTAGCGACTGCTGATCATGAGGTCTCGGGTTCAATCCCAGGGTCAGGCCGTTTATCGAGATTTTTCGTAAAAAGAAAAATTCTCAGTAGCAGCCCGGAGTTTTAAAATGTGCCCGGTAGACGGCAATAGGCTCGCCCCCTATTACGTGCGGCTTAAACTTAGCTGGCGAGATGTGGGTGTGTAATACACCTCTTCGGGGAATACAGGCGTGATGCTATGTTAAAAAAATCGTAATAGATAAAAAAGCAAGCGTTTTAATAATGTGATACTTATCCTATTCATAGTTCGTAACAGATAAAACAAGGCAATTGAGCCAGTGTACGAACAATCGCATCGGAAATGTATTGTGTAATCGAGTAATTGAGGTAATAACTATATCGATTATCGGAATCAGCGTTCCATTTCGTTCGCGGCATGTTTAACCCTTGTAAAGCTTACGACGATGACAAAAAGTGAAGCAATGTTATATAATATTAGTATAGGTTACTTGAACACATTTATTCGTTAGAAAAAGAAGAGTGCTACCGAGATATGTATTTATAAATAAAAATTTAGTTGAATAGAAAAATAAATAAATAATAAATAAATACATAGCATCACGCCTGTATTCCCCGAAGGGGTAGGCATAGGTGTATTACACACCCACTACTCGCCAGCTACGTTTAAGTTCCACGTAATAGGGGGCGAGCCTATTGACGTCTACCGGGCACGTTTCCAAACTCCGGGCTGTTACTGAGAATGTTTCTTTTTAGGAAAAAGCTCAATAACATTGCTCGACCCGGGGATCGAACACGAGACCTCATGATTAGCAGTCGCATACACTACCGCTACACCACCGAGGCAGTTAATAAATAAATAAATATAAATATTCACGGACATTTCACACAACGTCCTCTGGTCCCAAACTAAGCTAATAGTTTCGGACTCAGCTTTCTCTCCGCCTAGTACCATATTATATTAAATACCTGCTACGTGTGGCACTAAGCATACGGTCTACCTGATGGTAAAGACGATAACGGATGGAAAGGGATACGACGTGAATAGGAAATATATTAACTAGAGGATCGGGAGGAGGTTTGGGTCTCCGGCACTCTCACTCATCATACGTACCACTGCTATTGGTTGACGCTGATCTTTTGTGAGAAGGTGGTACTTCCGCGATCGTGCCAGCCCATTCATGCTAGGATAAGCAAGGCTTTACTAGGCTTATATATAATAATTATAAATATTACTTAAGTGTGCACTTAATCTTGTACACAAATATCAGGTACATCAAGGTTTTGAATATTATGTTTTTTTTAACGGAGTCATACGACCGTTTAGACAATTTTTTGTTAAATATAATAATTTACATAATGTTTATAATATACCTATTACAGCATTGCAAATGACCATTGAGCAGTTATTTACAGAATAAATAGTTAATTATTTTTCAACAATG
This sequence comes from Leucoma salicis, assembly GCA_948253155.1. NCBI lineage: Eukaryota > Metazoa > Arthropoda > Insecta > Lepidoptera > Erebidae > Leucoma > Leucoma salicis. The sequence goes on along the minus strand of OX411814.1, from coordinate 22,261,023 downwards.
TTTTATCTAAGACGTAGTGGTACTCGTATTATCGCCAAAAGGTCACTGAGAAATAATTATATATTAGAAGCGTTAGGCTGAATCATGAATTCTAATGCCTCATACGGAAAGTTATCGCCAAACTTTGACTGCACAGATGACGGAGTGGCTTAGATATCGGCCTCCCGCCCGAGTGCTGTGGGTTCGATTCCCACGCAGGACAACTCTTTGTGTTATGTACAAATAGTTGTTCTGAGTCTGGGTGTACTTTGTGTCCGTGAAATTGTATGTCTGTAAAGTCCCCCGCGATACAAGGTCTATTCCTTAGTGAAAAGTGTTGTCTTTAAAAAAAAGAGCCTCAATGCGTCTGTGTGCTATCATTGTCACGGCTAAGGTAAGATACTATGTAGCACTACCTGCAGCCCGCGGTTTTGTCTGTATGGAGTCCAGCCTTAGGTCATAGACCCAAGTCTGGAAATATATTTAAGTAGATCATTCTATGTCACATTGAATTAATATGTAATAGCAATCCCATAGAATCCTAACATTTTTTGCGATCAAAAGTATCCTATCTATTACTCTAGGAAATAAATAGTTTATTTCCCAAATAAACTTTCACATTTGTAATATTAGTATATTTATTATAATTGAAGTTATGTATCTAAAATTTATTCCAAGGAATGTAACATAGTTCCAGTGGCCCGCCAATAAAGGCGGAGAGACGGCACACGGCGGGTTTCTTTAGTGGGTGAAGGCCCCACACTACCCTGTTCGTTGCCACAAACGACGGGGTGTGCGGTTAGGAACATATTTTCCCGCCTTAACAAAAAAAAAGCTTGTACTTAATGCCATTTCACTAATAAACTAATTAGAAAACAACACCTTGGGCTAAGTTCAAATATATCAATCGATTAGAATACACAATTAGCCTAAAAATTTGCATAAATGTTAAGGACGTATAAACTATAAGCAGAATTAAGTTTATTCCTTAATCTTGTTCCTTTTTTTAAAATATGAACACAATGAGAAAAATGCAAAAGGGATGTCTGTTTTTAGCAACTGCCGAAATTAAAACTACCTTATAAGTTGCTGTATCTACAGCGGATTTCTTTCTTTACCTTGAAAACTGAGTTCGTCAGTGGAATATTACTGTATTGTATAAAAAAAAAAGTATTAATTTATTGAGTTTGTGGAGGATTTCAATTGCCCCCGATGATCTCTTTTCATAATGCTAAGACTACATTATTGGCATTCGAAGAAGATTATCATAAATTACATGTCGCGATAACTCTCGAACCTTCGCCAAATCCCGATAATGTAGCCGTAGCATTAGAACTGTATTACTTGAATATTGTACGGATTATTACATGTGATTTGACTGCCTCTGTGGTACAGCGGTAGTGTAATCTGCTGATCACGAGGTCTCGGGTTCGGTGCCCGACAATAATACTGCCCCCGGTCGGGCAGTGTTATTGAGATTTTTCATAAAAAACAAAAGAAAAATTCCTCAGTAGCAGCCCGGAGTTTGGAAATGTGCCCGTTAGACGTCAATAGGCTCGCCCCCTATTACGTGGGACTTAAACATAGCTGGCGAGTCGTGGGTGTGTAATAAACCTCTGCTTACCCCTTCGGGGAATACAGGCGTGATGCTATGTTATGTGTGTAAAATCACGATGTCGTCGTTATTATTTATTTATTATCCCTAAATGCCTTTTAATTTTTTTTTTCTGTTAACAGACTGTATTTAATTAAAAATCCTTACCTGAAACACAAAACACAGATGGCACACAAAATATAAAAATACCCGCATAAATAGTTTCCAAGCTATTTAGTTTTCGACATGCACTGATAACACACGATAACAGGCAATTTGCGTTTGTAGTCAAATTTATTAATGTTTTCCAATCCATTTTGTTATTATTACAACTAATGTTATTTTTGACAGCACATCACTTGGCTCAATATCAACTTCTATTTATTATACGACATTATTCATATAAATACCACATATTAAACTTTTATAACGTAATTTTTTTGAATTTGACATTCCCGCTCAATAAAGCGCGGGAAGACGCGCGCGGGGCATGCGCGGCTTGTGCACAATGATCTGTTATTTTTTCCACAAGCATAAACCTCCCGCTATACAGCCTTCCAATGAGAGTGAATTTAAATTATTGTCGTGATTCGTGATCAATTTTCTGCTCTGTATACATATGAAAGTAGATGGCCATTCATTGTTTTAGACTTATAAACACTATAATAATACTTATACAAGCAACTAAATATTTGTTTGAAAGGCGGAAAGAAAACTTTGATTTCTGCATATCCCCAATATTTTATAAAAAAAATAACCTATTATTGATTTGTATTACATGCATATTGATGATGTTGAGTAGTGGATGTCTTTGGTCTATAGAAAACGGTGCATCTCAGGTCCATTTTGACTTGTGCCAGGTCAAAAGGATCTGACGATAGTTTTGAAGTGATGATGATGCGCACTATAATATCTTCTGCGTGTTTATTGACTCTTGCCACCATAGATCTCATCATCATCATTTCATGTTTATTGAACACTACCTCCGTTTTAGCCAAATTAGTTCCTAGATCGACTCGTCGCGATATGCAGTATTCTGCCTAACGAGCCACTGACTCTGCCATCACAACGATATCATCAACAAACCCATGATGCAAGATGTACTCACCATTCCCTATCTAGTCTAATGGTTTTGAAGACGTCGTTCAAAGAAATTCGATACCTTAGCGGATACAAGAGTTCGTCTTATAGTCCTGGATCCGGTGTCATTATAAGCATATCAACACTTCGATATATTAATAAGTTACTATTGATTATTGCTTTAAATGTACGGCTGTGAATGCTGTTTGAAGTTATCCTCAAAATATTCAGTATCCGTTACGTTGCTGTGAGATGCCACATTCAATTATTACAACGGCCTACAAATACAACTGCCTGAAAAAATAACATATTTATTGTTACCCATAAAATGTACATAAAATAATGTTGACACATAAAAATGTTACGTTGATACGATTTTATAACAAAAACAAGATCTAGGTAACTTACCTAAGAGTTTTGTTAAAATTAATTTTAGCTCTATACTACTACCTAGCACATTTTATTACTTAAAACAAAATATATAGTTTACGCCGAGTGATGTACTAACTTAATAAATTAGGTAATGAAATGAACAAGTGTGAATAATTAGTTAACACCCATTGATTTATTGTTTGTGTTTTTTTTATATAGCCGACATAGAGTTCTGAAAAAGGTATGTTATGAGTTTTTATACTAGTAATGATGTTATCTTAGACAAATTAATATTAGCTATAACTTTTTAGATGTTGTCTGATCAGAAAAGTATGAAAAGGCAATCTTTATCCCAGGGATAAATGCAAAAAGAGATACGTTTAAAAATGGAGAAACCTGATTTAAAGTTGAAGTTTTAAGTGAAGAAAGGTTCTTAAATAAAGAATCTCATAACGTAGCATACCTAGATGGTTTCGCACTAGTATTGGTAGAAGTATTGTGATGGTAGGGCATTTTTTTATCAGGATTTGCATAGAAGACATTCACGTGGATAAACAAGTTACGTACGATTTCAAAATCATGTTTATTATAATTTTCTGAGAGGCTTTAAGCGCCATTTACTTCGGATTAATTGGATTTCTACGTTTTAATGGAAAACACTTAAAATTAAAATTATTATTGATTTTCAATTAATGGATAACCTTGAGAAACTCTTAAAAATTGTTTGTTTTATTTTTAAACACAGGACTTGATGATATAATGGAAAATATATGTACCAGCATTAAGTTTGTGTACAATAAATTCAACCTCGAAAATTGGTAAGTTTAGTCAATTCTGTCTACTTCTGTCTCTCTGTATGTGTCAAAAGTATAATGATTGTTACAAATGGGAATTTGCTTTTTTTAAAACTTCTGTATACTAGTATCTATACCAGTTTATACCATTTTTAGATTAGATCTAATACTGGTTGGGCATAGTAGGTAGGCATAGGCATTGGTTTGTGGCGTTCTCTTGGGGAGGCCTATGTCCAGCAGTGGACGTTGAAAGGCTGATGGATGGATGGATGATAGTAGGTATTTTAGGTTCTACATCGCTAAGGCTTAAACTTATATTTGAATTTGGAATAAAGTTCAGAACATTATAACTTTTTTTTCAATTAAGTGACCTGGTAACAAAGGTCAAAAATAATATATAATAGTGTCACATTATTCGTCTCCACTTAGACGTTATCATCGACGTTTATTAATATCCGGTCTGGCTACCCTCCTAGAAGTGTCATCTTTAGCCATTATTTATATAAAAGTCTGAAATAATACTAGCGGTTGCCCGTAACCACCGGCAACTGGCTTCGCCAGCGATAACTATTTACGTTTTAAAGAAAACCCCTATTTTGTCCCTTTAAGATATTTAAGAAAAGCGAGTACTGTGTTTACGTAACAGTTAAGCCTGATACTTGGAAATCGGCTATTGGCCTAGGTCAGTAGGTTATATGACAACTCAATCTCAAAAAAAAATGTTTCTCAGCTTAAGAAGTAAAGTCTGGTGATCTGGAATCTTAGACTATAATTTATATATATCCTAAAATGTGTCCGATGACGTGTCATTTCTACACACTGATTTCTGTCAAGATCGGTGTACCCCTTCTTGAGTTATAAAAGGACATACAGACTGACAGACGACTGGTAGAATCCACTATCACACAATTTCAGAAAAAAAAGAGCTCTAGATTTATATAGTAGTATATAATTATATATATTATATAAATTAGATTGGATAAACGATCAAGGCTGCGTGGGGCCGGCTTTAGAATTGTCCTACCCCTCTCCACCCATGGGAGTCGTAAGAGCCAACTGAGGGAATACCAGTGGAGTGGGCAGCAGCACTTTTCGAGTATTAACAACATCCACTGCGATCGCCAACTCGCCTGCCAAGCGTGGTGATTACGGCACTATCCCTCCATTCTTGGGGAGGCCTATGTCCAGCAGTGGACTTGTAAAAGGCTGATGGATGGATGAAACGATCAAGAATAGTTTTAAGCTCATGCTAGTTATTTAAATTTGTTTCTCAGCAAATAAGTCATTTTGTTCCAGAAATGAAAATTAGTTACATTGTGCTATTTGCCGTGATTCTACTTTGTTTTATGATTGCTCATACGGAATCGTGCCACTGCCAAAAGAACTATCATAAATGTGATCGTGATTGTGACTCTAATTGTAAATGTAAACGGCACAAGAAACATGGCAGTCGAGAAAATGGAGGCCAACACGGCCACAACGGTGGCGCTGGTGCTAAAGTTTTCGCTTTTCCGATATTTATGCCACCCCCTCCTCCTGTATTCATGCCTCCGCCTATGATCATGGCACCACCACCACCAGTACCAATGATGCCATATGCTTTTGGTTAACTAATAATAATATTATATGATACTGGCAAACTCGACTTAAGGACAAAGTAATTCATTTTCCAAAATAGGTTTTATATTATTTTTGTCTTAGGCGGAATGGCAAAATTTTATTTTTGAGTTGGATTGTGTGATGATAAGAAAGATATGGTGGTAAAATACATTATATATTTTAATCTGGGACTGGCAATACATCTATAATATGATTTTTAATAATAGCACTTAACTAATTGTATTATTTTTATATTTATTACAAAGGAATATAGTTTGTACAAAATAAAATATTTTAATTAAAAACTTTGGTATTTTAATGTCATCCACACATCAGTCTTTCATTGTCCACTGCTGGCCATCATAGGTCTCCCAAAGAGAGCGCCATAACGAGCTGTCTTGTGATTTATGCGAGTTATTGACCTACTTGCTGGGAAGCCCTATGCTGCTACGTTTGAAACGTATTCGCTACTCGAAAATCTTTCTTTCTCAAGTTATCGGCGACGTGGTCTGCAAATGCTTATCAATTCCTGGGACTATCTCGGTAATTCTCATTCTACTACGGATTTCTATGAATCGGATTTTATAGTCGTATTATTGGAAAACTAACAATGTTTGACCACCAACATTTTATCATCCATATGGTGTACTGTATTTTGTAAGTACTTGATATGCTGGGTTACCTTCTCAGAAAAAAAAAGAAAGGATGGGTCTTGTAATAACCTTGTGGTGTGGGAGGACCCCGTTGTCTGTCTGCTTTTGTATATACCATACAGTGTAGATATTCTTATTGGACATTTTTATACGAGTAAGCTCCACAATAATACTGATGCTTTACATGTCTATGGAGATCAATGTGTACAAGTGGTGGAGTGGTTTAAATATCGACCTCCAGTGCTGATTGTTGTAGGCTTTATGCCCACACAGGACAATTATGGAGATTCTTTTAAGAGGGCTTATTCATGAATTGACAAAACCATTAGAAAGTATTTTGATCTGTACTTTATAGCACTTGACATGTCAATCTTTCTTTTTTGCGTGGGCCGTAAAGACAAATGTGTTGTGGAGATTGGGTATTGCTGAAGGTCAGTGCAATAGCTCAGCGGATTAGAGCACTTCCCCGGATTGGAAGGGACGCAGGTTCGTTTCCCGCTCGCACTAAAGTTCTCTTTTTCCACATTCACAAATAATTTTTACATCAAGAAGTAATTTTTTTTTGCCGCTGAATATAATGTTTTTTTTCGTAGAGGAAATGAAATGTTATCACGCACCATAATATTATTGAAAACCATTGAGAATATAGAGTTGATACCGAATTGCCGTGTGGTGACGGACTAAGAATACAATTGTCACCGCCCCATTTAAAAGCACATTAACATATTAATTTAAAAACGAACAATAAAAAGGTACAACAAAAATCAACAAATATTCTACAAAATAATAAAAGGAAGAAATATCAATTAGTTTGTTACAAAACGACCCCAACTCAGTGAAATGCAGGTCATGAAACCTGCGCTGGTCTTCCTTTGGGGCGTTTTTGTGTCACGGATGCCAGTCACAACGAACAGGTTGATGTCTTATCAACCTGTTCGTTGTGACTGGCATCCGTGACACAAAGCAGGTAATGAACAGGTTGATGTCTTATCAACCTGTTCTGATACATATATATATATATATATATATATATATATATATATATATATATATATATATACTACTTAGTACACAAAGCATCTGCCGCTATAACGAAGAAGAGAAAACATCCACAACAGAAGCCATCGACAACAGAAGAGGCCAAATGCTGGGCCATTTGATACGACACGATGATCTAGTCAAAACCATCCTAGAGGGAAAGATTGAAGGAAAGAGGAAGCGAGGAAGACCAAGAAGGACATTTATACAGCAAGAGAAGGAAAGTCTGGATGTCGTGTCGTATCAGGAAATTAAGTAAGAGGCACTATGCAGAGAGAGCTGGAGGATGCTCCACCGACAAGAGCTAAGCTCTTAAATGAGATGATGATGATGAGGAGATAGCCGTTTATTCTTTCATTTCATATCTGAGAAATGAAATGGTGAGCAGCGGCTTGACAATACTCTCAGTATAGTTGAGTCCATGAGCGACGGTTACCATTTACCATCAGATGGGCCGTGGCTCATCTGCCACAACATGCAATAAAAAAAAAATGGCACTAAAGAAAAATTGTTTTCTAAAATGACAAGTCACTCCTCAATTCTTTGTGTGATACACAAAGAATTGTTCTGAGTCTGGGTATACTTTGTGTACTTTAAATTGTATATTTGTATAGTTCCCGGCTACACACGACTTATTCCATGCACTGAAGTAATGTAACCTAGTTCCAGTGGTCCGCCAATGCGGGTAACAATATAATGGGTGAGGTCCCAAACTACCCTGTTCGTTGCCCAGAACGACGTGGTGTGCGATTAGGTACGTTTTTTCCTGTCTTACCAAACAAAAGGTTGTTTGTTATCTTAAAAAAGAAACACTATCTTTATGTCATCATCATAGTTTATATGGAGCCGTCGCAACAAGTATAGTTTCATTATAAACTGATAGAGAAGGACAACAAGATATTGCACGAGCCTGGTGGACTGACTGATATAAAGATAAGGAAGGCTTCTAGAATATAATCTTTGACCTTAGTGTTGTGTATTTTTTTGAAGTGAATCATCTAATGCGGAGGGAGGGTAAAATCGGCTGTTAGCGTGGCGACGCTTTTATTTTACTTGTCCCGTTCAAATTTTGCAAGTTTAATTTGACACACTTCCCGGTTTCCGATTGAGCTGAAATTTTATACGCTTGTGTATATCGCGTGACAATGCAGTATTATGATGACACGGAGCTGATCTGATGATAGAGCTGGAAAGTGGACATAGGAACTCTATAATGAAACGGCGCAACCCCAACGAATTTGGGCTTGTATGATTTGTCTTGACGAGTACTTTGTCTCTAGATGGTATCCAGAGTCTGGCGATGGAGCTGGAATGTGGCTACAGTAACTCTGTAATGAAACGATGCAACCCTATCGAGTTTATACTCGTTTGATTCGTCTTGAGGAGTACTTTGTCAAGTTATGATCATTTTTTTTCTACAAAATAATTCCGATGTTTTCACATCTGCTAGACGTCCCGCGACGTCTAGTTTTTTTTTATTGCTAATGATGGCAGACGAGCCACGGCCCACCTGATTAAATTGGTAACTGTCGCTCATGGACGTATTATCAAGCCGCTGCGCACCATTTCATTTCTCAGATATGAAATGAAAGAATAAACGGCCATTTTCTGCTACAGCCAACACACACTGACGTGCTTCATGACCGGTCACACAGGTGCTACCGATCCTTTCGGGCCCGATAACAAGTGAGTACTTTCACTTGGTACCCAGCACTATCACTAGTAATGCAATGGGTGATAATAGCTTATTTCCCTTTGTCACCTTGTACGACACCCGCGGGAATAGATGGGGTGGTGACACTTGTATTTCGCTTATAGATCAAGATCCTGTGTATAGTGCGGTAATCTTTTTGACCTTTGTTGTGGTGATCAATAGATAGATAATCCCGTGAGCCGTGGTTTGTTTTATATACTACTCTTTTTCCTTATTCACAAATTATAATTTGTAAAAAAAAATACATTAGTTGAAGTAATAACACAAATAAAAAATTTGAGTCACTACCGAAATTTTTCTACATAAATAGACCGATCGTTCGAATCGATCGCGTCAGCTATTAAACAAAATAAGAACTGTGTGCGATTCGTTTTAGGAGTCAAGATGCCACAAACAGGCACTCACACACACAGACATCAGACAGACATGTCAAACTTATAACATAACTCCCCCTTTTTGTGTGGGGGTAAAAAAACGAGTCACATTGCCCAAAAATATGGTAAACTATAACAGTTTATAATGGCAACACTTGTATGTTTCAAGCAATAAACTCTAATTTAATTTTTATTTATTGAAAAAAGACTTTTATATGTAAGTACGCGACATTTAGTACGAAAAAGATACCTGCGGTTTAGTACTATGTTGCTTTTTGATTTAGTAGCTTCAGCAATCTATACCTACATTTACTATGCTTTAGTCTCGTAAAAACTCTAAAACAACTGGACCGATTTTTATGAATTTTTTGTGTATGTCTGAATCCCTAGACGGTTTAGATTTTAAATTGAACTCTATAGTATTATCAATATCAGGATTTTTATTATACATTTGTGAGAGAAATTAGTTCTTTTTAATTTCTTTACGATTATTTAGATATTTTTATATATTAAACACAAAGTGAAAAATGTGAAATCGAAAATAACAGTCACGAGCAGGATATTTTCGATTTGTGTTTAATGTATAGTGCTAAGAATGTCAAATGCTAAAAATATATCTAAAAATATCTAAACTATTTTTATATATATTTTTAGCATTTGAAATGCTTAGCACTATAAATTAAACACAAAGTGAAAAATGTGAAATCGAAAATAACAGTCACGAGCAGGATTTGAACCTGCATCTCCTGGATACCGTCCAGATGCTTTGCCAATTCAGAAATCGTGACAATTGCTCCTGACTGCTAATTTCGATAACACATTCATACTTAACGTCTTTGGGTGAATTGAGCTGATTTAGCAAAGCATCTGGACGGTATCCAGGAGATGCAGGTTCAAATCCTGCTCGTGACTGTTATTTTAGATTTCACATTTTTCACGTTTTTTACGATTTTGTATAGGTATCAGAACATATAGCAACATAATTTCACGCCAAATATTACCAAGAATATCGAGATAAAAATCTAGCAGGCAAGCTAACGTTGGGGTAAAACAATGTCTGTCGGGTTCACATAGTATACAAATATTTTTATGAGAAAAATGTAACATGTTTATATTGGATGTTTTTTTTAATTGTGTATGGTGGCAGACGAGCCACGGCTCACCTGATGGTAAATGGTAACCGTCGCTCATGGTTTTAACTATACCGAGAGTATTGTCAAGCTACTGCGCACCATTTCATTTCACAAATGAAATGAAAGAATAAACGGTTATCTTCTGCTACAACCAAAACACACTGATGTGCTTCATGGCCAGTCACACGGGAGATGGTGGTACCAACCCGCGCCCGATAGCAAATGAGTACTCCCACTTGGTACCCAGCCCTACCACCGCAATACGCAATGCTAAATAAATGAAATATAAATATTCACGGACATTTTTCACGCAACGTCCTTTGGCCCAAACTAAGCTTAACGCTTGTGCTATGGGTACCAGATTACGGATATACTACTTTTTTTTTGTAAATACATACATATAATAGATAGAAAACACCCAAACGCAGTATAAGTATCTGTGTTCATCACACAAATAACTGTCCTGAGTGGGACTTCGTGCACGGAAGTTGGTTACACTACCGACTACGCCACGAGGCCCGATAATTGTTTACTTCCCTTAGTCCCTCGTACGACACCCGTGGGAAAGAATGGGGTGGTGATAGTTGTATTCTTAGTCCGTCACCACACGGACAAAGGTGTTTCATTAAAGAAACCAAATACAAAGTGCTATTTTTATTGTAATACATACAATTGTAGGTGTGCAAAGTTGAGGCACAGCATATTTCTCATCACAATAATGGGTGTGTAATATAAACAATGAGAAAATAAGCCACCGTTGAGGTAGCCTTTTGTCTGCTACCTGCTTCTACAACTGCTGCTAATGAAAGAGGTTAAGGAATTAATCTAGACACAGGTTGTGTCTCATTTTGTATTGTTCTCAGTATATGGAGGTAACTATATTAAAAAAAAAGACATAATATTCCTGCTCTTGTGAATTTATATTATGCGATTGACAAACAAACATACGGACCTGATGGTATTTTACAAAACAACAGTAGGAGTGCCTTAGGTTTATCACCAGTTTTCAGATCATATCACAGGACAAATATTTAAAAAGAATCTGTTTTGTGTTTCTCAATTTATTCATAAATATTTTAAATGTAGAGTCATAGCCCTGTTACAGATTTATAATAGTACTAGCCTTTGCCCGCAGCTTCGCCGCAGCCAAAAACTAGTTTTTAGGCTATATCTCAGGTTCCCGATATAGTAGCGGGATAAAATGTTTACCAGTTTTTAAGTATAATCATGAGTTGCATCAAAATCCGTTCATTAGTTTTTGCGTGATGCGCGAACAAACAAACAGACAAACAGATAAACAGACCAACAGACAATCAGACAAAAAATCTAAAAAAAATAGTTTTGTGTTTAGACACGTCTATATAGTCTAATACAATCATTTTTTCTTAAACATCTTATATAAGACCTTGTACATATGTACAGACACAGCTCTGTTACAGCTTTATAATAGTATAGATATAAACCTACTAAATTATCTATACTTTTTGTGTAAATTCATTAAACAATCGTGATGACGTCGGCATGCACCGCAAAATATAATAATTATTTAGCGTAGCTATATTTGCAGCTTTTGTAGCTATATTTCAAGGAAAAATCGTCGCAATTTACAAAATTTACAAGAACTGTTGCTTTAGCACGTAGTATTTATATTACATTTCCTTTATATTTGTGGGGAAATATCCAAGTTATATAAAACACAAGTTGATATTGTGTAGCGAAATTTATTTCATTTCCGTTTCTTCATAAACCTACCAAATATAATATTATGGGTTTTTATTGTTTCATGAAAAACTCACCTCTCCGCAATCGTGCCATCCTCTATTTTAAAAACTTTTCAATAAAATCATATTACCACCTAGGTAATATCTGGAGTGATAATTGACTATTTCAAGTCATAATTTCCATGAGACTAGTACAAATTTCGATGTAACTTGTTCGGTTACCAGGAATGTTTGCTTAATGTGTTATAGAGGTTTGGTTATAGGTACGCTACTAAAATTATTACCGTCAAAAATGTGCCTATATTCTAATAACTAGCTTTTGCTTGTAGCGGGATAAAATGTATACCAGTGTCCAGTTGTTAAGTCTAATCGAGATCTATCAAATAGAAAAAAATGCATCAAAATCCGTTCAGTAGTTTTTGCGTGATGCGCGAACAAACAAACAGATAAACAGACAAACAGACAGAAATCTTAAAAAAATGGTTTAGTGTTCAGACACATCTATATAGCCTATTACAGTAATTTTTTCTCAAATTTATCTTAAATGTACAGACACAGCTCTGTTACAACTTTATAATAGTATAGATAATAATTCTTTATCTGTAGATCATAGGTACAAGATTTTGTTATTAAGATTTTTAAACATGCTCTCTATTTCTTACCAATACAAATGGTGTACAAAATACTATCTTATAACTTCATCTATATATTATTATATAAATCACACATATCTATTACTGTATCAAGTGTCATTAAAAAAAAAATCTTGAATAGTAAAATGCTTTTTCTAAAAACCAATTTTTTTAAAGTTCGTACGAATACTAAATACTGTAAGCTATTATTATAAATATAACCAGTAACCACACATTACATTGCTACTCTTATTATACAATGTGGTTCTTGGTGGGATATTATCTAGGACAATTCGGTTTGGATTAATCTAATTTTTTAGTTTAACAATCTGACTAAATTGGGTATAAAAAGGGGCTGATGATGATTCTGTGGAATATGTAATTCCGAATTGTAAAGATTACTATCTAATAATATCAGAAGAACTAGTGTGAATCTGTGTAATTTGTTTTCGATCCTGTTTCTGTCGCACTATTCGCACAATCTCATGGTGAGAGGGATTGAGCTCTAGCCCACCACGCTGGCCCAGTTGGGTTGGCAGCCTTTACAAGCCATCGAGAAAATCTCGTAGGCGTACAGGTTTTCTCACGACGTTTTCCTCCACCGAGCAGTGATAAATTGTAAACAAATACACACATATATAGTCTATGTTATAATTTCGAAAAATCTCGAACAGTCAGAGGTGTGTTCCGTGGGGTGCGGGTCGGGATACCTCCGGGTTGGTGCATCCCGGGCAACGTCGGCACTCTGGTGCCGGCGGCTGAATCCCGGCAGGGGACGGGTCTCTGCTTGTCCCTCTGACTAGCAGAGGGCACAGCGGATAGGCCAGACGTCCGCCGTGGAGGGTCAGCGGGGCCATAGTGGCCCCCCCGACTCTGGGTGGGGACAGCGAGGTCACAGTGACCTCCCCGTCCCCGGAGACAGGGCTTTCAGCCCGAGTGGCGACGGGCTCACTGGTTGCAGTGGGCCAACGTCTGCCGTGGAGGGCCAGCAGGGCCATAGTGGCCCCTCCCGGCCCTGGGAGACGGAGACGGGGCTTTTGAGCCTGAGGGGCGACGGGCTCACCACTTGCCTTGTGAGTGATGGGCATGGTCTGATGCAGACCACCGTTCAGCCCGACCCGTAATCCTGGAGAACAGGACCGGGGGTCTTCGGACCGCGGGGAAGAAAACTCCTATAAAAAATAACCCCAATCCAAGCTCTGTCGCCCGGCGAGGGATGAATGGCTGGAGGGTATCCAGTCGCAAGGGCTGCACCACCACAGTCGAAAGACTTTAAACTCTAAAATGGCGGACGTTAAAAACTTATGTATACCTCCGGAGGGTACCGGGCGCAACGCGTCCGGAGAATCCCTCACAGGGCCGAGTACCAAGACCAGCCCTGTCAGCCCCGCGTATCGGAGGGGGGCAACCAACGCCTCTAATGAGAAAAAGAAGGAGACGAAGAAAGGGAGGACCCGTGGGAGGAAACCTACACCCGCGGGGAGTCCTGTGGATAGCGGCTCGGCAGTCGAAGGCACGTCGGGAATGGAGACAGATGGCGGTGACGGCGGCGCAAAGGCCGTAGGCGCGACACCAATAGCAACGGAGTCTCAGCAGATGGCAGATAGATCAACGGAGCGGCCCTCACGACTTTTGAAGCGCTCGATAGCGCGGTCGGGAGGTGTATCAGAGTCGGAGGGCAGCTCCACTGAGATGCCTCCGCCAGCGAAGCCAGGAAGACAGGCGAAGAGGGGCCGTGGCGCCACCAGGCGCACGGTTCCACGCGCCTTGTCTGAAGCGGACTGGCTTAATAGCCTGGAGACCTCGATACGGTGACTGGCGCCTAGCCACGTCCTAGTTGTGGGGGACTTCAATGCCAAATCCACGGCGTGGGGGTCCCCTGCGACAGACGCCCGTGGAGCGGCGGTGGTAGAGTGGGCGGCGTTGACGGGCCTCTGTTTGTTAAATAGAGGCTCCGTCAACACGTGCGTGCGGCGACGGGGCGGGTCGATAGTGGACCTTTCGTTCGCTAGCCCCGACGTCGCAGCACGAGTGAGGAACTGGTGTGTCCTGGAGGAGGTTGAGACCTTGTCCGATCATCAGTATATCCGGATTGAGGTCTCCCGATCCCTTCAGGGCCCCAGTAGGGGTCACGCAGCGCGCAGAACTCCCGCGTTCCCGCTGTGGGCTGTGGGCAGGCTGGATAGGGACCTACTGGTGGAGGCAGCCATCGCTGAATCGTGGCTGTCCTCACCAGCCCTGACCGAGGGGGTGGACGTTGAGGCTGGCCGATTTCGCGCTGCGATTACGCAGGTGTGCGACTCGGCCATGCCTCGTGTGCGACGTCCTCCTCCGAGGAAGGGGCTCTACTGGTGGTCCCAGGAGCTGGCAAACCTCCGTGCGGCGTGCATTCGTGCCCGGAGGTCCTACACCCGCAGTCGGCGGCGCAACCGCGATATGGAGCGGGAGGGCCAGCTGTACGAGGCGTACCGCACCTCGCGGGCCGCATTCAAGTTGGCCATCTGCCGCGCCAAAGCTGAGAAAAGGCAGGAGATGCTGGACGGTCTCAACCGTGACCCCTGGGGTCGCCCATACCGTGCGGCGCTTAACAAGCTCCGCACTCAGGGCCCCCCTCACAGAGACCCTTCAGCCCAGCCTCCTCACCGAGGTGGTCGAGGCCTTCAGGCCCATCGTGCTGCTGGACGAGGCGGGTAAGTTGTTGGAGAGAATCCTCGCTGCCCGCATCGTCCGGCACCTGCGCAACGTCGAACCTGACCTGTCGGATGGATGGATGGTTTTCGGCATGGTCGTACGACGGTCAATCATGCGCCTGAGGGCCGCGGCCACGGCAGTCGTCGTCGGCGGTGGAGTGCTGTTGGTGGTGTCGCTTGATATCGCCAATGCATTAAATAGTCTGCCATTCAGCTGCATCAGGGAGGCGCTCCGATATCACGGGGTGCCTGCATACCTGAGGCGGCTAGACTAAAAATCTTGAGGGCCGCAGCGTTCTGTATGAGAGCCACATAGGGGACGTTGTGAGGAGACCTATGTCATGCGGTGTCCCGCAGGGTTCGGTTCTAGGGCCGCTCCTGTGGGACATCGGTTACGACTGGGTGCTACGCTGTCGGCTCCCCCCGGGGCTGGCGGTCATCTGCTATGCGGATAACACGCTGGTCGGAGGCCCTGCTTTTCCATGGGCGCCAACGTCGGCCACCTACTGGCGCCTCAATCACGGTGGACGGGGTCCAAATTGGAGTGCAGGCCCGGATTAAGTATCTGGGCCTGGTGCTGGACGGGCGGTGGCGCTTTCACGAGCACTTCCGTCAACTGTCTCCGAGGCTCGTCAGTGCAGCGTCCGCCCTTGCACGGCTCATGCCGAATATGGGCGGACCCAACAATGCGTGTCGACGGCTTTACGCGGGGGTGGTCCGGTCGATGGCGCTGTACGGCGCACCCGTGTGGGCGGAGTCCCTGGACGCACTAAACAGGGCTCTTCTGTGGAGGCCACAGAGAGTCGTCGCGTCCAGGGTCATACGTGGATACCGCACGGTGTCGACGGAGGTGGCCTGCGTGTTGGCCGACCCCTCCGTGGGACTTGGAGGTGGAGGTGCTCGCTGAGGTGGCCGGTACACCTCGGCGAGCACTCGGGCGTCGCAAGAGCGGGAGGGGGGTGGACGTCCCCCACCCAGCGTGGTAGCCAGATGGCAGGGCGACGCCCGCCGAGCTGCCATGGCCAACTGGAGGGCGCGGCTGGAGGCGCCCCGGGCCGGTCTTTGGACCGTAGGGGCGCTCCAGCCAGTGCTGGAAGAGTGGGCAGGGCGACGGCACGGAGTCCTTACCTTCCGACTGGTGCAGGTGCTGTCGGGGCACGGTTGCTTCGGCAGATATCTGCACATTGTCGCAAGGAGGGAAGCGACTCCGGGCTGTCACCATTGCGGCTGCGACGAGAACACGGCGCAGCACACGCTCGAGTCGTGCCCGGCTTGGGCCGAGCAGCGTCGTGAACTTGTCGCAGCAATAGGGGGGGACCTCTCGCTGCCGAGCGTCGCCAGCGCGATGCTTGGCAGCGACAGGAATTGGGCCGCGGTCGCTGCCTTCTGCGAGGTCATCTCGCGGAAGGAAGCGGCGGAGAGGGCCAGGGAGGCTAATCCTTCAGCAGACCCGAACCGCCGCCAGTGACTGGGGTGGCGCAGGCGTGAATATTTGCGCCTAATGCCGCCCTAGCTGGGGCTACGGGTGGATGGACCGGGGAACGTCCGCCACCCGCAAGGCCTCCCGCGAAGGTGCGACGCTCCGTGTGCGGATGCGTTGCTCAGATGAGGGTACCCGAAAGGGTAAGCCGCCGGCGGACCACCGAAGGAATGTAACATAGTTCCAGTGGCCCGCCAATAAAGGCGGAGAGACGGCACACGGCAGGTTTCTTTAGTGGGTGAAGGCCCCACACTACCCTGTTCGTTGCCCCGAGCAACAGGGTGTGCGGTTAGGAACATTTTTTCCCGCCTAAACACGACGGCAACTATCAGGGTAGTGTGGGACCTGCGCCCACTAAAAAAACCCGCCGTGTGCCGTCTCTCCGCCTTTATTGGCGGGCCGCTGGAACTATGTTACATTCCTTCGGTGGTTTAACCGCTAGTCTATCTGAATCTGTGTAATAGAAAATGATAAACTACGAACGTGTTTTGTAAAACGTGGAAAAAAATTTTTTTATTTACTAGTAATCTAGTATATTTATTAGCAGTACTAGTCTTATATAGCCCACTTAATTAATTTTATTGCGTGGTTAATCGATAAACGTGCATCAAAATAAAATTGTTTAAAATCAAACTTAGATATCCATTTTATATTTTTATGAATATTGCTTGTGGTAATGCTATTGAAAAAATGAAGGTAAATAAATATTATTAAAATGATCGATAACTAAACATAAAACGTATTTGATCTATATTTTTGATCTATATTTTTTAGCATTTGACATGCTCCGCCACTTTTAAAGTATAAATTATTTGAGAATAAGGAAAAAGAGATTTTTTGTACTAGCGGGAATCGAACCCGCGTCTTTTCCAATCCGGGGAAGTGCTCTAAGCCACTGAGCTATTCTCAAATAATTTATACTATAAAACGTATAAGTTTTTTTAATGAATATTACTCCAAATAATCCTTAAATCTAAGTATTTGAATCATATCGCACCTGCGCTTGTATTTGCATACTGGTTGTATTACAGATAGTAGGAACTATCTGTAATTACTCAGATTCTGTAAAGTATCTAAATTCACGTGAAGATATCAGCTTTTATGTTATATTGGATAGCGCATGAGTGTCACCGCCCATTCTTTCCCATGAGTGTTGTCGAAGGGCAGTAAACAGCTACTGGTGTAGGGTTGAGTACCAAGTTGGAGTACCTGTTTCTTGTGTAACTCTAGTGGGTCAGTGTGGTAGTATGCCGTATCGGTCATACGATAGACGAGATATCGACCATTAATTAATTTCTTACTCCCGCGTATTCTTAGTACTGTTAAATTTATAAGCAACGGTATCGCTTACCATCAGGTGGTCTGAAGCTCATATGCCACCGCAAGCAATGAAAAAAGTTTATATGCTCGTAATAAAAAAAACGTTTCATATTTTTTATATAACCCTTGTGGCTGGTTATATCAAAAACCTCACCGCGATGATATTATATAGAGTGTAAATGACATCGTACCGATAATTAATACTTACCATAGGTACCATCGTACCGATAATTAATACTTACCAGTAATCGATTCAGAAACCACAGGTGATGGAAATTTGCATCGGCCCTTACATGTTCTTTTTATAATTTTTTAAATTGAATGCGAAATAAAATCGTGATATTGTTCTATCTCAATACGGTTTTTGGTAATAATCCCATTAATCACAATCAAAAACTTCAATGGATTGAAGCCTTCGTCATGTTTTTTTAGTCATGATGTTATTCGATAGCGTTAATGTTGATTCGATAGGGGCTTAAAAAAATTGCTAACTTTGTAACCCGTAGTTGTCGACGAAAGTGGTATGGGGCATATTATTATAGTTATTTGGTGACGTCTTTGCCCGGAGTTATCGGTATGATGTTTTTTACACCCATATGTGATCATTACTATGGGCAGTTCACCGGTTTCAGTCACATCACTCTAGCAGTTCTGGTGGACGGTGATTATCCTAAAATGATTCTAATCGATGGGCAGGCCACATCCCTCGACGAACCGACAACCGTTGGGGAAAAAAGGTTTTTAAGTGGTGACCACGTATCGGACGGCGCAGTGTAGGACGGCCTGCGACCAGTTGGACCGACGGCGACGATCTAGTCAAAGCCGCGGGGAGCCGTTGGAAGCGGTCGGCGCAGGATCGCTCGTTGTGGCGTTCTCTAAGGGGAGGCCTATGACCAGCAGCAGACGTTGAAAGACTGATGGATGGATGGATGGATAGATCCTAATCGAGCTGCAGTTAGCCTGGGATGGATGTATTTTAGAATATTGGTTTGAATTATCTTTATTATTTTGCCGTAGTTGCTGTGCTGCATCATTCTATTGAGCGTAATCAACTGCGCTCTTCTGTTTAAAATATCGAATAGTTTGAAAATAGACAAGAGAGATATAGTATTTTCAAGGGACGTACTGGACTACAGAAGTGATTTTCTTGACAGATACAGAATTGTGTCGCCAGAATTCTGTATGAAACAAAACCTCAAAAAGATAGATTATTTGAATCGACCGTGGTGGTTCAATTATTGTCAAGAAGTTCAGCTGACATTTCAATCTATGAGAGGACTTAAAAAATATTATTCGTCAGAGCACATGAATACTATAAAAGATCTTCATGCCTATAAGAAAAAGAATATTCTCAAGCAACATGTCATAGAAGAGTTCAATGTGTTATAATTTATAAGAATTTCTGAATCACTCTCTGGTTGGAGCGTTTGATTTATAAGTGCGTTTTTTTTCACCTGTGGTGTTTAGGTAGCGAGTTATTCCTACTACTATCGACCGTGGAGTAGGTATATTCACGGCAGAGACCACTTAACGGGCTTTTTGACGTGATGACCGATCGACACAAACGCTTATTTTTTCGGTATTTCTGCGATATCAAACATTAAAATAATATTTATTATAACAATAAACATGCTAGAAAAAGACAACTATGGGATCCGAAGCCACTTCCTTGAACCTTTTTTTATACTATGTGGGGGACAAATAATCATACGCCCACCTGATGGTAAGTGGTTACTGTAGCTTATAAATGCTAGCAACACAAGAGGCATCATTTGATCATTTGCACGTCAACATCTCTAAGGAAGGAAAGGTAGGCGGGGAGGAAGGCTACTAAGGAGGGGATAGGAAGGAAACTAAGAAGAAGATAGGAAAGATTAAAGGACAGGATAGTAAGGGTAAACAAGAGAGGATAGAAAGAATAATAAGAAGAGGATAGGGTAGGGGGGATAGATAAGGTTTGGGCCCTCGGCGTTTTCACTTACCATATGAAACACAACGGTACGAATACCCACTGTTGTTTCACACTAACCTTTTATGAGAGGATGGTACTGCCCCGATCAAACCGCTCCATCCATGCTGAGATAAGCAAGGATCTACCAATAGGTAAACCTTCCTGTAAATCTATTCAAAAATGTTAATTAACTATAGACATAACTAACTGCTCATCGCCTTTCTATCAACTTTTATATTTACATCCTTCTTGTCTAATTCCTATTTCTTTCCCTGGGGTTCACAACGCGTGAAAGGTGCCCCAGGTGTGTATAGCGCCTATAGACCATGGTACCCACTTTTTGAATTTAATAGTTCGATTGTTGAGAAACGCTATTAAAATCATGCTACAAATCTTATCGAATGAAAAGAAAATAGTCAGAAATAAAGTGCCGTCTTGTTGAGCTCAGCCACATTACAAATCTACTTCCAAAAAATTTAATATAAACCGACTTCCACATGGGTGAAACTGCATGTGGCAACTAAGGAAAATACAATGAAATCTCATTCAACATTTCCAACGCCTAACTAATGGTGGATCCATCCATTTGCTCTAAAATCATCCATTTGCTCTAAACCAATTCACTGCTTGTGATGTTAAAAGAAGCATCCTGTCCATGACATCTAATGCCATTGGTTGCGACTTCTTGAGCCGCAACATGATCCTTCCCATCCTAGACCAAATCCTTCCTATAATTTGTTTTATCTTCAATTTTTCTGTTTCCCGTGGCATCTTCCCAACGCAATGGAAGGAAGCTCAACTCACTCCTCTACCAAAGAAATCAAAACCTTCTTCCTACTCTGACTATCGTCCCATTAGCATACTACCCTTCCTCTCCAAAGTGCTCGAGCGCCTTGTTCCAATCGGGCTTTCGTTTTATTACAGCCTTAGTTAACGTTACCGATGACATTAGAACTGGCATGGATAGAGGCAATCTCACAGTACTAGCATTATTAGATTTCACTAATGCATATAACACAGTGGATCACGATATTCTACTTAGCCTGCTTAGCTCTCTTAACATATCTCCAACAGCGATTGGCTGGTTTCGCAGTTACCTGTGTGGACGCCGACAACGTATTCGTACCGAAAATAGCTACTCGTCATGGTGTACTACAACTGTTGGTGTTCCCCAGGGTGGCGTGCTCTCCCCTTTACTTTTCTCAATATTTATAAATACTATTCCAAACCAACTTCTTTCCTCCTACCACCTTTATGCAGATGATCTTCAAATATATACTCAGGCACCATTAGCAGACCTATCAAATGCTGTGAACACTATAAACTCGGACCTAGAGTATATCAGTTGCTGGAGTAAGTCTCATGGGCTTGAAGTGAATCCGTCTAAGACTCAGGTTATTGTTGTGGGTGGCTCTAGGTTAGTATCAAAAGTGCATTTAACTCAGCTACCCTTGATTGTGTTTGATGGCACTGTAATACCGGTCAGTGATAAGGTTAAGAACCTGGGTATACTGCTTAACAGAAACCTTTCTTGGAATCCACAGCTACAGGAGGTTAGCCACAAAGTTTTCGAAACAGCTGGGTCACTAAGACGGTTGCGTAATTTTCTTCCCACTGCCACCAAAACTGCGCTTGCAAATTCACTTCTCCTCTCCATCCTCGACTATGCTGATGCTAGCTATCCAGATCTTACCGAGAACCAACTTGATAAACTTGAGCGACTCTAAAATTTTTGTATAATTAGCATATTTTTTGCATAATTTAGGTATTTATATTTGGTTTGCGTAAATATGATCATGTCTCAGAATTTCGAAAAAAGCTCAAATAGTTACCAATACGTCTTCGCCGGAATGCTCATATACTTTTCTTATTATACAGTATTTTGTTTAACCCGTCATACCCTTCCTATCTCAAAGGAAATTTTGAATTCCTTCATGACACGCATGGGAGGTCCTTGACGTCATCGCAAAGTCTTAGACTTAAAATACCAGTCCATTCCACAAAATACCTAGGAAAATATTTTAGAGCGGTGGCCGTTTGTTTGTGGAATGAGTTACCTTTGCAAATCAGGCGTGCGCAAACTTTAGACAAATTTAAGAAAATGGTTACAGATCACTACCTGTTACTATAGCCTTAAGCCTAACAATTTATTAAATATTAAGTTTGTGTATGGTATAAGTATGTATGTATTATATGTACATATTTATGATAAAATCATTATTTATATGTGTAGATATATTTTTATGTAGTCTATTCAAGTACACCTACAACTTGACTACTACCTCCTGCTTTAAACTCCATCCAAAGGTTGTCTGGCAGAAATTGCTATTAGCAATAAGACCACCCATTGTGCATTTACTTGTAAGTTTCATTATTGTCTCATTATCTTATCTTGTATTTTGGTGTACAATAAAGTATACATTCATTCATTCATGTTCAGCTAGTAGTAAATAAACATCACTTAAGAATATAGACAATAAGCCGATATTAAAGCTGTAATAAATAGATTTCAAGTGGCTACTTAATCAGTAACAAGGCTTAAATGACCTAGAATAACTTATCGTTCCTATTGTACTCCACACAGTATTGAATGAAGAATGAAGAAAATTATAAATTTAGACGATGCGAGTAATGTATGCTAGAATAGAGACTGCCACTCTATTCTCTCTGCCCGCAAGGGAGATTGCGTGATGATAAGTAAGTAAGTAAGTAGTAACCCAGTATTTTTAGTAAAAGCGTAAGTAAATCATTTTGTCTGTGTGTGGGACTTTTCCCTCAGCTCGTCTGCCACTATAAGTAATGAAAAATCTAATGGTATTAAGAATACTACGAAGCCGCTGTTAATCATTCTCATTTTGCTTTCTCCTGCTACAACCAAAACACAGAGATGCTTTACAGACAATCACACGGAAGATGGTGATACCAACCCACTCGGGGTCCAATAAAAGTAAGTACTCCCACTTGGTACTTCAATTTACAGACATATCGGGTCTATTTTAACATAAACAACATAGCATTACGCCTGTATTCCCTGGAGGGGTTGGCAGACGTGTATTACACACCCACGATTCGCCAGCTATGTTTAAGTCACACGTAATAGGGGGCGAGCCTATTGCCGTCTATCGGGCACATTTCCAAACCCCGGGCTGATACTGAACATTTTTCTTTTTACGAAAAAGCTCAGTAAGACTGCCCGACCCCTGGCTCGAACCCGAGACCTCATGATCAGTAGTCGCATGCACAACCGCTGCACCACCGAGGCTGTTAGTTTCTATTATATGTATAGATATAAAAGCATGTTTGTTTTCTTTTCCGAAGTTACGGATTGACCTGATAATTAGTCTAAAAACTAACCGGTATTTTTAAATACGTGGGTGGCAAATACGACGTACCTAATAAGGTAAGCGGTTACCGTAGCCTATAGACTAACAACATCACAAACATCATTCGCACGTTGCCAACTCCAGGGAAAGGGATAGGAGGTGGAGAGGAAAAATAATAAGAAAACGATAAGGATTGGGTTTGAGCCTCTGGCACTCTCACTCGCCTTACGACACAACAGTAGGACTACGTACCTACTGTTGTTTTTTTACGTTGATCTTTCTGTGAAAGGGTGGTACTTCTTAGATTGAGCTGGCCCATTCATGTTTGGACAAGCAGGGCTATTGTAATACTAGCAAAAATATGAGGCATACGTTATTTTTGTGCTACAAAACTGTACAGCACGTTGGATAAAATTAATCTGAAGTGTAATTCCATAAATAAAAGCATTTTTGCGAGCTAATACACAGTAAATACGTTTACTTAAAACCTACCACTTGTCAACACTGAAGTAATGTCAGTGGTCCGCCGTACAGGTGGAGAGACGGCCCACGGCGGGTTTATTTAGTGGGTGAGGGCCCCACACTACCCTGTCCGTTACCCCGAACGATGGATAGATCGATGCCCCTCCACCTTAGAAATTTCAACGCACGAGTGATGTCTCTGGCAGTTGCTGGCGTCTTTAGGCTACCGTGACCGCTTACTATCATGATGGGCCGTATGCTTGTTTGCCACACAAGTGGTATACAAAAATATGACAGCGGATTGATTATGCGCCTACGCACGTATAGAATTTTATAAAGCTTATTTACTAATTAAAATTTAAAGATTTATTTAAAATAAGAAAAAATACCTTTGATACTTCTGTATTATTTATTCTTGTATTTATTTTTATTATTCTTACCTTTATTACCACTAATATTTTTCATTAATTTTCATTGGAAATACTATTATAGTTACTGGGACCTTTAATAATATTTATCACGTTTTTATTCAATGTATTGGCGTCCGCAGGTGAGGTCGGCTATTACTTCGCATAACCAATAGGTGATTTTTCCAAATCAACCGCTTTATTTACAAAACACGAGAACGATTTCCTTTGGCCATTAACGTGACGATAACGCGTACGTGATCCTGTATCAATGTGAACTGTGGCACTATGCATATTTTTCAAATTGTAAGTCTCATATCCTCATTTATTACCTTAACAGGTTCCCTGTCCTTTAAATCATATACGGCACATTACAATTAAATTTCTATTGTATCTAAAAACAGACTGGGAATGGGTTAATATAGCGTATAACAAAATTTTCTGCTTAAGAATACTATGATTCACAATTAACCGCTGTTTACAAAAAGTACTTTGTTTACAAAAATATGATTAAACATCCGTATCCGTAACGCTGGGGCGTTACATATCTTATTATTTTAAAAGTATAGAGTTAGAAAGTTTAATATAATATTTTTTTTTTATTTAAGAAACATCAAATACACAATACTCAGTACTTCAAGACGGTTAAAGGTGCTATCTGAATAGCAATTAACATATCACGACATTAAGATCACTAATTCTAATTTAATTTGTTCGTCAACACATGTCATATCGTCGATAGGCCTCGCCTCAAGACATAACGGTTTCACTATTAATATGGAGTCTCCTCTCATATTGAGAGAGATTTAGGTTACTGTCTGTCACGCTGGCCCAGTGTGGATTGGTAGACTTCACAACCCATCTAGAAAATCTAATAAGCATGCAAGTATATGAAATAAATTAAGCCTTTAAATATTATGTATGAGTATTTGTTGCTACATAAAATACAAATGAAATATATATCAGCATTTACACACAGTCATGTGAAATAATATCAAATACTAAATCAAGATATCACTTGTATTGTTTTAAAAGTAGGTTAGATAGTACCTATAGTTAAAAAAAATATTAAGTAAAAATAGTATTTGTTAAAGTATATAACATCTCATCATTTTAGAAAATATAGTCATCATCATTTTTCACAATAAAATTGATTATTTGATAAGTAGTAACTAATAATGTATTGGTTTTACTAAGTAGTTTTCAATAAATCCCATAGATGGCGCTAATTTCAAAAAGTACTAATGTGTGGTGGGGTTTCATGTCTTATACGCCATCTAGCGCTAATTTTAAGAAGTTGGTCTGTATTCTAGGTTATAGTTAAAATTACTCAAGCCAATATTATAAACTGTATCCTTGTAAAAACAAGTTGTAAAATCGCTTGCGCCCGGCCGTCAAAATGAACCGAAATGTCATTACGCCAAGGTTGACATTTCAGTGTCATAAAAATTGTGGAAAGTAAAATATGTTTTTTTTTTTTGTTTTATAACGTTGGTGTGTTATTATTTACGTGTGTTTAGTGTTTTTAATTATTGTTTCATAATAGAATGAAAATAAACAAAAAAAAAAACTCAATTAGTAAAGTATTTTGGTCGTTATCGTGTTAACATACATTACCTACAACTCACGGACGTCCAAGCCAGATTTTTTCAAACAGTTTTTTAACTAGTTTAAATAACAAAAATGGCATCAAAAATATCATGAGTGTTCAAAATAGTGTTTGTTCTTTATATGTGTGTGTAGATATTATATTACAAGTGCAATATATGATAAATAGAGACATTTTAAGTTCGAAAAATCAGTTGTTCCGTATAAAACGGGAGTAGAACCCACCACAACGCTTCGCTTATGAGGCGTACAATATAGATCTAAAATGTTTAAAAAATCGCATCATCAAATAGTATAAATTTTAATTGCAAAATTAAACTTACTATATTGGATGCATGTAAATGCTTGCCGATAGATGGCGTTGGTCGTAAGACAAATGGGATGAGGAGATTGGGATGATCGAAAGATCGGTAGGATAGCTCAGTGGCTTAGAGCACTTCTCCGGATAGGAAAAGACGCGGGTTCGATTCCCGCTCCTACTAAAAATCTCTTTTTCCTTATTCACAAATAATTTATACTTTAAAAAGTTGCGGAGCATGTCAACTACTAAAAAATATAGATCTAAAATATAGTATTTGTTTTTAATACTGCCTATTGTGTCTTTTTATTTTGTATTATTTTGCATAGTTCCTAACGCGGCAGTAAATAATTCCATGGTATTTTTTTTCAATACGTATATACTGAATGCACAGGTGGCGTAGTGGTTTAGATTCCAGCCTCCCGCCCGAGTGTTGTGGGTTCGATTCCCACACAGGACAACTCTTTGTGTGACCCACAAATGGTTGTTCTGAGTCAGGGTGTACTTTGTGTCCGTGAAATTGTATGTTTGTAGTCTCGCGCTACAAGGATTATTCCTTAGTACAGGTGTTGTCTTTTATAAATACTATTCTAATTATTTATCTGGTTCAGGTGAATACCAATTTCTGGAATTGAAAGCCATGGGTTCTACTTACATGTTTTTGCGCTATCAGTTTTTTTTATTGCATGTTTTGGCAGTCGGGGCATGGCCCATCTGATGTTAAATAGTAACCGTCGCCCATGGACTCAACTATACCGAGAGTATTGTCAAGCCGCTGCTCACCATTTCATTCCACCGATATGAAATGAAAGATTAAACGGCTATCTCCTGCTACAGCCAAAACGCAACGATGTGCTTCATGGCCAGTCACACGGGAGATGGTGGTACCAACCCGCTCAGGCCCGATACCAAGTGAGTACACCCACTTGGTACCCAGCCCTACCACCAGTCATGCAATGGATGATAATTGCTTACTTCCCTTAGTCACCTCATACGACACCCGTGGGAAAGAATGGGGTGGTGACACTTGTATTCTTAGTCCGTCACCACACATCTCTAAGGTAAGGGATAGGTCACCATTTCTAAAGAAAGGGATAGGAGGTGGAGTGGACGGATAATTAAGGATCGATAGGATATTAAGGAGAGGATAGGAAGGATAATAGGGATAGGAGAGGGGGGGGTTTGGACCTGCGGCGATCTCACTTGCCATACGAAAAACAATAGTGGGAGTACCTCCCGTTGTTCCCCGCTGATCTTCTGTGGGAGGATGGTACTTCCCCTATCGAGCTGGTCCATTCGTGCTGGGATTAGTAGGGCTCTACCCTCATGTAACTAAGATTTTATAATCCATACATCGATAGTATTAGTGAATTTTGTACATTGTTTCTCAGAATATCTTAGCTTCTGGACAGAGCCGTTTATAATCTCAATCTGATCAAATTAATATAAAATATACACAGTCGTTATAGTAAAAAAATCACATAAAATTTCAAATAGCTGTAAAAACTAAATAAATAAAATATATGGTCTTTATTTCTGGCTCCTAAGATACTGGGACCTAGTTCAGGAGCCGGGGTATCAAAGTTATCATACTTCATACTAATATTATAAATGTGAATGTAAGTTTGTTTGTTACGCTTTCACGTGAAAACTACTTAACCGATCATCATGAAACTTTGTACACATATTCTCGGAGGTATTAGAACTTTTTATTAAAAATAATACGAAAAATAAAAAAAATTGTTTGTCACAAAATCTCAAAATCTAGCAACTTCAACGCCATCTAGCATTTCAGTAATGAAATTCCAACCCCGAGTACTGTAATACCGTTGCACTGTATTACCGACAATTTCAAGAGTTGCTTTATTTATTTTTATGAAATTACTCACGGACGAAGTCGTGGGTAACAGCTAGTTATTAATAAATAAATATTCACGGACATTTTCACTCAACGTCCTCTGGTCCCAAACTAAGCTTAACGTTTGTGCTATGGGTACCAGATTACGGATATAATACATATATTACTTTTTTTTGTAAATACATACATATAATAGATAGAAAACACCCAGACGCAGTACAAATATCTGTGTTCATCACACGAATAGTTGTCCTGAGTGGGAATCGAACCCACGACCGCGTGCACGGAAGTCTGTCACCCTACCGACTACGCTGTTTTTATAATAATAATACAAGCTTTACTTTATTGTGTGGTTATACATCTATTGTTATATAAAGCTATTTTGTGTAATAATTATTATCTAGAAATTTTTATATACTTTTTTAGCATTTGACATGCTTAGGCATATATACATTAAACACAAAGTGAAAAATGTGAAATCGAAAATAACAGTCACGAGCAGGCGTCACCCAAGACGTTAAGAATGAATGTGGTATCGAAATTAGCAGTCGAGAGCAGTGGTCACGGTGCTGAATTGGCAAAGCATCTGGACGGTATCCAGGAGATGCAGGTTCATATCCTGCTCGTGACTGTTATTTTCGATTTCACGTTTTTCACTTTGTGTTTAATGTTATTATTATTTATAATCGATACTAACTGGGGAATATAATCAGGAAATAATATTTTTTTTTCTTTCAGGTAGTTCTAATACTACACATCACACACACCATCTCAAAATTTAGGAAAGGCAGATATGAAACATCCTCTTCAGACGAGACTATAGAAAATTTGTTGTACTTCAAAGACTGTCAAAAGAAGCCAAAAACACCAATTACCACCACGACTACAGAACAAGTATTATTAAGACTTAGGGCAAGCCCACCACCACCACCGCCGCCACCACAGCCCGAATGCCCATTCCCAAAAATGTGCTGCTCTTTAAGCTGTGGAAACGAATGCGGTGGAATCAGGGAATCTTCTTTTGTAAGCAGACAGATGCAGCCAATACAGGACTTTCCACGTCAGAATATCAAGTCTGTGCAGCCGATTATGCAAACTCCAGCTCAGCCACAGATAAGAAAAAAGAAGAAATTAAAATTGCCAGAGAGTCAAATGCTGCCTCCGATCAACGGAAGACGAGATTTTGGATTTGCTAAAGCCAAGATTAAAAGCCTGATATCGCAGGATGATGATATAAGGAAGATTTTGAAGGACTTGGTGAGGGTGACGATGCAGAAGGTTGATTTACTGGAAATGATGAACGGATCTCGGAGAAGTGCATCGGAGAATCCCGATGTGAGGGCAGCTAGTGAACACCCTTCTCAATTAATTGACGATGCTTATGAGGAATATGATGAGTAAATTCGACGTGTTCTAATATTCATATTAAATTAAATAATTCTTGAATTCATGTATACAACATTTTAACTTTTGTTCTTTGAAAGTAGCGAGGCATCTTTGATTTAACTCATAATAGACATTTGATCTCGTATAAAAACTTAACTTTTTTGTTTAAAAATATTGTAGTTTTTCAATAAAATTACACGTTGACATTATTTTAAATGTAATTTAGGTAGTTAAAAACATTTTAATTAGTTCGCGTGATTAAAATGCCTTTGGTGTTGCTAGCATCAATAGGCTACGGTAATTGCTTACCATCAGGTGGACTGTATGCTTGTTTGTTATCCACGTATTATTTTATAATTATATTAAAAAATACAGATAAAATTGACTATAACTAACGTTACTAATGTAACTTAAACATGATCTTGTTCTTCTAAGAATTGATAACAGTTCTTATTACATTTATCCATTCCATCCAGATTTCTTGAATCTGTGTTGAATTGGTAAAAAATAAACGGTGATAATTGGTTATCTCACTTTTTTGAAGTGAAGAACTTCTTTAGGCGCATTGAGCACTTTTTGGGTGAACAAAAATCACGGAACTCGCGTCATCGTCACCGAACGCTTTGGTCACGTGACGTGTTAACGATAACACTACATCTGTCCCTATTAGTATAATTTATTGCGCTAGGCCAGCTGTGAATGAAGAAATTAATAATTAAAAAAATTTTTTTTTTTATGAATGTATGAATAATTATTAACAGGCCGTGTGGGGCCGGCCTTAAAATTGTCCCACCCCTCTCTACCCACGGGAGTCGTAAGAGCCGACTGAGGTATACCGGGGGAGTAGGCAGCAGCACTGCCTCGAGTATTAACAACATTCAATGCGATCGCCAACCCGCCTGCCAAGCGTGGCGATTACGGCATTATCCCCCATTTCGGGACCGCCAGTTGTGGCGTTCTCTTGGGGAGGTCTATGTCCAGCAGTGGACGTTAAAAGGCTGATGGATGGATGGATGAATAATTTTGATTTACAAGTTTTAATTTAAGATCAAACGATTAATTTGATATCCATAAAATAACAACTGTTTGTTTATAGTTTTAAGTTTTCACTTCCGTAGGCAGTCCTCATGACTGCTTGGAATTTTTTATTTACTGATTCTTTTCATTATTGAAGAAGACACTAAACTGTACGGGTCCTGGAATAAGAAGCGCATTTAATAACGAACCTAAATATATCCGAAGGCAAACAAAAAAAAATTGCTTGACTTTGACGTGTTGAGAGGAGAGCACAACCTTACTCGCTTTGCGGTATGAGGCGTGCAATAATTCGCATAAAATTTTGCTTCGTAGGTACACAGAATTAAGAAAGAATTTTCTATGTTTCGCAGTGCTTTCGTAATTAAATACACGATGTTACTTAAGTGGAAATCATTTCGCTGTTGAATTTTGATTTATTACATTATTATTAAAGAACAAATATTTTGTAAAAGTGGAAAAAGAGAGGTTTACTGCAAACCCCTTCTTCTTCCAATCTGGAGAAGTGATCTAGACCGCTAAGCCAGACAACAAAAAGAAAAAAAGAAAAACAACAACAACAAACAGCCTGTGGCTTCAATGCACAACCGGCCGTGTGTCAAAGGAAAACTGTACAGTTAAAGAGATGCTGAGAGAATATTAAATTCCAAGAAAAGAAGGAGCTTTCCCAGGAGTCCAATTATATGAGACGCTCAGGTGGAGGCGGTGGTTCTGCAGCCTCATCTGGTCTGATTTATGTGAATAATAACATAAAATATCGCAAACTATGATATGAATACAAACAAAACTCCAAACAGCTCTTATTGTAAAATAACCGCCGTAATAGGTCGCATCCAATAGTCCCAACTCCCCTTATATTTCTATTCTGTGAGTGTTACATTTTTCTAATAAAACAGAAATAGGCATTTCTTTTGTCATAATATTTTCGGTATTGATTAAAAATTATTTGATTATTTAGATAGTTTTATATATATTTTTAGCATTTGACATGCTTAGCACTATACATTAAACACAAAGTGAAAAATGTGAAATCGAAAATAACAGTCAGGAGCAGGATTTGAACCTGCATCTTCTGGATACCGTCCAGATGCTTTACGAATTCAGCCATCCTGACAATTGCCCCTGACTGCTAATTTCGATAACACATCATACTTAACGTCTTTGGGTGATGCCTGCGCCATCTGTCGGAAGTATTTTCATACATTATACCGACCAGGTAAACTTACTGTTATTTTCTGACTGTGTGTATGAAAATACTTCCAACAGATGGCGCAGGCGTCACCCAAAGACGTTAAGTATGATGTGTTATCGAAATTAGCAGTCAGGAGCAATTGTCAGGATGGCTGAATTGGTAAAGCATCTGGACGGTATCCAGAAGATGCAGGTTCAAATCCTGCTCCTGACTGTTATTTTCGATTTCACATTTTTCACTTTGTGTTTAATATTTGATTATTCCTAATCAATATTTGGCGCCCATGCAAGATTTATTAAAGCAATCAAATGTACTCGTAAATCTCAACATGACACAAACATATTTTTTTTTAGGAATACCAACTATTTCAAATAAGCAAAGTTTCTGATATCTGTACCACAGGAGATTCCTGCTCATGGTGTAATTTGCATAAATTATTTTTATGGAATATTAAATGTTGAATCATACCCATAGACTGTAACATTATCCTCAAAAAAAAGGGGCCAGAGTAACTCTATCAATAATTAAGTAAAAACACGCTTTTAATGAGGGTTTGAAACAAAAAATATGCTAAAAATTGTAACTCATTTGAAATATTTAGAATGCCATTACAGCAGTTTGAAACTCACGGTTCCTCTCGTGAAACGAAACAAAAATGGTCAAAAGGAACTTTTGCTAACAATTATCATGTATTATCCTGTGGGAACAGCGACTTCTTGTTTTCTAACAGAATGCAAATTACTAAGGGACGTTGTCAATTTCAGCTAGAATAGGATTTGGTTCAATGACTTAAACACACATGTAATACAATAGGTATCTAGTTTGATTTTAAGTCTAAGATTAAATTCCAATTTTAATATTTCCAATTCTATTAGATTAAGTAATAGAATCGACTTTCTAAATTACAGCATAGCCATATCAACCTACCATTTTTCCAAAATTACACTTTCACATTGTTTAAATTTTTAACAGAAAATAAAAATTCCAAAAAACCATTGTTTAAATTTTTATTTTCATTACTAAACTAGGATAATTTACTAGAATATAATTTGCAGATTTAATTTGTGGATAAGTTATTATAACAGAATAAAAAATGGTTTTTAACAGTTGTTAAAAACAAACTTTTACGATTATAAAACTAAGTAGGTAAGGATTTTATCACACATTTATTTGCACCCAAAATAGTGACATTAGAACATTGTGAAAAGAATATGAGTTGAGATAACTAATGTAACATAGAATTAAGTGCTTATATTACCGAGGTCCGCTCTCAGACCAAGTTGCGAGCAATAACTAGTAATAAATAAAATTAATACAAATGAATGATTTCTTGAAAGTGCATTGTAATAAAATTTAAACGCAAACTTTTTAATTACCAGTGCAGAGAGCTTTCTAGATAACATAACATAGCATCACACCCGTATTCCCCAAAGGGGTAGACAGAGGTGTGTTCGCCAGCTATGTTTAAGTCCCACATAATAAGGGGGTGAGCCTATTGCCGTCTACCGGGCACATTTCCGAACTCCGGGCTGCTACTGAGAATTTTTCTTTTTACGAATAAACTCAATAACACTGTCCGACCCGGGGATCGAACCCGAGGCCTCAAGATCAGCAGTCGTTCACACTACTCTAACACTAGAGAGGATCTTTATAGACCGATAAATAAAAGATATAAAATACATTAGGACGACATTGCATGGGAATTGAATTCATAATTATAAGTTCACAGGAATAAGCTGCAACGCCATCTATGCAGGTCACGTTGTAGTATTAAAAATGTTGTTAGCCGCTAGGTAGCAGCACAAAGTTGTAAGAACGAAGGTCCTTTTACCTGTCTGAAGGATGACCCTAAAGGCCGTTGAAAGGGGCCGTAAGGCCAGAGCGCTGCAGATTTTCTAATGCCCAGCTCCGATAAATGGGGAAGCTCTAATTGAGAAACTATAGCGAAATATTTTAAGCAGTGGAGGAGGCGAGCACAAAATATTTAACAATTTCCATCCAACAGCCTTTTAAAGTCCACTGCTGGACATAGGCCTCCCCAATAATGGGGGATAGTGCCGTAATCGCCATGCGTGGCAGGCGGGTTGGTGATCGCAGTGGATGTTGTTAATACTTGAAGGAGTGCGGCTGCCCACTCCTCCGGTATTTTCTCAGTCGGCTCTTACGACTCCCATGGGTGGAGAGGGGTAGGACAATTCTAAAGCCGACCCCACACGGCAAAAAAATTAACAATTTAGAGAAAACGAAAAGCTTTACAGCGTAATAGTTACTTACCATTATTAGTAGCTATGAGCTGATCGCTTTATTCAAGATAGCAGCGACACTAACTATGAACTTCAATTATTGATAGTTCTCGGTTAGTTTCTGCAATAAAATTGATTACTGTTCTAACTTCTAACCTAACATAGAATATTTTTTATATCTCATCAAGTTATATCGGCTCATTGTTCCTATGAATGAGATCAGTATGAGAGATCATCTTTTTGAATTTAAATATTATAGTAATTAATTCAGTATGTTTATTAGAAGGTTTCAACAAAAAGCTAAGGTAGATCTTGGCTGAAACAGAATTACCAAGTTCCATTTCTGCTAATTAAGAGGTATTCGATTCAATATTAATTATTTAGTGATCTCAAACACGGTCTTCCGTGTTTGAGTATTTAGAATTTTTATCAGCTTTGTTTTAACTTTAATCACTATCAGCCAGTTTAACGTATTAAAATAAAACACAATCATGTTTTCGTATGATTAACTATCACCGTTCCAAGTCGACAGAAGAAGTAAATTTGATCCAAAACTCTATACAAAGACGTTAGGACAGTATTGTATAATAGTCCCTCGAATTAATAAGGGGGATCCTGACCAATCAATGTTGGCTCCAATGAAGATGTGGTAGAACAAACGGGCAAAAATGAAGAGCTATCAGAATCGCAACAACATTGGACTGTTATGGGAATAGGTATAACTTTAGCACAGGAATAGTGATTTAGGTGTTTAAGCTAATAATTTACACGGGAGATAAAGGGGGAGACTGAGACTCACCTACCTAGGCCAAATCGGTCATGTTTTGAAGGAAGTTGGAGTCAAAAGTCTTCGAAACCGGCGAGCGTGTTTCAAGAGAATTATGAATGTTGAGGAAGCGAGAGATCTATGCAAGAATAAAGCCTTTGCACTCTATTCTTTCTGTCTACCCTGCAAGAGAGACGGCGTGATGATAAGTAAGTAAGTATTTACGCAGGAGTATATAAAGTCCACAGTTTTTTTAGTCTGAAAATGATGTAATTCGTGTGCAATATTTCCGACTAAATATGTAAGTACATATGTACTATAGATACCTACCATTCTATAAATATTACAAACAAACATAATTATATAGTTTCTAAAGCTTAAGTCTTATGTAAACTAGTTGACCCAAAATTATCACAGAAACTGCAATACTTAATAGCTCATGTTCTCGATAGGCGTATTGTTTGTTGTAAAATATTTGCTTCTATAGAGAGTTGGACTGATTATTCTTCAAGTAAAAACCACACTTTAGCTTCTTATGGATGCAGTTCAGTGGTACACTACAAGGGAATACTCAAACCATGCATGCATTTAATTACCTATAATGACCTGGATTTGAGCAGTGAAGCAAAACATCGTGAGGAATCTTGCGTGCTGGAAATATGTTATGTTCTAGAAGAGAAGTGGCGTTAGAAGTTAGTCCATACTGGACTATCGTGGTGGTCTATATATGGCCAGAAAACCGTCTTGTTTTGAGGGCTGCCCAACGTTTCCTTATATATGTCATACAATTTTAAAGCGTAGTATAAAAATACGCCTTATGAGAATGCTTCCTGTGCACACTCTAAGGTAAGTTATTTCAACTAACATTTAAGTTTTATCTTAGAAACTTTGCTCAAGGTGCAAATGGTACTGGGTTAAAATATTTCTAACTGCCTAAAGTAAATATGAAATGAGGTGTAAATTTTTACTAACTACAAATTTAACTACAAATTACAAGTATTACCTACTTAGTTCAGTGGCAAAGGGTTTGCCACTGAACTGCCAGGCATAACCACCGGGATCGAAACACCGAAATTCTATTAAAAACATTACTATTATAATGTCACTATTGGTACAGAATAGGCTTATGATATAATATATTATAGTTTTTTAATAAGCTTTCATCAGTAGGTAATAAAGAAAAACTAAAAAGTTTAAAATAAATCTACGTGTGATGTGATTGTGTGTATTTATCACAGTCTCAAGTTTTAAAATAAAAGTATGCTCATTTTAACAATAAAAGAGAGAACAAGAGTGTTTAATAAAAAAATACATTTATTGATGTGAAACATTTAATGCAAATTTGAAGAATTTGTTGCTTCCCGTCCAGCTGATTTCTTCAAGAAAGGCATCAAATAATTATTTTGATTAACAGAGATTATTTTGATTAACAGAAATAAAAATATAGAATAAATTCTCTCTGCCTATCCTACAAGGGAAATAGCGTGATGATCATTATATAAGTAATTCGTTTGATTTTTTGATTTGAAACATCTAATGCGGAGGGAGGGTAAAATCGGCTGTTAGCGTGGCTTGCTTGGCTAGCGCTTTTATTTTAATTGTCCCGTTCAAATCTTGTAAGTTAAATTTGATACACTTCCCGGTTTCCGATTGAGCTGAAATTTTACACGCATATGTATATCGCGTGACAATGCAATATTATGATGACATGGAGCTGATCTGATGATGGGGCTGGAAGGTGGCCATGCGAACCTTTGTAATTAAATGGCGCAAATCCATCGAGTTAGGGCTTGTGAGAAAAGTCTTGACTAGTACTCCAGTCTTAGATGATATCCAGGGTCTGATGATGGAGCTGGAAGGTGGCCACAGTTACTCTGTAATGAAACAACGCAACCCTATCGAGTTTATACTCGCTTGATTCGTCTTGAGGAGTACATTGTCAACTTATGATCATTTTATTTCTACAAAATAATGTCGATGTTTCACATCTGGTAGACGACCCATGACATTTAATTTTTTTTTTGAGATTATTATATAATATGATTTGCCGTGTGGGGCCGGCACTAAGAATAGCTCCACCACGCCTCTTCCTATGGGAGTCGTAAAAGCCGACTAAGGGATTACCGGGGGACCGGGCAGCAGCGTTCCCCTGTGTACTAAAAACATCCACTGCGATCGCCAACCCGCCTGCCAAGCGTGGCGATTATGGTAAAACCCCCATTTTGGGGAGGCCTTTGTCCAGCAGTGGACGATGAAAGGCTGATGGATGGATGGATAGATGGATATAATATGATTATGATTATATAAGCATCTATTACTATAATAATCTCAAAAATCAACACAGCATCGTACCTGTATTCCCCAAAGGGGTAGGCAGAGGTGTATTACACACCCACGATTCGCCAGCTATGTTTAAGTCCCACGTAATAGGGGGGGAGCCTATTGACGTTCCAAAATCCGGGCTGCTACTGATAATTTTATCTTTTATTTTTCTTTTTTTACGAACAATCTCAATAGCATTGCCCGATCCGGGGATCGAACCCGAGACCTCATGATCAGCAGTCGCTTACACTACCGCTGCACCACAGAGGCAGTCAATCAAACATTTTTTTTTTTAAATAAACCTTGATTTCACCCGCGTTCTTATCTACTCCGCCTCCGTGGGTTATAGCGTGATATTTTGTAGTTTATTAATTTTAAATGATATAGTTAAAAGACTTCTTAAAGACTCATAATTGTGGAAATTTCTCAATCAGTAAATTAATCAGTAGTTTTTTTGCTTCTAATTAAGATGTATTAAATGCTTTATCGATCAATTGATAAAATTCTACAACTAGGTTCCTGTTATAATTTTTTACATTTAAAATGCACTCGTTTTAGTACACATTATAGGTGAACTCGCAGGCGTTACACGAAAATTAAAGTACCTAAAACAATGAGTAATTTTCAGAAAAATTATAAGTTCTTTTTTGTAAATTACACCAAGCTCTTTTGTGTAAAAACAGACGTAAACTTTGAATAAATATCTACACAAATTTATCAAACGACAATACTTGAAAGCTCGTGTGGGCTCACTCACCCAGCGAGCGAATACTGAAAACATTTACTTAAGCTTAGTAAGTGTTTCCACCTTTTCGTGTGCTATTTGCATTTAATATTAGTTTTTTTGACAAAATTACCTTAGTATCCATCCATCCATCAGACTTTCAACGTCCACTGCTGGACATAGGCCCCAAGAGAACGCCACAAGGAGCGGTCCCGTCATGGGGGATAATGCCGTAATCGCTACGCTTGGCAGGCGGGTTGGCAATCGCAGTGGATGTTGTTAATACTTGAGGGAGTGCTGCTGCCTACTCCCCCGTTATTCCCTCAGTCGGCTCTTACGACTCCCGTGGGTAAAGAGGGGTGGGACAATTCTAAAGCCGGCCCCACACGGCAAGTACTACTTAGTATACTGATCTTTAAATTTTAATTACGTTTCCTCATTCCCAGATTTAATATTTATTGTCAATATTTTTATTAATTTATTGAGAAAACAACAAGTACAATTAAGTAACTTTATATATCAGGAGATATGCGGTGTTCTGAAGTATTATTATTTTTGCGCAAAATTAGATCTAGTGGACGGGACAGGATATAGAAAGCGCCGTTCTGTCGGTTTCAGTAAGATTGGAATAATAACTTTATGGTATCTACGAATAGTCTTGTATATGCACAATTGTCTCACCGTAAGAACTTAAGCACGTTTATAAACGTCTGTTGTGAGGCGTCTATATGGTAGCCTCAAGAGGATCTTAAGGCACGTTGAGCACGTTCAAGTTCCATCACAAGAGTCTTAGCCGCACCACCCCATTTATTATTTTCTCTTATTACATCAATCTTATTCATTTATTTTATCGTTGGGTGTACTCACGGACCGACCAAAGTTTTGTCCGTTGGTCTACTATATATAAGCCAAGTATCTACGTGTAAAAGTTCTATTACAAATAAATATTTTTTTTGGATGAAATTTGCTAAATACCATAGATATTGCGTTTTGTCCGGTATTCGCCATGCTATCATATTATCAATACATTGAGTCGGTCGCGAGCACTTGCTTACTTGCTTACTTTAAGTATTATTGGGCTATCCTTGCTTACTTGATCTTGATTAATATAATAAATTCTATGAATGGGTTCAACTTGCAGATAGCTCTCGAAAGTTTGGCCCTGCCTGATTTCAAAATACTCATTTCCTTCTCAAAACTCGCACCTTGCACCAAACGAATCCAATAGAGAAGAGCCTCTTGTCACTCTTGTGGTGTAAGGAATGGTTCTAAATGCTTGTTCTGTGGTTGACGACAATGACGTTGAAAACGTCTGATCCAGGCGGTTACATCAATTAATTTATCAAGGGAGCTGTAAGCGGGCCATTTGGTACAATTGTTAGTAACTGATCGTCATGTAAAAATGTTCAAATTCAATGTGCAGGTTGTAACGCTTTGTAGCCATATTACAGCGTGAATTTTGGATCTTGTCTGCTCGTAGAGCTATCCGTAGTGTGGTCTTTCGCTGCATGCCTTGTTATTGATTGAAAGCTGCTACCATGCAGCCCATTATGGGCGATCTCCCCACGGATCGTGTCACGGAGGCAAGGCCGTTTGCCGGAGTGGGCACAGATTTTGCGGGTCCTTTTTTGGTAAAGACATCGACCCTTCGAAACAGCAAAACTGTCAAGGCCTATCTGTGTGTCTTTGTGTGTCTGTCGACCAAGGCAGTGCATTTGGTTCGGTTCTTGGGCCGCTCCTGTGGGACATCGGCTACGACTGGGTCTTCCGTGGCCGGCTCCCTCCCGGGCTGGGCGTAATTTGCTACGCAGACGACACGCTCGTCACAGCCCGGGGCTGGACCCTCGAGGAGGCGGCAACGCTGGCCACCTCAGGTACTGCGGAGGTGGTCAGGCGGATCGAGGCGCTGGGGCTTAGGGTGGCCCTTGAAAAGTCGGAGGCCCTACTCTTTCATGGGCGCCGACGGGGCCCGCCCTTCAGCGCCTCGATAACGGTCAACGGTGTGGGCATGCCAATCCAAGCCCACATCAAATATCTGGGCCTGGTATTGGATGGACGGTGGCACTTTGACGAGCACTTCCGCCGTCTTGCGCCAAAGCTCGTTGGCACGGCGTCCGCCCTCGGGCGACTGATGCCGAATCTGGGCGGACCGAGTCTCGCGTGTCGACGGCTCTACGCAGGGGTAGTACGGTCGATGGCACTGTACGGCGCGCCCCCTTGTGGGCGGAGTCCCTGGTTGCTCGCATTAGGGCCCTTCTGTGGCGTCCACAGAGGGTCGTAGCGGTCAGGGCAATACGCGGGTACCGCACGGTCTCGACCGATGCAACCTGCGCGTTGGCCGGAACCCCCCCGTGGGATCTGGAGGCGGAAGTGCTCGCCGACGTCTATCGGCGGGCGTCGACGGCGCGGGCGGGGGGCAGCCGCCCCTCGCCGAGCGCAATGTCATCGTGGCGGGAAGATGCCCGCCGCGCCACCGTCCTAAAGTGGAAGTCTCGGCTGGAGACGCCCCGGGCTGGTCTCTGGACCGTGGGGGCGCTCTAGCCGATTTTGGAAGAATGGGCAGGGCGACAGCATGGGATCCTCACCTTCCGGTTGGTGCAGGTTTTGTCGGGGCATGGTTGCTTCGGCAAATACCTGCACATGATCGCTAGGAGGGAGACGACCCCAGGCTGTCACCACTGCGGCTGCGACGAGGACTCGGCGCAGCACACGCTCGAGTCGTGCCCGGCCTGGGATGTGCAGCGCCGGGAACTCGTTGCAGTCATAGGCGTGGACCTGTCGCTGCCGGCCGTTGCGCGAGCGATGGTTGGCAGTGACAGGGCCTGGACCGCGGTTTCCGCCTTCTGCGAGGCTGTCATCTCGCGGAAGGAGGTGGCGGAGAGGGCCCGGGAGGAATCCTCCTTCGCGGACCCGATTCGCCGCCGGCGCGCGGGGTGGCGTGCGCGCGCTTACCTGCGCCTGATGCCGCCCTAGCCGAGGCCGCGGACGGTGGGGTCGGGGAGTACCCTGCCGTCCGCGGAAGCCTACCGCGAAGGTGCGACGCCCAAGTGCGCGAGGCGTCGCTCAAGAGAGGGTGCCCGAAGGGGCTGCCGCCTGCGGATCGCGGTCGAAACGACGCGGTACCCGTGATCCGCCGTAGTAAGGGCGGGTGGAGGCGCACGGTGGGTTTTTAGTGGGTGAGAGCCCCACACTACCCCGTGTCTCCCCGGGCAGCGGGGTGTGCGGTAGGACATTTTTGCCCACCTAAAATTAAAAAAAAAAAAAGGCAGTGCATTTGGAACTAGTCTCACCCCTCTCAACTGAGGTCTTTGTTGCGACTTTAGACAGATTTGTATCAAGGAGAGGACTGCCGTATCTGATTCGATCGGACTGTGGCACAAACTTTAAAGGCACAAATAATTATTTAACACACACATTTTGTACATGAATTCTAAGCAAGCAATCAAACAAATATTGGGATGAGCTTAGCTGGCCGTAGTAGTACATGGAAATTTAGTCCGGTAGCCTGTCCACATTGGGGCGGTATTTTTGAAGCCGTAGTTAAAATAACTAAGATGCATTTGCGACGCGTATTTGGCGAGTCTGTCTTGACATTTGAGGAACTTGTTTTGTAAAATCGAGGCTGTATTGAACTCACGTCCGCTGTGCCCGATCTCTTCGGACCCGAATGATCTGGAGGCGCTAACCCCAGGTCATTTTTTCATTGGACAGCCACTCAACGCTCTGCCCGAATACCCGTTCGATGATGTGAGACCTCACCGTCTCTTGCGGTTTGAATAGGTGCAGCAGCTTAGTCAGAGTATTTGGAAACGCTGGAATTTGGAATATTTGCATATTCTCCTGCAGCGCGTTAAATGGACTGATAAAATAGATCCACCTCGGGTTGGTGACCTCGCCTTGGTTAAAGATGCCAACTTGC
This sequence comes from Leucoma salicis, assembly GCA_948253155.1. Lineage (NCBI taxonomy): Eukaryota > Metazoa > Arthropoda > Insecta > Lepidoptera > Erebidae > Leucoma > Leucoma salicis. The sequence continues at coordinate 22,219,356 of OX411814.1, read as the reverse complement.
CGCCATTAAGCTAGCGTCGAGGGCGCATTCTCAATTTAGTTCACGGCACTGATGGTGTACCCTGACTTGCAGAGGTTCAGGTGTATGGTCCAGTGACGAAGAGAGCGGTGGCAACTCTTTCACGTTTGCCAGTTGATTTACGGCCAGGTAGACCTGGCCGAAGTGGGTAGATGTTCGGTACCAAGTATACACTTGAAATTAGCCCGCATTCATTCGTACATAAGCCACGTTTTGATTTGGAATAATCCCGTTGCATTATTGATCATATTATATGGAAATATATCGCGCATTTGTCTAGTATTTGACCGCGAGTAATAGCTTTATTGTGATTGTTGTTGAAAATATAAACTAAGACTATAAAATTGACTTTACATGTTGGATAATTCTATTCGGTGACTTTCATGTTCTACTTGCATCCGGTGGACTCAGGCACCTGCCCTTCAGCCACGATAAGTACCTCCCAATTATCTGACGGCTGGCCAATCTAGGGTATTTGATTAGGTTACTTTAGGCTTGGACCTTTCACGCCACGTTCGGTAAGTCCACTTACCCTTTTATTAGTCTTGCGTGCCGCAAGCCCGCTTGTTGTTACCCTCTTGGTACCCTCACTGGTCTGGTGTTTTCTTCCATTGGGCATCCTGGACCAGCAGGGGGACGGTACATAACAATTTTTGGGTTGCCGCGGGTCTGCTCAGCAGAGCATGGTTATAAATGTACGAATGAATGCGCGCCAATTTCAAGTGTATACTTGGTGCCGAACACTCACATTTATCGCAAATAAAGAGTAAAATATTCATAGCAAGTAAAAAGGTTAGAGTCGAAATCCGGTCCGCAGTGAATTGGTCAATTTCATTCTATATCCGTGCGAATATCATTACCAATCACTAGGATTCTTTCATCTACAGATCTATTGAGGATGATTCTCTAAAGGTTATTTCTATCAGTAGTTAAATGAATAGGTTTTAACTAAGTGTACTTATTCATTTTGTAGTTACGGTGAGACCATTACATCACACCACTGAAGTAATCCAACACAGTACCAGTGGTCTGTCAACACAGGCAGAGAGCGGTGGGTTTATCTAGTGGATGAGGACCCCACACTGCCCTGTTCGTTGCCCCGAATGACGGGGTGTCCGGTTAGGTACATTTTTCCCCGCCTAAAGAAAAACCAAAATAAAAAGACCATTACAACAGAATTATTAAGAAGTAGAGAGAAAACTAAAGGAAATAACTATGTTCTTTTAAACAATACAAGTAAAGACATAAACTAACATTTTTTTCAAATTAAGTGGTTGTTTACTCATTATCACTGCTCGATGAAGGAAATATGGTGCGGAAATCTGCTAATGTGAGAGATATTTTCAATTATTTCGAAAGTCTGCCAACCTGCACTGTGCCAGCGAAGTGGACTACAGCCTAAATTCCTCTCACAGTGAGAGCCGTGCCCAATTGTGGACAGTAAAAGGGTGAAAAGAATGCCATATGAAATGCTTAGGCACTTGGGAATAACTCTTCTATCACGAGGTTATTAATGAAATGTTTAGGTTATTAATGATTAATGAATGATTTCACAAAAAAATTTGCTGGCGCGGTTCCTCAGAATATAATGATAACTGTTCTATCCATCCATCCATCAGCCTTTCAACGTCCACTGCTTGACATAGGCCTCCCCAAGAGAACGCCACAACGAGCGGTCCCGTCATGGGGGATAATGCCGTAATCACCACGCGTGGCAGGCGGGTTGGCGATCGCAATGCTGACTGTTATTTTCGATTTCACATTTTTCACTTTGTGTTTAATGTATAGTGCTAAGCATGTCAAATGCTAAAAATATATATAAAAATATCTAAATACAGTCATTTGTGGTTAAAGACGACAACATGATTTTTACTTTTCCTGAAAAGTCACATTTCACAGTTATGATTTTATTCTCCGCGGACGGTGCACTATGGAAATGATCCCGCAACACTCTGCAAACGAGAGGTCTTAATTATTTTATTGCAAATAGTAGCAGCCGGCAAGCAGCCCATATGATGGCTTGTGGACATAACTAGGCTATACTACTCCAAACATTTAAAGTGTTTACAACGAATGATAGTGGTACAACTCCATAGTGTTACATATATGCTTGGGTCGTATAATAAACATGACGCTTCTCAAACTCACTCACCAGTGAAATAACTTACGTTCGCTTACGGCTACGTTTACATTTCACTTTGCTTGATTTTGATAATTTCGACCTATTAAATACCCAAACTTCAAAATTATGATATAACACTGTTACCACGAAGGATTTCAATAATCAATCCTGATAATAATATTCTCCAGACCAATTCATTAGTTAGTAGCCATGGAGACCAACCAAATATTCAAGAGATATTGATAAGTACCAAATATTTCAGAGATATTAATAAGTCTGGGAGCTCTCCGTCATCCACCGTACTCACCAGACCTTGCGCCTACAGACTTCTACTCATTCCAGAATTTGGATAACCTCTTTGGGAAATCAATAACCGAGAAGCAGTACATAATTTCTTTGAAGAATTTGTTGCCTCCCATCCAGCTGATTTCTTCAAGAAAGGCATCAATAAACGGCTATTGCGTTGGCAAAGATGCATCGATTTCACGGGTGATTATTTTGATTAACAGAAATAAAAATATAGAATAAATTCTCTCTGCCTATCCTACAAGGGAAATAGCGTGATGATCATTATATAAGTAATTCGTTTGATTTTTTGATTTGAAACATCTAACGCGGAGGGAGGGTAAAATCGCCTGTTAGCGTGGCGACGCTTTTATTTTACTTGTCCTGTTCAAATATTGCAAGTTAAATTTGACACACTTCCCGGTTTCCGATTGAGCTGTAATTTTACACACATATGTATATCACGTGACAATGCAATATTATGATTACATGGGGCTGATCTGATGATGGTGCTGGAAGGTGGACATAGGAACTCTATAATGAAACGGCGCAACCCCATCGAGTTTGGGCTCGTATGATTCAGCGTGACGAGTACTTTGACTCTAGATGGTATCCAGGGTCTGAGGACGGGGCTGAAAGGTGGCCATGAGAAAACTATGTAACTTACTATGTGTACTATGTAAATTAATTAAATGGCGCAACTCCATCGAGTTAGGGCTCGTTTGAAATGTCTTGACTAGTACTCCAGATCTAGATGATATCCAGGGTCTGATGATGGAGCTAGAAGGTGACCATAGGAACTCCGTTATAAAACGACATAGCTCCATCGAGTTTGGGCTAGTATGATTCGTCTTGACGAGTATTTTGTCTCTAAATAGTATCCAGGGTCTGATGATGGAGCTGGGAGGTGGCCACAGTAACTCTGTAATGAAACGACCCAAACCCATAGAGTTTATACTCGTTTGATTCGTTTTAAGGAGTACTTTGTCAAGTTGTGATCATTTTATTTCTACAAAATAATTTCGATGTTTTCACATCTGGTAGACGTCCCGCGACGTCTAGTTTTTTTTCATATAAAACGGCGATTTCATAGGTAAAGACCTGTTATTATATGAAATACACCGGTTATGTTCAAACACAAGTGCCCTCTTTGTTCTCTTACTCTCCCTACCCGTTTTACGTGTTTTCCGAGATACTGACTGAAACGTCATAAATTTCCTAACACTGAGCTGCTACTCATATATTAGTATTATTATCTATGCTGCTATTGAAAATTTCTTGACGGAAATTCCAATAATTTTTTGCTGGGTGCGTGCACGCTCCACTGAAGGAATGTTCCGGTGGCCCGCCAATAAAGGCGGAGAGAAGGCACACGCCGGGTTTCTTTAGTGGGTGAGGGCCCCACACTACCCTGTTCGTTGCCCCGAACGACAGGGTGTGCGGTTAGGAACATTTTTTCCCGCCTTAATAAAATAAAATGGGTGTGTGCACGTTGGTCCTAAATAAAACGCATTTAAGTATAGTGGACTGTACTCGCAGTTAGGAAATTATTCATTTTAGGTCGTAGGTTAGTTGTGCACTTGCAGTTAAAAAAAAAAGGTTAAGCAACTTTCACTCGGCTGGCAATCAGATGGGTGACCAAAAAGTGACACCTATTTGTGGACACTTGACCTTTACCGTGCTTTAGAAGGCACGGTAAGCAGTGAATCCCAGTTGTCAGATAACACCCTGATAGTCGTTACAGGTTGTCAGTCCTGAATAAAAAAATCTGACTCCGGTCTTGTTCTAAGGTCATCAGTTGTCCTCTTAGTTGGGTCGTGGAGGTCAGATAGGCAGTCGCTCCGTGTAAATATTAGTTGATCAGATCAAACCGAACAGATCGGAAGTCACCCTCAACAAAAAGAGTGGGTTAAGGCTAGGGAGATGATGATAAGTGAAGTATTTTGAATTAGTATTTTAGCACTTGATATGCTCAGCTACTTTAAGAACAAATTATTTGTGAATGTGGAAAAAGAGAACTTACCGCTCACAGTAAAATGAAGTGTTAGAGATATTATTTACGTTTCAGCTATTGCCTCAGTGGCGCAGCTCTAGTGTATGCGATTCCTGATCATGAGGTCTCGGGTTCGATCCGGGGTCGGGCGGTGTTATTGAGTTTTTGCTAAAAAGAAAAGTTCTCAGTAGCAGCCGGAGTTTGGAAATGTGCCCGGTAGACGGCAATAGGCTCGCTCCCTAATACTTCGTACTTAAACATAGCTGGCGAATCGTGGGTGTGTAATACACCTCTGCCTACCCCTTCGGGGATACAGGCGTGATGCTATGTTTTGAGCTGTGCATTCTCAAACTAGTGCTGGTTCTAATGTTATCATGTATACGAAATTTGTTCCCGAGAATTCATGACCCGCGCACTATCTCGAATCTACTGATGCAGTAATCAATCTTACTTAAATACTTTTAAAATTATAATTTAAATTGAAGGTTGAACACGCTTCGATATTTGCTATTCGATCATATAAAAATTGCTAAACAAACTTGAATGAAATAAGAAAAATGAGGCACAGAAAATAAAACAGCAACAAACTAGCAGTAATGTCAACACTAGCGGTCACAGTCAACCTTAAAGAGATACTGCTATGCCTAGTAGGTCATCTGGTACACAGCCATCCTCTTTGACTGGTGGAGCTAGCAGAGGACAGAGTGATCTTATGTCTAAGTCAGCAACAGAGGCCTCAAGTATTAGTTACGCAGCGGTGGCTAAGAAAAATACAAAAAGCATCAGCACTGAAGTCGCAAAAAGTAATAGCAATCCATGGATACAGGTGAAATATAAGAAGAATCCTAAGAAAATGGGCGGGAATACCTCAAATCTAGCCATTAAAGCAGTTGAACCTAAAATGTATTTACATGTATGGAGATTTGACAAATGTACCACAGAAGAAAATTTAAAGGAGTATATAACATCTATATTAGGAAATGATTCAGAAATCTATATAGTAATATTAAAACCTAAGACTGAGTGGAATTATGCCTCATTTAAGATAGGTGTTTCAGAAAATAATTATGACAAACTAAATAACCCAGATGTATGGCCTGTAAACATCGAATTTAGTGAGTGGATTTTTTTTCGCAGCCCAGCCAAACCAATTCAACAGCAAACCGAATAAACATTTTATATCAAAACGTACGAGGTCTTCGAACTAAGACAACAAAATTCTTATCTTTACTGGAATCATCCCAATCGGATATATTTGTTATCACAGAAAGTGGTTTAAATGAAGACATCCAAAACGCAGAATTTGTATTACCCGACTATCAAGTGCTGCGGTGTGATCGGGCAAGCAAGGCGGCGTATTTTTAGTAGCCACACCGCGATTCGAAATACGAGAAGTGACGATACCAGGTGTTAACATAGATAAGCATAAGTTCGAATTAGTCTCTGCGGCAATTTATATACAAAACCGATTTTTATTTACATGTTGTATAGTTTATATTCCGCCAAAGACAGAGGAAAATGATTATATGATTATGTTCTATTTATTAGAACAAATCTGTGTAAAATATGGGAACAGTTTGGTTATACTAGAAGATTTTAATTTGTTTTCATGTAGTATTAATGTATGTAATTATTATGAATATTTTGAAGCCTTTTGTGAGCGCGTTCAGTATAACACGGTACCAAACTGTACGGGTAGACAGTTGGATCTTGTATTGAGCGCGGGCGGAGTATATGTGCGCGAACCTGATGAGGCGCTGGAGCCCGTAGACGCATATCATCCGCCACTCGCGGTACGTATCAGACTGGCCTCGCATGCGGCGGCGGCGACGTTGCCCCCTACATTTACATCGGATCACTCCCCTATGATAACAAGTAAGCAATACAATTGTAATAAAGCTGACTTCTATCACTTATATTATTTATTATCTTAAATAGAATGGAGTTAATTATACAGTATAAATGATCCTGACGTAGCTTTAAATTTATTTTATGATAAAATATATGAGGTCTTTGACACTTGTGTTCCATTAAAACAAACTAACACTATAAATACTAGATATAACTATCCCATATGGTATACGTCTGATATTATTAGGGACATAAAGCATAAGTATGAGCTACACAAAAGGTATAAATCCAGTAAATCTCATTACGATTATAAAGCATTTACTCGGTGCAGAGCAAAAATAAAAACCCAGACGGCGCGGGCACACAACTTGTATCGTGATCAGGTGCAAGATCACTTAGTAACTGATCCCCGAGCGTTTTGGGCTTACATAAGAGTAAGAAAGGGGAATTCGAGCAAACAAAGGTTAACAATAAACGGTATAAACCTAACGCAATATGAATGCGCCAACGAATTTGCTCATTTCTTTCATTCTGTGTATAATAGCGAACCGGCGATGCTGAGTGTGGAGGCAGCGGTAGTTGCGGCGGGGCCAACGGGCGCGTGGGCGCACCTAGCACGCTTGAACTGTCGGGACGTCCAAAATGCGCTGGCGCGCTTACCAGCTAAGCGCTCGGTGGGTCCCGCTTGCATACCGCCATTCGTTTTCAGGGATAGTCGTATGGTTTTAGTAGAGCCTTTACTACATTTATTTAATGTCTGCATTGCTACTGCGACGTTTCCAGAACGATGGAACACTTACACGTGTGGTACCCGTGCCAAAAGGGAGGGGAGGTACTACACCCAATGATTATCGTCCAGTAGCGGTACTATGCACTCCAGCCAAGGTTTTCGAGGCGGCCATTCACTACTGCTTATATCCACAAATAAGCGCCCAGCTGTCCGATGCACAACATGGCTTTCGTCCTAGGCGAGGAACAACGGGCAACTTAATGTATCTGATGTCGGTATTAGTGCCCTCGGTAGATGCTGGACGACAGGTGGACGTTGCCTATTTCGATTTCAAAAATGCTTTTGATACAGTTGACAATGACGTCCTCCTATCAAAATTGGCTAGCTTCGGATGCACGCTACATAAACTAATATTTTTCGCCAACTACCTGCGAGATAGACGTCAATATGTCGACTGTGGTGGATATCTTTCTAAACCTTACTACACGAGATCTGGTGTAAATCAAGGCAGTAACCTTGGGCCCCTTCTTTTCATTTTAACTATAAATAATTTGCCTAGTATCGTCAATAGATCCACATGCCTGCTTTTTACTGATGGTTTGAAGTTGGTTCTTGAGGTGGAGCGGGACTCGGATTGTGGTGTGCTTCAGAACGACATAGACAGAGTTGTAAAGTGGAGTCTAGAGAATAAACTTTTCTTTAATATAAATAAGTGCTCGGTGCTATCATACAGTCGCGCCCGTGCCCCACTACACCACCAGTACTACTTGGACAAAGTGCCATTGCAGCGGGTCACTGAAGTCAGAGATTTGGGAATAGTTTTTTCTGGAGATTTGAATTTTAGGAAACACGTTATTGAGGTCTGTCAAAAAGCTTTCCGTAACTTGGGTTTCGTTCTGCATCAAGCTGGCCAATTTACGAATATTAGCGCATTAAAAGCACTATTTGAGGCTCTCATAAAGAGTCACTTAGAAGGCAATGCTGTGATTTGGTCCCCTCATGAAGTCAAATATAAATTGATGATAGAACGGATACAAAATAAATTTTGCAGATTTTTATACCATAAATTGTATGAAGAGAGGCAGCCTTAGCCATATATTTATTTAAAATTTTAAGAGGCGTAGTAAGTAATCCTACTATACTACAGGAGCTTCGTTTGTGTGTCCCGGATGGATATGGGGAGCGACGGCGGCGTCCGCCATTACTGGAACTACCGCGTGCGCGTACTGGTCTGCTGCAGCATGCGCCGTTGACTCGAGCGCTGCGAGTGCTCAATACAGTATCAAATAGTACCGATTTATTTTCTTGCTCGCTGAACGAGTTTACAAAGGCAATATACTTTATATTATGTATACATTAGATAATTAAGTATTTTAATATTAGATTCTACACTATCGAATTGGGTTCAAACCTGTAACGGTAGCCTGTATGTATAGATATAAATAAATAAGATACATCTATATTTACTCATCTAAAACTGTTTGATTGCTGTGAATGATATTAATTAACGACTGTTATTAATTTATGATAAAACTAGCTGATGCCGGCAGCTTCGAATGCTTGAATCAGATAAAAAAGACCATACAAATTTTCACTACTCATTTTGAAAATCCAAAAATCCTGAAACTCTTCAGGATTTATTTGTGATAAGTAGTTAAAATTCTAATTGTAATTGACGGGTCTCGTGGCGTAGTCAGTAGTATAACCGACTTCCGTTCGATTCCCACTCAGGACAATTATTTGTGTGATGAACACAGATATTTGTACTGCGTCTGGGTGTTTTCTATCTGTTATAATGTATGTACTCGTATTTACAAAAAAAAAGTAATATGTATTTTATCCGTAATCTGGTACTCATAGCACAAGCGTTAAGCTTAGTTTGGGACCAGAAGACGTTTTGTGAAAATGTCCGTGAATATTTATTTATTTATTATTTAATTTTCAAGTCCCTGCCTATAATAGAACTGATACTCCAAAATTGAATCCCCCTTTTATCCCGCATCAAAAAATACTGAACATCTTGTTATTTATTTATACTTCATAACTGTATTTCAAATTTACATGTTTTTATCTTAAAAGGACGATAACTTTCATACAAAGTTCTCCCTGACATTTTCCCATTAAAGTTAGACTTTCCAAAAATCCTTTCTTAGCGTATGATTACGTTACAGAATAAACCTATATTCCAAGTTTTAGTTCGCTCGTAACTAGTATGGGTTATAAAGCTGTAACAGAGATCTCTGAACAATTAAGATATTTGAGAAAAAAAAAAATGTATTAGGCTATTTAGGCTTCTCTTAACACAAACAGTTTTTTTTTTAAATTTGTTTATTTCGTGCATCACACAAAAACTACGGAACGAATTTTGATAGTTTTCCGTTTGATAGCTCTTGATTAGACTTGAAAACTGGTATAAATTTTGATCTTTATCTGCACTTGACATGCTCAGCTACTTTAAAAAACAAATTATTTGTATATGTGGGAAAAGAGAACTTTACTGCGAGCGGGATTCGAACCTGCGCCCCTGCTAATCCTGGAAGTGCTCTAGACCGCTAAGCCATCGCCGTGACCAACGGCCATTTCCAATCTTCACATCACATTTGTCTTTACGACCCACGTCACCTATCGGAAGCATTTACATGTAATTACAATATAGTAATAAGTTTAATTTTGCAATTCAATTGCATACTATTTGATGGCACGATTTTTAAAATATTTTGATCTTTATTTTAGTACTTGACATGCTTAGTTACATTAAAGAACAAATTATTTATGAATGTGCAAATAACAAACTTTACTGCGAGCGGGATTCGAACCTAAAACAATCGCGGCATCAAATAGTATACATTTTAATTGCAAAATTAAACTTACTGATAATCAGGTAACCTGGGATACACATTACCTTCTGGCTGCGGTGGAGCCGCGAGCAAAGGTTAGTTTTATATATGTATACTGACTTGCTGCGCCACGCAGTTTCACTCGCGTAAGATTTGATTCCGTAGGAAACGCCCACTCTATCGAGTAGAGAAGGTCAGAGTGGCGTGCGTGGCGTCAAACGGTTCGCGTATTTAATAGTAGCATTCAATTATTTTAATATACTCTATGATTTCTAAATGAAATGTCCGATTAGAATAAATGAAAATAATTTTACTGCTACATACTCGTAAATACCCTTAATGATAAAAATATTTATTTACTTAAGGAGTTGTAATTTTTTTAAATAAATTATAGCCCATGTCACTTCCTGATAATTTTGCTTTCTATTGGTGAATAAATGGTTAAAATCGGTTTAGTAGTTTCGGAGCCTATTCATTCTAAATAAAGAAACAAACACAAAAATCTTTCCTATCATATCAGTACAGATTTAACACTGAACTTCAACACTCGAGTGCCTGCATTTTTTTCGACCACAGACCAAGGTTTTACGATAATGAAAGTTTATATCTCATTATTTTTTAATCACTCGTATATTTAATCTTCTATTATGCTCAATTCTGAAGCGTATCTTTGTATGCACTATTTGCATGTTTGTTGTACTCCTCATAAAAAATATTTTTCTAGTGAAAGTTAGTCTTTTAAGAATACATACGTCATCATCGTTTCAGTATTTGTTTATCATACATAAACACACACATGGACAAACACGATACCTATTAGCTGTAATTGCGAAAATATGTGTGTATATGTGCATAGTAACGTTATAATTAAAAAGGCGGTCGAGTGCTTCCTCGTCTAATAAAGTGGTAAAAACTACAATCAACTGATTACATGTGTTAATAACTTTGCTTCAACTTCGGATGTGAGTGAGATATCGCAATATCTGTATAGTGTTGTCTCTTGTACGCAGAATCGAGGCAGAAATCTGTGTTGCGAGTGGCCAGTGAAGTTAGGGCGGGAATATAGAGCTCAACATGAATAGACCAGGCAATTTTAAATTTCTTATACTAATATTTTTTAATATTTTTTATTATATTCAATATAAATTTTGTATTATATAATTTAAGTTATATAATATAATTTTGTAGATATCCTATATATTAAAATCAAAATTAATAACCGCTTTCGAGTATAAGTAATTATGACTGACTATGCAATTACGAGACGAGTGGAGCTGTTACCTGCCCTCATCTACGTGAAATTAATTTAGTTTTCTTTTAATATCTTTAAATGAGGATAACTTTTACAAGACAGGAAAAAAATCATTAATCGTTGTATTGTGTTCTAGTATTCCTTTCTCTCTTTGACTTCTTTTTTGATACATATATTCAATGTTAAGGCACACCAGTATAAATCAGACGTATTTTTATAATTTAGGCATAAATATTTTAAATTTATGTTTTAACAATTAACCATTGGATAAACAACGCTGTTCACGCACAAGACTATATTAATATAATTATTTACAAGCTTGCAAGTATCTAAAGGAGTCCTGAAACTATATTGTCATAATCCGTATTAATATTATAAATGCAAAATGCTACTATCCAGTGGGATAGTAAATAAAAAAATGCATTTTAAATAAATAAATATTCAAGGACATTTTTCACACAATGTCCTTCTGGTCCCAAACTAAGCCCAACGCTTGTGCTATAGGTACCAGATTACAGATATAATACATATATTACTGTTTTTTTTTGTAAAACATACATATAATAGATAAAAAAACACCCAAACGCAGTACAAATACATTCATCACACAAATAATTGTCCTGAGTGAGAATCGAACCCACAACCTCGTGCATGGAAGTCGATTACACTACCGACTAGGCCACGAGGCCCGTCAAATTTTTGTAAAGAAATCATTAGTGTGCACTAGAGTGAAGTATTTATATACTGAATTCCACACGGATGAAGGCGTGGGCGGAATCTATTTAAGTTAATAAATAATAGCGATGGTCCCTTCAAACAATGTACCAAGAATTACAGGTTAGATAGGTAATAAAAACTCTGTACTCTGTGTTCTGATAACACAAAATGCAAATATGTGAAATCAAAATTAATAATCACGAGCAGGATTTGAAATTGTATCTCCTGTAAAACCAGATGCTTTGGAAAATTTGCCATCGTGACATTTACGCGGGACTATGAATTTCGATAACACATTCCTTCTTAATGTCTCGGGTGACGCCTGTGCCATCTATCAGATGTATTTGCATACATCATTCCACCAATGTACCCACTGTAATTGTTCTACATAGGTGGAGGGATTTTCGGCGACAGGGACTTATTTCCTCTGGTAGGCTTTTTGGTTGACTTAAGAGATTATTAATATAGTTTTCGAGACGAGATCTCAAAAATTATTGGTTTTTACTATTACATCATATATATATATTAGCATTATGTCTCATACCAAGACCGTAGCGGTTGCTGCTACGCCGTAGGCATCACTCAAAACTCTACTGTGAAATGTCTTTCTTCTAATTTTCCTTAGATTATATTATTCAGTCTTATATATAGATGTATTTTAAGCTCTCCATTCTTAGAGCTTATTTGTCTCTTTATAATCTTATTAGATAGTTTCTAACTATATTTGTACCAACAAATAAAAACTTGTTGATATTTAATTTCCCTTAAAACCTTATATGAACCAAAAGCGTTGTTGCGACTCCTAATTTAAATGGACTATAATGACTCATTAATTGTTAAGTTGCCCTTTAATAGATACTAATATTATATAGGCATTGGAATTACGTCATACATCCCACACACTCTACATAACAATAATAATTGTACACGTCTATTCAGCCCTTAGTACTATGTTCGGTGTTTAAAAGCACCGGCTTTTCCCGCCCAAGCGCATTCTATAGCTGAATTTTAGGGGCACAGGCCATGCAATAACCAGTCTACTCAAATTGTGTTTATTGTACAAGGGGACAGCACACACAAAGGTAAGTTTTTTTATTTCAAATAGAACTTTTTTTGAAGGAGTTTGAATTTTTAATCATCCAATTTGCGGTTTTAAAATTAATAATCGTGCAGTTTTATGGGTACTTTGTCTTAAATTTAGCCAATATTATAAATACACAGTGTATAAACAAGAGTTTTTGTTGATTATTAAATTTACACTTTAAATTTTAAAAACATATTTATAGGTACAGTTTTGTAAACACTTAAAATAATAAGCTACTGGGTATAAAGTATTAAGAATTGAATATTACTTATATGCTCATTTGCAATTTAGTACTTGTACACTTAATAATCTGCAAAATTTTCTTTTATTCAGCATAAATAACTGTAAAACTATATTTTTGGGTTCAAAATTGGTGACACAACATTTTATATTATCCAATCGTGTGTCATATTATTTGGAATACCTACAAAAGTGCGAAATTATTTACACTACTTTTAGAATGTATGTGATTCTGCAATAACCCAAAGCGTGTAACCGATTTGTGTCCCTTTTCCTGTGAAAAGAGCGTGAAGATGCGCATGGTATTTTCGATATTAGATTTCTTTGTTTGATTTTCTTATTATTATTAACATTAAAACATCATTTTTTAAATTGATATATCAAAACTGCATCTATTTCATTCTTTAGTATTGAAAATTTTTACAGCGATTCAAGGTGATTAATTTCAGTTGTTAATAATAAAATGTCAATACTCTGTTTTCAAATCATTAAAAAGGTGAATTACAAATCAATTTATGACCGTCATTATTAATTTTAGTAACAAATTTTCTGTAACACGTATAAAAAATCATCTACGAGCTAAATACGATAAAGGATTTGTTGCGTTGTTTTTTATTAAGTATAAATATTTTTAACTATTTATTTTGAAATAAAACTACGTTTACGGAATCTATCGCGTTTACTTGATTTTTATACTATCCCGACGTTTTGAATACTTTACAGCATTCATGATCACGGGTGGACTTAGATGATAGACGTCCAAGGCTGATATGTTATTTCGAATTTTTTTTTAATGTTATTTCTATGTGTATTCGAAACGTCGGGATAGTATAAAAATCAAGTTAACGCGATAGATTCCGTAAACGTAGTTTTATTTCAAAATGTGTAACTTTCGCGTAAATATCAGAAAGTATTATTTAACTATTTATTAATTACTAATATAAATAACACATTTATTATACCTCATAGTTCAAAATATTTATAGTTATAATCGTTATATTCTTCCCTTTACTCTAAAAATGGTTTTAATTTAAATATAAATGTTCGATATGAACACTTCACACGAATACCAACACAGTTTAAATAGCGAAGCGAAAAATAACTCTAGAATTTCAATTCTGAGTTCCAAACAGTATTAACAAGGTATTTGTAGATTAAAACAGTATTTTTTGATGCAGTATTGGCGCCAATAGCTCGTGGAATATAACCGGTTAAAAATACACACATGAGCTTTAACATGAGAAAAAAATAATTGATGTTAAATATCAACCACAAGGCCTTGAACCAGTGTTATTCAAACAGCCACAAGAAGGACAAGCTATAATAATTAGATTTAAAGTGTTTCTTCTTATGCCAATACGCTATATTTTTGGACTCAACTATACAGAGAGTACTGTCAAGCCGCTGCTCACCATTTCATTTCACATTTATATGAAATGAATAAATAAACACAACGTGTGAAAATTAACGGCTATCTCCTGCTAGAACCAAAACACACCAGTGTGCTTCATGGCCGATCACACATGAAATGGTGGTACCAACCCGCTCGGGCCTGATAGCAAGTGAGTACTCCCACTTGGTAACCAGCCCTACCACCAGTAATGCAATGGGTGATAATTGATTACTTCCCTTAGTCGCCTTGTACGACACCCGTGAGAAAGAGTGGGGTGGTGACACTTGTTTTCTTAGACCGTCACCACACTGCCATATTTGTCATTATATTATTTTAGGTGAAATAAATTATATCTAAAAGTTTCAACGCCATCTGAAATAAAGAGTTAGAATTTGGTTGGAAAATGGCAAGTTTATCTTCATAAAAATTAATTAGGGATGAGAGTTATTATTGCTGTAGGTGAGTTTTTATTTCCACAGATGGCTTAACAGCTGAATAATTAAATAACACTTAATTTTAAGCGTCACTTATTTGTACGATCTATCCAAAAGTTGATTTTCTTAACTTTTCTAAAAGCTATTTCGTTATAATGTGTAGTCTTAAAAATTGAGTAACGTTTATTAGGATATAAATATCAATGAGACATATGTATTCAATGTCTTGTTCACTTAAATTTCTAACAATTAATAACCTACTTATATAATAATATTTCAAATGAACAATTAATTAATTGGGTCCGACATTAAATTTTTTATAATACGCGTACCACCATACCAAGTCGTTCAAAAATAAATAATATTGCAAATTAAGGACTATAGAGTACCTATTTACAATACATAGTTCAATTTTAGGGTATATAGTTCGAAAATAAAAAAAATATTAGCAAACAAAAAACCTTGTGACATACTCGTATCAAATGAAAGAATACCAGATATACATATAATTTTATAGATATTAATATTCATGGACATTTCACACAACGTCCTCTGGTCCCAAACTAAGTTTAACG
This sequence comes from Leucoma salicis, assembly GCA_948253155.1. NCBI lineage: Eukaryota > Metazoa > Arthropoda > Insecta > Lepidoptera > Erebidae > Leucoma > Leucoma salicis. The sequence continues at coordinate 22,203,825 of OX411814.1, read as the reverse complement.
CTTGTGCTATGGGTACCAGATTACGGATATAATGCATATATATTTTTAAATACATACATATAATAAATAGAAAATACCCAGACGCAGCACAAATATTCATCACACAAATAATTGTCCTGAGTAAGAATCGAACCCACGACCTCGTGCACGGAAGTCGGTTACACTACCGACTACGCCACGAGGCCCGTCATTTTTTTTTCACTAAGAGTTAAACTATAATATTTTATAAATGTGCATATAAAAATATCAGTTCACTCGGAGACAGACGACAGACGTCTGTGGTGATGAATTAAGATTACATAACTAATAATAAATAAATATGCACGGACATTTTCACACAACAACCTCTGGTCCCAAACTAAGCTTAATGCATGTGCTATGGGTACCAGATTACGGATATAATACATATATTACTTTTATTTGTAAATACATACATATAATAGATAGAAAATACCCAGACGCAGTACAAATATCTGTTTTCATCACACAAATAATTTTCCTGAGTGGGAATCAAACCCACGACCTCGTGCACGGAGGTCGGTTACACTACCGACTACGCCACGAGGCACGTCAACTGACATGTGTCACCACTTCATATTTTGCGGTGGGATGTCGTACGAGGCGACTAAGGGAATTTAGGAATTATCACCCATTGCCATTACTGATGATAGAGCTGGGTATCTAGAGCGAGTACTTACTTTTTATAGAGCCCGAGTGGCTTTCCTGTGTGACCGTTATGAACCACTTTGGTGTGTTTTGATTAATTGTTGGAAAGACCCGTGCAATCTTCATTAAATTATTATTCACGAAATGAAATGTTGAGCAGTGGCTGTGGAGTCCATGTGCGACGGTAACCATTTACTTTATATTGACCACAATCCTGTGTGGAAGTCGAATCCACAGCACTTAGACAAGCAGAACACTATGACCAACTTGATTGTAAGTCTCATATACTCCAAGAACACACCTAAACCTAACTAACCGTTACATGTTGTGAATATCCTTTACACTCGATACCGGTCAAAGATAGAATCGGTCATCTTTATTGAAACAGATGATTCTCGGCTCGGTGGCCCGGGTCAGGCTGGTGTTATTGAGCTTTTTAGTAAAAAGAAATGTTCTTAGTAGCAGCCCGGTGTTGGGAAATGTGTCCAGTAGACGGCAATAGGCTCGCCCCCTATTACGTGGAACTTAAACATAGCTAGCGAACCGTGGGTGTATGATACACCTCTGCTCTACGCCTTCGGGATATAGGCGTGAGACTATTTTTTCTGATTTTCGGCTGGGATTTGTGGCTTCTAACTAAAATAAAATACGGTGATACCTGTAATAGTATTGCAACAGGTATATGTGTAAAAATGGCGACTATTACGTATTAAAAAAGATTGTAGCTGTCTCACTCGAATTGATAAGAAAATTATACCTAAAATTTTACTGTACGAGTAGGTAATTTCTAAATAGAGTTTATGCCTGTGATAGGTGAGCGAAATTTTGGAGTTAAGACGTCAAAACTTTAAAGTGATAAATGACTTTACATAATTGTAATTGATAAACGTAAATGAAATTAGATTTGGTTATTTAGTGTAACCAAATCAAACGGATTAAATTACCTTAGCTTAAATCAGCATATTAATGCAATTAGCGTGATGATTGCGATGCCGACATGCCATGCCGACTGTCGTGTCCTTTACTCTTAAAAAGGAAAATCTATACTATGATAAAGCTGTAACAGAGCTGTGTCTGTACATTTAAGATATTTGAGAAAAAATACTGTATTAGGCTATATAGGCCTGTCTGAACACAAAACGATTTTTTAAGATTTTTATCAGTCTGGTTATCTGTTTGTTCGTTCGCGCATCACGCAAAAGCTACTAAACGGATTTTGATGCAACTTTTTATTTGATAGCTCTTGATTAGACTTAAAAAACTAGTATACATTTTATCCCGCTACTATATTGGGATCCTGAGATATAATCTAGAAACTAGCTACTAGGCTCTGCCGCAGCCAAAGGCTAGTAGTAATCTATACTATTATAAAACTGTAACATAGCTATGTCTGTACATTGTATATTTAAGATATTTGAGAAAAAAATACTGATTTAGGCTATATAGGCGAGTCTAAATACAAAACGATTTTTTTTTTAGATTTTTTGTCTTTTTGTTTGTTCGCGCATCACGTAAAAACTACCTAACAGATTTTGATGCAGCTTTTATTATTTGATAGCTCTCAATTAGACTTAACAACTGGTATACATTTTATCCCGTTACTATACCGGGAACCTGAGATATAACCCAAAAACTAACTTTTGGCTGCGGCGGAGCCGCGCGCAAAGGCTAGTAATAATATATAATAATAATGATCTCCAGACCGTAATTTTACACAAGTACACTCTTTTTATTTCCTTATTATCATATTCCAACGGGTACTCCGACACGATTGGATAGAGGTCAGGCGGTTATCAACTGTTTACGTGCATTCCGAGCCACGGGGGTGAAACAACGACAACTTAAAAGCCAAATTTAATAACTTTTTGTTATCCCGACCCGGGAATCGAACCCAAGACCTCGTGATTTGCAGTCGCATACACCGCTAGACCACTGAGGCAATAATAACAACTATTTGTAAGTCGTATTAGGAAAATATTTTTACTATTTACAAATAGTTGTTATACTTGTTATTAGTTAGGATAGGATTAATATACCACTGAACGAATGTAATATGGTTCCGGTGGCCCGCCAATGAAGGCGGGGAGACGGCACACGGTGGGTTTCTTTAGTGGGTGAAGGCCCCACACTACCCTGTTCGTTGCCCCAAACGACGGGGTGTGCGGTTAGGAACATTTTTTCTCGCCTTAACAAAAAAAAAAGAATAGAATTAATATCAATTATTATATTCATGCGCGGTGTTTTCCTTAAAAAATAGGATGTTTACTTGGGTGTAGAAATATCAAAATTATAATTTCTTCAAAAATAAAAGACTGGGATACTTACTTGATAAATATTGATAAAGCACTGCCAGTATAAAAGTAAATTGTATAATTATTCACCATGAAGTCTATAATATATAAATAAAACCTTTTTTTTGTTAAGGTGGGAAAAAATGTACCTAATCGCACACTCTGTCTTTCGGGGTAACGAACAGGGTAGTATGGAACCCTCACCCACTGAATAAACCCGCCGTGTTCCGTCTCTCCGCCTGTATTTTTGGGCCACTAGAAGTATGTTATATTACTTCAGTGGTCCGCCTGAGGTAGTAAAGCCGTGACTTTTATGAATCAAACTATTACTAATTGCTAGAGAGATATCAAAATTTTATTTTTAATTGTAATGTTATTATCGGGGTCCGACTGCTTGCTACCATATTGTAAATTTCGAGTAGCCATGATATATATATCTTTGTGTGTTTACCGCTGGTCTGATATTGTTAGCGTCTATAGGCGATGGTAACCGCTTGCCATCAGGTGGGTCGTATTATTTGCCGCTCGCGCAATATATAAAAGATAAAATATGTGTATAATGTTGATGTAGTTACAATTGTTATTTCATATTCATTATGGAAATATAACTAGATTTTACGTTAATGTATTGGAGATGGGGCGTTGAAGACAATACAGTTAAGTGGTGTTCGCTGTAATATTATTATGGAGAATATTTTTATGATAACATAAAACCGATTCATTTCTTGTTAGCGCATATTGCTTATTTATTACAAAAGATATTGTTATATTATGCACAAATTTTTTCGTAATGTAAACGTGGAGTTATGCTATGTTACTATGTTTTTATCAACTCGCTTTCTTGTATGTCTGTCTGGACGGAATTTTGTAATTGATTTTAAACTACCTTCCTGATAAGCTAGATACTTGAAATTTGGACCATAGCTCAGATGTGGATGACAATGCATGCAAAAAAGAAGAAAAACATAGCCCTTAAAAGCAGAAAATAATAATAGAATAAAAAAAATAATGTACCATGTTTACACAAAGTGTGAAAATGTGAAATCGAAAGTAACAGTCACGAGCAGGATTTGAACCTGCATCTCTTGGATACCGTCCAGATGCTTTGCCAATTCAGCCATCGTGACAACTACTCGTTCGTGTGAAAAAATAAAACCACTCCTACAGTAACGCTAGTATATTTTCATCATTCCTACAACTTACCAGGTAACCAGATATAATTATACTTTATTATACATATACTTATGTACTATAATTACTGTCTCCGTAATACATTATAGATTAACACACGTCTGAACTCTACTGAGCGGCCTGGCCGAATAATCACTTTTAAAAACACAACAGCCATTTAATTTTTAAATTCATTATTAAAATTACGATATTTCCGGTAGAAAAGCAGGATGTAACAATATTGCAATTTTGTTTTTAAATTAATTACTAAAATCATGACACTCGTGACTGTTATTTTCGATTTCACATTTTCACACTTTGTGTAAGTATATGGCTAAGCATGCCAAAATATATATTAAACATCTAAAAATGTACCATGTTTTTATAACGAACTAAAAAGTATAAAATAATTAAAATACGTGTAAGATTAGAAACGAAAAACATGGAGCACGCTCAATTAATGCGTCAATTATAAGCTGCGTGTGCTCGTGTGCTTTATTTTATACTTATTTTATGGTGTAAATTTTATTGAAGATGTTTTAGTAACATACTATATATATACTATATATATATGCTATACGCAAGGACAAACGTCACTGAAGACTTGTTCCAGAGTTTAGGTAAATTATTTTATGATAATAGATTAATACTTACTCTACTAGTAGGTACTCTAGACGTACAAATTTGGATTGGAAAGAAATATATATAATGACAGTGGGGCATTAACTTTTTAAAGTACTTCGGCTATGGAGATTGATAAAGAGTTTGGTTTCCAATGCTTTTTTCTGGCTAAAGAGTAGACAATTAGATTCGATTATTATCAGTAACTTTACTTCTTTATTAGTCTACCTATTCTTTAAACCTAGATTACTGAAAACAGTATCTGCGTCATTCCCGCGTTTCCTGCTTAAAGTACATTATTTTGTGCAAATAAGTTAAAAGCAGTGATAGCTTAGTGATAAAACCAAGATTTTTTTGTTTAAGCGGGAAAAAATGTTCCTAACCGCACACCCCATCGTTCAGGGCAACGAATGGGGAAGTGTGGGGCCCTCCTAAATAAATCCACCATGTGCCGTCTCTCCGTCTTTATCGGCGGGTTACGGGAACTATGTTATATTGCTTCAGTGGAAAGAGATTTTTTCAACGGCTTGTGAAGTTGCCAACCCGCTCTGGGCCAGCATAGTAGACTATGGCCTATAACCCTTTCACCATGAGAGGAGACCCGTGCTGCCGTCCTATGGCTAAAAGACGCCTAAGTGATTTTTTTCAAATTTTGTTTTATGATAGCAAACTAAATATTTTGTTTTTCTCTATCTAACAGTCTGGGTCTTATATTTATATTGTATATAGTTACCGAGATCCAGACACTGCGTGCACGGCCAACTGCATCATTTTTTGGATTGTGCAATTCTTGAATACGGTTAAGTCATTGTCACCCACTAAAATACGGTTAAGTTCCTCTAACTGTATATACGAACTCAAGATTGTATGTGCTATAAAAGCTTAGAAAACGGCTTCATTGGTCTACAATCCTATTATGATGCTAATGGACTTTAGCAGTTTTTTAACCATTTAAACTTATACATAAATCCTTAGTATTCACGATGCCTAAAAGGCAGTTTTTCTTCAAATACAACTTTATAAAACCGCTATACATCTAGCTAGACCTTGGAAAAATGTACCATTTACAACTCTAAAAGACAGTCACCATTTTTTAGTGGTGGTTATTTTATTTTTAATTATTGAATAAATAATTCTATAAAGCCGTTAAATGACATTTCAGTGCTAAAAAACGGTTAAGTTCTAAGCCTGCTCATGCGATCATACACCCTCCACCGTCGGTCGTCTGCAACATTCGTCGCTAGGACCAAAGAGTATACTAATATACTACTACTTACTTAATAAAAAGGCTTTCTTTCTTTCTTTCTTTTCTTTCTAATAAACCGGAAAATTAGAACTATGCGAAGATTGGATGTGACCGCTACGGCGGAAAATGATAGTGAATGCATGGTAACCATAATAAATATTGTATTACTACTATCAACAAATGCGAAAGTTTGTGTTTGTTAACTATTTCACGCGTATGACTGAATGGAAATATACTAAATTAATATTAATTTAGTACAAATTGATTTTAATTGGTAGGTACACAGATAGTTTACTACGTGGATTAACATTTAGGCTTTTTAACTGACTTCATAAAAGTAAGTTACCGAGGTTAATTAAATTTTTAATTTCTAGTGTATTTTTTTAGATATGATAGATTTTGATTCAAATAATATCTACCTGCTTGATATAATTAGTAGATTTTAATTTTACACCACACTATCATACTCGTGATCTCTAACTTTAGTAGTATAATTTGTTCTGAGATAAGTTAACTACACTCATGGACATGATTACAGGACTGGAACAAAAAAGAGATAGATCGGAACAAACAAATGTTTGTATGAAAGTGTAGAGCAGCACTTTATTAATTTAACCATTTAAAAAAAGTTACCTTACTAAAAAAACACAGAATTAATAAACAGAAATCTCAAAAATGATGTTTTGAAGAAAGGTTTACATACCGGTCTCCCGCCAGTGCTGTGTGTTTAATTCCCACACAGAATAGCCCTTTGTGTGATCCACAAATGGTTGTTCTGAGTCTGGGTGTAGTTTATCCGTGAAATTGTATGTTTCTCGGGAAATTATAAAGTCCCCCGAGGTACGAGGATTACTCCTCAGAGCTGGGTGTCATCTTACATCTCCGGATCGTATCCAAACTTTAACAATTGTCTCAGTCTAATCTAGCTTTAGACAAAACCCGTCAGTGAACAATATTTTCCCCAAGTCATCATCATTCCAGCTTTGGTATGAGCGAGCAAAGTTATCTGGCAAGTACGACTTTATTTCAGCTTCTTTAATTCTTCTTCTTACGGTTTAGTGCTGTCACATGTCGAACGGCCTGGAGCGTAGATCTGACCTCAAGAAGTCAAATTGCGATTTCTCAGAACACTGCCCACCATAAATCGATCGTCACTTGACATTTGCCCTGCACGTCTCTCGTACTGCTCTCTAGTTTACCGATAGCGTCTAACAATTCGAAAAACGATGGATTTGGAAACTCTGAATGTTTGAGCCATTTCTTTAAAACTGCTCAGCCGTGTGGGGCCGGCACCAAGAATAGCTGCACCCCGTCTCTTCCTATGGGAGTCGTAAAAGCCGACTAAGGGATTACCGGGGGACCGGACAGCAGCGTTCCCCTGTGTACTAAAAACATCCACTGCGATCGCCAACCCGCCTGCCAAGCGTGGCGATTATGGTAAAACCCCCATTTTGGGGAGGCCTATGTCCAGTAGTAGACGATGAAGGGCTGATGGATGGATAGCGCAAAATTCTTGAAAAAAGTGTTTCTAGTCAACCTATACAAACGTGGGTACATATTAAATTAAACATACAAACTTCAAAATTCTAATTTGAAACCTTGAATCATTTAATAGTGTTGTTTTCTTTGCAAAGACTGATGTGCGATTGCATCTATACTAGTATAACTGATGTTTTGTTTTTCTTTTGATTCGGACACTTAGCACTGACATGAGGTATATTTGTGGGTCAATGGGAAAAAACAGAATTTTATGAAATGTTCTAATATGTACGCACACTTCAACTAAATTATTCCAATAGGCTAGCGAAAATAACAAAAGCAAAACAAACAACAAATGAAACCGGAAGCAAAAGACTATCGAAGTAATTTTATTTTTAATTTTTAAATGAAATGATAACTAAGAAGTTTTTTGTATAAATATTTCAGTCTTTTTTTTCGATTAATAAAGTGTTCCGCTAAATAAATCCATTGTTCATGAGTGTATTGGTTTTAAAAGGATTTCATCTATCTATCATATTTCATAAATCTTGCCAATTTAAAGAAAAGTTTTACTTGACCTTTATTTGCTTTAAATTACTGAAACTCGGAAGGATGTTTCCTACACTAAAAAACGGTTTGTATAAATTGTTTACTGAAAAACTCTTTTATAAGTTCAGAAGTATGTTCAATTTAAATGTTTCAATACGATGATTTAAACAGTGAACTACCTTTAAATACTTTTTCAGATATATTGTGATTAAACTTAAAGATTATTTTACAATTCAAGAAAGAGATTAAGTGATTTAGCGGTTATTTAGCTTTGAAATGCCTTTTAACTAATACATATAAAACAATACTCTGAAAATGACTACAAATAACACATCTAAAAGATAGTTACACTTCACCCAGTCGTTTTTTAGTATTGTAGATGGACAAATTTTTGAAAAAATATACATGACTAAAACACGAAAGTTTAAATTTTAAAAAAGATTAATCTAATCATTCTGTACTTTATATACAATGAAAGCTTAAAAGTTGATTAAGCTTTCATTGTATGTTGATGACATATTGTGGGATTTTAAAAATTATTATAAGTCTTAACAATTTTTAGGGAAAACAATTCGCACCTTTTTTCCTCTAGCTTAAAATTTGTTTTTCACACTTAACGGTATTTTAGTAATCGGATGGCAGCGTGGCTAAAAGTGGGACAGAAAAATTGAAATTAGGTGGTAATGCTTTCTATTCTCAATCTATCACTACAAAACGAAATTAGTACTTACTAAGCATTTGGACTATGAATATCGAGGTTAGATAATACTCTCTACATGCAAATAATCCTATAAATGCTCAGCAATCCTCTCCCACAGTTGATTTAACCAATCTAGCTGGACTAAGTCTCGAATGATGTAGATATTTATCTGTTTGACTTGTCAATTCCTAATTTTAGAACATTCTATTTCATCGCTTCGTATGACTTTAGAAATGGTTTTGACATGGTTTTACTTTCTAACTGTAAATGATTAAGAGCAATGTATTGCCAGTGAAAGGTGTCAAATTGCCATAATATCCTCCTTGTATTTGGATCGTTGGGTGGGCATAGAAACATAATTGCATGCTATCACTGTGACTATTAAAAAGAGGACTTATATCGTTCAGTACACTGTCTAGTATGAGGAAATGGAACGCTGTATCAATTTAAGTAGGTATATAGGTAGGTACCTAATATAGATTCCACCTGTTTATCAAAGAATGCAAATTATTCATATACTGTAAAATAACCTGTGTAAAGGTAAACATCGTGAGGAAACCTATAAGTCGATAAGTTGAAGAGATTTTCTTGACGGCTTGTAAAGTCTGCTAACCCGCACTGGGCTAGAGCGTGGTGCACTATAGCTTAAGTCCCTCTCACACTGAGAACCGTGCCCAACAATAATTTTCACATGTCCGAACCATCGGAGCATTCCCTTTCGCATCTTTACACCAATTCTCTCTTTCATACCTACTCGCTCTCTTACGTCATTGTTACGAATGCGGTCAGTCAGCCTCACTCCACAGATTCTCCGCAGAGATCGCATTTCGACCGCATTGATTTTGCTCTCATGCTCCTTTTTACATACCCAACTCTCGCTTCCATATGATAACGTTGGGACAAGCACTGCGTTGTGTAAGGGTTTGCAGTGCAGTCGCAGACTGCGCTTATAGGACCGCATCGTCTGCATATAGCAGTGAGTTAACCACTGCGTCGCCCATCTGAACTCCCACATTAATTTCATTCAACCTTTGTAGACATTTATCCAGATATATGATAAACAGTCTGGCTGATAGAACGCAGCCCTGTTTAACGCCCATATTGCCATCAAACCAGGGTGACATTCCATCATCCAGCCGCACACATGCTCTGCAGTCCATGTAGTTGGACTGCACCGCTTGTAGCAGTCCACCGTTAATACCATACTCCGGCAAAATGTCCCAAAGTTTCTTTCGTACAATAGTGTCAAATGCTTTCTCCAAATCCACAAAACTGCAGAAAACCCTCTGGCCTACAACCAGATGCTTCTCCACAATGTTGCGAAGAGAAAACACTTGATCCATGCATCCCCTTCCACACCTGAAACCTCCTTGTGCCTCACACAAAAATTCATCAGACACCATCCTCATTCTCCTTTCAATAATCTTACCATACACTTTGGCTGCCAAACTGGTCAAGCTTATGGCTCTGTGGTTTACACAGTCATAACGTGAACCCTTGCTTTTAAACAAGGGCACGATGACTGCGTTTCTCCAGTCCTTGGGAACCATTCCTGAGCTCTAACATAAATTGAGAAGCATCAGGAAGGATTCCCAGACACATGAGCCTCCAAGCTTGGTCATCTCAGCAGACACCATATCAATACCCGCTGCTTTATCATTTTTCAAACTTCTAATCGCCCATTCAACTTCATCCATACTATTGTCATCAGAGGATGCCGGTACCGAATGCTGATCTGTTAGACCACATGTGGCACCAGCATCACCCTGAACATCCGCATACATATCTCCAAAATATTCACTCCACCGGCTTAACACATCTTGTGTTTGCGTAAGAATGTTTACACCTTTAGACCTTATTTTATTCATTCTGAAAGCTGACCAACCACTCCGAGATTTCCTCACCTCCCTCCAGAAAAGTTTGGCGTTACTCTCGAAGTTTTTGGTCAGCTTTTCTTCTGCAATCATATTTGCTCTAACACGCTTTCTTTTACGCTTTCTCTTTCACTAAGGCTTTGTTGTCATTCTTACGTTGCCGGTATATTTCTTTCTACTGTTCTTTCATACTTGCATTCAGGTTCAAAGAAGATACATAGTTCAGCCACGCTTTCTTCTTTTGTTCTACGGAAGCTGCTACTTCCGTATCCCACCATGCATCACCTTTCACTTTTCCTATGCTTCATTGAGCATCCACATACTTCTTTCGCTGTATCTACCATACTATCTTTCATTACTCTCCAGCATTCTTCTATGTCAGATCCCGGCTGACTTGCCATTGTCAGCCGTTCACGTACACCCTCTACATACTTTGCTCTTACACTCTCTTCTTGCAACTTTTCAATCTTTATTCTTTCAAGACCTCCGAAGTGGACACGCTCTCGCCAGTGTCTCCATTTTCTGAACAGACCACTAAATAATAACGAGATAGTGGTCCGTGTCGACAGTGGGACCCCGGTAAACTCTTTTATCCAGAATTTTACTTCGGAGGTGACTGTCTTCCAAAATTAAATCTATCACACTTCTTTGATTATTCCTTCTCCATGTATACATATGGATGTCCTTATGTTGAAAAAATGTGTTTGATACAATAAGGTTTCTCTCCATACATACATCCGCAATGAGCCTACCTGCATCATTCACTCTCTTATCACCAAATGAACCAAGCACGTCCTCGAAGTCTGGACGCTTGGTCCCAACCCATCCATTCAAGTCTCCGCATACGATTACGCGTTCACTAGCTTCTGCCAAATCCAGAACTTCCCTAACAGTATCCCAGAACTTCTCTAGATCCGATGCCACCGAAGAGCCTAAGGGAGCATAAGCTGCGACCATGGAGGCTCTGGTGACACCTAGTTTTATTCGGACCCATAGAAGTCTGGGATCAAACATTCCGTAGTCTTTCACACCTGAGGCCAAGCGAGCGGACAGCAACACCCCCACTCCCATGCTGGCCCGATCGCTCTGCGGTACACTATACCACAGAGCTAACCCGCCACCAGGAAGATCACAGGCGTCGCTACCCTTTCGCTTGGTCTCTGTTACACAGAGCACATCAAGCTATCTGTCCGACATGACGGTTACCAGCTCGTGTAACTTATCTTCCACACCACCTCTTACATTCCACGTGCCTACTCGACACTCTGCTCTCCTCGACTCGCCAAACTGGGCAAGGCGTGATGGGTGGCGGCCCCCATCGCCGCATCTGCCGTTGTTCGTACCGACGGGGGCGGGTCGGTACGCCTTGCCTCTGGGGCACGCCCTAACCCGCACTGCGGTACGCATTCGAGCCGGATTGCAGCCTGTGGATTACAGACTGGCAGGGATCGCGACGAGCACGCTCCGGACTATAATCACCCAATTTATTTTTAATAATTTCCTTTAATATGATTTTTTTCTCAATTCAATTTGATCTTCCGCCTTCATCTGTCGATAACTGATTAACTATCAATCGATCAGTTATCCCCGCTAGATGTCTACCGTTGTCACCTCTCATCCAGCAAACATCACGGAGTAAGGATGAGAACGAAGCCGGTCTCCTGTCTTACTCTTTTTTTGGTTTTATTTGTGTATCGATCGTAGCAGTCTATTATACGTATTATTTTAATTTTTCTGTGCAACTCTCGTGTTAATTTTACTGTCATCGTAAATTTATTATTAATTTCCAGTGCAATAATTATTTATTCGCAATTTATTAATAACTGATAAAGACAGTCTTAACTATTAGATAATTAAGTGATCTCATGTAAATAAACACGTGTTGTGAGCTCCCCGCCAACAACGGCCATTACCGTACCTGTATATATTGTACTTAACATTTTTTGGAAATAGTTTTAAATCAAAACGAAAACGTGTACGTGTTCAATAAATACACCTGTTTTATTATTGTGAAAATTAAGTCAAATAATAAGCAAACGAATACAATATTAATTCACTGTTTTTCACCAATACACTGATAGAAGGATTTATTAATTATTTAATTTATTTGAAGACAATTTTAATAAATATTTTTATGCACTCAATAAAAATTTATTTGGGAATAAAGTACATCCTAAATAAAGCATACTTTAATTGTCTACAACGCTTTCGATTATAAGTAAATCCCCGCACACTTATGGTAGATAGTTATCTTATAGTAGATAGTTATTTTTATAGAACTAAAAAATGTTGTAAGAAACAAAAATGTTTCAAAAATTTCAAAAATGAACGGAAAACTTTATGGATCTAACAACAAAATAATTATAAACAAAATATAAAACATTTAGTAATGAGAACGGATACAAAACCTCAGTTATAGATCCTAAGGTAGATATCTAAATTCAAAATCTTCGTAAAAGGACCTTTTTATAAACGACTTTAACTTTAATACTCGTCTATTTTCATTCAAGCAATTCTATTTGGAATTATTGGTCACAGTACAAATGTATTTTCGGGATTTCAAAGGTTTTAGTGACGTACCAGTTTTCGGTTGATCACCTCTTATGCTCGACTTTGAATCTTATGTCCGTTTTCATGGACGAATCATAAAGGATATGTACCATTTACGGCCTGTGGCGGCCATAATGTTTTCAATATTTAAAATTATACTAATAATTTATAAAATCCGTCAGTGGTTTTCTTTTCTTGATAGAACTTTAGAAAAAGATTATAGTTTAAAAAGCTATTATTTTGAATTTGTACTTTATCGTAATGGTTATTGGTGAATTATTGTTATCTGTTGACAATCAAATAGGATATTGCCACTACGCTGAATTGACAACATTAAAATCTTTGGTACTATTATATTATACTCGTCTACTGTTGTTATTGTGTATTGTGAATATTGTATTGTGATTTTATGAGTGTAAGTTATATATTTAGTGAATTTAACCCTCATTATTTGTTTATATATGTAGATATTATTTTATTTATTTATAATTATGGTGTTATTTTTGATCAAATAATCGATTTTGAGGTATTTCAATTTCAAAATTAGATGTCTTTTATCTGATCATCCAAAAGTTTTAGTGTGAAAAGAAATACACGGGGCAATAGGGTAGTCATTTATCTTCAAAAAACATATTGTTTTATGTATGTCCTTTCCAGGCCGAGAATGTATGGGCATTTGGTACATCTCCATTCTGTTTGTAATTTATTGTTGGTAGAAAATATGAAAGTCACACAAATAATGTTATTTGCTCATCTATAGTTTTTACCAATAGTGTCAATGCGGGTATATTATTTTTATAGGTAACTTTTTTTTTGTAAAGGCCGACGCTCACTTGGCAGGATGTGACTAGGGATGACACGATTTTTGTTGGAGGTATGGGGTTCTTGTGGCTGATTATAAAACCATCTTCATACTCCTACTACATATGATTGTTCACTATGAATATAGATAATACACTTTAATCTTCATACAAGATATCTGACATAATCAACACAACAAACTGATTATAAGAAACTGAATAATTATCCGTGTGGGGCCGGCACCAAGAATAGCTGCACCCCGTCTCTTCCTATGGGAGTCGTAAAAGCCGACTAAGGGATTACCGGGGGACCGGGCAGCAGCGTTCCCCTGTGTACTAAAAACATCCACTGCGATCGCCAACCCGCCTGACAAGCGTGGCGATTATGGTAAAACCCCCATTTTGGGGAGGCCTATGTCCAGTAGTAGACGATGAAGGGCTGATGGATGGATAGCGCAAAATTCTTGAAAAAAGTGTTTCTAGTCAACCTATACAAACGTGGGTACATATTAAATTAATACATACAAACTTCAAAATTCTAATTTGAAACCTTGAATCATTATAATAGTGTTGTTTTCTTTGCAAAGACTGATGTGCGATTGCATCTATACTAGTATAACTGATGTTTTGTTTTTCTTTTGATTCGGACACTTAGCACTGACATGAGGTATATTTGTGGGTCAATGGGAAAAAACAGAATTTTATGAAATGTTCTAATATGTACGCACACTTCAACTAAATTATTCCAATAGGCTAGCGAAAATAACAAAAGCAAAACAAAAAACAAATGAAACCGGAAGCAAAAGACTATCGAAGTAATTTTATTTTTAATTTTTAAATGAAATTAATACTAAGAAGTTTTTTGTATAATTATTTCAGTCTTTTTTTTCGATTAATAAAGTGTTCCGCTAAATAAATCCATTGTTCATGAGTGTATTGGTTTTAAAAGGATTTCATCTATCTATCATATTTCATAAATCTTGCCAATTTAAAGAAAAGTTTTACTTAACCTTTATTTGCTTTAAATTACTGAAACTCGGAAGGATGTTGCCTACACTAAAAAACGGTTTGTATAAATTGTTTACTAAAAAACTCTTTTATAAGTTCAGAAGTATGTTCAATTTAAATGTTTCAATACGATGATTTAAACAGTGAACTACCTTTAAATACTTTTTCAGATATATTGTGATTAAACTTAAAGATTATTTTACAATTCAAGAAAGAGATTAAGTGATTTAGCGGTTATTTAGCTTTGAAATGCCTTTTAACTAATACATATAAAACAATACTCTGAAAATGACTACAAATAACACATCTAAAAGATAGTTACACTTCACCCAGTCGTTTTTTAGTATTGTAGATGGACACATTTTTGAAAAAATATACATGACTAAAACACGAAAGTTTAAATTTTAAAAAAGATATTGTTCTTATCATTCTGTACTTTATATACAATGAAAGCTTAAAAGTTGATTAAGCTTTCATTGTATGTTGATGACATATTGTGGGATTTTAAAAATTATTATAAGTCTTAACAATTTTTAGGGAAAACAATTCGCACCTTTTTTGCTCTAGCTTAAAATTTGTTTTTCACACTTAACGGTATTTTAGTAATCGGATGGCAGCGTGGCTAAAAGTGGGACGGAAAAATTGAAATTAGGTGGTAATGCTTTCTATTCTCAATCTATCACTACAAAACGAAAATAGTACTTACTAAGCATTTGGACTACGAATATCGAGGTTAGATAATACTCTCTACATGCAAATAATCCTATAAATGCTCAGCAATCCTCTCCCACAGTTGATTTAACCAATCTAGCTGGACTAAGTCTCGAATGATGTAGATATTTATCTGTTTGACTTGTCAATTCCTAATTTTAGAACATTCTATTTCATCGCTTCGTATGACTTTAGAAATGGTTTTGACATGGTTTTACTTTCTAACTGTAAATGATTAAGAGCAATGTATTGCCAGTGAAAGGTGTCAAATTGCCATAATATCCTCCTTGTATTTGGATCGTTGGGTGGGCATAGAAACATAATTGCATGCTATCACTGTGACTATTAAAAAGAGGACTTATATCGTTCAGTACACTGTCTAGTATGAGGAAATGGAACGCTGTATCAATTTAAGTAGGTATATAGGTAGGTACCTAATATAGATTCCACCTGTTTATCAAAGAATGCAAATTATTCATATACTGTAAAATAACCTGTGTAAAGGTAAACATCGTGAGGAAACCTATAAGTCGATAAGTTGAAGAGATTTTCTCGACGGCTTGTGAAGTCTGCTAACCCGCACTGGGCTAGAGCGTGGTACACTATAGCTTAAGTCCCTTTCACACTGAGAACCGTGCCCAACAATAATTTCTAAAAAAAAAATTATGGCTAAACAGATTTGAATGACATTTGGGTTTCTGTAGGATGCTATTTGGCATAGAGATATTTAATGTGCCGTAGAGTCCTTCCTTCCTCCTCCCCGAGACGTCCTTGTATTACATTGACCCAATTTTTAGGTTCACGCAGACGTAGTCGCGTAAAACTAAAAATTAAACAACCTAAAAATTCTCGTGTCGCGGTGTTTGTGGTTGAACTCCTCCGAAACGGCTTTACCGATTCTCATGAAATATTGTGAGCATATTGGGTAGGTCTGAGAATCAGACAACATCTATTTTTCATTCCTTTAAATGTTAAGGGTAGTCCACCCCTAATTTTTTTGTTATTAATTTTTACATAAATTTTTATTTTTTAATTTTTTAATGATACTACATCAAAAAATACATACAACCCTAAATTTTCAACAATCTACGATCAACCCCTATTTTTTAATCGTTAATTATAAACTTTAATTTTATGGCAAGATATTTATTTTTATTTTGCCATGACTTAGAATAAAAAATATTATAATAAATTTTGTATTACTCTAAATTTTTCACCCATATACGATCAACCCCTATTTTTTATTTGTTAATTATAAAGTTTAATTTGTTGGCAAGATTTTTATTCTTATTTTGTCATGAATTAATTTTTTTTTATATTATTCTCGATTTTGCACCCCTTTACGATCAACTCCTATTTTTCCATCGCAATTTTTTTTATTTTTTATACTTACTTACTTATCATCACGCCATTTCCCTTGCGGAGTAGGCAGAGAGAACAGAGTACCAAGAGGCTCTATTCTTGCATACATCTCTCGCTTCCTCAACATTCATAACTCTCTTCATACACGCTCGCCAGTTTCGGAGACTCCTGACTCCACCTTCCTTCAATACATGACCAATTTGGTCTAGGTAGGTAAGTCTCGGTCTCCCCCTGTACCTACATCCTTCCACTTTCGCATTGTATATCTTCTTAGCCAGTCGCTCGTCCGGCATTCTTTCCACATGTCCCAACCATCGGAGCATTCCCTTTCGCATCTTTACACCAATTCTCTCTTTCATACCTACTCGCTCTCTTACGTCATTGTTACGAATGCGGTCAGTTAGCCTCACTCCACAGATTCTCCGCAGAGATCGCATTTCGACCGCATTGATATTGCTCTCATGCTTCTTTTTACATACCCAACTCTCGCTTCCATATAATAACGTTGGGACAAGCACTGCGTTGTGTATTACGACACGTGCCTTCTGGCTGAGGTGATGGATGCCGAGAAGTTGTCCCAATGCTCCGTTCACTCTATTTTCCGCATTCACTCTTCTTTCTACATCAGTGGTGTACCTTCCATCCCGACTGAATCCACATCCAAGATATGCAAATTCATCCACTTGTTCTAGCACACCATTTCCTATTGCTACTCTAACATCTGTTTTGGCTTCTTCTCTTTCAAAAACCATTACTTTGGTTTTGCTCACATTCACACGTAGGCCCCTTTTCTTCCAATCTTCTGCCATTACGTCGACAAGGGTTTGCAGGTCAGTCGCAGACTGCGTTTATAGGACCGCATCGTCTGCATATAGCAGTGAGTTAACCACTGCGAGGCCCATCTGAACTCCCACATTAATTTCATTCAACCTTTGTAGACATTTATCCAGATATATGATAAACAGTCTGGCTGAAAGAACGCAGCCCTGTTTAACGCCCATATTGACATCAAACCAGGGTGAAATTCCATCATCCAGCCGCACACATGCTCGGCAGTCCATGTAGTTGGACTGCACCGCTTGTAGCAGTCTACCGTTAATACCATACTCCGGCAAAATGTCCCAAAGTTCCTTTCGTACAACAGTGTAAAATGCTTTTTCCAAATCCACAGAACTGCAGAAAACCCTCTGGCCTACAACCAGATGCTTCTGCACAATGTTGCGCAGAGAAAACACTTGATCCATGCATCCCCTTCCACACCTGAAACCCCCTTGTGCCTCACAAAAAAATTCATCAGACACCATCCTCATTCTCCTTTCAATAATCTTACCATACACTTTGGCTGCCAAACTGGTCAAGCTTATGGCTCAGTGGTTTGCACAGTCATAACGTGAACCCTTGTTTTTAAACAAGGGCACGATGACTGCGCTTCTCCAGTCCTTGGGAACCATTCCTGAGCTCCAACATAAATTGAGAAGCATCAGGAAGGATTCCTAGACACATGAGCCTCCAAGCTTGATCATCTCAGCAGACACCATATCAATACCCGCTTCCTTACCATTTTTCAAACTTCTAATCGCCCATTAAACTTCATCCATACTATTGTCATCAGAGAATGCCGGTACCGAATGCTGATCTGTTAGACCACATGTGGCACCAGCATCACCCTGATCATCCGCATACATATCTCCAAAATATTCACTCCATCGGCTTAACACATCTTGTGTTTGCGTAAGAATGTTTGCACCTTTAGACCTTATTTTATTAATTCTGAAAGCTGACCAATCACTCCGAGATTTCTTCACCTCCCTCCAGAAAAGTTTGGCGTTACTCTCGAAGTTTTTGGTCAGCTTTTCTTCTGCAATCATATTTGCTCTAACACGCTTCTCTTTCACTAAGGCTTTGGTGTCATTCTTACGTTGCCGGTATATTTCTTTCTTCTGTTCTTTCATACTTGCATTCAGGTTCAAAGAAGATACATAGTTCAGCCACGCTTTCTTCTTTTGTTCTACGGAAGCTGCTACTTCCGTATCCCACCATGCATCACCTTTCACTTTCCTATGCTTCACTGAGCATCCACATACTTCTTTCGCTGTATCTACCATACTATCTTTCAATACTCTCCAGCATTCTTCTATGTCAGATCCCGGCTGACTTGCCATTGTCAGCCGTTCACGGACACCCTCTACATACCTTGCTCTTACACTCTCTTCTTGCAACGTTTCAATCTTTATTCTTTCAAGCACTCCGAAGTGGACACGCTCTCGCCAGTGTCTCCACTTTCTGAACAGACCACTAAATCTCGCAATAACGAGATAGTGTCCGTGTCGACAGTGGGACCCCTGTAAGCTCTTGTATCCAGAATTTTACTTCGGAGGTGACTGTCTACCAGAATTAAATCTATCATACTTCTTTGATCATTCCTTCTCCATGTATACATATGGATGTCCTTATGTTGAAAAAATGTGTTTGACACAATAAGGTTTCTCTCCATACATACATCCGCAATGAGCCTACCTGCATCATTCACTCTCTTATCACCAAATGAACCAAGCACGTCCTCGAAGTCTGGACGCTTGGTCCCAACCCATCCATTCAAGTCTCCGCATACGATTACGCGTTCACTAGCTTCTGCCAAATCCAGAACTTCCCTAACAGTATCCCAGAACTTCTCTAGATCCGATGCCACCGAAGAGCCTAAGGGAGCATAAGCTGCGACCATGGAGACTCTGGTGACACCTAGTTTTATTCGGACCCATAGAAGTCTGGGATCAAACATTCCGTAGTCTTTCATACTTGAGGCCAAGCAAGCGGACAGCAACACCCCCACTCCCATGCTGGCCTGATCGCTCTGCGGTACACTATACCACAGAGCTAACCCGCCACCAGGAAGATCACAGGCGTCGCTACCCTTTCGCTTGGTCTCTGTTACACAGAGCACATCAAGCTATCTGTCCGACATGACGGTTACCAGCTCGTGTAACTTATCTTCCACACCACCTCTTACATTCCACGTGCCTACTCGACACTCTGCTCTCCTCGACTCGCCAAACTGGGCAAGGCGTGATGGGTGGCGGCCCCCATCGCCGCATCTGCCGTTGTTCGTACCGACGGGGGCGGGTCGGTACGCCTTGCCTCTGGGGCACGCCCTAACCCGCACTGCGGTACGCATTCGAGCCGGATTGCAGCCTGTGGATTACAGACTGGCAGGGATCGCGACGAGCACGCTCCGGACTATAATCACCCAATTTATTTTTAATAATTTCCTTTAATATGATTTTTTTCTCAATTCAATTTGATCTTCCGCCTTCATCTGTCGATAACTGATTAACTATCAATCGATCAGTTATCCCCGCTAGATGTCTACCGTTGTCACCTCTCATCCAGCAAACATCACGGAGTAAGGATGAGAACGAAGCCGGTCTCCTGTCTTACTCTTTTTTTGGTTTTATTTGTGTATCGATCGTAGCAGTCTATTATACGTATTATTTTAATTTTTCTGTGCAACTCTCGTGTTAATTTTACTGTCATCGTAAATTTATTATTAATTTCCAGTGCAATAATTATTTATTCGCAATTTATTAATAACTGATAAAGACAGTCTTAACTATTAGATAATTAAGTGATCTCATGTAAATAAACACGTGTTGTGAGCTCCCCGCCAACAACGGCCATTACCGTACCTGTATATATTGTACTTAACATTTTTTGGAAATAGTTTTAAATCAAAACGAAAACGTGTACGTGTTCAATAAATACACCTGTTTTATTATTGTGAAAATTAAGTCAAATAATAAGCAAACGAATACAATATTAATTCACTGTTTTTCACCAATACACTGATAGAAGGATTTATTAATTATTTAATTTATTTGAAGACAATTTTAATAAATATTTTTATGCACTCAATAAAAATTTATTTGGGAATAAAGTACATCCTAAATAAAGCATACTTTAATTGTCTACAACGCTTTCGATTATAAGTAAATCCCCGCACACTTATGGTAGATAGTTATCTTATAGTAGATAGTTATTTTTATAGAACTAAAAAATGTTGTAAGAAACAAAAATGTTTCAAAAATTTCAAAAATGAACGGAAAACTTTATGGATCTAACAACAAAATAATTATAAACAAAATATAAAACATTTAGTAATGAGAACGGATACAAAACCTCAGTTATAGATCCTAAGGTAGATATCTAAATTCAAAATCTTCGTAAAAGGACCTTTTTATAAACGACTTTAACTTTAATACTCGTCTATTTTCATTCAAGCAATTCTATTTGGAATTATTGGTCACAGTACAAATGTATTTTCGGGATTTCAAAGGTTTTAGTGACGTACCAGTTTTCGGTTGATCACCTCTTATGCTCGACTTTAAAAAGAAATAGGGTAGTCATTTATCTTCAAAAAACATATTGTTTTATGTATGTCCTTTCCAGGCCGAGAATGTATTTGGTACATCTCCATTCTATTTGTAATTTAGTGTTGGTAGAAAATATGAAAGTCACATAAATAATGTTATTTGCTTATCTATAGTTTTTACCAATAGTGTCAATGCGGGTATATTATTTTTATAGGTAACTTTTTTTTTGTAAAGGCCGACGCTCACTTGGCAGGATGTGACTAGGGATGACACGATTTTTGTTGGAGGTATGGGGTTCTTGTGGCTGATTATAAAACCATCTTCATACTCCTACTACATATGATTATTCACTATGAATATAGATAATACACTTTAATCTTCATACAAGATATCTGACATAATCAACACAACAAACTGATTATAAGAAACTGAATAATTATCCGTGTGGGGCCGGCACCAAGAATAGCTGCACCCCGTCTCTTCCTATGGGAGTCGTAAAAGCCGACTAAGGGATTACCGGGGGACCGGGCAGCAGCGTTCCCCTGTGTACTAAAAACATCCACTGCGATCGCCAACCCGCCTGCCAAGCGTGGCGATTATGGTAAAACCCCCATTTTGGGGAGGCCTATGCCCAGCAGTGGACGATGATAGGCTGATGGATGGATGATGGATGGATGCCTTCCATCAGTTTGGCTGACGATCCGAATAATTATAACTAGAAACTGATATTCTTAGATACTTTGGTATTTGGACCTTAAGGGTCGCTAGAAAAGATCAGGTGCTTTCCTTATAAAATACTGAGCAATAATCAAACAGTACGTATAACCAGAGAGCAATAATGAAAATAAATATAAGTCGATTCATATCAACGACATTATGTGTATAAAAATTTTTAAATCTTGACATCTATATATGACGGCACGTCCTAAAATATCGTGAATTTAGAGTGAAATTATGTTCACTCTGACGTAATACAGAACACTGGTGCTATATGGGTGGCTGTCATTCGATTATTCGTTCACTATGTCAGGTGTGAGAAACGTCACTTTCATTTTGACGTGTGGTTGATATAAATACTGAGCGCAGGGTGGCGGTCATCATCGGGTTGAGAGCCCTCTGCGCTCACCAATTGTCCGGGTAAGGTTGTCATAGCCATCTGAGGCTAACAAACAACGTCACACACAAAAAAAAGGCGGTCATCATTATTAGTTTGCATCGCGCCCGAGCACCACGTGTTCTGTAGAACGTCCGTAGTTCTAAGTTACTGATCATTAGAAGTAACAATTAGTGATCGCATTTTTGTATTCGGTAATTAAGGAAATACATAGTGTGACTGATACGTAATCGGGTCGTTTTACCTCCTCGCCCGAATACCCACGTGCTTTGTGTGTTAAAGTGTCGATGGGAAGCAATGAGCAACAAGATGTCTTCCGTGCATCTACATATATTATTTATAACTATCAACAAAGAGTTTTTGTTGACCTTATAGTTGACCTATATTTACATAAGGAGGTTGAGTGGGAAATACTATTATTCCCACAGAGAAAGAAAGAAAGAAAATATATTTTAGTTTTGATCACACACGACAAGTTATGTAAATCTATGTAAGCAGAAGCAGAGGAAATAAATTTGAATCTTATTTTAATACTAGCCTTTGTCCGAGGCTCCACCACTGTTAAAAGCTAGTTTTTAGGTTATATCTCAGGTTTTCGATAAAGTAGCGAGATAAAATGTACACCAGTTTTTAAGTATAATCAAGAGCTATCAAAAGAAAGTTGCATCAAAATCCGTTCAGTAGTTTTTGCGTGATGCGCGAATGAACAAACAGAAAAACACAACAAATCTAAAAACAATTATTTTGTGTTCAGACACGCCTATACAGCCTTTTTATTTTTTCTCAAATATCTTAAATGTACAGACACAGATCTGTTACAGCTTTATATTAGTATAGATCATGGACACAAATTCTATTGATATCATTACAAGCAGACTGAGCATACCGCGGGTCGCTGCGGCAAGCTTTAGCATGCCACGGTAGGCTTCGGAAGGCCACGGCGGGCTTCAGTACGCCTTGGCACGTACGTACAGATGCCAACGCAGGTAGCGCGGTGCGGGTTGGTCAAGACGCGTTATATCTTAAATAATTGAACATGTTGCTAAATTCACCTTTTATACATCTTTCTTATGAACCCAGATTCTTTTTCTTTTTGTTTGAACACGTATTTATTTCTCGTCCTCGTCAGCAAGAGCTGCTATTATCACTAAGCCCCAGTTTATCATTTTTTTATTACCTACACAACCAGCTCTCCAAATGAGAAAACCGAATGGATAAACAAAGAATTGAATATCGGCCTTATATTAAATGAACAGTATCCCGCGGCATCCTTTGATTTGCCACGGGATCCTTTGGCATCTTCTGACATGCCACGGGATTCTTGGCATGCTGAAGCGTCCCTCAGCGTTCCGATGATAGCTTCCCGCACCATTCCGTCAAGTGAGCGCCGGCCTTAAAGCTCCCAGTCGACATGATTTTTTCCCAAATCCTTTTTTATGTTAGGCATGTGTCAATCAAGCATACGGCCCACCTGATGGTGATCGGTAACAATAGCCTATAGATGCTAGCAACACCAGAGGTATCATTCGCACGTCGCCAACTTTAAGGAAAGGAATAAACGGTAGAGAGGAGTAATAATAAGGAGAGATTAGGCGTCTGGCACTCTCACTGACCATACAAAACACGTTAAGCTTTTGTGAGAGAGCTTTACTACGTACTACCCGGATCAAGTCGGCCTATTCATCTTGGGATAAGCAAGGCTCTACAACTAATCGACAATCCGTGTGGTGACGGACTAAGAATACAATGTCACCACCCCATCCTTTCCCACGGGTGTCGTATGAGGCGACTAAGGGAAGTAAGCAATTATCATCCATTGCATGACTGGTGGTAGGGTTGGGTACCAAGTGGGAGTACTCACTTGGTATCGGGCCCGAGCGGGTTGGTACCACCATCTCCCGTGTGACCGGCCATGAAGCACATTGTTGAAACAGACGCAGCGGGGAGGACTTTATTTTACAATATCTAATGGAGAGCCGGTTTTCTTGTTTGGTTATACTGCGCAAACTACTGAACCGATCGGAATAATACTTATACCATAAGATGCAGCGTGTTTCGGAGAAGATTTTAGTATAATATATGATATGTTGGTGATTATTTATCCGGAACCTATATTTTTGATATGAAACATCTAATGCGGAGGGAGGGTAAAACCGGCTGCTAGCGTGGCGACGCTTATACCTACCTAAATAGGAATCCTATCCGAAATTGATTTTTCATCGACAATACTATGACGCGAGCGAAGCCGTGGGGAATGTACTAGTATATAGATATTATATAACGATGTAAAGTAAATATATTTTAGATCTCGCTTATTGTTTAGGTATCGTTAGTATACCTAAGCATGAGTTTATATTATAAAACCATGATATTAAAAAAAAAAACTTTTTGGTTTAAAACCCAACATTATACAAAAAAATAAAGAACAAAAACAGACTGTCATCAGCCTTGGACGTCTAACATCTAACTCCACCCGCGATCATGAATGCTGTGAAGTATTCGAAACGTCGAGATAGTAGAAAATCAAGTAAACATACAAAATCAAGTCAATTCCGTAAACGTAGTTATTTCAAAATAGTTATTTAAGTATGAAAAAGTATTATAAAGACAGACTCTTTAAGGTACAAATTATTTGTGAATAAGGAAAAAGAGATTTTTTGTACTAGCGGGAATCGAACTCGCGTCTTTTCCTATCCGGGGAAGTGCTCTAAGCCATTGAGCTATAGTACACATCTTTTGATCATCCCAATCTCCTTATCACATTTGTCTTTACGACCACGGTTCACGACGCGGGTTCGATTCCCGCTAATACAAAAAATCTCTTTTTCCTTATTCACAAATAATTTGTGTTTTAAAAAGTGGCGGAGAATGTCAAATGCTAAAAAATATAGATCAGAAACAGACTCGTTAGATTTTTTAGAGTTAGTACATTTTTCCCCTTTTCAAAAAGGTATACTGAGTCTAGAGAACTGAACGCCGGGTGGCTGAAGTTTGATCATGAAGAAAAGTACACATATTTTATGTGTTAATTTTTTTTTTCTACTTTTTCTATTGCCTGTTTTTAAGCACTGGAGGCCCAAATCCCCTCCCTATCCTCTCATTATTATTCTTATTATTGTTCCTATCCACCTCCTATCCCTTTCCTTGGAGATGGCGATGCGTGATTGATGCCTCTGGTGTTGCTAGCGTCTATAGGCTACGGTAAACCGCTTACCATCAGGTGGGCCATATGCTTGTTTGCTACCCGTAGTATAAAAAATAATTATAGTAAAACAAGTAAAAAAAAAAAAAAAGGTAACTTTTGCTGAACTGTACGACTACGCCTATTTACGAGTATTAGATCGTGCATATTAAGCATAATTGTTAAGTAAACACAAGTAAATCCTATTAATAAGTTAGCTGGCAACATGTCAAGAAGTTAAGTGGTCAGGGCGAGAAGTGACTAGTTGTACTAACTATCATAAATAGATTAATTGGTGTTAACTTTTAAAATTATGTTATACGAGATTCGAAGTATTATCTTATAAGTACTTACAATCGAAAATACTTATACGTACTTACGTATTTTCGATTTCACATTTTCACACTTTGTGTTTATGTTTTTATGAACTCTCTTTCTTGTAGATATACAAGGAAGCGAAAAAGGTGGAATTTTGTAATCGTTCTAACTTCCCGATGAGCTAGATCAGGGGTCTCCAAACTTTGAAGCTTTAGGGCCATAATGATTTTTTCAGTATGTTCTAAGGGCCAAAGCATATTTACATAAATCTCATTAGTATTTTTTGTTTTACTGTGATTAGTGGGATTAATTTCAATTATTTGTTAGTTATTAATATGCTTAAGCTTAGATACTTAAGTTTTCTGCGCCATCATTTCTGGCGTTAAATTTTACTTTGCAAGTTAATAAAACCGAGTAATTATCAACTTATCACAGCAATAGTAATAACAATAAGACATTGGCTGTCGCGGGCCAGATTGATGACACTAGTCTTAAGCTGTCGCGGGCCAAACTGATGGCACTTTAGCACTGGCGGGCCGTAGTTTGGAGACCCCTGAGCTAGATAATTGAAATTTGGACCATAGCTCAGAAGTGGATGACAATGCATGAGAATGTGAAAAAAGAAGAAAACAAAATGTAAGTGCCATGTTTTATAACGGACTATCTTATACTTTTTAGTCCGTTATAAAAACATGGTACATAATTTTTTTTTGTTAGTATTTATTTTGGATAAATATAAATAACGAATAATCGAAAAATCCATACTTTTTTATCGCTTAAGCATTGTTTTTTAATTTTAATAGTCTTGGTTGATTGGAATGATGTATGCGAAGTAGTAGGGACATGCATCCTCCAGCATGAAGGGGCCGGCACGACCGGAGAAGTAACACCCACTCACAAACGATCAGTGTGAACCAATGTAGATACTCCTGCTGGTGTGGTTTATATGGTGACTTAGAGTGTCTGTATGTGTGTATTATCCTTATTGTACACTTCCTAAGGGGCAATGTACTTCCCCAGATTGGAAGGGGCGCAGGTTCGAATACTGCTCGCAGATATTCCTTTTAATTTTTTTTATTGCATTTAGTGGCAGATGAGCCACGGCCCATCTGATGGTAAAAGTAACCGTCGCTCATGGACTCAACTATACCTCTCGGTATTATTGTCAAGCCGCTACTCACCATTTCATTTCACAAATATGAAATGAACAAATAAACGGCTATCTCCTTTTTTTTTTTTTTTTTGTTATGGCGGGAAAAAATGTTCCTAACCGCACACCCCGTCGTTCGGGGCAACGAACAGGGTAGTGTGGGGCCCTCACCCACTAAAGAAACCCGCCGTGTGCCGTCTCTCCGCCTTTGTTGGCGGGCCACTGGAACTATGTTACATTCCTTCGGTGGTCCGCCGGCGGCTTACCCTTTCGGGTACCCTCTACTGAGCCCTACAGTCCAAAGACCGGCCCGGGGCGCCTCCAACCGTGCCCTCCATCTCGCCATGGCAGCTCGGCGGGCGTCGCCCTGCCACCTGGCCACCTCTCTGGGTAGGGGGCGTCCGCCCCCCTCCCGCTCTTGTGACGCCCGCCGATACACTTCAGCGAGCACCTCCGCCTCCAAGTCCCACGGGGGGATTCCGGCCAACGCGCAGGCCGCCTCCGTCGACACCGTGCGGTATCCACGTATGACCCTGGACGCAACGACTCTCTGTGGTCTCCACAGAAGAGCCCTGTTCAGTGCGTCCAGGGACCCCGCCCACACGGGTGCGCCGTACAGCGCCATAGACCGGACAAAACGGCTATCTCCTGCTACAGCCAAAACGCAACGATTTGCTTCATGGCCGGTCACACCGGAGATGATGGTACCAACCCGCTCGGGCCCGATACCAAGTGAGTACTTCCACTTGGTACCCAGCCCTACCACCAGTCATGCAATGGATGATAATTGCTTACTTCCCTTAGTCGCCTCATACGACACCCATGGAAAATAATGGGGTGGTGACAATTGTATTCACCACACGGCTGTCCGTGTGGTGAATACAATTGTCAAGTGTTAATGGTTAAGCTATAAGGAAGTTAATGTCCTTTTTTTCCATAACATAAAGATTTTAAAATAGTTTCAAAGGATATTAACATTCGTTTTATAAAGTTAATTTTCTGTGTCACTCAAGAATTTAATACAGAAAAAAATCTATTAGAAATCTTGTCGATGACTTCAGTTCAGAATCAAACACCAGCGATGAAATCAATTCAACCATTAAAATGAATGCACACGTCGTTTCTAAACGGGTGGAAACAGTCGTAGCATTGCAAATCAGATTGTCGCCTATACCCACTTGCCCATAATATTTAGACCTGTCACGTGTGAAAATATTATTTGAATGTTGATGGTGATACGTAGTGAGAGAGTTCAAGATATTCTGGCCATGATAACGGTTTCGCTGAACGTTGGGTAAGTTAGTTGTTTTCCCGGTGGGAGCGTTCTGATTACATTGCCATATGAGTCGGTTGGTCCAGGATCGTAAAGTTCAATTCGAAATGCTATAGGAATTCGGAGAAATTCTCCTAACATTAGACTTTGATCTGTATTTTAGCACTTGGCATGCTCTTATTTGTGAAAGTAGAAAAAGAGAGCCTTACTGCGAGTAGGATTCGAACCTGCGTCCCATCCAATCCGGGGAAGTGCTCTGGATCGCTAAGCTATCGCAGTCATCTAATGGTGATATCCGATCTCAACTTCACATGCTATCCCAGTCTAGAGTTACCGCAGTGAATCACTCTCTGTTTTTTTCTTTTGCTGAGAATTGAATCGGAACTAGATAGGAATTAGAGCTGAGTGACGAGTGGCTTGGACTTCTGGTGCTTTCAATCACCGAACGAAATGTAAACAGAACAGTAGCAGTATCTATCGTATATTCTGTGAGGGTGGTACTTCCCTAGACGAGGCGCCTTGTTCATGTTCATGTTAACGAAACATTATAAAATATGAATTCCTGATTACATTTTGAAATAAATCTACGTTTACGGAATCTATCACGTTTACTTGATTTTACTACTATCCCGACGTTTCGAATACTTTACAGCATTCATGATCACGGGTGGACTTAGATGATAGACGGCCAACATATCAGCCTTGGACGTCTATCATCTAAGTCCACCCGTGATCATGAATACTGTAAAGTATTCGAAACGTCGGGATAGTAGTAAAATCAAATAAACGCGATAGATTACGTAAACGTAGTTTTATTTCAAAATCCTGATAACTAATTCAGTATTGTGATTAACAAAAATTCTTAAGTAATTTAAGTTCACTTAGAAAAAGAAAAAATAAACAATACTAAAAGCAAACTGATACCTTTGATTAATTGAAAAGTAATATTACCCAAACCATAAGCCATAAGCATCAAAGCTTAAAATAAAAAGTATTTGCAAATATTTCCCGCCACTTGCGTTTTGAATAAAGAACGTAAACATTTTGAGTGTGGCTAATGGACGGTGAGGTAGTTTTAAATTTTTTTTTAGTACCTACTTGGCAATGATATTGTATATAAAAAGAAAGTACTTGGTATTTTATTTGTACATTGGCTCTTAGCGTGATGATTTTATTTTTTTAAAAACGTGATTCTAGATATTTTATTATCTTCAAAAATCCCATGGCCTTATTTTGTAGCTGCAAAAATCTTATCTTACAATGTTATTACAAGCAGCACTTTTGTTACATTGCACGATGCTGTTTTAATGAAGGTACCCGTTCTTGGACGATTGAAATTTATTAAAATTAATTTAGTATCTTTTGTTCTAGGAATGAAAATGGCTCAGATGTACCTAGCTTTCACCGTTATCGCGTTGCTGGCAGTTTCACACGGAGTCAGCGGGAAACGTAAGTTTTTTTTTAGTTAAGTATAGACTATTAGTAACTTTTAAAGATTCGCGAATTGTACATATTTAATGTAACATAAACGGGTCTTTTTACGCGTATAAATTAGGTCAAATTTTAACTACCTTTAGCTCGACGTTTCAACTGCGTTGCAGCAGCCGTGGTCACGGGACAACTCATTCACAGAATATTTATTGTGACTGATATTGAAACAACTTACTTACGCGATATTTATAATTAATTATTAGTAATGGATTATAACTACTACTATAGGTATTTAATTATTAAGGATTACTACCTTTATTATAATATTATGTATAAATAATGAGATTATGTTTTTTTCTTACAATAATTGATTCTAATAGTGTTGAAACGGTTTTATATCTATTACTAGACTGCCCGCGGTTCCACCTCAGCCAAAAGCTAGTTTTTTTGAATATATCTCACTTTCCCGATATAGTAGCGGGATAAAATATATACCAGTTGTTAAGTCTAATCAAGAGCTATTAAACGAATAAGGTGCATCAAAATACGTTTAGTAGTTTTTGCGTGATGCACGAACAAACAAACAGAAAGCCAGACAAAAATCTAAAAAAAATCGTTTTGTTGTTTAGCCTTATTCAGTAATTTTTTCTCAAATACCTTAAGTAAATGTACGTTATTTGTTTAATCCGTGTGGTGACGGACTAAGAATACAAGTGTCACCACCCCATCCTTTCCCACGGGTGTCGTACAAGGCGACTAAGGGAAGTGAGCAATTATCACCCATTGCACTACTGGTGGTAGGGCTGGGTACCAAAGTGAGAGTACTTACTTGCTATCGGGCCCGAACGGGTCGGTACCACCGTCTTCTGTGTGACCGGTCATAAAGCACGTCTGTGTGTTTTGGCTGTAGCAGAAGATAGCCGTTTAAATGAAATGGTGTGCAGCGTCATGACAATACTCTTGGTATAGTTGAGTCCATGAGCGACGGTTACCACTTACCATCAGGTGGGCCGTGGATCGTCTGCCATCATTAGTAATAAAAAAATGTACTGGGGAGTTAGGCAGAATCTCATATCACACATGTCGATCGTATCGTGATCACTGTGATTGGTTGAGAAAGCGACGCGTGATGTCGCAATAATCCATTGGCCAATCACGGTGATCTCTCAACCAATCACAGTGATCACGATACGATCGACATGTGAGATATGAGATTCTGCCTAACCCCCCAGACACAGCTCTGTTACAGATTTATAATAGTATAGACATAGTAGAAAGAGTGGGAAGTAGGTTATCTTCATACAAACACACCGCGCGCGGCTCATATGTGTGCGCCATAGTATTGTACGCACACTCTAACAAAATCTCGACCCGTTTCTCAGTACGCTAGTCGGGGCTAACGCCGCACGAGGTTCGCGCGTCACCGCTAAATAAATGAAAAATGTGTGATAATCGCAGGAGAACTTATTGCTGTGTGTTTGGCTGTCTAAATGTCATGTCATGTCGATTTCTCATTATTTTAGGTATAGTGACTAAGTAATAATCGTAAGTAAAAATCGTAAGTTAAAATAATCTGTGTTGTGTCGTCTGGGTTCAGGGTTAGTGATGTCGGTTTTACCTAAACGATTACAAGTAAAAAATACAACTTCCCGGTCCTTGCCAATTTATAGGCACTGAATTAAAATTTAGCTAAAAGTGACAACCCTGAGACAGGCAAGTATGGTAGGTAATTATATCGCGGAATGGGCCGGAGATAGCCTACTTCCC
The DNA here is from genome assembly GCA_948253155.1 of Leucoma salicis. Classification (NCBI taxonomy): domain Eukaryota; kingdom Metazoa; phylum Arthropoda; class Insecta; order Lepidoptera; family Erebidae; genus Leucoma; species Leucoma salicis. The sequence goes on along the minus strand of OX411814.1, from coordinate 22,172,197 downwards.
CACTCGAAGGATAGTAGGGATGAGGAGGTGATTTTTCGCTTTCTCTCACCATACAAACCACATCAGTAACAATGTAACCACATCTTAGGTTATTCAGTCCAAAGATAACCGGGATCGCCAATCCGTGGGTGAGTGGTGGGTTCTCCTCCTAAAATATCCATTCTATAATAATGACTTTGACTTGTTTCATGAATTAAACTTACCTATGAAGAACATATTTGATCTGTACCCTAAATAAGTCATTGGCAAATACTCAAACCGAGTAGCCATTGTTTAAAAAAAACAATTTAGTTCTGTTTACAAAATTTTATAACCCAAAGAGTAGAATAATCTAAAAAAAGATATAACCTTTGTATAGACGGCATGCCCAATATTGATGTCCAATTAATATTCGATTTTCGATCATTATTGAAGTCCAATTGACTATGTATTAGTCTTAACCATACAAATAATTTTATATGTACAAAAACTTGCATAATATTGATCCCTTACTGCTGTGTAGTGCAAAAGTTGTTTAATCAAAAAGGTCCTTACGCCCTTTCTATGTTTTATTGGATTCCTACGTTTTTCAGATCGGTCATTTGTCTCTTCTATTCGATAACAGTTTTTGCAGATGAATCCTTTTAGTTTAGATTTAATAATATATCTCTGATATTTCATTAGTTTATCACATAGTTATAAGTGGAAAATTGTAATTGGCCTTCTCTATTTATAATCATTTATATCTATATACTTACATACTACGTCTTCTAGCTGTAATTTTTCCAAAAATGTAAAACTAATATAAATAAATGTATGCTTTGCCCGCGGCTCCGCCGCAGCCAAAAGCTACTTTTTAGGTCATATCTCAGGTTCCCGATATAGTAGCGGGATTTTTTGTCTATTTGTTTGTTCGCGCATCACGCAAAAACTACTATATACGGATTTTAATGCAACTTTTTTATTTGATAGCTCTTGATTAGATTCAAAAACTGGTATACATTTATTTAGATATATTTTTAGTATTTGACATGCTTAGCACTATACATTAAACACAAAGTGAAACATGTGAAATCGAAAATAACAGTCACGAGCAGGACTTGAACCTGCATCTCCTGGATACCGTCCAGATGCTTTTCCAATTCAGCCATCGTGACAATTGCTCCTGACTGCTAATCTCGATAACACATTCATATTTAACGTCTTTGGGTGACGCCTGCGCCATCTCTCGGAAGTATTTTCATACATTATACCAACCAGGTAAACTTAATTTTGTACCCTATATGTGTCAAATGCTAAAAATATATATAAATATTTATAGGGTTTGCGTCATTATTAGGTAAAAATCTTAATAGTAAAATTAAGTTTACCTGGGCGGTATAATTTATGAAAATACTTCCGACAGATGGCGCAGGCGTCACCCAAAGACGTTAAGTATGAATGTGTTATCGAGATTAGCAGTCAGGAGCAATTCAACCATCCCAAAGTGTCCGAAACATCGGGATAGTAGAAAATCAAGTAAATGCGATATACCTATTACTAAACGTCTCTAGTGGTAGAGCTTGTAGTAGAGCCTTGCTTATACCAGCACGAATGGTCTGGCTCGATCCGGGAAGTACCACCCTCTCACAAAAGATCAGCGTGTTACGCCTACCGTTGCGTTTCGCATGGTGAGTGAGACCGCTGGCGGCTTAAACCCTATCCCTATCCTCTCCTTATTATCCTTCTTATCCACCTCCTATCCCAATTTCTTGGAAATGGCGACGCGCGTATGATACCTTGGTATTGCTAGCGTCTATAGGCTACGGTATCCGCTTACCATCAGGTGGGACGTAAGCTAGTTCGTCACCCATGTAGTATGAAAAAAAAAACATAGTTTTTATTTCATTATGTGTAACCATCTAACATTTTAGTGATTATTAACGTAGTAAGCAGTAAACACCAACCCTAAGCAAACAATTTAGTTTACGTGAATTGGATCGCCGTGTACTTATGTAAGTAAACATTGTTGTTTAACTTTACAAAACTTAGCACAAACTTAGCTAACTTAAAGTCTAAGATTCTCAACAAATATGAAAACTGAAGAAGTACCGACTGTTACACGTGTGGCAACACTGAAAGTTGTTACCGATATTTGTGTTGGTTTAGTCCGTAATGTTTTTATACAACGTGGGTGGCAAACAAGCTTAAGGCCCACTTGACGGTAGGCGGTTACCTTAGCCTATTGACGCTAGCAACACCAGAGGCATCACTCGCGCGGAGCTATCTCCAAAGAAAGGGATAGGAGGTGGACAGGAAGGATACTATGAAGATGATAGGGAGGATAATAAGGCGAGGCCGTGTGGGCCGGCTTTAGAATTGTCCCACCCCTCTCTACCCACGGGAGTCATAAGAGCCGACTGAGGGAATACCGGGGGAGTGGGCAGCAGCACTCCCTCAAGTATTAACAACATCCACTGCGATCGCCAACCCGAGTGCCAAGCGTGGCAATTATGGCATTATCCCCCATGACGGGACCGCTCGTTGTGTCGTTCTCTTGGAGAGGCCTATATCCAGCAGTGGATATTGAAAGGCTGATGGATGAGGGCAGGGATTGGGCTGATCTTCTGTGTAATCTATTTAATATAATGTCGTGGCCACATTTTAAAATTGATCACTTAATATTGTGGCCGACCATTTCATTAAATGGTTAACATTCATTTGTTACTTACTTCATTCATTTAAATCATTTTTTTAACGGTTTTGTTAGGTTTCATGTGATGGTCGGCCTCATCATTAAGAGGCCAATTCTATGATCTGATTACGATATTAATATAAAAAAACAATTGTCATGTGTTAAACTTGCGAAAACTCTAAAACGGCTAGTCTGATTTTGATGGAATTTTTGGTGTGTATTTGAGTGGGCTCCTGAATGGATTTAAAATTGGATAGAAATTTGTTTTGAATTATTTTGTAATTGTTTACTTATCAGAACATATAACTATAAATTTTCATCCACTACTAAAATTATCCTTATCGAAAATGTATATACTGATAAATGGGAAATGAATCTGGGGCCGCTAATAGTAGGTAAGCCAACGTCTAACGGATCAACTATATATATTATAATAAAAATCAGTTCTACTTGTTGTATTTGCATCAATCAAAAAAACAAGTATAGAAGTACACAATTAAATACAATTGAAGTATATATTTGTAATTTATAAATAACAGCATATTATTATTGTAGAATGGATATTTTAGGAGGAGAGCCCACCACTCACCCACGGATTGTCAATCCCGGTTATCTTTGGACACACAAAACCGGGATTGACAATCCGTGGGTTAGCTGTGGGCTCTCCTCCTAAAATATCCATTCTATAATAATAACTATGGACTTCCTCCAAGTGTCGCCTCCTTCAATTAATTAAAACAGCTTTTTACTAAAGGTAAATCTCTTTCATACCTACTTCGAGTAGGTATGAAAGAGAGTATTGGTGTAAAGGTGTAAAGATGCGAAAGGGAATGCTCCGATGGTTCGGGCATGTGGAAAGAATGCCGGACGAGCGACTGGTTAAGAAGATATACAATGCGAAAGTGGAAGGATGTAGGTACAGCGGGAGACCGAGACTCACCTACCTAGACCAAATCGGTCATGTATTGAAGGAAGGTGTAGTCAGGAGTCTCCGAAACCGGCGAGAGAGAGTTATGAATGTTGAGGAAGCGTGAGATGTATGCAAGAATAGAGCCTCTTGGTACTCTGTTCTCTGCCTATGCGGCAAGGGAAATGGCGTGATGATAAGTTAGTTAGTTAGCTTTTTACTAAATGCATATATGCCTTATAACAAAAAATCGTTTGTAACATTTTAGTCTGATTTCTCCAATACTGCATATAATAATCCAGTAGTTAATATACCTATTACAAAAATGAGGAATTTCTTTGCTTTCTTCCATAAAGTAATAGTGAAAATTACCAATAAAACGAAATACGAGGAGAGGCTTACGTTTGGATATGCATTAAATAAAATGCATTACATAAATCTTATTTAAACAATATTTATTTGACAATGGAGATATTAATTGTTTCTGATTATGTTCGTAATTAATTTTGATCATGTAATTTAAACAAAATGACGGCCTTCACATACATTGTCATTATTCATGACCTTAATTTTAGTAAAAGTACATGAAAAACATAATAACATAGGTGTAAAAGTTATGAAAATGTATGACAATAATTTGTCACCACGCGCAATCTAAACTTGGGGATTCCTCAAATGAGAGCTGTTTCTCATTGTCTTCAAGACCCAAGAGGACCTGGTATAATATAGAACATTGTATGTATTTATGCTGTCTTATATAGAATCTACTAGCTTATATTTAAAGCATCTGGAATGGATAACCACGAAGATTGTGAACCTTTCTAACATAAAAATAATATTTACAGCTTAAATTTTCTGGTGTTATAGAAAACATCGATTTGTATAGCAATCACCCATCATGATTTATTACTGTCCAATTATTAGGCATAAATCTTAAGCACCCACGGACTATGAAAAAAAAAAACACAAAAATCTTTCATTCCGTGAAAAAATAATAAACTGATAAAATAAAGATGTTTGTATAAATTTGTTATAATAAAGTACATAATATATAATGACTAGCTGTTACTCGCGACTTCGTCCCCGGGGAATTTCATAAAAATAAATAAAGCAACCCTTGAAACGACCAATTTTTATTATCTTTCGTGAAAAATATTTATTTTTTAAAAAGTATCCTATGTTACTTCTAATACCTCCAAGAATATGTGTTTATGATGATCGGTTAAGTAGTTTTCGCGTGAAAGCGTAACGAGCTATCTTACATTCACATTTATAATATTAAGTATGTAATAACGTTATTCGCGAATACGAGCATTCAAAACTCTTTTAAAACACATTTTTGTCTCAACCTTTTTTATAGCATACCTTTTAAAGCTGTGAAAACGCTGGCATTGTTAAAATAACTTTGTAGTTAATTAAATGAGGTAATATTACTCGATTATTACAGTATAAAAATTTTAATCCTCTCCGAGTGGGGCATTTAGGCCGTCATTTACCACGCTGGCTTAGTTCAGGTCGGCAGACTTCACAAACCACTGAAGTAAAGTGTACTGGTTCCAGTGGTCCACCAGTACAAGCGGAGGGCACACAGCGGGCTTATTAAGTGGGTGAGGGCCCCACACTACCCTATTCGTCACCCCGAACGATGGGGTGTGTGGTTAGAATCATTTATTTCCATCTTAACAAAAAAAAAAGACTTGTAGGTTTCCTTACGATGTGATCATTCAAAATACAAAGTAGGTTAAAAACTATATATGTAGGTGTAACTATATACAATATTCTAGTATTCTTTCTGTAGCATGCAAATGCCACATACCTCTTAAACTTTAAACCGTAAGATTGCGTGAGTAATCTTCATCTCTGTTGTACCATAGATAAAGTTTACCTACATAGGTATTGTTCTTTATAAACACAGTTTGAAGCATCGAAGTTCTTACTTATATTGATAATAATCTTGTTTTGTCTTTGGTCATTGTATAAGACATTCTCTTGTTCGTTTTTTTTAGGAAATATATACGTAGGTATGTATAGCAGGTTATTTGGAGTTGTATTATAAACATTACACAAATATAATGTAAAAATGCATAACATATTATCACGCCTATATTCCCCAAAGGGGTAGGCAGAGGTGTGTTACACACCCACGACTCGCCAGCTATGTTTAAGTCTCACGTAATAGGGGGCGAGCCTATTGACGTCTACCGGGCACATTTACAAACTCCGGGCTGCTACTGAGAATTTTTCTTTTTAGGAAAAAGCTCAGTAACATTGCCCGACCCGGGGATCGAACCCGAGACCTCATGATTAGCAGTCGCATACACTACCGCTACACCACCGAGGCAGTTAAAAAGCTTATGGTTAATAGCAATTAAGCGACATCTAATTCAGTTAAATGTGGTGTTAAAGTTAAGATTAACTTACACAATGGTGGAACAGTTTAGATTCCGACCTTTCGTGCCATGTTTCGATTCCCATATAGGACAATTCTTTGTTATGTTCAATATAATCAAAGAGTATTTAATCACTACGTTTCAAAAATAATTGGCATCTGTGACGCCATTACCATACTAACGCACCAATGGAAGACCAGCGCAGGCCTATGCCTGCATCATGTCGAGTTGGTGACCTTTTGTGACGAAACTTTGTGTTTGAAATTTGTATATTAACTATATATTGTGCTTTTCTGTTTTTGTATGGTCACAATAAACATTTTTCTTTTCTTTCTTTCTTTATGTGATCCAAATTAATGGTTGTTCTGAGTCTGGGTGTACTTTGTGTCTGTTAATTGCGTATTTGTAAGGTTCCGGGGATCCAGGGATTATTTCTTAAAACAAAAAGTCATAATTATTATTTAAACAGCAAGCTGTAGTTCCAAATAACCAAAGATTAGGTCTAACTAGACAAATAATGCTTTAAATCGTTTTGAAATTGTATAAAATTTATTTCGATTTCAAAACATTATTTTCAAACAAAGATAAATAATTGTATAAATAAGTTAAATATTGGACTCTTCAAAGGGCCAAGTTACTGACCGCAAAGTTGAAAATACGTAACGAGGGACACCATGGACACTAATACTTTCGGTATTAAAAACAAAGTTTGAAAATATAAATTGAAATTTTATGAAATATGAATACTACGGTATATAGTTGAAGTGGTAGAACTTAGTTGTCCAAGTATGGAAGTAACACCCTCTCACAGAGATCTGCGTGAAACAGCGGTAGCTGCTCGTGCGTGTTGTGTTTCATAAATGGTGAATGAGAGTGCGAAAACGCTAACTTTTTGTTATTCCTAGATATATTAAATTAATTAAAATTATATAATATATTGAATTAATTATAATTATATATTATATTAATTAAAATATTATTATGTAGTGTAGGTAAGTATCAGAGTGACACCCGCGCGGAGTTCCTGTTTTTATCCGTAACCTACACCTATTTTGTTATAATAAATTCTTGTAAATATTAGTGCTACAATTCCGCGTACAAAAAAATATTTGATCTTAATTTTACGTGAACTTTAGACACATCATTGTCAAAAACAAACAAAGAACCATGTACTTCATTATTCAGAATAGGTACGTAGCATTTTCTTTGATAACAGCGTGTTCAATATCGAAACTAGATGTGCGATTCGCACTAGACATATAGGTACCTGATTTATGGGGTAAATAAAAAACAATTGTAAAGTACTCTCCCATGTGAAAATATTTAATAATATGATGACGACGATTATAATCATAAGTTCGTAAGATCAAACTCGCAACCTATAGAACATTATTAGTAACAAATTAAATTTCTACACGACTTCCTCAATGGTGCAGCGATAGTGTGTGCGACTGCTGATCATGAGGGTTCGAGGCCCGGTCGGGTAATATTATTGAGCTTTTTTGTAAAAAGAAAAATAAACTCTCAGTAGCAGCCCGGAGTTTGGAAATGTGCCCGGTAGACGGCAATAGGCTCGCTCCCTATTACGTGGGACTTAAACATAGCTGGCGAACCTTGGGTATGTAATACATCTCTGCCTACCCCTTCGGGGAATACAGGCGTGATGCTATGTATTTATGTACTTCCTAGTATAAATATATTTGTCTAATTTGTTATTATACTGTTTGCCTACGGAACCCTTCTGAATAGTTTACAAGTCAATTGCTCAAACAGTTTGGTATCTGTTGTCGACAATCCGTTACCAACTTTGATCAGACTTGGATACAACAAAATTTGCTGTCGCAATTGTGTAGACTGGACTTAGTTCTAGTTCTTAATATCTCAAACAAGTATAAGAACTTAAGAAATAACAATATCAATCAGTTCTTCATTTTATATTAATATATTATTAAGATTTTGAATTATAAAATACTATAATCTGCCCACTTAGTCGGAGTGGATTTCAGGCAGACGAGCCACGGTCCATCTGATGGTAAATGGTAACCGTCGCTCATGGACTCAACTATACCGAGAGTATTGTCAAGCCGCTGCTCACCATTTCATTTCACATATATGAAATGAAAGAAATAACGGCTATCTCCTGTTATAACCAAAACACATCGATGTGCTTCAGGGCCGGTCGCACAGGAGATGGTGTACCAACCCACTCGTGTCTGACAGCAAGTGATTACTCTCACTTGGTACCCAGCCTCACCATCAGTAATGCAATGGGCGAAAATTGCTTACTTCCCTTAGTCACCTCGTACGACACCCGTGGGAAAGAATGGGATGGTGACACTTGTATTCTAAGTCCGTCACCACATGGACAGAACTCAATCTCATATTATCTCTTTGCTATAATTTGCCTATGTCCCATTTTGGGCTTCAGATTTTATGATGTATCCAGTGGTAGAGCCACATTTATCCCAGCACGAATGAGCTGGCTCGAGCAGGGAAGTACCACCCTCTCACATAAGATCAGCGTGTAAAAACGGTAGTTACGCCTACCATTGTGCTTCGTATGATGAGTGAGAGTGCCGGAGGCTCAAACCCCCTCCCTATCCTCTTCTTAGTACCCTTCATATCTACCTCGTATATCTTTCCTTGGAGATGGCGACGCGCGCTACCTCTAGTGTTGCTCGCATCTATAGCCTACGGGAACCGCTTACCATCAGGTGGGCCACATGCTTGTCCGCCACCCATGTAGTATATAAAAAAAAGTATACAAATTTTAATGGCGTGAGACACATTCAAACTTCTTCAAAAAGATTCACGTTTATAATGTTAGTATTATGGAATAATGTTTCAGCATAAAGGCAGGGACAGCCTTTTTTTTTGTTAAGGTGGGAAAAAATGTTCCTAACCGCACAGCCCGTCGTTCGGGGCAACGAACAGGGTAGTGTGGGGCCCTCACCCACTAAAGAAACCCGCCGTGTGCCGTCTTCTCCGCCTTTATTGGCGGGCCACTGGAACTATGCTACATTCCTTCGATGATAAGCCTAGTGAGGAGAGCCTCTTATGTATGGGGAGATAACTGATACCATCCCTAAACACTGCTGACACTAGTGATGGATTTTTATTTGGCAGCTTGGCTGTACTCCTTGTATTACTAAGATCATAAGAAAGGGTTATTACTTACTCTTAGATGAGCCAAGTTCTGGCTCGTCGGTTACAGTAAGCGACACAAATGAACCAAGAATAGAGTACCGCTAAAGTTCTGCTGTCCACTCCGGTATTCCCTCAGTCGGCTATTACGACTCCCGTGGGTAGAGAGGGGTGGGACAATTCTTAAGCCGGCCCCACACGGCCATAACACATAAATGGCATAAACCCACAGATTATAATAAATTTACAACACACACCACAATGAAGACTTGATGTTATAAAATAAGTGCTTAAATCATAAAAATAGATGATCTATTTACCTTAGGAAAACTTCAGAAAGTTACCACTACTGAAATCTCATCAGGTCAACAATTCTTTAAACTAAGTTTTGAGCTTTCAACTTTAAGTCTCACCAACAGTGATAAATAACTTAAACTTACATAATATCCTCAGAGATCATTTTAAATTTCTCTTTTATTATAGATAAATATTAAACATAGGTACTGATATTATGTATTTTTAAAATGTTTAACATAGAATAGGTATGTATTATGTTACCGGAACTAGCCACTAACAAAAACAGTATTTAAAAAATAATTACAACATTTGAAAATGGAACTCTTTGGTTGTAGAACACAGTTTGTTCCATCTTGCTTTTACATTGTGGCATTATTTTAGAAATTATGTCTTCACCATGGATTTAACTCGTAAAAGTTTTCTTAGTATGATTTTCTTCTATTGTAAGTCTTATTTGACACCTCAGCGAAGCTTCACTCGGCTTCAAAATACTTTTGGCCTTGAAGCATCCATGACGACTATTTATAACTGGTTTGCAGAATTTTGTAATAGACCGTTGTGACCAAAAAAACATCGATGCTTTGCTCCTTACGATTCTACCTACCTATGTGGAAAGAATGGGGTGGTGACACTTAAACCAGTTGTGGTTATCCAGGTACTTTTTGGAGCATGGTTCCAGCTAAAGGACGCTAACTTCATTTGTAGAAATGCAATTACCAATCATAGCAACTTTGTGAATCTAGAGTATAGTTCAGTGTTCTAGATCTTGATGAAACTATACCGATACTATGGTTTCTAACGTGGCTTTTTGTTTAAATTATAAAGCATATAATAATACATTTAGCAATGTATTTTGTTGAACGTTTTCAGATAAAACGTACCAAGACCTTTTTTTTTTTTTTTTGAGAACGGAATCCTAATAATTAACGAATGGGTGCACATTGTGATTACAGATTAAACAACCTTAATCAGTACAGCAATTTAGATTTATCCTGGCGAATTATATGACCGAATTACAAGCATATTTGAGAAAAATAAATAATTTTGTAACCATATTCAGCAATAATTTTGTATCTAAGATTTTTCTTTTAATTTTTCAAGGTTTCAATTTAGAATTAGGCGGTTTATTTTTTTTATTTTACTCCATATTTTTTTCATAGTAAGTATTACAACCTTCTATTCTTTTATTGTGATTGTTCTTAGCTAAGCTCTTAATTAAGCGTTTTGTATCATTAACAAATAAAGTACTTTAATGAAGAAATTTCAAATGAGTTAAAAAGTCAATGATCCGATAAATATTTTCCATGCACCGTTTCATTTTCACAAAGCCAAATTATCTGTAAAAGGCACAGAAAATAAAATAAAAAAGTAGAAGTTTGAAAACTCTTTTAAGAATTAGTAAGTAATTATAATTTAACGAACGAAACATTGGTAATGTTAAACTTAAAAACATCCGAGGATCTTTGTAAAAATATTGTTACGGCATTTGAACAGGAAAAAAATGGAATAAAAGCATACAATCTTGATCGAAGAGATCTTTAAGTTTAATACACAGTTTCCTGGTAGATTCTGCAAAGTTCAAACAAAATATCTGTATAGAAAAGTCTTGTTATTATTAGGCTGATCGTAGTTCGCCGTCCGGGTCGGGAATAATTTGCTTGTAAAAAAAAATCTATTTCCTGGCAATTAAAACCATGGAAAGATAGATAAATTGGAGTTTTGACGGGAACATGAAGAAGCTAATGTCGTCGCTCTGCATTATTTTCCTAAACTTGTGTTATTTCAAGTATTAATGTGTAAAAGTGGTGGCCTTTTGCTTATTAACTATTTGTGTATGTGCATAAGTGTTAGCAAGTGATATAATGAGACATATGTCGCTTGTTTTTTCGTGTTGCCTCCAAAAGTCCATGGAAGCTTTAGTAAAGTCACCACCGCTATGCTGAGGCGTAAATTTGACTTGACTATGATTTTGACTTCGACTTGTAACATGAATTAAAGTTACATGTGAAGAAGAAATATACCCTAAATAAGTCATTGGCAAATACTCAAACCGAGTAGCCATTGTTTAAAAAAAAAACAAATATCAATAAAGTTATACATACTTCGTAGCCATTATCGGATAACTGAAAATGCATCGTGAAAAAATAACGGAACTACCAGAATCTTATTTTAAATCAGCAATCCTTGCATTATTGCTATCATAGATTTAGTATATTATGTTGCTATGTATACTCGTAATTAATATTCTGTGAGATGGCGTTAAAAATATTAAGTAGATGCTTTTAAGGTCTAAATAAATAAAAAATCTAAATACCTAAGTATCTATTGTGTAAAAACACAATTTTACACTAAAGTTGTCAGGTTACTCACTGACCAATAAAGTAATGTACCATAGTTCTAGAGGCCCGCCGAAACAGGCGGAGAGACGGCACACAGCGGGTTTATTTAGTGGGTGAGGGCCCACGCTGATCTGTGTTCGTTGCCGACGGTGGAACGACGGGGTGTGCGGTTAAACACATTTTTTCCCGGATTAACAAAAAAATCTTTTTATAAAATTATAACAGATGTAACTGATGCAAATGTGCCTCGTGGCGTAGTAGGTAGTGTAACCGACTTCCGTGCACGAGTTCGTGGGTTCAATTCCCACTCAGGACAACTATTTGTGTGATGAACACAGATATTTGTACTGCGTCTGGGTGTTTTCTATCTATTATTTGTATGTATTTAAAAAAAAAAGTAATTTATGTATTATATCCGTAATGTGGTATCCATAGCACAAGCGTTAATCTTAGTTTGGGACCAGAGGACGTTTGTGAAAATATCCATGAATGAATGAATGAATTTATATTTGGATGAAAAATAAAAAAACATGTAAATGCATGAAATGTGCCCGGTAGACGGCAATATAGGCTCGCCTACTATTACCATAAATATAGTTGACGAACCGTGGGTATATACACCTCCGTCTACACCTTCGGGGATACATTGGCAATTATTATACTCTACAGAGATAAACTTTTTAACTATACATCCTTAGTATACTAACTAACTAACTTATCATCACGCCATTTCCCTTGTGGGGTAGGCAGAGAGAACAGAGTGCCAATAGGCTATTCTTGCATACATCTCTCGCTTCCTCAACATTCATAACTCTCTTCATACACGTTCGCCGGTTTCGGAGACTCCTGACTCCACCTTTCTTCAATACATGACCAATTTGGTCTAGGTAGGTAAGTCTCGGTCTCCCCCTGTACCTACATCCTTCCACTTTCGCATTGTATATCTTCTTAGCCAGTCACTCGTCCGGCATTCTTTCCACATATCTAAACCATCGGAGCATTCCCTTTCGCATCTTTACACCAATACTCTCTTTCATACCTACTCGCTCTCTTACGTCATTGTTACGAATGCGGTCAGTCAGCCTCACTCCACAGATTCTCCGCAGAGATCGCATTTCGACCGCATTGATTTTACTCTCATGCTTCTTTTTACATACCCAACTCTCGCTTCCATATAATAACGTTGGGACAAGCACTGCGTTGAATATTGCGACACGTGCCTTCTGGCTGAGGTGGTGGCTGCCGAGAAGTTGTCCCAATGCTCCGTTCACTCTATTTCCCGCATTCACTCTTCTCTCTACATCAGTGGTGTACCTTCCATCCTGACTGTATCCACATCCAAGATATACAAATTCATCCACTTGTTCTAGCACATCATTTCCTAGTATAGTACACAATAATATTAACTTATATGGGCGATTAGGACACTTGTTAAATCGCTTTCACTCCATATCCACCCTAATTGGATTTATCTTAATTTATAGCATGATTACTTTGAGATAGGATAAAAGGATCATGTTTAACTGCCACGATCGATATTTTTACCATTAACAGTACTTTACTAACTGCTATAGAAAAAGATGTCGGTATAAATAGTATTAACACTGAAGGAATGTAATATGGGGCCGGTGGTCTGCCAATTAAGGCGTTGAGACGGCACACGGCGGGTTTATTTAGTGGGTGAGGGCCCCACACTACCCTGTTCGTTGCCCCGAAGGACGGGGTTTGCGTTTAAGTATATTAAAAAAAAAGGTATAATTAGTATTATTCTTTTGATAGCCTAGTAGACCAAGGAAAGACAAGGGTATCGGGTTGGACACCCAGTCTGAGTCCGCGACTTCAAAAGTAAGACCTTTGAATTTTCGAATGTTTTATGTGCATATTCACAATGCGTCACTGATGTTTTTGAAAATGGCGTGAGGAAACCTGCATGTCGGAGTGATATTATTGACTGTTTGTGAAGTCTACCAACCCGCACACAAAGTACACCCAGACTCAGAACAACAATTTGTGAATCACACAAAGAGTTGTCCTGTTTGGTAATCGAACTCACAACACTCGGACGCGGACCAGCAAAACCACTCAGCCATCAGTGCACTCGGCCAGCGGAATATTTTGACAAATAGATCTATAGACTATAATCATGTGTTGCAGTCTCTAGTTGGAATACCATAGTGATGGGACATAACAAAATCAATTAACATTCATCAGTCGTGATTTCAAGAACCCAGTTATATCCCAAACAAACAGCCAGAGGGTCGAGTATTTAACAAATCTTGCTATCAAATTCAATAGTAACAAGTTCGGACAATGAATAATGCAACACATACACTCGAAACACGGGTTACATAAGGTATTTTAGTATTAAACGAGAAGAGTAAAGCGGTTTAGTTCTTTGATAGAAACCAGTCACGTAACAAGATATAGATAACGAAGAGATCGTTAACAGAATACTGAATATTTAGATATTTTTATATACTTTTTTAGCATTTGACATGGTTAGCCATATCGACGGGCCTCGTGGCGTAGTCGGTAGTATAATCGACTTCCGTGCACGAGGTCGTGGGTTCGATTCCCACTCAGGACAATTATTTGTGTGATGAACACAGATATTTGTACTGCGCCTGGGTGTTTTCTATCTATTATATGTAAGTGTTTACAAAAAAAACATATATATATGTATTATATCTGTAATCTGGTAGCCAAAGCACAAGCATTACGCTTAGTTTGGGACCAGAGGACGTTGTGTGAAAATGTCCGTGAATATTTATTTTTATTTTATATAAATCAACACAAAGTGTGAAAATGTGAAATCGACAATAACAGTCACGAGCAGGATTTGAACCTTGAAATTCAAAGTTGAATGATTTGCTGAATTGGTAAAGCATCTGGACGGTATACAGGAGAATACTGAATGTTATGAAATATTTACAGCAACGCATTGTTTTTATTCTTCACTATCTGTATATATATGACTATCACAATCATTTCAATCAAACTAGCCACTGCCCTGAAAAGAGTGTGAGTAATATTATAAAATATCTTAAGTAAACTATTATTTTTTTACGGATCAAGAATATTCTATATGTTAATAATATACATCGACTGACAAAAATGAATCACTTTATGACATCTTTCGGCATTCGAAATTTAGTCAAAATGTGTTAAGTGGTTTAGGCGTGATTGACTTACAAACATCTTTACAATCTTTCATATTTGTAATATTAGTAGGATCATTATCTTGAATATGAAATGAATGTGAGAGGGATTAGTCCATGGTCCACCACGCCGGCCCAGTGCGGGTTGGCAGACTTCACAAGCCGTCGAGAAAATCTCTCAGGCATGCAGGTTTCCTCACGATGATTTCTTTCACCGAGCAGTGATAACTTGTAAACAAATACACACATAATTTCGAAAAATCTCAAAATGTCAGATGTGTGTGCCGTACGAGGTCTGGACCTTGAACTGGGGATCGAACTTGATATCGCTTTCGTCTTTGCAGTCCTTGGTTTTACCGCTAAGCTATCACTGCTGTTTGGTGATTGAATGATTAAGAACATCAATTAGTCAAAAAGTTTATTTAATTTAAGGGTTTACAGGCTTACCTAGTTTAAGAAGCAAGGCCCAAATAATAAACTGAAGTACAGTTATATCAAATTGTAAAATATAAAAATTATAGTATATTTGTAACTATTTCTTTTAATCTATCCATCCATCCATCAGCCTTTCAAAGTCTACTGCTGGACATAGGCCTCCCCAAGAGAACGCCACAACATGTGTTTCGCTCGTATGGGGGATAGTGCCGTAATCGCCACGCTTGGCAGGCGGGTTGGCGATCGCAGTGGATGTTGTTAATACTCGAGGGAGTGCTGCTGCCCACTCTCCCGGTATTCCCTCAGTCGGCTCTTACGACTCCCATGGGTGGAGAGGGGTGGGACAATTCTAAAGCCGGATCCAAACGGAAAATTTAAATCTAAACACGTACAAAACATACTATTATTTACAAATGCCTTTCTTTATGTACTCGCTAACTGCTATCAGTAAGACCAAAATACTATGAATTATACGTGCAAAGGTTTTAAGTTCGTTAGCCAAATTGGATCTGTGATGTTTCAATATACTGTTAATTTACAGGCTTAGCTTTGAGCCACCAGGTTATGCTCATGTGTTATATATAGTAGAAAGGAAAACGAAACAGGTATAATATTTGAGATGCTTAGCCATATATATATATAAATCAACACAAAGTGTAAAAATGTGAAATCGAATCCTGCTCGTAAATGTTATTTTCGATTTCACATTTTCACACTTTATGTTGATTTCTATGGCTAAGCATGACAAATGCTAAAAATATATATCAAAATATCAAAATTTTTTTAAGGTTGCGTCATTTATTAGGTAAAAATCCTAATTGTAAAATTAAGTTTACCTGGTCGGTATAATGTATGAAAATACTTCCGACAGATAGCGCAGGCGTCGCCCAAGACGTTAAGTATGAATGTGTTATCGAAATTAGCAGTCATGAGCAATTGTCACGATGGCTGAATTGGCAAAGCATCTGGACGGTATCCAGGAGATGCAGGTTCAAATCCTGATCGTGAGTGTTATTTTCGATTTCACATTTTCATACTTTGTTCACATTTATATTAAACTAGTAAATAGCGTAAATAATTGAAAATCCACTTTTTGTAATATAGTATTTATAATATTCGTAAGGGTTTGACCCAATGCTGAATTTCGTGCGGACGAAGACACGGGCGGAATCTACTATAAAATATAATTGTGTTTTTTTTAAATATGACAATACTAAGTAATAATCCTTGTATCGCGGGGGACTTTACAAACATACAATTTCACGAACAAAAAGTACAGCAGGACTCAGGACAACCATTTGTGGATCACACAAGGAGTTGTCCTGTGTGGGAATCGAACCCACAGCACTCAGGCGCGAGGCCGGTATTTAAACCACTTCACCATCTGTGCAGTCATCAGATAAAAATACCTCCCTCCTCCTATCTTCCTTTGTTATCTTGCTTATACACTCTTTATCATCCTTCCTATTCTCTCCTTAGTATCATTTCTATCGGTTTAAAGAAATTTATTTATCATAAGAACTTACAGCCCACTTAAAATGATATACAAAGTAATCAGAGTGTAATAATACAATTTAGTTCCATCCATACATCCATCAGCCTTTTAACGTCACATCACGTGTCACGTGTGTTGGACATAGGCATGTTAATACTCGAGGGAGTGCTGCTGCCCACTCTCCCGGTATTCCCTCAGTCGGCTCTTACGACTCCCGTGGGTAGAGAGGGGTGGGACAATTATTCTAAAGCCGGCCCCACACGTCCAAATTTAGTTACTTCTATATTATTATAAATTCTTTAGCAAATTTTTAAATGTATTCATGTTATCACATTCTTTTATATCATCCGGCAATCTATTGAACAGCTGCGCTCCTTCAAATATCTAGCTATCCTGTCCTTATTATCCCTCCACTACACCTCCTATACCTTTCTTTGGAGATGGTGACGTGCGAGTGATGCCTCTGGTCTTGCTAGCGTCTATAGGCTACAGTAACCGGTTACCACCAAGTGGGTCATGTGCTTGTTTGCCACACAAGTAGTATAAAAACCAATCCCAATTGGTTTTCTAACTTACATTGAAATTTTAAAACAAAATTTAACTACAGTATCGAGACTGAAGCGGTTTTACAATACATGCACATTGCTTTATTTAGTATTTTTACAGCGTTCGAGATTGGGAAAGACATTGTTGTAACTGAATAGAATGAATGTTTATTTTATGTTATAAAAATAAGCAATTCTCGATCTAAAAGTTTTCTATCCGCGATAGTTTTATTTATTTATGTCGGTGTAACTTCTAATAAATAAAACAAATTATTTGGGAAAGTGGAAAAAGAGAGCTTTACTGCTAGCGGGATTCGAACCGGTGTCCCCTTCAATCCGGAGAAGTGATAGCTCTTTAAAGGTAGCTGAGCACATCAAGTGCTAAAAATACAGATCAAAATCAATAAAACAAAATTTCACCATGATCCTTCAACCGCGTTTTTTTAGCGCTAGTATTGTTGAGTCCATGCGCTTTGGTGACCACTTACCATCAGTTGGACCGTGGCTCGTCTGCCAGCATAAGCCATAAAAAAATCTCCAATACTATACTTCTGCGGCATTTTATTACAAACAAGGACACACAAGTAAAAATGACCATATTTAACGCCATTGATTGTCACCCAATATTCGAGTCTTTTAGTAATATTCAAATAATTAGCTTTAATTCCCGCCAATAGCTAAAGTAACCTGACCTAGTATACAAATCAATGGTTTGAAATGAAAATGTATGTGTTACAAAAATATAATAATATAATATAAAAAATAGGCTTATTGATAATGGTGAATTTGTTCACAAATGTATCGTCATTGTGTTCAATAGCCTTTTGAGCGGTTTCGACGAATGATTTCATGACATATTTATGTGATGTAGGTTAGATATGTTTTTGTTAGTATTAATTTTATTAAATTGTTATATTGGGTTAGTTATTAAGAAAGTATGTTATTTAAATATATATTGCTTATCAACAGGGGGCTGTTCTGCATTCGGACATTCGTGCTTCGGTGGCCATGGGAAGAGATCCAGTGACGCCTCTATGGAAGTAAGTCCGAAATAGTTATGTTTCTAATTTTACTTGGCAGATAAAGTTTTATTGACAACTATTTGAAATTATAAATAAAATATATAAAATGCATGCAGATCATTCATTGTATTCTTATTTTATTTAAAATTATTTGTTCTAAGAATTGTAGACTATAATTATTTGTGAAGTGCTTATTCATATTACGTATCTTACAGTAATTACAATATATTTATAAGTATATAAAAATGAATCCTTTGGTCACGCCTTAACTTGAGAACGGCTTAACCGACTTCTTTCACCTTTTTTTTTATAATATTTCTTGTAGAAGGTTCTTACGGAAAGACAAATTTTAATTAAGAAACTTGTGCAGTATTTTAATTTCGCGCGTTTGACAGTTCGCATATAATTGAACATTAATAGATAAGACAGGACAACGTCTGTCGGATCAGGTAGTTAATAATAAAATAGAATATAATTTTTTTGTTGATTTCAATAACATGCCTCAAGGCAAAATGTAATTACACGTGTGTATGGTAAAATTTTGACTAATTGCTGAATTGAAACGTTAAATAGGTAGAATCCAACGGCTTAGTAATGTACTTAACCGTAAACAAAGTTGTTAAAGCACCGTAAACGATTTAATTGCACAGAAATTAGCGTTTAAAATATGTTGTGTAGAATATAGGCAATAGGCAGTGCTCGACAAAAACCCTTATCATGTAGGTATGTGTATGTAGTTACTCCTATAAAGTAGAGTGCTTAGTCAATGGTTGAGGAATTCGTTACATCCTTACTATTACCTGTATATTTGTTTGTAAACGATTCCTTTGAACTAATTTTTTGACCCACTTTGAACGGACAGATTTAATTTAAACTTTGTACACTCATCAAGAACCAGGGTCAATACAATAATTTGATTAATTTGTGTCATTATCCTGATCAGGTTCGCCAGGATTAAATAATTTTCTCACATATCTTCCGTGTGAGAACAAGAGAGATAAAGTAATCGCATGGTCTACGTACCGTCTACTTACTTACCGTCTACGTACCGTCTACTTACTTTCCGGCTCGAGCACTCGGATTTTATATATATATAAGAGATCGCACTAAAAATTGAAAAATAAATGTAGTTTAAAAAACAAGAAAACACGCTTTTATAGCACATCAAAATAAAAAGCGAAAAATAATTCATAATATAGGTACAAAAATAATCCATCCATCCATCAGCCTTTCATCGTCCACTGCTGGACATAGGCCTCCCCAAGAAAACGCCACAGTGAACGGTCCTGTGCCGCCTGCATCCAACGACTGCCTGCGACTTTGACCAGGTCATCGGTCCATCTGGTGGGAGGCCGTCCTACACTGCGCCGTCCGTTACGCGGTCGCCACTCGAGAACCTTTCTTCCCCAACGGTTGTCGGTTCGTCGAGCGATGTGGCCTGCCCATTGCCACTTCAGCATGCTGACCCGGCGGGCTATGTCGCTCACTCCCGTTCTCCTACGGATTCCGTATTACGGATCTTATCACGTAGAGAGTACAAAAATAATAATGAACAAAAAATATTAGTAGGTATTATTGTGAAAAAAGCGTGGGGTGCTCGATATACTCGTATATACGAAAAAGATGGCACAAAGCGCTGCACGCTTTTTTTAAAAACTCGAAAGTGTGTTTGGTTATTGCTTTTTCACGCAGTAACTCCTTAATAGAATGAAATTTAATGCATAGGTACATTATATATAGCAACGACGACGTAAGAGAGCGAGTAGGTATGAAAGAAAGTATTGGTGTAAAAATGCGAAAGGGACTGCTCTGATGGTTCGTACATGTGGAAAGAATCCCGGACGAGTGACTGGTTAAGAAGATATACAATGCGAAAGTGGAAGGATGTAGGTACGGACTCACCTATCTAGACCAAATTGGTCATGTATTGAAGGAAGGTGGAGTCAGGAGTCTTCCAAACCGACGTAGGTGTATGAAGAGCATTATGAATGTTGAGGAAGCGAGAGATGTATGCAAAAATTTCCAGCTTGCTTTAGTCACCTCTTCTTGCAAATGTTATTAGTAGAAACCTGAATGGTGAACGTTTATTCAGTGTAGATACCTATGTGAGGAAAAATGTCGTCATCGTAATTTACTCCCCGAAGAGGATGAAGGACAAATGCGATACTTAAACATTCAAATATTAAACGGAATATAGAAGCATAATGCAATAAATATTTCTTCCATTATTTTAGAAGGGTCAGAAGAGCGATCTTTGAGAACACTTACAATATTTGTGGAGTTGATGTGAGATTATTTTCACCCCATTTGAAGACTCTCCTTTGAAGAGCTCTTAACTTTAGCCACAAGTTGGGGACTTATTTCTTTCTTTTAATATAACGAACAACGTTAAACCTCAAAAAATATATTTATGACGGAATGAAAACACATTTCGCCTCAAACGTAACATTAAACAGAATATCATACTATGTTACTTATCGCGTGACTTCGTCCGCGAGGAATTTAAAAAAATATTAGTTCTGTTCGCAAAATTTAAAAACAGTGAATAATATAGAATAATACAGAATTATTATCTTTCCTTGTAAAGCCACTATGCAACCTCGAAATAAATCTCTTTATCTACCCATTTTGTATACCAAAGTAAGGACCACCAGAATAAGGAAGTGCTTTAATAGTTAGAAGATTTAGGTATGTCCAACAGTGGAACATATATAGACCAGGCCAGATTTACCCATAGAATCAACCTTAGGCACAGTGAAAACTGCCCCCCATTACTATTATATATTTTCTAGTGATAGTTTCTTGCTTAACCCCCCAACATGAATGGGCCGGCTTCCTCGAGGAAGTACCACCCTCTCACAAAAGATCAACGTGAAACAACAGTAGTGGTTGTGTTGCGTTTCGTATGGTAAGAGAGAGTACCGGAGGCCCTCCCTATCCTCACCTTGTTATCCTTTCTCTCCTCGCCTTAGTATCCTGCCTACCCTCCCATTAATGTACTTCCTATCCCTTTCCTTGGAGATGGCGACGCGCGAGTGATGCCTCTCGTGTTGCTAGCATCTATAAACTACGGTAACCGCTTAATATGAGGGTGGGGACGCTTGTATCATCTACCGAACCTAATTATTAATCTAAACAATCCAGAAATCCACACTGGGACGGTATTCCAGGTGAAGCAGGTTCAAATCTTGCTCGTGACTGTTATTTTCGATTTCACAAAATATATAAAAGTATCAAAATATTAAAATATAGTTCCAATCCAAAGTGTCGCGTGTTCATGGTACTCATAAACGATATTACGACGTATGGACGAGTACCTAATGACTACACTTAAATACCTCATTTACAGATACAATACACGTAGGTGCTTAATGCAGTCATAGCCCAATCGTAAGATCGAGGACATCAAGACAGAGAGGTATTGAGTTCAGTACCCAGTCCTAAAAAAATTCTCGAATTATCTGATTCGGCTAGCGTGGTGGGCTGATGTGGTAATATATACAGATAGAGAGTGCATGTCATATTATTGAGTAGGTGATCCCCATATTATGCTTCAGCACCCTTTTTTTTTTGTTAATGCGGGAAAAAATTTTCCTAATCGCACATCGCTCGGGGCATCGAACAGGGTGGTGTGGGGCCCTCGCCCACTAAATAAACCCGCCGTGTGCCGTCTCTCTGCCTTTATTGGCGGGCAACTGGAACCATATAACATTTCTTCAGTGGTATGCTTCGGCACCCTGGAAATACGATTAGAAACATGTTCCTGTCTGTAAAATAGAGATTTTTATTGTCAGTTTTCCAAACAGGAATTGGTCGTCCGTAACCAACTTGGTCAAGAGGAGACGCCCCCGCATCCAGGCTACCCTCATTCTGGCTACAGTGGTATTTTATCAGCAGGAGATGATATAATACCAATAAGAGATGGAGGTGAGATATACTTGTATTTTTTTTTGTTTATTCGTTTATAAATTATAATTAAGAAATCATGATTATTTTATGAAAGCACCCACCTTTTAAGTTTTTTTTACATTAATATTAACTCAGGCAAGCTCTTAAAATATTTTTCAATACAACCATATAGGTACATATAGCAGTAGATAGTGAAAAGAAATAATTTGTGGCTTTATACCGATCACATGTGAAATGATCAAGGAAGTCTACGATTACTATGTTTGTTCGTCAAACCAAGTCTCAAGAATTATCAGTACTGCGCAGGCCAAATTGTTCTTTACTTCTAGATATACAGGATGTCCGGTAATTAACGGATAACCTTGAAATGGCTTATAGTAGACCTTATGGCCATTCAGAAGAAAATACGAAAAAAAAAATCTATAATAAGTAGTACCTAAGATAAGTATTAAAAAAAAAACAAAGATTTTGTTTGCCTTACTTTACTTTATGTGGACACTACGACGAGAAATGAATGAAATTCATCGGGTTTTAGTTGTTTTAATATTATATGCATAATTTATTTTTTAAACAAAGTTTAAAAAATCTATACTAAGTAGTTATTATAGATTTTATTTCGTATTTTTTGCTGAATGCCCATAATTTCTACTATACGCCATTTCAAGGTTATCCATTAATTACCAGATACCCGATATAGGTATATAATAGTGCATTAGATATTCGGAGGCATACATTTTCGCTTCGATCAAATAGTTAGCAAACTAATTTTGAAAAAACTAACTGTGGGTTCTCTGTAACCATGACTGTTTATAAATTAAACTAGATAGTTTTCTAATATATCTAGATTAATCAAAATAGCATCAAGAGTAGTAGAGTAGTAATTAAGAAATATTAAAATAATTAATAATTAGACATATTTCCTTTTATTTTTTTTATTGTTATTTTGTATGGACCCCATTCGGGTAAAAGCCTCCTCCAAGGTATACCACTTCTCTTTATCTTTAGCTATGTTTAGCCATCTGGGTCTGCTGCTGACGCTATTTCGTCCGCCCACCTGGCATGCGGACGGCCTCTTGCTCTTTTTCCTTGTGGTCCGGGCCACTCTATTGATCTAAGAGGCCATCTATCATCGCTGTACCTCGCTACATGGCCTGCCCACTTCCATTTTCTTCGCATTGCGAAAGTTAAAGCGTCTATAACTTTGGACTTCTTACGGATATCAGTGTTTCTTTTTTTATCTTTAAGTTTTAAGCCCATGCTGCTTCTTGCCATTCGTCTTTGTGTGGTCTGGATCTTGTTTCTGGTTTTTACATCAAATGTCCAAGATTGACATCCATATGTTAGACATGGTAATATATCTGTATCCATACTATTTTCTTTGAGAACAGTGGCAGTTGTGATTTAAATATTTCTTTATGAGCCCAGAACTTCTTCCAGGTGATCGCGACTCTCCGGTCTACCTCTTCTGAATTTCTATTTTTATGGAATGATATTTGTTTGCCTAGATATACGTACTTTTCTTCAAACTCGATAGGTTTTTTGTCCAACAATACTGTTAATGTCTGATGATTAGTCATTACTTTTGTTTTGTCGAGGTTCATTTCTAACCCGACTTTTGAGCTAGCGTCATTTTGCTCTTTTATCATTATGTTTAATTGATGTGGACATTCTGAGAGCAGGATAATGTCGTCAGCGAATCTAAGATTGTTTAAATAACTTCCATAAATATTAATACCTCGGTTGGACCATGGTATGTCACTCATTACATATTGCAAGACGGCTATAAACAGTTATGGAGAAATTGGATCACCTTGTCTGGCTCCACTCTTTATATTGATTGTTGCGCTGACTCTATCTAGTTTGACTCTACTTGTACAATTGCTATAGATGTTATTTAGGATATTGATGTATTTTTCTTTAATATTCAGTGATTTTAAAGCTTCCCAGATGCTTTCATGTGATATTCAATCAAAAGCTTTTTTGTAATCTATAAAAGCTATGTACAGACCCCTGGGTCTGTGGAATTCCAAATATTTCTCTATCATTTGGTCGACCACTTGGATGTGATCTGCTGTGTTAAAACCAGATCTAATCCAGCTTGCTCAATCAGCTGATGTTTCTCAATGTCTGGGGATATTCTTTCAAGTAGACAGGAGGTGAACAGTTTGTAGAGGCAAGGCATAATGCTTATGGGGCGGTAGTTTCCTATATCTCCTGGGTCACCTTTTTTGTATAGCAATATAATTTCAGATTCCATCCATTGGTGTGGTACGACTTCTTCCTCTAGTATTTTATTGAATAATATAGTGATTGGTGTCAGTAGTAAAGTACTTGCAAACTTGATACATTCGTTTGTTATCCCATCTGGTCCTGAGCTTTTGTCCGACTTAAGTTTTGTTATATGTTTCAATATTTCTGATTCTGAAAACTGTTGTACTGGGGAAGTATCTGTACAGCAATAGACAATATTTCTGGCTTTGATGTTACTGGCAAGCTGTATAGTTTTGTATAAAAATCAGTAGCTAAGTTAATTATCTCTGTACGACTCTTGCATATGTTAGTACCTGATTGAAGCGATGGAATCCAAGTATTTGCTTTATTTAATTCTTTCTGAGCATTTTAAGTAGATCTTGATTTTTCTAGGTGTCTTTGTATTGTGTTAATTCTGTAAGTATCATAACATCTTCTTATTTCTCTGTTAGTAAGTTTATAGAGTGTTTTTAAATTTTCTTTATCGGGTTTATTTAATTTGGGCTTATTTTGTAGTTTGCTTCTTTCTTACATGAGCAGTAGTGCTTTCTCTGACAGGATTTTCTTCGTTTTTGTTCCTTTAATATTTTTAAAACTTTCTTTCATACTGTCGACGATTTTTTGGTTGTAATTGTCTGCTTTATAGTTGTTATGTGTTATTAAAATTTCTGGCATATGGATTTTAAGGTTATTAAGGTATATTTCTTGTTCAACTAATGATTACAGCTTTCTAGATGTACTAGAAAAATTTCGTCTACTTTTTCTTGTTGATTTAAGGTGGATTGTAGCTCTTAGTGGTCTGTGGTCTGAGCCAAATGAGAATGATGTTAGAACTTTGTACTTAGAAATTATATGAGGTTTCGTGGTCAAAATGTAATCTATTTAATTTTTTGTCTTTTTATCTGGAGAGATCCTTGTCCAACGGTTTTTAGGTTTGAGTTTAAACAATTTATTTATAATTTTTAGGTTATATTCTTGTGCATATTGAATCAGTCTCTCCCCTCTCGTACTCGTTGGGTATGTTATCGTATATAATTTTTATTATACCTGTATATATTTGTAGTTAGTTGTAGATTATTGTTACAGAAATATAATATTCACGTGTATAAACATTGTTATCATAATATACAGGCGCTTACGACCGAGAGGACGCTGCCGCTAGGGAGGTCATGAAGCTGAAACTTCGGAACATCTTCAAACATTTGGTGAGAATTATTCACGTGTCCATCTTGGTCATTACATCTTACAGTGAACATACAGTGTACTTATTATTATAAAATGGATATTTTAGAAGGAGCGTCCACTACGCACCCACGGATTTTTAATCCCGGTTATCTTTGGACACACAAAAAATAACCTAAGATTGCCAATCCATACTCTCACAGATAGAGGAGAATACGATAATAGCAGAGTACCATGCAGGATAATGACAAAAAAATCTCACCAATGCGATGCAACCATGCGATTTGCCAGGACTCTCAGAATCACAACGTTGCAATATACTGTAAATATCCGGACACAAGTTTGACACGTGTTTCGCCTCTACACGAGGCATTCTCAGGGCTGC
The DNA here is from genome assembly GCA_948253155.1 of Leucoma salicis. Lineage (NCBI taxonomy): Eukaryota > Metazoa > Arthropoda > Insecta > Lepidoptera > Erebidae > Leucoma > Leucoma salicis. The sequence continues at coordinate 22,146,086 of OX411814.1, read as the reverse complement.
TTGACAACAAATGAGCCTAATACCTGTACAGGGTATAAATAACTATTTATTTCACTAAGTTATCTCTTATTACATCTTGAAGGATAAACTCCGCAATGGGATATACTCGTAGCTTTCAGAATCAACAAACTGTGGTAATGGGCTGGCCTAAATACAGGTGACCGGTAGACCACTAGAATAAAAAGGCCATGGAGTGGTAACCGGGAATCAGCAAACGTAAAGTAAAAAGACTGCCCTCTAGATGATCTGATAGTCTGAGTAAGGAGGTCAGGTCAGGCGAACTGTCAGATGTTGTCGCGTAGGGAGGTGCCTATGTAAAAACAGTCTACAATTGGCTGTTGCACTGACCCCAATGGTCTATTGCGTTATAAAATGAGTTATACAATCCAAATAGGTAATATAGTCTTCACCTTCTTAACCAGGTGGAACCGCAGACGTTTGTCTTTTTTACAAGAAAAATATTTAAAGAGAATTATGTCAAACTTTTAAATTTTTGACACAACAGTACCAGGCTAAAGAAATATAGATTTGTGTTTATGATTTTCACTCTACGTTTTATTTCTCAGATGGACGGTTACAGGCGGTCACAGCAAAATACTGATGATGGTTACCTCAACGAAAATCTGTAATTATAGAAAATATTTGAAACACTGCAGTTACGTATAGATCATAATTATAACTAAGCAAGTTCGATTTTCAATTAAAACGTAATGAAAGTAAAGAAAATTATATATAAATATTATAGATTAAATATGACTTTTTCTACGCATATTTAATTTAAATTATTGCTTTTCAATAATGTTATACTATTTGTTTATTGAAAATGAAAATGTTTTAGAAAAGGAATATTCTAAAATCTGTTTAGCTTTATGTTTATAAAAATAAAGACTTTTAATTTTATATTAATTTACAATATTGTTTTCTTATCTTATTCACGTGTTATCTTTGTAATAGATATACTTTATAATACAAAAATATATTGTCAATTATACATTTTCATGCAATATTATAAAAGTTTAATAATTTATACTGAAAAAAGAAACTTTGTTGAAAGGCTGGTGCGTTTCAATATTGTTATAATATAAATTTCGTAATAGCCTATTATTAACCTGTAGTGATACAAATACATTTACGACTTTAGTCCCTCTTATGTCTAAATTGTAGTAGGTACTTGAAAAATACATTAGTAAACTTGTTGTTATTAATATTTAAACTAAATTTGTATCTAACATAAGTTTACCATCAAGACAATGGATGATTAATTATGTACTATATTGTAGTAAGTGGCTGTCTATTATAACATAAGAATGTTATATGTATTTATTAAATGGTTAGATACATATGATGTGGTTGCATGGCAGTTTTCTTTTATTTAACCCCTTTTTTTAAGCCGGGAAAAAATGTGCCTAACCGCACACCCCATCGTTTGGGGCAATGAACAGGGCAGTGTGGGGCCCTCACCCACTAAATAAATCCGCCATGTGCCATCTCTGAATCTGGAAGACAATAACTTCAGTAGTTTGGCGGCTTATCCTTTCGAGTATCTATCCCTCTTTGAGCGACGCTTTCGGGCACCGGAGTGTCAGAGATTATTTAACCTCATGTGAAGTTAGCACCTATAAGTGATGGACGTGATTAAACTTGGTTGAAAAGAACACGGCTTTATCAAGCAAGATTTGTGTAGAATTAACGTTGCGCGGGATAGGATAGAGTTTTGTAGCGAAAAATAACAAGTTATATTTATACTGCCTCACTATAAACGTTGTATAACCTCTGAATAGTTATTCAGTGTTTTGTCTTTGTCACTAATATGACAGATTAACGTTAAAAGAACGGAAAAAATGAATAACTATTTGGAGCTTAAACAATGTTTATTAGTAAGGGGGCTAATATATAAGTATTAAGATACTTTTTAAATGAATTATCCAGCTTTTTAAGTACAAATTATTTGTGAATAAGGAAAAAGAGATTTTTAGTATGAGAGGGAATCGAACCCGCGTCTTTTCCAATCCGGGGAAGTGCTCTAAGCCACTGAGCTGTCGTACTGATCTTTCGATCAACCCAATCTCCTCATCACATTTGTCTGAACGACCACCACCATCTTTCGCATTTACATGCATTAATTCAATTTAGTAAGTTTAATTTTGCAATTAAAATTCCTATTATTTGATAGCGCGATTTTTTAAACATTCATTTGACATGCTCCGCTACTTTTTAAAGTACTAATTATTTTTGAATAAGGAAAAAGAGATTTTTAGTACGAGTGGGATCGAACCCGCGTCTTTTCCAATCCGGGGAAGTGCTTTAAGCCACTGAGCTATCGTACTAATCTTTCGATCATCCCAATCTCCTCGTCACATTTGTGTTTACGACCAACGCCATCTAACTTTATTCCGGCTCGTACTAAAAATATCTTTTTCCTTATTCACAAATAATTTATACTTAAAAAGTCGCGGAAGCATGTCAAATGCTAAAAAATATAGATCAGAAATGTTTAATTATCCAGCTATTTCTATCCACATTATTTCTTGAGAATAATGGTGTTTATTTGCAGTAGGTAGCGCATTAGCTGTGCTACTGCTATAGATCCTATCCTTTATCCTGATAGCGGTCACTACTTATCATCAGGCCAGCCAAGATTCGGTTGACATTGTTAGCAAAAATGACAAAAAGTCATGGTATCCTGAAATAAATCCTTACTTCTAGTTTAAATTCTAGTAAGTAATAAAAACTGAAAATTTTACTACTTAAAGTTATTAGTAGTACTATTCCACAATCTATGCATGTTGTGGTACACTTTACTGATAAACTATCACACTTTCAGATTTGGGCTTTGACATAGTAATTTTAATTTATTTCTAGATGTGTTATCTATCATAAAAAATAGTAATTTATACACATAAAAAAATATAACAATTTTTATTAATTAGAATTTTATTGTATTCCAACGTCATCTGTCGAAAATTACGCGAATGTTCACATTTTGAAATAAAACTACGTTTACGCAATCTATCGCGTTTACTTGATTTTCTACTATCCCGACGTTTTGAATACTTTATAGCATTCATGATCACGGGTGGACATAGATGGTAGACGCCCAAGGCTGAGATGAGGCTGATATTTTTACCTCCTGTGCTCAGCCTCGCAACCATTATTTTACTACTCTAAAGTAATACATATACACTGCTTTAAAGCAATTCAAACAACAATGGACATTTAATTCACCAAAGATGCGGTATAAAGGGCACCGGAAATTGTAGATAGAGGATATAACTCTGTCTACGCTGAAAATGCTAGTGGTGTCACTAATAATAGCCATAAATTTAATAAATTCTCCAAAAAGTTTTAGAGAGCCTTCACTTTGTACATAAATAAATAAATATTCACGGACACTTTCACACAACGTCATCTGGTCCCAAACGAAGCTTAATGCTTATATATATTTTTAGCATTTGACATGCTTAGCACTATACATTAAACACAAAGTGAAAAATGTGAAATCGAAAATAACAGTCAGGAGCAGGATTTGAACCTGCATCTCCTGGATACCGTCCAGATGCTTTACCAATTCAGCCATCCTGACAATTGCTCCTGACTGCTAATTTCGATAACACATTCATACTTAACGTCTTTGGGTGACGCCTGCACCATCTGTCGGAAGTATTTTCATACATTATACCGACCAGGTAAACTTAATTTTACAATTAAGATTTTACCTAATAATGACGCAAACCCTATAAATATTTATATATATTTTTAGCATTTGACATGCTTAGCACTATACATTAAACACAAAGTGAAAAATTTGAAATCGAAAATAACAGTCAGGAGCAGGATTTGAACCTGCATCTCCTGGATACCGTCCAGATGCTTTACCAATTCAGCCATCCTGACAATTGCTCCTGACTGCTAATTTCGATAACACATTCATACTTAACGTCTTTGGGTGACGCCTGCACCATCTGTCGGAAGTATTTTCATACATTATACCGACCAGGTAAACTTAATTTTACAATTAAGATTTTACCTAATAATGACGCAAACCCTATAAATATTTAAATATATTTTTAGCATTTGACATGCTTAGCACTATACATTAAACACAAAGTGAAAAATGTGAAATCGAAAATAACAGTCAGGAGCAGGATTTGAACCTGCATCTCCTGGATACCGTCCAGATGCTTTACCAATTCAGCCATCCTGACAATTGCTCCTGACTGCTAATTTCGATAACACATTCATACTTAACGTCTTTGGGTGACGCCTGCACCATCTGTCGGAAGTATTTTCATACATTATACCGACCAGGTAAACTTAATTTTACAATTAAGATTTTACCTAATAATGACGCAAACCCTATAAATATTTATATATATTTTTAGCATTTGACATGCTTAGCACTATACATTAAACACAAAGTGAAAAATGTGAAATCGAAAATAACAGTCAGGAGCAGGATTTGAACCTGCATCTCCTGGATACCGTCCAGATGCTTTACCAATTCAGCCATCCTGACAATTGCTCCTGACTGCTAATTTCGATAACACATTCATACTTAACGTCTTTGGGTGACGCCTGCACCATCTGTCGGAAGTATTTTCATACATTATACCGACCAGGTAAACTTAATTTTACAATTAAGATTTTACCTAATAATGACGCAAACCCTATAAATATTTATATATATTTTTAGCATTTGACATGCTTAGCACTATACATTAAACACAAAGTGAAAAATGTGAAATCGAAAATAACAGTCAGGAGCAGGATTTGAACCTGCATCTCCTGGATACCGTCCAGATGCTTTACCAATTCAGCCATCCTGACAATTGCTCCTGACTGCTAATTTCGATAACACATTCATACTTAACGTCTTTGGGTGACGCCTGCACCATCTGTCGGAAGTATTTTCATACATTATACCGACCAGGTAAACTTAATTTTACAATTAAGATTTTACCTAATAATGACGCAAACCCTATAAATATTTATATATATTTTTAGCATTTGACATGCTTAGCACTATACATTAAACACAAAGTGAAAAATGTGAAATCGAAAATAACAGTCAGGAGCAGGATTTGAACCTGCATCTCCTGGATACCGTCCAGATGCTTTACCAATTCAGCCATCCTGACAATTGCTCCTGACTGCTAATTTCGATAACACATTCATACTTAACGTCTTTGGGTGACGCCTGCACCATCTGTCGGAAGTATTTTCATACATTATACCGACCAGGTAAACTTAATTTTACAATTAAGATTTTACCTAATAATGACGCAAACCCTATAAATATTTATATATATTTTTAGCATTTGACATGCTTAGCACTATACATTAAACACAAAGTGAAAAATGTGAAATCGAAAATAACAGTCAGGAGCAGGATTTGAACCTGCATCTCCTGGATACCGTCCAGATGCTTTACCAATTCAGCCATCCTGACAATTGCTCCTGACTGCTAATTTCGATAACACATTCATACTTAACGTCTTTGGGTGACGCCTGCACCATCTGTCGGAAGTATTTTCATACATTATACCGACCAGGTAAACTTAATTTTACAATTAAGATTTTACCTAATAATGACGCAAACCCTATAAATATTTATATATATTTTTAGCATTTGACATGCTTAGCACTATACATTAAACACAAAGTGAAAAATGTGAAATCGAAAATAACAGTCAGGAGCAGGATTTGAACCTGCATCTCCTGGATACCGTCCAGATGCTTTACCAATTCAGCCATCCTGACAATTGCTCCTGACTGCTAATTTCGATAACACATTCATACTTAACGTCTTTGGGTGACGCCTGCACCATCTGTCGGAAGTATTTTCATACATTATACCGACCAGGTAAACTTAACTTACTTTGTGTTTAATGTATAGTGCTAAGCATGTCAAATGCTAAAAATATATATAAATATTTATAGGGTTTGCGTCATTATTAGGTAAAATCTTAATTGTAAAATTAAGTTTACCTGGTCGGTATAATGTATGAAAATACTTCCGACAGATGGTGCAGGCGTCACCCAAAGACGTTAAGTATGAATGTGTTATCGAAATTAGCAGTCAGGAGCAATTGTCAGGATGGCTGAATTGGTAAAGCATCTGGACGGTATCCAGGAGATGCAGGTTCAAATCCTGCTCCTGACTGTTATTTTCGATTTCACATTTTTCACTTTGTGTTTAATGTATAGTGCTAAGCATGTCAAATGCTAAAAATATATATAAATATTTATAGGGTTTGCGTCATTATTAGGTAAAATCTTAATTGTAAAATTAAGTTTACCTGGTCGGTATAATGTATGAAAATACTTCCGACAGATGGTGCAGGCGTCACCCAAAGACGTTAAGTATGAATGTGTTATCGAAATTAGCAGTCAGGAGCAATTGTCAGGATGGCTGAATTGGTAAAGCATCTGGACGGTATCCAGGAGATGCAGGTTCAAATCCTGCTCCTGACTGTTATTTTCGATTTCACATTTTTCACTTTGTGTTTAATGTATAGTGCTAAGCATGTCAAATGCTAAAAATATATATAAATATTTATAGGGTTTGCGTCATTATTAGGTAAAATCTTAATTGTAAAATTAAGTTTACCTGGTCGGTATAATGTATGAAAATACTTCCGACAGATGGTGCAGGCGTCACCCAAAGACGTTAAGTATGAATGTGTTATCGAAATTAGCAGTCAGGAGCAATTGTCAGGATGGCTGAATTGGTAAAGCATCTGGACGGTATCCAGGAGATGCAGGTTCAAATCCTGCTCCTGACTGTTATTTTCGATTTCACATTTTTCACTTTGTGTTTAATGTATAGTGCTAAGCATGTCAAATGCTAAAAATATATATAAATATTTATAGGGTTTGCGTCATTATTAGGTAAAATCTTAATTGTAAAATTAAGTTTACCTGGTCGGTATAATGTATGAAAATACTTCCGACAGATGGTGCAGGCGTCACCCAAAGACGTTAAGGAATAATGTGTTATCGAAATTAGCAGTCAGGAGCAATTGTCAGGATGGCTGAATTGGTAAAGCATCTGGACGGTATCCAGGAGATGCAGGTTCAAATCCTGCTCCTGACTGTTATTTTCGATTTCACATTTTTCACTTTGTGTTTAATGTATAGTGCTAAGCATGTCAAATGCTAAAAATATATATAAATATTTATAGGGTTTGCGTCATTATTAGGTAAAATCTTAATTGTAAAATTAAGTTTACCTGGTCGGTATAATGTATGAAAATACTTCCGACAGATGGTGCAGGCGTCACCCAAAGACGTTAAGTATGAATGTGTTATCGAAATTAGCAGTCAGGAGCAATTGTCAGGATGGCTGAATTGGTAAAGCATCTGGACGGTATCCAGGAGATGTAGGTTCAAATCCTGCTCCTGACTGTTATTTTCGATTTCACATTTTTCACTTTGTGTTTAATGAAGCTTAATGCTTGTGCTATGGGTACCAGATCACGGATATAATACATATATTACTACTTTTTTTTGTAAATACATACATATAATAGGTAGAAAACACCCAGACGCAGTACAAATACCTGTGTTCATCACACAAATATTTGTCCTGAGTGGGAATCAAACCCACGACCTCGTGCACGGAAGTCGGTTACACTACAGACTACGCCACGCGGCCCGTCATAAAGTAGGCATATGTAAAGTTATGGTCTATTTAAAAAATCTGTTTCAAGGTCTCAATTTGCACTCGGAAGAGGTGGGTGATATATTACGTCTTACAGAACTTTGTATGAAACAAAATTACTTTCAATTTAATAAAGAGTATTATATTCAAAATGATGGTTTAGCAATGGGGTCACCTTTAAGTCCTTTAATGGCAGACATATTCATGGATCATTTTGAATGTCAGCACATAGTAAATAACAACAAATTATTGTATTATTACCGGTATGTAGACGATATATTGTTAGTGTGGACAGGAACCGTTAGACAACTTAATCATTTCGTTAATGAATTAAATACTGCGCATACAGGAATAAAATTTAAACTGGAAATAGAACAGGATCGTTGCTTGCATTTTCTTGACCTTTCCATTTATCGCGTGGGTAACAAACATAAGTTCGAAATTTATCGTAAACCGACATATACAGATACGGTTATACCCGCCTCGTCCTGTCATCCTTGGCAGCATAAATTGGCCGCTTTTCATGGCATGATTCACCGTCTTTTTAATATTTTTGTATAGTGGAAGGGGTATAAAAGCAAGTTGCACGAGTAAGCTTCGCTCATTTGTTGCCGAGCGTTCTTGAGAATGCCTCGTTTAGAGGTGAAACACGTGTCGAATTTATGTTCGGATTTTTGCGGAATATTGCAATATTGTGGTTCTGAGAGTTCTACCGTATCGCATGGTGGTGTCGCGTTGGTGAGTTTTTTGTCATTATCGTGCATGCTACTTTGCTATCATCACATTCTCCTCTATCTGTGAGAGTGCGGATTGGGAATCTTAGGTTATTCTGTCCAAAGATAACCGGGATTGACAATCCGTGGGTGAGTGGTGGGCTCTCCTCCTAAAATCCATTCTATAATAGTAACAATGGACTTCCGCCAAGTGTCGCCTCATTCAATTAATTATCTTCAATTAATATTAAATATATTTTAGCGTTGTTTATATAGTGACGGACTAAGAATAATGATGCTCCCATTTTTTTTGCGGTTGACGTACGAAGCTATGGGAAATAAGTATTGATCACCCACTGCAATGGTACCCAACTGTGACTCTGTTTGGTACCAAGTACTCATTTGTTATCGGGCCTGAGTGGGTCGGTATCACCACCGTCTCCCGTGTGAGTGACTGTGAAACACTTTGGTGTTTTTGGCTGTAGTAGGCGATAGGTATTCATAGCACATTAGCGAAATGAAATGGTAAGCAGAGGATTAACCTTAGTATTATTGAGTTCGGGAGCTACTATTAGGTGGGCAGTTGTTAGTTTACCAACAAAATAAATAAAGATCACTGTAAATTTTATACTATAAAAATTATCTCACCAAAATTCTCTGTAAAGAAACACTACTGAAGTTTTAGATTAAATTGGGAATCAAAATAGTACCTACCTATTCCTTGGCGTATATAGATATATGAAATATTAGCTGAACTTCGTACCGCCGTATTTCTTTTTTGTAAATATTTTTCAATCAATTAATAAAAAATACGTGATAAAAGTTATCCTATCTTAGGCACGCCAGCAAAACACACATTAAAAAAAAACGTGAAAATCGTTTAGATAGTTTCGGAGTTCTTCGTGAGCATCAACGTGACACGAGATTATTATTGATTGACAAACAAAACCTTTCCGTGTGGTGGGGAACATAGAACACGTTGTGTCATAAATTTTATGCCACAGATGCCATTTAAAACTAAGGGTTTCTTTTTTATTTACGAGCTACAAGGCTGGCAAACAAGCATATAGGCTACCTGATCGTAAGCGGTTACCGTAGCCTATAGACGCTAACAACATGAATGTATCACTCACGCGCAGATGTAAGAAAAAGATACAGATGATTACTGTACCAGATCTTTTACAACGAGTATTGTAAATGCCCAGTCACAAAACAGAACGAATACAGTCAATTTATATTTGGCATTAAATACAAATAATGCATCATTTAGGGTTTATTGAACCAAAGATAAATTAACTAGGTTAAGCTATAGTTGATCCAGATCTTAGCTTTCCCTCTGGATGACTCAGAAATATCGCTTGGTTGGTTGGTATATGGTGATTTCCATCAGAAATTCAGCGCAATGTCTTTATAATCCCACTAGTACCTATAACAATATGGTTTATTGATAGAAAATAGTATTGCTACATTAAATATGAGAGGTAGGTGTGCAATCTATTAGCTAATATTTATAATTGTCGACTTCTGTGTTTGGTGACCGGTATAATTTTGAAGATTGCTATAATTTTGTGAATATAACCGTTCCGCTGTCGTTTACCTATAGTACCGATCGTTGACTGAGCACATTAAAAATCTTTGAATAGCGTCTTGCCGCGTCGGGCGTCCCTGCCGTACTGAATCACTGAGAGTGAGTCCCTGACTTGTGTATTACCTGCGATGTTATAATATTATCAAAATGCTGATTAAATACGTCCATTATTATTCCGCCAATAGAGGGTTATAATGTGTACAACACTACCAAGCCTAAAAATCAAAATGACGGCGTCATAGTTTACGTAAGAACTAGTTTGGTCCACTCTGTAACATAACCTCAGAGTTTAGATGCCTCCTGCTTGCTGTGCTATTTAAAGAGCATTGGTGTTTACGTAATTGCTATGTATAGATCACCTTCCATGCGAAATATTGATGGCTTTCTTGATCAACCTTGGACGTCTATCATCTAAGTCCACCCGTGATCATGAATGCTGTAAAGTATTCGAAACGTCGGGATAGGAGTAAAATCAAGTAAACGCGATAGATTCCGTAAACGTAGTTTTATTTCAAAATGCTTTCTTTCTTGATGGATTAAATAACATGTTTGCAGGTATAGCCGCTTATAAAAACATAATTTTGATGGGTGATATAAATATTAATATAGTGCCGCCTAATGTAAACCATCAAGCAAACGAATATTTAAATATCGCTGCTTCTCATGGCTTAATACCATCGTATTTGTATCCCACCCGTGATAACAACTGCCTTGATCATGTGATGGTCAAGTCGGAATTGAAGGCTATTACATTGGTTTTTGATACATATATTGCTGAGCACAAACCAACTCTTCTTAATATTACAACTACGACGTCAACCTCCGTACCCAAACAAAATCATGTTGTCATAGACTACCCTGCTGTAATTTTAGAGATTACAGCTATGGACTTCAATCCAATACTAAATGTCCATGATGAAAATATGGCAACGGATCTATTTTTCTCTAGGATCCGCACAGTTATGGAGAAGCATTCAAAGTTAGTAGGAATACCTCCTAGGGTTATAATTATTAAGCCATGGATAACTAGTGGCTTCTTCGCTTTATACGAAACAGAGATAATATGATGCGTAAGTTAAAAAAAATCCCAGTAACCTAACCCTTAAACTTACCTATACTAAATATCAGAATTTCTGTAACAAGCTACTTCCATCCATCCATCCATCCATCAGCCTTTTAACGTCCACTGCTGGACATAGGCCTCCCCAAGAATGGGGGATAGTACCGTAATCGCCACGCTTGGCAGGCGAGTTGGCGATCGCAGTGGATGTTGTTAATACTCGAAGGAGTGCTGCTGCCCACTTCCCCGCAATTCCCTCAGTCGGCTCTTACGACTCCCAAGGGTTGAGAGGGGTGGGAAAATTCTAAAGACGGCCCCACACGGCTAACAAGCTACTTAAGAACTTAAAAATAGCATATGAAAGATCTGAACTTCAAAAAGCAAGAAATAACCCCAAAGCTACCTGGAAGGTTATCAAAAATATTGTTAAAATGCACCAAACAGTAACTTTGCCAACAGAACTCCTTGCAATTACTGGTGATAGTAAGTCTTCTGTCGACAGTGTCAACAAATATTTCGCTAATATAGGCAAAAGCTTAGTAAAAAATATTTCCTCTCATTTTCTTACTAAAGAACTCGCAGGCAATACACCAGTCAACTCGTTTGCACTCTTACCTACTGACGAAGCAGAGGTTGAGAGTTATACTTGCGTTGCGCTCAGATGCTGCGATGGGTTGGGATGGAATACCACCACGTCTATTAAAATCGTGTTCACATGACTTATCCCAGTTATCACACATATCTGTAACTGCTCCATTAGAACAGGTTGCTTCCCGAAAGCTTTGAAAAAGGCCATTGTTCGACCAATTTTGAAAAATGGTGATCGACACAGTGCCAGCAATTATAGGCCTATATCTGTGTTACCCGTATTATCCAAGGTCTTGGAAAAAAATTTTGAATAATAGATTTTCTTTTTATTTTTTTATTGCATTTAGTGGCAGACGAGCCACGGTCCATCTGATGGTAAATGGTAACCGTCGCTCATGGACTCTACTATACCGAGAGTATTGTCAAGCCGCTGCTCATCAATTCATTTCACAGATGAAATGAAATATAAACGGCTATCTCCTGCTACAGCCAAAACGCAACGTCGTGCAATGGATGATAATTGCTTACTTCCCTTAGTCGCCTCATACGACACCCGTGGGAAAGAATGGGGTGGTGACACTTGTATTCTTAATCCGTCACCACACGGATAAAGATTAACTAAAAACATACCATCTATTAGCAAATAGTCAGTACGGCTTCAGGAAACACAAATCTACTGAAGCAGCATCTTCATGGCTCGTTTATAGATTGTGCAGTATCTAAATTAGACCAGAAAAAGAAGTGCATAGGTGTTTTTCTTGACCTCTCAAAAGCTTTTGACACTGTGTCTATCCCTCATCTTCTTACAAAGTTGAAATATATTCGAGGTGATGCTCTCAATATTTTTAAAGACTATCTCACTGATCGCGCAGTAATGTGCAATGTGTTCGTATTGATGGAATTGTGAAAAAAGATGTAGGTAGATAAAAAATGCCTAGCCTTTACAAACAAATGCATTTTTTTCAAGAACCATCTCTGTTCTGCTATTAAGAACAGGTTTCTTCTCAGAGTGAGAAGGATTTCATTAGGTCACCCACAAGAAAATCTCTCTTCATGCAGATTTTTTCACAGAGCTTTTGTTCACCGGGCAGTGATATCTGAATAAATTCACATATAATTTAGACAGTCAAGTCACAACACAAGTCAGAGGTATGCCTTGAGAGTTCTCAACTTCAGTCTGAGAATTGAACTCGATACAAATGTCTTATAGAATGGTTTTCTAACAGTTACTATATAAAATAATTTTTTTTAATGATCAAATTACGCACGGTGCGAATGCAAGGGCGCAGGTACATTATTGCTTTTCGTCAAAATTCTACGATGAGAGGTGTGGCGTTCGATAGTAGCGGACAACAGCACATCCTATCCGCAATGTGTCCTGGAGCAGATGACTAGCAGTTACATTTAACCATCAGATGGACAGTGGCACCGTGCCCTCTTTAAAAATATATGGATATTCTCTTCTAAGACATGCAATCTTTTTATACAAGATTAATTTATACAGAGTTTTATCTTCAGATAAACAACCCTCTATGGTTAATGGTTTTCACCGCGCGAGACAGAGATTATCCTCTAGTGTACTTTAACTTACCCATTATATTAATTTTCAAGCGTTCTTTTCTGTATGGGCCATAATATCTATGGATATTAAGGAAAAGTGTTATCATACTAAAACTATTGTACGAAATTATATAAATGTTTAAGGTAAAATGTAGAGTACTTACTTGTATTTTATGAGTATATTTCGTGAGAATTATTATGTTAGTTTTGTCTTTATAGAGATAATAAACTATGAACTGTAACAAATTATTTATTTTCCCACTAGATTCTGCACGTGACTGCGTTCGCGTGGACATCTCAATATACCTAAATACGTCATTCTACGGCACACTAATGCCTTCTATGCAAAAACTGATATCTGACGGGAACTATAAATTTTTCCGGGATAATAACTAGCCTATGCCTAATTCGGTCAATAAAAAGTAATCGGTTTAGTAGTAATGGTGTGAAAGCGTAATAAACAAACTAACTAAATATTTTTTACCAACATGGAGGAACGTTGTATTTTTTTCATTTTTTTTTCTTAATGTATATATGAGGAAGAAGCTGGAATAGCTGGAATATCTCTACGCTCCTTCACTTACGGCTATGATGTGTGTCTAAATGTTAATTCTCGTTAAATAACGTCACTCTAACTCCGGAACGTTTGTTTGTTTTGCTAAACAAATTACTCAACTTTTAATGAGAAAATAATTTACACATGAAGTTCAATTTTATACCTGGTTTTGTAATCTTACTTTTAATTTGCAAGTACGTGCCTATACAACATAAATTGAGGTTATAAAGGCTATACTCGTAGATGTTACCTTGTGTCAAGCAATCTTTTATTTTATATAGCATTTAAAAGTCTACTAAGTGGTATACTATTCGATATTTTAAATATTAACCGCCTCTGTGGTGCAGTGGTGCGTAATGTGTGCGACCGCAGATCATGAGGTCTCGGGTTCGATCCCCGGGTCGGGCAATGTTATATTGAGCATTTTCGTAAAAAGAAAAATTCTCAGTAGCAACCCGGAGTTTATAAATGTGCCTGGTAGACGACAATAGGTTCGCCTCCTATTATGTGGGACTTAAACATAGCTGGGGATCCATGGGTGTGTAATATACCTCTGCCTACCCTTTCGGGGATACAGGCGTGATGCTATGTTATGTGTTATGTTTTATGTCCCTTCCCACCATGAGGTTAGAATCGCGCAAGTGATGTATCTAGTGTTGCTAGTATCTATCTATAGGCTACGATAACCGCTTTCTTTTTTTGTTTAGGTGGGAAAAAATGTACCTAACCACACACCTCATCGTTCGGGGCAATGAACAGGGTAGTGCGGGGCCCTCACCCACTAAATAAACCCGCCGTGCACCGTCTCTCCGCCTGTGTTGAGGCTACTATAATAGCCTACCATCAGGCAGGCCGTATGCTTGTTTGCCACCACAGTTGTATAAAAAAAATGTGAGCTCAAGTAATAGTTGTAGTCACAGGTGTAGTTTAGTTAATCCCTCCTTATTAGGTAATTAGCTGAATGCTTCTAAACTGATTGATACAGAGTAGTGGGCAGGCACATTTATGTCACAACCTCTAAGATACAACACAAAGAGTTAAAAGTTGAAATAGACAATTATAGCTACGAGTGGGTATTGAAGTCGTACCTTCATGCCTCCGAGTTGTCGTAGCAGCCCGCACAGACGTCGTAGTGGTTTAGATACCGGCCTTCCGCCCGAGTGTTGCGGGTTCGATTCCAACATAGGACAATTCTTTGTGTGGTCCACAAATGGTTGTTCTGAGTCTGGGTGTACTGTGTCCGTAATATTGTATGTTTGTAAAGTCCTCCGCGTTACAAGGATTATTCCTTAGTGCAGGGTGTTCCCTTTATATAAAGGAATAGGAACATCTTTTCTCATTGTCTTGGATGACGCCCCTTATTGTCTATCCGAAAAGTCAGAGGTGTGTTTGATCCAGGGGGGTCTTGAACCGGAGATCAAATCCGATACATTATCTTTGCAGTTCTTGATTTTACCACAACCTTAAAAATAGTCAATAAGTAATCTATGCAAGCACCTGTATTCTTATAGTTTAAAGACTTTTAAACTTTCGTGATTTGTACACAACATACACAAATTTAGACACGCGGCAGCGTGTCAAGCCAAGTTCAAACTAAAGAATTGGGGAGCAGTACCGTGTGTAATATTACACGAACCATATGGAGCCACATTTGACACCCTCATAACTCAAAAACTATTTGACATAAACATGTCAAATTAGGTTCATGTATTGAGACTTGCGAGATACATATGTGCTTCAATTTCGTAAACACCTCAAACGGTTATTTAGATATTAACGTGTCCAAAAATTGGCATTTTTATCACTGACTCACCTATAGATCAAAACTCTAACCCAGTTCCAGATGACCTAGAATGTTCTAATTTGGCATCCAGATAGGATTATTAGTTTGCATCACGCCCGAGCACCACGTGTTCTGTAGAACGTCCGTAGTTCTAAGTTACTGATAATTAGAAGTAACAATTAGTCATCGCATTCGTGTATTCGGTAGTTGAGGAAATACATAGTGTGATTGATACGTAATCGGGTTGTTTTACCTCCTTGCCCGAATACCCACGTGCTTGTGTGTGCTAAAGTGGCGATGGGAAGCAATGAGCAACGAGATGTCTTCCGTGCATCTACTACTATCATTTCAGGACTAACCATAGAACTTGCAACCCATTTAGATAACACTTCTTTTGTCACCAAGGCATATAATTATTATAATATTGAACTTGGCTCTCATTTCACGTTGATGTTTTTCATGGGATACACCTATGCGGATTTTAAATCGCGTATATATACTGAGGTTTATATGTATGTATATTACCTTTATTTACCGACGTTTCTTACATTTAAATTTTTTTTATTTGGGACAATAAACTATTACATAATATGATTACATTTACAATATAGTTGTTATTATAACAATAGTCATTATGCAATCAGCACCCTTATCCATAGAATAAACTAGATTAAACCATTTCGACCGTATTGCAACGGCCGTGGTCACAGAAAATAAAGGTATATAACCTCAGTATATATACGCGATTTAAGAGTGGGATAAGTAGTGTTTGTGTATTTTATAGTTTGATCACGAATATCACGTCCAATCAAATAACAACCAGAGGTGAAGGAGGTAATTTACTAAACTCAGGTGTTTTATTACGCTTTGCGAATGTGAGTCGCAGTATCGTTTGCGAACTCATTTCCTTATTCCGTTGTGTAACCTTTTCAGTGCGCCATAAATACTGTAAAATGACTGTACGTTGAATACTGTGATACAGTTTTGATTTAAGAAAGAAAATAGATATGTTTTATGTAATTGTGAGTATACCGTCCGTCATTTTAAAATCTTTAAATTAGATTAAAAGGAACGCGATTAGAAGGATTAAAAGGAACGCACGGATTGTCAACGGCACGGTATTGACCATCCGTGGGTGAGTGGTGGGCTCTCCTCCTGAAATATTAATTATGTAATAATAATAATGGACTTCTGCCAAGTGTCGCCTCATTCAATTTATTATATTAAAATGTAAAATAAAAAGGAACATCACGAGTATAACTAAAGTCAGACTAGGCTACCAAAAATGTAAACCTAGTCCGTCCCGGTAGGGGAACTCATTTGAAGAGCGTATACCTCGTCTCTGGCTCTTCTTTCTCCGCTCTCAGGTAGTCTGTCTGGGACACTGCAGGGTTTAACAGGTATACCGTGTACATTGTACATCTAGACTTTGGCATAACCTCTTCACCCGCACGGCGGAGGTATCCATAAAGGATTTCCTCGTATATAAAAATTCAAGACAAAAACAAATATATGGTTATCTGTAAAGTCGGTTTACGGACGATAATTTTACGTGATAACGTCGTATATGTTTTCTGATAGTTTCACAAACAACGCATTGGTCGCCATACACTTTTTGGAACGTGACACTTTTTCGTGCGTACAGCCGGCGTTCATCGATTTATAAGACGTTATCATGTCAAAAATTACCGTAAATGTATGAGAAGCGCGTCTTATGAGTATATACGTTATCTAGATAAATATTCTATATACACTTCACTTCATCACACTTCACTTTAATTAAGCCCACTGCTATTTAGTAAAACATTTCCTAGTGTCGACAGAATATCAACATTTTATTTGCTTTATTTAGTAGAGATCGTTTAGAATTCAGGTGATCCAACGACATGAAAAATTCAATTTATTGAAGTACTTAATAACACGGATATATTAATTTCTCACTAGATAAAACTTATATCCATCGAATGGCGACCCAAGCATCGGACGACGCAGCATTCCTACGGTGGCTACAACCTGGGTGGTCCTTTGATACGGTGGTGGATACAAGCAAGCGGCCCACCTGATGGTAATTGCCACTTATCAACTGTGGTAACACCAGGGGCATAGCCAAGCCATCGCCTTTTTGTTTTTTTTGTCAAGGCGGGAAAAAATGTTCCTAACCGCACACCCCGTCGTTCGGGGCCACGAACAGGGTAGTGTGGGGCTTTCACCCACTAAAGAAACCCGCCGTGTGCCGTCTCTCCGCCTTTACTGGTGGGCCACCGGAACTATATTACATTCCTTCACTCTTATATCCACATTCCTAGGCTGGCCATAGAGAGCGCTCAATGTCAAAAACTAGTTGTCTGTCTCTCTTCTAGTATGTACCGAGGGACTTTGTGATGTGATGACCGGTATATCATGCATCACCCGTACAGATCGGGGATACAGGCGTGATGCTATGTTTTTGAAGTAAATACTTCTATACGCACGCTTGACTTGGGGAGTAAGCTGGTGAATGCGTGACGTGAGCGTTACGAAAAGTGTGATCGGGCGAGGCAAACGGAAGTTGAGAGGGAGGTATAAGTTAGTGAAGAGAGTTAAGTTTCGTATATTACCTTAGGGGCAAGAGAGAGAGAGGTGTGAGCACACATTTTCTTTCTCTCTTTCTGATTATTAATAGATATTAACACTATTAATAATATATATATTTGTTAAGTTTTACTTCAGCCGTGTGGTCTAAAGCACACTCGTGTTTTTTTTTAATATGATGTAATTAGCTCTTAAATTATGTTTTTAAATAGTTTATTTATGTATATCTTCTCCTAAAGCCTTTTGCGCTTTACATTTCGGTTTAAGATACATTAATTACTTTATGCTGCCCACATAATATTTTGCTAAGTAGGATTGAAGTAAATGACTTTACAAATTAATTAAAAGTTGGCTTATCATGTCAGTTTAACATCTATGTTTCAAACTGAACTACTGAAAAGATATTATGCCTGCAATTCAAATCACAGGAACCGATCTCGTATATCAACGTGTAGCGTGTACGATGCAATAAGTGTCGCAATTTTAACGGCTTAATTTACTTATTTTCAGTTTAACTGACGCAAATTAACCTCATCGAATTGCATTCATTACTTATAATTAAATCTTAAAGCTGTATCTGTGCATTTAAGATATTTGAGAAAAAATATAGGCGTGTCTGATCACAAAACAATTTTTTTTTAGATTTTTGTCTCTGTTGGTTTGTCTGTTTGTTCGGTAACGCATCACGCAGAAACTACTGAACGGATTTTGATGCAATTTTATTTGATAGCTCTTGATTAGACTTCAAAACTGGTACCTATATATTTTATCCCGCTACTATATTGGGATCCTCAGATACAAACTAAAAAAAGGGCTTGGCTGCGGCGGAGCCACAGGCAAAGGCTAGTTATGCACTATTAGAACACCAATGTAGCGCAACTGCACTTTATTGCTAATTCTAATCAGATATTTTCAGTCAGCACGTAAATATAACGTTATAAAAAAACACACAAACATAGCATCATGCCTGTATTCCCCGAATGTATGTATTGCCTACCCCAGGCAAGGGTGTATTATACACCCATGACTCGCCAGCTATGTTTAAGTCCCACGTAATAGGGGGCGAGCCTATTGACGTCTACCGGGCACATTTCCAAACTTCGGGCTGCTACTGAGAATTTTTCTTTTTAGGAAAAAGCTCAATAACATTGCCCGACCCGGGAATCGAACCCGAGACCTCATGATTAGCAGTCGCATACACTACCGTACACCACCAAGGCATTTAACGTTATAAATATATATAAACCTAGACTTAATTATATTATCAAAACAGAACTGATCTTAAATGCTGGTGAAGTACTGAAATTTAATTTTAAAGAGGTGTTAGATTTAAAATCTGCTTAAATGTTGAGACAAACACAAAAAGTTCGCGGCGCACTCTCAGATATAAGTGCGTGACAACAAAAGACGGCGAGTTGTTTGTCAGCAATTAAACCATGATTCGTGTTGAGAAGGGTTTGATTTGGTTATATTTTCATTTATATTATTTTCCCTGTAATATTACAGTTTTATATTGCCCTGATTTCGTAATTATTTATAGGTAATCTATACAATAATGATAGATGTGAGTCTCAAAATATAATGAATAACTCTCCATGTACTTTTAAAACTTTCGCTGTTATAATAATTTAAAAAGCTTTATAATATTAAGCTGTAACAGAGCTGATTAAGATATTTGAAAATAATACTGTATTAGGCTATATAGGCGTGCCTGAACACAAAACATTTATTTTTGTCTGTTTGTCTATTTGTTCGTCCGCGCATCACGCAAAAACTAATGACGGATTTTAATACAACTTTTTTTATTGTGAAACCGGAACTATGTAAATATTCTTCGCGTAGCTGTTTTAGAGTAAAAATTATTTGTGAATGAGTAAAAAGAGAATTTTAGTCGAGCGGGAAGCGACCGAAAGGTCGGTGCGGTAGCTCAGCGGCTTAGAACACTTCCCCGGATTGGAAGGTTCGTTTCCCGCTCGCACTAAAGTTCTCTTTTTCCTCATTCACAAATAATTTGTACTTTAAAAGTAGCTGAGCATGTCAAATGCTAAAATATATAGATCAAATATGTTGTAGAGTAAAAAAAAAGCGTCTGAAAATAGATGTACCATATCTGTCCTTACCTTTGTACCCAAATCATGCTACAAAAGACTCCTGTCTTTATTTACTGTTATTTATCGTCACAGGGTCCCTTTCTAGCGATGAGGGCTAGCCTTTTTGTCCGGCACACGTGAAAAATCATAGAGCTCCGTACATTTAACATGAATGAGAAGAAGCGCAAGATGAATGGTTTACTATCAATATAAATCATACAGCACCGTGTCACTATGATTAGAGAATTGGGAAAACAATTTTGGCTTGAGCGTAGTAAGTTGGTAAATATAGAAATCTCATAATTACTAAGACATATATCGATTTATTAAATTGTGCGCTGTTTGCTGGGGTGCTCTTTACCGTTCGTGTTCATTTAAATAGCCTTGTGGCGTAGTCGGTATTGTAACCGAGTTTCGTGCACGAGGTCGTGGGTTCGATTCCCACTCAGGACAATTATTTGTGTGATGAACACAGATATTTGTACTGCGTCTGGGTGTTTTCTATCTAATATATGTTTGTATTTACAAAATTTTTTACATATATGTACCTATTATATCCGTAATCTGGTACCCATAGAACAAGCGTTAAGTTTAGTTTGGGACCAGAGGACGTTGCGTGAAATGTCCGTGAATATTTGTTTGTTATTATTTATATTTAACTACTACGGTACACGTTAACTATTTGTAACATTTGATGTTAGGCACCATAAATATGTTTTCATTGCAATCATTATTTATTATAATAGCTAGCTTTAGCTATATAAGTAGCTTTTAAAGCAGTACAAAACCGGTTAAGGGTGCATTTCCACTGACGCGGAGCTGGGTGGAGTGTAGCAGAGATCAGTGTAAAATGGCAAGTGTTTACATTGAATCGGAGCGGGTTAACGTGGAGCTGTGTTAAACTAAAATGCAGCGCACGAGTCAAATGCTTAAAATGCACCGTCCCGCTACCCTCCTCTCGGCACAGCTCGACTCCCTTTTTGTCCGGCTGGGGGCCGCGTGTTCATATATTTTATATGAAAGTCCGCTCAGGTCTACTCCGCTACACTTACACTATTTCCTCTGATGCGGAGTGGAGATTTCGAGCACTGTGATCAGCCAATTCTATACAACACTACATTTTTTTAGCCGTGTGGGGGTGGCACCAAGAATAGCTCCACCCCGTCTCTTCCTATGGGAGTCGTAAGAGCTGACTAAGGGATTACCGGGGGACCGGGCAGCAGCCTGTGTACTAAAAAACATCCACTGCGATCGCCAACACACCTGCCAAGCGTGGCGATTATGGTAAAACCCCCATTTTGGGGAGGCCTATATCCAGCAGTGTACCATGAAGGGCTAATGGATGGATGGATGGATCAGCCAATTCAATCCACGTCATTTGAAATGCACCCTAACTTGGCGCTTTTTTGGAGATTTGGAGCTTATAGATACTCATAGAACCTTATTGATATCACTAGCGAGTTTAGTGATGATAATATAAATTCAACTTCTTAACATCTCAAGAAGTATTAGTAACCTTCCGCAAAATATATTGTAGTATCGGTTAATTCATATAGCTTTTGTAGTTCTAATATTGTGTATAAAAATAATGTCTGTTACTTAGTATGAAACCACCATACACAGGTAAAGTGAGCTGAGTGATCAACGACCATAAGTTACACCTTTTGCTGTGTTTTAAGTACCTACGTATGGTACAATATAATAGGAAAAACAACAAATTAAGATTTTATAATAATATAAGACATATTCCTCAATTGATTCTTAAATACTGGACGTACACAATTATGACTATCGACTTATTAGATATTCAGAATGTTCTAATGAAATACTGCTCTACTATTTGACTGCACAGATGGCGGAGTGGTTTAGATACCAGCCTCCCACCCGCACTCTTTGTGTGATCTACAAATGGTTGTTCTGAGTCTGGGTGTCGTTTTTGTCCGCGAAATTGTATTTGTATGCAAAGTCCCCCGCGATAGCAATAGGAAATGGTGTGCTAGTTCTACTTGTTCAAGTGGATGAATTTGTATATCTTGGATGTGGATTCAGTCGGGATGGAAGGTACACCACAGATGTAGAAAGAAGAGTGAATGCGGGAAAAAGAGTGAACGGAGCATTGGGATAACTTCTCGGCAGCCACCACCTCAGCCAGAAGGCACGTGTCGCAATACACAACGCAGTGCTTATCCCAACGTTATTATATGGAAGCGCGAGTTGGGTATGCAAAAAGGAGCATGAGAGTAAAATCAATGCGGTCGAAATGCGATCTCTGCGGAGAATCTGTGGAGTGAGGCTGACTGACCGCATTCGTAACAATGACGTAAGAGAGCGAGTAGGTATGAAAGAGAGTATTGGTGTAAAGATGCGAAAGGGAATGCTCCGATGGTTCGGACATGTGGAAAGAATGCCGGACGAGCGACTGGCTAAGAAGATATACAATGCGAAAGTGGAAGGATGTAGGTACAGGGGGAGACCGAGACTTACCTACCTAGACCAAATTGGTCATGTATTGAAGGAAGGTGGAGTCAGGAGTCTCCGAAACTGGCGAGCGTGTATGAAGAGAGTTGTGAATGTTGAGGAAGCGAGAGATGTATGCAAGAATAGAGCCTCTTGGCACTCTGTTCTTTCTGCCTACCCCGCAAGGGAAATGGCGTGATGATAAGTTAGTTAAGATAATAAACATAGCATCACGCCTCTATTCCCCGAAGGGGTAGGCAGAGGTGTATTACACACCCACGATTCGCCAGCTATATTTAAGGCCCACGTAATAGGGGGCGAGCCTATTAACGTCTACCAGGACATTTCCCGACTCCGGGCTGCTAAAGAGAATTTTTATTTTTTACGAAAAATCTATATAACACTGCCCGACCCGGGGATCAAACCTGAGACCTCATGATCAGCAGTCGCTTACACTACCGCTGCACCACAGAGGCAGTAAAACCAAAGATAATATTTGTCAAAAAAGATCTTTAATATTTAAAAAAATATTCATTATGATCCTTTCTGATATGCTACTCTGTCAAGAAAGTACCGGGAAAAGATCAATAATACACAAAATTTATGTTATTCATTCAAATTTATTTTATCACCTTCAAAGTATGCTCCTTCAGAAACGATAGACGTACGCCAACGAATAATCCAAGCATCAAAACATTTTTAAACGCTGTTTCCGGAATTGAGGTCAGTTCTAATCGCGGATTCTCCTTTATGTCTTCTACCGATTGAAAACGGGTGCCACGAAGTGGTAATTTGAGTTAAGGAAAAAGAAAGAAGTCGGCTGGAGCCATATCTGGTGAATATGGTGGTTGCTCGATGGTATATGTTGAGTGTTTGGACAAAAATTAATTCACAATGATGGCCTTGTGCGAAGGCGCATTATCGTGGTGCAAAATCCAAGAATTTTTTTTCACAAATCTGGCCTTTTTCGTCAAATTTGCTCTCTTAAACGCCGCATAACGCTCAAATAATATTCTTTATTTACCGTTTGACCTTCTGGCAAGAATTCTGAGTGCACAACAAAGCGATAGTCAAAGAAAACAGTCAACATGACTTTGACCTTTGATCGACTTTGGCGTGGTTTTTCGGTTTCAGTTCAGTTGGAAGTCGCCACTCCGAAGCTTGTTGACTAGTTTGCATGTCAAACTCGTAAACCCACGTCTCGTCACCAGTTACAATGCGTTTCGTGAATGTTGGGTCGGAATTGACTCGTTCTAGCATGTCCTCAGCGTCTCTTAGTCGGAGTTTGTTAGGTTATTAATTTTGCAATAAATATTTACTGTTTTTATGCTCATGAATTATTATAATGGGATATATATTATACATTATTTTATAATGTTTTATTTATTCATTTTTATTTTCACTTACACATTTTGTTGTTTCTGTTTTGTTAGGGATTTTTTCACACAATGGCCTTGAAGGTCCGCAGAACAGCTCCCCACACGATGCCATTAGAGGTAGTATGCTACTACTAAGTATTGGAACAACATCCCTCCGCCCTTATGCTATCTGCAAAGCGCGAATGGCTTTTAAAACAAAACTCCCTAATCTTTATATTAGAGCATCAACACCGTAATGAGCATCTAAGACATAGTGTCATTTAGAAGATTTTAATAATTCTTAGCTAGTAACAGTTTTACAATTTATCTATTTCTTTTATTTATCGTATGCGTATCATATTTACAAGTCATATAAACATCATATTCAATGCTTTACTACTTACCTTACAGTTTTTTTTTTATATTTTATTTCTGTATCCAGGACACTTAAAATATGTCATTATTTGCCTCTCCCAGCTATATGTACGTATATAAATATCACCTAGAACCATTACTGAACTTATTACCACTTATTACATAAAAAACAATTCGTCTTTGCGAGATTTATCATTTCAAATTACTTCAATCAAAGAGTACGTTAAAGAACGTTTTTTCAATGACGTGTCAACACGTGTATTTTAGTTTTAAATTTGTTTGTTTTTTTTTGTGTTTGGCTTATTTCAGGCTTTGGTAGGACCATTAGCCTAACATTTATATAATACTTACAGATGAGTGGATTTTTTTTTCTCTGTAGTAGCCATAGCACAGTCAAGTTTTGTTTAGGTTAGTTATCTAGGTTTGTTTGTTATTTATTATTATTTTTTTTGCATGTCAACGTCCGTGCCATCACTAAGACGCCCCAACGGAAGACCAGCGCAGGTCTTTTGACCTGCTTTTTTGCTGAGTTGGGGTCGTTTTGTAACGAATGTTATTTTTTTCTAAGTTTATTTATATGTATATTCTTTTAATAATTCGTTGCAATAAATATTTTCTTTCTTTCTTTCTTTCTTATGCGATTGAGTTTTTGGAGAAAATTCAGGTCTTTTGGGACTAGCCGAGCGGAAACATGTTTCATACCCAAGTGATTATTTAAAATGGTACGGATCCACTCGTGAGACAGAAAGTTCGGCGGCTATCTCTCTCTAAGTTGAATGAGGATTTTCAGTCACTATTTCCTTCACTTTTGCAATGTTAACTTCAGTTGCAGACGTTGATGGCCTACCAGAGCGAGGCAAATCTTCCATCACATCTCGGCCACTTTTAAACGCTTTGTACCACTCATAAGCACGTGTTTTTGATAAAGTCGATTCACTGTAAGCCTTCTGTAACATTATCAGTGACTCCGAACACGAAATTCCATTGGCGATGCAAAATTTAAGACAAACTCTTTGTTCGATGTTTTTGTCCATTATGAAATTCGCAATACACACTAGATATGATATAACTAGACACAACACTGTATTTAATATAAATAACAGATGCAACTCAAACTCTGCGCCAAAATGGATAACAGTTGTGCCAACCAATCTAACAACAACAAAAAAACAAAAATTTGAATTTGGAACCGTAGACAAATCATCCATTCCCAATACTTTCTTGACTGAATGTATACTTGAATGTTACCTATTATAAAATAAAACTACGATTACGGAATCTGACGCGTTTACTCGATTTGCTATAAGGTATGGAAAACGTCGGGATAGTACAAAATACTTTGGAAAATCCAAAAGTGCACGCCTCATAATCTTCATTTTTCACAATAAAATTGATTATTTGATAAGTAACTAATAATGTATTGGTCTTACTAAGTAGTTTTCAGTAAATCACATAGATAGCGCTAATTTCAGAAAGTATCTACTTATATAGTACTTCAGTTTTTTCATAATAGTCGTGTGGAGATCACGATGTTAGAACTGGTAAAACATCTGGAACGGTTTTCCAGGATGCAGGTTCAAATCCCGCTTGTGACTATTATTTTCGATTTTACATTTTCGCGCTTTATATTTTGATACTTTACTATCGCAATTTTAGGTCTGTGTATAATTTGAATATGAATATTGTGTAACTGGGTAAATAAAACTGCTTCGGTGGTTTAGGAATAAAGTGTATGCGATTGCGGATCACGTGGTCTCAGGTTTGCATCCCGGGTTGGGCCAATGAAATGACAGAGAAAAACGTGAAGAAATTTTTAATAGCAACTCCGAATTTGGCGTTGTAGCCAAAGCAGCAAGCAAAGTCTTTATAACAGCCGTTGATCCTGCTGACAGTGGGAAGTACCACCTTCTTACAAAAGATCAGCATAAACAAAGGTACTCCTAATGTTGTGTTTCGTATGGCGAGTGAGATCGCCGTAGCCTTCAACTCTATTCTTCATCCTCTCCTTGTTATTTTCCTCCAAAAGTCCTATCTCTTTCCTTAGAGTTGGCAACTCACTAGTGACGTTTCTGGTATTGCTAGCGTCTATAGACTTTGGTAACCACTTACCGTCAGGTGGCTTGTTTGCCACCCGAGTAGTATAAAATAATGGCTCAGTACGTGTTGTGTAGACTTGTCTGTACAGTCCTTGGCTACAACGCTAGGCTATCTACTCGTATGTAACGCTTTTCGCTTATAAATTACCCTACACTTTTCTAAGAGAATAAGCAAAATGACTACTAGCTCTATATTTGTATCTCTTGGGGGATATATCAGAACAATGCTTTTAGTGCAAACTTACATATAAGGGTCTAATGTAAACTGTTACTTGCATTAAGTACTTGAAGAACTCTACAACTATGATACAAGTTTATAAATAGAATAAATTACTTCAGCAACTTTCTGTTGATGTAATATTTTGTGTAATCGTTGGAAGATAGACAGGCAAGATATCTATATTTACTTATTTAATTCTATTATTAATATAAATGTCAACTTTGTTATAATAGTATGTAAGTCAGGAGCATAAAAACATAGTTTCATGCCTGTATCCCCGAAGGGGTAGATAGAGGTGACCCCCACGGTTCGCCAACTATGTTTAAGTCCCATGTAATAGGGGGCGAACCTATTGCCGTCTACCGGGCACATTTACAAACGCCGAGCTGCTACTGAGATTTTTTTCTTTACGCAAAAGCTCAATAAACATGGCCCGACTCGGGATCGAACCCAAGACCCCATGATCAGCAGTCGCACACACTATTGCTGCACCACCGAGGCAGTTACACAGAGTCAGGGGCACTGGTCATTTAAATAATAAAAGCTGTGAGTCAAATGGCTGATGGGGTAAACCTTTACACCTTTAAGTGGTTACCAAAAATAAAATTAGAAAGAAATATTTTCGATTGATGACCACGCAGAGAAGGACTGCCTGTGCCATTGGATGCAGGTGGTACATAACTATTGTAGTAGTTTTCATAGTTATATATATTTTAGCATTTGAAATTCTTAGCCATCTAAATAAAAACAAAGTGCTAAAATGTGAAATAAATATAACAGTCACGAGCCAGATTTTTTATGTTATCGAAATTCGTAGCTTGAGCAGTTGTTACGATAGCTGAATTGGTAGAGCATCTGGGACAGTTCTGCAATAGATGGTTTAGATACCGGCTTCCCAACCGAGTGTTGTGGGTTCATAAAGTCCACCGCGATACAAGGACTATTCAAAACGGCAGGGTGTTGTTTTAATCGCGGAAGGAAGCGGCGGAGAGAGCCAGGGAGGCTGATCCTTCCGCAGACCCGAACCGCCGCCAGCGACTGGGTGGCGCAGGCGTGAATATTTGCACCTAATGCCGCCCTAGCTGAGGCTGCTGGTGGATGGACCGGGGAACGTCCGCCACTCGCAAGGCCTCCCGCGAAGGTGCGACGCTCCGTGTGCGGATGCGTCGCTCAGTTGTGGGAACCCGAAAGGGGTAAGTCGCCGGCGGACCACTGAAGGAAAGTAATATGGTTCCGGTGGTCCGCCAATAAAGGCAGAGAGACGGCACACGGCGGGTTTCTTTAGTGGGTGAGGGCCCCACACTAGCCTGTTCGTTGCCCCGAACGACGGGGTGTGCGGTTAGGAACATTATTTCCCGCCTTAACAAAAAGAAGGGTGTTGTTTTAAAAAATATTAAAAGTAAATATTGTAGTATTCTTTTTTTTAATTAAATAAGGTTGCAGACGTGGCCCACACAGTGGCAAGTGCTAATGATAAAGTACTCCCATTTGGTACCCAACCGTACCGCCTGTAATGCGATGGGCGATAACTACTTACTTCTCTTAGACGCCTCATACGACACCCTTGGGAAAGAATGGTGATACTTGTATTCTTAGTCTATAAGTATACGGAAAAACGGTCTTCTTAGGTCTCCCTAAGACTGACGGGACAATGAAGGATTTATGGATGGAACTCCAAGTAAATCTGGTAAACAAAATACTGATTTGGTAGATATTAAATAGTACAATGTTAACCTAGGGATGAAAGCAACTAGTTCCAGGGACTAAATAAGTCATTATCCCGAGGTAAACACTGTGCTTTTCATTACGAATATGAGGAAACTAAAAATAAAAATCATGAATTAGCTAAAGAAAAAATGGGAGACTTAAAAAATTTAATTTGGAATCGCCTTTTTCCCGCCGACTTTGTTTTTTTTCTGTGGCCTGTCAGCTATTCAGCCATTATTTTTAATTTTAATCATTGAAAAAATATAAATCTTCGTTATTTTAAAGATATTTAGTTGCAACTATATTAAAATAAAGTCATATAAAAAACAAATTCTTTAATAAATAATTAACTTTATGTTATTTCAATTTTCCTCAGACAACTTCAGGCCTACTTTCAGAGTATGAGTAATGAAAAGGTATATTAAATATGTAGGTATTTTGATTTCTTAAAATGCACTAGATAATGCAATAGTAGGTACTAGTAGAATTGATGTATAAAAAAGAGAAGATTCACAATCAGACACCAAAAGTGTCCACTATAAATGAGTGCAGATTACGCTTTCCTGCACTCCTTTCGGTTAGAGTTGTTTCGACGTGCGAGCAAACGGAACGTATTAATGTGGCGCTCTCCCTCACCATATAAATAATTAAATAAATACATATTCACGGACATCTTCACACAACGTCCTCTTTATATATGAAACACAACGGCAGGAGTACCTGTGAGAAGGGGATATATAACATTTCCTTATTATACCTCCTTACGTCACAATGAAAGAGCAAAGTCAAGATGAATCTGCCATATATTTCACAGTTTCATTCCATACAATAACACCAGCAATTATGAACAATAATTTTAAAACTCAATTTTAAACTAGAGAAAACAGGCTTAGTTTTAAAAATGTATAAAAGGGCTTTGTATACGCGTCTTTAATCAATCAAAATTAATCATATAGATAGAAAAAATGAATGCAGTTATTTTGTACGTGATCTTTACGCATTTGATAACAACGCCATCTAATATTTTTATTAAATATCTAATGTAATAAATATTTGACTATATGTACTTGAAGGTATTTTTTATCAAAATGATAGTTAAAACGTGACTGCTTTAATGTATGTTGTTAAATTTATATTAAATTTCAAATAATTTTTACGATTATTTTCATGTATAAATATAAAATAAATGATAATTAAACAGATTCATTGTATTATACGACAAATATTGTGCCTATACTCGGTGTTCATATTAACATTTTGGATGATATACTTAAAAGGTTAGAAGCAGATCAAAATATTTATTGTTATAAATCATATAAGGTAGAAACATCGATATTATAGACTCTGTCACTCTATTATAGGAGAAATAAGTAGTTCTTATATCATAACATTTTAAATGGCACATGTAACCCTAAATCCTATTCTAAACAACTATTAGCCAATTGTAACCCAGCCTTACAATTGACATTTTTACATATTAAATAATGAAATTAGAGTATTAAATTATATAATAATATATATATAACAAACATACTAAATATTATATAAAATAAAATACACGTAAGATTAATAAATATTTGAAATTATTAACGTCAGTCAATCTTTGCTTTTTAATTAGTTATTGATTTATTAGTTATCTTCGGATGTACCTCTCTGAAAATAAAATAAAATATTTGATATATTACAGGTCTGAAATATTATTACATTATTTTTTTTGCTGCATGTCGTAACAGACGAGCCACGGCCCACTTGATGGAAAATGGTAACTCAACTATACCGAGAGTATTGTCAAGCCGCTGCTCACCATTTCCTTTCACATATTATTATATATATGAAATGAACGAATTAACGGCTATCTCCTGCTACAGCCAAACACACACGATGTGCTTCATGGCCGGTCACACAGGAGATGGTGGTACCAACTCGCTCGGGCCTGATAGCAAGTGAGGAATCCCACTCGGTACTCAGCCCTACCATCAGTTGCTTACTTCTCTTAGTTGCCTCGTACGATACCCGTGGAAAAGAATGGGGTGGCGACACTTGTATTCTTTGTTCGTCACCACAAGGACCATTACTAATATATATGAAACTAGCCTTTGGCGGGCCACTGGAACTATGTTACATTCCTTTGGTGGGGGAAAACATACCTACGTTGTTGTATGTGAATTAATTTGTGTCTATGTACTGTCAAATATTTCTTTTTGTGTAAAGTCTTGGAGTCAATGCTGGGCAAGCAGTGTTATATGGTGTTTCTTTGAAGAAATTGAACACGCACGGAGCCTTAAAATGTTATCAATAAATATTAAAATTAAATATCAAACCTACCATTATTTGCCACAATTTTATGTTAGATAGTGTATCGTCATCCAGCATCGGTTTGCCTTCCATGGAGGTAGTCAGAGGGAGCTCTATAGTGCCATCTCCGTTGTTTATACTGAAAAAGTTCACATTAAATTAAGTCACTGTTTACTACATGTCTTGTGGGTCTAGCCAAGTTGCATTCTATGATCGCTAACGCTAGTAGAAAACTACTTAAATGTATGGGAATTTGACATCTTTAACCTTAAATAAAGAACCAATATTTATTTAAGTCTTTAACAATATCTATAACGCTAAGTCACGTGACTTAGCGTTAGAGATGTCAAATTTCCATAAATTTTAATAGTTTTCTATTAGCGTTAGCGATCATAGAATGCAACTTGGCTAGACCCACTGATATCTTCTAACACTAGTTTTTGTTAAAAGTCTAGCTTTTAAGCCATAGAATAATCTCTGTATCGCAGGGGGTCTACAAACATACGATTGACGGACACAAAGTACGCACAGGCTCAGAACAACCATTGGTGGATCACACAAAGAATTATCCTGTGTGGGAATCAAACCCACAATAGTCAGTACAGTAGTTCGATATCTAAAACACTTCGTCACCGGGTAGTTAATTAGTCTTCAGTCAGTTAAACTTGTGCTTATGGTGAAGTATATTAGTATTACAAAAAAGGTGATTAGGGTGATCATAGTCCGGAGCGTGCTCATCGCGATCCTTGCTAGCCTGTAATCCACAGGCTGCAATTTGGCTTGAATGCGTACCGCAGTGCGGATTAGGGCGTGCCCCAGAGGCGACGCGTACCGACCCGCCCCCGTCGGTACGAACAACGGCAGATGCGGCGATGGGGGCCGCCACCCATCACGCCTTGCCCAGTTTGGCGAGTCGAGGGGAGCAGAGTGTCGATTAGGCACGTGGAGTGTAAGAGATGGTGTGGAAGGTAAGTTACACGAGCTGGTAACCGTCATGTCGGACACACAGCTTGATGTGTTCTGTGTAACAGAGACCAAGCGAAAGGGTAGCGACGCCTGTGATCTTCCTGGTGGCGGATTAGCTCTGTGGTCTGGTGTACCGCAGAGCGATCGGACCAGCATGGGAGTGGGGGTGTTGCTGTCCGCTCGCTTGGCCTCAGGTGTGAAAGACTACGGAATGTTTGATCCCAGACTTCTATGGGTCCGAATAAAACTAGGTGTCAGGGTCTTCATGGTCGCAGCTTATGCTACCGTAGGCTCTTCGGTGGCATCGGATCTAGAGAAGTTCTGGGATAATGTTAGGGAAGTTCTGGATTTGGCAGAAGCTAGTGAACGCGTGATCGTATGCGGAGACTTGAATGGATGGGTTGGGACCAAGCGTCC
Organism: Leucoma salicis; assembly: GCA_948253155.1. Classification (NCBI taxonomy): domain Eukaryota; kingdom Metazoa; phylum Arthropoda; class Insecta; order Lepidoptera; family Erebidae; genus Leucoma; species Leucoma salicis. Next base: position 22,114,023 of record OX411814.1, on the reverse strand, counting down.
AGGCTTGGAGGACGTGCATGGTTCATTTGGTGATAAGAGAGTGAATGATGCAGGTAGGCTCATTGCGGATGTATGTATGGAGAGACACCTTATTGTGTCAAACACATTGTATCAACATAAGGACATCCATATGTATACATGGAGAAGGAATGAACAGAGAAGTATGATAGATTAAATTCTGGTAGACAGTCACCTCCGAAGTAAAATTCTGGATACAAGAGCCCACAGGGGTCCCACTGTTGACACGGACAACTATCTCGTTATTGCGAGATTTGTGGTCTGTTCAGAAAGTGGAGACACTGGCGAGATCGTGTCCACTTCGGAGGGTTTGAAAGAATAAAGATTGAAAAGTTGCCAGAAGAGAGTGAGTGGGAGGTGAAGAAATCTCGGAGTGGTTGGTCAGCTTTCAGAATGAATAAAATACGATCTAAAGGTGGAGACATTCTTACGCAAACACAAGATGTGTTAAGCCGATGGAGTGAATATTTTGGAGATATGAATGCGGATGTTCAGGGTGATGCTGGTGCCACATGTGGTCTAACAGATCAGCATTGGGTACCGTCATCCTCTAATGTATGGATGAAGTTGAATGGGCGATTAGAAGTTTGAAAAATGGTAAGGCAGCAAGTATTGATATGGTGTCTGCTGAGGTGATCAAGCTTGAAGGCTCATGTGTCTGGGAATCCTTCCTGATGCTTCTCAATTTATGTTGGAGCTCAGGAATGGTTCCCAAGGACTGGAGAAGCGCAGTCATCGTGCCCTTGTTTAAAAACAAGGGTTCACGTTAATCTGTGGAGTGAGGCTGACTGACCGTATTCATAACGGAGACCGAGACTTACCTACCTAGACCAAATTGGTCATGTATTGAAGGAAGGTGGAGTCAGGAGTCTCCGAAACCGGCGAGCGTGTATGAAGAGAGTTATGAATGTTGAGGAAGCGAGAGATGTATGCAAGAATAGAGCCTCTTGGCACTCTGTTCTCTCTGCCTACCCTGCAAGGGAAATGGCGTGATGATAAGTAAGTAAGTAGGTAAGTAAGTACAAAAAAGGTCTCTTATTTTCGCTTTTTAATTTGAATCTACTGATTTTTTTTACATGTCACAACAATCCACAGGGACGTCCTCAAAAGCAGAGAGATTTAGGTCATAGTCCTCTCAAAATCAGAGGGATTAGGCAATAGGGGGATACTTGATGATGCTTGGTAGCGACAGGAATTGGGGCGTGGTCACTGCCTTCTGCGAGGAGGTCACCTCGTAGAAGGAACTGGCGGAGAGGGCCAGGGAGGAGGATTCTTCCGCTGACCTAAACCACTGCCAGCGACTGGGGCGGTGCAGGCGCAATTACTTGCGCCTGATGCTGCCCTAGCTGACGCTGCGGGTGGATAGACCTGGGAACGTTCGCCAACCGCAAGGCCTCCCGCGAAGGTGCGATGCTCCGTTTGCGGGTGCGTCTGTCAATAGATGGTACTCGAAAGGGTAAGCCGCCGGCGGACCACTGACGTAATGTAATATAGTTCCAGTGATCTGCCAAACCAGGCGGAGAGCTGGTACACGGCCGACTTATTTTGTGGCTGAGGGCCCCACACTACACTGTTCGTTGACAGGGTGTGCGGTTAGGTATACTTTTTCCGCCTTGACAAAAAAAAGGGATCATTTATAAACATGTACCTACAAATACAATTTTGAAAGGACAGAGGTTGCCTTGCAAGGGGCTGAACTTAGATAGCAGAATAATTTCATAGCACTGGTTTTGCAGTCATCAACATGTAGTCGAAGATGGGATGTGTAGCTAGTTAATATACTCAGTTTTAGGTGTGCCACATCAGACTGGAATTTTGGTAATTGATTTCTCAAGTAATTGAAGTAGGTGGATATATATAGACCTAGGAGTATTAGGATAAGATCGGTATTACCCGTATACTTCTAATCTATAATCTTGGATCTGAAGCTTATAAAAAATTTACACTTAAAAAAAACATAAACTCACACCCCGAAGTGGTATCCACAAGTAACCCACGGTTCACTAAGTATATTTTAAGTCCCACCAGTAATAATAGGGTGCGAGACTATTGCCGTCTACCGGGCACATTTCCAAACTCCGAGCTGTTACTGAGAATTTTCGAAAAAGATAGACGAAAAGGTTCAATAACACTGCCCGACCCGGGGATCGAGCCCAAGACCTCATGATCAGCAGTCGCTCACATTACCGTTGCACCAGCAAGGCAATTTAGTTATTTTAGTTTATTTTAACAATTTATAAGATCGATAATAACTGCAGCCCACACATTGCAAAATTTTAAAGTAAATTATACAGAGTTGGACGCTATACAATAAGTCGGATTCCATAGGATGGTTGTGTAGTTTTGTACCAATGTTAGTCTGTAATTTGCTTAGTACCTATCCTAATGCTAACGAAGCCATCAGCTGTATGTTATCTAAGTACTGAAAAATATAAATTAAACCATTCATCGCATTCAATGGGGCTTTAGCACAAGATGGTTGTAGTGCCATCTCTGAATATAATTTATATACTACAGTCTATAGATGGCGCTGAGTTTTACATAGAACTTACACTGGTTTGCGGTTCGCCGACAAGTCGTCTGAGATGTTTATAGGATAGATGGAGTCCATGCCGTCATTCTTCGTAGCTAACTGCTTCTCGTGATTCTGGAATGTTTACAAACGAATCAATACAGATGGCGTGTTAATAAAGTAAGTATATAGGTAAACGCTGTAAAGAGGTTTTCATGATTTTATTCAACTAAATAAAGGTTAAAATAAAATACATCTTGATTACATATTATTAAAAAGGCATTTAAATTTCCTAATTTAAATTCATGGCTGCCTGCATGCAGCAACAACACATTCAATATATCTACAAGTATTATTGTATTTTAACAAGTATTATAGGAAAAATCCGAATTATAAATTTGGAATACATACCAGTTCGTCGTTCGCTGCCATACGCCGTAAAATTTTGGCTAGGTACCAGAGACCAGGGTCAGATCCCAGAGACTTGCCTGATCTCTTTCCATGAGCTGAAAATACAAAGACGTTTATAGTTAGTATTAGAACGTTACCACTAGCATTTCTTTATTTCACTCATCTCTGGGAACTAATAATACGAAAAATATAGTAGGTAAGTTGTATACCAACGTATACAAACCATTTTACATAGATACATAATGTATATACATAGGCGTAGGATATTTTCGCTTCGCTCATATTATGTAAAATTATTTGAATGCCTATATATATTTTTGCAAGTGTTATATTATTTTTACCACGAAGTGCCTCCTTGGTTTGTTAAATTTTCACATATACACATATTTCCGAAACCAGAAAGGAACGTATGTACATTTTTCTCACAAAAAGCAATGGGTAGTTATTTTTTTTATTGTGAATTAATATACCGATTAAGAATTAATGTACCGTAGACTAGGGTTGCCAACCGCTAATTTCAAAAATAAGGATTTCAAGTTGTAAAACCCAGGACAATTCAGTATCAGGACGCAGTAAGTAGCAATAATCTATACAAATAAATAAAATTTAAGTGATTGTTAGTAATTTCTAAATAACAACTTTTTACTAAATGTATACGAGAGTAGGTATATACGCTAACTATAACAAATTACCAATTTTTAAAGATTTTATCTTATGTTTGTTCCGGCTAATCTCGGGAACGGCTGGACCGATTTGGACGAAACTGCCACTAGCAGATAGCTGTTGTTACAAGGAGTAACTTAGGTTACTTTTATTTTGGAAAAATAAATAGGGTACCGCATAAAAAAATAAAACCCATGAAATTGCGAATGAATACCACTCCGGAATGCCTGGACTTTTACTAACAGATAGCTGTTGTTATAAGGAGTAACTTAGCCTATTTTTATTTTCGAAAAACATTTAGAGTAACTTGCTATAAAAATAAAACCTATGAAATTGTGAATGAATACGGATTCAAATAGATATATAAGTACATCGAATATACGCTAGACCGCAAAGAAAAAGGGTCGATTAAAAAACCTTCAATATCATACACCACACCACATAAAATAATATATATATATATATATATATATATATATTCTTATCATGGTCGTTTTTTAATTTAGTACCAAAAAATTTATAACAATTGTTTCGCGTTTGTTTTTATTTTGCAATAAAAAAAGTTATAAATATGATGTATCTGCCTTATTATTACTCTGAAGTCATAATCTCGTTAACCCCGGAGGAACCCTCGGAGGAAACAATCTGAGTACGGATACAGTAAGGCGGCGTCTGGTTGAAGCAAATTTAAAGCCATTCAGACCTCCTTGCCCAAAACTAGAAACACTACAGAAACTGAAGGTTGAGTTATGGTAGAGAAGACGAGAATTAGACTCTGAACTTTTAGATTCTGTTTATACAAGCACGACGTTAGGAAAAGAGTGTACAGAAGACCGGGAGAGCGCTATAACCAATCCTGTATAGAAGAAAAAGTACCATACAGCGGAGGCTCTGTTCAGGTGTGGGCTAGGATTTTTTCACACACATAGAGTTGACAGGATGCAGCCCCGACTTAAACCCCATTGAACATGCATAAAAAACCTAGTAGAAAGTATGCAAAATCGCATAACAGCAGTATTGCGAGCTCATGGAGGCACACAAAGTACTAAAACGCGTGAAAATGGCACATCTGTAACCAATATTTACGAAAATACTAGAAAAACTACGCATTTTTATTTACTTTTACATTTATTAAAAAAAAAGCACATTATAATATTCTTTAATTTAGTCTTTATTTCATAAAGCTAGGTCAGGTGCTTTTGAAGATATTGAAGATTTTCTAACCGACCCTTCTTCTTTGCGGCGCAGTGTAAATTCACGGCTGATCTCCTGAACGGCTGCACCTGATTTGAACGGGATTCACGGGACGGGGATTGCTACTTTTTGGAAAAACAATTAGATTTCTGCACTAAAAAAGAAAATAAATAAATTTCACGCGGACGAAGTTGCTAGTTAAATAATATGTTCCAAAATCCTCTTACCACAGATCCGTGACCAATAGTGGGACAGAAAAAAGGTTGCATAAAAATTTATCTGAAAACACTAAATGAAATTTAAGTAAGTTTTTTAATAAAAATATCCGAAATTTTCGAAAAATATATAAAATTTAATATATTGTAAATACATTAAAAAAAAAAAAAAGAAATCGAAAATAACAGTCAGGAGCAGGATTTGAACCTGCATCTTCTGGATACCGTCCAGATGCTTTACCAATTCAGCAATCCTGACAATTGCTCCTGACTGCTAATTTCGATAACACATCATACTTAACGTCTTTGGGTGACGAATTGGTAAAGCATCTGGACGGTATCCAGAAGATGCAGGTTCAAATCCTGCTCCTGACTTCCCCTTTGTGTTTAATGTATAGTGCTAAGCATGTCAAATGCTAAAAATATATATATAAATATCTAAATGTTGAAAATAGTTACAAAAATACAAAAGAAACACCTTATGGTTAGGGAGCTGAGTGCCATTTTAATAGGGAATTCATATTAATTCATAGAATTTCATATTAATAGGGATGAAAGTCTACAATACAATCCGATTTGGTCCTGTAAATGAAAGTCGTATGACCCTGCGTTTTCAAGTTACAGCGCTTCAAAAATGTAAAAAAAAAGTGGATATCATTTGTTCGCGTCTGCCTCTTGGACTGATGGTCAAAATCATCCTTAAAACTATAAACATCGAAGAGGCAGATTTGCAGGGCTCTGTTTTATCACGGGACGTAGGTGCAAAAATGTAAAAAAAAAGCTATACTAAATCATTTGTTCGTCATTCTCGTTGCGTCCATTCGATTCATTAGGACTCCCAGAATAGGAAAAAAAAGTTGGCAGACGTCTAGGTCACTGATTTTTTTATGTACGATTTTTTAAAGATTTTTTCTGGAATTAAGGTAAAGCGGGTATTACGGTTTATTATTGTTATTACTAAGAGTTCATATAATAGTATGTATTATTTTCTCTCTTTTATGAAAGGAAATAAAATTTTAATCAATTAAAAATTTAAAAAGGTATATTTTAACGAAGACATAGCATCACGCCTGTATTCCCGAAGGGGTAAGCAGAGGTGTATTACAGAGGTGTTTACACACCCATGACTCGCAAGCTATATTTAAGTCCCACTTAATAGGGGTCGAGCCTATTGACGTCTATAGACTATGTAATGTAATTTTATTATTGCTTGAGTCACTTAGCTTCAATATCTTATATAAATGTCTTCAAATTATAAGTATTTAGTTGTGATGCGATGACAGACATCAGGCGGTAGGTGACGGCTGACAGATAGCAGTTAGTAAATTTAAAAGAGGACTGACGTCCTACGAGGGATTCGATTGGCAAGAACGTGAACACAGTCGGTCGTGGTCGCCATACAACTAACCTGCACTCTATGTGATTATTTTGAGAGTTACATCCTAAAATATTGTGAGCATCACTTGTTATTTTGTTACCAAAACTAAACTATCCATAAAGATTAGTGTATTGAACAATAACGTCGTGTGATTTCAAGACTGCCCTCATGTCTGACCATCATTCTGATGAACATGAAAATGAAGATAAGCCCCTGCCTTCGTTGAATATTTAGATATATATTGTACACCATAGTACATTATATATATAAGAGAGGATCACCACATAAATCCACGTGTACGAGAGAGCAAGACAGTACTATTCGGAGCGAACGAAGAGAAACGATCGACAGTTCTCACAAGGTTGACCGCGTAAAACAGCCGTCTGTAGGAGGATTCCACGTCAAATCAGGCGGTAAATCATTTATTTAAAAAAGGCTCCTCTTTATGTTTTTCCTCAATTTAATGTTTTTGTTAGCTCGGACACCCCTAATAAAAATAAAATAAACATTACTAAACATTTGAAATAATATTTGGAGCCAAAGTAAACCCACGATTCATTGGACATCAAAATCCGAGGGGTCAGGCCAATGACCGCGTGATTTGACGCGGAATGCCCCATAGGTAAACGCCAACAACCTGGGGAATTATACCGTTGTCACTCTCTTCTATCTGAGAAAGAAAGACAAAACTTTCGAAAAAAAAATTATATAAAAATGCTCTGCCCTTGGAAAATCAGAGGTCTGGACGTCTGCCTCTTGGATGTTTATCGTCTTGAGGATGATTCTGACCATCAGTCCAAAAGGCAAATACGAACAAATGATTTAACAGACTTTTTTTTTTCTACACTTTTAAAGCGCTGTCGATTGAAAACGCAGCGCTATCAAGGTGGCAGACTATTTTTCTGTGGTTCTTTATATCGTCATTAATCGCATAATTCAGGTCTGCCAAGCGAACAATTCATATACAATTTTTTAAATCATAAAAATTTGTTTAAAAATTTGTTACTTAAAAAGTCAGCGGGCTGGACGTCTGCCGCTTCGATGTGCCTCGTTTTGAAGGTTTTTCTGACCATCAGTTCAAGAGGCAGCGACGAACAAATGATTTAGCATACCGTTTTTTTTTACATTTTTAAAGTGCTGTCAATTTATAACGCAGATCTGTTATGGTGGCAGACGCGGTCCATAATGCTTTTTATGGTACAATCATCGATATTAATCATGTCTGCCACACATAGATCATATAGAAATTTTGGCATTCAGCTCCCTAACCATTAGTTTTTAACAAATTCTTTAAAATTAGGTACACTAATTTTAATGTATTTTTCAACCTTATCAGAACATTTTAAAAACTCAGGATGCTGCTTAAAAACTTTTCAGGACGCCCCAGGACACTCAAAATACTAGGACATGTCCTGGGAAAACAGGACGGTTGGCAACCCTACCGTAGACTGATGCATTTATATTAATTGACAAAATCCTAAAGTTCACGGCTCACGCAGACGATGTTGTGGACATAATCTAGTATATAGATAATATGGAAAAAAAATTGTTACTGGCCTATATCTGGTTTGAAGCTTTATCTACGTATGAAATAATAATCGTAATTAAGTACTATTATTAACTATTTTACTAATAAGTAAGTACTCATTTTATATTTTTAGCCACCTCTGAACTAAAAACATAATCTATATCTATACCTACACAAAAATAGTCATCCACAGGAATCCTTGAATTTTCCTTGGTAATCGCAATCGAGTGTGTTCGAAAATGTGACAGATCAGGATATATGCTATATCGGATATATCCTCCGATTATATCCTTATCTGTATTTTAGCGCTTGAGATGCTCAGCTACTTTAAAGACCAAATTAAATGTAAAAATGTGGAAAACGAGATTTTTGTCCACATTTTCACAAATAATTTGTTCTTTAAAGCATATCCTTTTATACACTCTGTATACAAGGATATCAATATATAATATATATATTTTATATCGTGATGTTTGGTTGAAACGTGACCACCTTAAGGGGTAACAAATAATTTTAACTCACTTTCACATTTATAATATTAATAAGGCTGCTTACTTATCATCATGGCATCTCCCTTGCAGGATAGCCAGAGAGAATAGAGTACCAAAAGGTCCTGTTCTTGCTTTCATCTCTCGCTTCCTCAACATTCATAATTGTTATTGTTATTTTTATAGCATTTGATATGCTTAGACATATAAATAAATCAATCCTGCTCGTGACTGTTATTTTCGATTTCACATTTTCACACTTTGTGCTAATTCATAATTCTCTCCATACACGCTCGTCGATTTCCGAGACTCCTGACCCCACCTGCCTTCAATACATGACCGATTTGGTCTAGGTAGGTGAGTCTCAGTCTCCCTCTGTACCCACATCCTTCCACTTTCGCATTGTATACCTTCTTAACCAGTCGATCGTCCGGCATTCTTTCCACACATGTCCAAACCACCGGAGAGAATTATTACCTTCGCTAAAAAAGAATTGTAGAAACTTATGCAGTAAGTACCCAAAACTATAAATAGGTGTAGTTTTAAGGCACTGTGTAGTTTTAGTACAGTTTGCTTTTATAACTTATATCACAATGTATTCTTGTTCAAGCGGATATAACCGGTTACCTTCAATATCGGTAATGCCGAGAAAATTTTCATCCGCATTTGCTAAAATCACCTTTCTCTTTCATCCCGTTTAAGTAAGACAGTGATAGAATGCGGGACCTTTTAATTGGTTACCCACGATGCATCATCAATTTCAATAAAAAGTTACATGAATATTTAATGGGGGTTTAATGTGTTTAAAATATGGGTTAACTCGATTAATCCAACATTTATAGTAAATCACAAATAATGCTCTATTATTTGTGCCACTATGGTAGAGCATCGCTTTCCCAGCATTAACGGGCCAGCTCGACCAAGAAAGTACTACTTATAGATTAGTAACGTGAAGCCGTTAGTAGTAACTTTAGTATTTCTACTGTTGTTTTGTATGGCGAGTGAGAGCACTGGTGGTTCATAAACCTTCCCCTCCCTAAAATTCTTACTTTGACCTCCTTGTTTTCTCTCTACTAATAGAAGGCTAACCTTCCTTTCCATCTCCTATCCCTTTCACTCGTAATATGCTACAGGAACAGCTTACTATCACGTGGGCTGTATGCTTGTTTCATAGTATAAGACTTATTTTTTTATACTTATTAATCCATCCATCCATCCATAAGCCTTTCATCGTCCACTGCTGGACATAGGCCTCCCCAAAATGGGGGGTTTTACCATAATCGCCACGCTTGGCAGGTGGGTTGGCGATCGCAGTGGATGTTTTTAGTACACAGGGGAACGCTGCTACCCGGTCCACCGGTAATCCCTTAGTCGGCTTTTACGACTCCCATAGGAAGAGACGGGGTGGAGCTATTGTTGGTGCCAGCCCCACATGGCAGATACTTATTAATAAAATGCTTTAAATAGATAATTTTACTACATAATGAGTATTACTATTCACTGTAAAAGTGGAGGCGAAAATACAGGGGATGAGGCCTTCCTCATTCAACCCCTGTTTTGCACCACTGCAGCAGGAGTACGAGTAGGACTTTACCACCGAAGGAATGTAACATGGTTCCAGTGGCCCGCCAATAAAAGTGGAGAGACGGCAAAAAAATTACCTAACCGCACACCCCGTCGTTCGGGGTAACAAATAGGGTAGTGTGGGGCCCTCACCCACTAAATAAACCCGCAGTGTGCCGTCTCTCCACCTGTGTTGGCGGGCCACTGGAGCTCTGTTGCCCCGATCTGGGATTCAAACCAGTAAAACTGATACCGCAGAAGCAGTGGTATTTTTCAACGTATTTTTGTTAGTGCCTCTTAATAAGGAAGGGCTAGGCGCTCATTAGGCTCTACTACCAGAAATGGAGGCCCAGACCGGCCAGCGAGGAGCTTATGCGCAAAACGTATAATATCTCGCCTCTGGTTATAGAGAGCCTGATGGAACATTGCGGGATTTTAGCAGGTAAACTAGTATCTCTGGGAGTCTATCATAACCTATTTGCTTACGCAGAAGCATTGGTATTGTTTGTGTTATATTTATCAAAGGGGAGTATGATAGAATAGTATGATGATATTGGCATGTTGAATAAAATAATTTTGCCATGGTAAAGTTCATATTGATATCTATATATTGCAACAAAATTAGGTATTTTATATTCATCTCGGCTCCTCTATATGGGTATCCTTTTACCGGAGCCGGGAGCCATAATTACCCCCGCAGTGATTAGTCGCTAGGCCGCGGATTAAAATGTCGCCAGGTGACTTGTATTAGTTTTAACATTTGACACCATGATGACGTTATTACAAAATGTTCTTAGAAATACGAGGATTTAAATTTATAGATGTTATAAGGTTCATAATTAATAATATATTTCTATTTTCAAAATATATTGATTATAGGCGACACAAGAGTATCTGGACTATCAATGTCAAGTGCTAAAATACAGATCAAAAATATGAAAATATTTTTGATCTGTATTTTAGCACTTGACATGCTTAACTTAAAGAACAAATTATTTGTGAGATGTGGAAAAAGAGAACTTTAGTGCGAGCGGCAATTTGTCATCGACAAATGTGATGTGGCTTAGATTGGAAAGGACGCAGGTTCGATTTCCGCTCGCACTAAAGTTCTCTTTTTCCACATTTCACAAGTAATTTGTTCTTTAAAGTGTCTGAAAATAGTTTAAAAAGAAAGAAAATATTTTCTTTCCTTTTTTAAAAAGACGTGTATTACTTTATATTTATGTAATTTTTAATGCAGTGCAAATATTTCAATATTGGCAACTTTATCTTTGAAATCTTTGCTCAAATGGAAACTGCAAAGTTTATCCAAACTGTAATAACTTCATAGGACTTTAAAAAGCCTGCTATTAAAACACGAGGAAAAACTTTGAAATAAGCCGGCTACGCTAGCGTATGATCACTAATTAACTGTGGTCAAAGTAACCAGTATTAATTTTGGTTTATTTTCTATACTTTATTTATTATTTAACTTGAATCATGAACTTCAAAATCCGGCAATAAGAGTAGTATTGAAATTTACTGAGCTGAGAAGAAGTGTGTGTGTGTGTGTGTGTGTACAATTAGGTACATTTTTTCCCGCCTTCCCAATAAAAAGGCCTCACCCTTTTAGGCAAGTAGAGGATAAAACTATATTACTATAGAATATGGTAAAATTAAAATTTATTATACTTCATCCATCCATCCATCAGCCTTTCAACGTCCACTGCTGAACATAGGCCTCCCCAAGAGAACGCCACAACGAACGGTCCTGTGCCGACCGCATCCAACGGCTCCCCGCAGCTTTGACCAGAGCGTCGGTCCATGTGGTAATATTATACTCGTACTTACTACTTATATATTATTTTTTACTAAAAACCTAACAACAACCCACTAAAAAAAATGTTTTTTGATTTACTGGTTTATAAGTACCTACCATCGATATGTCGAAGAGGTACGATACGTCACGGGAGAAAATGGGCCAACAGCATTTCGAAGTAAAACTATGAAAAAGGGATTGGTTTATTTTGCTTATAAGTACAAGGTTTTATCCAATGTTATGGTTGGCATGTACGAGTATGGCAATATGTAGTGATATCGCTTTATGCAATACAAAATATAGTTTTTATAATATTTTTGCTCTAGGGAAAAAACAAAAAAAAATCTTGTTTGAGCCACCAAGTACATCATCTAGCGTCACCACTTTATTCTACGGAAGTTAAGTAAATAAAAGCGGTCTACCGCTCGAGACTTCGAGAGAAAAGTTCAAAAAATAATCCAATGCTAAAAGGTATGGCTGTTCTGTAGTGTAATTATCCCAATATATGTGAGACATATACTTAACACAGCGACGTATATTTACTGATTACGTACACAGACTTACTTAGTGGTTTAGATACCAAACTCCAGTATCGCAAGCTATGAGTTCAATTTCTAAGATGTATTGAAATATACCACCAGTAGGCCAGGCACCGCAGGAACTGTCGCGGCTTCTTGCATGCAGATGCAGGACTCAGGGAGGTGAAGTTGTATTAACCCAACAATGCGTGCCGACGGCTTTACGCGGGGGTGGTCCGGTCGATGGCGCTGTATGGCGCACCTGTGTGGGCGGAGTCCCTGGACGTGCTGAACAGGGCTCTTCTGTGGAGACCACAAAGAGTCGTCGCGTCCAGGCTCATACGCGGATACCGCACAGTGTCAACCGAGGCACCTTGCGCGTTGGCCGGAACTTCCCCGTGGGACTTGGAGGCGGAGGTGCTCACCAAGGTGTATTGGCGGGCGTCACAAGAGCGGGCTAGGGGTGGTCGTCTCCTGCCCAGCGAGGTGGCCAGGTGGCAGGGCGACGCCCGCCGAGCCGCTATGGCCAGCTGGAGGGTGCGGCTGGAGACGCCCCGGGCCGGTCTCTAGACCGTAGAGGTGCTCCAGCCTGTGCTGGAGGAGTGGGCAGGGCGACAGCACGGAGTCCTTACCTTTCGACTGGGGATGGTGCTGTCGAGGCACGGATGCTTCGGCAGATATCTGCATATAGTCGCAAGGAGGGAAGCGCCTTGGGGCTGTCACCATTGCGGCTGCAATGAGGACACGGCGCGGCACACGTTCGAGTCGTGCCTGGCTTGGGCCAAGCAGAGCCGTGAACTCGTCGCGGCAATAGGGGGAGACTTCCCGCTGCCGAGCGTCGTTAGAGCGATGCTCGGCAGTGACAGGAATTAGGCCACGGTCACTGCCTTCTGCGAGGAGGTTATCACGCGGAAGGAAGCAGCGGAGAGGGCCAGGGAGGAGGATTCTTCCGCTGACCCAAACCGCCGCCAGCGACTGGGGTGGCGCAGTCGTGAGTACTTTCGTCTCATGCCGCTCTAGCTGAGGCTGCGGGTGGATGGACCAGGGATCGTCCGCTACCCGCAAGGCCTGCCGCGAAAGTGCGACGCTCCGTGTGCGGATGCGTCGCTTAGTAGAGGGTATCCGAAAGTGTAAGCCGCCGGCGGGCCACTGAAGTAATCCAACACAGTACCAGTGGTCCACAGGCGGAGAGACGGCACACGGCAGGTTTCTTTAGTGGGTGAGAGTCCCACACTACCCTGTTCGTTGCCCCGAACGACGGGGTGAGCAGTTAAGTACATTTTTTCCCGCCTAAACAAAAAAAGGAAGCTGGAGTTATACAAAGCGTACAGGGCAGGGAAATGGACATTTAGAGCAGCAATTTAGCGGGCCAAACTTCAGTCTCGCCAGGAGTTCGGCGAAGTTCTAGAACGTGATCCGTGGCCCATACCGTTTGGTAAAAGGCAAATTGCGTCCATGGGCACCTCCTTTACGTGGAGCAGAGCTGCTCGACGGGGTAATAGGCGCTTTGTTTCCCGATAGGGTTGAACATGCACCTCCGTTTGTTACTCTGCCTTCCGAAAGGTGATCAGCGTGATAAGTGACGAGGACTCGGGTGGCTAATTCGCGTGAGCGCTGTACTTTCGTGCCTGCTGGCCCAGGTATACTAATACCAGAAGTCCTAACCACTAGGAGTCATAACCTCTCTGCGCGCCCGGTGGAGCGATATCCATAAAAAATTATATAAATAAAATATATAAAGAAGTAAATAAAAATGATTATTATTTTCAAAAAGAAAAAGGCGGGTGAGCGATTAAACACAAGCACAAGATAATTGTATACCCAAAAGCTAGATAAGGCGCAATAATATCATACCTGTGCCAATAAGAACAATATGATGGGAACGTTGCGGCAATATTGTCACATAGTAAGCCAGAGGATTAAAGGAGAACCAATATTCATGATAGTAGTTTGCCGCCATTGTTACAAAAAACTGACCGCTTATTTCTTGTTTAGTTTTTTTCAATATTACATGTTGTGCTTTCAATCTGGTTCAATTGTCAATCAATTATTAATTAGTAACAGTAGTAGTTTATCCGTGTGGTGACGGACTAAGAATACAAGTGTCACCATCCCATTCTTTTCCATGGGTGTCGTATGAGGCGACTAAGGGATGTAAGCAATTATCATCCATTGCATAACTGGTGGTAGGGCTGGGTACCAAGTGGAAGTACTCACTTGGTATCGGGCCCGAGCGGGTTGGTACCACTATCTCTCGTGTGACCGGCCATGAAGCAAATCGTTGCGTTTTGGCTGTAGCAGGATATAGCCGTTTAATTTTTTATTTCATATTTGTGAAATGAAATGGTGAGCAGCGGCTTGACAATAATACCGAGAGGTATAGTTGAGTCCATGAGCGACGGTTACCATTTACCATCAGATGGGCCGTGGCTCGTCGGCCACCAAATGCAATAAAAAAAAAAACATGGTAGCTGGATTTGTCCTCATAGACAACTGATACTACTATACACTTGTAAATATCTCTATTTATCCCCACTAATAATCGTGAAAGTGAGTTTCTTTGTTTGTTAAGTTTTCACGTCGTACCTAAGTATCTACTTAACCGATCATCGTAAAATTTTAAAAGATCTACGTTTCCTATGGGATAGCTACTTCTGTATACAGATACATAATGTGCCGTAGCGTGACGTATTATATTAATCCAGTTCCGGTAACCACGCGGACAGTCGCAGAATACAGTAAAAATATTTATAAAATGAATGCCTTGAGATGGCAGAACAAAATAAAATAATAAAACATCTACTATCGTCGGTAACAAAAGTCAAAAGTATTAAAAAAAAACATAAAATTACGCTAGTTTCACATTAATATATAATTTGTCTTAAAATATATTATGTCACTACACTTTTAGAATTGCTTTTTTTAAAACCATATTTCTTGTAAATGTTTTTTTTTTTCTTAAGTGATATGTATAACAATAAGTACTTACCACCCCAACAGGAATGTCCATAGCTTAAACAGGATCCTGAAACAAATAATACATCTAGTAACAATGGATAGTACATATTACTATAATAAAAAATGAGCCCTTATATCATTAGAAAATATACTTTTTTTCATTACATGCACACATGCGCATTTCATTCACTTTACAAAATATATTATTACCCTTTTTCTGGGTTTGGGGAATTCATTATGGAGACAATTACTAATTACTAATTATTATTTACTGGTGGTAAGGCTGGGTACCAAGTGGGAGTACTCACTTGGTATCGGGCCCGAGCGGGTTGGTACCAGCAGGAGATAGCCGTTTATTCCTTCATTTCATATCCGTGAAATGAAATGGTGAGCAACGGCTTGACAATACTCTCGGTATAGTTGAGTCCATGAGCAACGGTTACCATTTACCATCAGATGGGCCGTGGCTCGTCTGCACTATAAGCAATTAAAAAAAAGACAGACTAAGATTACAAGTGTCCCCACACTTGTAATCTTAGTCTGTCTTTTTTTTAAATATTACAAGTGTGGCGACACTTGTAATCAGAATGGGGCTTCTTTCCC
Source organism: Leucoma salicis (assembly GCA_948253155.1). Lineage (NCBI taxonomy): Eukaryota > Metazoa > Arthropoda > Insecta > Lepidoptera > Erebidae > Leucoma > Leucoma salicis. The sequence goes on along the minus strand of OX411814.1, from coordinate 22,098,176 downwards.
ACGGGCGTTGTATGAGGCGACTAAGGAATAAGCAATTATTACCCATTACATTGCTGGTGATAATGTTGTGTATCAAGTAAGAGTACTTTCTCGTAATAGCGGTTAAATGGTTTAGTAAAATCAACGTCTTCTAAGTGAATTACTGTGAAATACTTCTGGTTTTAGCAGAAGATACCCCTCCATTTATTCACTTTCCATCGATAAAATGAAATTCTGAACTTGATGTGTTCTTAGAACTACTGAGTCCGTGAACGGTGGCTACCACTTACCATCAAGCTGGCTGTGGCTCGTCTGCCATTATAAGCAACAATTAGTGCTTGTACTTGAACTAAGGATTGGGTTAAATTAGCTATTTAAGTGGATCTATCTAGTTTAAGTTTGCAAATATTTGATATAAGAATACATTGGATAGTACACATTGCACTACTTCCTTAACGTAACGAGCGTGAAATTGTAGGGTTGCCACATCCTACCGATTTTTATGAAGTCTTCATATAAAATTGCACACTTTCTTTTTATTACATGTGTTGTACAACAACATGTGTTTCGATATGTTTTGCTTATATGCAATTTTCAAATAAAGAAATCTCTTAGACTTTTGAAGTATTATAACTCTGTAGTACATTACTTTGATTGATTGTTCCTTAAGACTTAATCAGCGTTAGTTACGAGTTTAAAAAAACGTATTCAGTTTCTCTAGTGATAAGAAAATAATTAAGTTGTCTAGTCTTGCCAAACCTTTCTTAAAAATATCTAAATAACAATACCTATAAATTATATCAAAATCCATTATGTACTTTAGAAGACAGAAGCATAGTAAAAAAGATTCCAAGTGAAATATATGATAAATAGAGACATTTTAAGTTTGAAAAAGCAGCTGTTCTGTGTGAAACGACAGTAGTACCTACCTTAACGCTTCGCTTATGAGGCGTACAATATATAAAATATTAGCTCTCATGCGTCTACTGATCATTGCATATCATACGTACTTTTTCCGCTGAAATAAACTAGATTGTTCTATGCATAAAAGTGTTGGACTATGGCCTAAAAAAAAATTATTCGGATGTTAATATCATGGTTTAATCTATTGAAGTATTGATTCTGAAACATAAAAAGCTGGCATATTTCTAGTTAAGTGAAAACCCTAGCTGCACTTTGATGTGCGTCGTCTTCACAAACCTCTTGCGATGCATTAGCGGCGAGTGTCCCACTAATGGGATCATATACTCAGTCTTCTGACAAACAGATACCGGACCTTATTATATATAGACTAGCAAATATAAAGACTGGCAAACGTTGTTTTGTCATATGAATTATTTCTAGAGTATGAAAATATTATTATATCTTTTTAATCTTTACTTTTAAAATGTATTTGAAAAATTGCGCTCGACGAAACTTGCTATTATGCTGCTCCCAAGCGAAGGAATTTGGCAAAACGGAACCTCATTAAACAGCAATCGATCGGGGTTAAAGAATACAAAATGTTATTAGACAGTAGGGGTTGGCGGTAGGAGGGTAAACATACTAAATACTAACTATACTAAATACAGGACTAAATGTATTTTTTAATGACACACCATAAAAAAATAACCAAAAAAAAAATTTGTCCAAAAAATTAAAAAAAAAAAATTAATGTGAACTACCCTTAACACTTAGGGATATAAAAATTAGCTATAAACCTATTTTCATACCTACTGAATATAAATATAAAATTTCATTAAAATCGGTCAAGCCGTTTCGGAGGAGTATGAACACTAAAACTGTGACACAAGAACTTATATATTAGATTAGATTATGTGTACAAATACAACCACCGGTAGCTACGAAATGAATAATGCGGTTGTATAAGTGCACAACTTCTTATACACCAGCACAACAGAATATTTATTTATTTATAGGTGCCGTCATTTTCAGGAATTTAATGATTTTTAGGGAACTCTTTAAACTTCTTGAAATTTTAAATTTCCATGAGATATTGATGTAACACAACGACACTAATATACCTTATAAAAAGATCTAACAGAAATGCCGAACGAGCGACTTATTAAAACAATATATACAATGCGAAATTGGAAGGATGTAGGTATAGGGAGAGACCGAGCCTCGCCTACCTAGACCAATCGGTCATGTATTGAAGGAAAGTGGAATCTGGGGCCGTGTGGGGCCGGCTTTAGAAGTGTCCCACCCCTTCTCTACCCATGGGAGTCGTAAGAGCCGACAGAGAGAACACCAGGGGAGTGGGCAGCAGCTCTCCCTCGAGTATTATCAACATCCACTGCGATCGCCAACCCGCCTGCCAAGCGTGGCGATTACGGCACTATCCCCCATATGAGCGAAACAGCAGAGGACCGCTCGTTGTGGCGTTCTCTTGGGAAGCCTATGTCCAGAAGTGGACGTCGAAAGGCTGATGGATGGATGGATGGAGTCTGGGGTCGCCGGAACCGGCGAGCGTGCATAAAGAGAATTATGAATGTTGACGAAGCGAGAGATGTATGCACGAATAGAGCCTCTTAGCAATCTGTTTTCCATGCCTACTCCACAAGGGAAATGGCGTGATGATAAGTAATAGTAGTAATCATTGAACACGACTTCAAGATGACATATTGAAAATATCTCAAACTAGCCTTATTTCAAACTTTCCGGCGGTTTTCGATATCTCCGGTTTTAGCTGATCATCACGGAGCGATGGCCTATCTGATATTCATGATCCGACTAGTAGGACAACTGAACAAGACCGATGATAGAACAAGATCGCAATCAGATGTTTGTTCAATATTCTGACAACCTCTACGAGTTTGAGTGTTATTTGATAGCTGTGGTCTGCAATTATACATGCCTTCCGAAGTACGAAGGAGTACACAAATATGTGTCACATTTGTTTACCGATCTGGTAACAGACGGGCATTGCTACTCTCAAATATTGCTCGTTGAAGTGGCAAGTGTTCAGCTAGTCTACAATTGCCTTCTCATTCTAAGTCGACCAGCATGTGAAATATTAAAACTTACTTTTCAACAAACTGCCTCCGAGGTGCAGCGGTAGTGTGAGCGACTGCTGATCATGAGGTCTCGGGTCCAATCCCCGGGTCGGGCAGTGTTATTGAGCTTTTTCGTAAAAAGAAAAATTCTCAGTAGTAGCTCGGAGTTTGGAAATGTGCCCGGTAGACGGCAATAGGCTCGCCCCCTATTACGTGGGACTTAAACAGCTTACGAACCGTGGGTATGTAATACACCTCCTTTTTCTTTTCAACAAATTATTTGTGAAAGTGGAAAGAGAGAGCTTTACAGCGAGCGAGATTCAAACCTGCGTCCCTTCCAATCCAGGGAAGTGCTCTAGACTGCTAAGCCATCGCAGTCACCGACGGTGACTCCCAATATCCACTTAACAATTTTAGATGTCTAAACGACTCACGCCACCGTCAGGTCAAGAGCACGGGCAGGTATTCTTTAAAGTTTCCCGCGAAGGTGCGACGCTCCGTGTGCGGATGCATCACTCAGTAGAGGGTACCCGAAAGGGTAAGCCGCTGGCAGACCACTGACGCAATGTGACATAGTTCCAGTGGCCCGCCAATAAAGGCGGAGAGACGGCACACGGCGGGTTTATTTAGTGGTTGAGGGCCCCACACTACCCTGTTCGTTGCCCCGAACGAGGGAATGTGCGGTTCAATACATTTTTACCCGTCTAAACAAAAAAAAAAATTAAAAAAAATGTTCTTTAAAGTAGCTGAGTATGTCAAGTGACAAAATACTTTTCAACAGTTCCCACGCTCGTCTGTTTAAAGCTTTACATGCCGATTATTTTGTACCAAAGAGTTTATAAACGTTGGCGCATAAATGGAAAAGGCTACAATCGGATTGTTTCACATAACAGTACATAAATCCTTCCTGTAGCTGACTAAAGATTTCCCAACAGACCCATAATAAGAATTTTCCTTTATATGTGCCTCTTATATTTGAATGTTCAATGAAATTATTAAATGTTATCAGTGAAGACAGATACAATACTAGAATATGCACTGTAAAATGAAGCGTTCTTGTAAACAGTTTAATTTAGTATGAGATCTATAAGGTGGCTTTAAAGACGTATGTTCCACATGGGAATAGCAGACTTTCATTTTTAAATCCTAATAGATTTTGCCAGCAACCAAAAGCTAGTTTTGGAACAATGACATGTATTCCTGCCATTGTGTTTCGCATGGTGAGTGAGAGTGCCGGAGGCCCAAACCTCCTCTCTATCCCTCCTTATTATCCTTCCTATCCTCTCTTTATTATCTATAATCTCCTATACCATTCCTTGGAGATGTTGACACGCAAATTATGTCTCTGGTATTGCTAGAGTAAGATTATTATATTGACTTAAATCAGGTGGTTCAGTAAAAAAATCAGTAGTTCAGTAGTTTTTTCTTGATTGAAAAATACAATATCCCACCACGACTCTACTTTTAACATTTGTGAAATCAAGAAATGCATATTCTGAGGTCCACGAAACAATGTCGCTAGCAGCAGCCAGTTTAAAATGTACTTAACCGCACACCCCACCGTTCGGGGCATCGAACAGAGTAGTGAGGGCCCTCATCCACTAAAGAAACCCGCCGTGTGGCGTCTCTCCGCCTATGTTGGCGGGCCACTGGTACTATGTTGCATTACCTACTTCAGTGGTCCGCCAGCGGCTTAACCTTTCGGGTGTAGTTTTTAAATACCTGTATTTTAAGCACTTGACATACTCGAACATTTACTAGAGCAAATAGTGTGTAAATGTGAAATAGACGTTGATATAAGTATATTTCATATTTATACATAATCAATTCTAAAAAAATTTGCTGTAAAGATATTTGCGAGTGTGATTTTTCTTTATTTAAGAAGATTGATCAAACGATGTCGGCATTTATCAGGGAAGCAAGTCAGTATCCACCATGCTGACCATCTCAGGAAAGTTGCTTTCCTTTACCAAGTAGTCAATAACTTCTACAATCAAATATACGCAGAATTTCAAAAAGTTGCAGGTGCCTTGAAACACTAGAACCAAGATTGAATGTAGAACTTCATTAATTTTAAAAATTTTCTTATATCGGAATTATTCCATAGAGGTTTTATTCTAATTTATATTTTTTATCTGTTTTAAGAACTGTCCACTTGTAAATAATCGTAACAAATGTATAGCAGGTTTGTTTCCTGTACATACATGGTCTTAGCGTTGTGATCTTCAGATTTGACTGAATTGTATAAAATTGATTTCAAGTACTGTACTTCTAAAAATTAAGTTTTCCATACATAGGTAGTTTATAGTTTAAATATTCAAACAAAATGTTTTTTTTTTGTCAAAGCTGAATAAGATCTTGGGCTGTTTGCTGAATGGTAATGTACCACACAGGTACTGATCATTTTGGACAGTTTCTAGGTTAGTACATTTTACCATAACAGTCGAATTAAATGTTTCCATTATGTCTTGCAGCAAGGATACGTTTAATATTTTGTCATAATATAGGTATAATCATGATACTAGTAATTGATTCTGAGAAATTGAGAAATGTTATAAAATATTGAAACAACTATTTATTTCTGTGAAAAAAAACCTTGACATGTACCTACTTCAAAAATGTAATTCGATAAACGCGAAATGCTTAAATATTCTGAGAAAAAAATAATCCATGGAAAGCATTGAATTAGTATGCAATCACCATGCATCATAATAGCGACCCATGACGAAACATGGCGTGCATTCTATAAAACCGCGACCTGTATACACTAACAGTCTATACATGAACATTTAATGATAGCATAAAATTACACAGAGTAAAGGATTAAAAAAGAGGTAACAACCTATTTTCCAAATTAACTGATTTTAAATCAAGTCATGCATTCACAACATCTAACTGAAACAACACATCCATTACTAAATTACAAACATTTTATAGCATCATGCCCTTTTTCCCGAAGAGGTAAGCAAAGTTTACACACATACATTCTCACTAGAACAGTTCAAATAATATTTAGATATTTTTATATATATTTTTAACATTTGACATGCTTAGCACTATACATTTCACTTTGTGTTTAATGTATAGTTCAAATAATATTATTTTTACATAGAAAACGAATCCAGGACCTTGCTGCTAGAAGAAGCATGCTTATTCCCCCAAGCCAACGAGGCAGATTAGTCAGTTCAAAATTAAATAAACATTGTTTAAATTGAAATATTTGTAACCATTTGGCTTTCTTAATTGTTTAAGATTTTGAACAAGAACATTGTCTATTGTTCCTTGGCTCAAGAACAAGCATTGAACAGTAATAGGATCCTTCATTCTAATAACCAAATTAGTTACCGAACATTTTCAACAATAAGGACTCCTACTTGAAAAGCCCAAATATATTTAAATAAATATTATCAATCATTTCTAGCCCACAATATCGTTAATTTACAGAACATAACGAATATATACTAAGTAATTTTTCACTGTCATTCATCATGCAATACAAAAAATAACGTGTCCAAGTGCGCCACAGAATTTATTTTTCACCAGATCATGTCAGCCAAAAAACTTGATGACGGGCAGTATGTACAATTACAGCGCATGCTTTCTGACATACCTCCTCGTTGGCTTCGCCATCCGTTGACTTTCTCTATGAGATTGGATGGTTTGCTACCCCTACTGTTAATTCTCTGCTCTGTGGATAAAAGAGGCGTCATTAGTTTCGATGATGTGCCACAAACATTGTCATGTGAAACATCCCTGCTTATGTTGTTAGGGACTAGACGTTCATAAGCCGTCACCATGGCCTAGCGTGATGCCTCTTCAACTAATTCCGATCTAGCGCTCCTCCCATACTCAGAGAAGTTAAATACTAGCTTCTCCTGTCCACATATGAGACCCTATATTGATATTTATGATTATAATCCCCTAAAAATGCATGACTTTCGTAAGACAAGTATTTTTGGCATATGGACAGTGACTAAATGGTTTTAAACGTTTAGTATAGATGTGAAATGAATTGTGGCTTGCTCTAAAGAGTTCTAAACGACTTAATGAGACCGCTCAGATGAATTAGCGGGCAGAAGTTAATGTAGGATTTCAATTTACCCTAGAACAAATACAAATAATATTACAATCTTTATGTCACCATAATGAAGTTTCAATATCTTCTAATTCTATTACAAGCCGTTTGTATACAATTTTCAATTTCAATAGAGACTCGCCATAAAAGCAATAACACCGTATGCTATTCTCATCTGCCGTCACAGGGGACTGGTCATTTCCAAACGCAGCGGGACAAAGTAACTTGAAAGCTACTGCTGAAACTAAGCCGACTGTTGATTAAAATTGTTGTTCAAAGTAGTCTGTCTTTTTTAATTTAAAAATAATAATAAAAAATATCTCCAGACCGATTTCCACGAACACTGGCCTTGCAATGTAGTAGATATACAGTGCATGACTGTGCATGGAAACGCAAACTGTTCCCTCACTCTCTTGGTCCAACAGGACGGCATTCCAACACGGTCAGATGGAGATCTGGTGCAGGATCAACGGCTTTACCTGCTTAACGAGGCACGGAGATTAAACTCGCCAACTCCCCCAAACTTATATTGTCAATTTTTTTGGACAGAAAATCTCGATAACTTTTTGATTGATCTGGATTCCAACTCGAGACGTAATGATCCGCGATAACATTATATTATCGCTAAACAACCGAAGTAACAGTCAATATACAAGTGTAACAAGTAATCATACGACTTTTTTAACGTCATTCCATCAACGATCAGACAGCTGCTAGATTAGTTCACTTTCAAATAGAATATGCATAATTGGCCGTTTGAGAAACAGTTCAGTCTATACTCTAGACTATTAAAAGCGTTACAAATTTCAATACCTATGCGCACGGTAATTATATTGGCATAATCGATACACCTATTCACGTTAAACAGTCATACATAATACTTTCTGATATTTACGCGAATGTTACACATTTTGAAATAAAACTACGTTTACGGAATCTATCGCGTTTACTTGATTTTACTACTATCCCGACGTTTCGAATACTTTACAGCATTCATGATCACGGGTGGACTTAGATGATAGACGTCCAAGGCTGATATGTTATTTCAACGGTTTCATCTACCCACAGTATATGATTTTACAAAATTTTTGGTTTATTTATTTTAACCCACCTAATATTTGTTTAGAAACACAGTGAAAATATCTACTTCAAAATTTTTTATGCTTACAATGTATGAGACTTTAAGTTAGTATATTAAAATAAGTATAATAGTCCTCTTTAAATTGTAAAATTTTTGTTTTTATTTAGTGCTCCAAAAATTCTACCACAAACTACCAATTACTACCAGTAAGAAGACAATCTTATTAGTTTATATTATTAAATATATTGATTTTGCCAAAAGCTAAGACTAAGAAGCTACCACCGGATCGGAACGCGGCCTGACTGAGAAAGATCCGGCCAGAAAACTCAGTAGGCAACAACTGTTATGGATTATTAAATTTTGTACGGAATTACTGAGATCTAATAAGGTTTAAATTTGAATTTTTTTTACAAAAGGCAAAGACTAATCACTACTGTGGGTTTTATCTACACAATAAGCGCTAACTGTGTCTTGTAATCTTGTGGTGTGCCTTCTTGTATTCTGTTTGGTGAGGCCTATCACAGGATTCCAGCTTGATGGTAAGACCCAGCCGTCTTCTCTATTGAAATTGGGATGTTCAGTCATACATACATTCATGGAATCACACTTGTTTCCAAGAGGGTTAGGCAGAGACAACTGATTGCTGCTTGTCATAAAACGGGCTTCCACTGCCCACTTTTCGCCCTCGTTGGAAATAGATGTGATGAACCACATCGTCGCCATTTGGTTGATTATTATTATAATACCCATAGCGTTTCCACGGGGTCTCAAAAAAAACTCACCTATTTCGTTTTTTTAATTATTTTTTTCTATTAATTGATACAACATTCTCTATATTTTGTCACATTTTACAACATCAGTGAAATAAATGTATTGATTGACTTGTCCATAGCATCTCATTATGAAATGTAACCTAACTTATATTAAGCCAAAGATGTTACGTAATCATGTTTGTAATAATATCAATAGAGTAAAGTGGGGAGAACGTAACTCTGAACAAATTGAACTTTATAGTAAATTATGCAATACATATTTAAAAGAAATTGTTATTCCGACTGAACTTACCTACTGTAGCGACAAAGGGTGCAACGAGAAGGATCACCTACTTATAATTGATAATATATATCGGAATGTTGTTAATGCGTTATGTATGGCCGCCTCTGAGAGTTATACCGCTACCATTAAACCGAGAAGAAAACAACCTGTGATCGGATGGAACAGGCATGTACGTGAGGCTCACAGGGTGGCTAGATGTAAATTTTTAGAATGGGTTGTGTGTGGTAAACCTAGTGGGGGTCGTGTGTGGGATGAGATGCGTGAAAGTCGTAAAATTTTTAAATCACGCTTGAAATAGTGTCCGAATAACAGGGAGCAAATTAAGATGGACATTCTTGCGTCTCACCATTCGGGACATGACTTTCGCAGTTTCTGGAAATCCACTTACAGACTAAATAATATGCCGAGCTCATCTGTGAGCGTCAACGGTGTAAGTGACCCAAAGGGTATCGCGGACATGTTTAAGGCTCACTTTGCTTTAAAGTCAGCATTGAGGCCATCACGTTCTATCACAGAGGGCAGGCCATGTGGCCAGCAGTTAAGTACCGAATTCACTGCGAAGGATGTAGAAAGGATTATCAAGTCAATGGCACGAGGGAAGTCTCCTGGTCATGATAGCCTGAGTATTGAACACCTGAAGCATGCTGGCAACCAACTGCCCCGAGTTCTTGCTATGTTATATATGCTGTGTATGGGACATGCCTATTTACCAGCGGAATTGATGGAAACCGTGGTAGTTCCAATTGGTAAGAGCCGAACTGGTGACTTGAGCTACATGGACAACTATAGGCCAATATCACTAGCTACGGTGCTAGCGAAAGTTCTTGACAGTTTGTTTAATGCACAGCTTGATCTGTACATAAATATTCATGACAACCAGTTTGGTTTTAAACCAGGATTGTCTACCGAGTCAGCTATACTGTGTCTGAAGCAAACTGTCAAGTACTACACTAATAGAAGCACACCTGTCTATACTTGTTTCCTTGATCTTTCCAGGGCGTTCGACCTAGTCTGCTACGATGTCATATGGCAGAAATTGTATGACACATGCTTGCCTGACGACCTGATACGAATTTTCAAATACTGGTATCTAAACCAAATAAACGTTGTTCGGTGGTCAGGAGCGTTGTCAGAGTCATATAGGTTGGAGTGCGGTCTGAGGCAGGGAGGTAGGTCCTCCCCAAGGCTATTTAATCTGTATATTAACGCACTGATCCAGGAGTTGAGCAGCACACGTGTCGGCTGCTATATTGATGGGGTCGCTGTCAACAATATCAGCTACGCGGACGACATGGTGCTGCTCAGTGCCTCGGTATGTGGTCTGTCAAGGTTATTGAAAGTTCGTGAACGATACGCACTCAGGCATGGGTTACTCCACAATGTAAAGAGTGAATACATGGTCTTTCACGTTGGGGGTCGCAGCTGCCCGGAGACTGTTCCACCTATAAGATTAAATGGTGTCGTTTTGAACAGAGTATACCAATTTAAGTATCTCGGGCACATTGTGACATCCGACCTGAAGGACGATACAGACATTGAGAGGGAACAGAGGACGTTGTCTGTGAGGGCTAATATGATTGCCCGCAGGTTCGCTCGTAGCTCTCAGGCTGTCAAACTGACTCTTTTTAGAGCATATTGTACGTCTCTGTACATGGCGGGCCTGTGGGTGTCATATACGCAGAAACAATACAGCGACCTACGTATATAGTATAATAATGCGTTTAGGGTGTTGATGGGGCTGCCTCGGCACTGCAGTGCGTCGAGGATGTTCGCCCAGTACCGCGTCGACTGTTTTTTCACGACAATGCGGAAACGATGTACATCCGTGACGCGTAGTATTCGGGCCAGTCCCAGCAGTATCCTGGGCGTATTTGCGAACAGATATGACTGCCAGTACATCAACCATTGTTGTAGTGTTCATGTGCTTACGAACAAGCAAATGAGTCAGAGGTGGCCATATTACTCTTAATATTTTAATTAAAATTAATAATAAATGTCTACACTAGTAATAATAATGTTACTTATAATGTTATTTAATAATTAATGATGCTAATAATAGAAATAACAATAATGCTAATAATAATAATGTTATTTCAATTAGTTTAAGTGATATTATTGATTTTATTTACCAGATTGTTTTATGTTTATGTATATGATCGTTAAGGTCGAATTAAATATTTTGAATTTGAATTTTGAACAGCTGTCACAGTCGAGTCGAGCCGGTGTATATAAATATAACACCTTATAAAATAAATTACTCTGTGATGCCGTGCAGACCTACCTCAATATTCTACATATACATGGTTATAAGTCATATTAGTTGTAATTACTACAGCGGCTCTACGCGGAAGTTCACGACCTTTGCGGCTTTTAATAGTTTCTTATTAAGCATTGAACATGTTATACAACAGCCGACAATGTATTAAAGTATTGAAAAACTATTGAAATATTTGACTATTATATAAAAATTTTAATCTCTAACCCCCTTACTAATAAACATTGTTTAAGCTCCGAATAGTTATTCAGTGTTTTGTTCCGTTCTTTCAACGTCAAACTGTCACATTAGTGACAAAGACAAAACACTGAATAACTATTCAGCGGTTATACAACGTTTATTAGTAAGGCAGTAAATGTTTATTACATGAGAGCGCGCCCTGTGCAACTAAAAGCAGCAGGCTTACCACAAACTCTTATTGCGATCAGGTTAATCTATCTGGTAGGCGGCCAAATCACGGTGCATAGTCTGATACGTAGTTACTTTCACATATCATTATTTCTTTCTTTATTATTACAAAAAAATAAAAATTATAAAGGAACACTGTCTATTATTATATCTATAGATATCATTATTATGAATAAATTTTGCAGAGGTTTAACTGATATCAGTGTAGGCCTCGCAACGGAGGAAATATAATCTTGCCATGAAAATGATAACAAGGAATTGTTTTTTTATTGTGTTAAACATTTAATACTGTAGTATGCGTATAGCATAAAAATATTCAGCTCATTTAAAAGGATCTCCATTGGCCTAAATACAATCCTTTAAACCTTGAGGCCAGCCTTATCAATTGAAGCACTTTCTCTATGGGAAAATTCTTCATTGCCAATCTTAGAAATTGCTTTAGGGACTCCAAATTATCATTGAAGTGACCGACAGCCAATCCCAATCTCCACATCACGTTTGTCTGTACGACCCACGGTGGCTATGCGGTCTAGAGCACTTCCCCAGATTGGAAGGGATGCAGGTTCGAAACCAATTCGCACTAAAATTCTCTTTATCCACATTCACAAATAATTTGTTCTTTAAAGTAGCTGAGTATGTCAAGTGTTAAAATACTAATTAATAAGTTAATTGCAAAATAATGACCAGTGCGTCCTAAGTCATCTTTTAAAATACGCGATATGGTTCTTGAATTTCTAGATGATATTCATTACCGGAGATACAATCTTCTGCTTTCAGACAGTTTTTTTTCGAATTATTTCCTTAATACCTTTAAAGGCCTTTTTAGTACGAATACTACGGGAACGGCCCGATCTTTTTCTATCACAAGCCGAGGAAGTTTTATTGTACCTATCAATAATCCGTTTCACAAAAATATGGCTACTACAAAGCGGATGAAGAGTTTCAAAAATTACATTTGTCTCCATACCTACTTTGTGTAAAGCTATAACAGCAATTCGGTTCTCTTTATCACCCACTCTATTTTAGTTTCACCAGAGTAAATACTCTACACAGATTGGCGCGAAAATTAGTAAAAACATAATGAATATTTATTGAAGAATAACAGGTTGTAAATTCAAATGTGATATTATTGTTTTTATAATTTGTATAACTCGTAGATAGAGGATATTATAGAGACGCTCTCGGCGTATGCAGTGTCGAGATAGCAATCATTTGACATAATATATGATATTCGAAATAATTTTAAAACATAACTATGATTATAACTTTGTAGACTAAAAATGCACCACCTGTTTTAGCCAGATACAAGAATATTAGGACAAAAGAAATTGCAGTTATGTCTATATTTTGCTTAAAATGTATTAGAACGTGTAACGTTAGCGTATATAACGTGATTAATGGACGTTTTGGACGGTTGGCCACCTTATTGTTGGGGCCCAGTTGATTGGGTCTAAATAAAAATAACGTATACGTGAAAAGGATAAAATACTTATACACGTGTCTCGCTCACTCTTGTTAAGACCTAATATGTGCATGAAAAGGATGCTTTGATTCATCCTTAGTAATAAAATAGTAGCGAGTCTATAGTATACTTAGTCAATGGTAATACTGAATAGCTGACCTACACTAGGTTCTTAGATGAGAGTACATAATACTTATATTTGTTTTAATATCATATATTTTAAAATGTATTTAGTGTAAGTAAATAATTAATTAAGCATATTATACAAATAAAATTAATTATAAATTAAAATTAAGCTATTATTTTTCAAAATCTATATATATATATATATATATATATATATATATGAACTGAATGACCCACAAGAATTTGAGTGACACAGTGATCTACCTCTAACCATGCTACGATTCTTAAACAGGTGGCAAGTGTTGATAAGGATGTCACTACATTTCATCTTCTAAGAATTCCGTCACCCATGTTCGGTGGTCGTTGTAGGCATCAACTGGTTGAACAATCTAGTTAATTTCACGCGACCATGCAAAAGAAAACTATTTTGCATCTCATACAATTTTGAATACATATACATACGTATATAAGTCAACAAGAGCAAAAATTTAGCAACAAACATTACATATAATTTGGCATTGAAGAAATGTGTTATAGAAATAAGTAGTGAATGTCAGGAATTAGTAAAGCATCGAGAACGATTTCCAGGAGATTTATGTTCAAATCTTTTTGATATTTTTATATATTTTTTAAGCATTTGACATGCTTAGCCATATAAATTATCATAAAGTGTGAAAATGTGAAACCGAAAATAACAGTCAGGAGCAGGATTTGAACCTGCATCTTCTGGATACCGTCCAGATGCTTTACCAATTCAGCCATCCTGACAATTGCTCCTGACAGCTAATTTCGATAACACATCATACTTAACGTCTTTGGGTGACGCCTACGCCATCTGACTGTTATTTTCGATATCACATTTTTCACTTTGTGTTTAATGTATAGTGCTAAGCATGTCAAATGCTAAAAATATATATAAAAAATATCTAAATATTTGTCTGTTATTTATTCGCACATCACGTAAAAACTACTGAACGGGTTTTGATGAATCTTGTGTTGTTTTCATAGCCCTTGATTAAATTTAAATTGGTTTTTAATTATACATTTTATCTCGTTACTATGTTAAGAATCCGATATAGAACCAAAAAACTAGCTTTTGCTTGTAGTGGAGCCGTGACCAAATATATATTACATATATTTGTGAGAAAAAATCTTTATTTACTATCAGCAGGCAAGCGGCGATCAGCCAGTCCTCCCTGTATGGTAAATAGTATCTAGGCATGGATAAAAATCTAGCAATGCTAAGGACACGGCGAAGCTATTACATACCTATCGTGAGGTTCCTTCAGTACACGCAGTTTAAAAAGTAAGATACAAAAATACAGCTATTTCGTAAAGTAATTCCTTTCAAATCGTTGCGTTTTATTAAAAAAAAAAATTTATTGAATACACAGTTGGTATTTTTTAAGTTCTTCTCTTATTGCATTGTGGTTGGCTTATGCGACACCCGCAGAAGAATGGTGGTAACTTTATATTTTTAGTTTAATGGACAAAACTTGTCCTCAAATCTTTTTATACATTTTGTGTTTGACAGGAGTGTTACACAAGTAAATGTAACTATTAAATTGAATCATAAGGTGTCAAAACTAACGATAACTTTGTAATTGTTATAAATGCTTTATTTGATGGCTTAGTTCAAAAGTATTGGAAGTTGTACATGACGAGAATTTCGTTTCTCAGTAATCAGACTTTTTTAGTTGGTGGCTGTTCATAACTTTTGGTGACAAGCTAGCGGTAAGTTATGTGTAAAATCGTAAATTCCATAAAGATCTTTATTTGTCTGTTCGTATCCATAAATAAATAACACAGGTATGACGCATTAAATCTCTAGTTTAGACATTATCATTGCCATTATAGCATACGTCATAACCACACAACAAATCCTTTTTGTCGGGATACAAAATCATGTAAATAACCAAACACATAATATTTATGTGCCAGCTTATCCCCTACGTCTCTCCGTAAGCCGTTTTTTTATACAAATGGATGCGTAATATTTGATGAAGTTCGTTGGTATTAAGCCTATAAACAAACATTATGATTACGCGATTACCTTTATAATATAAAAACTTAGAAGGTAGCTATTTTGACGTGTATTTTGGAAATATGCCCGGTAGACGTCAATAGGCCCGCCCCCTATTACGTGGAACTTAAAAATAGCTGGCGAATCGTGGATGCGTAATACACCTCTGCCTACCCCTTCGGGGAATACAGGCGTGATGCTATGTTTTTGTTTATTATGACGTTATTTGATTTCAGTCCGAAGATATATAAGGCTGTTTATACATGTGTAACCTACCCTTACCCTTAATTTGGGTAGAACCATCCAGTAAAATAGTAAAGGAAAGTGGCTCGGTAAGCGAGTAGGTTATTGTTATAAATGATATAATATGTTTGTTAGTTTTTTTGTTAGGCTTTCACGCCATAACTACTCAACGTACGCGTTGTCCAGAACACGAAAAAGGATAGGTATTGGCTAAGGATATCTCAGAAAAATAAATGGGTTCTGTGGCATAGCAATTTTTGCATAGATATCATTAGTGTGAATAACGTATTTCTAGTCTAAAGTACACGCGGACTTAATCGCGGGCAGTATTTGGTCTATACAAAATAAAATTGAAGTGTCTGTTGGTACAGTCTAAATAACATCTTTTTACTAAATGTATACGAGAGTATATACGCTACCTTTTCTTTTTCTTTCATTTAGTATCTGAGAAATGAAATGGTGCGTAGTGGCTTGACAATACTCTCGGTATAGTTGAGTCCATGAGCGACTGTTACCACTTACCATCAAGCGGGCTGTGGCTCCTCTGCCATCACTAGCAATAAAAAATGTATACTCTCGTATACACGGTACCTATAACAAATTACCAATTTTTAAAGTTTTCGTATGTCTGTCTGTTTGTTCCGGCTCAGGAATCTACCCTTGAGAATCTCAGGAATGCCTCGATCGATTTGGACGGAACTTTCACTAGCAGATAGCTGTTCTTACAAGTTTATTTTGGAAAAATAACTAGGACGGCTCTCAAAAAAAATACCAAGAAATTGGAATGAATAGATTCAAATAGATAAGTATATACTTCGAATACACATTTATGACTAAACTCCTAAACGGCTGGACTGATTTGAACGGGACTCACGGGACGGGTCTCACGGGACGTGGATCACCACTTTTATTATGGAAAAATAATTAGGATTCTGCCTAAAAAAGAAAATAACTATTTTCCACTCAGACGAAGTTGCAGGTAGCGGCTAGTATTAAATAAAGAAAACAGAACAGTTACAAAAGCAAGTAAAGTTCTGCACGCCCATCTAAAAACAATTTTGTAAAGAGTGTTTCAAATTCCCTTTGATATGGCTTGCATCTCAACTACTTTAAGCTCTTTACCGTCTACACGCATACTTATATATCTTTTTCTTTAGTATGCCATTAATGAATGCTACATTTTTGAAAAGCACAACTACACTGATGGCGGTGTGATCTGGATACCTCCCATGCCAAATATTAACTACTAGATCGTGAGGCCTTAATTCCTTTTTATTGTCAAGACTGGAAAAAGTGTACTTAACCGCACTTCCCGTAGTTTGGAGCAACAAACATGGTAGTGTGGCCCTCACCCACTAAATAAACCCGCCATCTCTCTGACTGTATTGGCGGACCACTAGGGCTGTGTTACATTACTTCCGTGGAAAAAATATCAAACTGAAATAGTTTATATTACAAAAAAGCCAAACATCACGTGGTATTTCCAGGTGGTAACCCATCCAAGTACTAACCACGCCCAATGTTGCTTAACTTCGGCGATGAGAACCGGTGTGTTTAACATAGTATGAACGTTGGCAGGAAACCATGCCTGGAAGATTTTTGAGACGGCTATAAAGCGTTCTAGCCGGCATTCTTCCAGCATGGGAGGTTTATCCTTTGTGACGTATTTGCTTGATTGACATCCACAAGTTTGTTGCCATAATATTGGCTAGAAACTTCTATTACGATACTCTATTACTAGCTCGAATGTGGCTCGCCTACCACCATAAGCAACATAGAAAGCGAGAGTATAAGTTTAATTAAAACAAATAAAATTACCTGTAGCACATTCGACGAGGCAGATAACAAAAAGAAAGGCAATCATCTTCGTGAAAGCACTCCCTGCCCGCCGTGTCTTGCTCACTTTGCGATCCATTGCGTAGTTTGACCTAGAACAAATATTTTTATAAAAAACTGTGCGTTACAAGTAGTGGTAGATAGTCTTCTTCCAGCATGAAAAGGCAAATACTGTTGTGTGTATGGCGAGTGAGCACGCCCTCTCTTCGTCCCCTCGTTATACTGCTTACTACTTATCATTCTCCTTCCTATCATTCTCTATGTATCATTCTGCCTCTCCACCTCCTGTCCCTTCCCTTGGGGTTGGCAACGCGCGAGTGATGCCTCTGGTGTTGTTATCATCTATAGGCTACGGTAACCGCTTCAGGAGTAACTACCGGTTTTTCATGCTAACCTTTTGTGAGAGGTTGGTACTTCTCCGATAGAGCCGGCTCATTCATACTGGGTTAACTAAGGTTCTACCACTGAAATGGGGAGTTATTGAGGAACTCTCTCTCGAATTCACAGCATTCGATGGTAGAGCTATGGCTCACTTGATAGTATGTGGTAATAACTGCTTTTTGCTAATGGGAAATGAAAGAATGAACGATTATTTTCTACTACAACCAAAACACACCAAGGTATTGCACGGTCGGTCGTATGGAAGGTGGTGGTACTACTTGGGCTCGCTAACAAGTAAGTACCTTTTTTTTTTAAGGTGGGCAAAAATGTCCTGCCTCACACCCCACTGCCCGGGGAGACATCGGGGTAGTCTGGGGCTCTCACCCACTAAAAACCCACCGTGCGTCCTCACCCGCCCTTGCTACGGCGGATCACGGGTACCGCGTCGTATCGACCGCGATCCGCAGGCGGAAGCCCCTTCGGGCGCCCTCTCTTGTGCGACGCCTCGCGCACTTGGGCGTCACACAACAAGTGAGTACTATACCAACCCTATGACCAGTAATACAATGGGTGATAAATGCTTACTTGCCTTAGTCGCCTTGGCTGACACCAGCAGGCAAGATAGGTGATATAAATAAATGGATTTGTACAAAAAATATTATAAACTTCTATTCTTTATGCTTCTAGTAATATACTGCATAATACAGGCTTATTAAATATTCGACCCATACTGGGACTATTCCGAAGAATTAAGTACATAATCAAAGCTTGCAATGACTAGTTCAATTGCAACAAACTTATTATATGGCTAACCGCAAACTAGGTAAGTTCGTAAGTTGAAGAGAAAATGCTAATGAGAATTCAGCTGATATCTCTAACTAGCGAGCGGTAAGACAGCAACAGTGGTATAGAGTTCGAGTCCCAGTCCAAGGTCCTGACCTTGTACGGCATACACCTCTGACTTTTCGAGATAATCCGAAACTATGTGTGTATTTAAAGAACAAATTATTTATGAAAGTGGAAAGAGAGAGATTTTGGGACCATTTTCACAAATAATTGTTCTTTAAAGTAGCTGAGCATGTTAAGTGCTAAAATACTGATCAAAATATGTGGGTATTTATTTACAATTTATCGGGTTCTTATTATATTATACAATATACATTCGTTGAGGGTCTCAATGGCCTGTGAATTCTGTCAACACGCACTGGGTTAGCGTGGTGGGCTATAGCTAAATCCTCTTATCATTAGAAGAGACACGTGCCCTATAGTGGGACAGAAAAAATATTGGTAAAAAGCATCTCTAAAAACAGTGCAATTTTCTTTACTTTGAGCGTAGTATTTTTTCATTTAATAATTATTCTATCAATCATATTAAACATTAAATTAAAAAAAAAAAATGTTACCCGAAACCCGGGATAAGTACTATATCTTTAATTTCCGGAGACAGTACTTACTGTCACATAATATTTTAAATAGGGTATAAAATATAGAGTAACAAATAACATCTTTTATTATAATAAAGTTGGGTAACTTTATTTTTACGGAGGAAGTTGGTTACGCGATAAATCCAAGTAATATAATCCTTTTAATCTGTATGTATCTCTGCAGAAAAATACGAGATCCTAATCAGTTTCAAGTATGATGCCCATAGCGAAAGAGAAAGCGTTTTAAAAAAAAATATATAAATTTTAAAAATATGAATTCAGTTTTTTCGTAAGCAAGAGCTTGTTTATATGGTACCTCTACTAAGAGACAGTACAACCTTAGGTAGTAACGCGTACTAACTTAATAAAAAACTATTTTTGCTTAAAGCTCCCATACTGTACCACTCTGACGGAAATAACGAAGCTGATAAAATATTTCCAACCAATTTCTGTGCTTATTATTACAACGAATTGATAGAAACCCGCCCTTTACTAGATCGTCCTGTAGTGGAAAAGTGCCCATCACTTTTAGAATAAAATTGTGTAGTTCTTGTAAACGTTTTCCAAAATGCTATAGAACACTGAGAGGCTGGCTACTCTGCGTCCGTGCTCAGTTCTGAAGATTGGCATTAAACAAATAGATCGACAATTACTTGATCCAATGTTTTCTTACATTAATTATGTCATATTATATGAGCGAAATGTTTACTTCTAGACATAAAATGGGAAGTAAAGATCGGTTTGACTAATAATTTTACCTCACGTAGTCGTATATTTAGATATAAGTTTCATTGATCACTCGAAATTCAACGAATGATTATGTCACTATTGAAAATTTGAAACAAATATAAAAATATGAATTTTCTATTTTTTCAGATTTTTCTCCATCCATACATTCTTCATTTTATTTATTGATAACACAAAAAATAAACAAATCGGTTAAAAAAAAGGACAAAACGGTTCTTAACTTGTTTCGTCTTTATCTGTTTCTATATAGCCATATGTTTAATAAAATAATATATTATGTAAGTATATTGTCACGATCAAAACACTATTCGCTTATAATGCAATCTGAATCTGAAACAGAAGTGACATATATCTTAACAATGCATTTGCATATCTCCCGCTGTCAGAAGAACTGCGAGTGTGGCTGTTTGTGAATGGATATATATATTTTTGAATATGTACTAAGCAAAGCTTTATAGACCATCCTCAGCTTTGGGCGTGGTATTTTTTATACGTAGAAACAAAAAATGAAGTAGATGACCTTTTATGAGTAAATATGGGCTTTTCAGATAAAAAATTAAATAGCACTTAGATAATATAGCCTTCATTAATGATTTTAGCTTAATTCAAAGATAAGTAGACTGTCACGCCAAGACTTAGAATATGATTTCATATTTCTCGCTGACCTTTGAAATTAATAACAAATATTTGACTCTAGAACAAATATTTCAATACTTCGGAAAACATGATAATGTTGCTGAATTTTAAGAGTTACTGTACCCTATAGACGTTAGTAACACTTGGAGTCCATCACACACTATCACTCGCTCGGAGATAACAGAAGGGGAAGAAGTAAGGAGTGAGAGGAAGTAAGCCGATGACAAAGTAGTTTAGACCTCCAGCGATCTCACATGAGGGAATGAAGCGTGACAGTAGAAGTGGTAATGGAAGGTATCATTACTTAATACAATATTCTGTGCGAGGGTGGTAATTCCTCGGTTAAATAATCCTATTTATGCTGACATCAGCAAAACTCTACCACTGATAAAACACATTTTATTTTAGAACATATTATATGATACTTATGTTTATGAATATATACATCAATCTGGATACAGTTTGCTTGTTTGTGGAGGTTAGATAGCAATCTGTAAAATTAGCTAAAATAAAAAGCCAACTTCCCTCGGATTGGGTTTAATAATTTTTTTTTTGGTGTCACAAAAAAGATTCTCTTTACAGAGGTTTTAAGCTGGAGTTAATAATTTGATGCTGATTAAATTAGCTCTATACAGTTAGTACTTACTTAACTAATCAAGTCTAATTTAAAATTTTCAATATTGAAGTCTTTCGTATTTAGATTGTGATTTCATTTAAGAAAATGAGCCGTTACGGGATGTCTTGCAGATGTGTAAACATCGATTTTGTTTCTTTCTTCAAATATTGTTCAAGTTTTACAAAATTACTGGTAAGCTCCCTCACGTTATCCATAGACGAATTAAAACTGTTATTGGTTTATTGTGGGTGTGTAATACACCTCTGCCTACCCCTTCGGGGAATACAGGCATGATGCTATGTATATTTTTATTGATTGACATTATACTTCCTAGTTAGATGGTTTTGTTAACAGACGGCGTTAAAAACAATTAAATAAATTACCAAACAGCCGGTATTACACTCCCTCCACTTTGATGTTTTCACATCAAAAACACGAGATTTCACAAAAGACTTCACAAAGCTTTCTTGTATAAAAATAAAATAAAAAAAATACTTTAGACAATTATTTCTTCTCAAACTTATGTAATATACCGACGCAGCTCTGATATTGTTTTAAATTAATATGATATACAACTCAGACAAGAAAGTACCGGGAAAAGATCACTAATACACAAAATTTTTGTTATTCCTCCAAATTTATTTTATCACCTTCAATACATGCTCCTTCAGAAACGATAGACTTACGCTAACGAATAATCCAATTATCAAAACATTTTTTAAACACTGTTTCCGGAAACGAGTTCAGTTCTCACCGCGAATTCTCCTTTATGTCTTCTACCGATTGAAAACGGATCCCACGCAGTGATAATTTGAATTTAGGAAAAAGAAAAAAGTCAGCTGGAGCCATATCTGGTAAATATGGTGGTTGCTTGATTGTATTTGTTGAGTATTTAGACAAAAACTCATTCACAATAATGGCCTTGTGCGAAGGCGCATTATCGTGGTGCAAAGTCCAAGAAATTTCTTTCCACAAATCTGGCCTTTTTCGTCGAATTTGCTCTCTTAAACACCGCATAACGCTCAAATAATATTTTTTATTTACCCTTTGACCTTCTGGCAAGAATTTCGAGTGCACAACACCGCGATAGTCAAAGAAAACAGTCAACATGACTTTGAGTTTTGATCGACTTTGGCGTGGTTTTTTAGGTTTCGGTTCAGTTGGAAGTCGCCACTCCGAAGCTTGTTGACTAGTTTGCGTGCCAAACTCGTAAACCCACATCTCGTCACCAGTAAGAATGCGTTTCATGAATGTTGGGTCGGAATTGACTCGTTCTAGCATGTCCTCAGCGACTTTCATGATATTGAGTTTTTGGAGAAAATTCAGGTCAAAAGACTTGACCTGGACTAGCCGAGCGGAAACATGTTTCATACCCAAGTGATTATTTAAAATCACTTGGGTATGAATCGACTCGTGAGACACAGAAAGTTCGGCGGCTATCTCTCTTAAAGTTGAATGAGGATTTTCAGTCATTATTTCCTTCACTTTTGCAATGTTAACCTCAGTTGCGGACGTTGATGGTCTACCAGAGTGAGGCAAATCTTCCATCACATCTCGGCCGCTTTTAAACGCTTTGTACCACTCATAAGCACGTGTTTTTGATAAAGTTGATTCACTGTAAACCTTTTGTAACATTTTCAGTGACTCCGAACACGAAATTCTATTGACGATGCAAAATTTAACACAAACTCTTTGTTCGATGTTTTTGTCCATTATGAAATTCGCAATACACACTAGATATGATATAACTAAAAACAGCACTGTATTTAATATAAATAACAGATGCAACTCAAACTCCGCGCCAAAATGGATAACAGTTGTGCCAATCTAACAACAAAAAAAAAATTGAATTCGGAACCATAAACAAATCATCCATTCCGAATACTTTATTGACAGAATTTATTAATAATATTTCATCATATTATTTTGTTAATTTTCAGCACTACATTGTGACTGTAATATCAAAATACTACAGTGTAATATTTCAAAACACACACAATAGAGTGAACTAAATATCATATGTCAGGAATTAATATCAATAAAAATAAATGTCAGTGCATATCAGACTATTGGCAATATCTATAATTGTAGACAGAATAATGTTACCTACATTGACAGGAGGAAAGGCTTTTATTGTACGTAACTAATATATACAAAAGGTTTGTTGACTGATATAACGATATTTTGAAGAAGAATGTAACAATTTGGATGTGAAACATCTAATGCGGAGGGAGGGTGAAATCGGTTGTTAGCGTGGCGACGCTTTTATATTACTTGTCCCGTTCAGATCTTGCAATTTGACACAATTCCCGGTTTCCGATTGAGCTGAAATTTTACATGCATATGTATATCACGTGACAATGCAATATTATGATGACATGGAGCTGATTTGATGATGGAGCTGGAAGGTGGACACTATGTCCACCTTCCAGACACTATGTCCATGGTATCTAGGGTCTGATGATGGAGCTGGAAGGTCGCCATGCGAAACTCTGTATTTAAATGGTGCAATTCCATCGAGTTAGGGGTCGTTATAAATGTCTCGACTGGTACTCCAGACCTAGATGATATCCAGGGTCTGATGATGGAGCTGGAAGGTGGCCACAGTAACTCGGTAATGAAATGAGAATGACGCAACGCAATCGAGTTTGGAATCATTAGATTTGTCTTGACAAGTACTTTGTCTTTAGATGGTATCCAGGGTCTGATGATGGAGCTAGAAGGTGGCCATAGGAACTCCGTTATAAAACGACAGCTCCATCGAGCTTAGGCTCGTATGATTTGTCTTGACAAGTACTTTGTCTCTAGATAGTATCCAGGGTCTGATAATGGAGCTGGAAGGAGGCCACAGTAACTCTGTAATGAAACGACCCAAACCTATCGAGTTTATATTCGTTTGATTCACCTTAAGGAGTACTTTGTCAAGTTATGATCATTTTATTTCTACAAAATAGTTTTGATGTTTTCACATCTGGTAGACGTCCCGCGACGTCTAGGTTTTTTGTATATTTACTACGATGTGCTTTTATAACATTTTAAATGAAAATCACTTATACTTAACAAACATCTAGCCATTTTAGATATTTTTATATATATTTTTAGCATTTGACATGCTTAGCACTATACATTCACTTTGTGTTTAAAACATCTAGCCATTATCAATGTTAAAATTTTAGTTTTCATGCTGAATTTATATATTACTACAGATAGAACAAAGAAAGAAAGAAAACACGTTTCATCAGATTAACAAATTTTGCCATTAGAAATATGTGCAGTATTATATGTACTATTACTAGCTGACCCGGCAAACGTTGTTTTGTTTTATAAATTATTTCTAGAGAATATTTAGTGTATTTCTAGCGTAGAAAAAAATAACTAACTCTTATGCCGAATCATAAAAAATAAAAATAAAAATTTGAGATGGACCACCCTTATCACTTATATAGCGGTATGAAAAATAGTTTACGTCCTATTCTCAGATCTACTGAATATACACACAAAATTTCATAAGAATCGGCCAAGCCGTTTCGGAGGAGTATGGCGACAAACACTGTGACACGAGAATTTTATATATTAGATACGTGCAGTGATAGCTTAGCGGTAAGACCTCAGACCTCGTGGCACACACCTCTGACATTTCGAGATTTTTCGAAGCTATATTTGTTTTCAATTTATCACTGCTTAGCGAAGGAAAACATCATGAGGAAACCTGCATACCTGGGCGATTACTTGACGACTTGTGAAGCCAGCCAACTCGCATTGACCAGCGTGGTGAACTGAACCAATACCTTTAACCATAAGAGGAGACCCGTGCCCAATAATGGGACAAAAAAAAAAGTTGAAAAGAAATACTAGTATATGTTAAGAGGTAATGCTGAACAGTAAACAGAGCCTATTTGGATGCGTGAACACTGCATATACTTGTAATACTTTAATGATATTTAGATATTTTTATATATATTTTTAGCATTTGACATGCTTAGCAACATACATTAAACACAAAACCCTTTAAATATCTAAATATTTAAAGGGTTTGCGTCATTATTAGATAGAATCTTAATTGTAAAATTAAGTTTACCTGGTCGGTATAATGTATGAAAATACTTCCGACAGATGGCGCAGGCGTCACCCAAAGACGTTAAGTATGATGTGTTATCGAAATTAGCAGTCGGGAGCAATTGTCAGGATGGCTGAATTGGTAAAGCATCTGGACGGTATCCAGAAGATGCAGGTTCAAATCCTGCTCCTGACTGTTATTTTCGATTTCGCATTTTTCACTTTGTGTTTAATGTACTTTAATGATCTTAGCCAGATACAAAATTATATTAGTCTAGGTGGTCATGAGCCGCAAATATTGACATTTCGTGGATGTAATATGAATATTGATATTGTGGGAAGTTTATTTCGACCTCTCAGTTTTATCAGTTCCTGGCCTTATTAAGTATATCAGTAGTAATATTTGTAGCTAGGATTGAATTAAATAAGCAGCCAGGCTTGATGTACCATTGTCTAATATTGGTTCAAGTAGGTAAGGTAATTTAAGGAAAATGTTGAATTTATGTTTAGAAATTTTATGTTTAGAAATGGTAGAAATTTTAAATTTAGCCAGTTCTCTTCCTAGTTCTTATTATTTCCAAATGGATTGAGATTGGTTCGCTGGTATAAATAATACGTTTTTTTGAAAATCAATATTTTAACGGAGAAACTTTTCTGATCTTCTCAACCCTCGGAAAAAAGATGTCTTTAAATAACCAGTGGGTCTAGCCAAGTTGCATTCTATGATCGCTAACGCTAATAGAAAACTATTAAAATGTATGTAAATTTGACATCTCTAACGTTAAGTCACGTGACTTAGCGTTATAGATATTGTTAAAGACTTCGACAAATATAGGTTCTCTATCTAAGGTTAAAGATGTCAAATTCCCATACATTTAAATAGTTATCTATTAGCGTTAGCGATCATAGAATGCAACTTGGCTAGACCCACAGAATAGAAACTTATGACCTATGAGGTGGTTGAAATAATTGTTCTCAAGCTTATTAAAATACTGCTCCCTAATAATAATTGACGTGTTGAAAGTCTACGTGTACGTATAAAATGAACATGGTAATAAGTTTATAAAACATAATTCTTACTTCAAGTCCCATTATCTAAGGTCTTCTACTAAATTCTAAATATAGGAAAAGCTATTTTTTTTTAATTTCTCCGTAGTAGTAGATAGTAGTACCGCAAGCCAAAAAGCATTTGTATCTCTTTTTTCGGATGTTAAACGTGTTACGTGACCTCGCTGCAAGCTCGAGTTCAGTATCTATTACTTTATAAAAAGATTAGGTATTTAAAATGTTCAGACATAATTCTTATTTATTGAATGATGAAACATTATATTTACTTAAGATTTTATTCATCCATCCATCCATCGGCCTTTTAACGTCCACTGCTGGACATAGGCCTCCCCAAGAATAATATGTATATAATGGGGGAATAATAATGGGATAGTGCCGTAATCGCCACGCTTGGCAGGCGGGTTGGCGATCGCAGTGGATGTTGTTAATACTCGAAAGAGTGCTGCTGCCCACTCCTGCGGTATTCCCTCAGTCGGCTCTTACGACTCCCATGGGTGGAGAGGGGTGGGACAATTCTAAAGCCGGCCCCACACGGCAATTTATTATTCAATGATAAAGTTAGCCACTATGGTTTTAAGGAAAAGATTAGTAATTAATTAACAATAAGTTTTTGAAAGCCAATATTATGTTTTAGGAAGTAAGTCAAGTAAGCACATACTGCTTTAAGATCAATTAGTTAAAATAAATTTTCAATGATTAAAATTTAATGTTTTACAGGCAAAGTTAGTAAAGTTTATATTTTAAAATCACGGAAGTCAATTTCAAAAGGTGTGTACTTATGAAACCTATTGTTAGCTGTTCGTACCTTTATTGGTTTTTAATTATATCAAAATTAATGCTTGTAACTAGATAAACACAAGAGGCCTGCCCGCAATTAGGAAATGTAAATTACATCCACGTTTCACATGAATTGAATGAAAGATATAGCACTTCTGAAAGGCTGTAATCGAGATAAAAAAGAAAATAATTTAGTTACCAGATCTAATGATTCTCGTACGAGTTATCGATTAAGTGTGGAAGTGAAATTGTATGTCTATGCCATTCAAGTAATTGAATTTTCTTTATTTTCTTTTCGAGTTAGAGTGAGATGCCTTCACCCACCATTTATAAGTAGGTACCTAACTGCCTCTGTGGTGCAGCGGTAGTGTAAGCGACTGCTGATCATGAGGTCTCGGGTTCGATCCCCGGGTCGGCCAGTGTTATAGAGATTTTTCCTAAAAAAATATAAGAAAAATTCTCAGTAGCAGCCCAGAGTTTGGAAATGTGCCCGGTAGACGTCAATAGGCTTGCCCCCTATTACGTGGGACTTAAACATAGCTGGCGAGTCGTGGTTGTGTAATACAGCTCTGCCTACCCCTTCGAGGAATACAGGCGTAATGCTATATAAATGTAGTATTTTTATCTATGATAATGTATAATATCTTATAGGCCTCGTAGCGACCAGATAGTAAAAATAAAAATATACATTTTTTACAGTCATATCGCTATAGAAAGTAGGCAGTGCTCTGCGTTCAATGGGATCAGAGTAGTGTGAACTATTATGAAATGAAACCTGGTGATTCCATCAATACTGAATGGTATAATGATGTATGAAAAACGTCCAGATAATTATGAAACGCAACACAAATCATTTTTGCTCCATGACAATGTACCATCGTGCATAGCAAACTGTTAAAAGAAATAATTGTGAGGTTATTCAACTACAAGTTATATGCATCGATATGATAAGCATTTGGTCAGCAGCACTCTATCTCATGTGAAAATTTACTAGAATGGCTTGGCGACTATTTTTTCTTCAAAAAAGCAACAGTTTTCTAGCCTGCCATTCATAAATTGCCAGGGATATGTCATAATGCAATATCTAAAGGATGTACACACATTTTTTGTACAATGAGTTTGGTTTCATATTGATACACCACAGTTTAATTTATCATTTCAATCAGCTTGAAAGTTATGTTCAGTTATAAGTTTTGTGCATTAATATACCTCAAATTTTGTTATTCAGCATAATTATTCTATCCTACCTAATCATAATACACTAGTTAAATTCAAACTCGATCAAATTGAACGTGCTTTACTAAGCTAATATATTGAACTCGCTTTATTCAGCTACTCTTGTATTTCCTTAGTTAACAATCTATGGCATGTACAACATCTGTTCAGTTTTTATTGTAAAATAATAAATATACCAATAGGTTTCCATTTTTTTATTACGTGTGGTGGCAAACAAGCCACAGCCCACCTGATGGTAAATGGTAACTATCGCTCACTCAACTATACCGAGAGTATTGTCAAGCCGCTGCTCACCATTTCATCTCACAGAAATGAAAGAATAAACGGCTATCTCCTGCTACAACCAAAACACACCGATGTTTTTCATGGCTGGTCACACGTTAGATGGTGGTACCAACCCGCTCGGGCCCGATAGCCAGTGTGTACTCCCACTTGGTACCCAGCCCTACCACAAGTAATGCAATAGGTAATAATTGCTTACCTCCCTTAGTAGCCTCGTACGACACCCGTGAGAAAGAATGGGGTGGTGACACTTGTATTCTTAGTCCGTCACTACGCGGACATAAAAAATATCCTTATGTTATATAACAATCTTTATACAATACACAAAAGAATAATTGACTAACTGACATATGAACATACATCCATCTATCCTTCAGCCTTTCAATGTCCACTGCTGGGCATAGGCTTCCCCAAGAGGGCGCCAGAACGAGCAGTCTGCGAAACGCAGAGCCCAAACTTCTTTGATACTGTAGGTGAGCACTACTAGAAAGGATTTTACGGATATCTTATGTAAAATGGAATTTTCATCAACATTACTATGGTGTGAGGGAACCCGCGTGTACTGCGCTAGTTGAATATATAAGATACAATAGACAACTCGTTGATTCGCCAAAATAATTTCATTTCCGTATTTCAGAATTACAAACGATTGATCAAAGAATTATTGTACAGCGGAGAATTTCTACTGGTGTGCCATTCATAGCAAATTTACATAATTATTAATTTTAGTACTGGCTGTTGATTCTGACTTTTCTCCAAAAAGTACAATGTTAAATAGCTTAACAGTTTTTCTACTAGTAGTTTGTCTAGTAGTTTGTGTTGATTCTGACTTTTCTCCAAAAAGTACAATGTTAAATAGCTTAACAGTTTTTGTACTAGTAGTTTAAATTTTTTCGTCTACTTAAGAAAAATAATATACTTAACAAAAATGTATTATTTGAGTCTTGCAGGTTGACCCGGTGCGGGTTGCCTGCTTACATCTATGCCTGCCACATACACACTTAGTAATTTTTAAACTTTAGCGTTTTATATTCATTATAATATATCTAACGGGCCTATACTCGTACGTGCATTAAATGAGTAGAGTCTATTCGTGACCACAGCTGGTGCATCTCAGCCGAATTATCGAAGTTAGTCAAAATAATAGTATTAGGAGAAGTTTAATGTGCGTATAGACCCGTTAGATGTGTTATAATTGAAATATACGCATAGGGTTCCCTTAAGATAAGTGTAAAACCGCGGAACACAGTTTTTTATATATTAGAAATTTTAAAAGTAGATAGCTTAGTGATAAAACAAAAGACTGCAAATATAGTACACTAACTGTTAAAAAAATTATTAATTTAACTGTTAAAATAAAATATGAAAAAAAAAAATCATATATATGTTAATACTTCGTTTTCTATTTACTGTAAAGGGACAAAACGTATTCTTTCAGTTACACAGAACTCTAATTTACTACCAACCTTTTTAAAGTATGTTTTTTTGGTATACACATAAATTATGGGTTGGATATATGCAAGTATTTTTTGCACCGAGAAAGACTTCCTGGGGTGTATGACAAACCAACTTTATGGCCCAAATTTTGAAGTTCGTGTAGGTGAAGTCACGGGTAAAAGCTAAATATATAATAATGTAATCCTTAGATTTTAGGAAAGTAGGTAGGTATATGAGCAATTTAAAAATGTTTTTATATTTATCAAAAAATATTATCTAAATCATGTCCGTGTCATCCGTGTAGTAACGGACTAAGAATACAAGTGTAACCACCCCATTCTTTCCTGCGGGTGTCGTACAAGGCGACTAAGGGAAGTAAGCAATTAGCTGACCACGAAAAGTTAAAATATAAGTAAGTATTTTATCATTTTCATGAGGTAGAGTAGTGGATTCAGTCGGGATGGAAGGTAAACCACTGATATAGAGAGAAGAGTAAATACGGGAAATAGAGGAAACACAGGAATAAAATCAATGCGGTCGAAATGCGATCTCTGCGGAGAATCTGTGGAGTGAGGCTGGCATTCTGACATGTGGAAAGAATGCCGGATGAGTGACTGGTTAAGAAGATATACAATGCGAAAGTGGAAAGATGTAGGTACAGGGGGAGACTGAGACTCACCTACCTAGACCAAATCGGTCGTGTATTGAAGGAAGGTGGAGTCAGGAGTCTGTCGAAACTGGCGAGCGTATATGAAGAGAATTATGAATGTTGAGGAAGCGAGAGATGTATGCAAGAATAGAGCCTTTTAGCACTCTGTTCTCTCTGCCTATCTCGAAGGGAGTTGGTGTGATGATAAGTAAGTAAGTAAAATTTTACACTTGATATCTCGAAAATAAGATCTGGGGGATTTAAAAAATACAGGCCTTATATACACAAAGCACACCTAGACTGCACAAATATTGCTTGTATTGCACAAACCTTACAATATTTTCCAGAGTAGCATGGCATCTTAGCCACATCATTTGTGTCAATTTATTAGATGTATTATTTTGTAATATCTTTTTCTTACAAGAGCTAGAATTTACAGAGAAATATGATTTTCCTTCAAAGAAATACGTAGTCAAAATAAATAGTAATTTGAGCAACATACAGACGCGTGCATACGTGCCCAGTTGACCACCAGATATAATATTTCGAGACCAGACCTGAATTATATGATTTCGGAAAATTAGAACACGATTTCTTCATCTAAACTACAAACAGATTTTACAACTGTTTTCACTGTCATTTATATAATTTTCCGAATCATCCTAATTATTTATTTGAAGTAAAAATTAAATGGTTTGAATTAAGTCGCCAAATAATCTATTTGCGGCGTTCGTTGTTTAAAATCTTAAGAGATAATTTAAAATATTGTGATAAAGTATTAGTAGTTTTCAAGATATTTTGTTTTTATTTGTTTGGTGTGTGCTAAGAGGATTTGATTTGAGTCATTAGTCAACTGCACCCGTACAAAAAGAGGGCGGATCTCTAGTAATAAATATGATTAAATAAATTTAAAGATATTTAAACTACTTATAAAACTATCGCATTTATTTTAAAATATCCAGAAGTTTGGAGTATTTTAGAGAATACATGATCACGGATGCGTAGATTATGGTTACGGGTAGATTCTGTAAAAGTAGTCTTATTTCATTATGATAGTATTCTAGTAAATTTTATAAAATATTAAAGATGCTACTTATAAAATAAGAAAAGATATTTAATAAATATGACATTAGTTATTGATAATTTAAAAAGACTACTTTTTCCGATTTCTCTTGTTATTATAGAGTTTATAAAGTATTCAAAATAACAGGGTAGTGATCTATCGATTAACTAGACACACTACGTAATAGTGCAGTTATTTTATAATATTTCAAAGGTATTTTTCAAATTTGAAGCTTATAAGTTCTCTCTTCTCCGTCCATCACGGATTCTATAAACTAAACGCGCTAATTACTCAAGGATTGATTTAGCAAAAAAATACTAGTTATAGCTAATAGTTTAGTATCCTAGCGTTGCTGGTATCTAAAACTGCATATTATCATATAATTAATTTACATTTTATTATATTACCCTATAAGAAAACGGTTAATTTTTAATAAAAGTCTTTGATACAAAAAAAAAAATACTAACCAGATGGAATGTGAACGAAAAATTTGATTTTATGAGAAAGACATCAACGCAGTTTGCCTGGAGTATTGATACAATTAGTTTGATACTTTTGCTCGTATAGCATCACTATTATTATTTACAAAATATATTAAAAAAAAGTGTTACAAGCACTTTATTTTGCCCATTAATTTGGTATATATTATTATGTCACTGAAAATTTATGAAAGTAAAATAAGTATCTATCTTAAATATTTAATAATGTTTGTCTATTTTTTTTATTATTATATTAAAATAAAATTCACATAAAATTTACCACACAAATTTTACACACAAAATATAATATGCATGTACAATAGGAGATATAAAAAATACTAAAATGTATAATATATGTACTTACGTTCGGTCCGTATATCTCTAGCCGCGACAAACAGGTGTCTGCCCGGCGTGGCGTTTCATCCGCCCTTATATACCATCACGGTGAAGCGCTATGCCTAGATTAAAAAGCATTACGTGTTTTATAACGGCCCATGACGTCACATATCACAAAATATTATTACGTCTTATTGGTTTAGTGTGTGTATAAAATATAAGACGATAATAAATGTCGTATTACGTTATTGTCGTAGAGGTTAACGGGGCTAACTCTCGTTTTAGTTGTTACGGGATCAAAGCTCTTGATACTGGAAATTGCTATTATAGTGGAGCTTTCATCAATCCTATGCATACGTATACTTAAACTATTACGCGGCAATGAAATAAATCCTTAATTAATTTTTCGTAAGTTTGACATGCAAAAGTTTAAAAACTGTCTAAAAATGTATTCATATTCGAAAAAGGATAGTCGTTATACTAAGGAAGACTTTGAAGAGAATTTCATAACAAACTTATATAAGTTAATATAATTAAGTAATAGGTATATCTAATGTGGTACGGCAACTATTAGTCTCATTTGGGGAAAGAAGATGCCCAATTGTGGGACTTAGACAAGCAGACCCATATTCCATAAATCTACTTTTCATTGAAAGTTAATTGAAGCAATAGATCGTAACGATTTGTGTTTTGTTAATAAACAGCTTCTAAGATATATGCGACGCGTACTCATTTTACATGTTTTTCATGTTAGAACAATATTATGTCTCAAATAAATCTAATTAATCCCAGTAGGATTTTCGAAACATCATGTTTTTCTACTTTCGTACAGTTATAGTTTATATTAGAGATGAAACGGATATCCAGTAACTATCCGGTATCCGGCCTTGTTTTCACTATCCGGCCGGATACCGAATAGTAATTCAGTATCCGGCCGGATTCCACATAGTGAAATTAACAAAAATTCTTAATATTTTACACAACGCAAATCATACCACAATAGGTTATAGACATCGTTTATTTTTTTAATCGCACGTCAAAAATGTATATTTTATTAATTAATTTAGTACTCAAATTAACAAGTGGCAAATCGTGGTGAATGAATACCAAATTTTTCGCATTTGTTCGTATACCAGACTAGCTTCTGAAAATAGCATTTCGCTGTAAACGCTACTGCCAGGTGCCGAAAGATAAATTCTAGCAAACCTTGAGAACTGCGGGTACTGATTCAAATTAACTGAGCACCAAATGTATGGGTCGTGATTGCGATCGATTCGAGATATCTTTAAGAAAAAGTCAATCTCGTTAGCAATAGGATTTTGTTTTTCTTGATCATGACAATGACTACTATTATCCTTTGCCATTTCATTGATATAGTTCCAAAAAGTGTCATGAGCTTCATGTGTGAAGTTGGATCCAGTTTTATCTTCTTTCATTCGTTTAGCAGGTGCACCATGTAACGCGACAAAGGGCCGAATATCCGGCAGCCGGATTTCCGGCGCTCCGGCCTCGTAGCTTGCCGTATATCCGGTATTCGGTATCCGGCCAAACCACTATCCGTTTCATCTCTAGTTTATATACTCAAAGTATAAACTCAGGATAATGTTCAATTGGGAATCTGCACTGTCACTAATTTTTTAGTTATATCTTTAGTTTCCGACTTAATAGCGAGATTGAATATATATTTACCATGAATTAATAAGCCAAGGTGGTATAAGTCATGGTAGCATAAGTTGTAATAAAATTGGTTTTGTATTTTTTGCGCCATGCGTAAACAAACAAACCGACAAGTAATATAAAAAATATTTTAATCTACTTCCAAATAACTTTAATGGTCATACACGGCTCTGTTACAGTTATATAATAGTATACAGAGATTAGTCGATTATACAACAGGTATATTATATCTCAGCCAAAGTGGTAAGTACCTTTATCCCCAGTCGACCCCAGTACTCCCACGTAGTAGGCGGAGTGACGTAGGCCGTGCGTAGGCGCTCGCCCGTCCTACGAAATTTCGTAGATCCAATAACGTAGCAGCACCAAACGCGTAGGCGCTAAATATACATTAAATTAAGTATTTATGTATATTTTGCTTTGAATAATTTATAGTAGAAGTTTATTTCCTAACCTAAGGACTGATTGCTAGGTTTAATAGGAAATTTGACCAATATTATAGTCTAATACAGACGTTTTTCTCAAATATCTTTAATGTATAGCTGTTACATGTTGATCTCATATTTGAAATCTGCCAACCTACATTAGACCAGCTTAGTGGATAACGGCCTACATCCCGCTCTCTCTGATATAAAACCCATGGCCATAAGTGAGACAGTCGTTATTCGAGAAATAAGTCCAACCATCAGTCTTTTCACGTCTACTGCTAGATAATATAGGCCTCACCAAGAGAATATCACAACCTCCTTTGATACTTGCATAAAATTCTTCCAGCGAACTAAAAACTTGATTTCCCAAAGATTATCAATTTCTTCAACCGATGAGACCTACATATTACAAGTTGACTACCTTCAATATATATTTTAAAAGGCACAATTTATAAACCACACCGTAGTTTAAATCGATATGTATTTTTTACAAAAATAAGCATATAAAGACGGTAAGATTAGGATAACCCTATTTCGACAAAAGGCTGTAAACAGAATTTCAAGCGTCGACTTAAGATAAACGAACAACTACCATTATTTTTTAATTGCTAAGCTTGCCTTTACAGACGATGCGGCTTTAGGTGGAATACGCTTGCCTAAAAAATAGGTGACGATGTTCTATGTACGTTCCATTACTGTAAAACAGCCTTCTTTACATAGAGGGAAAATAGCTTATTTACCACACAGATGGGTTGGCAAAAGGGTTTTGTTACCAGTTTTTCATCCATGTATTGACTTAAAATTGCTCAGCGTGCCATGTGGCGGGCTATGCTCAGTATCTGTCTACGTGATCGATTCCCTAGGAGTACGGAAGTGACTGACATAGACCACCTAGTCGGCAACCTCATCTTGACAAACTGACAACCATTGGGAAAAAAGGTTCTCTTGTGACGAACACCTTTTGGACGGCTCAGCGTGTGATGGCCTCACACTTATCTGGTCAAAGCCGCGTTGGCTGCAATTGGCATAGGACCGCACGTTGTCAAGCTGTCTTGGGGAGACTTATATCCAGCAGTGGATGTCAAAATTATTGGATTGGATTTCTTTTTCTAATAATGATTTTATTTGTTTCATGTCCTCAGTTATAGCTTACGACACCTATCCAATTAAACGGGGTATTGCCAAAATTTCTGATGGCAATGATAGCCTATATGTAAAACCAAGGGTTGCAAAGGCATCCCTAGTTTGAGATACAAACATAAGACGCCCGTGACTTTTCTTAAAATTTTCGAGGTTATGTGTGTATTTTCTTACAATTTATCACCGCTCAGTGTGTTCCAGATCGTCAGAAAATCTGCATACCTGACAGATTTTCTCGGTGGTTTCTTAAGTCTGTTAAGACACACAGGACCACTGTGGAGAACTTTGGCTTAAAACCCTCTTACTCTGAGTGGAAATCCATGTCCAACAGCGGGCCAGTAACGGGTAGAAAAATAAAATAAAAATATTCACTTACGCATAATGCACATGCAAAGACACATATTATATATTCCCGAATTGTATTGTATGTATTAAAGTTGTGATAACTCCCTATTAAATTAACATGTAACCTTTGTATATAATACTTTCTAACTGACTACTGAGTTTTCTGGCCGGATCTTTCTCAGTCAGGCCGCGTTCCGATCCGATGGTAGCTTTTTAGTCTTAGCTTCTATTAAAATCAATATATTTAATAATTTAAACTAATAATCAATATTGTCTTCTAACTGGTAGTTTTTTGATTACTTAAAAAAATTTAAATTTTAGAAACTGTTGAAACACCATATCAGCTTTGGACGTCTACCATCGAAGTCCACCCGTGATCATGAATGCTGTAAAGTATTCGAAACGTCGGGATAGTATAAAAATCAAGTAAACGCGATAGATTCCGTAAACGTAGTTTTATTTCAAAACTTTGTATATAAGTTAATTAATAGTAATATAGAAGTTTAAATATGTTCTTTATCTCGTGATATCATAATTTAAATTGTGTCTGCGTCATATTATATCTGTATATATTATATACGCGTCATTAATTGTGATTTGGTTAACGTTCCTTCCAAAATTATCCGCCAACCCCACCCTTTGAAAACCCTGAAGTAACCATTCAATATATCAATTCCAATACTTAGATAGCTATAAATTTTAATAGAGAACAATACCCGAGCGAAACAAAACGATTGTACCAATGATACTTAGCAATAATAAAAATAAATGTAGGAGCTTACATTTAGAGATGAGTTGAGAACTGAAGACACGTCTAAATGTTTCGTGCTTTTTATTTCACGCAACATTTAAATGTTTTGTATATAATAAAACATTTGTATTGATTTATTAAGTTTAATCTATTACTTTAAGTATTCACTACTGCCATGCGCAAATATAATTATATTACATCTTTTCTTTGTTAATGCGGGAAAAAATATACTTAACCGCACACCCCGTCGTACAGGGCAATGGACAGGTAGTGTAGGGCTTGCTCTCCGCCTGTACTAGTAATATGTTGCATTAGTTCAGTGGTCCGCCAGCGCACACGGATAATTATATTACCTGAATAGTGTTTTTTTTTATTTTATTTTTTGAATTGAATATTTCACTGGCTGTTCGGCTTTCATTATACGATGCGCGATATATAAGACGGTTTGTACCTAGCTGACTCAACCACAAGAGGGTTGGCGTGAGTAATGGCGGAGTCAAAGAAACTACGGGAAACTTCAACCATCAAGGAATTTATGAAACGGTGTTTCATAAATTGCTTGATGGTAGACAATCGCAAGTCTATGTGGAGGTCGACATTGCGTATGAACCACGGTGCGCCCGTGACTTTGCGCATGAAGCTATTCTGTAGTGTTTGTAATCTATGGATCCTGTGTGCCTTGGCGTGTGAAAATACTGCACTGGCATACTGTTAGAATGGAAAAGGCCGGAGTTTCTTAAAAAAGAATTATTTATTTCCACTAAAAACAATAGGATACAAAATTAGAATAAATGGGGAAAATTCGGTAAGCGTCCCACTTTCTCGATTGTCTGACCCGAACTGAGGAGCCTAGCCTCTGAACACAATATGGTAAAGGAGCTTGTGCTGGTTAGGCTGCTTAATAATCATTTCCCCATACATGCCAGGGATGTAACAGTACGTCATAATAGGACGTATGCAGGCAGTGTAGAGTCTGACCTTATTCCTAAGTGAGAGTTTTGATGGCTGCGCGCGAGCATACCACCTGAATGTGAGTCTGTTATCTAGTATAATACCTAAGTAAGTACTACTAGTACTACCTAAGGAGTAGGCAAGCCAAGCGGCTTGCCTACTCCAAGGAATAGGTTTACCAAAGATGCTAATCTGTTTGATCTCCTCCGGGGGATACAGTCGGGCGAGTCTCATCTAAGACATCGAGTTAGGCAGTCAAACATGACTGCCTGGCTTTTCTCGGGATTGATCTCTATTCTCCACTTGCTAAACCACGTACTGAGAGCAGTGGCCGCGGATTAGAGTTTCCTATGCACTGTGAGAGGGTTAATCCCTGAACAATAAATAGCTGTATCGTCTGCAAAAAGTGCTGTCTGCACTTGCCGATGCTGAAGTATATCTCTGGTGTACGGCGAGAAGAGGATTGGTGAGAGGACGGAGCCTTGTGGGACCCCGGCGAGGAAGGGGTGGGGGGTATAGTGTCTCTTCCACTCTGTAGCGAAAACTGCGGTTAGATAGAATGTCTCGTATGATGAGTATGAGATACCGCGGTACTCCTAAGTGGAGTAGCTTGTATACTAGGCCATTGTGCCAGACTTTATCGAAAGTCTTCGCTAAATCGAAGATAAGTGCACCGATGAATTGGTTACGTTGCATTTTCAAGTAGGAGTACACTACGATGCGATGGACTTGCTGCACACTAGAGTGCTTGGCTCTAAGGCCGAATTGGGGGATGAGGTTATTAGCATCGGCGTATGCTTTCCCTACACAAAACTAATCGCACATATATCTTACCAAAACCTTTAAGCAGACTAATAGATCTGTAACTAGATGTATCAGATCGTTTTTTTCCGGGTTTGTGGATTCCAATTACCACGCCCTCTTTACACAGGGGGGGAAACACAACGGCAGGAGTACCTACCGTAGTTTCACGCTGATCTTCTGTGAGAGGGTGGTACTTCCCCGATTGAGCCGACCCATTATGCTGGGATACGCATGGCTCTAACACTAAATACACGTAAAAAGATGGGTTTAGAAAATTTGTTTTAGTAATTTTTTATGACAAATAAAAACTATTTAAAAAACTTTATTTCGATAAAGAATTTATTTAACACTAGCCTTTGCCCCGCGGCTCCACCGCAGCCAAAAGTTAGTTTTTAGGTTATATCTCATATTGCCGATATAGTAGCGGGATAAAATGTATACCAGTTTTTAAGTCGAATCAAGAGCTATCAAATAAAAAAGATGCTTTAAAATCCATTAAGTAGTTTTTGCGTGATGCGCGAATAAACAAACAGACAAAAATTCTTAAAAAATTGTTTTGTGTTCAGACATGCCTAACCTATAGCCTAATTCAGTCACTTTTTCTCAAATATCTTAAATGTACAGATACGGCTCAGTTACAGCTTTATAATAGTAGGTATATATATCTACTTGACTATTTTTATTGTTTTGCATCGAACTAAACTAGGTTTAAAACAAACACACGAAACATGTTTTATGTTGAATATTTCAATGTTATAATGAAATCTCTAGGAATTATGCTTATTAAGAAATTCTCGTATTCACTTCAGGTTGTAGGATTGTTTGTATTAGTGATTGTTTTGTTTCATATAATCTGTTATAATTGGCTTCAATAACCAAAAGTACTTACGTCTAAATTTTATTAGGTATTGAAAGTGGTTATTCAAAAGACAGTGTGCAGTGCTTACCTAGCGGTAAAATGATGGACTGTAAAGGCAATTTTGTTGAGTTTGTTTACAAATTATCACTGTTCGTTGAAGAAAAATATCGTAATGAAGACCTGCACAACTGAGAGATTGTCTCGACGGCTTGTGTAAAGTCTGCCAATCCATACTGGACCAGTATGGTGGACTACATTCTTAATACTTCTGACCATGAGAGAAGCCCTTGCTCAACAGCGAGACAGTAAAGAGTCTCCAAGTTCCTTAAAGCTATTTTAACAGTAACATCCATCCATCCATCCATCAGCCTTTCAGCGTCCATTGCTGGATATAGGTCTCCCTAAGAGAACGCCACAACGAGCGGTCCCGTCATGGGGGATAATGCTGTAATCGCCACGCTTGGCAGGCGGGCGATCACAGTGGATGTTGTTAATACTCGAGGGAGTGCTGCTGCCCACTCCCCCGGTAATGCCTC
The DNA here is from genome assembly GCA_948253155.1 of Leucoma salicis. NCBI lineage: Eukaryota > Metazoa > Arthropoda > Insecta > Lepidoptera > Erebidae > Leucoma > Leucoma salicis. The sequence goes on along the minus strand of OX411814.1, from coordinate 22,057,941 downwards.
AGTTGGCTCTTACGACTCCCGTGGGTAGAGAGACACTGGGGAAATTCTAAAGCCGGCCCCACAGGGCCGCATTATTCTCTGCCTACCCCGCAAGAGAGATGGCGTGATGATAAGTAAGTAAGTAAGTAGAGAATCTGTACAAATTGGTACAAATTGATTCTCAATTGAAAATACACGGAAATATTGTCTTTACACGCACATGTAGTATTTAGGTAATTACATTGATGTGATTTTGGATGTTATAATGTGTAAAGTAAATCCTTCCAGATTTAAATTTCTATCCGCGAAGGCGCAGCGCTCCGGTGTGCGGAAGAGTCGCTCAGCTTGGTGAGACACAGTACCCTGTTCGTTGTCCCGAACGCCGCGGTACATTTTATCCCTACATAACAAAAAAAAATCTTTGATCTATATTTCTTAGCATTTGACATTCTCAGCTACTTTTTAAACTACAAATTATTTGTGAATGAGGAAAAAGAGATTTTTAATGCGAGCAGGAATCGAACCCACGTCCCTTCCAAACCGGGGAAGTGCTCTAAGCCACTGAGCTACCGCACCAACCTTTCGGTCATCCCAATCTCCTCATCACATTTGTCTTTACGACCAACGCCATCTATCGGAATGCATTAAATCGATTCCAGCTCAATTTCCGCTTGCACTAAAAATCTCTTTTTTTTCATTAACAAATAATTTGTACTTTAAAAAAAAACTATGAAATAAATACACTAAATTCCGAATCTGCGAAACTGCGAAATTTTCGAAGTGAAAGTTCGATTGAGGCATAGCTGAAGTAAGGAAATATTTGTCCAGTCATTTAAATAGTGAATAAAAGAAATTAATTTGAAATAATAAAAACAATACAATAAATAAACTGTAGCCCGAGCACGAAATACTTGCGAAAAAGTATTCTTATCGTCATCGAAAACAATAAAATTTGTATGAGAATTGTGCAGCGCCCCTATCGTGCGTTAAATGAACTTATTTTGCTACGAATGATTTCGTATCGCGAACTTTGATTTGACGTACGGTAATCTAAATTTCGAAAAACGTTTCGACAGTGCTCGATAGCTATCGAGCACTGTCGAAACGTTTTTCACTTAGAAATTGTCGGCGAGAAAAGATTCGAAACATATTAAATCTTAGGTTTTTGAGTATGTAATGTTTTAAAATTACTAAACTTCGAAAGCCAATTAATCCCACAGTAATATATGACGATGAAAAAGTAGATATAGATGATAGATATAATAAAATATTTTTTTATAAAAATATGCCGTTCGTACCTACCTAGTAATAGCAATGTTCACATAACAAAACGGGCTATTTTGGAAGTAGCTTATTTGTGGATAATATAGATGTAAAACCTTGCATATTTCTATTAGTCTCACATATTTTACCATAGGACATTATAAAGGGAACTTTATAATTAGGTACCTACGAATAATATACACTTTAGTGTTCATAAAGGTGTAACTAAATAATTAAAATAGATGATTTGTCAACTAATAAAAATAATGAGTCAATATAAAAATGTTATAATGAGCCAGCATATACATTTTGTTCTCATTTTAACTATAATACAATAAAATGCATTTAAAATTAAAATACGGCATAAGAATACCTAACTGTCACTGTCACTCGGAAAACATAAACAAACAAGCTTGCCTTCGACAATGTCATGTATAGTTGTTCGAAAACCATACAATATTGTTAGCCATACAATATTATCGCGGACTCAATACGTTTACGATACGAATTCGATAGTTTTTCGTGCTTGGGCCTCAGTTGTCCTAGAGTAGATGCCGCGAGATTGTCTGATGCATTGAGAAAAGTGGTGGGAGTTGACTGGAAGTGAGAGAGAGCGAGTGAAGTACTATTAGAAGACAAGAAGAATTTTACGAAGAGGAAAGGTAGGGGGTTTAGGCCTCCGGCGCTCTCACTCACCATACAAAACGCAACGGTAGGAGTACTACAGTTGTTTCACGCTGATCTTCTATGAGATAGTGGCACTTCCCCGATCGAAAAGACCCATTTATGCTGGGATAGTCAAGACTCCACCACCACCCATCTCCGTCGCTAGACGCGACCACTAGACACAAATTGTTCTAGTAACTACCCGAGTATGTAAAGTGCCTAAAATATTAAAAGAAAAACATATTAGCATAACCAATTTATATTTGGTTAGTATATTTAGAAAAGGCGAAATGAAAACGTCTGCACATCTCATTAGCCAAAGATTTCTACAAAGTCACAGGCATCCTTGGAATATGTCAGTAAATTATGATGCAACCGCCAAAGGATATATCCGTGAGTGTACTTCCCTTTTCCATCGGAAATGATTAGTTCAGGCTTTGCCAGTCGTATAACTTTTACGGTTCCAAAGCTATATATTTACTAAAATAGCCTTAAATTAATTGTAATTTATGTAAATATCTTTACATGATGATTGATTAAAGTATCGTTATGTGTTGTGATATAACTGAGAATGTAGCGGATCATTAATAGATCTAATAAAACTATCTAAATATATTAAATAAGTCCAATGTAGCTTTTAAGGTTTTGAACTACTATAGCCAGATATCAAAATATATTAAACACAAACAGTGGACTATATAATCTTTCCTGATATTTACGCGAATGTTACACATTATGTAATAAAACTACGTTTAAGGAATCTATCGCATTTACTTGATTTTCTACTATCTCAACGTTTTGAGTACTTTACAGCATTCAAGTCCACCCGTGATCATATGATAGATATATTCCATAAACGTAGTTTTATAACTGCCTCGGTGGTGTAGCGGAAGTGTATGCGACTGCTAATCATGAGGTCTCGGGTTCGATCTCCGGGTCGGGCAATGTTATTGAGCTTTTTCCTAAAAAGAAACATTCTCAGTAGCAGCCCGAAGTTTGGAAATGTGCCCGACAGACGTCAATAAGCTCGCCCCCTATTACGTGGGACTTAAACATAGCTGGCGAATCGTGGGTGTGTAATATACCTCTGCCTACCCCTTCGAGGAATACAGGCGTGCTGCTATATGGTAGTTTTATTTCATAAAAAGTAGACTGTTTAAATCCTGGAATACCGACCAAAAGCATCTGGTTTTCTCACCAAGACATTAGGAACGAATGTGTTTTGTTTTCTATTTCTCTTTATTGTGGCAACAAACAGTCATTAGAAAACAAATAGATAACTTAATTATGTTACTACAAACGGGACATTGAGTGCCAAAACTTAAAATGTGTTATCGAAATCGCAGTCCTGAACAATTGTCACGATTGCTGAATTGCATTATTTATTATATTATTTACATGAAACGCATTTACAATTTTAACTGCAAAATTAAACTTACTATACCTATTGGATTAATGCATGTTCCGAATGCGTGATGCAAAAATGCGTTCCGATGGATGACGTTGGTCGTTAAGACAAATGTGATGAGGAAATTGGGTATGACCGTAAGGGAGTAAGATAGCTCAGTGAATTAGAGCACTTTCCCGGAAAGGAAGGGACGCCGGTTCTATTCCCGTTCGTACTAAAGTTCTTTTTCCTCATTCACAAATAATAATTTGTAATTTAGTTTCTATCATGCATAACTAGTTTATGCCTGTGAATTTTGTCTGCGTAAACATAAAAAATTGCTAAAGAGAGAAACGAAAAACATGCATATGTTAAAAAAATTATGTGAAATAAACTTTTCTTTGGTATTACTAAAGCATTTTTTATAGCTTATGGTGGCAGACCTGAAGGTAAGTAGTAGCCGCCACTCAAGGATTCAATTATAGGAAGAGTACTATTAAGCCACTGCTTACTTAATTTTGCAGATGTGAAATCTTTCGTTGCTGCCGCTACAAACCAAATAACCTGAGGGCCTTTATGGTCGGTCACGCGACAGACAGTGGTACCTACCAGCTCTTAATAGCCTTACACATCACTTTCGTGAAACAATAGGGTTTGTTCAATTGCATTCTTATCCCGTCACTACACGGATAAAAGTGGACTTCTTTAGTCCACTTTTAAAGTGGTATAAGACCAGGAATCATGTTATAAAATTCAGTACTAAAGCGATAATTATATAAATTGTAAGTCGCATCATATCCCAGGATAAGAAGTTTATGTATGTGTTTAATCCAGCTTAAGTATAAAATACTGATGTGCCTATTACCCAAGTCTTAAGCCATTTGCGTGATTTTGTGACAAACATCTACATAACTAACTATAGAAACGATACGACGAAAAATAATGCCTTATATTTTAAAAGTGACTCTGATGGAAAGTAAGAAATAGTGTGATACGAGAATTCTGTGGTGTAAAAGAAGATGTAGTGACAAAAATAGAGAAACTAATGCTCGGGTGGTTCGGACACGTACAGAGGATGGATGGAAGAAGATTAACGAAACAGATATACAAGGCGACTGTGAATGAGCAAGTTGGTAGAAGTCGACCTAGATGAATGTATTTTGACCAGATCAGAGATCTTCTTAAGGAAGGCCAGTTTAAGAGTACTCGATTACAACGAGCTTGCATGAAAGCGCTGATGAAAGTAGATCAAGCGAAAGATGTGTGTCAGGATCGTAGCGAGTAGATAGAAGTGGTATCTGCCTACATCTACGGGAAAAAGGCGTGACAATTTTTATGTATATTTTAAAATACGAGACCAAAAGCTTAAGAAGATAAAACTCTTGACAGTTTTTCGTATCATCAATGAATTACCGTCGTTTATTTTTATAACCGAGTCTACGGACATTTATAATATTTTTGTATATACATGACTGATCTTAGTGTCTATGAAAGCTGTGTATTTAAAAACAATACTATCCTACTAGGAAATGGAACCTCGTATGGTCCGAACACGCAATGTTAGGACATTAAATACACTCAGTACACCCCATTAAAACTACTCTTGTTAGCCTTTACGAGATAAGTGCAGTCTTCTCATACATAAATGTGGTCATATGTTATGACGAACATATAACCATTTCCAAACATTACTCTGTAGTGTTTGTGCAATTTTTATTAACTTTGTTACTTTTTAAGCATCTTTCTAGCATAAGTGTCGCCCTCTGATGGCGTACATGCTCAACGCTCGTGCAGTTTTTAACAAAATTTATTTTTCATAGATAGCTGATACCTGCGATTCCGATTAATATCATGAGGCAAAGGTACAACTGACTTCCCTAACTCCTAACTCTCTGCGGTAAGAAAACACAAATTACTGAACACATAGTGTTTATAATATTCACGGACATTTTTCACACAACGTCCTCTCGTCCCAAACTAAGCTTAACGCTTGTGCTAGGGGTACCAGATTACGGATATAATACATATACTACTTTTTGTTTTGTAAATACATACATATAATAGACAGACAACATCCAGATGCAGTACAAATATCTATGTTCATCACACACATAATTGTCCTGAGTGGAAATCGAACCTAGGATCTCGTACACGGAAGCCGGTTACACTACCGATTACGAAACGAGGCCTTATAAAACCGTTGTTTTTTAAAACTTTAATAACTTTATAGCGAATATAAAGTTATATATTTATATATACATGCAAAGAATAGTACATATCGCAATATTTTTTTTAGATAAGGGTTAAGGAATAAAACTTAGAAAACTTAATTTACAAGCAGGAGACTTTTCGTGATTCGCGCAACGGCAGAATTAAGGATATGAAAAATAAAAGAAATATTTGAGTAAATATCATAAGGTATATTTTTTTATTTTTTTTATTGCATGTAGTGGCAGACGAGCCACAGCCCATCTGATGGTAAATGGTAACCGTCGCTCATGGACTCAACTATACCGAAAGTATAGTCAAGCCGCTGCTCACTATTTCATTTCACCGATATGAAATGAAAGAATAAACGGCTATCTCCTGCTACAGCCAAAACGCAACGATTTGCTTCATGGCCGGTCGGAACGGGAGATGGTGGTACCAACCCGCACGGGCCCGATACCAAGTGAGTACTCACACTTGGTACCCAGCCCTACCACCAGTCATGCAATGGATGATAATTGCTTACTTCCCTTAGTCGCCTCATACGAAACCCGTGGGAAAGAATGGGGTGGTGACACTTGTATTCTTAGTCCGTCACCACACGGACAAACAATTAGAAAATAATGTACTTATGGTATAGTGCTAAAACATTTTACCGTTTCTACAAAAAACGGCACTATACAATTTCAAATACTCCACAACACGAATATTAGTATGGTGACAATAAATTTCAAACGCATGGTGAATCTCACACACTTTCTAGCCCTCATTAAACTATGATACACTTGTCATGTCAATTGTAAACCCTGCTATGTTGGTGTAAGTTTGAAACAAATAATCATCGCTCAGAGTCGTACAGCCCGCGTTTTATGGTGCTAAATTTTGCGGGCTGCCGCACTATGTTGAAACACTAACAGCTGAGACAGTGGTTTCCAAATTTGCTCTATATAAAAGCTGTATTATTGTAATACAATAAAGAGCCAAATTAACTAGAACAGGTACTTGATACAAGTTTTTTTTTATGCAACATGGGTGCCAAACAAGTATACGGCCCACCTAATGGTAAGCGGTTAGTAGCCGCCCTAGAACAAAGATCTTCATTTATTTACACTACGTGGGTAGACAGACAAACATTTCCCCTGATGGTACATTTACCATACCGTAACCGTAATCTATAGACGCTAGCAATACCAGAAGCATCACTCGCGTGTCGCCATCTTCAAGGAAAGGGATAGGAGGTGGATAGGAAGAATATTATGGAGAGGACAGGTAGGAAAATAGGAGTTAGTTTGTGCCTCCAGCGCTCTCAGTCACCATACGCAATATAACGGTAGGAATACCTAACGTTCTTTCACGCTAACCTTTTGTGGGAGGGAGTTACTTTTCCGATCGAGCCGGCCCATAAATGCTGGGATAAGCAAGGCTTAAGAGTATGTATAGGGCACGCTCCTGTCCGAAGTCTTTCTTAATTCAGAGAAACAACTTTTCTATTTACGACCTATAAGGTTATTATATATTAATACACTTGTATCAATTAGAATAGATAGACCTTCTAAATTAAAACATTGAGTCTCATAATTAAATAAGGTAGGTAGAAAAAAAAACATAACTAGTTTAATATTTTGCCAAACACACTTTACTTCTTGAACTGTATCCGAAATTTATCTCAATATGAGGCGAAATATTATTTATTTAAGCAACAAGGAGAATATTTAGATATTTTTATATATATTTTTAAATACTTCCGACAGATGGTGCAGGCGTCACCCAAAGACGTTAAGTATGAATGTGCTATCGAGATTAGCAGTCAGGAGCAAGGGTCACGATAGCTGAATTGGCTAAGCATCTGGACGGTATCCAGGAGATGCAGGTTCGAATCCTGCTCGTGACTGTTATTTTCGATATCACATTTTTCATTTTGTGTTTAATCAACAAGGAGAAAATAACTTCATAAAACCTTTCAGACGTAGTTTTTTTTTTGTTCGAGTCATAATGTAAAATGTTTTAGAACCATTGGTTACAATTATGCAAAAACAATGTACTTGACATTACATGTTAGCATAGATAGAATCAAGTTTGAACAAGTTGTGACGATACATTAATGTGATAGAATAATATTGACACATTATTTGATGTTTTCATTAACTTCCCTCAACAAACATTGATGTAGGCAATTTCAAAATCAACAGTACCTAAGTTATCATTGAAAACGTTTATACATATTTTACCAACGTGAATGTGTCATTTTTAAAAGTTTTTGGGAATAATAGTATTTCCCACTCAACCTCCTTACCTAAATGTAGTTTAAACGAAACTCTTTGTTGTGAATAAAGAAGAGATTTTTAGTAGGGGCGGGAATCGAACCACGCATCTTTTCCAATCCGGGGAAGTGCTCTAAACCACTGAGCTACCCTACTGATACTTCGATCATCCCAAATTCTTAATCGCATTTGGTTTAGAGCACTTCCCCGGATTGGGAAAGATGCGTGGTTCGATTCCCGCCCCTACTAAAAATCTCTTTTTCTTTATTCACAAATAATTTGTACTTTAAAAAGTAGCGGAGCATGTTAATTGCTAAAAGAAATAGATCTAAAATCTTTGTTGTGATTTTGAATTATAATGTTCTGACAATATTTGAAACATTTATTAATGTCAAGATTTATAATTATAAAATGTCGATGTCATGTATCGACTAAGATATATATTAACATTTTTTGCTCAGTATTTTAGGAAGGAAGCATCTGATCTTCCATAGCGACCCTTAAGGTCCTCACTCTTTGATGTCACAGTGTTTCTTGATACTTATATAAAGTTTCCCAGTACTTGATATAATGTTGGTGTACTATCTATTAAAGTCTTGAAGTTCAGTATAACTAGGTTTTTATAACAGTATTTATATCGAAGTGTTTGTGAGAATAAGCAAGACGAAATACTTTGGAAAATCCAAAACTGCACGCCTCATAATCTTCATTTTTCACAATAAAATTGATTATTTGATAAGTAACTAATAATGTATTGGTCTTACTAAGTAGTTTTCAATAAATCACATAGATAGCGCTAATTTCAAAAAGTACTAATGTGGGTTTCATGTCTTATACGTCATCTAGCGCTAATTTTAAGAAGTACTTCTATATTGGTCTACCTCTCAGTCATTTTGCAAGGCGCCATCTGATAATTAGTATGAACAACAATCTATTTGGGTGACCATAGTCCGGAGCGTGCTCGTCGCGATCCCTGCCAACCTGTAATCCACAGGCTGCAATCTGGCTCGAATGCGTACCGCAGTGTGGGTTAGGGTGTGCCCCAGAGGCGACGCGTACTGACCCGCCCCCGTCGGTATGAACAACGGCAGATGCAGCGATAGGGGCCGCCACCCATCACGCCTTGTCCAGTTTGGCGAGTCGAGGGGAGGAGAGTGTCGAGTAGGCACGTGGAATGTAAGAGGTGGTGTGGAAGGTAAGTTACACGAGCTGGTAACCATCATGTCGGACAGACAGCTCGATGTGCTCTGTGTAACAGAGACCAAGCGAAAGGGTAGCGAAAAAAAGACTCGATTAGTAAAGTATTTTGGTCGTTATCGTGTTAACATACATTACCTACAACTCACGGACGTCCAAGCCAGATTTTTTTCAAACGGTTTTTTAACTAGTTTAAATAACAAAAATGGCATCAAAAATATCATCAGTGTTAAAAATAGTGTTTGTTCTTTATATGTGTGTGTAGATATTATTTTACAAGTGCAATATATGATAACTAGAGACTTTTAATATTTGAAAAATCAGTTGTGCCGTGTAAACCGGGAGTAGAACACACCTCAACGCTTCGCTTATGAGGCGTGCAATAGAGGTTGTATGTACTTATGGCCTACGTTGTCGCCTAATTTGAATGCGACGCAAAGCGGTTAAAGTATTAGCCGCAATACGTCGCATCGCGTAGCAACGCGTAGCATCGCGACGCGTTGCTCACCTAGGACAACGGGTTATAGAAGGCCATAGACTATTACGTACGACATACTTTTAGTTCTCTCAAACCAGTTACTGTCCCATTATTGGGCACAGGGGCCGTAGAATGTAACTCACTAAGGGCGGATTCGACCAAACAAGAATACATTTTATTCTTAGAATAAATCGCTACTTACTCGAGAATAAATCAATTTTACATTTTACCAACAACAATTCGAAGAATAGCGAGCCTATTTGGGAATAGTCACTATACCACCAAGAATCGAATAAGGAGTTAATCCAAGAATAAAAAAAATGGCGTTATCTTTTTTGTGTTGTAATTTTTCGAAACCAATATCGGTTTCGGGCGCGTGACAGCTACTTTCTCACGATATAATACGACAAATAAGAGTTGAGATGAGTTAAGCTATACACGGACAGTGTTTTTCATTTGTAGAACAACTTTTTATTGCTGGGTATTACATTCACTTCCCTATTCGCGACGCAAATAGCTCTTCCTTCTTAAAACGACTGTTAGAATAGAAATAGATTCTTATCGGTATAGTTATTTTTGTATACATTCGAGTTTGGTCGAATCCACTCTTAATCGTATCGACATCGTCTGGTTTGTGATTGGTAGAGAAACCAACGCGTGATGTTATAAATAATAATCCGTCGGCCAATCACGGTGATCTCTCAACCAATCACAAGAACACGATACGATGTCGATATGATTTAGTGACATACATGTTAACCCCTTGGGTCTCCTTCCAGAATGAGATGGATTTAGATAACAGTCTACTACGCTGGTCTAGTACGTGATGGCAGACTTCACATCTCAGCCTCTCATCTTGCAGGTTTCTCATGTTTTGTCAACAAATACACACATAATTTGTAAATTTTGAAGGAGAGGTGTGTGTGTGACTACAAACTGGGAATCAAACCCAATACCACTGCAATTTTGACGGGCCTCGTGGCGTAACCGACTTCCGTGCACGAGGTCGTGGGTTCGATTCCCGCTCAGGACTATTATTTGTGTGATGAGCACAGATATTTGTACTGCGTCTGGGTGTTTTATCTCTATCTATTATATGTATGTATTTAAAAAAAAATTTAATATATGTATTATATCCGTAATCTGGTACCTACAGCACAAGCGTTTAGCGTTATCACTGGAGACTTTTATGCCATGGTTGAAATGTGGTTATGTTACACCTCTGTTTACACTCCACTGAAAACCAGCGCGGTTGTGCACTATAGTATGTAGCCGCATGTTGCTGAATGGAGACTTCATTAGTCCAACAGAGACATACATAGCAATATGACCTATATTAGTTACGGACGGTTACGGTGTTTGCTTTTTTTTATTTTTTTTTATTTTCATGTATTGGCAGACGAGCTACGACCCATCTGATGGTAAATGGTAACCATCGCTCATGGACTCAACTATACCGAGAGTATTGTCAAGCCGCTGCTCACCATTTCATTTCACAGATATAAAATGAAAGAATAAACGGCTATTTCCTGCTACAACCAAAACGCAACGATGTGCTTCATGGCCGGTCACACGGGAGATGGTGGTACCAACCCGCTCGGACCCGATACCAAGTGAGTAATCCTACTTGGTACCCAGCCCTACCATCAGTCATGCAATGAATGATAATTGCTTACTTCCCTTAGTCGCCTCATACGACACCCGTAGGAAAGAATGGGATGGTGACAATTGTATTCTTAGTCCGTCACGATACGGATCCTTATGTGTAATGTATTTAAGTTAAGACTCTTGATTTTTTTTCCTGCTTGTTGTCTGTAACGTGTTTTATTATTGTTGTGTCTTTGTAAGGTATGTACCCATTTGCTCTTTTACGTCTTAGAGATTTCAATATAGGTAACAATACTATTTGGTTTCTCGGATTTCGGTAATTGTGATATCACCAAATCTTATTATGTGTCTATCTCTATTATCAATCCTATTTGATGAAGATTAATTGTGGCAATTGATTACCAAGACGGATTAGAGAGATCTATTATGGGTTGATTGCGTTAAACAATATACAGTTTACAATTGTACAAATTGGTTTATATATTACGTGGTTGGCTGGCCATCAGAGAAAAAGCAGCATAAATAATAGGGGTTAAAGTTTGAAATTGCCGTTTTATTGTAATAGGTAATTCGAATTGACATAGAACCTTCATGATTTGAGATTTTTGAGTGAAACTTTTTTCAAATGGTACCTATGAGGTTCTTCTTTTAAAAAATGTGAAACATTCGATTATCGACTTTTAGTTGTTTTTTTATTCAGCTTAGACAAGAAAGATAGATACTTCGAAAATTCGAGTGATTTTTGAATACAAGTTCCGACGCGGAACTAACGCTGCAGAAACAGCTCGCAATATCAATGTTGCGTTTGGAGAGAGGACTGCTAATGAACACACCGTGCGATTTTGGTTTAAACGCTTTCGTGATGGAAATTTTGATTTGAAGAACGAACCACGTGGAAGTCCGCCCACTCATGTGAATAAATAAAAGAGATGGTGGAAGCCGATCCAAGCCAAATTCCCTAGGAATTAGCGGCATGGTTTAACGTTACCTTACCAACAATATTGACTCATTTGTGTCAATTAAACACAAAGTAAAAATTTGAAATCGAAAATAACAGTCAGGAGCAGGATTTGAACCTGCATCTTCTGGATACCGTCCAGATGCTTTACCAATTCAGCCATCCTCAATCATAGGTAGGTAGTCATTATTAGGTAAAATCTTAATTGTAAAATTAAGTTTACCTGGTCGGTATAATGTATGAAAATACGTCCGACAGATGGCGCAGGCGTCACCCAAAGACGTTAAGTATGATGTGTTATCGAAATTAGCAGTCAGGAGCAATTGTCAGGATGGCTGAATTGGTAAAGCATCTGGACGGTATCCAGAAGATGCAGGTTCAAATCCTGCTCCTGGCTGTTATTTTCGATTTCACATTTTTCACTTTGTGTTTAATGTATAGTGCTAAGCATGTCAAATGCTAAAAATATATATAAAAAATATCTAAATATTTAAAGGGTTTGCGTCATTATTAGGTAAAATCTTAATTGTAAAATTATGTTTACCTGGTCGGTATAATGTATGAAAATACGTCCGACAGATGGCGCAGGCGTCACCCAAAGACGTTAAGTATGATGTGTTATCGAAATTAGCAGTCAGGAGCAATTGTCAGGATGGCTGAATTGGTAAAGCATCTGGACGGTATCCAGAAGATGCAGGTTCAAATCCTGCTCCTGACTGTTATTTTCGATTTTACATTTTTCACTTTGTGTTTAATGTATAGTGCTAAGCATGTCAAATGCTAAAAATATATATAAAAAATATCTAAACATTTGTGTCAATTCAATAAAATAAAAAAATATGAAAAATGCCTCATGATTTGACTGATCTGCAGAAAGAAAAAAGTGTTGAAACTTGTATTGCCTGTATTATTATTGTTGAATCGATACAGATATGAAGGAATATTGGATCGAATTGTGACATGTGATGAAAAGTGGATTCTTTACGATAACCGTAAGCGAAAAATGCAATGGCTGACCCCAGGTCAAAGGGGTTCATTTTATATACGAAAATCTGTTGTATGTCAAGAAAAACATCGGATGTTTTGATAAGTATAGCGATGTTCATCACATTAATACTAGGAACAAAGGCAATCTTATTGCACACAGTACTCGTCTCCACAGAATTAGTAGATCTTTTATGGGGCAATGTATATGCTTTTACAATAAGATTCCTAAAAATGTCCGAAACATGCCACTAAATAAGTTTAAGAAAGCCATAAAAATTAGACTTTGTAATCAAGGTTATAACACTGTTTCGGATTATCTTGAGGACAAAACAAAATGGGCTTGAGCTGCTCCTCATTCATTAATTTTCAAAATTGTTTTGTATGATATAATGTCATTTTAGTTATAAAGATTATATTAAATTGTAATAAATTGACAATTTAAAAAAGTGGCCCATGCGTTTCTTGCCGGTTTCTTCTCATGAAAGCTTTACTTCGGAATCCGACCGCTTGTGGCGATTGCAATCGCCACTTTGTTATTGCGGATGCACTCGCCTCAGGCGCTCGTGTTAATTATTAGTGTATTCTTGACGATTTTAAGTGCTATTTAATAGGCCTATGAAATAAACATATTTTTGAATTTGAATTTGAATAAAAAGGTAATGGTAACTGTTTGGTGATCTCAGCATGGTGTTCTTCACTATAGCTTTCTCCGATCTGGTCAAGCAATAACGGTAGATGTCTACTGTGCCAAACTCCGAACAATGATAGCAAAACTTGCAGTGAAACAGCCCCGACTTATGAATCGATCTTCACTATTATTAGACCATGATAACGCGAGACCTCATACAGCACGAGAAAACCGTTTTAACTCTACAGAAACTGCAATTAGAAACTATTCGTCACCCTACGTATTAGCCAGACCTTGCTCCAACGGACTACCTTTTTTTCGTGATTTGGACAATATTCTACGTGAAAAAAATTTTTTTCGGGAGGCAGTGCAAAACCGTGTGGCGCTGAATAAGCTAAGCACCCAGGCCGCTCCAGCCCGTTCTGGAGGAGTGGGCGGGGCAACGGCACGGAGTCCTTACCTTCCGACTGGTGCAGGTACTGTCGGGGCACGGTTGCTTCGGCAGATATCTGCACATAGTCGCAAGGAGGGAAGCGACTCCAGGCTGTCACCACTGCAACTGTGACGAGGACACGGCGTGGCACACGCTCGAGTCGTGCGCGGCTTGGGCCGAGCAGCGCCGTGAACTCGTCGCGGAAATAGGGGTGGACCTCTCGCTGCCGAGCGTCGTCAGAGCGATGTTTGGCACCGACAGGAATTGGGCCGCGGTCGCTGCCTTCTGCGAGGAGATTATCTCGCGGAAGGAAGTGGCGGAGAGGGCTAGGGGGGAGGATTCTTCCGCTGACCCCAACCGCCGCCAGGGACCGGGATGGCGCAGGCGCAGGTACTTGCGCCTCATGCCGCCCTAGCTGAGGCTGCGGGTGGATGGACCGGGGAACGTCCGCCACCTGCAAGGCCTCCCGCGAAGGCGCGTCGCTCCGTGTGCGGATGCGTTGCTCAGTAGAGGGTACCCAATAGGGTAAGCCGCTGGCGGACCACCGAAGGAATGTGACATAGTTCCACTGGCCCGCCAGTAAAGGCGGAGAGACGGCACACGGCAGGTTTCTTTAGTAGGTGAAGGCACCACACTACCCTGTTCGTTGCCCCGAACGACGGGGTGTGCGGTTAGGAACATTTTTTCCCGCATTAACTAAAAAAGAGGTAGTACTAAATGCTTTCACACAGTTAGAAAGTTTAGAATCTAGATCACCAGAGTTCTATCGCAAAGGCATAAATGACCTCCCTATTAGATGGCAGCAATGTATAGATAATAATGTTAGATATTTTGATTAAATAAATATGTTAAATTAAAAAAAAACTAACTTCATTTTTTCAGTACAAATCGGCCATTTCATACTTTCACCCCTAATAATATTGTGAGTATATAAATCCCTTGTTCTCTTTGGCACCTCATAACTGGAGAACAATATTTTTAAGAAAAATATTTTTTAAGTTTTTTAATAGTTTTTGGCAGGTTCTTATGGAAAGAAAAATTAAGAGAATTGCGCAGATTAAATTAGGAAACTTAACGGTTATTTTAACTTCGCGCGTTTGACGGTACACAAGTAATTGAATTATTCATAGCTAAGACAGGATAACGGTTAACTAGTTGCAATTGTAAAAATGTAACAGAGGTGTGCCTGTACAATAGATATATTTGAGAAAAGATGGATGTTTAAGGCTATATATGCGTCTCTCAACCAAGTTATTATTTCCTTTTTTTTTTCTATTTGATTGTTTGTTTTTTCAGGCAAAAACTACAGGCCTGTTTTTTATGAAACTTTTATATTTAATAGCTCTAAATAGTATTTCAAAATTGATACTATACATATAATTTTTATACTAAGCTTAAATCAGAGATATAACAAAAAAAAACGGGTAAAGGATAGTTTCTATCAATTTCAATCTACTTTCTGTTAGTTCAGGAACTGTACTCCATAAGTTCTCAAAAGCATTTACTATCTGAGAGCTTGTGATAAAAATGTATGCATTGCTAAATTTCAAGATTGAATTTCATTTCAGCTTAAGATATATTTTTTTGACACGTTAGGTAAAACGGATCCGAACAAGAAACAAATGAATATCTATTACGAGAAAATTCCTATAAACTGCACGACCTTTAACTCCTGCTCATCCAAAATAACCAGAAACGACCAATCAAACTGGTAAATCAAACATGCTCTAGTGTAATTATGTACCAATTTATTGGATACACATACGTTTTACGACAGGCGACCATACTTGGGACTGTTAGATTAGTATTGCCAGCGTAGTATATAAAACTGCTCCTATTTAATCTGCAAAACTCACGATGTCATCTATAATTAATCTATTAATAGTATAAAGAGAGTTGTCAGCGCCCATATTCATTTTATACTTCTACTTCTTCGTAACAAAATTGTTATTAAAGTCCTTGCCAATAAAACGTTCTAGCGATATCTTCGTTGTAAAATATTATCCGTGCGAAGCCGGGACGAGTCGTTTATTGGAATATTAATTAGAAGGGAATTCTGTACTTACCCTTTTATCATTTTCCAAAGCTTAAATACGCTAGTGCATACAAGGATCACCAACCCATTCATTCCTGCGGGTGTCATAAGAGGCGACTAAGGGAATTAAACCATTATAATCCATCGCGTTATTGGTGGTATGGTTGGGTCTCAAGTTCGACCGTGTCAGTACCGCCGTCTTAGGTGCGACCGACCATGATGCACTGCAGTGTGTTTTAGTTGTTGCGGGCCAAAACCGTTCATTCTTTAATTTCACATCCCTACTAATGAAATGGTGAGCAGCGTCTTGACTGTACTTTTAACATATTTGAAACAATGGCTTACGAATTATCATCGATAGACCTCGACTCAACTGCCACTATAAGCAATAACAAATCTTTCGTAATACCTAGACCTAGTAATGTATCATAGTTCTAGTGGTCCGTCAATACAGGCGGAGAGACGACGCACGGTGGGTTTACTTAGTTGGTGAGGGCCCCACACTACCCTGTTCATTGCCCCGGGTGTGGACGGGGTGTACGGTTAGGTACATTTTTTCCCCCCTTAACAAAAAATAATAATAAAAAAGGGGTAATAATTATCGTCTTAATTTAATTCTGCAATAAGCTCACGACACACTTTACATAGTACAAGGTAGTGAGGCTTTATAGTTCATCATTTTGATCTGTATTTTAGCGCTTGACATGCTCAGCTACTTTAAAGAACAAATTATTTGTGAAATGAGGAAAAACAGATTTTTTAGTGCGAGTGGGAATCGAACCTGCGTCCCTTCCAATACGGGGAAGTGCTCTAACCACTAAGCAGTGGAGCAAAGATTACAAATTGATGATGATCACTTTTACATGACCACTCACTTATATACTAGACTGAGATTGAATCTGGCAACACTGTACTTAGAAGCTCATTTTACGACTGTTAGTGGAAGGGGCGATGCAGGACATTTAAACATGTGTGCTTAGCGCACATTAAAATTAAATAAGGTACTTATAAGAGGAATACGGCAAACATACCTGATTAGTTATAAGTGTGATATCAACATAAATAAACTGAAGGTAGTCAAATTGTTAGGGACACTAACCATACCATTGTATTTGAACACAAAGTGCAAAAAAGATATTTAATGCTAAGCATGTCAAATGCTTAACATTTTTGTATTTTCGTTTCAGGCTTACTTTTTGAACAAATTAAATAGGTTTCATAAGTTCGTTTGTTAATTTTTATTGTTTCTGTTAGTACTATTATCTATAACTGTTATTTAGAAGGGTATAAGGGATTTTAAAATAAGTGAGATTATGTCTGTTTTCGATGTCTATTAGTTGACTGCTCTTGGAGTGAGTTACTCAAAGTGAGGCTATGTTCATATTTATAAAATATTTCTTCTGAAAGTCTTGTCTGATATAACTAATACCTAGTAAGTATCGCTTATTTCAGAAATATTTACTGCATAAATAAAATTACAGAATTTTAACTAAATTAACTATATACACCTAAAAGGAAAACATAAAATATAAATTAAAATATGACTATCTATAGAGCGAACTTTACTTAAGTTTTTGTTTTGAAACAGTTTGGTCTTAAAATAAATACAAATAAAAGCAAAACCTTAATAGTTGCCAAGAGAGACACCAACAACCCAATCATTCTTAACTATATTGCAATAGAACAAGTAAATTCATTTAGATACCTGGGAAGCTTAATTACTAGTGAATCGAGATGTTCACCAGATATCATCGCAAGAATAGCAATGGCTAAAAAAGCCTTCAACAACAAAAAACATCTACTGAGCGCGAGAATATCAAAGCGTGTACGTAAAAAATTGATAAAGGTGTTCATCTGGAGTATTGTATTGTATGGTTGCGAAACATGGACTATGACGCAAAGAGACAGATAGCGGCTGGAAGCTTTTGAAATGTGGTGTTGGCGAAGAATGGAGAGAGTAAGCTGGACAGAGAGAAGGACAAACGAAGAGGTGCTAAATATGGTAGAAGAGAAAAGGTGTATCCTTAATACCATCGACAACAGAAGAGGCCAAATGCTGGGCCATTTGATACGACACGATGATCTAGTCAAAACCATCCTAGAGGGAGCGAGGAAGACCAAGAAGGACATTTATACAGCAAGTGAAGGAAAGTCTGGATATCGTGTCGTATCAGGAAATTAAGAAAAAGGCACTATGCAGAGAGAGCTGGAGGATGCTCCACCGACAAGAGCTAAGCTCTTAAATGAGATGATGAGGATGATGCTTAGATTAATTTATTATTATTATTAGTTAGTAGTAGTTTTAGTAGGATTCACGGTTAAATTTTATGGCGATGGAACATTATGGCGTGATGATTTTAAAATGCAAGACTCATCCCTTAGAAAATATAGGGAAATATAAACATTACCTCTTAAACCACAAACATTGCTATACTCCACACATTCCTAGAGAGCTATTGCAAATATGATGTGTTGTGAATTCAGTACCTACAGGTATTAAAATTAAAACTGGCTAATACATGTCGCTAAATGTATCACCATCACCTCTCCTAGTTCCGACCGCATATTTAAGGATCCATCCATCCATCCATCTTTCCATGCATCCATCAGCCTTTCATCGTCCACTGCTGGACATAGGCCTCCCCAAAATGGGGGTTTTACCATAATCGCCACGCTTGGCAGGCGGGTTGGCGATCGCAGTGGATGATTTTAGTACACAGGGGAACGCTGCAGCCCGGTCCCCCGGTAATCCCTTAGTCGGCTTTTACGACTCCCATAGGAGGATACGGGGTGGAACTATTCTTGGTGCCGGCCCCACACAGCACATATTTAAGGATATATGCATTAAAAGTTATCAAAAGAGTGTAAGTCCTTACTTCAAAGATAAACAAAGAAAATATTAAAGTTGCCACTAGAACTGTCCCGATGCGAATGTTTAAAATTTAAAATAAGACACGAGACTAAAAGCAACTACGTGCACCAAAAATTCAATCAAGCTAAAAGATAGTAAAAATCGCAACAAAAAATTGTGTCCAAATTATTAGCTCAGACGTGTCTTTAATCGCAATAGCCTCAAAAGCTATCAAATCTATTTTTATGTGGTTTTCACCAATGGATGGATCTCTATGGCATCTACCTATTTCATGAGAAAGGTTTGAGTGTTTAATTTATTAAGATTTTTGACAACAATTATAGCCTATGCCCAGACTAATAGTTGGTTTCAAATTTTTTATGTTGAAATTAATTTTCTATATATATTCATTTTAGTATCATTCTACTTTTTTGGCTTTTAATGCCCTAACGAGGGTTTCTATATCTTGCAAAAATATCTAATAACCAGTGAAAAAAGTTTTAAAATTGGTAGTGTAGTTCAGAATAAGTAGTGGCGATACAGACACACGCGGACAGCGACTTTATTTTATTATGACGATTCTTAAAAATACATTGCTGCCATCTAATGAATATGCAAAAAACTAATAGTCTTTTATCATAAAGACTGAATTTCGTTACAACGCCCTCTATCTACAAAGCCTGCTATTATCACCATGGCACCTACGTGGGCTACGATACTACGAAATAGTACAGACGATTACCACAAGGCTTCTGCCGTGTTGAATCTACATCCAATTTAGATAACCTAATGAATTAATTTTAAAACTATTTATTTTTAATTATTTATATCAACTCATATTGAGTTGATGTAAATAATTGAAATTACTGTACTACTTGAGTGCATGTTTTCTTTAACAGTATTTGAAATACGGGGAACAGTTCCTTAAATAAAAATAAATAATACATATTGGATAAAAATTAATTATTTTGGTGGTGAAGTACATAATTATGTTTCATACAGAAACTAGTGGCCCCGCCGATATTATCTAGACCGTATATTAAAAAAAATCCTAGGACCCAATTGCAGCGCCACCTACCTGATCCAATTGTGAACCTAAACTATCCAAGAGCTCACAATACGTACGTGTTTTTAATCGCTGCGGCAGTTTTCAATTTCTATATAAGTATAAAAAGAAATTATTATAAGGGGAAAAGAGACCTCAGGTCCTGGTAGACTATTATAGCATTATATCTCTCTTACCCTGGGGGGTACCCAACGGGGAGACAACAATGCCTTAAGGAAACTAAATCTTAAGTATTTTACTCGTAATCGTACACGTATACAAAATGTACAGTGGTAGAGCCAGAGAGAGAGAGAGAGAGAGATCGGGAAACACCTTCTCACAGAAGATTAGAGTGAAACAACGGTAAGTACGTAAGAGTCGTGTTTCGTATGGTGAGTAAAAGCGCCGGAGACTCAAATCTCCTCCTTATCCTCTATTGTCTTCTTATTATTTATTCCTCTATTACTCCACCTTCTATCCCTGTGTGCCTTTGGTGTTGCTAGCATCTATAGGCGGTGCTCGCTTAAGTAGTACCAGGTGGAATGCTTTTCTACCACCCTCGTATAATAAAAAAAGGTAGGTACTCGCACTTATATATTATAATTTCTCAAAAGTTGCAGTTTATTTATCTGTACCACGTCACATCTTAATTAGAAATTTTCGACACGTCGACTCTCTAATAAGTAATTACGTTCACAAAAGAAAACCACCTTCAAAGAACGTTTTAACACACTTTGCTTATGCCTGTGTAGGTACTGTTATTGTAAATAATGGTTTAATAGTTTAAAAAAGAAAATCATAAACCTAATTGATTATTTCTTATTTCTAACAGAGGTAATCACATCTTATCCGTGAGATGACGGGCTAAGAATACAAGTGTCACAACCCCATTCTTTACTGCGGGTGTCGTACGAGGTGACTATGAGAAGTTAGCAGCTATTGCATTACTGGTAGGTACCAAGTGGGAGTACTCACTTGGTATTAGGACAGAGTGAGGCAGTACCGCCGTCTGCCATGTCACAGATAGCCATCATAATTTTCCACCAGCGAAATGAATGGTAGAGCTTGGGTCTTAGTTCTGTCTCGCTGTTTGTACCGGCTAATCTTAAGAACCGCTGGACCAATTTGGACAGGACTTTTACTGGCCGATAGCTGATGTTATAAGAAGTTAATTTTTAGAAAAATATTTGGGGTACCACACAAAAAGGAAAATAACGAAATTCCAAGCAAGCAGGCAGCATACCACTCACCGAAGGAATGTAATAGTTCCAGTGGCCCGCCAATAAAGGCGGAGAGATGGCACACGGTGGGTTTCTTTACTGGGTGAAGGCCCCACACTACCTTATTCGTTGCCCCGAATGACGGGGTGTGCGGTTAGGAAGATTTTTTCCCGCCTTAACAAAAAAAAAGGCAGCATACCACTGAATTAATATCATACAGTTCCAGTGGTCCGCTAATGCAGGCGGAGAGGCAGCATACGGTGAAATTATCTTTGACGGGCCTCGTGGCGTAGTCGGTAGTGTAACTGACTTCCGTACACGAGGTCGTGGGTTCAATTCCCACTCAGGACAAATTATTTGTGTGATGAACACAGATATTTGTACTGCGTCTGGGTGTTTTCTATCTATTATATGTATGTATTTACAAAAAAAGTAGTATATGTATTATAACCGTAATCTGGTACCCGTAGTACAAGCGTTAAGCTTAGTTTGGGACCAGAGGACGTTGTGTGAAAAATGTCCGTGAATATTTATTATTTAGTGGATGAGGGCCGTGCTCGTTGCCCCGAAAGATGGGGGTGTGCGGTTGGGTACATTTTTCCCGCCTTAACAAAAAAAAAACAATAAAAGTGGATCAGTGGCCCACTTAGTTGTAAATGGTAACATTAAACCACTGATGCAAATAAAAATTTAGGACCTAGGGTATATATTCTCGGCAGAGATTTCGTGTGAGAAAATTTTCTAAATAAAATTCTTACAATCCACACTCACATGTTTAAACGCTTATTTTTAGAATATTCCTTAAAGCTCCTGCTTTATGCTTCAGTTGACATAAAATACAGCCTTTTATATTAAAATGAACTTCCGTATTCACGTTGCTAAACAGGCTAAAGAATAAATTTTGTCATTCTAGTCACTATATGGCTTTATATTTGGTCATGTGAGGGTTCACTTTCACTAAGGTGTAACACACATTCAAAATAATAATACATTGTTAACCTAGGGATGAAAGCAACTTATTTAGTGCAGATACGGGGTTTGGCGCCCGAGCGTAGCGAAGGCTCCAACAGTTCGAGGGATTAAATAAGTCTTTATCCCGAGGTAAACACTGTGCTTTTCATAACGAATACGAGGAAACTAAAAATAAAAATCATGAATTAGCTAAAGAAAAAATGGGAGACTAAAAAAATTAATTTGGAATCGCCGTTTTCCCGCCGATTTTGTTTTTTTTCTGTGGCCTGTCAGCTATTCAGCCATTATTTTTTCATTTTAATCATTGAAAAAATATAAATCTTTGTTATTTTAAAGATATTTAGTTGAAACTATATTAAAATAAAGTCATATAATAACAAATTCTTTAATAAATACTTAACTTTATGTTATTTCAATTTTACATCGCGCTGTAATTGGCTGGCTGTACAGAAAATAGAACTGTTTTATTTTTTATAATTACGCAGCTGTCAGTTGAAAGTAATTCTCCCTAGGGCTGAAAAGTATTACTTTCAACCCGCTCCTTAGGCAACTTCAGGCCTACTTTCAGAGTATGAGTAATGAAAAATAATTTGTTATAATTACAAGCAGTTATGTAATCGATTATTTTTTTATTACTAACTATCTTCACCGACAATGCCTGCTTTTTTTTTATTTCATGTAGTGGCAGACAAGCCACGGCCCATCTGATGGTAAATGTAACCGTCGCTCATGGACTCAACTATACCGTGAGTATTGTCAAGCCGCTGCTCACCATTTTATTTCACAGATATGAAATGAAAGAATAAACGGCTATCTCCTGCTATAGCCAAAACGCAACGATGTGCTTCATGGCCGGTCACATAGGAGATGGTGGTACTAACCCGCTCGGACCCGATACCAAGTGAGTACTCCCTCTTAGTACCCAGCCCTACCACCAGTCATGCAATGGATGATAATTGCTTACTTCCCTTAGTCGCCTTATACGACACCCGTCTGAAAGAATGGGGTGGTGAAAATTGTATTCTTAGCCCGTCACCACACGGACAAAATTCTTGATAGCAAACAGTAAACGCTACTTATGCACTTAGCCGTATGAAGATCCTGAACAATTCACTAGCCGTTCACAAGATCCAGGATTACTTAAAAGGTAGAAAGACCCAGAATTACTTACTTAAAAGATAGAAAATCCTGATGAAAGATAAAGCTAAATGCCTTTTTCTGCAACTGAAACAAATAGTTATTTCTGTTATCTGCTCCCGTTTGGTTTGTGTAAACGCAATAAAGAAAAAAAAAAACTTTTTGTTAAGCGTTTGGGTTAAGTAGGTCGTACGGCTCACGGTAGGGTGCTTAGTGTGTGAGTGATCTACACTACCCCGTTATGTTTCCGGACAGCAGGATTTACGGTACATTTTCCCGCCTCACAAAACAGGTAATTTCACATGCTACTTCGGATTGTTGTCTTAACAATGATCAACCAAATGTCAACTGTACATCTTTAATTTTTCTTAGTATATATTGCTTGCTTACTCTATTCTTTTCCGCGGGTGTTGTACAAGGCAATTAAAGGAGAGTTGAGTACATGTGTACAGTCACCAGTAAGTTCGTCTGCTATAATAAGCAATAAAAAATATAAGGCTTGCATGCATTTTTTATTACAAAGTGTTTAAAATACTTAAATTCTCTTTGGGAACGTCTGAAAGTCTATTCTTAATGATATTATATCACTTCAATGAGTTACCTAGATTCTTCAGCACTCTCTAAAGGCAAAAATGTGTTGGCCTATTATTTATAAACGCGAGATGTTTTTACCAGTGTATAACTATTTTACTTGATGCGGTCTAGTGAATGATTATACCAATCTGGACTAGGAAATCTTATTAAAAATGTATCAGCAATGATATACCGTGACGGCGACGGTCTGTGTAGCTCTGTGTCCTCATAACTTGCCGCGTGTATGCATATGACATTATTATAATTAGGCTTAAGAAAGAAAAGTTTTATAATATATATCTTTACCCTGTTCTATTTTATAGTTATCTTTAGTGGGACTCGGTGTATTCTGCTAATGACACAGCATTGATTACATACTATGTAAACTGGGACCCAAAATTGCAAAGATTTAAATGGTAAGTGCATTTCAGCAGATTTATTTTATGTTGGATTCCCAAAAATTAAAACAAATGCAATCTGTGTAGTCACAATAAATGTTATGATAAACAAATCAATAAAAGAAAAAAAATAACAATATCTGGGTTAGAAGTTTTCATCTACTATTTTGATATTACTCATAGACAGGGTATGCTCACACAACTTTGTAGTATCCTCTTACTGTGATAAGACCTATAGATAGGTGGACTATACTTTCGGTGTAAGAAAACATAAGTATGTGAACATTTTGGAGCAACAAAACCTCACGACCTACCACGACCAGGTATAACTCACGTCAGAATCTTATTGATGTGAAAACATCTGATGCGGAGGGGGGGGGGGGGTATAACCACGGAACAATTGCTCCGTAGGTATAACCGACTGTTGCGTCGCGACGTCGCCATGCTAATTTATTTAATTGTTTTTAACGCTGTCTGTTGACAAAGGCATCTAACTACGAAGTCTAACATCAATCAATAAACCAAGAACACTTTTAGTTGGTCTATGGATAACGAGAGGGCGCTTACCAAGAATTATATAAGTCTCCAACAATATTTGAATAAAGAAAGAAAATCGATGATTTCACATTTGCGAGACGTCCCGCGATGTCTCATTTATTACTTTTAATATGTCTATAGTTTTATATAGACAAATAGGTTATCCTTCAAGTTCGTATACACGAGTGATGTTACTCCACAACATTAATCGTAGAGGCGACAGAGAGCCATTTATATGACACATTGGTAAAGGAGGTAATGATAAATTTGGAGGGCATAATGCAAATAGATACCTACATATTATATGGCACATGTTCCAGTATAGAATATTAGGCAATGTCGACCCCGATTGCCACAAATAAATAGTAAAGGTCACCACCACCAGTCTCAACTTGTCCTTAAGATACGGGTTTTCGCATAGTATGAGTTTTGTCTACGAACAGACTATGTTGACCATAGCCTTTCAATCTAATCTCACTCACTTATAATATTGCATTCCAAAACTTACTAATATAGCTGTAGATAAATTTTAAAAGCAGTATCGATTCGAAACATGGTTGTACACATCGTAAAAGAAAAAGTTTTTAAGCCAGTATCCTTTAACAGAAAGCCATAATATATAAGTTACTCTATGCAGAAAGCGTAAAGTGCCGACTCCCTTTGGAAATGAGGTGCGAACACGAACGAATTACGAAAATACGAAGGGATATTGGTATGCCAAGTACGTGCTATGTAAATTTCTTATTACACTCAGCGCTGATTGGAAAAAGTGCAATGTAAATTTTGAATGGAAATGAATACTCTGCCATAGAAAGATAATTCCGGGCTTTGTTACAACGTATAATTTTAATATTATAATTGTAGTTTCTAAAGTTAATAAACTAATTCAATATACCTAACTCCAATTTTGTGGTATCACTGCGGCTGAAGTTATCTGGCGAGAGACCAAATACAATTTTGATTCGAGTCCAACGAAGTCGCTGGAGAAGATGATTTGCTATTAGAAAAGTTGACCACAAAAACCAGATATCGCCGATAATATTTTAATGTATATAAAAATATATATATCATTATATTAAACACAAAGTGAAAAATGTGAAATCGAAAATAACAGTCAAGAGCAGGATTTGAACCTGAATCTTCTGGATACCGTCCAGATGCTTTACCAATTCAGCCATCTTGACAATTGCTCCTGACTGCTAATTTCGATAACACATCATACTTAACGTCTTTGGGTGACGCCTGCGCCATCTGTCGGAAGTATTTTCATACATTATACCGACCAGGTAAACTTAATTTTACAATTAAGATTTTTACCTAATAATGACGCAAACCCTTTAAATATTTTAGATATTTTTATATATATTTTTAGCATTTGACATGCTTAGCACTATACATTAAACACAAAGTGAAAAATGTGAAATCGAAAATAACAGTCAGGAGCAGGATTTGAACCTGAATCTTCTGGATACCGTCCAATAGTACCAACTATGTTGAATTACTTCAGTTGTCATGTAGATACCCTGTCCATTCGGAAAATATTTGATATTAATTATGAAAGGCAATCAATTGCTATAAATATGTTTTCTTTTTTGTATTTTTATTAGTTTTAAAAATACATTAGCTATGTGGCTTTAGATTTTAATAAATAGTTTTCATAGTTTCAGTATAAAATAATATAAATTGCTTGAGCGCAACATGCGCTTCTGAAAACCAACACAATTTGGCACATTTCATAAGCTCCAGTAATTATATGTCGCTATGAGTTCTGACAACACATCTGTTCCAGTCGTTAACGCGACAAAAAGCCTATTCTATTTTCGTCTTTATTAATTTAATACCGCATATACTAGCGATGCTCTATGCTCTTGTTAAGCCTTTTAAAGGAGGATATGTCGTAGCGCTGGGGTAACACCGCAGCAGGGAGTTCATTCTAGAGCTTAAATACACGTGATAAAAAATGGCGCTGAAAAGGACCATTTTGACCAGACGTTTCCAGGTGGTAAGGGTGATTTTTCTGCGAAGAAAATCAGATCTGTGGTAAAAAGGCGATGATGATACCACCTCAAACGGCTCCTTAGAGCTTTTTCCCTTTAAGAACTGATAGAGCAACATAAATCTAAATTATTAAAATAATCTTTTAATTCATTGGTAACCTATTTATGCATATTTAGAACTATGGGTAAGGTTAAAAAAAATTTCGCCTAATTTAAAACCTAATTATAAACACCTTACCTTGACGGGCCTCGGCGTAGTCGGTAGTGTAACCGACTTCCGTGCACGAGGTAGTGGGTTCGATTCCCACTCAGGACAATTATTTGTGTGATGAACACAGATATTTGTACTGCGTCTGGGCGTTTTCTATCTATTATAATATGTATTTATTTACAAAAAAAAGTAGTATATGTATTATATCCGTAATCTGGTACCCAGAGCACAAGCGTTAAGCTTAGTTTGGGACCAGAGGATGTTGTGTGAAATTGTCCGTGAATATTTATTTATTTGTGCTTCGAAAGGCATGTTAAGTGGTGGATCCAAGCTGTCAAATAACACCCTGGCACTTGTCAAAACAGACCTTTACAGGTTGTTTGAATCCTGAATACTTGAAGTTGGTATTTAAAAGAACAAATGGAAAATTCCGAAGTATTATATACGAAGTAATATATTCCGAATTTTTACTCAATCAGACTTATGGTTTGGACATGTCATTGTGGAAAGAAAGCCGGACGATCGACTGGTTAAAAAGATATACAATACGAAAGAAGAAGGATGTAGGTACAGGGGGAGACCGAGACTCACCTATCTAGACCAAATCGGTCATGTATTGAAGAAAGGTGGAGTCAGAAGTCTCTGAAACCGCCGAGCGTGTATGAATAGAATTATGAATGTTGAGGATACGAGATATATATGCAAGAGTAGAGCCTTTTGGCACTGTGTACTCTCTGCCTACCCCACTAGGGAGATCGCGTGATGATAAGTAAGTATGAGATATGCATCATGTCATCAACTAAAAAAGATTAGATAGTCAAGCGTCTAAATAGCTTTATCATAAAAAAAATTTTATGAAGCTTTCTTATAAAAAATCACATAATCAAAATTTATTCAGTGGCTTGGAAATTGTGCTGCTATAAATGGACACACATGTAACGTTTGCAGCGGTAGTTAAAAGCGACTTGAATCAAAACACAAACAAAATATCTGTTCAAATAAAACTTTTGATATAATCCATCACATGCACTATAAGATAAAGGAATAATACATCAGTACGTTTGCAGCCATTAGTGCCTATGCTTAAGCCATGAAAAAAGATTAAGCAAAAAGTGAACTTTACTACCACGGCTTGCGTTACTTATTAAATATACCAAGTAAAATGATTCCAAGCGCTTGCTTTCTTTAGACAAAAATACTCTTCTTCCCGTAGTTTATCATACGAGGATACTAAGGGATATAATCAATTGCCACCTATTGCATTACTGATGGTAAGCACCAAGTGGGTTTACTTAATTCTATCTAGCCCGAGCTGGTCGGTACCACCCACTCTCGTTTGATCGACTATGAAGCACGTTGTGTTTTGGTTATAGCGGCAGGTAACCATTCATTAATTCATTTCACAGTCGCGAAATGAAATGGTGGTGGTTGCCACATACCATCAGGTGAGCCGTGGCTAATCTACTATCATATAATAAAAAAATCTTATAGTAAGTGGTAAACAGCATTTAGTGACTAAGCCACTGCCTGCAGCACACAAATACACTCTTGATAAATTGGGTCTTCGATCAAATATTTGATCGAAGGATAGGGTACGTTGTGGGGGTGATCCCTTAAACCCGAATTACATAGACAAAAACATTTTCGACAGATGGCGTGTGTCTTTTAAGATATCACATGTGAAAATTGGAATCTCTGAGCGAGGATTGCGATAATTTAGAGGTTTCCCTCCGGATTGGATAAAAATTGCGGGTGCAAAACCTGCTCACAGAGATTAATTTTCTACAAAAAAAAACTAGATAATTTTATCTACTAAAAAAATGAAATCAGAAGGTTACCTCGTTGGCTCACCGACAATAAGTTGTAACCTTCATTAGGTACAATCCAACAATCATGCTTAAATCATGACTGTGCTACTTTTTCTCACCAATACAAATCACAATTGAAACAAGGAACTTTCAGGTGCCTAATTATATTACACTGCCTTTTAGGAGTTACTAGTAGTAGAGTACAATAGTACCGTGTGTTTTTATAGTGCAGCTATTAGATTAGAGATGCGAAACCTTTTAACGGCGCAGTACCCATACTTACCGAATGGCTTTTGTGATGCTAATGAGGGTGCAACCCTAAAGCCGTGTCAAAGCGACCTTTTTTATAAGTCTACATCTTCATGTAATAAAACAATAGAAGCTAGTGTGTGTGTGTTAGATATGTGTAATGAAATGGAGTATGTGTTTTTGTTAGCACACATTTTTAAAATAACTGAACGGATTTTAATGTAGTTTTCACAGCTTCTTGAAACAAAATATAAAGTTTTATATCTTTTGAATATCGTCTAGAATGTCCTTATTGAAGATATTAAGGTTATACTGAAGTCTATGCTGACCATGTCATGGTCAGGTAATATTTTAGTACCTACCTTTGTCCGTGTGGTGACGGACTATGAATACAAGTGTCACCACCCCATTCTTTCCCACGGGTGTCGCACCACTTCATTTCTCAGATATGAAATGAAATAATAAAGGGCTATCTGCTGCTACAGCCAAAACACACCGACATGCTTCATGACCGGTCATACAGAAGTCGGTGGTACCGACCCGTTTGGGCCCAATAGCAAGTGAGTACTCTCACTTGGTAGCCAGCTCTACCACCAGTCATGCAATGGGTGATAATTGCTTAGTTCCCTAAGTCGCCTTGTACGACACCCGCGGGAATGAATGGGGTGGTGACACTTGTATTCTTAATCTGTCACCACACGGATATATAAATATGTAATTACATCCATCAGCCTCTCAACTTCCACTGCTGGGCATAGGCTTCCTCAAGAGAACGCCACAACGAGCGGACCCGTCATGGGGGATAATGCCGTAATCGCCACGCTTGGCAGGCAGGTTGGCGATCGCAGTTGATGTTGTTAATACTCGAGGGAGTGCTGCTGTCCACTCCCTCGGTATTCCCTCAGCCGGCTCTTACGACTCTCGTGGGTAGACAGGGGTGGGACAATTCTAAAGCCGGCTTCACACGGCCAATGATATGTAATTACAACCAATTCAATATTTATTACACGACGGGTCTGTTTCACGTAGTCACATAATGTTACCTACATTTAATTATCTATAATCTTATGTTCGTTTTAACTACGTTGCAGCAGCAGGGACTAATTAAAATTAAACATTATACGTCAAACATTTCACGAGTCTTTTAAAGTTACTAATATGATAAATGTGGACTAAGAATACAAGTATCATCACCCAATTCTTTCCCACGGGTGTCGTACGAGGCGACTAAGAGAAGTAAATAGTTATCACCCATTGCATTACTGGTGGTAGGGTTGGGTAGCAAGTAGGAGTGCTCACTTGCTATTGGGCCTGAATGGGTTGGTACCACCATCTCCCGTGTGACCGGCCATGAAGCACATCGGTGTGTTTTGGTTGTAGCAGGAGATAGCCGATAATTCTTTCATTTTATATCTGAAATGAAAAGGTGAACAGCGGCTTGACAATACTCCCGGTATAGTTGAGTCCATGAGCGATGGTTACCATTTACCATAAGGTGGGAAAAAAGAATACTGTCGAATTTTATCGGTCTTACGGTATCAATATTCAACTCTTCATGTAACTCGTCAACAATGCAATGACAGATAAATTGTGCAAGTAGTCTGGCAATGCGCCAAAATCTGAAAGGAACAGCGTGCCAAATTTGGTATAATCACGTTGTTACCCAGTACTCATACAATGTAAACGACATTCGAGATTTTATTATACCTAAGAAATTTAAATAGAGAATAAAGATCTTATTTTTTTTTTAGACTATATGGATAGCCAAACAAACATACGGCCCACCTGATAGTAAGTGGTTACCGTAGCGTAGCCTATAGACGCTAGGAATACCAGAGGCAACACTCGCATGTTGCCAACTTCAAGAGAAGGGATAAGTTGTGGGGAGAGGGGGTAATAACGTGAGGATGGAGGATAAAAAGGAAATTTGGCACTCTCAGTAATACGAAACAAACAGCTCGACGTACTTCAGACTGATCTTTTGGAAGAGTAGGTATTTACCCTACTACGAGATTATGTATAAAAAAGTAGAAAATATGTAAAATATATCAAAATATGTAAAATATACTTGCTTTAGGTATATTAACAAGTATTAAGACCCAGTAACACCCAGACCCCTTAAATATTATGTCGTCCCTAACTGCTCCTCTTTATCCTTTTATTGGTAATAATCATGCTTTAGTATCTAGCTCACGCAACGCGCGCAAATAAAACAGTCGACAAAACGCGTACAACCGACAAAATTAAAATGTATACGTGTTCTTCTTAGTAATTCCGAGACATTATATATTTTGCTACAGAACTAGTGACTCGCCTCGGTTTCACATGGATAAAAATTAACAATTGTAGCGTTGTAAGCTTATGATACACCTTTTATTGTTGGTAGTTTTTGTTTTTTTTTTTCATTGTTCTCCTGTGTATATTGGTGCAAATCTTTAAATACAAGTTAACCCTTGAGTACTATAATAATTTTACTAGTTTACAGGTGTAGCTTCATCGGGGGTCTAGCTTTGGAATTGTATTCTTCTTAACCAGTCACTCGTTCGGCATATAGAGATTTCTTTTCACATAGAGATCATAATCATAATTTTAAGGTCTTTTTAAGTTCAAGAATTCATTGGTACCAACATTGTTTTGATGTATCTCGTGAGGTTTACACTCAAGGTAAGTCATATAATAAGCATTTCGAAATTCATTTATGTTATAAACTATTATGCAACAAATGCTTTCCTTTACTATATAAAAAAAATATTACAAGAGAATATTCCAAATAATATTAATAATTTTCTCAATAGAGATTTTTATTATTCCAAATGATAAGCCGTCAATTGAAAATTCTTTATGTAGTTTAGATGTTAGGTCATACAAACAGACGCGGAGAGCAACTTTGTATGATATAATATACAAATGATGCGACTCGTTAGTTATTTAATGGAAGACTGTGTTAATAATAATGGAATATATTAAATAAATAGACTAACTTATCATCGCGCCATTTCCCTCGCAGGGTAGGCAGAGAGAACAGAGTGCCAAGTCTTTATTCTTGCATACATCTCTCGCTTCCTCAACTTTCATAACAATTTTCATAGAATTCAATACATGACTGATTTGGTCTAGATAGGTGAGTCTCGGTCTCCCCCTGTACCTACATCCTTCCACTTTCGCGTTGTATATCTTCTTAACCAGTCGCTCGTCCGGCATTCTTTCCACATGTCCGAACCATCGGAGCATTCCCTTTCGCATCTTTACACCAATACTCTCTTTCATACCTACTCGCTCTCTTACGTCGTTGTTACGAATGCAGTCAGTCAGCCTCACTCCACAGATTCTCCGCAGAAATCGCATTTCGACCGCATTGATTTTTGCATAACCAACTCTCGCTTCCATAAAATAACGTTGGGACAAGCACTGCGTTGTGTATTGCGATACGTGCCCTCTGGCTGAGGTGATGACTGCCGAGAAGTTGTCCCAATGCTCCCTTCACTCTATTTCCCGCATTCACTCTTCTCTCTACATCAGTGGTGTATCTTCCATCTCGACTGAATCAAATGAATAGATATGAAATAAATAAATAGATATACCTAATTATTTAATTAATAAATATTTTTTGAAGTTAAACTTATTATTAAGTAGTGTCGTAGTTTATATTATCACTAGTACATTCCCCGCGACTTCACTCGCGTCATAGTGTTGTCGATGAAAAATCAATTTCGGATTGGATTCCTATTATTAGGTATAAGTGTCGCCACGCTAACAGCCGGTTTTACCCTCCCTCCGCATTAGATGTTTCACATCAAAAATATAGGTTCCGGATAAGTAATCACCAATATAATCATATAGTAAAACCTTCTCTGAAACACGCTGCATCTTATGGTATAAGTATTATTCCGATCGGTTCAATAGTTTTTGCCGAACAAAAAAACCGGCTCTCCACTTACTAAAAAAAAACATAACATTACGCCTGTATTCAAAGGTGTATTAATGTAGGCAGAGGTGTATTACACACCCATGATTCGCCAGCTAAGTTTAAGTCCCACGTAATAGGGGCCTATTGACGTCTACCGAGCACATTTCCAAACCCCGGGCTGCTACTGAGAATTTGTATTTTTAGGAATAAGCTCAATAACATTGCCTGACCTGTGGATTGAACCTGAGACCTCATGATTAGCAGTCGCATACACTACCGCTACACCACCGAGGCAGTTAATATAGATGTGAAAAATGTTAAAAATAATAATTTTTATATAGGTATATATATATACATAAGCCGTGTGGGGCCGGCTTTAGAATTGTCCCACCCCTCTCCACCTGTGGGAGTCGTAAGAGCCGACTGAGGGAATACCAGGGGAGTGGGCAGCAGCACTCCTTCGAGTATCAACAACATCCACCATCCACTGCGATCGCCAACCCGCCTGCCAAGCGTGGTGATTACGGCACTATCCCCCATTCTTGGCCTATGTCCAGCAGTGGACGTTAAAAGGCTGATGGATGGATGGATATACATACATATATAAATATCATATATGAGTAAAAAGTTTAGAAATATAGAAGATAAAAAATATAGATAAAAAATCAGTAGATACTAGATTCCGCGAGCTGTGTGTGTGCGAATGTACAGAACATTCAAGATATTTGAGTAAAAATGGCTGTAATAGGTTATATAGGCGTGTCTAAATATCGGCGGACCACCGAAGGAATGTAACATAGTTCCAATGGCCCCCCAATAAAGGCGGACAGACGGCACACGGTGGATTTCTTTAGTGGATGAGGGCCCCACACTACCCTGTTCATTGCCCCGAACGACGGGGTATGCGGTTAGGTACATTTTTTTCGCGCCTAAGCAAAAAAAATGGCGTGTCTAAACACAAAACAACTTTTTTTAGAATTTTTGTCTGTTTATCTGTTTGTTTGTTCGCACATCACGCAAAAACTACTGGACGGATTTAGATACAACCATTTTTATTTGAAAGGCCTTGATTAGACTTAATAACTGGTATATATTATATCAGGAACCTGAGATATAACCGAAAAACTAGCTTTTGGCTGTGGCGAAGCCGCGGGCAAAGGCTAGTGGTGCATAAGTTTTATGATAACACACAAACTCACATTTATAATAGTACTAGCCGTTGCTCGCGGCTCTGCCGCAGCCTAAAGCTGGTTTTTAGTTATATCTCAGATTCCCGATATAGTACCGGGATAAAATGTATCAGTTTTTTTGCTATCAAATAAAAAAGTTTCATCATAATCCGTTGAATAGTTTTTGCGTGATGCGTGAAGGAACAAACAGACAAACAGACAAAAATTCTAAAAAAATTGTTTTGTGGTTAGACACGGCTATATAGCCTAAAACAGTATTTTTTTCTCAAATATCTTAAATGTACTGGCACAGCTCTGTTACAGCTTTATAATAGTATTGAAATAAGAATTTTTTACTCGTTAGAAATGAATAAGTAAAATGTGACTGCACAGATGTCGGAGTGGTTTAGATACCAGCTGTATGTTGTGGGTTTGATTCCCACACAGGACAACTCTTTGTGTGATCCACAAATGGTTGTTCTAAGTCTGGGTGTACTATTGTCCGTTAAATTATTTGTAAAGTCCCCGCGATACAAGGATTATTCCTTAGTGCAGGGTGTAAGAAAAAACAGACTAACATGTGCCATCTTTTACGAAAAAAATTGAAATCCTTTTAGTACCGAAATTTCAAACACAAAAGTTAAGCAAATACAGCTTTTTAAAACAGTGTAAATAGTGAGGTACAATAGAATTAACAGCTAATATACCGAGTAATAATATTAAATTCAGTTGACACTAATAAGTGCAGTAGCTACGTTCTTAGTACAATGTTGTCAAGTAGAAATCAAATAGACTAAATGTCACAGAGTAAGCAACAAATAAATTGCAAGCAAATTACACTACCACTACTGAGTGCACACTCTGTGAAAATTACCTTCTCGTAGCTGCAACACAGTCTTAGTTTCAGAATTAGTTGCGTGGTAGTTCTGTATATAATACTTTTTCTATTGACGAAATCTTAATAACAAAATATTTGGTCCGCGTGTTGACGGACTACGAATACAAACCAATACTCATTTAAGCCTGAATCCAAGGTTCAGACCTGGTACGACACCCACCTCTGACTTTTCGAGATTTTTCGAATTTATGTGTGTAGTTTGTTTACAATTCATCACTGCTCAGTGAAGGAACCTTCATGCTTGAGAGATTTTCTCGTCGGCTTGTGAAGTCTGCAGGCCAGCGCGGTGGACTAAAGTCTAATCCCTCTCACCATGAGAGGTACAGGATACACAAAATGAAATGGAAAGCAGCGACTGGGCAATATTCCTCCTGTACTCCTAGGCATATATGTAAATATGTTAGACCATTAAACGTAATATATTAATTAAACTATGAGAAGCATATAAAACCAAAAATAATATATTAATTATTTTAAAACTGCCTCTGTGGTGCAGCGGTAGTGTGAGCGACTGATGATCATGAGGTACGATCCCCAGGTCGGGCAGTGTATATTGAGCTTTTCGTTAAATAAAAAATTCTCAGTAGCTACCCAGAGTTTGGAAATGTGCGGTAGACGACAATAGGCTCACGAGACGAGTGAGACTTAAACATAGCTGGCGAACCGTGGGTGTGTAATACACCTCTGCCTACCCCTTCGGGGATTACAGGCGTGATGCTATGTAATTATTCCAATGATTAAGCTAGGGTATAATATTCATTGTAGCCTTTAAGTGTTAATTAAACTCTGCGAAACAGATGAGAAACATAAATAATCTTCTCAGATAGAATTATTTATAGACAAATAACAAAGGATGTCGTCTTTAATTGCAACGTAAAACACAGGCTAATCGGCTGTGATATTGAAAATACGGCTTTAGAAAATAATGCACATCATGTTTTAACTCAAACTTTCGTCAACTGGTATGTATCGGTTATAGACGATTTTCCTACTACGAAAGTATTTTTGTTTAGTTTTTGTACCTGAGCGTACTAACCGAGTACCTGAGCGTACTAACCGAGTACCTGAGCGTACTAACCGAGTACCTGAGCGTACTAACCGAGTACCTGAGCGTACTAACCGAGTACCTGAGCGTACTAACCGAGTACCTGAGCAGAGCAAACACATAAAGTAAAAGCAATTTAGTTTATTTAGGTATTTTTTTTATTAGTTCAGCTCTCAAATTACTGTGGTAAATATAACCTAAGTATTCGAGAACATTTTGAGTTGATGTTTTAGAACAAATTATTTTTGAAAGTGAAGAAAAAGAGAGCTTTCCTGCGTGCAGGATTCGAACCTGCATCCCGTTCAATCCGGGTAAGTGCTCTGGATTGCTAAGCTATCGCAATAACCTAACGGTACCACCTAATCACTAATTGAAAAAAAAAACATAGCATCACGCCTTATTCCTCCAAGGGGTAGGCAGACGTGTATTACACACCCACGACGAACTCCAGGATGCTACTGAGAATTTTTCTTTTTAGGAAAAAGCTCAATAATATCAGTAATTGACATTTGTTTTTTTTTATTATTGCGTTTGGTGGCAGACGAGCCACGGCCCACTTGATGGTAAATGGTAACCGTTGCTCATGGACTCAACTATACCGAGAATATTGTCAAGCCGCTGCTCACCACTTCATTACACAGATATGAAAGAATAAATCTCCTGCTACAACCAAAACACACTGATGTGTGTGTGCTTCATGGCCGGTCACACGGGAGATGGTGGTACCAACCCGCTCGGGCCCGATAGCAAGCGAGGACTCCCACTAGGTACCCAGCCCTACCACCAGTAATGCAATGGACGATAATTGCTTACTTCCCTTAGTCGCCTCGTACAACACCCGTGAGAAAGAATAGGGTGGTGACACTTGTATTATGAGGTAGTCACTACACGGAAACAAAATTTTTTTTGATGTCTTTAAGATCCACGCCACCTATTTTACGTATTTAATGGAATAAAATGTATGTAAACACATCCGATAGGTGGTGCAGGTGTTTGGTAATGGTGGTAATTGTGCAGTTTCGATTGTATCCGACGTTTAGAAGTGGATTAAAATCACGTTCAAAGATTCCATAACACAAATATAGAGGCAGAGCTAATAAGAAGCGTGTTAAATAAACAATCACTCCCTATAGGTACATAACTGTTGATGCATTAAAACCAAACAGATTGGAAGGCGACCATAACACGGTTTGAATGAAGCTAGATAATGATGAACATAAATATACCCAGTATGGCTTTATATGACACTTTTGACAGAGTTTTTATATTACGTTACATAAACAAAAATATATTGGATCCCTTGGGTGCGTAGATAGAGGATATAATAGACACGTGTATGCAGTGTCGAGATAGCAATAGTTTGAAATATGGTAACCGGAATAATTTTAGAAGATAACTATGATTGTAACTTTCTAGACTAACAATGCTGATGCACTACCTGTTTTTGCTGGATAATTACAAAATAAATTGCAGTTATGCTTATATTTTACTTGTAATGTATTAGAATAAATTAGCCTATATAACGTGATTAATTAACGTTTTTTACGCAAATATAAAAGCAAGCTTACATATCGATGATTGGCCATCTTATTGTTGGGAGCCAGTTGAATTGGGTCCAAACAAAAATAACGCATACGCTAAAAGGATAAAAAACTTGTACATGTGTTTCACTTACTCTTGCTATGACCTAATATGTGCATCTTTTTCTTCATTATTAGTATTAAAATAGTAGCGAGTTTATTAAATATCCTCTGTCTACACTTTGATGGAACTTCAGACCTTCTTTTTTAATTAAAATTTTAGTGTGTGCCTTGTTTAATATTACTGGTTATTTATTATTGTAATTTTAATGAACTAACATTATATTATGTAATTTGGGATTGGCGCATTACTATCTCTGTATTTGTGAATTCTATGCCCACACCGTTTCTATATCATGTGGTAAACAATAATTCAATATTTTACCATAATAAAATTACAATTATTAGTTCATACGTAATAATATGTAATAACGTGTAAATTTTGTTAAAAAGTTTATTACCAAATTTTGCAAATGCGAATATAAACTTAGTAAATTGGAAAGACGCGCGGTACGCAGCCTTTGTAACTTATTTAATTACAAAGCATAGGTACATACAAAGTGTTAGTGTTATTATATTTAAGGTCTGCCTAAATTTCAAATGTGGCACCCCAAACACACACCCACCACAAACTAATTAGAAATAAGAATGCGTTATGAACACACATTTAATGGTCTATAATAATATTTATACGTATACTAGCGGGAGTACTACCCACAGGAGTCGTAAGAGCCGACTGAGGGCTGATGGATGGATGGATGGATGGATACTAGTGGACCTGACGTTGTCATTTCCGAGCATTGGTGTTTCGTTTGGATGGATTTATTTTAGCTACTAAGGAAATCCTGAAATCCTATTGTAGCGCCACCTACCGGGTCCGAATGTGAATCTAAATTATCCCGGTACTTACTCAAACATACACAAATAAATTGAAGAAAAAGTCCTGAAATCCTATCGTGGCACCATCTACCGAGTCCAAATGTAAATCTAAACCATCCCGGTACTTACACAAACATACATAAAAATTTAGTCAAGATCGGTTCAACGGTTTGGGAGGAGTTCAATTTCTAACACATGGACAGAAGAAATACATCCATCCATCAGCTTTTCAACGTCCACTACTGGACATAGGCCTCCCCAATAGAAAGCCACAACGAGCGGTCCCGTCATGGGGGATAATGCCGTAATCGCCACGCTTGGCAGGCGGGTTGGCAATCGCAGTGGATGTTGTTAATACTCGAAGGAGTGCTGCTGCCCACTCCCCCGGCATTCCCTCAGTCGGATCTTACGACTCCCGTGGGTAGAGAGGGGTGGGACAATTCTAAAGCCGCCCCACATGGCCAAGAAGTACGAAAACGAGTATATATAATAGATACGCGTGTCATATTTATCAAAATAGTTCCATGTTCCCATAATATTATGCGGTTTGTTACACCCTTCTGAGTGTTTCACTTGTATTACACATACCTTACCCGCAGGAAATAGTTTTACTCGTTGTATATCTGTCACAGCTGCTAAAGTTCTAGTTCATACTTCGATGTCAGTGCATATTTGATGCGTGTTGATTAGCTTCTAACGTCGCAGACTTGGAAAAGGTTTTAAGCAACTAATACAAATAAAATGGTAATTAATTCTTTTATTTATTTTATTAATCTAGAAAACTTACAGCTAATTCACAGTTATAGATAAGGTAATTAGATGAAAGAAGGCCAATTACAAGTTTTCACATTTTAATAATTTAGTTTAGGAAGAGTTAAAAGTTGGTAGAAAGCTTAATAGTAGTGTTATATTAACTATCCGAGAAGAAACGGTTGTTCATATTTTCCTAAATTCAGTTACACAAGTTGTGAAAAGAACAATATTTGGGTCTAAGGCATTAAAGGTTATACTCGTTCCGTTGATGAAAGAATATTTTCGATAAACTGAATTGACTGATGGCACATTAAGCAAGGCAGGTTTTCTCAAGAAGACCATTAATTACCATTTTATTTAGATGTATAGCTCACAAGCGATGGACTAACGATAGCTTATGTGACTGCACATCACGTGGATTCGATTCCGGGGTTCAAAAGAATTTTTTTTGGGATTTTCTGTCATCAAATTCTCAATAGCAGGCCAGAGTTAGGAAGTTGGTGGTGTTCCATCCCCGTACCTTGGAAAGCACGTAAAGCATGCGCCTGATTTCTCGCCGGTAGTGTCGGAATGCTGTCCCATCGGACTATGAAAGTGGTGGTGGCGGTTCACCATCCTTTTTACAATAAAAGTTAGGAAATAGGAAGTAGTGTACGTTTGTTAGCCAAACATACATGAGCAGCCATATATACTCAATTCCGAAATACGAAAAAAAGGATATTATACTTACGAGGTATATTATACTATATTATTGTACTCATGAGGTCTCGGGTTCGATCCCCGTGTCGAGCAATGTTATTGAGCTTTTTCCTAAAAAGAAAAATTCTCAGTAACATCCCGGAGTTTGGAAATGTACCCGGTAGAGCCTATTGACAGGCTCGTCCCCTATTACGTGATACTTAACATAGCTGGCGAGTCGTGGGTGTGTAAAATACACCTCTGCCTACCCCTTCGGGAATACAGGCGTGATGCTGTTTGTTATTATGTTTTATACTTACGAGATAAAAAAGGCAAGCCACCGTATTTAACACATGACTTAGTAAAGATTTGACATAAGGTTGGAGGAGGAAGGAGATTTCATGTAAGTGGTAGAGCCTTGCTTATCCTAGCAGCAATGGGCCGGCTCGATCGGGGAAGTACCACACCCTCACAAAAGATCATCGTGCAACAACGGCAGTTAATCTTACCGTTGTTAAGTGCCTTACCTATTCTCCTTATTATCCTTCCTATCCTCTCCTTATTATCCACCCTATCCACCTCCTATCCCTTTCCTTGGAGATGGCGAAGCGTGACTGATGCCTCTAGTGTTGCTAGCGTCTATAGGCTACGGTAACCACTTATCATAAGGTGGGCCGTATGCTTGTTCACCAGTCACGTTCTATAAAAAAAAAGTGTTGCCAACATAAATTCCCAAATTTTCAGCCATATATTAGGACTACCGACACTATTATACACTTTACCGTTGCATTTTTATTTGCTTCCACTGTGCGAATGAGATGTAAATATACTCGTAAGTGGCAATAAAAAATATTGGCTCATAATACGTTACAATATTGTTTCTTAACCATATATGTATAGTATGCAGTCGAGGAATAATTTTCTCTAAAAAAATGTTTTTAATGTTAAAAGGAAAATATAATAACAAAATAGCATTATTTTGTTATTATATTTTCCTAAAATTTGATTTATTTCGTTCCATTTTAGCACCAGAGTCGCACTTATTGTCGCCACGCCTCTTAATATTGTCTATAGCTGGTATGTAACAGCGCTCTATGTAGCATTCTTATACGTTGCGAAAATCTATTGAAAATATTTTTTGGTTTTATTAAGTATTTTCTAATGCATGTTAGTGTGATTAGGTAGGTATAGGTGCTGTGAAGGCCTAGTGGTAAAACCAAGAACTACAAAGAAAATGGTATCGTATCTTCGTATTTTCAAAATTATGTGTGTATTTGTAAACATGCGTAGGTGAAGGAAAACATCACGAGGAAACCTGCATGTTTGAGAGCTTTTCTCCATGGTTTGTGAAGCCTGCCAACCTGCACTGGGTCAGCGTGGACTGGTCTATATCTTATTACCGACTCGTGCACAATAGTAGGAGAGTAATAATAGAGAGGTAGAAAAAATGTGATTTGCTTCTAAATTATTTTCTTGACTAATAATGCCAATGAGTAGGTATAATAAAATCACTAGTTTTTTCAATACTTGAAGCAAATTTCTTTGAAGACACTGTTCTGCTGTAACCTGTGCCGTGTGGGACCGGCTTTAGAATTGTCCCACCCCTCTCCACTCATGGGAGTCGTAAGAGCCGACTGAGGGAATACCGGGGGAGTGGGCAGCAGCACTCCCTCGAGTATTAACAACATCCACTGCGTTTGCCAACCCGCCTGCCAAGCGTGGCGATTACGGCACTATACCCCCAATTTGGGGAGGCCTATGTACAGCAGTGGACGTCGAAAGGCTGATGGATAGATGGATGGTTCTGCTGTATAGCTACCATTAAATTAACTAACCGAAAATCTCATAGCCTCAAATTCATTACGACCTGTACTTTTACGAAATCACCCACTTACGGTAACTTAAAGTTACCTGCTATTTTTGTCCGTTAAATAGTTGACACATTGACGTAAATTTACACGGTATCAGTGGTAATCCAAATACGGGCGGGTGACGGCGCACAGCGGATTGTTTAGTGGGTAAAAGCCACACAATACCTTGTTGTCTTCCCGGACAGTGAGGTGTGCGATAGGTACATTTTTTTACCACACCAAAAAAAAAGTACTTAGTCGATGTCAGTCGTTGCTTTAATATAAATAATTGCGTTTTTCCATTAACGGACGGATACAACTTTGTAGAATTATGAGAAAAACCGTAAGCTATATTAAGGTTTGTTAAAAATACTGGACATTTTACTAATATTATAAATGGGAAAGTATTTATGTTTTATGCTTGTTACTAAATCACGCAAAAACGACTGAAAAGATTTGGATGAAATTTGACAACCTGATAGTTTATTACTTGGATTAACATATAGGATACATTTTACCCCGGATTATCTTAGGTTCCTATGAGATAGCATTTTTTTAACAGATTCAATTAATTTGACATTTAGTGAATTACTTATATTATATTGACGCGATTTTCGGTTCCACGCAGACGAAATCGCGGGCAACAGTTAGTAGTATATACGAGGCAAAATGTATAAACCAAATCTATTCAAATGTGATTCTGTACCAACGAAAGTTATTTCCACGACGTAAATTTAATTTGGCTTACTTTTTGAACTGGGAATATTTACGTTGTTAAGTCGACTGAGAAACTAGGCAACTGTCGAAAAATAGTAATTTATTGCCTTTGAGGCTTCGATAATGGTAATATCGAGGATATAGATACCCACACCTTGTAGAAGCTTTAGGCAATGCCGAAATAAATGTATAATTTCGTAGTCCTTATTTTTAAATGCTGAATGAACCTAAAGAACTATTAGCAGTGTCATTATGAAGTTGAAATATTATAGGTTGATTTGAGCAGATGAAATATGATGAAAGAGTGTCAAGGGCTTACAACGTGTTACAATATTGTAGGTACTAATATGAGTACCACTGAAATAATATCACACGGTTCCAGTGGTCCGCTAATACAAACGGAGAGATGGCACACGGCGGATTTAATTAGTCGGTGAGGGCCACGACGAGGTGTGGGGTTAGGCATATGTTTTCCTCCTCCATCCTTAATGAAAAAAGAGGTACTGATATGAGCTTAAAGGATATTTTTTCTATTGCCTAAGATGGCAGACGAGCTAAGGGTTACCCGATAGTAACTCATAGCCGCCACTCATGGGCTTAGCAATACCAGCACAGCCAAATCATTGCCAGCTATGATATTCCAACACTACTCTCGAAATGAGTGAGAGT
This sequence comes from Leucoma salicis, assembly GCA_948253155.1. NCBI lineage: Eukaryota > Metazoa > Arthropoda > Insecta > Lepidoptera > Erebidae > Leucoma > Leucoma salicis. The sequence continues at coordinate 22,014,710 of OX411814.1, read as the reverse complement.
CACAACGCCTATGTTCTTCTGTATCTAGAACACATCGAGAAATTTCACTTCACATGCCTGTTTCCCAGTCGGGTAGGCGAAGGGTTGCCAACATCTGATACCCGTTGTAACGAAAAAATATGACTACCCAAGGGTAAAGAAAAGAAGTAAGTAAATTATGGCTCGAATAACATTTACCTTTATAAAAGCCAATAGCAATAACATGATTGTACTGGACCTGGCGCGGAGCTCTATCTACATTCTGGATACTTGCCAGAAAGAATATTCGACATTTGTGCCGGTTCAAACATCTAAATGATCCTCAGTGGTCATTTAATTTACTTGATGAGCGATAGATCTATCATTAGTCAATTAAGACTTGTATTTGATTACGTTTTCAATGATGTAGAGAAACGATGCAGTCTATAATGGACCATGCTTGTTTAGAAAATTCCTGTTCACATGGAATTTTAAGTTTCACAAACTTTGTTAAACACAAACCTGAAATATGCTGCATATTTTTTTTTATTACTACGTGGTAGGCAAACAGGCATACGGCCCACATGATATATCCAAGAATAGGGATAAGGAGGATATTAAGGAGAGGATAGGTAGAATAATAAAGAGAGGATAGGGAGGAGGCTTGGGGCTCCGCCGCTCTCACTCAAAGTTCAAATCACAACGTTAGGAGTTATTTACCTCCGCCGGCGGACCACTGAAGGAATGTAATATGGTTCCAGTGGCCCACCAATAAAGGCGTAGAGACGGCACATGGCAGGTTTCTTTAGTGGGTGAGGGCCCCACTCTACCCTGTTAATTGCCCCGAACGACGGGGTGTGCGGTTAGGAACATGTTTTCCCGCCCTAACAAAAAAAAGAAGGTACATATTTAGATATTTTTATATATATTTTTAGCATTTGACATGCTTAGCACTATGCATTAAACACAAAGTCACCCAAAGACGTTAAGTATGAATGTGTTATCGAAATTAGCAGTCAGGAGCAATTGTCACGTTGGCTGAATGTGCAAAGCATCTGGACGGTATCCAGGAGATGCAGGTTCAAATCCTGCTCATTACTGTTATTTTCGATTTCACATTTTTCACTTTGTGTTTAAAAGAAGTTACCTTTGTTTTACACTGATCTTTTGTGAAAGGGTGGTAATTCCCTGATTGAGCCGGTCCATTCATACTGGGACTTACTAATCTACCATAATATAATACTTTCACTGTGTTTCCTTAATGATTACGTTACATACTTGTTTTTATACATCTTTGAGGCATTGTGGTGGAGCCTCACTTGTCCCAGCAAGAATGGGCCGGCTCAATCGGGGAAGTACCATCCTTTCCTTATTATTGAGTGTGCGAAGTGAGAGTGATGCCTCTGGTACTGTTAGCACGTCTATAGGTACGATATCTGCTTATACTCAGATGGGCCGTAAGCTTGTTTGCCACTCATGTAGAATAAAAAAAATCAAACAATAACGTCCTTTCCTAATGCCTGTTAATCGACGACTTGAATTAAATATTTACCGTTATTTTGTACGTCAATATTCTGTGAGAAGGTTATGTCCTCCTGGTCGAGTATGACCATTCATTCTGGTATAGATAGCTGCTTCTATGGTGCAGTAGTGGGAGCGACTACTGATCATGAGGTCTTCACTTCGATCCCCGACTCGGGCAGTGCTATTGAGCTTTTTCGTACATAGTTAAATTCTCAGTAGCAGCCCGGAGTTTGCAATTGTGCCCGGTAGACAGCAATAGGCTCGCCCCCTATTACGTGGGACTTAAAATAGCTGGCAAATCGTGCGTGTGTAATACACCTCTGTCTACCTCTTCGGGGAATACTGGTCTGATGCTATAATAACCTATGAGTATTATGGAAGAATGATTAAGAGAAGAGAGTAACTACTAGGCAAAAACACACAATAAGCTAAATATTTATAAAGACCTAGATAAACCCAGCATATTATTGTTCCTATAAGTGACGGGCCTCGTGGCGTAGTCGGTAGTGTAACCGACTTCCGTGCACGAGGTCGTGGGTTCGATTCCCACTCAGGACAATTATTTGTGTGATGAACACAGATATTTGTACTGCGTCTGGGTGTTTTCTATGTATTGTATGTATGTATTTACAAAAAAAAAGTAGTATATGTATTATTTCCGTAATCTGGTACCCATAGCACAAGCGTTAAGCTTAGTTTGGGACCAGAGGACGTTGTGTGAAAAATGTCCGTGAATATTTATTTATTTATTTATAAAGATATCCTATATAGTAGCGATAGCCTTTTTTCTTTGTTAAGGAGAGAAATAATGTTCCTAACTGTTCACACCCCGTCGTTCGGGGCAACGAACAGGGTAGTGTGGGGCCCTCACCCACTAAAGAAACCCACCGTGTGCCGTCTCTCCGCCTTTATTGGCGGGCCACCGAAACTATTATTTATTTTCCATGTGGGCTGGCTTTAGAATTGTCCTACCCCTCTCCACACATGGGAGTCGTAAGAGCCGACTGAGGGAATGCCGGGGGAGTAGGCAGCAGCACTCCTTCGAGTATTAACAACATCCACTGCGATCGCCAACCCGCCAGACAAGCGTGGCGATTACAGCACTATTCCCCATTCTTGGAGAGGCCTATGTCTAGCAGTGGACGTTAAAAGGCTAATGGATAGATGGATGGACCGAAACTATATTACATTCCTTCAGTGGTCATAGTAGTGATAGCCTAGCGGCAAATCCAAGCACTGCAAAGATAGTGGTATCAAGTTCGATCCCCAGTCCAGGTCCAGACCTCGTACGGCACATTTATTTTATTTTTGAAATTATGTGTGTATTTGTTTACAATAATTTATCACTGCTCGGTGAAGGAAAACATGGTGATGAAACCTGCATGCCTTGGAGATTTACTCGACGGCTTGTGAAGGGCTGTAAACCCACAATGGGCCAGCGTGGTGGACTATGGCCTAACCTCACCATGAGAGGAGACACGTGCCCAATAGTGGAACAAAAAAGTTTTGAAAAAAAAAAACTATATGGTTGTCTGTAAAGTCGGTTTACGGACGATATTTTTACGTGATAACGTCATATATAATACTTTCTGATATTTACGCGAATGTTACACATTTTGAAATAAAACTACGTTTACGGGATCTATCGTGTTTACTTGATTTTACTACTATCCCAACATTTCGAATACTTTACAGCATTCATGATCACGGTTGGACTTAGATGATAGACGTCGCCACACAATATAAACTAGTAACCAAGATTGTCTTCTTACTGGTAGTGATTGGTAGTTTGCGGTAGAATTTTTGAGCACTAAATAAAAACAAATATTTTACAATTTAAAGAGGAGTATTATACTCATTTTAATAGACTAACTTAAAGTCTCATACATTGTAAGCATAAACATTTGAAGTAGATATTTTCACTGTGTTTTTAAACGAATATTAGGTGGGTTAGAATAAATAAACCAAAAATTTTGTAAAATTATATACTGTGGGTAGATGAGACCATTGAAATAACATATCAGCCTTGGACGTCTATCATCTAAGTCCACCCGTGATCATGAATGCTGTAAAGTATTCGAAATGTCGGGATAGTAGTAAAATCAAGTAAACGCGATAGATTCCGTAAACGTAGTTTTATTTCAAAACGTCATATATGTCGATAGATTCGTCACAAGCCACCTCCCGCTTGTTCCGCGCTCTCGCTTGCACGCTCGGCTCAGGCGGAACGTGACATTGAGTCATGCTTTTTCGTGCGTGCAGCCGGCGTTCATCGAATTATAAGATGTTATCACGTCAAAAAGAAAAGGATTTCCTATCCGACAATAGGCACAATGTTCATTCATGATAAAAATAAAGAGCAGAATCTAAATTAGATATATATAAGAAGCTTCCCCGATCTCCACTAAAACTGCCCCCGATAGCGTAGCACAAATTTATCCAACACAGTCACGTAGACGTCGAGCAAAATTGCAGAGTGACGTCATAGAAGTGACTAACGCGTCCCCACTAATGGTCACGTTCTTGTCAAAAGTTTACCAGCCGACGAAACATCGCAGCGTAACTGAACTGAATGTTGATATCAGTGATAAATAGGACAGAGTTTGTTCGCGACTGAGTATTTTGAATCAATTCCGAATCATATTTTCAATACGTATAATATTGAAAATATTATTCTGAATCGAAAGTTTATTTAGGGGAGTTAGAATGCAAGATACAAAATCGTATCGATATGGCATCGTTTCATTATGATTGATTGAGAGATCACCGTGATTGGCTGAGGGATTATTGCGACATCACGCGTCGCTTTCTCTACGTCGTGGGATCGATTCCCACTCAGGACAATTATTTGTAAGATGAACACAGATATTTGTACTGCATTTGGGTGTTTTCTATCTATTATATGTATGTATTTACAAAAAAAAAGTAATATATGTATTATATCCGTAATCCAGTACCCATAGCACAAGCGTTAAGCTTAGTTTGTGACCAGAGGATGTTGTGTGAAATGTCCGTGAATATTTATTTATTTATTCTTTCCTACGGGTGTCGTACGAGGCGACTAAGGGAAGTAAGCAATTATCACCCATTGCATTACTGGTGGTAGGGCTGGGTACCGAGTGGGAGTACTCACTTGTTATCAAGCCCGAGCGGGTTGGTACTCGTGGGAACCCGTGTGACCGGCTATGAAGCACATCGGTGTGTTTTGGTTGTAGCAGGAGATTAATTCTTTCATTTCATATCTGTGAAATGAAATGGTCTGCTCACCATTCTTGGCTGATGGCTTGACAATAATCCCGGTATAATTGAGTCTATGAGCAACGGTTACTATTTACCATCAGATGCGCCGTTGCTCGTCTGCCGCCAAAAGCAATAATAACCCTACTGTTGTTTTTCTATGAGATGGTGGTACTTTCAGCACCGATCCGGCTCATTGAAAGCAAAGCTCTAAAACATTTCGATATTTTGCGACATATGTGAGTAATATCTTTTACAAACTATCACTACTCGGTGAAGTATAACACCGTGAGGAAACATGCACGCTTGAGTGATTTTGTCGATGGTTTTTGAAGTATGCCAACACTCACTAAGCCAGCGTGGTGACAATAGCGTAAATCTCTGTCACTCTAAGAGGACCTTGTCCAACAGTGAGACAGTATCGGATTGAAAAAGTATTAAACACAAAGTGTGAAAATGTGAAATCGCAAATAAGATTCACGAGCAGGATTTTTTCAGGCTTTGACAATTCAGCAACCATGACAATTGCTCCTGACTGCTAATCTCGATAACACATTTATACTTAACGTCTTGGGTGACGCCTGCGCCATCTATCGGAAGTATTTTCATACATTATACCAACTAGGTAAACTTAATTTTACAATTAAGATTTTTACCTAATAATGACGCATCTGGACGGTATCCCGGAGATGCAAGTTCAAATCCTGCTCGTGACTGTTATTTTCGATTTCACATTTTCACACTTTGTGTTTAATGTATATGGCTAAGCATGTCAAATGCTAAAAATATATTTAAAAATTTCTAAATATTGAAAACAGTAATAAATAAAAGATAGATAAGGATCCTTCCTTAACAATTATCATCGTTCTCGCAATCCATCCATCTTTCCTATGGCATTTTATACCCATACCTCCCTTTGCATTCAAATATATTGCCCATTTTGTACACAATGCCGCGTAAAGTGAAGCTCCCTTCTCATTTCTGTTGTTGTTGGTATGTCTCAATAATATTTCCTAAATATAATATCAAGCAACTATGTAGTGACTTTTCAGGACTTATTTCGTAAAGATTTTTTTGAAATTCTAAAGGAAATGGTCTGTTACAAAACACCACAATATCAGAGAACATCCTTAAGAATGTGAAGCTGGGACTCGATCGCAATAAAGAAATATTTTTTTTCCAAAATGAAAAATAAGCACCTTTGTAAAGACATTCCTCATTTTTCCCGAAACAAATATGTGGATTTATTTTTATATCCATCCATCCATCCATCAGCCTTTCAACGTCCACTGCTGGACATAGGCCTCCCCAAGCGGTCCCGTCATGGGGGATAATGCCGTAATCGCCACGCTTAGCAGGCGGGTTGGCGATCGCAGTGGATGTTGTTAATACTCGAGGGAGTGCTGCTGCCCACTCCCCGGTATTCCATCAGTCGGCTCTTACGACTCCCGTGGGTAGAGAGGTGTGGGACAATTCTAAAGCCGGCCCTACACGGCCCGACTTTTATATAATACTAGCCTTTGCCAGCGGCTTCGCCGCAGCCAAAAGCTAGTTTTTCGGTTATATCTCAGGTTCCCGATATAGTAGCGGGATAAAATGTCTACCAGTTTTTAAGATCAAGGCCTTTCAAATAAAAAATGTTGCATCAAAATCTTTTAAATAAATTCTACAAAATTCTTTTAAATAAATTCTACAAAAAATCTAGTTTAAATAATTTTATAGTCTTTCGGTTATATCCCAGTTCCCGATATAGTAACTTGATAAAATGTATACCAGTTTTTAAGTCTAATCAAGGCCTTTCAAATAAAAAAAGTTGCATCAAAATCCGTTCAGTAGTTTTTGTGTGATGCGCGAACAAACAAACATACAAACAGATAAACAGACAATCAGACAAAAATTCAATAAAAAATTGTTTTGTGTTTAGACACGCCTATATAGCCTATGAAAGTCATTTTTACCCAAATATCTTGAATGTACAGACACATCTCTCTTACAGTTTTATAACAGTATATAGATTATGTAATTCTTTTGTATTGTCTTGAATATTTGAAGCGATTTTGATGACTTTTTTATGTATTTGTGTGGATCGTGAGACTCGGTAGGTGGCTCTGCAATTTTTTTCTACGGTATTATTTTCTCTTTTATTGGAAATGTGCTTTTTATTGTCTTATAATTTTTCGCATATCATAACTGGATGATTCTTCGGAACGTAGTTTTAGTTTTTCGCTGAAGAACATATGAAAATAATCTCCAATATAGGTATCGTTTTTAGGTTTTGTAGTAAATTATGATGTCTATCGAGGCCTCTATACCGAATTACCGTTAATTAAAACAGTAAGAAGTTAAGTTAGCAGACAACAGTCAAAACTAATTAATCTGGTATGTCCCCATCCCCAATTTTTGTAGCACTATTAATTTTTGGTAATATAATTGCGACAATATACTGGCATAAGTAAGTTTCATCGATATTCAAATACTTTTTACTTGATATTATGTTATTTAAATTTAAAATAATTGTATATTTTCGTAAGTACACTATTTTTTAAAATGTCCCCAACTAAAATAATAATTCAGCTAGCGCAATTTCATCAGCCGTTTTTTTTGATGTAAACATAACGAATTTGATAAAATAATATCGACTCGTGATTGGCCGCGTCAGTTTGTATCGCCCTGTTAAACGAAGTGCTCCAAAACATGGTTTAATTTGGTGAAAAGTTACGATCAAAAGTTGTAGTAAGTTGCATAATTAATCTGACTTCAATAGAATAATCATATGGGCTTTCCTTAGTTTTTAGAAACTAACCAGGGTCTATAATATTGATATGTATTCATGGTAATTATATCTTTTATTTCAAATTTCAATCAATAACGAAGCTAGGCTTACTTAACTTCAAATTTCTAATTTATCTGGATCGCATTAATCTGGATTTATCTGGCCTACAAGGCCAGATAAATTTGGAGATAACATACTAATTAGGTTCTTGATACTTTCTTCTTTCAGTTTTGCTATTTTAAAAAGAGCAAATCCAAAGAAATAAGCAAAAGAAGAAAGGCTAGTAAAGACAAGACTCGCGGAGAAAAAGTTATATAAAAATCTAAAATAATGAGAAAAAATGGAAGGAAAAACAAGAAAAATTTCGACAAGACTTACATACGCAGATAAAAGAAAATAAACAACTATCAATAAACTAAATAAAAGAAAAAGATGGAGAAAGAATTATAAGTTATATTACTATAGAAAAAAACAATATATCCAAAATTTTATTGCAGGCTGTACCAATGGCTTTTCTAAACAAAATTATCGAGTCAACATTCTAGCCTCTAGACAGAGAACAGGATTCTCATTTACCATGCAAGACCAAGAGTTACAAGCCAGCATTTTGATCACGTGTAGACTCTACAAATTTCAAAAGCGCCAGGTCCCCAGGGGAAGAAAAAAGCGAAGAAGTGAAGCCAGAACAGATGTCAGTGTATCGGTTGGCAATAGTGTGCTAGAACAAGTGGATGAATTTGTATATCTTCGATGTGGATTCATTCGGGATGGAAGATACACCACTGATATAGAGAGAAGAGTAAATGTGGGAAATAGAGTGAACGGAGCATTGGAACAACTTCTCAGCAGCCACCACCTCAGCCTGAAGGCACGGGTCGTAATACACAAGGTAGTGTTTGTCCCAACGTTGCTATAAGAAAGCGAGAGTTGGTTATGCAAAAAGTAGTATGAGAGTAAAATCAATGCGGTCGTAATGCGATCTCTTCGAAGAATCTGCGGAGTGAGGCTGACTGACCGCATTCGTAATGACGACGTAAGAGAGCGAGTAGGTATGAAAGAGAGCATTGGTGTAAAGATGCGAAAGGGAATGCTCCGATGGTTCGGACATGTGGAAAGAATGCTGGACCAGCGACTGGTTAAGAAGATATACAAAGTGAAATTGGAAGGATATAGGTACAGAGGAAGACCGAGACTCACCTACATAGACCATACCACCACCTTCGGTCATGTATTGAAGGAAGGTGGAGTCAGGAGTCTCCAAAACCAGCGAGCGTGTATGAAGAGGATTATGAATGTTGAGGAAGCGAGAGATGTATGCAAGAATAGAGCCTCTTGGCACTCTGTTCTCTCTGTATACCCCGCAAGGGAAATGGTGTGATGATATGTGTGTAGGTCCTCAGGGGCTTATTGTCTCTATCCATAACGGCACTAATAAGTAACCTCTACCGAGGTTAGATATTTGCGCCATTTGTGTGATTCAGTCATTATAGCACTGCTACCAGCACTTCGAGAAGACTGCAAAATGAAACGAAGACAAGGTATCCACATAGCATAGTAGCATCCCATACTAATGGCCTTAAAGCTTCTACATTATCAATACTTTGTTGTTACCAGTCGAAATGCTCGAACGAGTCATCGAAAATTGGACTCGACGGATGGACCATCTGCTACGTAGCAACGGCCAACATTTGATAGACATAATCTTCAAAAAATAAATGCCAAAGAATGTTCTTTCAAATGATAATAAACATTCTCCATTAAATTTGAATTTTCTGTGTTTTTTTCTTTAAAAACGTAGGGAACCTTGAAACGGATCACCTCTTATAAATAGTAATGTTATACAGATGATTAAGGTTCTGACAAGCAAGCTAAGAATAAACTTGTGTTGACTAATATGTCAGGACTCTACCGTGTAAGTATCATCTAAAATAGAGCCAAAAAAATTTGGTGTTTGTGTCACAAAACGTTTTTTCTTTCTATGCATCTAGGGTAGGATATTAAATAATAAGCAAGCTAATGTTTGAGCGAATAATAATCTAATAATAAGAAGATATACAATGCGAAAGTGGAAGGATGTAGGTACAGGGGGAGACCGAAACTCACCTACCTAGACCAAATCGGTTATGTATTGAAGGAAGGTGGAGTCAGGAGTCTCCGAAACCGGCGAGCGTGTATGAAGAGAGTTATGAATGTTGAGGAAGCGAGAGATGTATGCAAGAATAGAACCTCTTGGCACTCTGTTCTCTCTGCCTACCCCGCAAGGGAAATGGCGTGATGATAAGTAAGTAAGTAAGTAAGCAATGTTTGAGCGGTGTCACACGTCTACTGGAGGCACTAGAAGTATATAAATAAAATATCCATCCATCCATCCATCCATCAGCCTTTTAACGTACACTGCTGGACATAGACCTCCCCAAGTATGGGGGATAGTGCCGTAATCGCCACGCTTGGCAGGCGGGTTGGCGATAGCAGTGGATGTTGTTAATACTCGAAGGAGTGCTGCTGCCCACTCCCCCGGTATTCCCTCAGTCGGCTCTTACGACTCCCATGGGTGGAGATGGGTGGCACAATTCTAAAGCCGGCCCCACACGGCAAATAAATAAAATAACAAACATTAAACTTACTTTTTGCTTAACTTAAATTTGTCGTCAAGACCTAGGGCCGGTTGTTTCAAACGATTGATTATCGTAACATACCTACGTTAAAAAATAACGATTACGAACGATATTTAACGTACGTTAAACACAAAGCGTTGTTTCATTGCATAAAAACCAGTCGTCAAAGTTATTAGAGATGCCAGCACATAGCAACGTATTTTCGTAATAAAAATAGATGGGAGAATTTTCTAGTATGCCAACATTTGCCCGTATACGTCAGTTTATCTTTTCTTACCATAGAAAGAGGATGTTATAGTCTATGGTTATTTGGTTTTTGTCATGGAGGTAATATGTAATGTATATAAATATATACTATATATACATATTACTTATTTATTTTATTACTTTTTTATTATTTATGACGCGAATGACAAAACTTTGAATTATTCCTTTATTATTAGTTGTGAATTGTGACAATATTATTAGGTAATATAAAGAAAAATAAGCTATTCATGCAGAATTCAATGCCGGTGAAGACTAACCGAGGACTTCACGTCTATTAAAGTTTGATTTGAAATCTAGCTATATTAAAGAAGTCAGTTGCAACAGCCAATTTTTCTTCTTCGTTAGATGGAATGTTTATGTAATGAGGACGTAATTTATCGATAACCAGATTCACTCGATGAATAATATGACACACTGTTGATTTCTGCAAACCTGACACATGACCAACACATCTCATAAGCGATCCTGAACCATAACATTGTAGAGTAGCAAGTATCTGATCTATAGGTAGGCTAGGTTTTACTGACAAGTTTCTGAAATATTGTAGACAAATAAATTTTAAATCAAAGTATTCTTATGAGAAATTCTACTTTTCTGTAACAAATTTTATATCGTCTTCGATACGACGTGTCAACAATAGAGCTTATAATACCTTTATTAGGTACACGATAGCCTCACGATACCTTGCAATTAATGAATTCCAACATATGAATTCCTGCTCATCCCAAAAATTTAGGTTGTTAACTGGTGGTTTAAAGACTTTTTGCTTCCTTTCTAGATTGTTTGTATTGTCGCCAGATCAACAACTCTCGTAGAATAAAGACGAATACAAAAGAGTCTCCATAATGTTGTAGGTACCTACTGTTTGTTAGACGCATCCATATAGTACCTATATGCTGATAGTATATATGTATGGCTAGACGCACCGAATGTGACGTTAACCAGTGGGCGGGACATCTGTTACCGTAATCGTTATTATTTAACGTACGTTAAGGACCTAATTTCGTGAAACAACGCTTTTTTTGGTTTGACGATGGTTAACCCCATTTTTGACGTTTACGTGTGCATTAAGTATAGCTGAAACAACCAGCCCCTAATATTTTTCAAATTCACAATTGAATATACTCGTAGTAAATGACAGAGCTAATCAAGTGCTTGAACTTACTTTAATATCTATATATACTAGTACAAATAAAATTTAAGTGTCTATTTATAATGTATGTATGCTTTTTATATACGTTATTATATTGCAAAATACCAATTTTTTAGTTTTTATCTATCTGTCTGTTTGTTTGTCCCGGCTAATTTCCGAAACGGCTGGGCTGATTTGGAAGAAACTTTCACTGGCATATAGCGAATGTTATTAGAAGTAACTTAGAGTACTTTTATTTTGGAAAACAATATTTGAGTTCCTCACAAATAAAGAAAAATACTGAATTCCACACGACCGAAGTGGTGGGTTGCAGCAGCTAGTTAATAATAAATCTAAATAATAAAAAATACTCCCGTAACTTGTCAATTATTTTACCAATGACAAATGTATTCTAAATGGATTATTTATTTAGTGCGAATACTTGTAAAAAACCGTTTCGAATTTTATATTGCCAATAATATTACGGTCGTGCAAACGATATGTCCACTTTAAAGGATTAGTTAAACCCGCTCCACATTCCAATCTAACTTCCAATTCATAGCAGTGCACAAAGTGGCGAGTTTTACGACCAAAACATCGGCTTAGTAAATTGAACTGTCAAGTCTGAGATAGTTATCTAAATGTTTTCGAGTTTTGTATAGTCTATACCACTATATCTATAGTCTCTATATATCTATGGTCTATACTATTATAAAGTTGTAACAGAGCTGTGTCTGTACATTTAATATATTTAAGAAAAAATTACTGTATTAAGCTATATAGACGACACGTCTAACTGAACACAAAACAATTTTTTTTAGATCTTTTGTCTGTTTGTCTGTTTATCTGTCTGTTTGTTTGTTCGCGCATCACGCAAAAACTACTGAATGGATTTTGATGCAACTTTTTCTATTTGATAGATCTTGATTAGACTTAACAACTAGTATACATTTTATCCCGCTACTATATCGGGAACCTGAGATACAACCTAAAAACTAGCTTTTGGTTGCGGCGGAGCCGCAAGCAAAGGCTAGTATTAAAGAAATATTTACTTAATATGTTGACAAGGAAACACTGCTTCAGTTTAGGTAATAATTTTGTTATTTAGGGTACCCGAAAGGGTAAGCCATTGGCAGACCACTGAAGTAATGTACCTACATAGTTCCAGTAGCGAATACAGGCGGACAGACGGCACACAGCGGGTTTATTTAGAGGGCGAGGGCCCCACACTACCCTGTTCGTTGACTCGAACGACGGGGTGTATGGTTAGGTATATTTTTTCCCACCATAACAAAAAAAAAAACTTTATTCGCAATTTTAGCACATTTTTTTCATAGCCTATTATTATCACACTGTTAGCCGCTGTCTCTTGAGTGATTTAGGCAAAACTCACCCACGTTGACCTAGTGTGGTTTGGCAGACTCTTAAGACATCATTAAACACTATCAATTTTGGAGATTTCCCCCACAATTTTCTCCATCACCAAGCAGTAATAATTTGTAAACAAATACATACTTAGAAAAAAAATAATGAGTTAGTGAAAAGTCGAGGTGATTGGTAATCGAGGTCTGGGATTCGAGATGAACCGATACCATGATGGTCTTTGCAGTCCTTTGTTTTACCACTAGCCATTGTATTCATGAAATTATAGTTATAGGTATTTAATTTCTTCAGTCTACGAGCATATCAAGAGGCGATAGAGGAACAGCATTGGGTTGAAGATAGTCATCTACAATGGCCTAGGATTTCAGAAGCTTTGAGTTAATTTCTAAAAAATCATAAGTTCATCATAAAAAATAAGTAGTCGTAGAGCCTTGCTTGTTCCATCGCGAATAGGCCGGTTCATTCAGGGAAGTATCACCCGCTCACAGCGTGGAACGACGGAAGAGATACTCTTAGTCTTGTGAATGAGTGAGAGCGCCTTAAGGCCAAGCCTCTTCCCTCCTCTCCCTCTTGTTGATGGCGTGAGAGTAATGCCTCTGATGCAGGGTTGGTCAGTATTTGAATTACTTGTAATTAAAATACGTAATTGAAATACAAATACGTATTTGGTGGGTATTTCAATTACTTCCTTAAAATGTAAATTGTAATTCGTATTTCAAATATTTGACGCCGAGGTATTTTGTAATTAGTATTTCAAATACTTGAAGCTTCAAAATACATTTTAACATTAAAATACATTTAACTTTCATTTAGCGATCGTGAGTGTGAGCGCGAGGCGAGAGTGCAATGATGGTAAAGCAGCTATTAGAGTTGGCAACACTGCACCTGTTATGTATATTGTACGTTATGACTGTACGACAAAATTGGACAACAAAACGCAAAAGTGTACGTCAAATTGTCAATATCAAGCTAAGATATCAAGTCATAACGGTTTGTTTTTCGTTTTTTCACGGATTAAAAAAAAAAGCTAAAAAAAAAGCTAAAAGCTAAAGCTTCTGTTTTGTGTAGAATAGAGCAGCTATTATTCACTCTTCAACATGAGGCTATTTGACTGACAGTACATTTAAAAATCTAAACAAAAACATAGCATCACGCTTGTATTCCCCGAAGGGGTAGGCAAAGGTGTATTACACACCTACGATTCCCCAGCTTTTAGTGTTCATGAAAGGAAACTCTGGTTTTACTGATTAATTAATCTTGTTTTCCTATACTTTATAGCCCGTGCTGATCTAGATTGGTTATTTTGTAATTTGTATTTCAATAAAAAATAGCTAAAACACTGTATTTTGTATTTCGAATACCTTACTTAAAGATATTTTGTATTTTAATTATTTGCGATACTGTATTTTGTAATATGTATTTCAATTAAAGCAAAGCATGTATTTTGCCCAGCCCTGCTCTGGTGTTAATAGCAGCTATAGACTACAGTAACCGTTTACCATCAGGTGGGTTGTATGCTTGTTTGCCATACACGTTGTAAAAAAAAATATTATAATAATGATGGTGTAATTGATAAATAAATTTTAATAAATAAATATTCACGGCAATTTCACACAACTTCGTCTGGTCCCAAACTAAGCTTAACGCTTGTACTTTGGGTACCAGATTACGGATATATATACTTTTTTTTTGTAAATATATACATATGCTGTCCATGTAGTGACGGACTAGGAATACAAGTGTCACCACCCCATTCTTTCCCACGGGTGTCGTATGAGGCGACTAAGGGAAGTAAGCAATTATCATCCATTGCATGACCGGTGGTAGGGCTGGGTATCAAGTGGGAGTACTCAGTTGGTTTTGGTCCCGAGCGGGTTTTGGCTGTAGCAGGAGATAGCCGTTTATTCTTTCGTTTCATATAGGTATGTGAAATGAAATGGTGAGCAGCGGCTTGACAATACTCTCGATATAGTTGAGTCCATAAACGATGGTTATCATTTGACATCAGCTGGGCCGTGGCTCGTCTGTCACTAAATGCAATAAAAAAAATAGATAGAAAACACCCAGACGCAGTACAAACATTTGTGTTCATCACACAAATAATTGTCCTGAGTGAGAATCGAACCCACGACTGCGTGCACTTCTAATTATTTATTTATTGCCAATAGTAGCTTTAATACACACTGTAATATAATGTATACGTAATCATATCTTTGTAGAAAACCAACTCACAAAATACTCGGTAAAACATTTTCTTATACGCCTTACATTTCATGCTTCCTCTCCATTCTTACGGCCGTTACCATAAATTGAATGAACTAAAGTTATGACCGAATTCGTTTTCTTATGCTGAAACAACTTTTCTTTTTGATGATTTATGATAATGGTAAAAATTAACAGGTCAAATTGAGGTATGATTGAGTTGGATATCACGGTTTCTTATCTGCATAAGCAGGTTATAATGATCATCGTCATCGTTATCATTGTAGCTTATTTATCCCAGTTGCATCCTTTTTTTGGTTACGGCGGGAAAAAATATTCCTAACCACACACTCCGCCGTTCGGGGCAACGAACAGGGTAGTGTGGGGCCTGCACCCACTAAAGAAACCCGCCGTGTGCCTTCTCTCCGCCTTTATTGGCGGGTCACTGGAATTATGTTACATTCCTTCGGTGGTATCCCAGTTGTATCCTAAGCTATCGCTTTCGAACTGGAGGTCCGAGTCTTCGTTTTCCACTTCGTACAGTTTTCGGCAATCAGGTCCTTGACCCGATTATCTAACGCAGATGATCTTTGAGGTTCTTTACTATTAGTTCTTAAACTGGATGAATATTGAACGAACGTGTCCGTGTGGTGGCGGACTAAGAATACAAGTGTCACCACCCCATTCTTTGGAAGTAAGCAATTATCATCCATTGCATGACTGGTGGTAGGGCTGGGTACCAAGTGGGAGTACTTACCTGGTATCAGGCCCGAGCGGGTTGGTAGGTACCACCATCTTCCGTGTGACCGGCCATGAAGCACATCGTTGTATTTTGGCTGTAGCAGGAGATAGCCGTTTATTCTTTCATTTCAATACGGTGAAATGAAATGGTGAGCAGCGGCTTGACAATACTCTCGGTATAGTTGAGTCCATGAGTGATGGTTACCATTTACGATCAGATGGGCCGTGGCTCGTCTGCCACCAAAAGCAATAAAAAAAGAAAAAAATACACAATCCAAGATATATTAATCTCATCTTACCTCCTGCAGCTCTTCATTAATATTATTATTATTAATATATTAGATGTACTCCATGAGTGTATTGACATCGACGTCAACACACGCTTTTGAAGGTATGGTAAAATGGTTGTGATCCCAATATCCGAGTAAGTTAAGCTGAAGGGACAATAAAACCTTTTTTTATATTACATGGGTGTCGAACAGGCATACCTGATGGTAAGTGGTTACTGTAGCCTATAGAGACTAGTAACACCAGAGGCATCACTCGCGCGTTGCCATCTCCAAGGAAAGGGATAGGAGGTGGATAGGAATAGGATAATAAGGAGGATAATACGGAGAGCATAGGGAGAGGGTTTGGGCCTCTGGCGCTCTTACTTACTATACGCATCCCAACGGTACAAAAAACTATCGTTGTTACACGCTGATCTTATGTGAGAGGGAGGTCGAGTCGGCCCATTTGTATTTGTGCCAGGATCAGGAACACCGTGGCATTCTCCATATCCGTATCGCAGACAAATGCATGATGATCACTTGTATTGGTATTGAAATATTTTAAGAGAACCGGAATATGGCAAGTAATCTCTGGCCATGCCATTTCCCTCAGGCCTAAGCAGAAGAGGTAGATCCAAGAGGTGCTGGCTTGACATCATGGTGAATGTCATTTGTGCCAATAAAAAAAAAACTAAAATAACTTAGCAATATTTTTTTTTAATTACCTATTTAATAAGTGTTGTTGACCACTAAGCTAGTTTCTGTTTTATCTTTTTATTAGTCGTGAATACTGAATGATTTAAAATAAATAAATATTCATGGACATTTCACACAACGTCCTCTGGTCCCAAAATAAGCTTAACGCTTGTACTATGGGTACCAGATTACGGATATAATATATACTTAATATTTTTTTTTTTGTAAATACATACATATAATAGATAGAAAACAACCAGACGCAGTACAAATATCTGTGTTCATCACACAAATACTTGTCCTGGGTGGGAATCGAACCCACGACCTCGTGCACGGAAGTCGGTTACATTACCTAGTAGTGTAACCGACTTCACGCCACGAGGCCCGTCGATATGCAATTAATTTAAGGACATCAAAATTAATGGTAGGAATAAATATACCTACCTATGTGTAAGTGTGCAATCGCAGATATACTTATATAATGTAAATAAATTATAAAAAAATATAAAGAGCATTGTATCTCTCAGTAAGATGGTTACTTCGGGTAGCCTTTGACCGGCTGTTTATACTGCACCATCTGCTGCAGCCACTAGGCAAGGCGTGGAGCGTGCGATCTGCTCGGCAGGCGTCTGTAGTAAATGCCGCCCCTGAAATTTGCATAATTAAAACGTTGGTTACTCATATTCATGATATCGCCGGAGGTTAAAGAGACTGATATCTTTTCATCCACAACAGCTTGAACTACATAATATAGGAGACAGAGAGAGGAAAGTTAAATTTTTCTGCTGAGTATGGTTCCGATGCGGCGGTTACGCAAACCATAGGCGACTCGTTTAATCACCTGTAGGTCTAGCCAAGTTGCATTCTATGATCGCTAACGCTAATAGAAAACTATAAAAATGTATGGAAATTTGACATTTCTAGAGTTAAGTCATGTGTAGCGTTATAGATATTGTTAATGACTTGGATAAATATCGGTTCTTTATCTATTGTTATATATGTCAAATTCCCATACATTTAAATAATTTTTTATTAGCCTTAGCGATCATAGAATGCAACTTGGCTAGGCCCCCCTCCGTTTTTTATTAATTTGTTTGAGACTAAAGTTACACAAAAAACGTTTACATGACGTTATACTCAATATGCAATGACTCCCAACAAAATCACCCAAATTATTCTTGGACACTGATCACGGACATATAGGTTTCTTCAAGTGCATGCATATCAGCAGTATTAGTTCCGCCTGCGGCATTTTGAGCTAAAATAATTTCTTCATTTGTTTATGAGCCGCCAATTACGATAATTTAATTTGAAAATTTCCAATAGCCACAATTTAGAGTCAAAATTTTATAATAGCTACAGCAATATTCTGCGCAATTACGTGATATATAACATCTGCTGACCACTACTAGCGCAGGTCGCCATATAGGGACGAGCGTAAATGATACAATTAAATCTGATTTGTATCAACTTTATTAAAGATTAAACATTTATTTATTGACTTAGGTCATAGAATATAATAAAACATTCGCCGACGTGAAGCTTCACGACGTGGACCGACATACCTACCTATTTTGTATTTATATTGTAATTTAGTAACTAGTTAGCTACAATGGAAGTCTAAGCGTCAGCAATACGGATAAAAGACTGTTCAAATATGAAAACAACTCTAATTTAGAATAGATTTTTTTAATACTTAAATACCTACATACAAAGATTGTTTTTTTTTATTGCATGTAGTGGCAGACGAGCTGCGGACCATCTGATGGTAAATGGTAACCGTCGCCCATGAACTCGACTATACCGAGAGTATTGTCAAGCCGCTGCTCATCAATTCATTTCACAGATATGAAATGAAATATAAACGGCTATCTCCTGCTACAGCCAAAACGCAACGATGTGCTTCATGGCCGGTCACACGGGAGATGGTGGTACCAACCCGCTCGGGCCCGATACCAAGCGAGTACTCCCACTTGGTACCCAGCCCTACCACCAGTCATGCAATGGATGATTATTGCTTACTCCCCTTAGTCGCCTCGTACGTCACCCGTGGGAAAGAATGGGGTGGTGATACTTGTATTCTTAGTCCGTCACCACACGGAACAAACTAATTGTTATTGTTATTTCAATGGAAAAAGGCGGCCCATCTCTGCGGCTCCGGCTGTTAGATCGATCGGCAGCGCTATTACGTATCTTGCAGAAGACTAGCAATAGCAAAAATTACACAATAATTGCTTTAAAATTGCATTATGTATGAGCAAAAACCGAGCAATAGCAAAACGACAACAGTGCTGCCTCTGAAACAATCAAAGAACTAAAAGGAGTCAATTTATTTTTGTATGAGGAATGGGCCTACCACAATTTGTAACGTTTATTAAAGTATTATATATCAAATCCTTCCTTAGACTCCCTAGATAACAGTAGTAATATTATCTTCTTAAACTCTAACTGGAATATTGAGAAATTAATTAAAACCTAAGAGAAACGATAGACATAAAACTCTTTGTTTTGTTATATTTGCATCCACAATGATATTTAAATCAAATGTATCTTTTAATTTATACGTATTTAAAAGTACATTCGATTTTGATTTAATTAGGAATCGAACCAAATACGATTATTTTACACTTAAAAAAAATGTCACCTAACAGTAATGTGCTTTAGTATAAGTGATATATATTTTTTTGGCATTGAGAATTTGTATTATTCTAAATAGAGATTGCCTGGTCTACTAGAGAATCTATGTTATCCTGATATTTATATTTACATAGATTCACGCCTTTTTCCCAGAGGGGTAGGCAGAGACCACGATTTCCACTTGTCACGATCCTTTGCTCATCTCTTTCCCTCATTCACTGTCATTATATTCGTCATACATGCACGTCGGTTAAGGGTACTTCTGACCTGACCTTTCTCGAGAACTTCTCTGATTGGGTCAGAGAACGTTCGACGTAGTCTACCCCTCTCAATAATATAATATTATTATCTATTATACGACAATTAATATTTATTTTATTAATTATTATTGGAATCATGGAAGGATAAACAAATACGCGTAGTCCAATTAACAAAAGCTTTTATTATATTAATAATCTTCATTTGCGAAATCGTATCTCAATAATAATACCTCATCTAAGAAAGATGCAGATGGTTCGATATTATCCTGATGGCGAGCCTAAGATAAAAACCACACAATGGACATAGCGTGTGCACAGCAACCAACAGTGTATCTTCCTACCAAACAATTACAACAATATCCAGCAAGTGCAGTCCTAAAATAAGCAGTTTGTGTGGTTCATTTAAATGGTATTCAAAAACACGTGCTCACCGGAGGACATAAAATGAATAATCAATCGGTAATCTTTCTTTTAACAGTGTAGATACCAAAAATCGAGATGTATTCTCACATAATCTAAAAATACAGTGACGTGAAGTAGAAGCAGCACGCTTGTAATTAAACAAAGTAATGTATGGCACTGTTCTAGAAATAAGGGGCTGAACGGGTGCAGGCACAGGCAATGGTTGTGGGATATTATGTCTTCAATCTCTAGTAGTTGAACTGGCACTTCACGTCTATTAAGAGTATCATCTTGCAGTCTGTATCTGCTGCGCAGCGCGACGGCCTTTCAACCAGCAAACCATACAAACTTGTTCTAAGCGTTCCACCTATTTAAATATAAAAATTATAATAGTTGATTGTCATAATATATAATACATGCAGGCTAAACTAATTTAAAAAAATATGATTTGTTATCGCCATTACATTGTATATGACTGCACAGATGGTGTAGTGGCTTAGATACCGGCCTCCCACCAGAGTGTTGTGGGTTCGATTCCCACATAGGACAACTCTTCGTGTGAACCACAAATGTTTGTTCCGAGACTGGGTATATTTTGTGTCCGAGAAATTGTATATTTGTAAAGTCCCCACGATAAAAGGATTATCTCTTAATGCAGGTTGTTGTCTATATAAAAAAAGGAAATATAAACAAACTAATATTAGTATTGTTTTACCTGATGTGGCAGTATCCACTACAAAATGATGTTTCTTTCTGCAGATATATCAGAAATATTGCTTTTTTTGTGCTCTTAAAAACAGAAAACCACATGAAATGCAGATATTCCGGTACCCGAATCTTCTTGTTGTCTGAGAAGTTTGTGTACTGTGTAATATTACTAAGCACTTTTTACAAACTGCCTCTTGTGGATTTAGTTGAAATTAAAGCAGGTACATTTAAAAAATACGTAGTATATAGTAGGGTTGCAATATTGGTTTCAAGCTTTAAAACTCACCTCGCTACAAATCCACTCGCAAACAAGTTGGCACACATTTTCAGTTGATTCAGAAAGTAATTGTCTTTATACATTGCGTTGAAACACAATTCACACAACGATTAGTAAATCATACAGTTCCAGTATGGAAAAGGAGCTGATTTCAATGACTTTTTTGAAAGAAACAGTCATTGCTGTCAGTGTCAATAGGATTTGAGTTTCATTCTACTGTGATCATTACATTTATTATCATAACAAAAACATTCTTAAAAATGTAATTCAAATATTTTAGATACAGTTAAATACTACATGCATATATGAATATGATTTTTTTCAATTTGAACTACCCCGATTTTCCTTTACACTAATTATTTATGCGTGTAATCTTTTATATGCAAGATTAGTTTCATGGGAGTAACATGTAGGTCCATGATTAGTTTATTTAAAATCAATACTATTACCATTTTTTATAGATTTCATATTCCGGTTTCATTTATACTTCAACTTTTGGGAAAACATTAAAAAACGAGCTATTATTTTAGAGTATAATGCCATCATTAAATGCAACGTTTTCTAATGGGCCCAGAAAAAATTGACCCATTTGCATTGTTTACGTTAATATCGTACGGCATTGCAAAACGTTGGTAGGTATCACGTATGAGTTTAATATCAAAGCGATAGCAATGCGATAGCAGTCGACGAACATGTCTTACTGTCAAACTTGCGATAACATTTTTGGTGATGCTAAACGATTGCATAACTTTCGCTCTATTTTATAAAATGATTTAATTGATTTTAGATTTTGCTATCTCATTTGTTTGTCTTATAAAGTGTTATAAAAGATAATAAATTAACTATATTAGCAAAAAGTTCCATAATTTAGACGCCAATGGAAGTAATCAAGTCAAATTCTGTGAAACAACTCCACACAAACTTTTTATCTCAATTTTTCAAGTGTTGGAATCTTAAGTGTGTTCGAATTGGAAACGTTGATGGAGGAATGCGCTCTTATAACTTGTGTTCTGTGGGAATGCGTTACGACGGACGAACAAAAAAGTTATTTTTTATTCGGTTTCATAATAAAATGTTAGACGCCCTGTGATCGCAGAACTTACTGTGCGTTCGACAAATCGACATGGCTCGTGCTTTTATTTTGTTGGAAGCTGTAAACTATCAAGACAGTCGCAACACGGCACGATTAAGGAGAAGCCTTCGTAGTCAAGGAAATTCTATGGAGTTGTCTGATGCTGATTTCAAAGCGCACTACCGACTCACTAAATGGCTGTTTAAAGATTTGTGCGCAGAATTAAGGCCCTACATGAGTCGGGCGCGAAGATATACTAAAATTTGTGTTCAATCTAAGGTAAGATATGATGGGATGGGTACTTGTAGGTAAGTACCTAGTTTAAAATTGTAACTAGGTACATTAAAATTTTACCCTTAAGTAGCTATATTATAATAAAGACTTTACATGTTACAGGTGCTTACAGCCCTTTACATGTTACAGGTGCTTACAGCCCTTTCTTTCTATGCTACGGGTTCTTATCAGAAACCAGTTGGCATGCATTATTTGCATGGTCTAAGTCAAGCCAGTGTATCCAATGCTGTGAGGGAAGTTACCATGGCATTAAATAATCATAATATACTTAAAAAGTATATACATTTTCCTCACACACAGCAAGAAAGGCATTTAAAATGTTAAGCTAATTTTATTGTACTGGTTATAAATATTATTTTTAAATATGTACTTTTTGTTTAAGATTTGCTAACAAATTTGGTTTTCCTGGCTGTCTGGGTTGCATAGATGGCACTCATGTTGCTTTAATAAAACCCACAGAACATGAAGAAAGATTTTTTTAATAGGAAACATTACCATTCCAGAAATATATAATTATAATAATCATGAATTATAAGGCCTATTCATAATATTAAAATAATAAGCTATAGAATACGTAATTATAACACAATATGTGCTACAAATGTTCAATATACTACTCTCAAGCAATACCTAACTGTAACCTACAACTTAATTATCTTTCAGATTTGATAGTGATTTAAATATATTAAACATAGATGCATCATTTGGTGGAGCTACACATGATGCATATATTTGGAGAAATTGTGAAATAGCAGAGCATCTCGAAGCGCTTCAGACTAGGGCAGAGACTGTTTGGATGCTTGGTATGTAATAGTAATAACATAGAACCATGATAAAGAAATAAATATGACTTTAATTAAAAATAAAAATTAAATGATTTAAAGAATTTAATCAATTTAATCTTATTTTCAGGTGATTCTGGATACCCACCGAGACCCTGGCTTTTGACTCCAATAATAAATGCAGAACCTGGAAGTGCAGACGAATATTATACTAATATTCATTGTCGCACCAGAAATACAGTGGAGCGTTGCATTGGTGTTCTCAAAACACGTTGGAGATGTTTGCTGGCACATAGAGTATTACATTATGACCACCACATGGTGGCTATGGTCTTGAAAAAATAGGTTGGCCATACCACATTTATCAAGTGCAAATGCTCAGGAAGATCTCAGAAATCAAGTTACACAACAACCACTACCAGGTAGAAGTGCAACTGAATTACAGCTCTTAGCTAATGTAAAAAAAAACATAGCATCCCGTCTGTATTCCCCGAAGGGGTAGGCAGAGGTGTATTACACACCCACGACTCGCCAGCTATGTTTAAGTCCCACGTAATAGGGGGCGAGCCTATTGACGTCTACCGGGCACATTTCCAAACTCCGGGCTGTTACTGAGAATTTTTCTTTTTAGGAAAAAGCTCAATAACATTTCTTGGCTAATGGCGACACAGCAAAGAGATCGTGTTGTACGACGGTTCTGGACAGCCCCAAGATAATATAATTAGGTACCTATATAACAAGTTACAAATACCCATAACAACATTAGACAGGAAAGCTCCTAATTGGGAAGGCTTATTGTTATATTAATGAATTTTACTAATTTGCGTTATATAGGTAGTTTGTAGTTTCATAAGTTATTTAATCTGTAATTAATAATTTAAGAACTATGTTATTGTACCTAATGATTGATTTTTTTAAACTAATTTTAGAAATTATACAGAGTTAACTGATGTTTATAAACATATTGAACTAAGCTGACTAAGTAATTTTGTAACCCCGTGCATGTGTAACATACCTAGTGAAACCATTATATTATATACATTTTTTATCACTAAAATTTTATACCAGTGCTTTATAAATAAATAATTTTAATTTTAATAATGTAGTAATCATTCCAACTAAAGCCTAATATGTTTAAACTGTAGAATTGACTTGGTTGAAGAGTACTTGTGGATGTGAAAAATAATAAATTATTAAAACAGCATATTTTTTAATATCTTTGGTACCCTAGTATGTGTATTTTTATAGCATATCTGCCTACTATCTACGTTATACAGATGCTATGATTACTAAATATTGAAATAGTTTTAAAACCTAGAGGTAAACTTAATTTAATTGGCAGACAAGGGAGACATATATGGACTCCAAAATACTGAGCTTGCATTTGTTTTCTGTGTATACCTTGTTTGAATCAATCTGTGGCAGCGTGTGCGATAGCTTAACCACGATTTCCTTCGACTTTTACTTCTTAGGAGAAAATTAAAACGATGTGTTTCAAATGGGTTAACGTTATATATTAATTCAAAAAATACAAGTTTCATGGATAGTGGGGAAGGAACATAGACAATAACAGCTAGCCAATCAGAGGTATTTGTCGCGCGTAGTGTTGCCGTTTATTTGATTCCGAACACAATCAAAACTCAAATTAATTCAGTCACATAATTCTCCAAGTCTAACAATAAACTGGTGGATGTTCTCATTTAAATAATATATACATCATTAATATATTAATAAATGCTCTGTGCTAAGTAAGGTCCTTCCATGTTGTTTGTTTTACTGAAAGTAACCATAATTACTGCACCAATCATCATGGTTATATATAATATAGATGGGAGTTGCTGGTATTTAATTATAAATAAAAGATAACACTGATCTTGATTATTTTTAATAACATGCATTAAATATACTAACTAATATATACTATTATATCATCCATCCATCCATCAGCCTTTTGAAGTCCACTGCTAGACATAGGCCTCCCCAAGATTAGGGGATAGTGCCGTAATCGCCACGCTTGGCAGGCGGGTTGGTTGGTTTGAAAATTCTTCAACCAATAGAAAGCCACATTATTTGTGAGTGTCATAGGCTATATTTTAACCCGAAATAGGAAAAGACTTTTTCTTGGTAGTCGGATTTGCAAAATAAGTCGGAAAAAATGGTCGAACTAAAACGTTTCTTACGAACGCTGCGTTAACGATGAGAGATATAGGATTGAATTCTATAGAAAAGTTTTAAAGCTTGATTATCAAGCCTACAAAAAAGTCAGCGACAGCATATTTCTAACATATATTTAAGTCACAAAAAGTAGATTTTTATATTAAAATGTTTAACGCCCAACGAAGTGGGCACAGGTCAGCTAGCTATATTAAGTAATAGAACTATAAAAACTATATAAACTAATACTATAAAAATATAAACTAAAAGTAATACTATAAAAATTATTTAAATTGTAATAGGTACAGTAAAGAAATAAACTAATGGCCAGCCGCCTAGCGGCCTGCTCTCGCATGAGCTGCACCAGAGCACGTACATCCTCCTGCTGACGCTGCACAAGCTGCACGAGCGTGCGCAGCATGTCGGCCTGCGCGGCAGCCCCCTCGGCTTGCGTGCGCGCTGCCTCTGCCATTATGAGAGCAGCATCTGCGAGCTTTCTTTCAGATTCCACTCTGCACCTTTCTAACTCCATAACCCACTCTGGTTCGATTCTTGTGGGCACTGAAATAAAATATGATTTTTAATTTTGGAACTATTTTTTAATGTGGCTGGTTCTTTATGCTACTGTCGAAATAACTATAATTTTACTTTATTGGTTTAAGTATTCAAATGCTAAACTTACTAGCAATACTGGATCTTATACGTCTGCGGCGAGGGCGATCCACTAGAGGTCTGCTTATAGGACTCTTGACACCTGTAAAATATGGTTCTATTATGATAATCCAACAAAATTACATGCTTGAGTAGAATATATTATTATTACCAATCTGTGTCGGTTCAGGTACATGCTGCGACTGTGCTTCCATCTGAGCTGAAGAAGTGCCAACAACGATTGGAAATTCTAAAGCATTATCTGTAATCAAATAAAATTATAATAATGTATTAATGCCCGGTTCTTATATATTATTAAAATATCTTTTGTTCCAGGGCCCACTCAATATTCGCTCGCGACCCACTGGTGGGTCGCGACCCATACTTAGGGAACTCCTGATCTATAAACTAATCATTTATAATATAATCTAATGCAAAAAGAGCTTACTTCTTTCTTTGCGTTTAGCCGATGAATCGCAGGTGCCAGGTTATCGAATTAATAATAAACTTTATGTGAAAATTCTCATCATGTAAATACATTGGGCCTATAACGAACAGACTTAGAAGCATTTGAACCCGAGAGGTTGTAGACGATGCTTACCTACTGCTTCTACTCTGAAAATGAAATCAGTTGTCTGCTCCCACAAAGGGAATTCAAAGTTCAGAGAGAAAACCGTTTCCGTGTGGTGACGGACTAAGAATACAAGTGTCGCCACCCCATTCTTTCCCACGGGTGTCGTATGAGGCGACTAAGGGAAGTAAGCAATTATCATACATTGCATGACTGGTGGTAGGGCTGGATACCAAGTGGGAGTACTCACTTGGTAGCGGGCCCGGGCGGGTTGGTATCACCATCTCCCGTGTGACCGGACATGAAGTACATCGTTGCGTTTTGGCTGTAGCAGGAGATAGCCGTTTATTCTTTCATTTCATATCAGTGAAATGAAATGGTGAGCAGAGGTTTGGCAATACTCTCGGTATAGTTTAGTCCATGAGCGACGGTTACCATTTACCATCAGATGGGCCGTGGCTCGTCTGCCACTATATGTAATAAAAAAAAGAACAGACAGTTTTTATTATAAATGGTAGTGTTAAGGAATAATTAAGAGTACAAGAAACATGCTTTAGTATACTTTTTACAAATAGGTATACAGTACCTTAATGCATGACTTTTACTGTTAAAAAAAACAACTATTGATCATAGGATATAAGCCACACTGAAAGTGTTTATGATTTTAATTTGTAGAACGCCCTAGTAGGTAGTATTAACCTTGCGTGATTTGGCACTTAATTACTTAGTACTTTTAGAATAACCAGTTGCCCTTAATGGTTTTACGAGTATTGGTAGGTAAAAGTTTGTTTTAAATACTAATACTTATTTTTACGATTTATTAACCAATAAATACTCTAGATAACCTAAAAATAATAAAGTTATTTTTGTTCCCTATGTACTGCATACATCAAAAGTTACGTTGAATTGCCGTAACAAAGGGAATATTTTATAACAGTCCAAAGAATTCTGTATATCATTATATTGGGTATCTTTGAGTTTTATATTTTACACAGTAGAGAATATAATATAAAATTATATCATATAAATAATAAATTTGAAGAGGTTTCGATGTGCCATAGCTACCTTTTTGTTGGGGCGCATATTTAAGTATTGCTAAAATCTTTATATTTATGATTTATAACTCAGTTTAACAATAACATTTTAAAGTATAAATTATTTGTGAATAAGGAAAAAGAGATTTTTAGTAGGAGCGGGATTCGAACCCGCGTCTTTTCTAATCCGGGGAAGTGCTCTAAGCCACTGAGCTATCGTACTGATCTTTCGATCATCCCAATTTCCTTATCACATTTGTCTCACGACGATGATTGGAAAAGACGCGGGTTCGATTCCCGCTCCTACTAAAAATTTCTTTTTCCTTATTGACAAATAATTTATACTTTAAAAAGTGGCGGAGCATGTAAAATGCTAAAAAATATAGATCTAAAATGACATTTTAAGTTATGATAATAATTTTTATTCTTATTTATTTTGTCTTGGTATGACTATTTGGTAAGCCCTTTTAGTATCGATTTACTCGGATTTCCCATAGACAAAATGTGAGCAAATATTTAAAGCCGAACCTGTATTTCCCCAGATATAATCTAGCGCATTGGGGTTGCTAGGGTTTTTCTGTAAACCACTGAAGGAATGTAACATAGTTCCAGTGGCCCGCCAATAAAGCCGGGTTTATTTAGTGGGTGAGGGCCCCACACTACCCTGTTCGGTGCCCCGAACGACGGGGTGTGTGGTTAGGAACATTTTCTCCCACCTTAACGAAAGATTATTTTTCTGCAAATCCAATCAATACTGTGAATTTTATAGACTCTCATTTTGTTTTTCTTGTGTTATAATCTCGTAAATTAAATGTAATCATGGCGTAAATACTTATAAAGGGTACATACTCGTAGATATGTAACATAGTGTTCAGACATGGATTTTTAGGATTAATGACAATATAGAGACAAGGCCAAAGACTATCCAAAATAAAGATCTTGATTCTGCAAAATACAACTTCTGATCTTTCGAAATAATGTGTATACATAATCATAAATTATCACCGTATAGGGAAATGAAGATATGCTGTAGAAATCTGCATGCTCGAGATATTTTACCGACTACCTGTGAAATATGCCATCCGTACTAGGCTTGTGTATAATAGCCTAAATTTCATTCGCCTTAGTCGTATCGTATTCTACAGTAGCAGTAGCGAGTTTGGTGTACTATATTGTATTCTAGCTGTAGTTTACATCTAATAACTAAAGACAAATCTTTATCAGGACAACTTTAATCTGTTACTAAAGTTATAAAGTAATATGGTAATAAAGTAGAACCGCTATCTATCCGGAAAACCCGTATTAAAAACCGACCGGTAATTATATATATGAAAATTACTGACTTTTCGAACAAACAAACTAAACTTTTTAAAATCGTTGTTTTGTGTGCTATTAATTTTCTTGTATCTTTTGAGTCCCTTCTCCATTTTTAGGGTTCCGTACCCGAAGGGTCAATACGGGACCTTATTACTAAGATTTCGCTGTCTGTCTGTCCGTCCGTCTGTCACCACCAGGCTGTATCTCAAGAACGGCGATAGCTAGACAGTTGAAATTTTCACAAATGATGTATTTCTGTTGCCGCTATAACAACAAATACTAAAACCAAAAAATTATATATTTAAGGGGGGCTCCCATACAACGTCTGTCTGTCCGTGCGTCTGTCACCAGGCTGTATCTCAAGAACGGCGATAGCTAGACAGTTGAAATTTTCACAAACGATGTATTTCTGTTGCTCCTATAACAACAAATACTAAAAACAAAAAAAAAAACAATATTTAAGGGGGGGCTCCCATACAACAAATGTGATGTTTTTTGCCCTTTTTTGCACGCTATTGATAACGGCAACAGGTAGACGCTTGAAATATTCACAGAATATTTAGTTATATATTCACTTTAAAAACAAATAATTAAATTAAAATAAAACAAATATTTAAGGGGGCCTCCCATATACAAACGTCTTTCTTTGAAAACCACGAAATGAGTCAAATTTTACTTGCAAAATTTGGTAACAGCCAAACACCATGGTTACAGAGAGTTACAATAGTGTAATGTTGTTTACCTAGTCAATGGTACGGAACCCTTCGTGCGCGAGTCCGATTCACACTTGGCCGATTTTTATGTATAACTTTCATGTAATGAGACCTTGGATATTTTCAGTACTTACATATTTTCCCATTCAGTGGTGTAGATTTCACTTCACGGATTGCTTGAAGTACCTGCGTAATAGTGTTGAGATTGACACTGGCTTGTACTAAGTGCTTAAGATTTGATTATTACGACAAATAATTTGATATGTTAACATCCATCCCCATCCATCAGCCTTTCAACGTCTACTGTTGGACATAGGCCTCCCCAAGAAATGGGGGATAATGCCGTAATCGCCACGCTTGGCAGGCGGGTTGGCGATCGCAGTGGGTTTTGTTAATACTCGAGGAAGTGCTGCTGCCCACTCATCCGGTATTCCCTCAGTCGGCTCTTACGACTCCCGTGGGTAGAGAGGGGTGGGACAATTCTAAAGCCGGCGCCACACGGCAGATGTGTTAACACTGGCTCTATAATATAATCACCAGGGTATTAAATTAAAAACAAAAGAAAATCCATTAAGATATATACGGATTATCTTATTTAAGCAAAAAAGAAACAAAACAGTGTTCGTTTTATCTGAGCAATATTCAAGATTGTTAAAGAAAATTACAAATATCTGCGTACAGCAAATAAATATAACGTTTACGTGACGTGACTGTTAACAATATAGAGGGGGATATTGAACAGTCGCAGCTATACAGACTTGTGCAGTCGATAAGCTTTTAAGTTACAAACCTCGTGGGATTACTGACGAAAACGCTTGAGGTATTTTAACATACATTATTCGACATGTTTCTGATAAGCCGAACATCTATCAAGTAGTGCATTTCCCTTTGCTTTGTGATGTTATATGTTACTTAGATTAAATTTAGTTTTGAATCCAAACTAATATATAAATATCAGTTTTATTTCTGTTCGTGCTGTGAATATTCTGAAAATATTTTTATCTTTATTTAGACATCCATACCACCTGGAGATGATCTCGTCCAAGACGGTTTATTTTCATCGTTCCTTCCTAGCACGTACGTGTAAGATCTGGAATGAACTTCCTGCTGCGGCGTTTCCCCAGCGTTATGACTTGACCGGCGGCGGCTTGGCTGTGTCTCTGGTGTTGCTAACGTCCATGAGTGGTGGTTACCACTTACCGTCGACGAGCAAACGGCTAGGTGAGCATCGTTGGCAATAAAAAAAATACATAGTTTTATCTAACATCTTTCTCTTCAACCACTGACTTATAAGTATTTGTTTTAAAATACAAATAGAAAGTGTTCTATGTAAGCTATAAAAATATGTATCTAAATGAGTCATGTTTGACCGGTTTTGAGCACAATATATGTTCATATTTAAGGCACGAGTATTGGCAATTTTTATTGCAGAATAACACAAGGCGTCTACTATAATAATTAATAATATTTTGATGTATATATTCTCGCTGCAATATAGTATACATATAAGATCGCATATTATCCTGTAATTATGTTTGCCAAAAACTAATAGAAAATCAGATAAATATTTGTTTTGTAATCTATAGTATTCGAAACATCGGAATAGTAGAAAATCAGGTAAAAACGATAGATTCCATAAAAGTGGTTTTGTTTCATATAAGTAGGTAGCTATAGAAACTCGAAACAGAATATATTATAAATCTTTTAACTTCTGTATCAAACATAAAATATTTTACGTTCAAATTAATCTTATGCTTAAAATCTCGAAAGAGATCTACCGAGTTTTAATTGTTTTTGTTCAAGTAGAATATCCAGCAAGTTTATTAAGATGTTATAATTATTTTATGCTTTAAAACTACGAAGCTAAAACGCTCGTAACAAGAAAGACTGTACCGCCTTGACTTGATATAATACCACAAGGTATTTTCTTTATTCCACCATTTAATAAATAATAAACACCATTTAATAAAATAAATGTTTAAAAAATTATGCCATTAAATAGTATGAATTTTAATTACAACATTAAACTTACTATATTGGATTAATGATATGCGTTCCGATAGATGGCGTTGGTCCTTAAGACAAATGTGATGAGGAAATTGGGTATGACCGCAAGGGAGTACGATAGCTCAGTGGATTAGAGCACATTCCTGGAAATGAAGGGACGCAGGTTCAATTCCCGCTCGTACTAAAGTTCTCTTTTTCTTCATTCACAAATATTAATTTGTATTTTACTTTTGTATTTTATAGCTTTCTTGCAATGAACCTATCACGCTAAAAAACTTAGCAACGGAGCAATGAGCGACTAATTGTTGATTCTGGTAACGCTGACGTACCTTTATGTTTATATTTGCCATCTGAAATAAAAAATAAAAAACAATAGCAGTTGAAGTACCTGAAGGCAGATTCAAGCTAGTTTAAAAATAGTTCAGGTATATTTGTGCCGATAGGTTTATAACGGACTAGTCTTTCCCCGCGGCTCCGCCGCAGCCAAAAGCTAGTTTGTATGGTTATATCTCAGGTTCCCGATATAGTAGCAGGATAAAATGTATACCGGTTTTTAAGTGTATTCAAGAGCTATCAAATAAAAAGGTTGCATCAAAATCCGTTCAGTAGTTTTTGCATGATGCGCAAATGAACAAACAGACAAATAGACAAAAATTGAAAAAAAATATATTTTGTGTTTAGACACGCCTATATAGCCTATTACAGACATTTTTTCTCAAATATCTTAAATATACAGACACAGCTCTGTTACAGCTTTATAATAGTATAGATGACGCTGCATTCATGAAATTTTACATTGAAAACGCTTTAATTGGCGAAATATCTGACCTGGATTCTGCAAATCGAAGCTTTATCATGAACAAAATATATACACAAACTAAATACTCTGAATTATTCAACCGATAGACATAATACTAATCTTGTTTAAATATACATAATATATCAACAACACGTGTATGGATATTGTCTAGTATTTTACGCTAGAGTAGCCTTTGCTCGCGGCACCTTCGCAGAAAAATGCTAGTTTATCTAGGTATACTTAATATTATAAAGAGGAAAGATTTCATTGTTTGTTAGCATTGAATAGGCTCCGAAACTACTGGACCGATTTCAAAAGTTCTTTCACCATTAAAATCCTAAATTATCTCGGATGAACATAAGCGATAGAATATTTTCAAAATAGGGATCCGTATGAAAACTTCGATAAAGTAATCAAACGTGTGAAAAAAATACCAAAAAAAAAACTTATATCGCGTACGCTGCAGAAGTTATTGATAATAGAGCAAAGTGGTGTACTATAGTTTTACAGATCCTAGATACTGGTGGTGGCTTGGTATCACCATCTCCCGTGTGACCGGCCATGAAGCACATCGCATGTATTTTGTTTGTAGCAGGAGATAGCCGTTAATTCTTTCATTTCAATCCGAAATTAAATGGTCAGCAGTGCCTTGACTATACTTCCGGTATAGTTGAGTCGATGAGCGACGGTTATCATTTACCATCAGGTGGGCCATGGCTTGTCTGCCATAAAAAGCTATTTAAAAAAAAAAGTTTCCTAAATATGTATAGAGCCTATGAGTAATGTGGTAACAAATAAACAGACAAATAAACAAACGAAGATACTAAAAATGTAAAAAATTGATTAGGCTCCGAGATACCGACATAGCCTAATCAACTCTGTTACAGATTCCTTTTTAAGTAACAGAAAATCATTAAACACAAAGTGAAAAATGCGATATCGAAAATAACAGTCACGAGCAGGATTCGAACCTGCATCTCCTGGATACCGTCCAGATGCTTTCCCAATTCAGCCATCGTGACCCTTGCTCCTGACTGCTAATTTCGATAACACATTCATACTTAACATCTTTGGGTGACGCCTGCACCATCTGTCGGAAGTATTTTCATACATTATACCGACCAGGTAAACTTAATTTTACAATTAAGATTTTACCTAATAATGACGCAGCAAACCCTATAAATATTTAAATATTTTTATATATATTTTTAGCATTTGACATGCTTAGCAACATACATTAAACACAAAGTGAAAAATGCGAAATCGATAATAACGGTCACGAGCAGGATTCGAACCTGCATCTCCTGGATACCGTCCAGATGCTTTGCCAATTCAGCCATCGTGACCCTTGCTCCTGACTGCTAATTTCGATAACACATTCATACTTAACGTCTTTGGGTTTTCACTTTGTGTTTAATGTATGTTGCTAAGCTTACTTTGAAAAGACAAAAGAGCCCAACCTTGATACCTAGAGTAACGGGTTTAAAGAAAATGTGAAAGTTTAATCGTTCAATTATACAAAAACTGCTGAACGGATTTGAATAATATTTATAGTTAGGAAACCAGGACCACCTACCAGGATTTTATGTAATATAAAACGTTTGGCTTTGACTTTTCTAAATTTATATTAAAATTTCCAATGTAGTATTGAAATTTATCATTAGATAGTGCTGCCAAATACTGCAGCTGTTTTGCTCTATTACAGTATAAGCACAATTATGACGAACGAAATGTTTTCTCATTAATATTTTAATTTCTCTCCGGACCCCATCCCAAAATCAGCGCAGAGAAAGCCGTAGGCCGTAACTAGTATTTAATACTTACTAACAGAAAGGCGCCTTATAAATTGAAAAAAAAGAATAGGTATGCTGCTCCCACCCCATTTAATGGAAGTAGGGCAATACGATCGTTGCCACGTACACACGTCTAGCAAAGGTTCGATCTCCGCATGAGGCTCATATTTTGTGTGATATCACGTAGTTGACTAAAAGATGTCCTGTTATTTATGTCCTGTGCGTAAAAAGGGTTATATTAAATCTTCAATAAGCAGATTATTACATATTATCTACTTATTAATAAGTACTCACTTAAAACTTTCGATTTTCTATAAAAATAAATAAAATTGAAGTCTCTGTTTATAATTACTAAATAATTCAGCTTTTAAAAAATACATACAAAAGTATTATACGTTACTTATATAACAAAATACATTTTTTTAAGTTTTTGTCTGTCTGCCTGTATGCGTCTTTGTTTCAGCTAATTTCTGAAACGGCTGTACTGATTTGAAGGGTACTGGCAGATAGCTGATGTTATAATTTTGCAAAGTAATTTTTTAAACCGTGTGGGGCCGGCTTTAGAATTGTCCCACCCCTCTCCACCCATGGGAGTAGTAAGAGCCAACTGAGGGAATACCAGGGGAGTGGGCAGCAGCACTCCCTCGAGTATTAACAACATCCACTGCGATCGCCAACCCGTCTGCCAAGCGACTGAAGTGAAGAAGTCTGACAATTATGTTGCTTATTATTATTCTATTGTGTTTCCGTGTGGTGACGGATTAAGAATACGATATGTCACCACCCCTTACTTGCCCGCGGGTGTCGTAAAAACCGACTAAGGGAGCATCAGGGGAATGGGCAGCAGCATACTCCTGGGAAACGTTTAACACCATTCTGCGATCGTCAACCCGCTTGCCAAGCGT
This sequence comes from Leucoma salicis, assembly GCA_948253155.1. NCBI lineage: Eukaryota > Metazoa > Arthropoda > Insecta > Lepidoptera > Erebidae > Leucoma > Leucoma salicis. The sequence goes on along the minus strand of OX411814.1, from coordinate 21,979,537 downwards.
GGCGATTATGGCATTTCCCCCCCTTCGTGTGGAGGCCCATGTCCAGCAGTGGACGTTTATGGGCTGGTGGATGGATGGATTATTATTCTATTATTGGCATTTAAACAATTGACATAAATCGATGATAATTTAATAACTATAAGTTCGTCTAACATTTGTACGCCTTTTAAGGCAGAATTTTGACGGAAGATATGAGCTACTAACTCGGCAAGGTTATTACCAAAATTCTTGTAAATAAATGTATGTATTTCATTTCATAAGAAACTCAAGCTATTATTTGAAAAAATATTTAAGATATCACATAAAAATATCCACTCGGCCGAAGTCGCGGGCAGCAGCTAGTTACAGAATATATTTAAATTAATATCTTACATTGATACAAGATACACTTCAATACCTCTTTACTTACACAAACGAGTTAAAAATTGGAGCGTTAAATCCTTTAAATAATGACTAAAATGAATTAAAGATTCGGCTGCTATATGAATTATTGTCAATATCTAGAGCTACTATTATATCGGGTGATCATAGTCCGGAGCGTGCTCGTCCATACACCATCCACAGGCTGCAATCCGAATGCGTACCGCAGTGCGGGAAAGGGCGTGCCCCAGAGGCGACGCGTACCGACCCGCCCCCGTCGGTACGAACAATGGCAGATGCGGCGATGGGGGCTGCCACCCATCACACCTTGCCCAGTTTGGCGAGTCGAGGGGAGCAGAGTAGGCACGTGGAATGTAAGAGGTGGTGTGGAAGGTAAGTTGCACGAGCTGGTAACCGTCATGTCGGACAGACAGCTTGATGTGCTCTGTGTAACAGAGACCAAGCGAAAGGACAGTGACACCTGTGATCTTCCTGGTGGGGGGATAGCTCTGTGGTCTGGTGTACCGCAGGGCGATCGGGCCAGTATGGGAGTGGGGGTGTTGTTGTCCGCTCGATTGGCCTCAGGTGTGAAAGACTACGGAATGTTTGATCCAGACTTTTATGGGTCCGAATAAAACTAGGTGTCACCAGGGTCTTCATGGTCGCAGCCACGGACCACTATCCCGTTATTGCGAGATTTAGTGGTCTGTTCAGAAAGTGGAGACACTGGCGAGAGCGTGTCCACTTCGGAGGGCTTGAAAGAATAAAGATTGAAAAGTTGCAAGAAGAGAGTGTAAGAGCAAAGTATACAGAGGGTGTCCGTGAACGGCTGACACTGGCAAGTCAGCCGGAATCTGACATGGAAGAATGCTGCAGAGTATTGAAAAAAGTATGGTAGATACAGCGAAAGAAGTATGTGGATGCTCAAAGAAGCATAGGAAAGTGAAAGGTGATGCATGGTGGGATACAGAAGTAGCAGCTTCCGTAGACCAAAAGAAGAAAGCGTGGCTGGACTATGTATCTTCTTTGAACCTGAGTGCAAGTATTAAGGATCGAAGAAAGAAATATACCGGCAACGTAAGAATTACACCAAAGCCTTAGTGAAAGAGAAGCGTGATAGAGCACATATGATTGCAGAAGAAAGGCTGACCAAAAACATCGAGAGCAACATCAAACTTTTCTGGAGGGAGGTGAAGAAATCTCGGAGTGGTTGGTCAGCTTTCAGAATGAATAAAATAAGGTCTAAAGGTGGAGACATTCTTACGCAAACACAAGATGTGTTAAGCCGATGGAGTGAATATTTCGGAGATATGTATGCGGATGTTCAGGGTGATGCCGGTGCTACATGTGGTCTAAAAGATCAGCATTCGGTACCGGCATCTTCTGATGACATTAGTATGGATGAAGTTGAATGGGCGATTAGAAGTTTGAAAAATAGTAAGGAAGCGGTTATTGATATGGTGTCTGCTGAGATGATCAAGCTTGGAGGCTCATGTGTCTGGGACTTCTTCCTGATGCTTCTCAATTTATGTTAGAGCTCAGGAATGGTTTGCAAGGACTGGAGAAGCGCAGTCATCGTGCCCTTGTTTAAAATCAAGGGTTCACGTTATGACTGTGCAAACTACAGAGCCATAAGCTTGACCAGTTTGGCAGCCAAAGTGTATGGTAAGATTATTGAAAGGAGAATTAGGATGGTGTCTGATGAATTTTTGTGTGAGGCACAAGGAGGTTTCAGGTGTGGAAGGGGATGCATGGATCAAGTGTTTTCTCTGCGCAACATTGTGGAGAAGCATCTGGCTGTAGGCCAGAGGGTTTTCTGCAGTTTTGTGGATTTGGAGAAAGCATTTGACACGGTTGTACGAAAGGAACTTTGGGACATTTTGCCGGAATATAGTATTAACGGTAGACTGCTACAAGCAGTGCAGTCCAACTACATGAACTGCAGAGCTTGTGTGCGGCTGAATGATGGAATGTCACCCTGGTTTAATGTCAATATCGGCGTTAAACAGGGCTGCGTTCTATCAGCCAGACTGTTTATTATATATCTGGATAAATGTTTACAAATGTTGAATGAAATGAATGTGGGAGTTCAGATGGGCGACTCAGTGGTTAGGGTCTCTGCTATATGCAGACGATGCGGTTTTATTATCGCAGTCCGCGACTGACCTGCAAACCCTTGTCGACGTTGAAGATTGTAAGAAAAGGGGCCTACGTGTGAATGTGAGCAAAACCAAAATAATGGGTTTTGAAAGAGAAGAAGCCAGAACAGATGTTAGAGTAGCAATAGGAAATGGTGTGCTAAAACAAGTGGATGAACTTGTATATCTTGGATGTGGATTCAGTCGGGATGGAAGGTACACCACTGATGTAGAGAGAAGAGTGAATGTGGGAAATAGAGTGAACGGAGCATTGGGACAACTTCTCGGCAGTCATCACCTCAGCCAGAAGGCACGTGTCGCAATACACAACGCAGTGCTTGTCCCAACGTTATTGTATGGAAGCGAGAGTTGGGTATACAAAAAGGAGCATGAGAGCAAAAAAAAAATGCGGTTCTACGGAGAATCTGTGGAGTGAGGCTGACTGACTGCATTCGTAACGATGACGTAAGAGAGCGAGTAGGTATGAAAGAGAGTATTTGTGTATAGATGCGAAAGGGAATGCTCCGATGGTTCGGACATGTGGAAAGAATGCCAGACGAGCGACTGGTTAAGAAGATATACAATGCGAAAGTGGAAGGATGTAGGTACAGGGGGAGACCGAGACTCACCTACCTAGACCAAATCGGTCATGTATTGAAGGAAGGTGGATTCAGGAGTCTCCGAAACCGGCGAACGTGTATGAAGAGAGTTATGAATGATGAGGAAGCGAGAGATGTTTGCAAGAATAGAACCTCTTGGCATTCTGTTCTCTCTGCCTACCCCGCAAGGGAAATGGCGTGATGATAAGTAAGTAAGTAAATACTATTATATAAGCGATCTAGGTGATACAATAATCTGCCTATACTACATACCTATTTATCACAATTTAGCCTGAGTTCTCCGGGCAAAAATGCAAATAGTGATTAGCTCAATCAACAGAAATTAAAAAAACATTATATAAATTATATACCACACTTTTAATCTATACCCACACTGGTCCATCTTTTATTATCTTCATAATATTCTTGTGAGACTATCCCGCTTAATTAGATCGGCTAACTCATTAAAAGTTGCGTTATTGGAAAAGCTTTAGAACAGACTTAATACAATTTTCTACTATGACATAGGGACTTATGTCTCTAGATTTCAATTTCAATAGTTATTAATTGAAAAAAATATTCGCTTTTTAAATACAGGGTCTGACGTAAATAATGGTAATAAAGGAATACGAGTATCCACGAGTCGGATACAAAAAAAGTACAAAAAATAACTTAATTTGTTGAAAAGGTGACCGAATGAATGAGCAAAGAAAATTGAAGTAAAATACTTTGGAAAATCCAAAACTGCACGCCTCATAATCTTCATTTTTCACATTAAACACAAAGTGAAAAATTTGAAATCGAAAATAACAGTCACGAACAGGATTCGAACCTGCCTCTCCTGGACACCGTCCAGATGCTTTGCCAATTCAGCCATCGCAACCCAGTAAGGGTGACTGCTAATCTCGATAACACATTCATACTAAAGGTCTTTGGATGACGCCTGCACCATCTGTCGGAAATATTTTCATACATTATAGCGACCAGGTAAACTTAATTTTACAATTAAGATTTTACCTAATAATGACGCAAAATCTATAAATATTTAGATATTTTCATATATATTTTTAGCATTTGACATGCTTAGCAACATACATTAAACACAAAGTGAAAAATGTGAAATCGAAAATAACAGTCACGAGCAGGATTCGAACCTGCATCTCCTGGACACCGTCCAGATGCTTTGCCAATTCAGCCATCGCGACCGTTGCTCCTGACTGCTAATCTCGATAACACATTCATACTTAACGTCTTTGGGTGACGCCTGCATATTTGCACTTTGTGTTTAATGTATAGTGCTAAGCATGTCAAATGCTAAAAATATATATAAATATTTATAGGGTTTGCGTCATTATTAGGTAAAAATCTTAATTGTAAAATTAAGTTTACCTGGTCGGTATAATGTATGAAAATACGTCCGACAGATGGCGCAGGCGTCACCCAAAGACGTTAAGTATGATGTGTTATCGAAATTAGCAGTCAGGAGCAATTGTCAGGATGGCTGAATTGGTAAAGCATCTGGACGGTATCCAGAAGATGCAGGTTCAAATCCTACTCCTGACTGTTATTTTCGATTTCACATTTTTCACTTTGTGTTTAATGTATAGTGCTAAGCATATCAAATGCTAAAAATATATATAAATATTTATAGGGTTTGCGTCATTATTAGGTAAAAATCTTAATTGTAAAATTAAGTTTACCTGGTCGGTATAATGTATGAAAATACGTCCGACAGATGGCGCAGGCGTCACCCAAAGACGTTAAGTATGATGTGTTATCGAAATTAGCAGTCAGGAGCAATTGTCAGGATGGCTGAATTGGTAAAGCATCTGGACGGTATCCAGAAGATGCAGGTTCAAATCCTGCTCCTGACTGTTATTTTCGATTCCACATTTTTCACTTTGTGTTTAATCGCTAGTTCCCTTACAAAAAAGCAATATTGTGGCTCTATATATACAACAGCAACTGAATACAATGATATCGACATCTAAAATTGCCACTAGCGACATCTAGGGCTGCATTTATCAATATCTCTTTTACTTTAAAACAGCGACATCTATCAATAGAAAATTGCAACTTTGGCAAATATTATACGACTTATTTAAAAATCAATGAGTTCAACAAGAAATCTCTAAACCATTTATCTTCCTAACTTGGTTGCCTTATAATTTTATACTTTGTTGATTGTTCTAAGTGAAAACACTGTGACGCCAAGGACACGCAAAAAAAAATGTGGAATATAAAATATGTTTTTTCGTGTTTTATAACGTTGGTGTGTTATTATTTACGTGTGTTTAGTGTTTTTAATTATTGTTATGGATAAAATAGTTATTATACTTGACAAATATCATCAGTTCGTCAAGCAAAGGTTAGAACTTTCTTTTAACAAAAAACAATGTACCGGCCGTGCGAACGGCATTCTGTTGACGATAGTAAAACCACCGGTGGCTATGCGTACGTAAAAAGCTAGTTTTAATGAAAGGCGCTGGTTTTAGTGTCGCGTCGAGCGTAAATGCCGTAAATATTCAGTATTTTTTTAATACTAATAACTAATAACAATTAAACCACATCGAATCAGAACCTGAAAAGTAACAGGGCTCTATTCCTAGTCATAATAATTCGTAAACGAAAAAAAAAGACTCGATTAGTTAAGTATTTTGGTCGTTATCGTGTTAACATACATTACCTACAACTCACGGACGTCCAAGCCAGATTTCTTTCCAACAGTTTTTCAACTAGTTGAAATAACAAAAATGGCATCAAAAATATCATGAGTGTTAAAAATAGTGTTTGTTCTTTATATGTGTGTGTAGATATTATTTTACAAGTGCAATATATGAAAATTCAAATCAGTTGTGCCGTGTAAACCGGGAGTAGAAAAACCTCAAAGCGTGCAATTAAAAAAAAATACAAATATGTTTACCGTTGGCAACCCTAAAAAAAAAGTAGTTTTTATTGCAGCTTGATATCAGGGCCTCCAATTAACGGGTTATCCCTATATATTGTTTAATTCCGTAAATATTTATAACCAGTACGTTCTCCGCCACTTCGCTCGTGTCTCAGTATTATTGATGAAAAATCAATTTCGGATAGGATTCCTATTATTAGGTATAAGCGTCGCCACGCTAACAGCCGGTTTTATCCTCCCTACCTATTAGATGTTTCACATAAAAAATATAGTTTCCGGATAAGTAATCATCAACATATCATATACTAAAACCTTTTCCGAAACACGCTGAATCTTGTGGTATAAGTGTTATTCCGATCGGTTCAGTAGTAGTAGTTTTCGCAGTATAACCGACCAAAAAAAAAGAACTCTCCATTTATAAGTATAGGATATTGTTTATAGGCTCACCTTAATCTAATTTCGCTTTTATCGCCGAGGGCGTAAGCAGAGCTGAAATGCATACTTCGCTTTTGTAGCTTGAACGCACATAACAGAGGCCGAGTCTAATACTGCCTGTCAGGTACAGTCGTAGACTCTGAACTCCAAGTAAGGCCTTACTAGGGAGAACCTTATTACAATTTATTTTCACCCGCTCTAGTGTTTGAATTTAGGATCTTGCAGATAGAACTTAAGTTATTTTTTATACCCTTATTTTCTTTGTTATGTTCTAATTTACCTTACTATTATTATACAACATAGCATCACGCCTGTATTCCCCGAAGGGGTAGGCAGAGGTGTATTACACACCCACGACTCGCCAGCTATGTTAGTCCCACGTAATAGGGCGCGAGCCTTTTGACGTCTACCGGGCACATTTCCAAACTCAAGGCTGCTACTGAAAATTTTGCTTTTTAGGAAAAAGCTTAATAACATTGCCCGACCCGGGGATCGAACCCGAGACCTCATGATTAGCAGTCGCATACACTACCGCTACACCACCGAGGCAGTTAAATTACTATTATTATACACATAAAAGTGAGTTTTCTGTTTATTTGTAAGTATTTGTTGCGCTTTTATACCCTAACTAATTGTCCGAACATCATGAAATTTTGCGTACATATAGTTATAATCTACTAATTTTTATCCCGTAAATATTAGCGGTTCTTGTTGGATAGCTGTTTATGCGCATACCAATTCTGTCTAGCCTAGACGTACAACAGTCAACAAGGGTAAAAAGCTTTCGTACGGTGTTGTGTCAGATGTGTGACTAAATGTGACACTTATTTGTAACACCTTTGGTCAGATAGGTAGCCAATCCTTGTAAGTCCAGTTAATCAGCTAAAATTTAACAAATTGGAAGCCGATCCCCTTTAAGATTGTCCGTGTAGTAACGGGCTAAGAACACAAGTGTCACCACCCCATTATTTCGCACGGGTGTCGTACGAGGCGACTAAGGGAGGTAAGCAATTATCAATGGGGCATTATTGGTGGTAGGGCTGGGTACCAAATGGGAGTACTCACTTGCTATCAGGCCCGAGCGGGTTGTTACCACCATCTGTGCAACCGGCCATGAAGCACCTCGGTGTGTTTTGGTTGTAGCAGGAAATGGATGTTAATTCTTTCATTTCATAATATAAAATGGTGAGCAGCGGCTTGACAATACTCTCGGTATAGTTGAGTCCATGAGCGACGATCATCATTTACAATCAGGTGGGCCGGGGCTCGTGTGCCACCATATGCAATTAAAAAAAGATTAGTATAATACCTACTATGAAAATGATGAAAGAGGTAGCAATGATTCTAATGTAATTCAGAACGGAGAAAATTTCAATCCTACACAAATGTCTTAAAAATGTTACTTTTTTTGTTTAGTAGATAGCTGACTTTATTTTTTACGATAAATAAAGCATGACTATAGCACTCTACTAACCTATTTCTTAAGTTTGTGAAAATTTACTCAGATCTGAAATGAACCAAATTACCTACATCTACGTGTAGAGAGAATTTGTCTAAGATGCGACGCCGACGACTGCAAGGTGTCCTTGCCACTAATTGCCACTTTAACGGCAAAGTAGTTTTGGAACTCTTAACTACCAACACCCAGCTAAGATTTGATTTATCGATGTTATATACTTCGATCGATTGATATTCGATTCTCTTCTGTATTAATTAAAGTTTTGAGAATAATGTTATACTATAAATGAAAATAAAATGATGTAATGTGTATTTAACACAATATCATCCCACTTTCTGCGTATACTGAGTAACTACATTTGTTCGAAATTGAGAATATTAGTGAAAGAAAAAGAGATATTTTATATTTTTTTTAAATACCTGGTTCTCGAATAAAAGGGACGATATTTGTATATTGGATTACCAGGTTACGTAAAGAAAAATAAATTATTTAAGATACATTGTGGGTAACATAATACGTGTGGTAATAGAGTAATAAATATATAGGTCCATTCCATGTGTATCATAAAAGCTGGCTACGGAAATAGAATCAGTACATGTAGTAATAACTCATTAAAGAAAAAAAAAATTAGCTGTCACGGGACGTCTCGCAGATGTGAAAACATCAATTTTCTTTTTTTTTTTCAAATATTGTTCAAGTCTTATATAATTGTTGTGTAGCGTTCTCTCGTTATCCATAGACGAATTAAAACTGTTATTGGTTTATTGATTGACATTATACTTCCTAGTTAGATTAGCTGCCTCGGTGGTGTAGCGGTAGTGTATGCGACTGCTAATCATGAGGTCTCGGGTTCGATCCCCGGGTCGAGCAATGTTATTGAGATTTTTCCTAAAAAGAAAAATTCTCAGTAGCAGCCCGGAGTTTGGAAATGTGCCCGGTAGACGTCAATAAGCTCGCCCCCTATTACGTGGGACTTAAACATAGCTGGCGAATCGTGGGTGTGTAATACACCTCTGCCTTCGGGGAATACAGGTGTGATGCTATGTTAGACGCTTTTGTTAACAGATGGCATTAAAATCAATTAAATAAATTGGCGTGGTGGTGCCTATACATTCCTAACTAGCCAGTACGTATTCCGATTTCCGATTGAATGTGGACGTTATGTAAGTAAATAAAGGAGATCACAATAAACTAACGTGCCTCACACTTTGCTTGCCATAACCACAGAATATACACACATTCTATATTCCACTTCTTTGTTTGCAACCCATGATTAGGTACAGGTCATTTAGACCACAGTCCACAACTCTACTGCACAGAACATCTCTCAGTCTTCCAAGTTTCTTTACGAAATTTTTTTTTGGTTTTCTTATGAACCCTACGCTGGTGAGGGCCCCACACTACCCTGTTCGTTGCCCCGAACGACGGAGTGTGCGGTTAGGTAAATTTTTTCCCGCCTAAACAAAAAAAAGGTCACAACCTTGGATTGGAAATCGAACTCGATACTACTGTATTTGCAGTCCTATCAGTGTTGCATTCCAGTTACATAATTATTATAGTACACATACTACACTCACTACATAAATTATCTAAACATTAAACAGCTACGAATAAGCCCTTACCGACGTTTATACTTGTACACTGTACCTTCGTATAGTGATGTAAGTAATTTCGAAGACAATTTTCGCTTAATTTCTATTACGCACGGACCGATCGATAACTTCCTTATGATTTAATTCCCACGCCGTCACATGCAGTTCATTTTTCTCCTGTATCCCCTATACGTTTAACGTTCGCCATTATGATTACAGGAACGTATAACACATGGTGTCTCCCTACATAAATGGATTTCATTCTATTTTGTTATTATTAAACAGTAAATTCTTGCAGTTTTAAAGTTTCCTCGTAACAGTATTTTATTACACAGCACAAACATAGAAATAACTAGATTTTTGGTTAGTTTTTGCTTAGAGCGAGTAGTCCTGAAATAAATATCACACTGTATCACAAAAAATCAAAGTAAGACTGTTCATAGAACTGAATACATCGATACGGAGGTTGATGACAACTCAAGACACTGGGATACATCTAATATATAAAATTCTACTGTCACAGTGTTTGTCGCCATTCTCCTCCGAAACGGCTTGACCGATTCTTATGAAATTTTGTTTGTATATTTAATAGGTCTGAGAAAAGGATGTTAACAATTTTTCACAACCCTAAGTGATAAGGGTGGTCCATCCCAAATTTTTTTTGATGTGAAACATCTAATGCGCAGGGAGGGTAAAATCGGCTTTTATTTTACTTGTCCCGTTCAAATCTTGAAAGTTAAATTTGACACTTCCCGGTGTCCGATTGAGCTGAAATTTTACCCGCATATGTACATATCACGTGACAATGCAATATTATGATGGCATGGAGCTGATCTGATGATGGAGCTGGAAGGTGGACATAGGAACTCCATAATGAAACGGCGCAACCCTATCGAGTTTAGACTCGTTTGATTGGTCTTGACGAGTACTTTGTCTTTAGATGGTACCCAGGCTCTGATGATAGAGCTAGAAGGTGGCCATAGGAACTCCATTATAAAACGACATAACCCCATCGAGTTTGGGCTCGTATGATTCGTCTTGACGAGTACTTTGTCTCTAGATGGTATCCAGGGTCTGACGATGGAGCTGGAAGGTGGTCACAGTAACTCTGTAATGAAAAGACGCAACCCTATCGAGTTTATACTTATTTCATTCGTCTTAAGTACTCCTTTGTCAAGTTATGATCATTTTATTTCTACAAAATAATTTCGATGTTTTCACATCGGGTAGACGTCCCGCGACGTCTAGTTTTTTTATTTTGTGGACAAAATTATTTATTTTAATTTTTTTATGATTCGGCATTAAAAAATACATAAAACCCTAAATTTTCACCCCTCTACTACTAACACCTATTTTTAATAATGATATTAGTACTTTAATCATTTTCATTATAAAATATTCATGAAAATAAAAATATGGCGGTACCCGGTGAACTATTGGGTGAGCTAGTCTTGTTATATAAAAATCTCTTGCTCTTGTATCTGGATAAATGAGACTGACTGTACAACACACCAATAGTAACTAAAGGGGGGAAGAACTACTTCTTAAAGTAAGAGAGCCAATTAAATTCGTTGTAAACAACTCAAAGAACGATTAGTTCTCTTGAGCCTCCTTTTTAAATCCATGTTATCGAGAAGCTTGGGGTGCCTCTACGTATCATGCTGGATTACGCCTCTTCTCGTACGCCTCTGTTTAATTTTTCTCTGTATGCTTATTTTAAACTAAATTTATTATGTATGCATAACCTTTCAGAGAGGTTTCTCCGTGCTTAAGGCAAATTATGTGAAGCAAAGCAAATATGCGGAAGTATATATTTTTATATTCTCGGAAACATCAAAGAGAATTACTTTAGCTTAACGTCAAGTTGCAACTTTAAACATTAATAAAACAATTTGGCAAGCCAGCCGGCAAACTATGTTTCGGAATTCAAATTGAATAAATATCCAAGTGCGTGTTTGATCCCCACTAGCCTTTATAGTAATCTATACAATTTCCCAAATTGTACTTCGCGAGTTATCCGTACATTGTTTTGTTTCCTTTGTTAGTATAGCTCATATATTTACTAATATTGTTTTATCCTCGTTGGTGCAGCGGTAGTGTGAGCGACTGCTCGGTCTCGGGTTCCATCCCCGGATCGGGCAGTATTACTGAGCTTTTTCGTAAAAAGAAAAAATCTCAGTAGCAGCCTGGAGTTTATAAATGTACCCAGTAGACGGCAATAGGCTCGCCCCCTATTCATCCATCAGCCTTTCAACATCCACTGCTGGACATAGGCCTCCCCAAGAGAACGCCACAACGAGCGGTCCTGTGCCGACCGCATCCAACGGCTCCTCGCAGCTTTGACCAGATCGTCGGTCCATCCGGTGGGGGGCCGTCCTACGCTGCGCCGTCCGATACGTGGTCGCCACTCGAGCACCTTTTGTCACCAACGGTTATCGGTTCGTCGAGCGATGTGGCCTGCCCATTGCCACTTCAGCATGGCAACCCGGCGGGCTATGTCGGTCACTCTCGTTCTCCTACGGATCTCCGTATTACGGATTCGTTCACGTAGGGAAATACCAAGCATAGCTCGCTCCATGGCCCGCTGAGCGACTTTGAGCCTTGATATGAGGCCATTATTCAGAGACCACATCTCTGTTCCGTATGTCATCACTGGTAACACACACTGGGCGTAGACCTTCGTTTTCAGACACTGCGGAATATTGGACGAGAAGATCTTCCTTAGCTTCCCGAACGCTGCCCAGCCGAGTTGGATTCGTCGATTGACCTCTTTCTCGAAGTTGTGCCTACCTAACTGGACTGTTTGTTCCAGGTAGACATAATGGTCGACAACTTCGAGAAGCGCACTCCCGACTAGGACCGGTGCTGAAATGACATGGACATTAGACATGACTTTCGTCTTGTCCATGTTCATTTTGAGACCCACTAGTCGGGAAACCCTGCTGAGATCATCGAGCATGGTGTCAAGGTCCTCCAGCGATTCTGCCATGACTACGATGTCCTCGGCATATCGAAGGTGAGTGATGTATTCGCCATTGATGTTGAGCATTTGCCGAATCCGGTCCAGTGCAAGAGCTTGAAGACATCTTCCAATGCAGCGGTGAAGAGTTTCGGGGACATAACATCTCCCTGTCTGTTAGACAGGACACACACACCGGTACACCTCTCTGCAGTTGGATCGGTTTCGTACTCATGTCCTGAACACGGACTGACATGGTGGCGTTTCTATACAAGCACTTCAGCACTTCGATGTACCGATTGTCAATTTGGCACCGCTGAAGGGACTGCAGCACCGCCCAAGTTTCGATCGAATCGAAGGCTTTCACATAGTCCACAAACGCCAGACACAGAGGCCGATTGTATTCCTCGGCTTTCTGTATAATCTGGGCTAGCGTGTGGATGTGGTCTATGGTACTATAGCCTTTTCGGAAACCGGCTTGTTCGGGAGGCTGGAAGTCGTCAAGCCTGTGCGTGAGTCAATTTGTAATGACCCTCGAAAACAACTTATAGACGTGGCTCAAGAGCGAGATGGGTCTATAGTTCTTCAAGAGGGTTCTGTCACCTTTCTTGAAGAACAGCACCACCACGCTTCTGGTCCACGACTCTGGAACGTCACCCCCGAGAACCACGGAATTGAACAGCCTCTGAAGAGCTTTTAAGACCGGCTTTCCGCCTGCTCTCAGAAGCTCTGTGGTGATTCCATCGTCTCCCGGTGCCTTTCCGTTTTTTAGTTGTTTCAGAGCAGGCTGTACAGGTACAGGCTGACGTCCGGGATATCTTCGGTAAAGTGCCGAGTTAGCTTGGATCTGGGGTCTGTACAACTGTCCATAGAACTGCTGGACCTCTCCCAAGATCTCATCCTGAGAAGAAATGACAGTGCCGTTGTTGGTCCTCAGTTTAGTCAACTGACTTTGGCCAACAGACAGATCTCTTGCGAACACTTTCGAGCCTTGGTTTCGCTCTATCGCCTCTTTAATACTTTAATAATATCGTGCCGCACAGCCTTGGAGATCTGTCATTACTTTTTGTGTATTTTGTCAAGTTATGATCATTTTATTTCTACAAAATAATTCCGATGTTTTCACACCTGCTAGACGCCCCGTGACGTCTAGTTTTTTTTTTTGTTCCTCTGGAGTGCATTCTATTTACTAACAAGTGGCGTGGAGCCGTCAGCCATTAAATAAACCCGCTGTGTGGTGTTTATTCGCCTGTATTAGTGGACCACAGGAGTTATGTGACATTACTTCAGTGGTTTGGTATATAAACAATCCTTGGAACTATGTTACATTCCTTCGGAGGTCCGCCGGCGTATATATATAATTCTGCCAATCGATTTCTGTCAAAATTTTTTTTTATTGCCGTTGTGGCATACTGGCCACGGCCCAACTGATGGTAAATGGTAACCGTCGCTCATGGACTCAACTATACCAAGAGTATTGTCAAGCCGCTCCTGGCCATTTCATTTTACATACATGAAATTAAAGAATTAACGGCTATCTCCTGCTACAACCAAAACACGCCGATGTGCTTCATGGCCGGTCGCACAGGAGATGATGGCACCAACCCGCTCGGGCCCGATAGCAAGTGAGTGTACTTAGTACCCAGCAATACCACCAGTAATGCAATGGGTGATAATTGCTTATTTCTCTTAGTCGCCTCGTACAACACCCGTGGGATAGAATGGGGTGGTGACACTTGTATTCTTAGTCCGTCACCACACGGCCAAAATAAAAGTTTATATTTAGTCAGTGCTTTTTGTAGTAGAAATACAGACAGTCTATTAATACTGCGATGCTACATCGTCTACGTCGTCGTATCCAGAAACCAATGTTTGTAATAAAGAAATCAAACGAATCGTTGTACCACTTTACATGAACATTACTTTCATCAAAGTGATGACTGAAGTATGGTTTTTGACCACATGAGTCAACCAGATGGCTGATATTCACATCTGAAACATAATATTAACGGCGAATAGTATATATCCATCCATCATCCATCAGCCTTTCATCGTCCACTGCTGGACATAGGCCTCCCCAAAATGGGGGTTTTACCATAATCGCCACTCTTGGTAGGCGGGTTGGCGATCGCAGTGGATGTTTTAGTACACGGGGGAACGCTGCTGCCCGGTCCCCCGGTAATCCCTTAGTCGGCTTTTACGACTACCATAGGAAGAGACGGGGTGGAGCTATTCTTGGTGCCGGCCCCACACGGCAAAATAGTAGGTATAAATATATACTATAATAGTATATATACTACTAGATATGTATACATCGCATACTAGATTTTGCTCAAAGCTATGCCCGCGTCGAAGTGGTGTGGTACGTGTACATACAAAGGTATTGAAATACGTACCAGTTTTTATTATTAGAATGGTTCATATATTCTAAGTCTATGGTATGGTTAATTTTTAGTTTCAGTATCGCGTTAATCTATATAATAATAATAATAATAAGACTACACGCCAAGAGTCACATTTTCTTACACTTCCCAAAATTAATTGAAATATCAGTTTATATTGCTTTTGATAATCATTTTACAACAATATTTACAAACTGTGCAATAGAAAACCATGAAAAATGGAAAAATTAAATAACGCAACCACAATGAATTCGTAAATACAATATCTACCTATATGTGAAAAATGACAGATGTCATGAAACATTTTCTGTGTAATATGAAAATTATATAAACGGAAAGAAAATGTTAACTCGGGCAAAAGCCAGACTCGCTGCTGCACTAGGAACAACCCCGGACTCGTCGCTCAGCTCCACCTCGCAACTACCTAATCCAGTTTCAGTGACAGCGGTTACTGCTGAGGTGTTGAGTTCAACATCAAGCGACGAGTACTTCTCCCCACCTACGTCGCCGCCACCAGTACGCAGGAAGAGGAGAGGCCGGCCACCGACACGCTTGGGACCTCGAGACCAACAGGTCTCAAATAGGGCCCCCGCTGCCGGTGGTGATGTGCGCCGCATGAGATGGTCTCAACAGATGAACGAAAATGTCATGCGGGCATATTATGTGGCTCCAGAGGGAGGAAGCAACCTCACAGCGTACCGTGATCGTATGCTGCCTTTGTTTCAGGTGCTTGAGCCGGCTGTCAACGTCACGGCACAGAGATTGTCGGATCAAGTACGGGCTATTCAACGTTGTCAATTGTTGAATGAAACCGTACTTGAACGGATTCGCTCGGACGTGCGGGGTAACATTGTATCCCCCATTTTCTCGCAAGCTGTGGAGCATATATCCAGAGATATACCGCAGCTGAACCCAGCTGAGGAAGTGGAGGACAATGGAACCTTAACCGTAAGTACCCAGTACAATGATCAATTAAGGAGCGCTTTGGAATGCGCTTTACAGAAGTATCGAACTATGTCCCCTGAGTGTAGACCACGTTTACCGCGTTTGCCTACTCATAAAAAGAATATAGCGCTGGTGAAGACCCTGGATTCGCTGTTATCTGTTTATATAGATAGCAGCGAAAATTTGGCGGATACACACTCAATTCTGTATTGTGCAGCCGTTGCGGCATGTCGAGTAGCAGGAATTAAAATCTCTGAAGAAGGTCCTGTTACTCGACCACGTACAGCCGTACCGGCTTGGCAATCCAGGATTGAGCGACGTATAGCCGAAACCAGGGTAATCATCGGTAAGCTTATCTGCTTCAGGTCAGGCAACACCCGTCCGAAAGTCATTCGTTTTGTGAATCGGGCTTTCTCGGGGACTGAAATAAGTCCCCGAGAATATATGTCCCACGTCACAGAACGCATAGACTTCCTGAAGCAGAAAATTTATGCGTGGGCAAATCGCGTTAGGCGCTACAAACGGAGAGTAGGTCGATGCACTGTGAACCGTACATTCCAGAGAGACGAGAGGCAGGTCTACCGTAATTGGGAACGGCCCGATGTAGATCTGAATGTCAGGGATCTTCCAGATGTTTATGCCACTACTACGTTTTGGCAAAACATCTGGTCGAGGCCTGTCATTCATGAGGAATGTGGCTGGATGCGAGATGTCAAACGATCATGTGAACATATTACTGATATGGAAGCAGTACTAATAACAACAAGTGATGTAACCAGTGCAGTCCGTTCGTTACCTAATTGGAAAACCGCGGGAATGGACGGACTGCACAATTTTTGGCTCAAATGGTTACGCAGTTCACATGCTCGTTTGGCATCTCAATTTCAGTTGTGTTTGACATCGAGGTCGTTACCACGTTTTTTAACTGTCGGTACGACCTACCTTCTCTATAAGAGTGGTAGTTCCGCGGACCCCAAAAATTACAGGCCCATTACTTGCCTGCCTACAATATATAAGCTCCTTACATCCATTTTGACAGTAAAAATTTCTTCACATATTGTGAAAAATTCTATTTTGGCCAAATCTCAAAATGGATGTAGGAGCGGGGCACGTGGAACTAAAGAGCTCCTTATTATTGACACGGTCATAAGCCAACAGGTTCGTCGCGGCCGGAAAGAGTTGGTGATGGCCTGGATAGACTATAAGAAAGCCTATGACTCTGTTCCCCATACATGGCTCTTGAGGGTACTGGAGTTGTATAAAATTGATGCAACTCTACGTGCCTTCTTGAAGACGTGTATGGGGCAATGGAGAACGGCCCTTTACTATCCAGATCGTCGCTGGCTTCAGGTACATGACGCACCAATAAAAATTGAGCGGGGTATATTCCAGGGGGACAGCCTCAGTCCATTGTGGTTTTGCCTGGCCCTGAATCCTCTTAGTACTTTACTAGAGAATTCAGGCCTAGGCTATCGGTTGCGGAGAGAGAGTCGGGGTCTGTCCCACCTCCTTTACATGGATGACTTAAAGTTATTTGCCCCCACCAGACCCCAACTGATGGCATTACTTAAGGTAACTGAAACCTTCAGTAAGTCTATCAGAATGGAGTTTGGTGTGGATAAATGTGCAGTCTTACATGTAAAGCGAGGTGTCGTTGTGGAATCTGAAGGAATGCAACTTTCAGATTTCACACAACTCCGGTCTCTGTCTGCTACCGAGACCTACAAATATCTGGGTATGTCACAGGCGTTATGCATCTCTGAGGCAGTCATGAAACAAAAGTTGCAGGAGCGCTTCTTTTGCCGCTTAAGAAAAGTACTTAATAGTCTACTTTCTGGCGGCAACAAGGTGCGTGCCTGTAACAGTTGGGTCATGCCTGTCTTGATGTATTCCTTTGGCATACTCAGATGGACTCAGGCTGAACTTGATACCCTTGATAGAAAGGTCCGCTCACTTCTGACTGCATACCGAATGCACCACCCGCGCTCATCGGTAATGAGGTTGTATATCCCGCGGAGATGTGGGGGTCGTGGTTTTTTAAACATCAAAACCCTTCATAACCGCGAGGTATACAACCTCCGAGAATATTTTCTCAATACTGACATGGACGTGCATCGTGATGTAGTTAGAGTGGATCAAGGATTTACCCCGCTTGCTTTGGCTAAAGAGAACTGGCACAAGCCTATAGTGCTTGGCATTGAAGACCGCCGGGAGGTATGGAGGAGCAAGGAGCTGCATGGACGTTTTTATCGGGCCTTACATGGGCCTGATGTTGATTTTGCAGCATCTGTTTCCTGGCTGCAATTCAGTGATCTCTTCGGAGAAACTGAAGGTTTTGTCTTTGCAATAATGGACGAAGTTGTGATGACGAATAACTATCGAAAATATATCTCTCAGGAATATTTTTCCCGGCTGCACTCGTCTTGCAAACGGCGATTATTTGCATAGGCACAACCAAGTAGCCAGGATTGTCCATCAGCAACTTGCTCTTAAATACAATTTGGTGGAAGTAGAAGTGCCGTACTATAGATATGTGCCCGACCCAGTTCTCGAAAATGACCGTGCAACATTGTACTGGGGTCGGTCTATCATTACTGACAGGACTATTGCTGCCAATAAGCCTGATATAGTGGTGATAGACCGATCAGAGCGCCGTGCACTAATTGTCGATGTCACTATTGCACATGACGAGAATCTCGTGAAAGCTGAAAAAGAGAAACAAATTAAATATTTGGATTTGGCTCACGAGATTGCCGACATGTGGGATGTTGACTCGACAATTATTGTCCCGATAGTCTTATCAGTCAATGGGCTGATCGCCAAGAGTCTCCACCAACATCTAAAGAGACTCTCGTTAGATAGCTGGATCAAGGGCTTGATGCAGAAGGCAGTACTCCTCGACACGGCACGCATTGTGAGGAGGTTCCTGTCTCTGGAGCCCTAACCACCGACAGCTTGGTCCCTGCACCCGATGTCGGTGGCCTACTATTTTATTCATTTTTAAATTTATTATATTTAGCTGATTGTATTTTTGTTTGTATTTTTTGTTTGTGTGAGTGTTTGTGTATTTTTATAATATCTTTAAAAATGTGTAAAATATGTTGTAAAATAAATATAGAGTATAATAATAATACAATATAATAGTACAATGATCAATTAAGGAGCGCTTTGGAATGTGCATGATACTGTTGTAGTATCGATCCATGTCTCCTGAGCGTAGACCACGTCTGCCGCGTTTGCCTACTCATAAAAAGAATATAGCGCTGGTGAAGGCCCTGGATTTGCTGTTATCTGTCTACATAGAAAGCAGTGAAAATTTGGTGGAAACGCACTCAATCATGTATTGTGCAGCCGTGGCAGCATATCGAGTAGCAGGAATTAAAATTTCTGAGGAAGGTCCTGTTACTCGGTCAAATACAGCCGCACCGGCTTGGCAATGCAGGATTGAGCGACGTATAGCCGAAGCCAGGCAACTCATCGGTAAGCTTATCTGCTTCAGGTCAAGCAACACCCGCCCGAGGGTTATGCGCTTTGTGAATCGGGCGTTCTCGGGGACATAAATAAATCCTCGAGAATACATGTCTCGCATCACAGAGCGCATAGACTTCCTGAAGCAGACAATTTATGCGTGGGCAAATCGCGTTAGGCACTACAAACGGAGAGTGGATCGATGCACTATAAATCGGACATTCCAAAGGGAGGAAAGGCAGGTCTACCGTAAATGGGAACGACCTGATATAGACCTGAATGCCAGGCATCTTCCAGATATTTATTCCACTACTATGTTCTGGCAAAATATCTGGTCGAGGCCTGTCATTCATGAAGAAGGTGACTGGATGCGGGATGTTGAACGATCATGTGAACACATTCCTAACATGGAACCAATAATAATAACACCAAATGACGTAACCACTGCAGTCCATTCGTTACCTAACTGGAAAACAGCAGGGCCGGACGGACTGCATAATTTTTGGCTCAAGTGGTTACGTAGTTCGCATGCTCGTTTGGTATCTCAATTTCAGTTGTCTTTAATATCGGGTTCGTTACCACACTTTTTAACTGTCGGTACGACCTACCTTATCTATAAATGTGATAGTTCCACGGATCCCAAAAATTACAAGCCAATAACATGCCTACCAACATTGTATAAGGTTCTCACATGCATTTTGACAGTAAAAATTTCTTCACATATTACAAATAATTTAATTTTGGCCATATCTCAAAATGGATGTAGGCACGTAGAACTAAAGAGCTCCTTATAATTGACACGGTCATTAGCCAACAGGTTCGTCGTAACCGGAAAGAACTGGCG
The DNA here is from genome assembly GCA_948253155.1 of Leucoma salicis. NCBI lineage: Eukaryota > Metazoa > Arthropoda > Insecta > Lepidoptera > Erebidae > Leucoma > Leucoma salicis. The sequence goes on along the minus strand of OX411814.1, from coordinate 21,959,428 downwards.
ACGGCCTGGATAGACTATAAGAAAGCCTATGACTCTGTTCCCCATGCATGGCTCTTGAGGGTATTGGAGTTGTATAAAATAGATGCAACTCTACGTGCCTTCTTGAAGGCATGCATGGGACAATGGAGAACGGCCCTTTGCTATCCGGATCGTCGCTGGCTTCGGGTTGAAGACGCACCAATAAAAATTGTCGGGGTATATTTCAAGGGGACAGCTTGAGTTCATTGTGGTTTTGCCTGGTCCTGAATCCTCTTAGTACTCTACTAGAGAATTCAGGCCTAGGCTATCGGTTGCGGAGAGGGTGTCGGAGCCTATCTCACCTCCTTTACATGGATGACTTAAAGCTATTTGCCCCCACTAGATCCCAACTGATGGCTTTACTTAAGGTAACTGAAACCTTTAGTAAATCTATCAGAATGGGGTTTGGTGTGGATAAATGTGCAGTCTTACATGTAAAGCGGGGGGGGGGGTCGTGGAATCTGAAGGAATGCAACTTTCGGATTTCACACATCTCCGATCTCTTTCTGCAACTGAAACATACAAGTTTGGGTATGTCACAGGCATTACTCATTTCTGAGATAGACAGAGCGTTTCATTTGCCGCTTAAAAAAAGTATTCAACAGCTTACTTTCTGGCGGCAAAAAAGTGCGCGCCTGTAACAGTTGGGTCATGCCTGTCCTGATGTATTCCTTTGGCGTACTCAAATGGACTCAATCTGAGCTAGATACTCTTGATAGGAAGGTTCGTACACTTCTGACTGCATACCGAATGCACCACCCGCGATCATCGGTAATGAGGTTGTATATCCCGCGGAAATGCGGGGGTCGTGGTTTTTATAACCGCGAGGTATGCAACCTCCGAGAATATTTTCTGAACACTGACACGGATGTGCATCGTGATGCAGTTAGAGTGGACTAGGGATATACTCCACTCAGTTTGGCAAAAGAGAACTGGCACAAACCTACGGTACTTAGCATTGAGGACCGTCGGGAGGTATGGAGGAGCAAGGAGCTGCATGGACGTTTTTATCGGATCTTACATGGGCCTGATGTTGACCATTCAGCATCAGTCTCCTGGCTACAATTCAGTGATCTCTTCGGAGAAACTGAAGGTTTTGTCTTTGCGATAATGGACGAAGTTGTGATGACTAATAATTACCGGAAATATATCCTGAAAGATGGTACGGTTGACATCTGTCGGGCATGTCACCAATCCGGAGAATCCCTCAGGCATATTGTTTCTGGTTGTACTCGTCTTGCCTACGGCGATTATTTGCATACACATAACCAAGTAGCCAGGATTATCCATCAGCAACTTGCTCTTAAATACAATCTGGTAGAAACAGAAGTGCCGTACTATAGATATGTGCCCGACCCAGTTCTCGAAAATGACCACGCCACGTTGTACTGGGATCGGTCTGTCATTACTGACTGGACTATTGTTGCTAATAAGCCTGATATAGTGGTGATAGACCGATCAGATCGCCGTGCACTAATTGTTGATGTCACTGTTCCAATATATATTTATCTATATTATATAATATGCTATTGTTAGGGTCCTACGGGACTTAATGAAAGCAGTGGACTGTATACTTTAGCTGGTTTAATCGCCGATCGGTATTACATAAGATACAAAAAATAATTTATAAGTTATGGTCAACGGTGCGTTAGAAGGCGTAAATCGTTATTTATGTTCTAAAACGAGTACTGGCCGTGGCGCTGCCTTCGCTCGGCCATGTAGTGGGGTCGCGCGCCCGCGCACCTCCGCGCCGCGTCGTCGTTGCGCCTTGGGTCGCAACAGTTATTATAAAGCTGTAACAGAGCTGTGTCTGTACATTGAAGATATTTGAGAAAAAATGACTGTATTAGGCTATATAGGCGTGCCTGAACACAAAACGATATTTTTTAGATTTTTTGTCTGTTTGTCTGCTTATCTGTTTGTTTGTTCGCGCATCACGTAAAAACTACTGAATGGATGTTGATGCAACTTTTTTTATTTGAGAGCTCTTGATTGGACTTAAAAACTGGTATAGGTACATTTTATCCCGCTACTATATCGGGAACCTGAGATATAACCCAAAAACTAGCTTTTGACTGCGGCGGAGCCGCGTGCAAAGGCTGGTAATAAATAAATTATCCGTACGTCTTTGTCCTCAAAATAATTTTTATAACCTTTTACATAATATTTCTTAGTGCCTGTTCGTATTATAAATATTTTAAGTCACATATTATACCTATATTTTCGGTATCTCTATATGCTACATGGGTGGTAAACAAGCATACGCCTCACCTAATGGTAAGCGGTTACCGTAGCCTATAAACGTTAGCAACATCAGGGGTATCGCCCGCACCTCGCCATCTCTAAGGAAAAGGGAGAGGAAGTGGATATGCAGAAGATAATAAGGAGAGGATAGGGAGGGGGATTGGACCTTCGGCGCTTTCTCACTCCCCATACGCTACACAACAATAGGAGTACCTATCGGTGTTTCACGCCGATCTTCCCCCGATCGAACCCGCAAAGGGTTTTACTCCCCCGACCAGCTGGGCCCATTCATGTTTTATTCCCCCGACCAGCTGGGCCCATTCATGTTTTACTCCCCCGACCAGCTGGGCCCATTCATGTTTTACTCTCCCGAACAGCTGGGCCCATTCATGTTTTACTCCCCCGACCAGCTGGGCCCATTTATGTTTTATTCCCCCGACCAGCTGGGCCCATTCATATTTTACTCCCCCGACCAGCTGGGCCCATTCATGTTTTACTCCCCCGACCAGCTGGGCCCATTCATGTTTTACTCCCCCGACCAGCTAGGCCCATTCATGTTTTACTCCCCCGACCAGCTGGGCCCATTCATGCTGGGATAAGGAAGGCTCTACTGCTAGAAATAAGTCATTACAGATCCTCGATATCCGTGTATAGCCTCCTATCTGTATAGTCAAGCCTTTTTTACAAGCAATGACCTAGAAGTAAGACATAAGCCTGCCAAGGCTGATGTATCAGGTCCGATTGAAAGTTTAGGTCACGATTTCATAATGCCTCCCCTGATCTCGGACTTATCGAAGCTATGAAATAAAACTATTTGACGGAATTTATCAAGCTTATTTGATGATAGGTACTGTAAAGTACTCATAATGCGGGGACATTAGAAACTCAAGAAAATGTGACAGATTACGTAAAAGTCGTTTTAAACGTAAATATCATATAATCAACGTAATAGAAGAAAACATCGTCATGTCCGTGTGGTGACAGACTAAGAATATAAGTGTCACCACCCCATTATTTCCCACGGGTGTCGTATGAGGCGACTAAGAGAAGTACCTAAGCAATTATCATCCATTGCATGACTGGTGGTAGGGCTGGGTACCAAGTGGGAGTACTTACTTAGTGTCGGGCCCGAGCGGGTTGGTACCCGTGTGACAGGCCATGAAGCACATCGTTGTGTTTTGGCTGTAGCAGGAGATAGCCGTTTATTCTTTCATTTCACATCTGTGAAATGAATGAGCTTGACAATACTCTCGGTATAAGTTGAGTCCATGAGCGACGGTTACCATTTACTATGAGATGGGCCGTGGCTTGTCGCCGTAAAAAAAAAAGTAGGTTTTTATTAAGAAAAAGTTTAAGAGCTTGTGAAATTCATCAATGCCCATTTAATCAGCGTGGCAGATTTTCCTCTTAATGCCTCTTATCGTTAATCCTTCAGAATGTGTGCCCCACAGTGATACAATTGTAGCTTGTTAAAAACAATTTCTCGGCAAAGATGCTTACCACCTGGCTGTTTAAAGCTAACATATTCCGTCTAGATGACCAGTCAAGTAGTGGTCACTCACCTTAGAACAAAACGTTATTAAGCTACTGCAGTCGTTAAAGCAAATCGAAGGTCTGAAATCACCAATGAAACCTACATAAAGTACAAAAATGTTTGTCTTAAATGGTCATTGAACCTAAAAATAGCCAATTGGTACTAACTGGTGTGATCACGCAAGTGGTCTCGCCTTAACGAGGTATTTATACAATTTAATTTAGGAGTAGTTTTTCGTGATAGGGTTTAACTGAATCATAAGCGAGGAATTATCATTTCGTATTTTAATTTTTATACTAAAATAGATGCTGACTTTGTCCGCGTGTACCTACTAATATCTATACTATTATAAAGCTGTAACAGAGCTATGTCTGTAGCATTTACGATATTTGAGAAGATATGACTGTATTAGACTATACCTATAGGCGTGTCTAAACACTAAACGATTTTTTTAGATCTTTTGTCTGTTTATCCGTTTGTCTGTTTGTTCGTTCGCGCATCACGCAAAAACTACAGAACGGATTTTGATGCATCTTTTTTATTTGATAGCTCTCGATTAGACTTAAAAACTAGTAGGTATATATTTTATCCCGCTACTATATCGGAAGCCTGAGATATGACCTAAAAACTAGCTTTTGACTGCGGTGGAGCCGCGGGCAAAGGCTAGTTAGAATATAAATGCGTTATTGTACGGCACACTAATGATCTCTATGCAAAATTCCGTTCCCACAGGAACCATCCATTCTTCCAGAATAAAAATAGTCTATGTGCTTTTGTGGATTTTAGACTATGTGTAAGCTTCATGATGATTCAACCGTTATGTCTTAAAACAAAGAACGCGTTAATAATATTAGTAAGTACAGACGTAATTAGGTGCTAGCGTATATGGTATACAAGTGTAAGTAAAACATAAAATTCCCTTAAAGGGTTAGTAGTTATTTAAAAGAAACGTCTACTTAAGGGTACTTTTGTTGTGCGTTAATTGTGAAAACTTTTGGCAGTAGTGGAGTCAGGAGTCTCCGAAACCGGCGAGCGTGTATGAAGAGAATTATGAATGTTGAGGAAGCGAGTGATGTATGCAAGAATAGAGCCTTTTTGGCATTCTGTTCTCTCTGCCTAACCCGCAAGGGAAATGGCGTGATGATAAGTAAGTAAGTAAGTAGTTTTGGCATTATGGTTCGAAGATTTATTGTGACATCGAAGCACTTAAAAGTAAATTCTCATGGATCACTATGGCGTAGGCTTACTGCAGCTCTCTGTAATTATGATGCTCATGTCGGTAGCTCATTTAGTTTAAGCAGCAAGAATACCTTTTGATGTGAAACATCTAAGGCGGAGGGAGGATAAAATCGACTGTTAGCGTGGCGACGCTTTTATTTTACTTGGAGCTGGAAGGTGGATATAGGAACTCTATAATGAAACGACATAACTCCATCGAGGTTGGGCTCTTATGATTCGTCTAGACGAGTACTTTGTCTCTAGATGGTATCCAAGGTCTGACGATGGAGCTGGAAGGTGGCCACAGTAACTCTGTAATGAAACGACGCAACCCTATCGAGTTTATACTCGTTTGATTCGTCTTGAGGAGTACTTTGTCAAGTTATGGTAATTTTATTTCTACAAAATAATTTCGATGTTTTCACATCTGGTAGACGTCCCACGACGTCTAGTTTTTTTTTTGTTATAGTGGGAAAAAATGTATCTAACCACACACCTCGTCATTCAGGACAACGGAACGGAAGGGTAGTGTGGGGCCCTCGCCCACTAAATATACCCGCCGTGTGCCGTCTTTCCGCTTATGTTGACGGGCCACTTAAACTATGTTGCATTACTTCAGTGGTCAGCTGGAATATATATCTAAGAATTTTAATTTCCTGCCTGGAGTGCATAACCTTTATCTGTTTATTTTGGTAGATAACCAAAATGGACACGTTTTCGGACATTTTCGAACAAATTTGGTATAAGTATCAATATTATATGAACTGGCAGAAACTAATACTACTGGCAGAAATTAATAATGATATCGTGTATATTATAAATATATCTTATTATAAACGTCATATGTTTAGATATATATATATACCCCAGTAGATTAGTTTTGCAATTTTGCAATTAAAATTCATATTGTCGACCATAAGTAGCTCAGAGAGAGAGCTTAGAGCACTTCTCTGGATTGGAAGGGACGCAGGGTCGATTCTCGCTCGCACTAAAGTTCTCTTTTTCCTCATTCACAAATAATTAGGTACTTTAGATTAGTTTCATTTAAACAGCGTTGAGCTATTAGGTGACCTACGTCTCTTCCGCATATAAAGAACCATTTTCAGTTGCGATGTCATTATAACGATAGACTAAATTATAAATATCAGTAATTCGTTCCATCTAGTAGGGTTTATAAAATACGACTTGAGAACGACAGATAATATTATTTCAAAGAGAAGGAAAATCATATTTTATTAACTCATCTCATACATTGTACAGGCGGTTATTACAAAGGGTGTATGACACAAAACAAAGAATTTTCACATTAATATTCCTTACGCCTGGGGCAATTAACTCGCTCGCAACATCAACGAAAATGTTCCAGATAAATTTTCCCACAAAATTAGATTAATAAAATTAATCAAAACGTACAAGTCATTCCGTGTAACCGCGTATAAACATCGTTTGAAGTTACCACAGAATCAATTTCGTGCGTAAATCGCATGTTCAGAACATTCGGGGACCGACGATCAATCCTGGGGCCTGAGACTCTTTGCAATTGCAGTGGTACAAGTATAGGAGTCAGAGCGCCGACTGCCGCACGGCATTCGACGTCGCACCTTCAACGCCGCAGCCCGCAGAACCAGGTACCCATGCTTACTTATAATCCTCGTACATTTTGTTGCAAATTAAATTTATTTTACTAATCCACCCAGCTAAAGTAGCTCTTAAACCGTTTTTTAAATTTAAATACAATTTTATATTTAATAAATGTATAAAATATTTCGAAAGTGCTGCTAGTTAGTTTGAAAGTTTTAATTTTAATTATATATTTTATATTTGAGTGTCAGTCACATTAAAATTGTCCAGAAAATTTCATTTTATAAAACTTACACTGCAGTAAATAGCAGCCGCAAACTTTTTGATAAACAATTAAAGCTTCGGGTGGAATATTTTGCGCGCGTAATTTTAAATGCCATTTACACAAGACAGTAACAACCTGCTTTATTATAGTGTATTTTATATTAAAGATTTTACAACAAATATATATATTTTTCACGCTCGTATGGCTCTAAAAGACTTTCCTTTCTTTAAGGTTTGCCTAGAAGCCTATATATTATAATATTATAACTGTATACATTTTTCTGACCAAGCCTTTGACTTTACATGCCAACAACCCACATAATGATTTAATTTAAACTCGCTTGTCAGTAAAAGTTAGTTTTTAAAAGCCAACTGTAAGACCCAAGGGACCACAACCTTAGTCCGTTCTCACAATGCGTTCGTTTGTAGGGCGGATTACGCAAGAAGGCGTGTTAGGTTCTTTATCGCAAGAAAAGGGTTTGCAGATCAAACGAAACGTTTTTATTACAAGGTATCATACGAATATTTATAACAGCCGCTTTTGTTTCGGATTCATTTATATTTAAATTGAAGCCGGGAACAGCAGATACCTACCAGATGAGTTTAAATTTATTTCTCTGGTATTACTAATTTTTGAAATATAAAAAGTTGAGTTTACCGCTTTGGCTTTAATATATAAAGCAGTTTGAAAACATCGTCATTTCAACGAAGTCATATTTTTATAATATTTAAACACACTATTTATTGGATTTTAATGAATATAAGAAAAAATCAACACCCTATTTTTATAAGAGATGAAGCTTATGACCGATGATATTATTATATTTTCAATAATTAAAGGAGGTCCTCCCATTTCGTAGCAATTGTTAGAAAACATATTTAATAAGTACTTAGTAGGCTGAGCCAAATCGTCAAAGGCTGATCCAATTTAGTACTCGTTTGATAACCGTTAATCGCTTCAGATAACAATCAGCTCTTGCCAATCAACTTTATTCCAGAAACTTCTTGTTGTTTTTTATTTATCATTGTATCTTCTGGGCCTTTAATAATTTGTTATTTTTAACAAAGGCCTTTGTTAAATTTTTACAAAAGATTTCCTCTAAATCTTTTGAGTAGAACAGATTTTCATTTAATTGAAGGCTTCAGATAGATTGGAAAATAAATTAAAATATACCAATTTCAATATCCAGTGAAGACTTTATTTTATAAGATATTGGCGTTTAGAAATTAATTAGTGAGTTTCTTTTAAGCGTCGTTCTTTTTCTATAAGACCTTCGGTACGAGTATAATATACAAAAACTAATAGGAACCGGCTTCAAACACATCAGTAGGTGTCTAGCACGGAAATCGTATCTAAATACCAATTATTTATTGCTTTTTAGTTCCTGGGTGCATTAGAAGGCGGTTTTCTTTTTTTTTAATGTTTTATTTTGTGCTTTTTAGTGTTTTTTTATAAAATAACTTAGAGTAGGTCGTACATGATGGGGAGGCCTCCCTAAACGAAAAAATCAAACAACGAAAAAACTTTAAAATTGCCTATAACATTTTAATAATTCCACCAATTTCTCAAGGATACCATCATCAGATCCTTGCCTGATGACTATGGGACCACCTGGGAAGTATACCCTATCAAAAAAAATTTTTTTTTTTTTGAGAACCTCCTCCTTTTTTTGAAGTCGGTTAAATAGTTTTTTCGTAAGCATGTTTTCCACTACACAGTTATGATATATGATAAGCAAACCGTAATAGTTTTCACCACGCTTCAACCTAATTTTCTATCTGTATATACCATTATAAAACTATAACAGAGCTATGTTTTTACATCTATGCTATTAAAAAGCTGTAACAAAGCTGTGTATATACATATAAGATATTTGAGAAAATATTACTGAATTAGGCTATATAGGCCTGTCTGAACACAAAACGATTTTTTTAGATATTTTGTTTGTCTTTTTATCTGTTTGTCTGTTTTTTGTTCGCGTATCACGCCAAAACTGCTAAACGGATTTTGATGCAACTTTTTTTGTTTGATAGCTCTTGATTAGACTTAATAACTGGTATACATTTTATACCGCTACTATATCGGGAACCTGAGATATAAACTAAAAACTAGCTTTTGGCTGCGGCAGAGCCGCGGGCAAAGGCTAGTTTAGGATATTTGTGAAAATTGTATCCTATTAGGCTAGAGGGCTAGAGGATCAGAGGCGTTTAACGCCTCAACATTTTTTTAAAATTTTTGTATGTTTGTCAGAGACAAATACATTATTTTTTTCTCAATTATTTTTAAATGCACAGATATAGCTCTTTTGCGCCTTCATAATAGCATAGATGCAAAGATGTGTTAGTTAGTTTTTTATTTGTTACCCCGTCATTGATTAGTGACGATCAGCAGTAATTTTTCATACATATAATCCGAAATCCAGTAAAGGACGATGATGATGGTTTTAGTGAAATAGCAATTAAAGTATAGTCATCAATGATGTGCCGTAGTGTGTCGTATTTATATTATCTGACCCCATTCTAAAACTAAATGCTGTATCTAGTCCTATATAGATTTGAAAAATCATAGATAAGAAACGAACTAGTAAATATCGACTGGAGAGAGTCCGAGGAGTCTGAAAAGCTACGCGGTTGGCTACTGCTGCGATAAATGTAAGCGTTATTTGAAACTTTTTTCAAATATCCCTTTTTTCAATGTCTTTAAAATAATTTGTTATAATCCTACTAATCCTTGTGTGTTATCGAATATTTTTACTCTAACTGGATACATTAAATCCCTGCAAAGTAATTGCTAAAGTGGAAAGAATTTGATAGCTTACTCCAAAGGCTTAATTAACTTAGAAATAATTTTAGTATCGTGTCAGTCAATTCTCTGTTAGAATTTGTTTCGCGAATAAATGAATACGAAAATGGATCTAGGTACGACAAGACAACGTGCCTTAACAAAAGAAAAGGTTGGACAAGACGATGTCTGTTTTTTTCATTCCTCTATTAATAGACCAAGAATAAAATATTTATGAACTCTACTCTCACTGGAAAGGAACACTTTTGAACTAGCGCTTTAAAAAATTTATAAGCTTACTTTAAGGTCTTTTTTTTCTTGACAACACAATGGTTGCCGGGAAGAAATTACAGTTAGCGTAAGGCCGCCCTCTCTGCATTGTATCACACAATTTTTTGTGTGACTTGCTTTTATATAAAGATAAATATCTATGTATGAATTAATCACTCGTGACTTATTGTCAATTTAACATTAAATTTATGTTTTAACTATACGTGATAGTTGTTAATTATAGTAAGTATTTAATACACGTGGATTTTAATGGAATTCTGGCGTTGTAATTGACATACCTTTGATGGCAATGTTAGATTATATCAAAGAGTATGTGTAATTATTAAATCTCCGCAATACCTGGTAGTATCTGTTTGCCGCGTATTAATTATATTATTGACTATCATACAAAATTTATTATAAATTAAATATTTTTAAATAAATGCGGCATAATACTGAATGAAATCTATACAAGAATATGTAATAAATATGATCAAATTGACGGGGCCACGTGCGTGTACCCCCGCATAGATAAGAATTGTATTGTAAAAAAAATTAAATAGTAAGCGAGTGCTTTATTACTCGTATCTTAGGGTGATGAAAAATTTTAAAAATGGATGCATACACTCCAAAAAAAAGAGATATTTGAAAATTTTCAAATAGGTAAATACTCCGAGCACGTACGTTTACCATTTTTTTACAATTCAGCTCTCAAGATCGTGATGGCCAGCCCAACAGTTACTTTTTATTACCGATACGGGCTGATAAATTGTAGATACGTTGCTTTTGCAGTATATATACGAGTATATCATTATCCTCAAAGGTATAATGTTTAAATTTGATCGTAGCGTAGGTAACAAAAGCTTGTTAACAGACGCTCAAGTGGGATTTTCTTTTAAATTTATGTTAAATAATAAAACATTTTGTCCAAATGTGATGCTTTTTACGTATTTTTACTACAATGTTTTGCCAATATACACAGAATATACATAATTATAGGTACTTATATATGTTGTAAGTATATAAGTATAATGTAGGTATGTCTAGGTATAAATAATATAAACAATGCCCCTGTCAAGTATGTTTGATTTCCGCTATCTTTTTCTAAACGGATTTTGAAACGGATAAACCATTCATCAGAGTTTTTCCAAAGAAGTTTTGTATGCAGATACAACATCCCAAATATTTTTTAAAAAATAATTAATAAGTAAGCTCATTTTGGCGTCACTGTAAGAGAAAACTCAGTTTAATATTGAAATCAATAGAATCGCAGATACTTTTTCATGTCGGATATATTTTACAAATTTAATTTTACATTGTTCTCTACATTAATTTCGTATATTAAAATTTTGCATCTAGGTTTTTAATTAATTTAAATATTATTTATTTTACAATTTACGTAATTATATATAATATTTTCTGCGTAATTAAATTTAAATTATTAGATTTATTTATTCAAATTCTCTATCATATATAGCAGTATACTAAATAACAGAAATAATATAAAACTTCAATATGGGTGATACTGACATGTTATATTTGTATACATATTTGACGTAAATATTTTCTTTTCAGTTTTAAAGACAGAACTATTGGTTATTATTAACTATTTTGATTTACTAGACTGATTGTGGTCATTTTATTCATAATTGAAGTATTATCTACTCTGGGCAGGCGAAAAGATTATTACTAACTACCGTGCATATAATATTTATATCTGCAGATGATACACTCTATATACATGAATACCGCAGGAGATTATATCTAATTTGAAAGGCCAAGCCCTCATTCATGGCATGATCACCATCCATATATATATACAGACACATAATAACATCATCTATTCTGAAGTACTTCTAGCTTTAATTAGTTAACTGTCATGTTATTCAATTTTAGATGCTAAAATTATTCAATTATGTGTTGTATTATAAGTCAACGTCCCAGTTTTGAAAGTATTTAACGTAGAAAAGAATATTAATATTAATCTTTTGTAAATTAAACAAAATCAACCCTTACTGGGTACCAACATAGATTCCTTTTGACAATCTAATCTCGCCAATTACTTGTAAAAACAGCCTCTGAAACAGATAACATAATTTTAAATTAAATTGGAAACAGATTTAATTATAAGTTTATTTGAAACTGCTGTAAATGTTTTCATTGAATTTATGCTTTTATGTAACTGGGCTATACAGAATCTCATAACTTTGAGGTACATGGTCCCTTGTAAATTATATCTCCTAATGAGATGCTTTTATTATTTCAAAGTAATTTATTTTTCCATGTTCTACCTTATAAATATTTTCATATTACCATGTAGTAATAAATTTATTTATATTTTACTTTTTCTATATATTTTAATAATTGCATACGAAAGAACCTATAATAAAATTCAAATTTTTAAAGTTTTCATCTGGCTGTCTAATCAAGCTAATCTCCGAAACAGCTGGTGCGATTTGGATAGGACCGGACTAACAGGCATATAGCTGATATTATAAGGAGTTGTTTAGGCTACTTTTGCTGCGCAAAAATAATTAGAGTTTCGCACAAAATAAAAGAATGTTTCACAAAATAAAAGAAGTGTGCAGCGTGAGTGCAGCTAGTTAATAATTAAAGATACATCTTTTCGTGCGAACTCACAACTGCTGATCAACTACTGAAATACTGAAATAATTGCAAAAGTAACTGTCCATCCATCCATCCATCCATCAGCCTTTCAACGTCCACTGCTGGACATAGGCCTCCCCAAAAGAACGCCACAACGAGCGGTCCCGTCATGGGGGATAATGCCGTAATCGCCATGCTTGGCAGGCGGGTTGGCGATCGCAGTGGATGTTGTTAATACTCGAGGGAGTGCTGCTGCCCCCTCCCCCAGTATTGCCTCAGGCGGCTCTTACGACTCCCGTGGGTAGAAAGGGGTGGGACAATTCTAAAGCCGGCCCCACACGGTCAAAGTAACTGTAGTACTTAATAAATTAGTTGCCTCGGTGGTGTAGCGGTAGTGTATACGACTGCTAATCATGAGGTCTCGGGTTCGATCCCCGGGTCGGGCAATGTCATCGAGCTTTTTCCTAAAAAGAAAAATTCTCAGTAGCAGCCCGGTGTTTGCAAATGTGCCCGCTAGTCGTCAATAGGCTAGCCCCCTATTACGTGGGACTTAAACATAGCTGGCGAATCGTGGGTGTGTAATACACCTCTGTCTACCCCTTCGGGGATTACAGGCGTGATGCTATGTTAGTACTTAAGTGACAACCCTCTAAGATGTACAGATGATCTATACACCAATAGGGATGAGACTCTTCTGATCCAACACTTTCTAGAAATACGCTTCTCTTCTTATGAACTACAGTAGCGACTACCTCTAGTAGTCCAATCCTAGTTCAGTTAATTATCGTTTTCTATCTATCAGATGTGTTTGCATATACATATAATTCTGATAATAGTAATAACTTTTAACAGTATTGGTGATATGACGAAGCTTAATTTCGGATTCTCCTCTGAATATGATAAAGGACATGGCTAAATAAAGTATTGGCAACTGCCCTAGCAATGAATAAATATTGAATCTAGTAATATTTAATGCTGAATAGCTGAATATTAGTATTTATTATGAAACAGGTATCTTTTCATATTGTTACAATTCTAAAAATAAAATCGCAGATACTCCTACATCAATACATATACAAACTTGTAAAAATAACCATAATTATTAGTAAATGATAGTATTATTATTATATTATATGTGAATGAAACCACAGGGTACAGCTAGTATTTAAATAAAATAACAACAATGGCATTCATTCATTTATGAAGTACATTCATTTATTATGGAGCAAAACTGATAAATATTATACCAAATAATTGTGGCACTATTTAAGTGCCATTTCTTTCCAGATTTCACCAATGATTTTTAGAAATCTAATAATTATGATATATAATACTAATAATTTCAGCTTACGCAAATATCTTTAAAAGTAGTTTTATACTACACATCTTCGTGAATGGAACGCCATAGTGTCTTAAGTTCTCCTTGTCAAACCAAAACACTTAAAAAATAACCTCAGAAAAAGGCCTAGGTACCTATAATTATTTGATTAATTCATAAAAGTTCTGGGAGAATAATAATACCGTAGGTAATAATTAATTAATTAATATTTAAATTTGACAAGCTAGTGAGAAATTTCTTTACGTGCTTAGGCCAGTCATTGAGTCATGTCCTTTAGACTTAAGAAAGGAAAATTTTACATGTAAATAACTTAGTCAATTAAGTAAATTATTTGTATTAATAAGAGGCGATATTTTTAACGATATAATAGATTTTGTGACAAGTGACGTAATATTTTTTTTATTTTATTAAATCTTTTGCGATTAATATTTTTTTTTATACCATAATGGCAAACAAGCTTACAGCCCACCTGATGGTAAGCGATTATAGCCTATAGACGCTAGTAACATCAGAGGCATCACTTGCGATTTGCTATCTCCAAGAAATGGGCTAAGAGGTGGACAGGAAGGGTAATAAGGAGAGGATAGGAAGGATGCCAATGAGAGGGTAGGAAGGATAATCAGGATAAGGGAAGTATGGGCCTACGGCGCTCGCACTTACCATAAGAAACACAACAGCGAGCGTACCTATCGTTGTGTCAACACTAATATTCTGTGAGAGAGTGGTACTTCCCCGATCGGACTAGCCCATGCATACTGGGATATTAAAGGTTCTACCACTAGCATTCAATAATTTATAAAAAACGCTTCTAAAAATATTCAACTTATTAATAGATTCAATTTACACGTTTATTCAATATTTTTCTGTGAATTCATGACCTCACCTAATCGATAACACTACTTTGATACTTTGACAGTAGATAATATATCATGCTTAAGTGGGCCCATTCATTTCCGCGCCAAACGTTTCTTTTCATAACTACTAAAAAAAGTGTAATTTATGAATGGGGGAAAAAGCAATATTGGCAGAAGCTGAGAAATTTTAGGTAAATAATATCCGATGTTAGTCCGAAAGTTTACACTTTTCGATAACTAAGAGATTTAATTATTAATAACTAGCTAATAAATAAATTAAGGGCCGTGTGGGGCTGGCTTTAGAATTGTCCCACCCCTCTCCACCCATGGGAGTGCAAAACTTCAGCAAAAAGTTCAAATAAGTACCAGCAATATTAAAGGCTTTTTTTAACCACTTTCTGCTTTGTGCCATAAAACACCAACAGCTAGTTTATTTTTGCTGGGCTGAGCAAAAGTTGAATCAAATAAAATAAGTTTTGTAGAAAAATAATATGCCTTCGTCATTAGGTAAAGGCATACAAATTTCTTTTTGCATAACAGCAGTAAATAATACTTTGTCGGGAATACTAATTACTGCATAAATTTTTATATCTTTGAGGTGTGGCGAAAATTATTTTTCATTACTCATACTCTGAAAGTCGGCCTGAAGTTGTCTGAGGAGCGGGTTGAAAGTAATACTTTTCAGCCCTAGGGAGAATTACTTTCAACTGACAGCTGAGTAATTATATATATATATATAAAATAAAACAGTTCTATTTTCTGTACAGCCAGTCAATTACAGCGCGATGTAAAATTGAAATAACATAAAGTTAAGTATTTATTAAAGAATTTGTTTTTTATATGACTTTATTTTAATACAGTTACAACTAAATATTAAAATAACGAAGATTTATATTTTTCAACGATTAAAATGAAAAATAATGGCTGAATAGCTGACAGGCCACAGAAAAAAAACAAAATCGGCGGGAAAACGGCGATTCCAAATTAAATTTTTTAAAGTCTCCCATTTTTTCTTTAGCTAATTTATGATTTTTATTTTTAGTTTCCTCGTATTCGTAATGAAAAGCACAGTGTTTACCTCGGGATAAAGACTTATTTAGTCCCTCAAACTATTGGAGTTTCATCCCTAGGTTAACAATGTACTATTTCCTATCGTCTTTAATTTTTTTAAATGATTTTAGTTTGCTGCAGTTGCATGATTGCAATATGAATGCTTCTGCCGTGGCTTTTCAAAAGTTTCAAAGTTTCTTGAGATTCTCTATCTCGTTTCTTTTTTGATATTGAAAGGGATGATGGAGATACAATATTAGTGTAATACACGACATTTAATTTTAAACGTTTTTACGGGATTTATACCATGTAAATTTTTTCTTACGAGTTTCCGATATTTCGGCACTGTTGCAAGCGCCATGATCACGGAGCAACTAAAGTCCTTGCGGGTGGGAATAGTTTTTATTATTCTGCGGTTAGAAATATCTGTCTACCCGCTTTCTCACTCGTATATGACACGCAACACTATCTATGGAACCACTACCACTGGTCTGGACGACCCGTCCCGTGATTTGTCTATGTACAAAGAAGGAGAAAATCACCTCAGAAACCAGGGTCGACACCGTAAGTGTTGTGTGTCGTGATCGAGCTCGATAGATATAAGTGACCATGAAAGTTTGAAATTCTATACACGACATTTGACTTCAACACAACCGATTGTTATGACAAAACACTGTATCTTATAGATAGCAGGCGACTATACCGTTAGTTGTGTTTTACGAAACACTGTAATTGATGTTGCAAAGTTTTATCAAATTTATCCTTATAATTTTTGAAATACAGTGTTTATTCTCTTCGGTTTTCTCAGTATTTTTGAGACATAATAAAAAAATTTAAATGCTATACTATGTAAACATGTGCGAAAATACGATTTAATCATGTTGGCACAAAACACTGTATCTGAAGTAAAGTAAAGTGTTTTGTCATGGCACGGCAGATATCCATTGTGAAAACTAATCCAACAAATTCTGTCATCAATTTGACTGGCAGGGTATGTCGTAGATGCACTACGACGATAAGCCCAAAACAGTATGGTCTACGAACTCCATGAAGAGCCTGACTAGTAACTAGCTACTGTGAACTACTTAATATGCAAACTACTAATTGGGCAGCATTTGCATTGTGAGGGAGTACATTTAAGTGTTCGGCCGTTTAATTAATTCTGATGTTGGTTTGTTGCAGGTGTTAGTACTGTCTTAACGAGTTTCTGATCAATCAAGTAAGTAATTTTCGTTATAACTATAACTAGAAGGATAATAAGTAATATAAGGACCGTGTGGGGCCGGCTTTAGAATTGTCCCAACCCTTTCTACCCACGGGAGTCGTAAGAGCCGACTGAGGGAATACCGGGGGAGTGGGCATCAGCACTTCCTCGAGTAATAACAACATCCACTGCGATCGCCAACCCGCCTGCCAAGCGTGGCGATTACGGCATTATCCCCCATGACGAGACCGCTCGTTGTGGCGTTCTCTTGGGGAGGCCTATGTCCAGCAGTGGACGATGAAAGGCTGATGGATGGATGGATGGATAGAAGGATAATATTTTTAATTAAGGATTCATATTGAGTTATTCAAACTACCATCATCATATGCCTCACCATTTCCTACGTTACGTAAAGGCCTATCTATTTTCAACTTCAAAAAAGGAGGTTTTAATATTCAGAGAGTATTTTTATTGTATATATATGTTTGCATATATATTTATTAGTTGTTAATACCATTATCATACTTTCTATTATATTATTATTATTATTATTTATATATCTCATAACAATAGAGTGACGGTGTTTTTATTCCAATAATTTATGACCCAAAATTCTTCCCACCGAAAAATTCTTTACATCTTCTTTACTGCTATATTTTTATCGCCTGTGGTAACAAACCAGCGGTCTACCCGATTGTAAACGTTCATCACTGCTCATACATTCAGCAATACCAGAGGTACAGCCAAACCGCTGCGAAAAAGAAAGTCTTTTTATGAATCCTTGTCTAAACAATAACATGTCATAGCGTTTGGGAAAATCGCAGCAGGTAGTTCAGTTCAAAGCTCGTAGGTATGTAGAACATACGTACGCTGAGAAAAAACAGTACTGGAAGATATCATTTTCACGATGAACTTTACTGTGCAGCGTATGGTACGATATAAATATAAGATTAGGTAAATTGCAATACGTCTAAATATAAGTATGTATTTCTATAAACACTGATTTAAATATAGCTCAGTGAAACTTTCCGATGTTTCAATCTATTTCTACGATAGCTAGTTTCTTTTAATACGTCGAATACTGAAGCAAATCGCCACTTATTTGTGTAATTCGTAGCAGACAACATATGTCTGCCAAATGGTTGAGTCTCACTGACCGTAGTTCATGTGACCGCGTACACGAGTTGCAAATACGTCTCCTGGGGGCTGGCAGTCACTGTTTTGAATAGAAATTATAATATGGAAGCCGAATTAGCCGAATACTTCCATGATGTATAATAATACCGATGAAAGATGCAATGATAATAATAAAATTCTTCTGATGTTGTATTTCTAAGAAATAAATAAAGTAAATGTAGAAGAAATGAACTGAATTTTGTTTAGAAAGAGAGACAGCAGTAATGAAACGTAATAAAGTTTCCAAATTAACTGGAAATTTAATCTATGACATTTATTCCATGGAACTGTAGTTTACCCCAAAAGCATTTAAATTTGCTACATATGTTATTATTCATAATAGAAAACTGGAACAAAAGCTATGAATACTGCAATAAAATTAAACATCTAGTTTGTTTAACAATGACAGCACATTTTATAGTTCGTCTGGATAGTTTTTACGAAACATTTTTACTTTTTAGTTTTATCTCTAACCTGTGATCTTTAATTATGCATGTAACCAGATTATAAGCAATGTTTTTTCTTGCAATAAAATATAATTTTATATTCTGCGTTTCATCATTTGAGGTAACAGGTGAATTACAGCACCTATTTTACCCACGCGGCTTCCAACAATAAATTTACAAGATACTTTCGGCATAAACCTTGTTTCAGCCGTTACCGGTGTCCACCAATAAATTTCTATACAGTTTTATATATTTTCACCCTTATATATTTAGGTATAAAATATATAGGTAGGACTAATTAATATATGGTTATTTAACAAGAACTTTGTTTTTTAAAAATTTAAAAATAATCATCTAAATTTATTGTTTTTAGTTTTAATTTTCATTCAGATCTTAAAACAACCAAAACAAAATGTTATTGTTTTTAGATTTGAACATTGTTTTAATTTTGTCCAACGGAACATCAAGTATAAGATTGACATAAATTTAAGTACTTCCCCTATGTTTGATAGGTTATGTTTTTCGGTTTAATGGTAAACTCAATTAAAATATTTAAAAATCTTTTAGTAACCTTTACTAGGAGTTTATTTTGGTGCCTGGTGATATTAGTGAATATTACCCTCTACTATATTTTATTATTATCAAAGAGAATACTGTAAATAAATATTTTCACTTTGATAGCCACTTCTATTGTTCAAACTTACTAAAACATTTTCACTGTTGAAAATAAAATTGTAAGGCATGTTCGTTTTGAGAATAAAGTCCTTCAGTAGTAGTTAAATTTTTACTACTGTTTATAAAAAACAATCCTCTCGTTAAGTATTTTTGTACAATCACTTAACAGGTTGTTAAAAACTTAACTAACAGAATAAGCTCGGTTAAGCAACTGAAACACAAAACAAACATTATTATTTAGTATTTTAGTAACGTTCTCTTCAAACATACTGAGGAACGCAAACTCAGGCACAACACAAAATAAACCGCAAAGAATTAACCAAATATTTTATCCAAACAGTGAATAGTTTTATTACTCAATTAACTCAAAGATAAATATAATACTCAAAGTAAAATTTATTTTACAAAGATGTCAGTCAAGCGTCGGTCTTCGTAATTAGTAGACAAATTTGTTAGAACTGTTTATTAATTGAGGATTTTTTATACATTCACTACTACTACTTATCATCACGCCATCTCCCTTGTGGCGTAGGCAGAGAACAGAGTGTCAAAAGGCTCTATTCTTGCATAAATCTCTCGCTTTCTCAACATTCATAATTCTCTTCAAACACGCTCGCCGGTTTCGGAGACTCCTGACTCCACTTTTCTTAATATATAAATAATACATAATCAATTTGGTCTGGGTAGGTGAGTCTCGGTCTCCCTCTGTACCTACATCATTCCACTTTCGCATTGTATATCTTCTTAATCAGTCGCTCGCCCGTCATTCTTTACATTATGTCTGAACCATATATACTACGCGGTTGGCAAAATAATCATACAGGCCCCGTATTAAGCCGCTTGCCATCGGGTAGACCGGTGCCGGGTAGCTTGCTATCTTGTCGTAGTATAAAAAAAATATACGCAAACAAAGTTGCGAGTAGAAGCTAGTTTAAAATATCTTGAATATTGGAAAACAGTACAAATTGTATACTGTAGCATTATTACAACTGTCAAAATAAAGGAAAATATATTTTTGCTCAAACCATTGGACCACTTTAAAACCAATCACCATACAACGTAGTTATTACAGAATTGGTAATAATTACAGATTTTCAAACAAATTGCCAAGTAATTTATTTGCCATTAGTGGCTGGCGTACAAAACTATTTATTTACCTATTAAATGGGAAATGAAATGTTTATTTGCTGAAACACTTTATTATACAAGATAGTTGTCCGTGTGGTGACGGATTAAGAATACAAGTGTCACCACCCTATCCTTTCCCGCGGGTGTCGTTAAGGTGACTAAGGGAAGTAACCAATTATCACCCATTGCATTACTGATGGTAGGGCTGGGTACCAAGCGAGAGTACTCACTTGCTATCAGGTCCGAACGGGTCGGTACCACCGTATCCTGTGTGAGCAGTCATGAAGCATGTCAGTGTGTTTTGGCTGTAGTAGAAGATAGCCGTTTATTCTTTCATTTCATATCTTAGAAATGAAATAGTGCGCAGCGGCTTGACAATACTCTCGGTATAGTTGAGTCCATGAGCGACGGTTACCACTTACCATCAGGTGGGCCGTGGCTCGTCTGCCATCACTAGCAATAAAAAAATATATATAACATATTAGCATCTACACATGTTTTTGATGTAAGCTTACTACTTAAAAGTACTTACTATAAAAAAAAACCATCGTTGCGTAAGGAATCTGTTATTTAATCAGTTTCGGCATTACTGCAATTGTTTTTATGGCATTTAAAGTCAATTTTCTAGAACAATTAATTTAAGTTCAGTTCAGTATTTTAGAAGATTATGCTATAAATTTCACAGTAATTGAAGATAATTTAGAAATTTTAATAGTTGTCATTCTACTAATCATTATTTTTAACTACCACCTTGAAAATATTATTAATAATTTTATTATTGTAAGCCGTTATAGGTAATTGTCTTTTGTTACTAGCTGCTTCCTTCCGCAACTTCGTCCGCGTGGAATCTAATTATTTTCGTTTTTTGTGTCGAACCTTTTTTTTGTTAAGGTGGGAAAAAATTTACCTAACCGCTCACCCCGTCGTTTGGGGCAACGAACAGGGCAGTGTGGGGCCCTCACCCACTAAATAAATCTGCGGTGTATCGTTTCTCCGCATGTACTGGCATACCACTGGAACTATGTGACATTACTTTAGTGGTTTCGGTGTCGAAAACTAATAATAATTTAGAAAAATAAAAGTAGATTATTCCTTATAATATCAGCTATTATTCCTTATAATTTCCCACCCAAATTGATCCAGCCATTTTTTCTTTGCCGGATCAAATAAAAAGACTGACAGATAGACAGACACACAAAATCTTTTAAAATTGGTATTATGGTATAGGTAACGTATATACTTTCATATGCATTGAGTAAAAAGCTGTTATTTAAACATTATACGTGTAAAACGACACTTCAAATTTTACAGGTACTTATTTCTATATAATAAACCTTCTTAATTATGAACAAGGATATTGAAACTGAATTACAGTAATTTGCTGTTAGTAGTTTAATTATTCGGCTTCGTTTGGAAAATGTACTCGTAATAATAGGCCTACGACAAGGCCTTGCGTGTGAAATGTAACGATTAATATATACGGTGTAATTTTGTTAGGCATTCAACAATAAGCAAAACGTTATTAAAATTTTGATCATCTATCGCCGGTTAATGTATAATTAATACCATATTATACACTATAACAATATGCTAATAATTATGCCAGAAATTCTAGAAAGGGTTTAAATAATTATATCAATTAATTACTTCTATCACTAGTCCTTGGCTTTCTAGGGCTTGCTGATTTATATTGCGCTGTTTGTCCAATTTTGAATGTAGTAGTTAATATTCTCGGTAAACAGTAAGTCTCCAGTATTGGTGATAGAACTTGTATTAACCTTTACCAGCATGTTCACCACATGACTCCTCTGCCATCGGAGGTAAAAATTAACCAATGTTTTATATATTAATAGTAAACATGTTTCATGTCTACTATTAATATATACCTACTGATTTTTATTTTTGTTTAAAAATTGTTTGCATTAGAAAATAATAGATATAAGTTGGGTTTGAATCTACGCGTGCCATTCTGAACGCTTTGCCGATGTATTATCGTGACATATACTCGGGAAAATTATTTTCTATAACACATTTTTGCACTTTGTGTTCATAAATAATAATATGTACCTAGGTAGTTCAAAAAATAAAATAATAACATAGTTATATGTATTTCTAATAGACTCTCAAAGAACATTTCTCTTGCAAAGGTAACGTAAATAATATAGCTTACTGGAACGCTTTTGCTGAACAAATACTGGAGCTAAGCCAATACTCTGTTAATGGCATTGTCTGCTCAATTTAAACACAGAGTAAAATGTTTATGATAATGTTAAACTTTCAACTGAAGAAAACGTTTTCATCTAACGTGTATTTGGGCCAGTTGTCAAAATGAAGGAGTTTATAGATTTGTGTTTAATTGATGGCCACTTTGGTGTATAAACCAATTCGGTTTTCATCAGCACGTTTATATTAAGGACTTCTCGCATATAGGTATGCTTTTAAATATTTGTTTAAACCAAATAACTAGTAACTATCAGTCATAGATTTGGTCCCGGTACGAGTCGTATGAACATACATTTTGTTATGCTCACATTATATTTGTTTTTGTTAGTGTAAGCTAAAATATTTTTGTCTAATTCCAAGGAATACCTTGCCTTGTCATGTACGCAGGAAGTATTACAGTGCACTAGTGCACAATCACAAGTGCACTCTCTGTTCACTCACTCTTTTAGTATAGAACGGCATTCCGTCACCACCGGAGAGAGATCAAATATAGGACCAACGGCTTTATGTATTTTGCTAGAGACGGGAGAGAAACAGCGCCAACTCCTAACTCCGATCCGGGATTTGAACCCGAGAGCTCTGATCCGCCGTATACAATATCGCCAGATCACGAAGCCAGTATTTATAATGCAATTTTCATTTATTTTCGAGTTGAAAGAAATGCACCATAAATATAATAACATTGTTAAAACCGGTAATTATTATTATACCTACAAGATTCTGGCCAAGAACTTCCACATGAATTTGAGAATTTATATTCGTGACTCTGAGGAACATTTATTATTCCTATGCAAAAATAGGTATCCCCCAGGAATCATCAATTTTTCCGGGATATAAATCAGCCTATATCATAATACCGGGCTCATAATAGGTGACCTGGGGTAATAGGGGGCGAGCCTATTGCCGTCTACCGCGCACATTTCCAGGCTGCTACTGAGAATTTTTCTTTTTACGAAAAAGCTCAATAACACTGCCTGAGCCGGGGATTTAACCTGAGACCTCATGATCAGCAGTCGCTCACACTACCACTGCCCAAAGAGACAGTTTATATTATAACGTAAGTATTCTACAGGCACTGTAACAGTAATTATTATAAAGGTTAAAAGATGCATCATGTATTGCGACGCTGTTCTGAGTACCCATTAGGACACACCCGACTATACTGACGACTTTTGTTGTTATAAGCCCATCCGGAACGAGACGCTCGTAATTGTGGTTAACGAACTGTTTCAGTTGCAAAGCTAAACTGCCAAATTTTCACTCTACTCCGAACTCACTATTAGTTATTCCGTTAATAGTGTTTCTAAGAACTGTACTAACTCAAGATTCTCGAATAATAAAAGTTATATATAAATTCTAAAGCTTAGAGAACTTTTCGATGCTGAAATTAGTTTTGTCTACGCTATTATGATACACTACTAACCTTTGCCCGTGGCTCCGCCGCAGCCAAAAGCTAGTTTTTTTAGTTATATCTCAAATTCCCTAACGGGATAATATGTATATCAGTTTTTAAGTCTAATCAAGAGCTATGAACTAAAAAAGGTGGCCATAAAAATCTTTGCAGGAATTTTTACGTTATACGCGAATAAACAAACAGGCAAACAGATCCATCCATCTATCCATCAGCCTTTTAACGTCCACTGCTGGACATAGGCCTCCCCAAAAATGGGGGATAATGCCGTAATCGCCACGTTCGGCAGGCGGGTTGGCGATCGCAGTGGATGTTGTTAATACTCGAGGGAGTGCTGGTGCCCACTCCTCCGGATTCCCTCAGTCGGCTCTTACGACTCCCGTGGGTAGAGAGGGGTGGGACAATTCTAAAGCCGGCCCCACACGACAAACAGATAAACAGACAAAAAATCTAAAAAAAAATGTTTTGTGTTTAGACACATATAACCTATTGCAGTATTTTTTTCTCAAATATTTTAAATGTACAGACACAGCCCTGTTACAGCTTTATAATAGTATAGATAACAGAAATGTGTTCGTATATCCTTACTAATATTATAAATGCGGAAGTGAGTTTGTTTGTTGATCGCGCAAACCTGTATCTTCGTGGGTTTCAAATAAACCGTAACAGAATGTGCAGAAAAGGACAGCTGCTTCATTTAATCCCTAAAAAATGGTTTCTGTGGGATAGCCTTTTTGGATTGAGATAATTTATTAATGTGCCGTAGTGACATATTTATATTCTAAAGTCCACGCAGGGGATGTCGCGGGCAATTTATATTGAATTATTTATACAGAATTTATATAGATATTTACGGCAAACATTAATGAATATAATAATGAGGCTATTTAGGCGAATAACTTCTTTAAGAGTTTTTGTGATTGCTCGTGCATCACGCCAAAACTACTGAACTGTTCTTTTTTGTTTGATAACTCTAGATTAAACTTGGAAACTGACATATATATATTTTATCTCACTGCTATGTCGGAACTCTAAGATATAACCAAATAAATAACTCATTGCAATAAGATACAACTTTCATCCATCCACCCATCGATCCATCCATCCTAACATAGGCCTCCAAGAGAACATCACAACGAGCGGTCTTGTGCCGACCGCATCCAACGGCTCCCCGCGGCTTTGACCAGATCGTCGGTCCATCTGGTGGGGGGCCGTCCTACGCTGCGTCGTCCGATACGTGGTCACCACTCGAGAACCTTTCTTCCCCAACGATTGTCGGTTCGTTGAGCGATGTGGCCTGCCCATTACCACTTCAGCATGGCAACCCAGCGGGCTATGTCGGTCACTCTCGTTCTCCTACGGATCTCTATATTACGGATTAGATCACGTAGGGAAATACCAAGCATAGCCCTCTCCATGGTCAGCTGAGCGACTTTGAGCCTTGATACGAGGCCAACATTCAGAGACCACGTCTCTGTTCCATATGTCATCACTGATAACGCACACTGGTCGTAGACATTCGTTTTCAGACACTGCAGAATATTGGACGAGAAGATCTTCCTTAGCTTCCCGAACGCTGCCCAGCCGAGTTGGACTCGTCGATTGACCTCTTTGTCGAAGTTGTGCCTACCTAACAGGGCTGTTTGGCCTAGGTAGACGTAGTGGTCAACGAATTCGAGAAGCGCACTCCCAACTAGGACCGTTGCTGAAATGACATGGACATTAGATATAACTTAAAAACATCGAAATCGAGTGCTCTTTGGGACAGACTTTGGATTGGGGTATAAAGAACTTGGTTCCATTTAAGCCCATGAAGATACATGTTTGCGCGTTTACTGTAAAGAAGGACCCATTTGTCGTGGCGTCTGAGTTCCAAGGAGTAGCTCTCCCGTTCTCCGAGAGCATTGGGATCCTCGGCATCGACATCACTAGCAAAGTCCAGTTTGGGAATCATTTAGAAGACAAAGTCAAATTGCTGACGAAAAAACTCTGTGTCCTGAATCTACCAGGCGGTACTTCACACCAAAGTGATAACTTGTTTATCGATTTTTCCAATCTTACTGACGGTCTGATGTCATTGGAACTGCGGAAAGACTTCGAGTCTCTCTGTGTGGTCTATATTTAAAATGGGTACTAAAATCGCCTTTTTACCACCAAAGCACGAGACGTCAAGGTAGGGTTCATCCACACCACCTGGAACTGGTCTTATCTAAGATGGTTAGTTTCAGCGTTCTTTTTTACCACGTACGTGTAGGCTCTGGAATTACTAACCTGCTGCCGTGTTTCCCAAACTCTATAACATGTCCTTCTTTAAATGAGGTTTGAGAAGTTTACGCACGGTAGGCGGCAGCTTGGCTGTACCCTAGATGTTGCCAAAGTCCATGAGCGGTGGAAATTACTTACTATCAGGTAGGCACGCTTGCTCGTATGCCACCGTTGGCAATAAATAAACATATTTTATCAAGTAACTGTATTTTTGTTAACCTCCAAGGAGATTATTATATTACTTTCTCTATTCATTAATTATATTACGCTTTGAGTCGACCTTTGCGCAAGGCTCGTTCAGCGTTTTAGAAAAAATTATTGCTTATTAATTATAAAGAGTTATTTCATGGCGTGTAGTAGTTGTAGGTCTACCATTTTTTTTTTTTTTTTTTATTTTAGGTGGGCAAAAATGTCCTACCGCACACCCCGCTGCCCGGGGAGACAACGGGGTGAATGGGGCTCTCACCCACTAAAAACCCACCGTGCGCCTACACCCGCCCTTGCTACGGCGGATCACGGGTACCGCGTCGTTACGACCGCGATCCGCAGGCGGCAGCCCCTACGGGCACCCTCTCTTGAGCGACGCCTCGCGCACTTGGGCGTCGCACCTTCGCGGTAGGCTTCCGCGGACGGCAGGGTACTCCCCGACCCCACCGTCCGCAGCCTCGGCTAGGGCGGCATAAGGCGCAAGTAAGCGCGCGCACGCCGCCCCTCGCGCCGGCGGCGAATCGGGTCCGCGAAGGAGGATTCCTCACGGGCCCTCTCCGCCACCTCCTTCCGTGAGATGACAGCCTCGCAGAAGGCGGCGACCGCGGTCCAGGCCCTGTCACTGCCAACCATCGCTCGCGCAACGGCCGGCAGCGACAGGTCCACGCCTATGACTGCAACGAGTTCCCGGCGCTGCACATCCCATGCCGGGCACGACTCGAGCGTGTGCTGCGCCGAGTCCTCGTCGCAGTCGCAGTGGTGACAGCCTGGGGTCGTCTCCCTCCTTGCGATCGTGTGCAGGTATTTGCCGAAGCAACCATGCCCCGACAAAACCTGCACCAACCGGAAGGTGAGGATCCCGTGCTGCCGCCCTGCCCATTCTTCCAAGATCGGCCGGAGCGCCCCCACGGTCCAGAGACCGGCTCGGGGCGTCTCCAGCCGAGACTTCCACTTTAGGACGGTGGCGCGGCGGGCATCTTCCCGCCACGATGACATTACGCTCGGCGAGGGGCGGCTGCCCCTCGCCCGCGCCGTCGACGCCCGCCGATAGACGTCGGCGAGCACCTCCGCCTCCAGATCCCACGGGGGGGTTCCGGCCAACGCGCAGGCTGCATCGGTCGAGACCGTGCGGTACCCGCGTATTGCCCTGACCGCTACGACCCTCTGTGGACGCCACAGAAGGGCCCTATTACGAGCGGCCAGGGACTCCGCCCACACGGGCGCGCCGTACAGCGCCATCGACCGTACTACCCCCGCGTAGAGTCGTCGACACGCAAGACTCGGTCCGCCCAAATTCGGCATAAGTCGCCCGAGGGCGGACGCCGTGTTGACGAGCCTTGGCGCAAGACGGCGGAAGTGTTCGTCAAAGTGCCACCGTCCATCCAATACCAGGCCCAGATATTTGATGTGGGCCTGGATTGGCAAGCCCACCCCATTGACCGTTATCGAGGCGCTGGAGGGCGGGCCCCGTCGGCGCCCATGGAACAGTAGGGCCTCCGACTTTTCAAGGGCCACCCTAAGCCCCAGCGCCTCAATCCGCCTGACCACCTCCGCGGTACCTGAGGTGGCCAGCGTTGCCGCCTCCTCGAGGGTCCAGCCCCGGGCTGTGACGAGCGTGTCGTCTGCGTAGCAAATTACGCCCAGCCCGGGGGGGAGCCGGCCACGGAGGACCCAGTCGTAGCCGATGTCCCACAGGAGCGGCCCAAGAACCGAACCCTGCGGGACGCCGCACGACATAGCCCTCCTTACAACGTCCCCTTCCCGGTCCACGAAGAGGACGCTGCGGCCGTCGAGGTAGTCTGCCACCAGCCGCCTTAGGTAGAGGGGCACTCCATGGTACCGGAGTGCCTCCTTGATGCAGCCGAATGGCAGACTATTGAAGGCGTTGGCGATGTCAAGCGACACCGCCAACAGCACATCCCTCGAGGTGACGGCCTCCGCAGCCGCGGCCTTCAGGCGCAGAATGGCGTCGACCGTAGACCGACCCGCCCGAAATCCAAACTGGGCGTCGGACAGGTCAGGGCCGACCGCTCCTAGGTGCCGGACGATGCGGGCAGCGACTACCCGCTCGAGGAGTTTGCCCACCTCGTCCAGCAACACGATGGGCCTGAAGGCCGAGACTGTGTTCGGAGGCCGTCCCGGCTTCGGCAGGAGCACGAGCTTCCCCTCCTTCCAACAGTCAGGGAACCGTCCGGACACCAGGCAAGCGCCGAACAGTCCCCCGAGGCGGGGCTCGAGATGGTCGAGGACCAGGGCCAGCACTCGGGCGGGAACCCCGTCCGGCCCGGGGGCGGCGCCTCTCCGCATACGCGCTACCGCCGCCCCCATTTCCGTCGTCGTCACGGGCGGTACCTCCACGTCGTCGGCCTCCCGGTCATCATCTGGCGGAGCCATGACCGGGGGCGTGTGCACCGCCCGTGAAGGAAAAAGTCCCTCGACCACCTCAGAGAGGAAGCCCGGCTGGAGGGTCTCCGTAAGGGGGGGGCCCTGGGCGCGGAGCTTGTTAAGCGCCGCGCGGTACGGGCGTCCCCAGGGGTCACGCTCGAGACCCTCCAGCATCTCCTGCCTTTTCGCATCTTTGGCGCGACAGATGGCCAGCTTTAACGCGGCGCGCGCACTGCTGTACGCCGCATACAGCCGGCCCTCCCGCTCTTCGTCTCGGATTCGGCGACGGCGGCTGCGGGTGTAGGACCTCCGGGCACGAATACAGGCCGCACGGAGGTCCGCCAGCTCCGGGGACCACCAGTAGACCCCCTTCCGTCGAGGCGGGCGCCGCACACGGGGCATGGCCGCATCGCATATCTGCGTAAGCATGCCGCGAATGCGGCCAGCCTCGGCGTCCACGTCTTCCGTCAGGGGGGGAGGCAGCCAGGATTGAAAAATGGCCGCCTCCACTAGCAGGTCCCGGTCGAGCCTACCCACAGCCCATCGCGGAAAAGCGGGAGTTCTGTCCGCCGCGTGACCCCTGCTGGCGCCCTGAAGGTTCCGGGAGACCTCTATCTGAATATATCTGTGGTCAGATAGGGTCTCGACCTCCTCCAGGACTCGCCAGCTCCTTACGCGTGCGGCGACACCAGGGCTAGCGAACGAAAGGTCCACTATCGACCCGCCCCAGGGCCGCACGCACGTTTGGGCGGACCCTCGGTTGAGTAACACGAGGTCCGCCGCTGCCGCCCACTCTTGGACCGCCGCACCTCGGGGGTCCGTCCTGGGGGACCCCCACGCCGTTGATTTGGCGTTGAAGTCCCCCAGCACGAGCACAGGGCTCGGTGCTATACGCCGTATCGAGGTCTCCAGGTTGTGCAGGAAGACCTCGAAAGCCGCCAGACTACGACTAGGGGAGAAGTACACGCCATACAGCGTGACCCCTCCCCATTCGGCCGCCACATATCCCGTGCCCTGGTCTTTGAGTGACAAGGGCGGGGAATGCGGCGCCGCCGAGCCGACGACCGCCACGGAGCCATCCCCGCTACCCGCCCAATTGGGGCGATCCGGGACTATGTAGGGCTCCGCGGCTACGGCAACACCGATCGACCGCTCCGCCATGGATTGCAGGAAGAGGTCCTGCGCCCTGGCGGAATGGCCGAGATTCCCCTGGAGGACGATAGCGTCGTGATCCGTTATTGGACCACGATATCCTCCTCCATGCGCTGCGGCGGTCCAGCCGCGCCGGGTTGGGCAGCCGGGGCCGATTGGCTGCCCACCCCCCTCTTAGGGCCTGACTTGGCCGGAGGCCTGCACCCCACCCGCCCCATACAGTGGTTGGCGGGGCGATTGCCCGCCGCGCACGCGGGGCAGTGTGGGGTGGCAGAACAGGCAGCCGCCTGGTGCCCTGCCTGACCGCAGCGGAAACAAAGCCCGCTGCAGTCAAAGCAGTTTGTGCACAGCGGCCGGGTGTGACCGACCGCCATGCACTTGTAACACCTGGCAGGCCGGGGCTCCAGCGCGATTACCCGCGCGGCGCTCCAGCCCACCAGAAGTCTACCGGCAGCGACCAAATCCTTGGCCGCCGCGACAGGGCACGAGACCCAGACGGCACCCACACCACCTGGACCTGGGCGAATGGTGCCCACCCGGACGGCGCTGCTGGGAGACCCGGTTTTCGAGACGATTGCCTCCCGGATCTCTTCCGCCGTCACGGAATCGTCCAGCCCGGAAATGCGCAGTTCGGCGCACTTCACGGGTCTGGCGACCCGGACACCACTCTCCTCTGGGAACAGGCCCAGCAGCCTCGCGGCCATTGCGTCGGCCGTCTTGGCGCCCTCTGGCCCCAGGTACTCGAAAATCCGAGCACCTGTCCGGGCTTGGCGGGAGCGAGCGGAAACGTCCCCGAGATCGGAGACGTTTATCTCCCGCCGGGCACGCTTCAAGACGGCCTCGTAGGTCAGGCCCTTTTCTTTTCCCTCAGGCAGCACGGTGATCACCACCGCAGCTGCCTTCGGGACCTTCAGTTTCCGCGGCTTCCTCTTCCGCGGCTTCGGGGCTTCTCCTCTCGGATTAGTAGGCGCCGCTTCGCGCCCCGAGGCAGCGCCGCGATCCCTGGCCCGGGATCGCCGGGGCCCAACCACCTGCCAGTCCCCGTCTGAGGACGTAGCAGTGGCGGGGGTGGGGGCAGGAGCCCGGGGCGCGACAGCCGTATCCCGCGAGGGTGCGACCGTTCGTCGCGGCGCAGCAGAACGCGGAGGCACAGCGGCGCTTGGCAGAGGCGGGAACTCCTCTCGGGGCTGACCCCTCGGGGCTTGTCCCGCCTTTTCCTTTTTTTTGGGCTTTTTTTGGCCCTTTCCCTGCACAGGGGCCGGCGAAGGCTTTGCCGCTGGTGGTTTGGCCGCCGGCGGTTTAGCCGCCGTCGCGGCAAAAGACACATGCCCTCCCTGGCACGGCAGAGGTGTCGATGCCGAGGACGCTGCAGCCCTTCTTTTATCAGCCGCAAGCGGCGGCCGAAGTCGGGGTTCCGGCGGCAATCTTGCGGCTAGGGCCTCAATTCTCGGGCCAAAGACCGCATCCATGCGGTCGATGACCGCACGGAGCATTTCGTCGTCGAGCCCAGTGACAGGGCCCGACTGAGCGGCAGACGGAGCCGAGGCAGACGGAGCCGAGGCGGTCGCCGAGGTGGGGCGGGGGCACGGTGGCTGCGGCGAGGCGGTCGCGGGGAGACCAGGCTCGACCCGCAACTCAGCAGAATCCGAGGCACTCGGGATGGCCTCAGGGAGCCCAAGTTCGGCTCTCATATTGGCCATCCCTCGGTGCAGCTCCTCGACCGTTGTCTCCAGGCGCTCATTGCGCGCCCCAAGGTCGGCTACCTCCGCCACAAGCCGCTCCACCACGTTGGACAGCTCCGTGGCGGCGATTTTAAGGCCCCGGACGAAGCTACTCTTGAGGTTCCTCGAGCCCAGGGCCACCGTCGAAATTATGGCCACGCTGTCCGCGGCTCTCTCGGCAAATTTGGCCGCAGTAGGCGGCCCATTGTCGTCTATGGGGAGACGGAGTTTCTCAGACAGGAGCGCCAAGCGCTCCTCTGCATGTTGCACCGTCTCCGCCCGCTTCAGACATCGCGTCTCTGCCTCTTTCGCTGAGGCGACACGCGGTATCGGCGTCCCGGGACGGCTGATACCTCGACCCCTAGCCGCTGCGGGTATTTTAGGGGGAGGCATCTCAGTGGAGCTCAGGTCGGACTCCGAGGCAGCGCCCCCCTGAGACAGGGTGCGCTTGCGCCAGAAGCGCGACTCCGACACAACCTCTGCCGGCCGCGATTGCCGACTCTCAGCAGCCTCAGATAGGCCACCCTCCTCAGCGGCAGACATCTCGGCAGCTGATGTGCAGGCCGAGCTGCCCGTCATCGAGCCGTCCCTCGAAGACTGGGGCGTTCCCTTGGACGTCTTCTTGCCCTTGCGGGACTTTTTGCCGCCGCGCGTTTTACGCGCAGCTGCACTAGTAGGGGCCGCATTTGCAGCCGGACCCCTTACGGCTGAGGCGTCGGGATTTTCACCCAACTCGGTCAATTTTGAGTTTAACAATTTTTCCATGTTGTTCCCACGAGTATGGGAGAAAGGAGGTCCACCCGGGCAGAGCTCCCTGTACCCGGGTAAGCGTACATTTGTAACCCAACACAGGGGGTCCGCAGGTACCCTGGCTGGGGCCGCGCTCGAGACTGAACTACCCATCAGCCATGCATCTCCTCGCCGCGCGCCAGAGCTTGAGATTCGGGGTAATTTTTTATAGAGGTTGTCTTCCTCGCGGTCCGGGCGATTAAGCCAAGACCCTCATTCCTGTATGCCCGCGAGACGTAACCACAGGCACGCGCTCAGGTTTACGATTTGGGACGGGGGGGGCCGCTGTGGCCCCACTGTCCCCCCTCTCCAGAGCCCGGTGAGCCAGTCTGGCCCCACCGACTCCGACGCCTGGTCAATCCGCTGTGCCCTCTGCTGAGTCAGAGGGACACGCGGAGACCCGTCCTGTCCGGAATTTTAGCCGCCGGCGACTGCCGACGTTGCCCGGGGTGCACCACTAGGAGGTAAACCGGACAAATTAGCACCCCAGTTGTAGGTCTACCACAGCCAAACATTTGTAGTAGTTTAATCTAAGAGCTATATTTTCATACTAATTAAATTTTTGCTCTCATAACCCAAACTCCATTTGGTAGATAATTATATTACTAGATTTGAAAATATCAAGAATCTTTACTGCAAAATTTAAAATGAATCAGATACTTTAATTGCTAAAAATAAATTATAATTCTATTTTAATTTTTTGTTTAACCAATTTATAGCCAATCCTAACTATTATAATATCTACTAATAGAGCATTGGCCGTGTGAGGCCGGCTTTAGAATTGTCCCACCCCTCTCCACCCATGGGAGTCGTAAGAGCCGACTGAGGGAATACCAGGGGAAGAGGGCAGCAGCACTCCCTCGAGTATTAACAACATCTACTGCGATCGCCAACCCGCCTGCCAAGCGTGGCGATTACAGCATTATCCCCCATAACGGGACCGCTCGTTGTGGCGTTTTCTTGGGGAGGCCTATTTCCAGCAGTGGACGTCGAAAGACTGATAGATGGATGGATGGAATTATTATCGATTCTCTGTGGTACGTCCTACTTGGTGTCAAAAATAATATAGTAAGATTAGCCTTACCCCGCAGCTCCGCTGCAGCCATAACCTAGCTTTTAGGTTATATCTCAGGTTACCGATATATATTCGTGCACGGAAGTCGAAAACGCGACCGACTACGCCACGAGGCCGAGGAATTATTGGTATTGATCTGCTTCTTTACTTTACTATAAATGTGAAAATTAAACACATAACACGCGTGATTGTAAGCGTTTATCTTTATGAAAAGGGAGAGAAGAGGGCAGAGAAGAAGGATGATAAAGAGATTTCCATTTTCTTCATTCATCATTTCCTTTTTCACAAATAATTTGTTCTTTAAAGTAGCTGAAAGATCATAATAAATTAATATCATGGAATCAGAGACATATGTAATTAGATTAATCCAGTAATTAATTGTCAAATATTATTCACGTACAAACGTAACTCTGTTATAATACTATAATAATATTCCATTATGACCTCTATCAACTAATAAATGAGGTAATTAAGTTGCTGCTTTAAACGATAACATAATAATTTCCTTTATGGGGACAAGGGTTCTTGGTAGAATTGCAGAGAATACTCGTTAAATCTCATTGCAATAATCATTAGATACGCTATATTGGCCATATGGGACTTTTGAGCTGAACAAGTGTAGTAACACATTATGGAGAATCGTTTGGACACGGGTTTGACAGTTACATTATAGGATTTTGTCGATAGCCGAATGTGCAGATTTTCTAGGCTAATTTTGGAGTGGGACTTCTAAAACTTGGTAATGTTACACGGTTCCATTGGTTTGCCAATGTAGAGAGATAGCACACTGCGGGTATATTTAGTGGGGGAGGGCCCCACACTAACTTGTTTGTTTCCCCAAATGACGGGTTGTCTGATTCCATTCATCAATCCATCAGCCTTTCAACGTCCACTGCTGGACATAGGCCTCCCCAAAAGAACGCCACGACGAGCGGTCCCGTCGTGGGGGATAATGCCATAATCGCCACGCTTGGCAGGCGGGTTGGCGATCGCAGTGGATGTTGTTAATACTCGAGGGAGTACTGCTGCCCCCTACCCCGGTATACCCTCAGTCAGCTCTTACGACTCCCGTGGGTAGAGAGGGGTGGGACAATTGTAAAGCCGGCCCCACACGGCCATTGTCTGATTAGTTACATATATTATAACTCCGCCTTTAAAAAGGTAGTTTTGATGGTGCAGGCTTTTATTACAAACAAAACAAACAAACATAGCATCACGCCTGTATTCCCCGAAGGGGTAGGCAGAGGTGTATTACACACCCCCAGACTTTTATTCTCCACAGATTATTGTTAAATGTATAAAGTATGTTGATGAATTTGCCTTTTTTAGAGATAAAAAACCCATGTCCTTTTCTAGGTTCCAGACTAATTATGTATGCTAAATGTCACGATATTCTGTTGAATAGTTACGCTGTGAAAGTGAAATAAAAAGAAAACAAACATATAAACACACTTATGATTTGTATTTATATGTATTTTTCCTAAAAAATATGTTTCTAGTATTTGTGTATATGTTTTAAACATAATCTTTTATTATCTACATATATAATTTACTTATTTTGTCTTTATAGTACAATTACTAGCCTTTATTGCGGCGCAGGCAACAAATCTAGTTTTTAGGTCATATCTCACGTTCCTGATATCGTCGCGGTATTGAATATAATAATATGCTGGTTTTTAACAATGATTAGACATTCAAGAGTTCATAGCTCTCAAAAATGATTTCATGAAAACCCATTCAGCAGTTTTTGCGTGATGCGTTTACAAACAAATAGAGAGACAAAGCCGCCGTGTGGGGCTGGCTTTAGAATTGTCCCACCCCTCTCCACCCATGGGAATCGTAAGAGCCGACTGAGGGAATAACAGGGGAGTGGGCAGCAGCACTCCTTCGGGTATTAACAACATCCACTGCGATCGCCAACCCGCCTGCCAAGCGTGGCGATTACGGCACTATACCCCATTATTGGGGAGGCGTATGTCAAGCAGTGGACTTTAAAAGGCTGATGGATGGATGGATGGAGAGAGACAAAAAATAAAAATAATGCTTCTTTGGCGTCTGTTGCTCTAATAAAGAACTAACCCTCCATGTTAGTTTGTCTTCAATATATGTAATGTAGACACGTAGTACACATCACTAAATATAAATAGCTGGACTGATCATGCTGAAATTTTTTAGTGAGTATTAGGATATTTTTGGATAGTTTATATGCACAATTGGAATCAGCAGGTGTGTGGTGTAGGTGGCGCCGCAATCGTCCTTCAGGATATTTATGTTCGTTGAACTAATTATACTCTTTAATAAATGTTCATATATCTGTACGTCATCTCGAGGTCTTTGTACCCTTACATAGTAACAGTTAAACAATACTTAGAGTATTTAGTATTTATAGTAGGAACGAACGATTTGGATGTGCGGGCGATGTGCCGTACTTTGCGCGGCAAGTGCAACTATGGAGCGCCCCCTTTTTTTTTTTGTTTAGGCGGGAAAAATGTACCTAACTGCACACCCCGTCGTTCGGGGCAACGAATAGGGTAGTGTGGGGCCCTCACCCACTAAAAAAACCCGCCGTGTGCCGTCTCTCCGCCTTTATTGGCGGGCCACTGGAACTATGTTACATTCCTTCGGTGGTACGCCAGCGGCTTACCCTTTCGGGTACCCTCTACTGAGTGACGCACGGAGCATTGCACCTTCGCGGGAGGCCTTGCGGGTGGCGGACGTTCCCCGGTCCATCCACCCGCAGCCTCAGCTAGGGCGGCATTAGGCGCAAATTCTCACGCCTGCGCCGCCCCAGTCACTTCCTTCCGCGAGATGACCTTGTCGCAGAAGGCAGCGACAGCGGCAACTATGGCGCGCCCCTACGGCGGTTACATAATGAACTATATTTTTATGACCGTTAACAAGTCTATACTTCAAAGGTTTAATCAAGTATTCAAAGCTATTTTCGACAGCCATAAACATAGGCTCAGTAAATACGAGCATGTTTAATTAATAACTGCTTAAGCTAATCTAACTTCATCCCTTTATATACCTACTGATGTTAATTAAACCCCAACAAGAAAGTTTGTTGAATACAAATAAATAACTTTGGACGCGAAATATCCTAATTCTTGGTTTGCCAATCTCGTTCGTCAAACAAGCGGCCTAAATTTTAAATGTAAATTAGGTATACTGAGTACTGTGTCATTTTTAATCCACGTACATAGGTATGCGGAGCGTGTAGCGTTTTTAAATATATAAATATAATGGGATTATTTACTTGGTCAATTTGAGACGCGTTTAATCATATATATACAATGTCTATGATTTAATCTCAACATGGTCACACGTTACAGAAACAACTAGATTCTTAACTTTTTAGTTAATTTTTAGGTATTATCTCAGGTTCCTGTTATAATAACGGGATAAAACGTATACCAATTTTTAAGTCTAATCAAGAGCTATTATAAAAAAATGGCGTCAAAATCCGTTAACCTCTCCTTAATATCCTTCCTATCCACCTTATATCCTTTTACTTGGAGATGGCGAAGCGCAAGTGATGACTCTGGTGTTGCCAACATCTATGGGCTACGGTAACCGCTTACTATCAGATGGGCCGTATGCTTGTTTGACACTCACGTAATATAAAAAGAACTATTTATTTAATTTGCACATTAATAATATACTCTCTTTGCTGATCTCAATCATGAGTTTTAAATCAGTAGTAACCTATAATTCATTTAACAATCACGTAAATCGCTTGTCATAACGAGGACCTATTCAATATTAGCCTGAGTTTATCTGATAAATGGAGGTCAAAGTATTATTGGACGTCATGAATAACTAAAGCACATTTTTCATGACTTTATATGATTTTATAGAGTGGTTTATGTTTTGTTGAGTAGAATTCCATTTCTTAACATATAAGTAGTGTGCCCTTTTATTATATAAGGCAGGAGATGCGTGCCCAATAGTGGGACAAAGTAAGGGTTGAAAACACAATCTTCAGCCTTCGGACTGAACAATACCAGAAACATTGTCATACATCTTCTCTCAACAATAAAGTCCATCATACCATAAATACAATATAAGCATACTACTATTATAAATTATATTATTATTATTATTATATTATAAATGCGAAAGTTTGGACGGATGTATGTTTGTTACTTAATCACGCCAGAATTACTGTACTTGATCTGAATTTTATGATGAAATTTAGCACGAAAATAGATTATAGTGTGGAATAGCTATTGATACTGGAAAACTATATGATTCCCGTGGGAAAGATTTATTTTTGTTATTTACACAGCAAGGGATCAACATTATTTTTTACATAGAGTAGGGATCACTGAAAGATATAGGCGGTTTATACCAGAAAGATGGATAGTTGAATAAGCATATTTGATAATTAGTGTGCTGTAGTCGCGTCTAAATTTTCTGAAAGCCACGCGGGCGAAGTCTCGGCCAGAACGTAGTATTGATACCTATATTTAGAACGAATACCGCACACCGGCTCTCTAGGATTCGCGTCCCTAGGATTTTTGATGAAAACTCGCTAGTATAATATAGCATCATAAAACAAAAAAAAAACATAGCATCACGCCTGTAGTCCCTGAAGAGGTAGGCAGTGGTGTTTTACACACCCACGATTCACCAGCTATTTAAGTCCCACGTAATAGGGAGCGAGCCGTCTACCGGGCACATTTCCGAACTCCGGGCTACTACTGAGAATTTTTCTTTTATGAAAAAGCTCAATAACACTGCCCGACCCGGGGATCAAACCCGAGACCTCAACTTAATATAATATAATATGTGAGTTTAGCTATATAAAAATATTATCGTGGCCTGGATATAAAACATTGATCTTATACAATTGTTATATTAAAACAAAGTTTATTTAAAAACATCTAAATGACAATGAAATTCGTATCAAAATCCATTACGTGTTTTAAAAGAAGAAAGCTGAAGAACACGATTATGTTTTACTAGTAGACCTGTGCGGAATTCCACATCCTATAAAGGACCTTTTC
Organism: Leucoma salicis; assembly: GCA_948253155.1. Lineage (NCBI taxonomy): Eukaryota > Metazoa > Arthropoda > Insecta > Lepidoptera > Erebidae > Leucoma > Leucoma salicis. Next base: position 21,920,801 of record OX411814.1, on the reverse strand, counting down.
TTAGATGATTTTAAATCTTAAATTTAAGAGAAAAGGTGCATTTTTAGTCCGTTACTGACCATTTTCACAATAAATGAGGGCTAATCATGGAATTTGATAAAAGAATAATTAAGATTTCTTCTTAATAAAGGAATAAAGGAGATCTATTCATCGACAATAAAACAGGTTTTTTTTTTATTGCATGTGTGGCAGTAAATGGTAACCGTCGCTCATGGACTTAACTATACCGAGAGTATTGTCAAGCGCTGCTCACCATTTCACTTCACAGATATGAAATGAAAGAATAAACGGCTATCTCCTGCTACAACCAAAACGCAACATTTTCATGGCCGGTCACACGGGAGATGGTGGTACCAACCTGCTCGGGCCTGGTAGCAAGTGAGTACTCCCACTTGGTACCCAGCCCTACTACCAGTAATGTAATGGGTGGTCATTGTTTACTTCCCTTAGTAGCTTCATACGACACCCGTGGGAAAAAATGGGGTGGTGACACTTGTATTCTTAATCCGTCACCACACGGACAAAAAAATATACTAGCCTTTGCCCGTTGCTCCGCCGCAACCAAAAGCTAGTTTTTAGGTTATATCTCAGATTCCCAATATAGTAGCGGAATAACATGTATACCAGTTTTTAAGTCTAATCAAGAGTTATCAAATAAAAAAAGTTGCATTAAAATCCGTTCAGTAGTTTTTGCGTAATGCGCGAACGAACAAACAGATAATCAGACAACAAAAATATTTTGTGTTTAGACATGACTATATAGCCTATTACAGTATTTTTTTCTCAAATGTTTATAAGTGTAGGCTACAATGTTACAGCTTTATAATCGTTAGGAAGATACTATTTAGATTTAATATTTGTTTTTAACGATTATATTTAAGACTAGCACACCCGTGCCCACTTCGTTGGGAGGTAAACATTAAAAAAAAAACATTTAATAGAAATATCGTTCAATAGATTACGACACGCCACACGGTCACGGTTCCATACCTATATCGTATTATTTCTTTAACTATTCGTCTAAATTATATGCAGTAAAAGGGAAAAGTCTTTTATTTCAAACACTTGAGAAGATAATACTTATTTTGATAAGAATTCATAATTGTTGATAATATAACCAATAAACATGACCTAACGATTTAAATTATTTTTTTACTATATAAAACTACTTTTTGTGACTTAACCCTTAACCAGGCTATGGATTGAGCATTTCCCACATAGATTTTTGGAGGTTATTACCAGTTTTTGGTAAAGAATGTCCCACAAACTGTCAAACACTTCAAAATAGAAATATTATCTGTAGTCACACAAAAAAAACTTGGAACCGAACGCAAATGTCACTTTTACAATATTTTTTTCTATGGTCATCCGTCCAACGGTTAGATATTTTTGTGAAAATTGCAGCGTATTTTATTCATAATGGCTAATCGGATAAAGATAAATCGTGCAATTTTTTTTTATGTTGTAGATTTTGAGTTTTTCTAGTGATTACATAAATTACATGTAAATACTTAAAAAATGCCATGAAATAAAACATGTGGAGAACCATATGACCTTAGCCTGTGAAGACTTAACCTGTTGTGGGGGCTATATGTCCATTGTCCGGTGAAAAAAACCTTTCTGTCCATTGAGAATGGACAAAAACATTTTTTTATATAATAATAAAGAATAAATAACTGCATTACATTTTTCATTTAAACTTTCTAAAATAAGACGTCATGTCATCACGTCTTATTTATGTATAGATAATTAAAGGCACCGTCTAGACAGGCAATGGGATTAAGATTTCCCATGTTTTATTTTTTTATATTTAGCTAATTTTCTAAATATCTATACTATTATAAAACTGTAACAGAGCTGTGTCTGTACATTCAAGATATTTGAGAAAAAATGACTGTAATAGGCTATATAGGCGTGTCTAAACCCAAAACAATTTTATTTAGAATTTTTGTCTGTTTGTCTGTGTATCTGTTTGTCTGTTTGTTTGTTCGCGCATCACGCAAAAACTATTGAACGGATTTTGATGCAACTTTTTTTATTTGAAAGGCCTTGATTAGACTTAAAACTGTTATACATTGTATCTCGCTACAATATCGGGAACCTGAGATATAACCGAAAAACTAGAAAATAATTTTAACTAGAATTTTTATTATTTTTTAGAATTTATTTTAAAAAGCTACAAAATGGATTATAATGCAACTTTTTTTATTTGAAAGGCCTTGATTTGACTTAAAAACTGGTATACATTTTATCTCGCTACTATATAGGGAACTTGAGATTTAACCGAAAAACTAGCTTTTGGCTGCGGCGAAGGCGCGGCGCAAAGGCTAGTAATTCATAAAATCTTAAACTAAACGTTATGACTCATACAAATCTATAAAAAAATCACTATAATTGCATGGTTTGTCCAAGGCCTGGTAAAGGGTTAAATATAAAAATGAGACATATACTGTTGCTGATTTTTTTGTAAGCATTATCAAGCTCTACAACTTTTCTCTAGAACACAATCATATATCTCTCATCGTTAAGGCGGCGTTCGTAAGAAACGTTTTCGTTCGACCGTTTTTTCTCCGAGTTAATTAGTAATTGCAACTACCACGAAAAAGCCTTTTCTTTTTTCGGGTTAATATATAGCCTATGATACTCACAATTAACGTGGCTTTTTATTCTATTATAAAGATCAAAATCGGTTTAGTAGATTCAGAGATTACCCCCTACAACCCCACAAACTTTACCTCTTTATAATATTAATATAATATATATCTATACTATTATAAAGCTGTAACATAGCTATGTCTGTACATTTAAGATATTTGAGAAAATATGACTGTATTAGGCTATATAGACGTGTCTGAACACATAAAAATTTTTTTTAGATTTTTTGTCTGTTTGTCTGTTTATCTGTTTGTCTGTTTATCTGTTTGTTTATCTGTTTGTCTGTTTGTTTGTTCGCGCATCAGGCAAAAATTACTAACTTTTTTTATTTGATAGATCTCGATTAGAGTTAAAGACTGGTATACATTTTATCCCGCTACTATATCGGGAACCTAAGATACAACCTAAAAACTAGCTTTTGGTTGCGGCGGAACCGCAAGCAAAGGCTATTAATTAGTAATATTAGTAATTAGTATTAGTATAATGTATGTATTTTATATACAGTAATAATATTGCCGTGTGGGGGGGGTATTCCCTCAGTCGTAAGAGCCGCAGCACTCTTTCGAGTATTAACAACATCCACTGCGATCGCCAACTCACCTGCCAAGCGTGGTGATTACGGCATTATCCCCCCATTCTTGGGGAGGCCTATGTCTAGCAGAGGACGTTAAAAAGCTGATGGATGGATGGATGGATGGATGAATAATATCAGAATAAGCTGTCCTATTTATTTATGACAATAAAAGGCAAAATAAAAGGCTAAATTATGAAACAAAACCTTTTTTTACAATCGCTGCTATATAATAAAACCTTTATGAAAATAAAAGTAATGTGAACGATGATACGTGTCGTTGTGAAACATTTATAATGGATACAAACAAAAAAACTGACACAAAAGGCCTAACTTGATGAAAGGACAAATGAATTATCTGCTTAGAATGAGTGGCGGATGTTTTGCGATATCTCGTTCGGAAAAAGTAATACGCTTATTTACCTTTGTACTTCGTATCATTCTTTAATTATTTATGCAATACTAGATTTTGAAAGGACTTTACAATATAATTAGCTACGTCGCTATATAAAAATAACTATTTCACAAGAACCATCCATTATTCTGGGATAAACATTAGCCATGTCCTTTCCTTAGCAAGGCAAAAATGTTATACAAATTAAGAAATACATTACAAATATACCACCAAGTATATTAGCATTACTTGTACCAGTAACCAATGTCTGAGGTTAAACTAATTCGATAATAATATCATTATACCATGGACCAACTGCTCAAAATAATAGAAAATCATTCCACCGCTTTAGAAGTTTTAAAATCTGTGATAGCAGAACATTGATTCTGAATATCTAACAGGCCGGTGATATTATAACTGTAATGAGTGTACAGTAGTCACAACGGATCTTTGTCTCTCTGAAGTTAGCTGCAAGACGCTGCGCAGTAGCCATTTTTGCATGGCATGTGCGACTTCTACAGTTTACATTAATCGAAAAATGTACGGTTATAATTTAACAATTGTAATCGATAATCATATTATTTATCGATACTGCTGATGGATGGATGGATGGAACCCGATGATTCCGTCACAATCTCCACTTCTTGCTCTGTGCCTAGCTTCAGAGACACAAAGATCCGTTGTGACTACTATATTTAATATTTAGATATTTTTAGCATTTTACATGCTTAACACTATACATTAAACACAAAGTGAAAAATGTGTAATCAAAAATAACAGCCACGAGCAGGATCTGAACCTGCATCTCCTGGATACCGTCCAGATGCTTTGCCAATTCAGCCATCGTGACAATTGCTCCTGACTGCTAATTTCGATAACACATTCATACTTTACGTCTTTGGGTGACTGATCCAGGAGATGCAGGTTCAGATCCTGCTCGTGGCTGTTATTTTCGATTTCACATTTTTCACTTTGTGTACTATATTTAATGTTTAATATATTTTTTTATTTTATGATACTTCTTAGAGCAATTAGTTCTACATGTTTTTAAACCGAGTATTAATAGCTTAATTATATAAATTTACATATAAAGTGACACTTATTACGAAAGTTCCAAATGGTTTGTTTGAGAACTATAAAATTTATTAGTGTAATTATGTCATTGTACGGCAGTTTCATTATGTTGTTAAGTTATGTGTTGTTCTATTATGATATCAAGTAGTTTAGTAGAAGTTTGTCAACTGTTTCGGCAACTTTACTTATTAGGTACGTTGAAGTTTCGTTGCTCGGTTTCGCTATCGCGAACTCTGCGGTTGCATTATCCGCAGACATTTGTAACGCGTGGAGTATCTTTAATAGTCGAGTATATTGTATCTGTCACAAATAAATGTCGAAGCCGTCATAACATGTCACCAGTTGGCCATCACCCCGTCACTGCTAAATTTTGTTTTTGAAGTTATACTTCTTTTGGCGCGTTAGGAAAAAAGGATGAGAGTAAATTTTTACGATGCGCGCGCACACCGTCATGAAAAACCGACACCCTGAAGATAGCTATAGTCAACATTTTAGTTTTTTAACTAGATAATGCGTTATAATAAAGCTTTCAATGTATTAAATACCTTTTTTCTATTGTTAGTGTCGTTTTTTCTACAAACGTAGAATAAGGCGAAAGATAAAATTTTGGAAAACATTTTTATCTTGTTACGCCAAAGAAGTATAACTTCTAACGTGTGTGCATAAGTACACACACATTTTTTTTATCTTAAAGTAAAGATTACTTGCAGGGAACTTCGTAATTTCTTCATCGGGAAAATATGATTTTGCAAAGACTTAACGAATCTTTATAATTATATAAAAATCAATTGCTTACGTAAGTCTCGCTTAAATTCAAAACTGGGTCGATTGATTTTAATAATTGTTTATTTTTTGTTTTGTTCACTCTAATACAGAGGCGGTTTAAAAGTAAATAAAAGGTTCTCCTATAAAAAAGTAGAAAAAATTAAAAATTAAATATTGGTGACTTTGTAAGGGTATTTGTCTAACAGACGACAAAATAACAGCTGTCATTCTTTCTTATTCATTTGCATAGGTAATGAAAAGTTTCATTTAATAACCTATCAAAATCCAAATCTTAGATGATGTAGATTGATTAGGATTGATAATCGCTGATAAAATAAATTGTAGGTAATACGATCACTGGGTCATCTAGTCTATATAAAAATATTCATTTCCTCATGGCCTCGTGGCGTAGTCGGTAGTGTAACCGACATCCGTACACGAGGTTGTGGGTTCGATTCCCACTCAGGACAATAATTTGTGTGATGAACACAGATAATTGTACTGCGTCTGGGTTGTTTTCTATCTATTTGTATGTACCTATGTATTATATCCGTAATCTGGTATCCATAGCACAAGCGTTAAGCTTAGTTTGGGACCAGAGGACGTTGAGTGAAAAAATATCCATGAATATTTATTTATTTATTTCATATAATGGTGAGCAGCAGCTTGACAGTACTCTTAGTAGAGTCCATGAGCAACGGTTACTAACGGTAAATGGTATACCATGAGGTGGGCCGTGGCTTGTCTACCACAATAAGCTATAAACGTTTCTTATCGTCTAGGTTGTTTATTTATACCACTGAAGGAATGTACCATAATTCCAGTGGCCCGCCAATAAAGGCGGAGAGACGGCACACGACGGGTTTATTTAGTGGGTGAAGGCCCCACAATAACCTGTTCGTTGCCCCGAGCGATGGGGTGTGCGCATTAGGAACATTTTTTCCCTTCTTAACACAAAAAAAGGTTGTTTTGAACTTATTTCTGGAAAGACAAGCACGAAGCCTATTGTTACGTGCTGAGTAGATCATAATAATCTCACCCTCTACAAAATACATAAGATAAGTTACATTTGCAAAATATGAATGTAATACTTCTCTATCCCTCCTGGAAAAAAATGGGTAATGCTAGGGGTCTCCAAAAACAATACCTTTAGAATGACTCATAAGTTGTGACGCATTTACAACGTGTAATTTGCCTCCAATCTTTTGTTCAAATGATAATATTCATTGTTGACTTTCTTATTCACATTGACATTAATAATGTTCATCACTAAGGGATATCGCTACCACGTGTACACATTTAGTACCTTTGTATATGCTCCGTGTTTAGTACAGATATTTTCCGTGCTATTCATAACGACGAAAACAATTGTCATAAAAACTTATTGTAGTGTTATTGGCGTTTTTTCTTTAGAATTTTCATAAGGTCACAATGAAAATTGACTCTATAAAATTGGATATAGTTATCCTCAAGCTTCGATCAACAATACGAGATCGAAGTCCTCAAGTAATTGTTTGACTAAACACAGATGGCCTGAATATTGTGAGTTCAATTACCACACCGGAACACTTATTTGTGCGATGTACAAATGGTTGTTCTGAGTCTGTATATTATTGACGTAAATTGTATATTAATGTATATTATGTATATTATTTATTTACGTAAATGTATACTATGTAAATTATTTATTTACGTAAATTATATATTTGATTATTGTCTAGCGCAGGATATTATCTTTAAAAATATAATTTTGTTGATTTTAAATGTTATTTACCTACTTGTAATGCAAACGAAGTTCTTACTATTTCTCTATGTCAAGTTACAAATAAAGTGAAATATTAGTTGCCAAGCTGTTGAAATAACAATTTAGGAGACCATTTTTCTCACAACAAGCGGGCAATATGTACGCCTGATATAATAATGTTACAAATGATGGTTCGTTTTTATTGCGAAATGCTATGTCGCATCTTTGGGGTTACTTATTATTATGTAACTATTAAATAAAACAATTTGTTGTCATAATACAACCACACATATAAATAAAAATACATAATACTCACTTAAATAATACAGTTTCACTGTTATTTATATCGTCTAACTACTTTCTTACTTTATCCCTATTGGCTTATGGCGCCTCTTAACCCAGCGGGAGTATGTTGGGGTGATACAAACCCCATCAATTGTTTCTATTAGTGTATATTTTTATTACTCTAAGTAACATGTTAGCGTCTTCGTGTAGCTGGAGCTGAGGTAGTACTAGGGGGGAGTGTGGCGTGATCGCAAGGTTGCGTCAGCCGGCGTTCGGGATACACGCGCGGATACCGTAACATTTTATATATTTCATGTGCGTGCTTCATGACAAAACTATTTAGTGTTAAATTAACACGATTTTTTTTATTATTTCCTGCCTTTTTTCAAGTTTGTCAAACGTAGGTGATTACATTGCTTAAAGAAATATAAATACGTCTTTCTACGACACACTAATGATTTCAAAATGGGAGAAAGTAAATAAGTACATTAATATTACTATTTTTTTCATTTGAATCTCTCTTGAATCTGAAATAAAGATTAAAACATTAATTACTATAATAATAATCATCTACACGTCGTTTCATTTTGGAACATGTCACACCCCGCTTCATACTCGATGTACTTAACATTTTGTGACCACACTCCCGCCGGGTTAAGTGTTTCTTTTAGCCAAGGTGAATATAATATATAAAAGACACTTACTGAAATGTTACGTGAAAATATTTACGCAATGCGGCAGGTACCTAACATTTAATTTTGTTTTCTGTTTGAGTAATACAAAAGTTCTTTTTATGTATAGATTGTCTCAAGCGCTCTCTCTCTGTCAAAAACTTTGCAGGTTTATTTTATATCTTACGTTTCTTTTTTTTTATTAAAAGTAATAAGTAGCTGTTATTAAGGAAAACTTTAATATTAAAGACGTTATTTTTCTTTGATATGTTGTTGTTCTTTGACTATGTGTGCAGAATATCATTGGTTCAGTACAAACAATCAAACAAACTCCCTTTTGCATTTAAAGTATTAGTAAGGATTGTCTTAACAATAGGTTGTGGACTATTTAGTTCGTGTTTTTTAATTTTTTCTGCGGCTCTAGAACTCAAAGTCCATTCAAATCCAATGACTAAAGTATGAATCATAGACATATTTAAAAGTAAAAATTTTATTTCTTAAAAAATAACTGAAATTTAGATAATTATACCATCAGCCTTTCGAAGTCCACTGCTGGACATAGGCCTCCCCGTGAGAACGCCACAACATGTGTTTCGCTCATATAGGGAATAATGCCGTAATCGCCACGCTTGGCAGGCGGGTTGGCGATCGTAGTGGATGTTGTTAATACTCGAGTGAGTGCTGCTGTCCACTCCCCCGGTATTCCCTCAGTCGGCTCTTACGACTCCCATGGGTGGAGAGGGGTGGGAAAATTCTAAAGCCGGCCCCACACGGCAAGATAATTATACAACCATGAGAAAATTTATCTCATTTTACAATTTATGATGATATTCTACCCGACTTAAAGAAAAAGAATAAGGAACCCTATAATACTAAGACATTTTACTTAATTATAACAAGCTAATTTAACTTTTTAAATTAAATTGTGAAACGAACTAACACTAATGTCAAATACAAATGAAGTATTAAGCCCCGTTTCACCGTACAATTACGCTAACCTAATTACCGGAATCAAGCCGGACTCAAGGATCATGACTGTGTAATGGTTACTTGCGATTATAGATAAACTAGGCTATGCCTTACAAACTTTATTGTTTCTACCTTTTTTGTTTTTTTTAATGCTAATGATGGCAGACGAGCCACGGCCTACCTGATGGACAGTAGTAACCGTCGCTCATGGACTCAATTAAACTGAGAGTATTGTCAAGCCGCTGCGCACCATTTCATTTCTCAGGTATGAAATAAAAGAATAAACGGCTATCTGCTGCTAGAGTCAAAACACACTGGCGTGCTTCATGACCGGTCACACAGGAGACGGTGGTACCGACCTGTTCGGGCCCGATAGCTAATGCTCACTAATGTGAGTACTCTCACTTGGTACCCAGCCCTACCACCAGTAATACAGTGGATGATAATTGCTTACTTCCCTTAGTCGCCTTATAGGACACCCGCGGGAATGGATGGGGTGGTGACACTTGTATTCTTAGTCCGTCACCACACGGACCTGTTGACCACGGGTGAACATTTAATATAACATGTTGCAACCTTGCCACACAAGTACACTCTCAAAAAAGAGCCGCACGGAAAGAACCCTCTATTTTTCCGGGATATACCAAAGAGTTAAAAATAGTCTTTAAAAACGGCATAGGAATGCTATAAAGATTTGAGGAAACGCTAATCAATAATATTTATTATACCTAAATAGAAACTGTTTTTCTCTTTTTCTATATTTATAGTTCACTACAAGGACGCGTTGACCAATTGATATAAGTAGGCAACTTTTAAACATGAAGTCACGAGATTTTTAGTAGGAGCGGGAATCGAACCCGCGTCTTTTCCAATCCGGGGAAGGGCTCTAAGCCACTGAGCTATCCTACTGATCTTTCGATCATCCCAATTTCCTTATCACATTTGTCTTATGACCAACGCCATCTATCGCCAAGCATTACATGCATCCAATATAGTAAGTTTAATTTTGCAATTAAAATTCATACTATTTGAATTTAATGTGCCGTGTGGGGCCGGCTTTAGAATGCCACTCCCCTCTCCACCCATGGGAGTCGTAAGAGCCGACTGAGGCTGCTAAATAAATAGATCTAAAATTAAGTCACGATTTGGAATTTGAAGTTGAGCAGAAAATATTTGTTTTCTATCAAGAAATTCACGGACTGAGAACGGAACCTGGAACCGTGAATATATAAATAAGAGGCTCATATTACAGTATGATAGAACTAACTCACAATATCAGTAATTATGTAACTACTATTTAGATATTTTTATATATATTTTTAGCATTTGACATGCTTAACACTATACAATAAACACAAAGTGAAAAATGTGAAATCGAAAATATTTATAGGGTTTGCGTCATTATTAGGTAAAAATCTTAATTGTAAAATTAAGTTTACCTGGTCGGTATAATGTATGAAAATACTTCCGACAGATGGCGCAGGCATCACCCAAAGACGTTAAGTATTAATGTGTTATCGAAATTAGCAGTCGGGAGCAATTGTCACGATTGCTGAATTGGCAAAGCATCTGGACGGTATCCAGGAGATGCAGGTTCGTATCCTGCTCGGGACTGTTATTTTTGATTTCACATTTTTCACTTTGTGTTTAATCTGCTTATCCCTTCAAGAATTAAGATAGTAATATTATTTTATTTTATAATATTACGCAATCACTCTAATATTTTGACTACTGAAATTGACAGCAAACCTCTTTTTTTTATTAATTCGGAATAAATGTCGTTTGGCGCAATGAACAGGGTTGTTTGGGGCCCTCACTTACTAATTAAGCTCACAGTGTGCCGCCTGTGCTGGCGGACCACTGGAACTGAAAGACATTACTTCAGTGGTGATAGCGAATACCCTAAGTCCACAGTAAATGGTAAAGCCTGTACCATACTACAGCCGTATTTTATCAGTATTACAACTTAAATCTATTAAAAAGACATGTAGGTTTCATTTCGAGAACATTTGCCAAGGTTGCCCAAGAATTATGTAAACATTAGCGCGATAGCAGATATGTAATTTGTCAATCCAGTTGTAACAATATTTCCACGTACGTAAGAGTAATTTCTTTAGCAAATATTTGATACAATCTACATCTGAATTTGCTGAGAAAAGGCATTTGAATACGTAACATTTATTTAAATAAGTAACCAGTCTAGAACTTTCGACTTTTTTCATTTCCATTATTTTATACATCTGATTTGGGATTCTTTAAAATGTAATAGGGTTTTACCTACCAATTATACAAATGGGATAGAATAAATCTAAGACATTTAAATAATAGGTTTGAGATGATTTGTTATCATACAATCGGGTAAACTACATCTTATCTTATCCTCCTTCAAAATGTAATACACAAAATCGTATCGACATCGTATCCTCTTATTATGATTGGTAGAGACATCGACACGTGATGTCGCAATAATCGCTTACCCAATCACGGTGATACCTCAACCAATCACAATGACAAGATGTGATGTCGATACGATTTAGTGTGTTACATTCAAATCCCCCTCGGCATCGACTAAACTCACGACTTTTGGAAATCTGTTCTAACTCACGACTTTATGAAGTTCCAAATGTCGCAAACCATTGAAAGTGCTAGCAGTTGTCATTTTTACCTCATGTAGGATCTCGCGTGGCAGTGAAAGAAGATTCGTAATAGGTAATAATAAACCTCTTTATTATTTAATATTAGTTTTATATACTTACCCATTACGAACAAGGCCGGAAAAGGAAGTATTACAGTCACGTTTGAAGCCTTAATCTCCGAGTCCGACCTCAGCATCTTTGATACTACGTGATGTAGGTATTCACTTTCTTGAGGTCGGTACACCTCACATCCTTATTGCGTACTGGGAGACCCTCACGCCATCCTATTATCATTCATCCTATTTAGTGATGTATCGACAAATCTATTAGATAGATTTATGACATTTCATATGATATTTTCATTAAAATTAATTACCCATGTGTTTAAAAAAACATGTGTGTCAGCCCCAACGCATGACTGGAGTTTACTATTATTGTCTTTGGAGTTTACTATTGTTTTTCAATATGAAAAAGGCAAAGAAAGTAAATAAACGTAACTATTACAATGTATAGATACTGAAAGCATGTAGCTACCTATGTATTTTTATGCTATTCACATTCATATTAATTATTTCAATTAATTTGGTTATGGTGATATTTTGTTTCCCTCTGTAAGGAATGTGTGACCTAAAACATGTGTTGTGCGCGTCGACTACCCAACTTCTATTAGGAGCTAATCTATGGATATGTAAGACCTATGTTTGCACCTGACTTACTAGAAATATATTCATGCTTTATGTTAACAACGGTGTATTAACTGAATAAGTTATAATCCGAATACAATAAATTGCAATTTGGAGTTATCATGGGACATAAAACAAAGCCAATGAATCATATCTGTATATAAAACGAACAATAACTCACATAATAAAACGACATAATGAAACCCAAGAGAAGGATGACGCCAAATTTATAAACGTTGTTATTCACTCGCTAATATAAATACCCAAATTCACGTCATATATCATAATAGGTTCTCATATTTATATGATGTTATGTTGTGTAAAACTTTCTGATATTTATACAAATAGGTAAACTGTAGTATTGCTGGCACCCCCTTAGTCATTGACACTTTGGATTTTAAATGCAAATATTAAGAACTGGTATAGCAAAAAACATCTGTTCTACTTTTTTTCATAATCTGCAATAGTAACATTGTTTGCAGAAAAAAGTAGGTTTTATAATATTATAGCTGGCAGCACTAAAGAAAATAAATGTATATAGCGCCATGCAGGACTGTTAAAACATCACTTTCTAATAAGGGGTCATCAATTAACGACTGTAACATAGATTATTTATTATTATGCTTGGTTTTTAGGTAAATAATGGCAACGAGTGGCTTTTCTGACCAATTTTCTGTTATAATCTTACTTTATTAGGTGCCAATGACTGATTTCTATGTGTTAATTACTTATGGTGCCAATGACTGTAATTTCAAATATTTTTTGTTCCTTTTTGTTTTTCTATTAAAAATCTCTAATTAAATTGATTAATGCATTTTCATATGAAAATAAACATACCTGAGAACCCTTTATAAATGTTTGCTGACGTTTTAAACACCTATCAATTTCAAATATATATATATCAATCTTAAATACGCTTAGAGTGCCAATCACCTACTTTTAGCATTTCTTTAAAACTCTACTGGTATCTTTTAAAGATTCGCGAATTGTACACATATTTAAAGAAACATAAACGGGTCTTTATTCGCGTATAAATTAGGTCAAATTTTAACCACCTTTAGCCCGATGTTTCAACTGCGTTGCAGCAGCCGTGGTCACGGGACAAGGATTAGTTCTCCCGTGAACAACACACAATTCTTACTTCAATTTATTCTTACTAAATACTGTCCGTCTTATAAGTTACAAAAATTCCATATCCAGCACATATGAGATCTATTTAGATAAATTAACACAAAGTCCCGAGCAATTGTCACAATGGCTGAATTGGCAAAGCATCTAGACAGTATCCAGGAGATGCAGGTTCAAATCGTGCTCGTAACTGTTATTTTCAATTTCACATTTTCACACTTTGTGTTAATTTATGTGCATAATGGTAAAATAAATATATCAAAATATCTATTTAGATACATAAAATCTATTGTGACTTAGTAATATTTTTATTTCTTTTAAGTTTTTACTTCTGTCGCCAATACTCATGACTGCTTATGCTTTAATGTCTTAAATTAGGCCATAAAATATGTAGTAAAATAAACCGGCGCCGTTAGGCCTATCACATTCATTACTTCCGAAATATGCGTGAGAAACTACCATATTATTAAAGTCTGTCGTTATGAAGGCTGCTAGTAATTGAATATTACAGCCCAAGAACGTACCCGTATATGGTAGAGATTATAACAGTTATTTCGCTCGTACAGAAATAAAGTTTGAGTAGATAGAAAATGTGTAAGACGTTCCAGACAGCGGTCTAGACTGTCCTCTGAGAAATTCTTCGTTATTTTATATTGTAGATATATTCTTGTTATCGATTTAAATCGTCATAGTAAGTAGGCTTGGTGGTATTATTTGGCATATTGTATGTAAAGGCTTGACGTCTCCTAATAAACGACAAGGGTGAAATGTAGACATCGATCACTGCGTTACTACGTGCGATAGCTTAGTTCTAAATCTACCTAAAGAATAGTTTTATAAGCTATGCATTCGATTCCCACCAGCATTTATCCTTTTTTAGGACTACCACGAAGCCAAGAACAGGATTATGATTTGAACTCATATAGTATGTATACTATGTTATATGTTCCCACATAATTTCGAAATTACTTATAATAGCTAAACAAATAATGTATCATTAGAAGTGTCTTGATCATCTGCTGATTATAGGTTATATAACGTCTCATTCAATTCAGTATCAAAGCAGGCCCCGTGAAGGACATAAAGTTAGGGATAAAACCAAATTAAAGAGTGTCTTTTCAAAAGAACTTATTTCAAATTCCGGATTTTTAGAGCATTTCTGTGACACATCATCATTCCCAATGATTTTCAATGATATGTATTATGGTGGTTGATTAATTTCTCTAGAAATATCTCTACAAATAAACATTTGGTTCTGTGTCAAAGTAACTTATAAGTTTCTTAATTTTCTCCATTCAATGCATGCAAACTTTAAATGAAGAAATGAACACTTTTGAATTGTCACTCCATAATTGTGTGTGGCGCCTTATTGGGTATCAAAAGAAACGGTATAATTAGCAAATTTCAAATATATATGTGTAGACATTGTCGTGCTCCAGATTTCAAACTTACAGTTACACAATTATTAATAATCTATAGAATTTAATTGTCTATTATCATATTAATTTTTCAAAGCTTCATGAGCCATTCAACCAAAGGGTTATCGGAACTACTTCTGGGGTACATTCTGAAGGATAATAAGGATACTCCATTAACACAATTTACGAGCTCTATCCTATGAAGGGATCCCTTTGGGTCCTCTACATAGATATCAAAGGTAACTAACTAATGACCATTAAGGAATTAATAACTTAGTTACCTATTTGAATACATAACTAGTTTTGTTTTTCTGTGTAAATGCATTTATTATTTTGATTGCAAAGATGGCGGAGTGGCTTAGATACCGGCCTCCCACCCAAGTTTTGTGAGTTCGAGTCTAGGTGTACTTTGGCTCACCACTGAAGGAATGTAATATGGTTCTGGTGACCCGCCAATAAAAGCGGAGAGACGGCACACGGCGGGTTTATTTAGTGAGTGAGGGCCCCACATTACCCTGTTCGTTGACCCGAACGATGGAGTGTGCGGTTAGGTATATTTTTTCCCGCCTAAACAAAAAAAGGTGTACTTTGGGTCTGTGAAATTGTATGTTTGTAAAGTCCTCCATGATAAAAGGTTTCATTAGAGCTGTGTGTTGTCTTTAAAAATTATTTATTCGACACGTTAGTGCATATTTTCTTAAATATTATTTATCTAGCCTGTTTCTCTGTCGGTCTGCGAGATCTTCCTTATTCCTTTATCAACTTCCATGATTTTTCCCTTATTTTAAGCCCGGCTACTAATGACTGACGGCTAATAACGAAAAATAGACCCATACTCTAAAAATGTACTTCTCTTAAATTTGAGATTTAAAATCATCTAAGAAAAGTTCCTTTAATGGATGCGAAATTCCGCACGGATCAACTAGTATGTTACTATTACAATCATATCCATTCATCCATCCATCAGTCTTTCAACGTCCACTGCTGGACATTAGGTCTCCCCAAGAGAACGACACAACGAGCGGTCCTGTCATGGGGTAATCGCCACGCTTGGCAGGCGGGTTGGCGATCGCAGTGGATGTTGTTAATACTCGAGGGACTGCTGCTGCCCACTCCCCCGGTATTCCCTCAGTCGGCTCTTACGACTCCCGTGGGTAGAGAGGGGTGGGACAATTCTAAGGCCGGCCACACACGGCTGACAATCATATATGCGTAAATAATATAAGTTGCCTAAGCTTTGTTAATTTTCACACTGTTCAAATTCATTAGTAACTAAGCATGGCCCAGCTTCGCACGGGTGTACTATACTAATAAAATTTATTAAACATATAAGCCTTTCGGAAAAATATATATTATCTAACTGATAGAGAAAACCGCAACAATATCCGTAACGTGGTTTAGGAGGAGTTAGCGGATAGGTATACAGACAGAGAGACGCGGAAAACGACTTTGTTTTATAAGAAAAATATATGTAAGAATAAGAAAAATATTTTAATTTTTCGATGGTTTTGACATGTTGAAAGAATGCCGGACGAGCGACTGGCTAAGAAGATATACAATGCTAAAGTGGAAGGATGTAGGTATAGGGGGAGACCAAGACTAACCTACCTAGACCAAATTGGTCATGTATTGAAGGAAGGTGGAGTCAGGAGTCTCCGAAACCGGCGAGCGTGTATGAAGAGAGTTATGAATGTTGACGAAGCGAGAGATGTATGCAAGAATAGAGCCTCTTGGCACTCTGTTCTCTCTGCATAGCCCGCATTGGAAATGGCGTGATTATAAGTTAGTTAGTTAGAAAAATATTTAATGACTAAAATATAAATACATCACTCTTTCAGCACTTTGATTATCTCCACGCTATTCGTGCAGGATATTTCAATTTTCCGGGATAAAAAAGTCTAAGGTTTATAACCTGTTTTGGGCTTAATGGCGGACTATATGTAGGTATGCTCCGGATTATTTAGTTTTGGACGAAAGATGGTGGTACTAACCCGCTCGGACCCGATACCAAGTGAGTACTCCCACTTGGTACCCAGCCCTACCACTATCATGCAATGGATGATAATTGCTTACTCCCTTTAGTCGCCTCATACGACACCCGTGGGAAAGAATGGGGTGGTGACACTTGTATTCTTAGTCCCTCACCACACGGACAAAACAATCAGCTGAGCTGTATGATTGTTTGCCACCCATGTAGTTAAAAAAAACATTAAAATAAAAATCTATATATTATTAGTTTTCCTAAAATTGTATAAATAAACAAATAAATATCACATTTTATCACATCAATTTGTTCTAATAATACTCCTTACCCATGGATAATCACAAAATATTCATTCGTTCTGTTTCTCTTTATTACCATAAAGATCATAACGCCCTGTCACGTCAATCCATCACTTTGAAGCGGGTCTGAGTGCACTTAGCTTCGTCCCTTTTGGCTTTTATTCCAGAATTGACCTTCAAACCACCACAGGTACCAAAAAACGGGTGGTATAAATACACTGGAATAAATTTTAATTCAATATGTACTATAAAAAATAATGCTTTTGTAAGAAATAATTGTATTACGCTAATTTTCTTATCTCCAAAAATAACTACTACGTTTTACTTTAAATAATTCCCACTTACCAATACCAATAAAAAGGGCAAACGGTTCTAGTAGTCCGCCGGTACAGGCGGAGAGATGGCGCACGGCAGTTGATTTTAGTGAGTAAGGGCCGTAGACTAACCTTTTTTTTTGTTATGCGGGAAAAAATGTTGCTAACCGCACACCCCGTCGTTCGGGGCAACGAACAGGGCAGTGCACTAAATAAACCCGCCGTGTGCGGAGTCGACCCCTTTGTTGGCGGGCCACTGGAACCATATTACATTCCTTCAGTGGTGCCGTAAACTAACCTACTGGTTGCCCCGAACAGAGTGAGTTGTTATGAACATTTTACATGTCTAAATAAAAAAGGCCTTTTGTATACTACCCGCTGCAGTTCTAGACTCCGCCCTGCTGTTTAGAACTTCCTGAAAATTTAAGGCCGAGATTTGACGATTTAGTAATACTTACTGTTTATGACTAGTACAACTTATAGTCTACTCGTAAATATAACATTTACAACTAACCTTATCTGAACTATTAATTCTCAACAGCCTCAGCCAGAAGGCACGTTTCACAATACACAACGCAGTTCTTGCTCCAACGTTATTAGGAAGCGATAGTTGGGTATGCAAAAAGCAGCATGAGAGTAAAATCAATGCGGTCGAAATGCGATCTCTGAGGAAAAGAGTGAGGTTGACTGACCGCATTCGTAACGATGACGTAAGAGGCCATTAAGTATGAAAGCGAGTATTGGTGTAAAGATGCGAAAGGGAATGCTCCGATGGTTCGGACATGAATGTGGCAAGAATGCCGTATGAGCGACTGGTTAAGAAGATATACAATGCGAAAGTGGAAGGGTGTAGGTACAAGGGGAGACCGAGACTCACCTACCTAGACCAAATCGGTCATGTTATTAAAAGAAGGTGGAGTCAGTAGTCTCTGAAAGAGGCGAGCATGTATGTAGAGACTTACGAATGTTGAGGAAGCGAGAGATGTATGCAAGAATAGAGTCTTGTACATTGTTCTCTCTGCCTACCCTGTAAGGGAGATGGCGTGATGATAAATACCTAAGCTATGAACTGACTTACTGATTAGCAGACGTATTAAACGAAATATTTAAAAAGGTTTCCAATTACAAGAATCAAAATAAAAGAATATAAAATAATCTAGTTAGCATTGGCTTAGGTAAGCGTCGTAACGATAATTAAAATACCAACAACAATTTAATTAAATATTCATAGATTATGTATAAAACTGTCAAACTTTAGTAATTAAAGACCCGCTTAAACAAATTAACATTTAAGAGCAAACAATACTTGCTAATTTAACTTTTGTTTCAGATTAAATAATGTCGGTCTCCGAATTTCGGCGAAAGAAGCTTCTCTACGTCTTCAACGTCTTTTTCGGTGAGTTCTAGTTAGAATAATATATCTCTGAAATTGATCGTATTAGGTATATCTATTTAATTAAATCTTTATAAAATTTATGTACGGAGAGTCTTCTTAAGATTAAACACAAAGTGAAAAATGTGAAATCGAAAATAACAGTCACGAGCAGGATTAGATTTAGGTTATTTTCAATTTCACATTTTTCACTTTGTGTTTAATGTATAGTGCTAAGCATGTCAAATGCTAAAAAAGTATATAAAAATATCTAGATAGTCTTCTTAAGAGCGATTAATAAGCTATAAATACATTAAAATAATCATATAAGTGGTCATTAGGCCTACCGTTGTTTCGAATGGTGAGTGAGAGTGCCGGAGAGCCAAACCCCTTCCCTATTTTTTTTCAAAGCCTATTACTGTGCTGCTATTTTCAATGGGTCTTAAGACTAGTTTAGATCATAGTACCATCACACTCGCCCAATGGTTGTTGGAAGATTTTGCAACCAGTCAGAGAAATCTCTGAACCTTATAGTTTCTTTCATGGTTATTTGGCCTTCTTGTAATCAAATATAAACATAATTTTAAACAATTAAAGGCGCTTAGTCAAATTTCGACCTTACACTAAGCGTTGAACTCGATACCTATAATTGGTTATCATCGATCAAACTGGCCTGTCGTTGAGTCTTGTTAGCAAATACGTTTATATTGCTCTCGTTTCCCCTATTATAAATTAGTCGAAAACCCCCCGTTATGTATTTAGAGTTATACCAGAAGTACAAGATCTTTTCACCTAAAAGGTTCCAAAGTTTTCATACAACTTTGTTCATTATAAAAAATATCACGAAGATTGTAACAAAGCTAGATCTGAAGATAAAAAGTATGCAATCTTATACCAGTCTTTAAAAGAATATCTTTTTCGGGGTTTCTCATTGTTAAGGAGTATTTTATAAGCCTTGTTAAAACTTTTCCTCTTACAGACGTCAATCAGAGCGGCACGATAGAAAGGAAAGACTTTGAGCTAGCTATTGAAGTAAGTGATTTTGCGGAACAAATTGAAAAACTTGATAAGTATACTATTTATTTTTAACTAAAATCAATGATGAAGAATGAATATGGTGGGACTTATGACTGGTTGTAATTACCTTAAATCCAGGCCATCCCATTTAATAGTATAAGGTGAACATTTTAACTCTCTATTAGTAAATGACGCTAATATATACATAAAAAACTGTTTTAGGTCAAGCATTTATTTTTTAAACAAGTTCAAAACTGTAATTCTAGAAAAGCTCCTTTGCCCTCCAATGCGACATTATTGCCTGTTCGTTGTGTACATAGTAAACAGTTAAAAGTCGTTAAATTATAACTTTTTAGTGAGTATTTTGCAAAGGCAGTTTTATAAGGGATCTTCATAGGATTTTATTCCCAGGCAACATGACAAAAGATGTTGGTCTCCTGGGCAGCCGACCGACAGTGATGTGGGACATTGTGTGGGATACTATTGCTTTATTTTGAGATTTATTTATAAGCTTAAGTAAAAGTTCATTTTTATTATTTATTGGTACAGAAAATCTGCCACCTTCGAGGATGGAAGCCTGGTGATCCCAAAAACACGGAGACACACGAAATCATGATCAAGATTTGGGATGGACTCCGTAAAAGAGCCGACTCCAACAAAGATGGACAAGTAATATATTAAGTACCCTTGCTGCTAGCCCTGGCTTCGTCCGCTTGGAATTATTTATTTTCTTTTTAAGTGTGGAGCTCTAATTATTATTCTTAAATAAAAGTAGTAGGCTGTTTAATCTAAATTGCCTTAGGAGTAATCATCATAACATTAACTATCTGCCAGTCACTGCATTTTCATTCATCGCACTCATCTAACAGTGAAAGTCCTGTCTAAATCGGTCCAGCGGTTTCGGAGATTAGCCGGAACAAACAGACAGACAGAAAACAGACAAACAGAAAAACGGTCAAATACTTTAAAAACTGTTTCATATATTCATTTGCATTTAGTAAAAGCTGTTATTTAGACATTACAAACAGATACTTCATTTATTATTGCACGCCTCATAAGCGAAGTGTTGAGGTGGGTACTATTGTCACTTCACAAAAACAACTGATTTTTCAAACTTAAAATGTCTCTATTTATCATATATTGCACTTTTAAAATAATATAGGTATACTTACACACACATATCAAGAAAAAACTCAATTTTTAACTCTCATGATACGTGTGATGCCATTTTTGTTATTTAAACTAGTTAAAAAACTGTTTAAAAAAGTTCTGCCTTGGACGTCCGTGTGTCTGTATGTACGGATCCTGTATGTTTGTTAACACGATAACGACCGAAATACTTTACTAATCAAGTCTTTTTTTTTCTCTTACACTTCAGTATAATTATGAATAGAACCCTATCATTTTCACGGTCTGATTGATGTTTTATTTTCTTAAATAAACAAAAATAGTTTGAATATGTATGGTCGATTCGATCATTAACTAAAACCAGCGCTATCTATCTCATTTAGTGAGAACTACTGCTATAGAACCAATAGTAGTACTTCTTAAAATTAGCGCCATCTATATAAGACATGAGAACCACATTAGTACATTTTGAAATTAGCGCTATCTATGTGATTTATTGAAAACTACTTAGTAAGACCAATACATATTAGTTACATCTACATAACTTATATTATATACACTTTTACAAATAATCAATTTTATTATGAAAAATGAAATGATGAGGCGTGCACTTTTGGACTTCCAAAATTTTTTTTACATATATGTTATCCGTACTAATTTCTCAAAGTTCTCATTGCACGTAAAGAATGTAATGTTGAAGTAATTTATGAATCAGCAGAAAAGTATATAGAACTAAATATGATTATGTACGCAGAACTTTGAATAATAATTCAAGTTTTTTGTGTACCAAGGTCTATTATTTGCGCCGATCAAGATAAACCTGTGTAGGAAGGAAACGCCATGACTCGAGTTCAAAATAATCGAATAAATTAAAGTGAAAATAATAATCGAATAAATTAAGGTCAAAACAATTAAATAAATTATTTAATATACTTTAGAGAACAAATTTTATGTGAAAAGAGCACTTTACTGCGAGCGGGATTTTGGTAAATTCGATCAATTAATGTATAAAATTAATATTTTCTACTGCAAGCTACAAACTACTTCTAACTAACATCATAATTCTGAATAATATCTGTGTTTTTTTGTATTTTTATTTTAGTCATTCTCTCTTAACAATACGGTAGGTACATAATTATACTAATATTTGCTTTAAAACGATGCGTACCTAATTCTTTATTTTATTTGCGTCAACATTTTTAGCTTTTAACATTTTTCCTCTAAATATTTCCAGAAATACTTTAAATTCCGCAGTTGACGTAGGAGTCGATATTATTTTTAGCTCATAATTATGGAACGAGAGTATCCTCTACGGTAAGAGCAAAATTGGCTCATATATACCATGCTCACTGATGACTGATTAGTGTTACTTAAATTAACTTTAACAGTTGAGTAGTCCATAAATGTTACAGCTTTATACTATGTCCAACAGATATATCTTTCTACATAACCGTACTATATTTTTAAAGCCTATACACGAAAATGAAAGACATATCTTTTTATGCTGGGTCATTTCGCATTTTATAAACAGTAGTAACATAACGTTGTTGAAAGGGTTATGGAGTATGCGAATTGCCGCCGGTATTCGTGTGAAGGTCTGCCGCCTAAAACGATTTAATCATGTGACGTATTCGTGTTATTAAATTAGAAGATTCGGGGAATACACATTATAGTATATCTTGCAAACGCCGGATAGCTTTATCGATAATGGGTAATCTTTGGAGGTGAATTTTATTTTGCTCGTTTGTTGGCCAGACCCAGAATTCAAACCGAAGTTGTCATGATCCGCAGTCGCATACATTACTGCAAGACGGCCAAGGCAGCTAATTCTAATAATTATGTGACTAATATATAATATTCATATTATAAATTAGTCACGCGTCATAAATACTCAAGAACTTTGCTTGCATGATCGCACTATCAAGCCCATTGTAGTATCCTTATAGAGCATTTCATGTTTTCGCGTGATGACTTTGCGATTTCAATTAGGAGATTAAAGAGATTTGTGTATACAATCTCGTCGTACACCGAAACCGCATCGTTTGCCCGATTGCCAATCAGGACGACGTTTTAGGGTTATAGCCAGAGGGTACAGCCCAACCACTGCCAGCTGTGTGTCACCCCTCCGAAATCAAGAGAAAAGTGGCGATCATATGAATAAATAATACAAGGTAGAAGCAAAACTCTCTTCATGCGCAAAAGCCGCCATTTTAAACACTCACTACCACCTCCAAAAATCATACTTTATGCCATCTTATCGATACTTTATAGATTGAAAAGGAAAACACCCTTTGATTTATGTAAATGATACTAAATATCATTGCTTATTTAGTGGCCAAGTCACTGGACTAGGACCACAAAAGTTGTACCATCGTAAATCTATTGCTGAATGTGGAAGTGAGACAGATTGCAATAATAAACACAAAAAAATAGCCATCTTATCAGAAAAATTAGCACTGTCACCATTTTACTTTTAATATCTAAATAAAAGTAAAATGGTTTATAACGTAAATTTCTTAAAAATATCTATAAAACACTAAAACATCATTATGATTCGAAATCTTAGAAAGAGCTCTAAAAAAAAAAATTAAGCAACATCTTCATTATAAATGAACCGTTTAGTAATATCTTGTTCTCCGCCAGGTGTCAGTTGAAGAGTGGATCTCCATGTGGAACGATTACGCGCAGAACCCTTCGGCAGCTCTGAAATGGCAACAACTGTATGCACAGTTTATGTTCCAACTGGAAGATGCCAGCGCTGATGGGACTATCGATAGCGATGAGTTTACCACGGTGTGTTCCTCCTATGGAATTGACTCTCAAGAATGTAAGATCGCCTTCACTAAAATGGCCAAGGTGAGGATTTCGTGTTTTCTAAGTGATCTGATCATCATTATCCACCATTTTGTTTTATTGCGAATGGTGGCAGACGAGCCACGGCTCACCTGATGGTAAACGGTAACTGTGGCTCAAGGACTCAACTTTACCGGTAGTATTGGCAAGCCGCTGCTCACTATTTAATTTCACAGAAATGAAATGAAAGAATTAACGGCTATTTCCTACTAAAACCAAATCACAGCCCGATAGCAAGTGAGCACTCTCACTTGCTACCCATCCCTACCACCAGAAATGCAATGGGTGATAATTGCTTACTTCCCTTAGATGCCTCGTATAATACCTGTGGGAAAGAATGGGGTGATGACACTTGAATTCTTAGCCCGTCACCACATGGATTACAAACATGTAATTATTGCTGACCAATACGGAAAAAAATCTTAATAATCTTATATCTTCGTTTGGTGAAACAAAACACCGTGATGATACCATGATGAATACCTTATAATTTTATCGATGGCCTGTGAATATACTGGACCGGAAGACTACGGCCTAATTAACTCTCACTCTCATAAGAGACCCGCGTCCAAAAGGGCAGAGTGGGTAGGAAAAAGCCAGATAAAAACCAATGGAAAATATGATAATTATGTACTAACATCCTAATTATTTATCGGCGATCATGTTATTAATCATATTATATTGTATATATTATAACTGGTTGGTCCATGAAATATAGCGATTAATGATAAATCGATACCTTCAATGTTCAAATAAGAATCAGATTTATGACTTCGGTAAGATTTATGATGACATTAGTACGTTATAAATTATTTCATAGATTCGAGGGAATTCCTCTGTCTAGCGCCTAGTATAAGGGCAATATTTTAGTTATCACAAGATTTATAAGACGTTAGCACGTTACAACGTTATAAATACATTGTTCACTAGGTTCTTGGGTGTAGAAAAAAGGCAATGTTTTACATATCGCTAGTGATTAGCTAGGGATTTTTCATGTTTCATTTATCATAATACATATATGAATATGTAGTTAACTATTATGCATTAATATAAAGGTCGATCTAATGGTATATAAAGTTCAAATCCTGGATCTTTTAGAGCAACTCGAAGTCTTACCCGAGAAATACGAGAGCTGCAGTAGGGTAAATGTCACGTTCGCAATTTTTTAGAAAAAAAAAATATTTTGAATGCTAAAGGTGACCCCGCTAATTTCTCACGTGGCCACGACCCATCTAATGTTAAGTGGGAACCGCTTTAGTCACTGTCTATTGCAAACATCTACCATTAAACTACCCTTTTTATCGTAATAATAGCTAGCTATCTTTTCTCAAGATGAAATAAATCGAAATACCTACTTCATGGTTGGTTATAATGGAGAAGCGTTAGACATGCATTTTGTATACAAATTTTGTTAACCCACAGGGTAAGAACAGCGTTTCCTGGGAAGAGTTCCAGGAGCTCTGGAGAGAGTATTTCTCTACTGAAGACCCAAACGCCCCAGGCAACTTCATATTTGGCCGAACAAGCTTTTAATTCCAACATCATAACTCAAATACCACTACGAAGTGGAAGAATGAATTGCATACCGTCTAACATTCCAAAATATATGTAAATGAGGGTCTTATAATGCGGCTTTAAACCAGCAATGGAGTGACGCTCTAACGTTTGACCCCTTTTGTGTCAATATTCTATGGCTTTTGATCCATTCAGGGGTGACAAAGCCAAACGTCTCAGCTGCTTGTTAAGAACGATCAATGGATTTCGAACTCATTGTTAACACCTCTCCTGTGACGCAACGAATCATTGGAACGAAAATAATATTGAACGAAAATGCTCGCTCGTGAATCAGCGGCTTTATAAATTCTCATTTCAATTGTGTATGTGTTCATACTAATATATCCACATATTTCTCTTTAATAGTGAAACTATTTAAAACTCACATTGTACTTTAAGGCTCAAGTTTACTAGTATGTTTCAGTCTCTAGATATCTACTAATAACTCAATCACTCTCATATTATTAGCATATCTAGTTGTCATATCTAAATATTAATATTTATCTGGTTGATTTTATCGAATTATTACAAATTCTATAAACTTGCCATTTTATAACTACTTATAATATTATATAATAGAAAGATATTCACGTTTAAAACAATTGTATGAAAATTTAGAGTGTGCGAGAGCTGTAAAACTGCAAAAAATCAAAAATATCTATTGATATATGTTTTAGATTGGAGCATGTGGTATATGTAATTCTAATAGCACCGTCTGTTTGTCTAGTGAATAAAATATCTAATGTTTAAAATTTCTCGATCTGCTGTTTGTCTGCAGTAGTTTTATATAGAATTTATCGGTGTATTTATAATTGTGTTTTCGGAATCAAAATTTTATAAAATAATATTGTTCTAGTCAAATGTTTTGTGCTCTAAGAATCTTGACTTTGCTAACTCGCTATGTTTTAGAGATAGATAATAGACAATTAATAAATGTATGTAAATAATTTATTGACTATCATTTCCCTGGCCAAAAGCATAACCTGAAAATACATTAGATAACTTTCTGGAAAATATAAATTTCTCAAAAACTCATCACTCCCCAACCATTATCCCAAATATTTGTTTGTAGGGACTGCTTCCAATTTGATCGGTCTTAGCTGATCTACCAGTATTTTCACAGAGCGACGGCCTATCCGACCTCCACGACCCAACTGGGGACCGTAGAACAAGACCGAAGTCAGATTTTTTATTAAGAACTGACAACCTGTATCAACTGCATCAATGTTATTTGACAGCCGGGACCCACTGTGCCTTCCGAAGCACAGAGGAGGTCAGGTTTCCATAAATAGGTGTAATTGTTTGGTCACCCATCCATCTGTCAGCCGAACAAAAGTTGCTTAACCGATCGTTCGAACTGCAAGTGCACAACACAACTATCCATCCATCCATCCATCAGGCTTTTGAAATCCGCTGTTGGACATAGGCCTTCCCAAGAGAACGCCACAGCATGTGTTTCGCACATATGGGGGATAGTGCCGTAATCGCCACGCTTGGCAGGCGGGTTGCCGATTGCAGTTATTACTATTATTATTAAGCTTTATTCCTTACAATGACAATTACATATATTTTGTTAGAAAAGTTTTGTTAGTTGTGTTAGTTTAAATATAAAATGATTTGAGGTTTGAGCTGTTAGTATCATTAGTATGATTTATTGTAAGGACCGCCTGAAGCGGTGTAAGCCTCCACCAACTTTTTCCATGTAGCTCTATCCTGCGCTACTCTAGACCATGTTTTACCTACAACTGAGGATATGTCGTCTGACCATCTCTTGTAGGGTCTTCCTCGTCTCCGTTTCTTATTTAGAGGGTGCCAATTTAATATAGTCTTAGACCATTCTCTCGTCCTTACTCCTTTGAACATGGCCTGCCCACTTCCATTTCAGAGCTAGTATTGTCTTTACTACGTCCTTTGCTTTGGTTTTCTTTCTTATGTCAGCGTGTTTCACCCCATCTCTGAGTTTGATACCCATAAAGCTTCTCTCGATTCCTCTCTGGCAGACTGCTACCTTATTTAAAATATTTTCGGTCATAGGCCGGCTTTGACATGCGTAAGTTAGGCATGGTAGTTTCCATAGCTTTAGTCTTTAGCTTGATTGGTAAGTTGCTTTTAAATATATCCTTCATTGCTCAGTACTTATTTCAAGTATTTTTAATGCGACGTTCGACTTCTTTTTCGTTGCAGTTTTTGAACGATATTAAATGTCCTAGACATATATAGTCTTCCACATACTCCAAGTTTTTTGTACGAATACATACTAGGGTCTTTGTACTATTGGTAATTATTTTTGTTTTTTCATAATTAATTTCAAGTCCTACTTTTTTACTCTCTTGGCATAGTGAATTTATCGTGTCCTGCATCTCTACTGGGTCTTCGGAGAGCAAAACAATGTCATCTGCAAACCTTAGATGAGAGAGTGATCTGCCATGTATTTTAACCCTTTTTTCTCCCAGTTAAGAGCTTTAAATACTTGTTCCAACACGGCTATGAACAGCTTAGAAGACAGGGGATTCCCCCGCTTCACACCTCTACATATTTTGAAAGTTGGTCCTAGTTTTCAATTCTTGCAGTGCTGTTCTTGTATATCTCTTCTATTACGTCTATATAACCAGTATTCACCCTCTGGATCGATAGAGCTTGCCATATTGAAGAATTTATCAGAGAATCGAAAGCTTTGCTGTAATCTACAAAGCAAATATACAGAGGTAGATTGTACTCTTTATACTGCTCTATAATAGTTTTAAGAGTATTTATGTGGTCTATTGTAGAAAAACCATGCATAAAGCCAGCCTGTTCAACGGACTGGTTAAAGTCAATGATTTTCTTATATATCTTCTAAGTAGAGTCTTAGAAAATAATTTATAAAAGCTTGATATTAGGCTAATTGGTCTGTAGTTGGAGATGTTCATTGGGTCTCCTTTCTTGAAAAGTAGAACAATATCAGAGCAGGTCTACTGTGTCGGGATTTCTTTTTGTGTCACGATTAGGTTGAATAGTGTTGTGAGTGGTTTAATTAGCATTTCTTTACCAGAAGGGATCATGTCGTTTGTAGTCTGAACCTGGGCTCTTATCTGCCTTTATATTTTTGATAGATTGCTCTATTTAGCTTTCCATGAATGGTGGAATAGAGTCATCATTGGCTTTATAAAACTGTATCTCTTCTTGGTGATAGTGATATTTGTATAGTTTTCTGTAGAATTCTGTAGCTGTGTGTAGTAGTTCATCTCTTCGCGTGGTCACAGATCCCTTTTCATTTTGTATTTGGCTTAATAGATTTGTGATGTATTTAAGTGTTTATAAGCCTTTTTAATGGCTCCATGTTCTTCTAAATATTGTTGTAGTAGCTCTCGCCGGTATTTATTGGTAATCGTTTTAATTTTCTTCTTTATTTTCCTATTTAACTTGCTAAGTTCTGTTCGTTCGGCAATTCAGCGGATGTTGTTAATACTCGACGGAGTGCTGCTGCCCACTCCTCCGGTATTCCCTCAGTCGGCTTTTACAACTCCCATGGGTGGTGAGAGGTGGGACAATTCTATAGCCGGCCCCACACGGCAGACTATGACCTATATATCCAAAATTAAAGTTATATTATGCAAATAAATCAATCTCACCTTCCTTAAAACTGTTCAATCTATAGGTAGGTACATAATTATTAAAAATATAGTCCCCTGCTGTTTCTGTTTGTCTTTGAATATCACTTCACTTTGTGTTTAATGTATGAATATCTATTAGGTAATTTAGACAGAAATAATGTCTAACTAACTAATAGATTTTCATGCAATCATAAGGTGTATAATTCATTATTGTGCATAGTGGCTAAAGTTTGTCGATTATCGAAGATGGTAGAGCCTGTTCCCGGCATGAATAGGCCCACTTGCTCGGGGAACTACCATCCTCTCACTGTCAGCTGTTGTGTTTCGTATCGTGAGTGATAGTACCGGAGGCTCAAGCCCATCCCCCCTTATCCCAACATAGTACCAATGGCCCGCCAACACAGGCGAAGAGACGGCACATGGCGGGTTTCTGTAGTGGGTGAGGGCCCCACACTAGCCTGTTCGTTGCCCCGAACGACGGGGTGCTGAAAAAAATAGGTATACCAGTAATGTTACTTGACTTAATAAAAACAAATGCTTTAGGTGGGACGTCATGGCGAGCGGTTGAAATCCTGTCACATATTCCAGTAAATCTATTAATTTACTGAAAATACAGAAATGTATAAGGTTAATGCAGTATTCCACTGACGTACATAGCTTACATGGTGATGAAAATTCCGCTACGAATTTAATAATTATAAACACAATTAGCTTATGCCCGGCGAGTAAAAGCTATTTGGAAATAGTTCAAGTCCATTTTGTCTGAACAATTAAACTATTTCAAGGACGATTTACTTTAACCGGTTTATTCAGAACAGGAAAACAATAATATTGTTATAGAATTATACTAGCGAACCATTAAATTAACTATTTATTATGATCATCTTTCTTTCTTTTTAAAAATACTAGTGTTAACGCCTGATAAAATAGTAACGCACAACGGCCTTATTTCTTAATAGAATTTAAATTGTACGGCGTTTAGCAGTTATGATTAAGTTAATCATATGTTCATTCATTCTATTCATTGGTACTTTGACTCTCACCATATAAAGTTATTATCTTTAAAATCGCTTTGTTTTATCTACTCCAACTGGACCCGTATACGCCTATACATGGTCCTTCGAGCCGGATTGTTCAGAATATTACGGATTAGCGTTAACCCGGTTCCTTGTATCGCTGGGCACTTTACAAACATGCAATGTCACGGACGTAAAGTACACCAAGATTCAGAACAACCAACAAAGTGTATCACACAAAGAGTTGTCCTGTGTGGGAATCGAACAACACTGGGCGGGAGGTCGGCACGTAGACCACTCCGCCATCTTGTACAGTCGTATGGAATAAATACATTTGTATAATGCTTAGTATAGCACCAGGAAATAAAAAAAAACATTTTGTTAATGAGCAAAGCAAACATGACGGTCGGTTAGAGACAGAACAAAATGCACGATTTTTCAAGGAGTGTCTTCTTCTGAAAATGAGCTATGTGTAAGAAAACAAGGTGTGTAAAAATGTTTACAAACTTTAAGGTAAGTGTTATAGGTACTAAGGATAATAGATATTTAGCTAAACAAGTGAGGAGGCCTTATTTAATATAAATGCGAAAGTAGGTTTGTTTGTTGCGCTTTGACGCTGTTACTATTAAACCGATCACCATGAAATTTATATACATGTAGTATGGAGCCCATAAAAGGATATAGGCTACATTTAATCCCAGAAAAATTATATATTATGTATTTATATTCTTAAGTACACGCGAACGTAGCCGCGGGCAAAATCTAGTCCTTGTTATAAATGCAAAAGTGCGTTTGTTTGTTACGCTTTCGCCATAAGTACCTACTTCATAATCATAATGAAATTTAGTACACATATATTTTAGAACCCAGAAAAGTAGTCTGTGCTACCATTTATCCCGAAATTCGTATAGTTCCTATAGGATAGCAATTTTGGCATAGCAATCACTAGTGTGTCTCGGAGTGACGTGCTTATATTCTGAAGTCCATGCGGACGAAGTCGCGGGCAGAATCAAGTCCTAACTATTATAAAGCGGTAACAAAGCTGTATCTGTACATTTAAGATATTTGAGAAAAAATGACTGAATTAGGCTATATAGGCGTGTCTAAACATAAAACGTTTTTTTTTAGATTTTTTGTCTGTTTGTCTGCTTATCTGTTTGTCTGTTTATTTGTTCGCGCATCACGCAAAAACTACTGAACGGATTTTAATGCAACTCATCTTGATTAGACTTAACAACTGGTATACATTTTATCCCGCTATTATACCGGGAACCTGAGTTATAACCAAAAAACTAGCTTTTGGATTCGGCGGAGCCGCGGGCAAGGCTAATTTATGATATTTGAGAAATGGGACTTTGTTAGGTTATAGGTATCTGTATATCTAGAACACAAAAACTTTTTTTTTTATTTTTGTTAATTTGTCCTACTAACGCGACGGGCCTTGAAGTAGGTCGACCCGACCGCTTGGACAGTTTGCACGAAACTGCTGTTCAAATCACACGCTGATTTGAACTCATCTAGACATTGGCAGCGATTTTGTAGTTCGAGCTGAAAGCTCTTGGGTTTCTGGTATTGGGAAGGTGTTGGTTGGAGCGTTGACTTCATCAAGCGTGACCTCTCGACTTTCGTGATAATATTCAAGATGCCCTAGTCGGTGATCACTCCCAGTTTTAATGCTGCAGATCACTGAGACATCATTGAATATGTGTCTTTTGTCCGACAAGATGAAGCCAATCTCGTTTTTTACTGCACCATCAGGGCTCACCCAGGTCCATGTCCGCTGGGGCTGCTTCCTGATGAAGGAATTCATCATGTAGAGGCCTTCCTTCTCCATAAAATCAGCCAGCATTTGGCCCCTGTGATTCCTCTGCCCGAAACCATAGTGCCCCACTTTCAGCTCATCGTCTGTCCTTTTGCCTAGTTTCGCGTTAAAGTCTCCCATAACCACCGTGAAGTAGGTTTTAGACGAGTGGATGGTCTTCGAGATATCCTCATATAGGGCCTCCACCTCGTCATCGGAGTGTGTCGAGGTCGGTGCGTAAGCCTGTATGACCTTCAACGAATACCGTTTGGTTATTCTGAGTACAAGGTACGCTACCCTACTTGACACACTCTCAATCCTTTCCACGTTGCCTACGAGAGACCTGCGAACGATAAGCCCGACACCTCCTTGGGACTGGTGCTGCCGTCCCGATGCAAGAGCAAGTTCCCGGGCTGGAAGACTGTCATGCCCTCACCCTCTCTTTGGACTTCTGACAACCCTATAATATCCCAGCGGATCTTGCTCAATTCCTCTTTCAGCTCGGTGATTCTCTCGTCGGTCCGAAGTGTCCGAACACTGTGCGTTACCATGGCTAGAGGTCATTGTTTGTGGTAGCCTTTCCGACCGGAGATGTATGTTTGTCTGTTTGTTTGTTGGCATATCACGGAAAAACTACTACACTGTTATTGATGCGACGTTTTTTGTTTGATAGCTCTTGATTACATTTAAAGCTGGTTTATATTTTATCCCTCTACAGTGTCGCGAAATTGATATATAACTTGAGATAGATCCGCTCCATCCGGCCGTAGGCAAAGGCTAGTTCCATTATAAATTATAGAACTGTGTAATATTATATTGGTATAGAAAACTTAAAGAACAGTAAAATTAAAACATAAATTCTCCTGTTAGCCTTACACCTGGTGCAAACATAAGAAAACAAATCACAACAAAATTTATTTTACTCAGATCGTATCAAGCCCACTTTGACGAATTATTGATTTCTGCTGGTACTATAAAAGTAACTTCATGCATACAAATCGCCGTGCAAGTCATAAAATGTACAGGAAATAAAATCTGAATTTCAGCTGTTAATATTCTAACAACATATTTTTCATTGAATTGTAAAAAAGTTTTAAGGCAGGCAACTCCACCGTTTTGATATTTTTTGTAGTTTTTTCCCCCAAAAGGAAAAGCTCCCGTACTTTTTTTATACGAGTACTAGGAAGGTGGCAAACAAACATTATGGCTCACCTAATGGTAAGCGGTGAACCTTGAGGAGGCCTATGTCCAGCAGTGGACGTTAAAAGGCTGATGGATGGATGGAATGGTAAGCGGTTACCGTAGCTTACGCTACCAGCACCAGGCATTATTTGCGCGTCACCAACATTCATTCACATAACATTCGTGGTTTGAAAATAATTATTAGAGATTATTAAATAACTTGTTCAGACGACGTCATTTTCAGATGATTATATTATGCATTTTTTTTTATTTTGGCTGGTGGCAGTTCAACCACGACCCACATTTACTATCAATAAATGGTAACCGTCGCTCATGGACTATACTAGATAGTATTGTCAAGCCGCTGCTCACTATTTCATTTCACAGATATGAAATGAAAGAATTAACGGCTATCTCCTGCTACAACCAAAATACACCGTTGTGCTTCATGGCCGATTACACGGGAGATGGTGGTACCAACGCGCTAGGGCCTGATAGCAAGTACGAAAGAAAGAAAGAAAAACGTTTATTTTGACCCGTTGCCAACTAAGCTTATTTTGCTGCCTTTTGTCTATCGAGCAGGATTTTTTTATATTTATTTTTAAAACAATTGACTGATTGGATTGAATGGAATGGCGGCAACAGATCATTCCAGCATCGGGTAGCCGCAAATTTCAAGCTTCCATGACATGCCGCGGTTTTGTGCCTTGGTGTAAGAAGAAGGTAAGTAGACGCTCTTGTTGCCTTTTTATTATAATCTCTTGACCATGACAATTTATGATATAGGTACTTGGGTTTTTGAGATATAATTTTTCTTACCTTTATTTAAGAATGGGGTGATATGAAACCGAGGCGACATATTATAGCAGAATCGCGCACATGCGTTTCGTAACCGTTGTATTAGCTTCTCTGACCTACTAAGAATATATGCGCCATACACAGTGTCAGCGTAGTTCAGTTTGGACAATATCAATGACTCACATAATAAAACGCGCATATCCACACTAAGACACGGATGAATTCTATACAACAGTTTAAGCCTGTAAAATCCATTCCAAACTGCCTTTATTACATGGGTTTCAAAATGCAGCGGTCCATCAAAAATGAGTCCCAAATTGCGCGCCTCCTGCACTTGCGTAATTGAGCAGCCATTGATTTTGATGTCTACGTTTTTAGTTTTACAAAGCATGATTCTCGAACCCAAGAGCATAAATTTTGATTTTTCAGTGTTTAGCAAGAGACAGTTTCTCCCTGACCAATCAGAAATCCTTTTCAGATCTTCATTTATTTTATTTGCTGCTTCATCAGCATGACACGGGGGAAACAAGAGGTATAACTGAAGGTCGTCTGCATATAAGTGGAATTTTGAGTTAACAACACATTTAGTAATGTCAGCAGTATACAGAATGAAGAGGAGTGGACCAAGAATAGAGCCTTGGGGAACGCCCCTATTCACTATTTTAATAGATGATGTAACACTGTTACCGTCCTCATTTTTTAATTGTACGTACTGGGAACGATTGGACAGATAAATATGAAACCAATTAATGGTATCTTCATTGAATCCATAATACCTAAGCTTGAATAGAAGGTGTGAAGTGTTAATGGCGTCAAACGCACGTGAGTAGTCGAGGAGTACAAGTAATGTAGCCATACCCTGGTCTCTGGTTTCTAGAATATTATTTACTACATCAATAAGTGCCATAGATGTGCTATGCTTTTGGCGAAATCCTGATTAATAGGTGGGTAAAATATTGTAGTGCCCCAAATATGTCCTGAGCTGGTGGGCCACAACTTTCTCTAATATTTTAGATAAGCATGATAATAAACTGATGGGCCGTAAATCCTTTGTGCTATTGGGATGTGGAATTTTAGCGATTGGCTTAACAGTCGCTAGTTTCCATTGGCTAGGGAAGGTGGAGGTTACAATGATCTATTAATTATGGATGTTATTGCTGCGGGACTGTGAGGTATTGTCATCATTAACATATCTAAGGAGATTTGATCAGGGGAGAACAGATTGCCTTAGATTTAAATTCAGGAATATGATATGGCACGTCCATTTCAGTAATCGGCTGAAGCTGAAATATATCATTGCCCAAGCGGGGAAATTCATAATAAGTTAGCTGAGAGATTGTTACATGCCCACCCCCAGGGATATCCAAAAAGTGCGAATTTAGTCTATCAGTATCACTACATAAATGGAAAAGTTCAGATTCATTGTTTTTTGAGGTAGTTACAATAGATTTAAGATTTTTCCACAATTTTTTAGGTTGGTTAATATTTTTATTGATATGTGATTCGAAATAAGCCTGCTTTTCATATTCAATCGCTGTATGCACTAGAGACCTTAACTCTTTATACGATTTGATAATGTTCGCACAATTTAGACTTTTACTCTTTGTAGGTTTTATTTCGGAGACTCATCATTTTTTTGATAGTGTCGGTAATCCACGGAAGAGACTTGTGCTTAATAAGCACTTTTTTAAAAGGTGCGTGTAAATCAAATAGTGTCAAGATGAAATAATTAAAAATAACCACCATTGTGTCCACATCTTCAGTGTTTTCGACGAATTCCCAATTAATGCCACATAAGTCATTGTCAAATAAATCCATTAAAATATCTTTTAAAGGTCTATAACTAACCCAATATGGCGCAGGCTTTACTATTTTAAAATTAAATTCAACCGAGATAACTGCGTGATGTCCTAAATCAGGTAAATGTGTTACATATACTGCACAAACTTTAGCATCTGTACACACCTCAGGTACATACAATATCAATTAAAGTTTCACTATGGTCTGTGAAATGTGTCGGTTGATCGATAATTTGTGTCAAGTTAGAGCATTGTAAAAAAGTATTTAGTAATTTAGTCTTGTTATCGGACTGATTAAGTACATTAATATTAAAGTCACCGAGCAATATTAACATTGTATTTAGAATATTATTACGGGACTTAACGCGTATCAAATACCTTTTTACTCCCAACGTTTCGACAGGGTTTCACCAGCCGTGGTCACGGGTCAACTGGCGATGTACGGCGCCGCCTGCTTCGTTCAGGGACACTGAATGTAACTTCCCTCACTTCATCGTCACATTTCTGATGTTTGTTAAAGTTCCTACACAACACTAATAGTGTCCACCGGCGCCTTAGACGGTAAACGATTTTTATATTTTCCCAGCACTGGATTCCAAGCCGAAGACAATTTGTATCCCTCATCCCGATTAAAATTTTTGTGTTTTCTAATCTCAATCGCTTCGCGGATCAGTCTGCGGTAATATTTGCGATCTGTGGATAATACTTTTGGCCGGTGGAGCTCAATTCCTGTGAGTTGAGTCAGAGTCAAGCAGATGTTCTGCTATCGCTGATTTAGCCGTCGTCCGATTTTTCACAGCCGCGATGTGTTCCTTAACTCTCTCAGCGATGGTGCGTTTAGTCTGACCAATGTATGAACTACCGCAACTGCAATCAATCTTGTAGACACCGGGAGTCTGGTACGGGTTTACATCCTTCGGTGTACGAACTTGCCTTGAAATTTTAGAGGACGGAACGTAAACAGTTTTTATGGAATACTTCCTTAGGACTGTACCAATTTTGTCCGTTATTCCTTTAATGTAGGGCATGAACGCAGTTTGGAGACTGACCTCAGGATATTTCGTACATTGGCTGTGGCGAACTGGACACCTTAGACTCGCTTTGTACCCGTGTCTCTTGAGTGTTTCCTGAACATGTACGAGTTCACTATTTAAATGTTCAGGGTCACAAAGTTCATATGCTCGATTGGTTAAAGAGGTCAAGACGGATTGCAGGTGACGGGGATAGTGATGCGAACAGGCATTCAGGTACTTGTCAGTGTGTGTAGGTTTTCGATATACAGTGTGCCCCATTGAGCCATCTTCTCGTACATTTACCCTGACATCTAGGAATGCCAAAGACCGTTCATTCTCCATTTCGTAGGTGAAGTGGACTTTATTGTGAATGGAGTTGAGGTGGTTAAGGTATAGTTCTACTTCTCTCTTGGTACCTTTGATTACACAGAACACGTCATCGACATATTTTTTCCCGAATCTGATGGTAAAAGGTCCTGAACTCAACGTTTTTTCTTCAAAATGTTCCATCCAGATGTTGGCTAATACTAGTGCTACGGGACTACCCATAGCTACTCCATCAATCTGAAGGTAGTGTTGATTCTGGTACATAAAGTAATTGCCGTCTAAGCAGTGATCTAGTAATTCTACGTATCTATCCGAGATACCCTTCGAGATCAGTATACCCTTTATCACTCCAAGGCACTCCTTTAGTGGAACATTGATGAACAACGATTCTACATCAAAACTCACCATTAACTCATCAGGTGCCAATCGGATCTCCTTCAAAATGTCAATGAAATGTCGGGAGTCTTTTACATAAGACGGTGTTTTGCCTGTTAAGGGCTGCAACACTTTAGCTATGTGCTTCGCTAAGTCTTACGTGGGGGAATCAATTTGACTTACTATTGGTCATAAAGGCACATCTCTTTTGTGTATTTTAGGCAGTCCATAAAGTTTTGGCGGCTGTGTTATCTTTAGGCTATACAATCTATTATACTCGTCATCCGTGAATAGCTCTTTGTGATCTTATATGAGGGAGCGTGTACGACGTGTCACTCTGGTAGTTGGGTTTTAGGCTACTGGTTTATACGTATTTACATCGGCGAGCAAGCTGCCGATTTTTTGATCATAGTCCGTCGTGTTCATCACTACCGTGGCATTACCTTTATCTGCTTTAAGCACCAAAACGTCCTTATTTTTCCTTAAGTTACAACTCAAAAATACTTTCAGCTTGTAGGTAGGTAGTACGGTCACATAATTCAAAATCACTATTAGATATGAGCGTACTGCAATCCAAGTGTAACACGTATAATTTGCACTGTACATCATTTAAATCTTTGTGACTGTTTCGTATGTGCGGACACACGTAGGTAAAACGTCCCAATCACGACACTTCTTTAAAAATATCAATGATGTTTCAAAACGTACTTTTTTCCGACGCAAGCATTCTAGATCTTGAATTTTTGAAACTAATTCCGGCGCGTACCGGTTTTTAATATAAGATTTTAAACTATCGCGTTTCATTACTATATATTTAAACTATTATTACGAGACTTAACGCGTATCAAATACCTTTTTACTCCCGACGTTTCGACTGGGTTTCACCAGCCGTGGTCATGGGTCAACTGGCGATGTGCGGCGCTGCCTGCTTCGTTCGGGGGCACTGGATGTAACTACCCTCACTTCTTTGTCACATTTCTGATATTTGTTAAAGTCCCTACACACAACAGTAATAGTGTCCACCATCGCCTTAGACGGTAAACTACGATTTTTATATTTTTCCAGCAGTGGATTCCATGCCGACAATTTGTATCCCTCACCCTGATTAAATTTTTTGTGTTTTCTAATCTCAATCGCTTCGCAGATCAGTCTGTGGTAATATTTGCGATCTGTGGATAATATTTTTGGTCGGTGGAGCTCAAACAGTTTTTATGGAATACTTCCTTAGGACTGTACAAATTTTGTCCGTTATTCCTTTAATGTAGGGAATGAACGCAGGTTGGCGTCTGACCTCAGGATATTTAGCACGTTGGCTGTGGCGAACGGGACACCTTAGACTCGCTTTGTACCCGTTTCTTTTGAGTGTTTTCTGAACGTGTACCAGTTCTACTGTTTACGTTCCGTCCTCAAAAAATTTCAAGGCATGTTCGTACACCGAAGGATGTAATCCCGTACCAGACTCCCGGTGTCTACAAGATTGATTGCAGTTGGGGTAGTTCCTACATTGGTCAGACTAAGCGGACCATCGCTGAGAGAGTTAAGGAACATCGCGGCTGTGAAAAATCGGATTACGGCTAAATCAGCGATAGCAGAACATCTGTTCGACTCTGACTCAACTCACTGGATTGAGCTCCACCGACCAAAAGTATTATCCACAGATCGCAAATATTACCACAGACTGATCCGCAAAGCGATTGAGATTAGAAAACACAAAAATTTTAATCGGGATTAGGGATACAAATTGTCGTCGGCTTGGAATCCAGTGCTGGGAAAATATAAAAATCGTAGTTTACCGTCTAAGGCAACGGTGGACCTTAT
This sequence comes from Leucoma salicis, assembly GCA_948253155.1. Lineage (NCBI taxonomy): Eukaryota > Metazoa > Arthropoda > Insecta > Lepidoptera > Erebidae > Leucoma > Leucoma salicis. The sequence goes on along the minus strand of OX411814.1, from coordinate 21,881,565 downwards.
TAGTGTTGTGTGTAGGGACTTTAACAAATATCAGAAATGTGACGATGAAGTGAGGGTAGTTACATCCAGTGCCCCCGAACGAAGCAGGCGGCGCCGCACATCGCCAGTTGACCCGTGACCACGGCTGGTGAAACCCAGTCGAAACGTCGGGAGTAAAAAGGTATTTGATACGCGTTAAGTCTCGTAATAATAGTTTAAATACATAGTAATGAAACGCGATAGTTTAAAATCCAATATTAACTTATCTGCATTCGAGGTCGCGCGCGATTCGGTGATAGCGTCAATAAATCGGTTTACATCGTACCACGGTGGCCTATACGCCGTACCTATACCTATAACCAACGAGCACGCATTGACCTTCAGTTGGAGCCACATTTGCTCGACTCCCGGCGCGTGTGGATACGGCACGGTGCGCGCGTGGAGCCCGCTCCGCACGTAGAAGCCGACGCCGCCGCCAAAATTGAGTACTCCCACTTGGTATCCAGCCCTACCACCAGTCAGGGTGATAATTGCTTACTTCCCTTAGTCGCCTCATACGACACCCGTGGAAAAGAATGGGGTGGTGACACTTGTATTCTTAGTTCGTCACCACACACTATATACATATAATTGAAATAAAATAATATTAACGTAATAATTAAAAAAGGGAGTGATTTTGAATAATTTTATATCTAAATATTCTTGTTCTATTTTATGAGTTTTTATGACTTAGAAATACATTAGATACTATAACATCTCTAAGGTCTGACTAAAAAAATACCCAAGAAATGTACAAAAACTACCATGTACATGTTTAGTATCAATTTATTTTAGGTACAACCTTTCCCCTTTTTCTATAATAAATTAGTTTCATTTGTCTTTAGTAAGGTCGGCGGGCGTTCCGGCTCAGACCTGAATGTTAGCATGACTGTAATATTACATTGTGAAGGGGTTGCAGCGTGGATAACAACTGTGCATTGTTAAACTTAATTGGTTGGCCTAATTTACTTGGTGAACCTGTTTGGGGTGATATTGCTGTTATAAAAATGCACGATATTAAATAAAAAGAGGCGAAAATTGGATACTTATTTCCACGCCTGTTAGTACGTCAATGTGCTTAAGATTACGTTGTCTTAATGTAGAATTTAATCTTATTAGTGGAAGACTGTGGGCACTACGTGGGAGTACTCACTTGTTATCGGGCCCGAGTGGGTTGATAGGTACCATCGTCATCCGTGTGACCAGATATAGCCTAATACAGTATTTTTTTTAAATATCTTCAATATACGAATACAGCTCTGTTACAGCTTTATAATAGTTAAGAAACTAGCCCGCGGCTCCGCCGCAGATAAGATCTATTAGATATCTCATGTTCTTGATATAATAGCGGGATGAAGCTACTTTTAATCCTGTAAACCAGGATGGACTATATAAACATCCTAGGGCTCTATGATTGTCTCTATGCATAAGCATAGATATAATTACAGTGCCGTAGAGTCACGTATTTATATTCTACGCTGAGAAAGTCTGGGACAGAACAAAATAAATAAAACATTAAAATAATATCAATGTTTAAAATCATATACCTAACTGCAGGTAGATGAAACCGTTGAAACAATACATCAGCCATTGGACGTCTAACATCTCAGTCCACCCGTCATCATAAATGCTTTAAAGTATTCCAAACGTCGGGGTAGTAGAAAATCCTAGGTGTTGTTTATTGTCGTCCTTCTTCTGACTATTTCACTGACTTAGACGCAGTACTAGCCTTTGCTTGCGGCTCCGCCGCAACCAAAAGCTAGTTTCCGGGTTGTATCTCAGGTTCCCGATATAGTAGCGGAATAAAATGTATACCAGTTTTGAAGTCTAATCGAGATCTATCAAATAAAAAAAGTTGCAATAAAATCCGTTCAGTAGTTTTTGCGTGATGCGCGAACAAACAAACAGATAAACAGACATAAAATCTAATAATAATTGTCTTGTGTTTAGCCTATATTACACGCCTATATTACAGGCATTTTTTCTCAAATATCTTAAATGTACAGACACAGCTCTGTTACAGTTTTATAATAGTATAGATAAGAATCTTTAGGGTCTGACTATGCACATCACATCATAATGGGTGACTTTAACACCGATCTCCTTAATCTCCCTCTTCCTCTCGTTCGCTTTAATTCCTAAACATCGTCCGCTCCTGTAGTCTCCACGTGTTACCCCTTCAAGCCACACACTACAACACCACTGGGGAAGACACTTGGCTTGACGTTATTCTCACATCCTCCCCTTCCCGTGTCTCCTCTCATGGTCAGTGCCCCGCCCCTTGTTTTTCCCATCATGACCTTATTTTCCTCTCCTATATCCTTAAGCCTCCCAAACCTAGACCTAAGGTGTTGAGTCTGCGTTGCTTTGCGCGAATCGCCCCTGGCCCGCACAGCAGCACGAAACCAGTAGGCCTCCGCCAGCGCCTCGGCCTGGAGATACCAAGGCGGGTCGCCCGCCAGCAGCGTCGCCGCGGCCCATGACACGGTACGGTACCCCTTTATGACCCTCACCGCTATGGCCCTCTGCGGACGTCGCAATAGGGCCTTATTGGAGGCGGTGAGGGCATCCGCCCAAATTGGGGCACCATATAGCGCCATAGACCGCAGTATACCACTGTAGAGGCGGCGGCAGGACGACCCCGGACCTCCAATATTTGGCAGAAGCCTTCCCAGTGCCGCTGCAGAATTGATGAGCCTAGGAGCTAGCTGGGCAAAGTGCGGCCCGAATCCCCACTTACTATCGATGTGCAGGCCCAGATATTTCATATGGGCCCGCACAGGCACGGCAACCCCCTGTACAACGAGGCGTGCTCCTCGGGAGGGACCTCGGCGAGGGCCGTGAAAAAGGAGGGCCTCGGTTTTAGTCAACGAGACCCTCAGGCCCAACATGCCGATCCGGTCGACGACGAGTGCGACTCCGACCTCCGCCGATCGGGCGGCCTACCGGAAGCCGGCCCTCCTCACGGTGATGAGAGCGTCGTCCGCATAACAAATCACTTCCATCCCGGGAAGGAGCCGGCCCCGCAAGACCCAATCGAACCCGACGTTCCACAGGATCGGGCCAAGGACGGATCCCTGTGGAACGCCGCGCTCTACCCGATGGCGGTATAAGCGCCCGTCGCCCCTCTCCCAGAGCACGTGCCTTCCCTCGAGGTACGCCTCCAACAGCCACCCGAGATATGGAGGCACTCCATGAAACCGGAGCGCCTCCTTCAACGTCTCGTGAGGGAGGCTATTGAAGGCGTTCTCTATGTCGAGCGAGGCTGCCAGAACGACATGTTTTCCGGCCACCGCCTCGGTGGCCAGGGTTTTCAGGGCGGCCAAAGCATCAATAGTGGAGCGGCCCGCCCTGAACCCGAACTGCGACTCTGACAGCCCCGGCCCAACATCCTCGAGGTGCCGGACACTACGGTCCACGAGCACCTTCTCGAACAATTTGGCCGTCTCGCCCAGCAGCACCAAAGGCCTACACGCGGAAGGAGAGTCAGGTAGGCGACCCTCCTTCCGCAGCAGACATAGCCGTCTGCTCTTCCATTGCTCCGGGAACCACCCGGACCTCAAACACGCGTTGAACAGTTCCCGGAGCCCATTCCTGACGTACTCCGCGGCGACGCCGAGAACCAGCCCCGGAACACCGTCCGGACCGGGCGCCTTCCTCCGTCCTCGAAGGCGGGAGAGGGCCACCTCTAGCTCCACGTCGGTGATGGGGGGATTTGTTCTCCCTCTTCTGCCACCGATGGAGGAGCCATTGCTGGGGGGACATATCCCACGGAGCGCGGAAACAGACCCCCCACTAGCCCCGACAGAAGATATCGATCCATCGATTCAATGACGGGGGCGCCATGGGCGCGGAGCTTGTTCCTCGCCCGTTGGTACGGACGCCCCCATGGATCCCTATCGAGGCCCGCTAATAGCTCCTCTCGGGCCCTCTCCTTTGCCCGGCTGATGGTCAGCTGCAACTCCTTTTTTCTTGTTCGGTTTTCTACCCACAGCTGGCCCTCAAGAACAGTGTCCCTAGAATTCCTACATCGGCACCGGACGAAAGCACGCCGCGCACGATTACTGACCGCCCGAAGATTAGCGATCTCGGGCGACCACCAGTAGACCTGCTGGCGCGGCGGCCTCCGCCGCTAGTGCTTTCTTCATTCGGCCTGCGAGCCCTTCCACGTCGTCACTGTCCTGCCCACCTGCGGAGCCCCAACGCTGCACTATAGCAGCCTCCCGGGCCATTTCAGGGTCAAACTGACCCAAGGCCCATTTAGGGAGTTTGCCGTTCCTGCGCTGGGACCCCGGTGGCCCCAGAGAGGTGGAGAGCCCAAACCGGATGTATTGATGGTTGGATAGCGTCTCCACCTCATCTGCCACTCTCCAGTCACACACAACCCGCGCGACATCAGGGGTGGCGAACGATAGTTGACCACGGACCCCCCCTGCCGTCGCACGCAGGTGCGGATGGTCCCTCTATTGAGGAGGGATAGACCGGAGAGCAGGGACCACTCTTCGACGGCCCTGCCCTTGGCATCGGTGGTGGGGTTCCCCCACACCCAGGACTTCGCATTGAAGTCACCAAGGACAATAGTGGGCTTTGGCGATTGTCTACGGACCGCAGCGCTGACAGAATCCAGAAATAACTCGAACTCCGCCAGGCCGCGGTTGAGGGAGAAGTAGATGCCCACTATTGCGAAGCCCCGCCACCCCGCCACGATATAGCCAGATCCCCTCTCGAGAGCGTAGAGGGGAGGGCCGACGCTACCTCTGGACAGGACAGCGACATCCTCATTCAGGTCACCCACCCAGTTGGGTTGGTGGGGGACGAAGTATGGCTCGCAGGCCACCGCCAGGTCTATTCTCCACTCCGCCATGGACTGCAGTAGCAGGTCCTGAGCCCCGGCGGAGTGGTTCAGGTTCACCTGGAGGAAACCGACTTTGTCACCTATTATGTCAATATGTCGGTTTCCCCCTGGCCCTGGCGGCTCTGTTCACTAGTACGGGCGGCCCGAGGTCCTTGGGCTGCCATCACTCTGCCTTTAACAGTAGGAGGCCTGCATGACCTCCCACCCATGACATGGTCCGTAGTGCGCCCCGCCACCGCGCAGACCGCACAACGGGGCGCAGCCGCACACGATGCCGACCGGTGGCCGATGCCGCCACAGCGGTAACACAGTGCGGATCGGTCGACATCAGCTGGGCACAGCTGGCTTGTATGCCCCAGCGCCAGGCACCTGAAGCACCGCAGTGGCAGTGGCTCCAGGGCCCGGACTCCAGCCACACTCCAGCCGACCAGGAGCCTCCCTGCATCGGCGAGCGAAGACTTTTTCTTCCCCTTCCGCACCACCTCAGTCCAGCCCTCCACGGGCACAGGCGTAGGAAGGGCACTGACCGTCGATGGGCCGGCCAGAGCAGAGGAGGCCTTCTCGGCCCTCTTTGAGACGCCGACATTGGACTTCGACGCCTCGTTTCGCCTGTCGGCGGCAAGCGGCGGCCGGAAGGGTTGCTCAGGAGGCAGTCGTACCTCCATCGCTTCCAGGCGCGCGCAAACCATCGTCGTTAGACGTGAGATCGCGCGCGCCGTCTCCTCTGGCAAGGCAGCAGAGGCTTGCTCAGTAGTTGGACTAGCTGCATTAGACCGTGCGGCCGTATCCGCGCAACTGGGTTCAGAAGTAGCAACCCCGGCCAGTAGCATAGCCGCTTCAAGCCGTGTAAGTTTAGCCTGGAGCTCTGAGATCTGCCCAGATCTTGAGGCGGCTGTTATCGGCCCGTAGCTCAGTCACTTCCGCCGTGAGGCTGATGTTAGCTGCCTGCAGCCGCTTGGTCTCTTCATTTGTGGATCGCGATGCCAGGGCATCCACCACCTTCATATTGTCTGCGACTGCCTCTTTTGCGGCGCGCACAAAGGTGCTTCATCACAAGCACCTACCACAACACATAAATCTCTGTTCTGCCTCAGGTTGACTGGTAGAGAATGCCTAGGGCATTAAATCCGCCTTGTACCAATTTTTTGTGCTAAAGTTATAAATAAATAAATAACATCAATTAAACGTGATAGATTCCGTAAACGTACGTTTTATTTCATATCTAGCCTTTTTCCGCGGCTCCGCCACAGTAAGCTAGTTTTTAGGTTATATCTCAGGTTTCCGATGAGCTATCAAACTAAAATATCAAAGTTGCATCAAAATCCGTTCAGTAGTTTTTGCGTGATGCGCGAACAAACAAACAGATAAACAGACAAACAATCTATAAAAAATTGTTTGATGCCTATATTTCATAGCCTAATACAGTAATTTTTTCTCAAATATCTTAAATGTACAGACACAACTCTTTTACAGCTTTATAATAGGATGTCGAGTAAATACCAGGAAGTATTATAAAGTTTTCATGTTATTATTATATCAATAGTAACTAGAAATGTCTACGAAACGTGGACGTTGACAAACGATACTGTTTTCCCACATATTTTACCGTCTGTTTATGATACGAGTACGTCATATAAAGGCAAGGGTTAAAGTTGACGACTCTCATTATTTAATGTCATTGCAAGAAGATTGTCTTGTTTTTATAGGCCCGTACTGAAAGGATCTAAAAGTTGTGTATCTATTCATTAATCTGGATGTAAGAAGTCCGTTGGAACAATATATCAGCCATTGAACGTTCAACATTTCAGTCCACTCGTGATCATGAATGCTGTAAAGTATTTGTAACGTCGGTATAGTAGATAATCAAGTAAACGCGATAGATTCACATAGTTTTATTTCATAATGAATGTAAGGAGTTTATTAATTCCGTCGTTAAATAACCAAGTCATATTACTCGTATCTTAACGTGAATTCAAACAATTGATAAGTTCTCGTAGCTGTGCATTACATGTGACATTTTACTATTACAACTGATCTTTAATCAAGCTAGTTTACGGCATACGTGTATTCTGGCTAACTGCACCACTGCACTTTAAATAGGTACTATAAGTGACATAGTTTTTGTTTTTTTAACAATGCTAAAGTTGTTTGCATTCGCCAATTTTATTACTTGATGATATCGCGGCGTAGTTCTGCACATGCAGTTCAATCGTTCATCAAGATTAAGCAAGTTTCGTTCGGCTGGCAGTCAGATGGGTGACCAAAAAGTGACACCTATTTGTGAACACCTGACTTCCTTCGTGATTCAGAAGGCACGTTAAGTAGTGAGTGCTGGCTGTCAAAACACAAGTCCTGAATAAAAAATCCTACTGCAGTCTTGTTCCAAGGTCGCCAGTTGTCCCCTTAGTGGGGTCATGGAGAATACTGGTCGATCAGCCGAAACCTAACTGATCGGATGCTGACTCCAACAAAAAATAGTATCTGCCCCACAAAATCAATATCGTATCGTCTTATTTGTGATTGGTTGAGACATAGACGCGTAATGTCGTCACACTACGCTCAACCAATCACGATGACCTCTCAAGATCTCTCAAACAATGACAATGTCACGATGCGATGTCGACACCATTTTGTGTTTTACGGGCCAAGGAAGACTATGGTGATGAGCAAATTTTACTGCTTCCATGCAACTGATCACTACTTAGTATGAATATGTAAAGATAAAAAATGTGTTATAAATCTTCAGAACACTCTGTCGAGGCACTACTACGAGTATCTAGTAATAATTTTCCCGAGGCCTATACAATAACTTCGGCTATGTTTAATTAAATTTAAGTTAACGAAATTCTAATGGAAGTGCTATTGTTAACGGATAACATTAATTAGTGACAGTAGGTTTTGAATAGAGCAACTGTTGTTAATCAAAAATACCCCCAGGAATAACGATGAAGATTTTCATTAACCCGATGGCTCTAGTTAAATGTAATTTGAGTAACTAAATCACTAAATAGGGCCACGTAGGTCATTCCTTTTGGCACAGAGCCGACATGTTATTTTCTCTAATGCTGAGCAATCAAGTACAACTAATTAAATGAATAGGAACTACGACAGCAGTCTGTAAATAAAAAAATTCAGAATAAATCTTTCCAAACAATATGTTGACATTTTTATATATTTTTTTAGCATTTGACATACTTAGCCATATAAATTAACACAAAGTGTGAAAATATTTATAGGGCTGCGTCATTATTTGGTAAAACTCTTAATTTTAAAATTAAGTTTACCTGGTCGGTATAAAGTATGTAAATACTTCCGACAGATGGCGCAGGCGTCACCTAATACGTTAAGAATGAATGTGTAATCGAAATTCATAGTTCAGAGTAATTGTCACGCTTGCTGAATTGGCAAAGCATCTGGACGGTATCCAGGAGATGCAGGTTCAAATCCTGCTCGTGACTGTTATTTTCTATTTCACATTTTCACACTTTGCGTTAATTTATATGGTTATTTTAATGCTAAAAAATATATAAAAATATCAAAATATTCAATAGGGCGGCGCCATTAATTGGTAAAAATCTTAATTGTAAAATTAGGTGTACCTGGTACACACTTTGTGTTAGTTTACAAACAAATTAAATTAACAAATTCCAGCAAACGTCAAACAAACCTATGATTTCACGTACATGTATTTACAAGATCACACAAAAATTACTTAACTGATTTTAATGAAACTTTTTTATTCGGTAGCTTTTGTTTATATTAAAAACCAGTTTTTATAGGTACATTTTTTCCGCTACTATATCGTGGATCAGATGTATAACCAATAAGTACCTTATATAATACTAAAAATACTGCTATTACTTATACTAAATTCTTTACATGTATAATTCAAACTATAGACTGTTTTTAATATGAGGGCAGGTGAGACTACAACGGCAAATAGCTGATTGCATTTATCTAATGTCGAGTTTGTTAAAATATATACAATTTAACTCACATCGAAAGGTTTACATTTAATGTTCGCATCGTAGCACCAAAGTTTGTTCGAGAACTAATCGAAAACTCCGGCCAATTTGAGCGCTCAGGTCTTAAGTAACAGTTCATAACTCTGTTGCTGGTTGGATTACTGAAAGGGTACATAAGTTTATTAATGTAGTTAGAAATCTAGCACTATTAATATTCTATGTCCATTCATCCATCCATCCATCAGCCTTTTAACGTCCACTGCTGGACATAGGCCTCCCCAAGAATGGGGGATAGTGCCGTAATCGCCACGCTTGGCAGGCGGGTTGGCGATCGCAGTGGATGTTGTTAATACTCGAAGGAGTGCTGCTGCCCACTCCCTCGATATTCCCTTTGTCGGCTCTTACGACTCCCATGGGTGGAGAGAGGTGGGTCAATTCTAAAGCCGGCCCCACACGGCTATATTCTATGTAAGGCAATGCAAATTTAGAGGTAGCTATAGAAACTCCAATTTCAAGTCAGAATTTCTATGGTAGACTTCCTATACTTGATTCTAGATAGATAATTTTATTACTAAAGCTAGCTCTATTATTCGCGTTGGTATTAACAATAATATTGCTATCAAATAGACGTAATGGGAAGTGACATAATCAAAATAAATGCCACAATAGTACGAGTATAATAACAGCTGATGAATCCAAGAAACAATAGCGATGATTATGAAAAAAGATGATGTAATTACTGTATTTTTTGGCAAATTATAAACAAGCTGTACTCAGATCTAGTTTACATAACATCAGAAGCATAAGTACATAAATATCTCACTACTCAAATATCAATCAGTATTAAATATACAGTCAAGAAAACTAGTGATTAATTATGTGGTTTTTTACAATAAATACCTTTTGTTTTGTTATGTTTTTGGAATACTCTTTTTGTTGTCGATGTAATAATCACTCGGACGCTTACAAAAAAGGCGAACTTACTAATACAAATCAGAACAAAAAAAGGCAGCTTGAATTAGGAGAGTATAACCCATCTGAATTAATAATTGAAAACGTTGTAAAGGGAGATGATGCAGAAATAACTGGATTACTTTTTAATGATCCACTTACAGTACATGGAGAGACTTATATTGATAAATATAAGGACAACAAAGAACAAACTATTACTGAAGAAACTGCAACTGAAGAAGGAACACACAACACAAATTATGACACCGAGGCAAACAATTATTCGACTAAGAAATTAAGTGAGACGGACATAAATAATATAAATAAAGCAAAAGAAATTTCAAGCACAGAAGCAAATTTAGATATTGGCTTCATTGCAGATGAAATAACGACCAGAAATCAAAATATTTATGCAGAAGTTTTGCGTGAATGTAGTAAATACAAAAAAACTGGATCATTTAACATGTCTCGAATGGCAAACATGTGGAGGATTGCATATTATACGATGTCGACTAGATTAAAATGTTTTAGTATCACTATCAAAAATATAACGACTCAAGTAAGTATGCTTACTATATACAAAGAATTGCTAATATATTATATAACACATTCAATACATGGACAAGTTGTCGCTCTTCCTTGCTATTTGCAGTATTAATAAGATCTATCTCCAGTATTCTACCAATGCAATTGATCTTGGTTGTCTACTTAATTTCCCATAATCATAAGAAAAATATATTGTTGCAGTATGTTAAAAGTGGATTCATTCACTGTGTTTTGAAAATTGCAGGAACAGCGTCACTACGCTAAAACCTACGGGGATTTTAATAACTCTGTTCTTTGGAATAACTGTAATTTAGAAATAATTTCAAACGATAACAACAAAATTGGATTCAACAGGAAACATTTTTTGCAAGCCACTGATCTAGCACGAGGCATTATGAAAAATATTATTATTGATGAAGAACGTACACGTAAGCATTAGTAATAGAAATTATTACGACACTAATAATGATAATCTTTTTAAGTGACTCAATTTGGACTTAAGTATCATCAATTTATTTAACGCTGTTCTTTATGCTGTTTTTAAACGGCTAGTTTTCTTTTACTTACAATATTATCTTAGTCAATCAAAGAAGTGATTACATAATTAGCATTTCAGTCTAGTTAGTAAAAAAAAACACAATCTAAATATAATGTTTCCAGCTTAAATCTCTTCAACTTTCTTCGGATTTAGGATATTAATTTTCTTTAAGGAATTTCTTTGACAGTTTGTCTTAAATTATCCTTGATAATGGTTACTTACCCTATTATAAAACTGCCGCAAAATCTTCGAAAGTCTCATAATTTTTATTTCGTGAAAATATATTTGTGGTTCTAATGCAGAAGTTTTAACAGAAACCAATATTATCTTCAAAAGTACGACATTTCTTTTCAGCAAACATGACATCAATTTCACTACAGAACGAGACTGCTGACCAGTGGTTGGTTATTAAGAACCTTTTGCTCATGCGAGACTGTAAAAATGGTCATCTGGCGGTCTTCAAGAAAGCATCTGCTGAATCGAATATGGGTGAAATCGAGAATGCTCTGAAAATATTTGGTGAAACTAAACCCCTGAATGGTACCAAGGCTTGTCAACCTTTAAGTTTCTTGCAGAAATTGGAAAAGGACCATCATCACCGTAACAAATTTTAACTTGTTCTGTTTTTATGTGTTGTTCAATGTTTCTTATTTTAATTAATAAATTATTATCGTTTCCTTCTTTTGAAATTTATTTCTTGTATGCCATTATAAAACTGTAACAGAATTATGTCTGTAAATCTACGTTATTATTTTCTTTAGTCGCCTATGAACCCAACACAATGTTTTTTTTAATTTTTTGGTCTTGTAGCGGCGCCATCTGAGCGGCCTTCGGCCGGACTCGTGAGCCATCGGGCCGCATCGTGCTTCGGGTGCTATCGACAGGTCTCGGGAATCATCGATTTGTTCGCGTTCGTTAGACGGATATTGTTTGCTACGCTGAGGGGCCGTGCGCTCGCTTCCAGAAATTAGTATCGTACCTATTTAGATTACCTAGTGCTTAAATCTTATTTCATCATTTCTACCTCTGTAATCTATTCTATTTTTTTACTCTCTGCTTCATAACTATTGTACTGTATTTTTCTTTCCCCCTTAATTCTAATTTCTTTTGTAATTTTTCTTTTAAATTGTTATAAAATTATAACGGTTCTTTAAATTCTAGTCGTTTATTTTACCTTTAGCCTTTCGTGACTTTAGCTAGTTGATTGGGTAGGTACATAGGAACTCACTTGCCTACAGCACAGAATAAATACTAGTCCTGCCTACAGTCTGTTTGTCTGTCCGCGCAACACGCAAAAACTACTGAAGAGATACTGATATTTTTTTATTTGTTATAATTCATCCATCCATCCATCAGCCTTTCGACGTCCACTGCTGCACATAGGCCTTCCCAAGAGAATGCCACAACGAGCGGTCCTGTGCGCTCATATGGGGGGATAGTGCCGTAATCGCCACGCTTGGCAGGCGGGTTGGGGATCGCAGTGGATGTTGTTAATACTCGAGGGGGTCCTGCTGCCCACTCCCCCGGTATTCCCTCAGACGGCACTTACGTCTCCCATTTGTGGAGAGGGGTGGGGCAATTCTAAAGCCGGCCCCACACGGCCATGGTTATTATTAAAAACTGGTGTTATTGGACACATAGCATCATTCATGTATCCCCGAAGGGTTAGGCAGAGGTGTATTACACACCCAAGGCTCGCCAACTATGTTTAAGTCCCACGTAATAGGGGGCAAGCCCATTGCCGTATACCTGGCACATTTCTAAACTCCGGGCTGCTACTGAGAATGTTTTTTTTACGAAAAACCTCAATAGCTTAGCCCGACTCGTGACGGACTAATAATACAAGTGTCACCACCCCATTCTTTCGCACGGGTGTCGTATGAGGCTACTAAGGGAAGTAAGCAATTATAAACTATTGCATGACTGGTGGTAGGGTTGGGTAACAAGTGGGAGTACTCACTTGGTATCGGGCCCGAGCGGGTTGGTACCACCATCTCCCGTGTGACCGGCCATGAAGCACATCGTTGCGTTTTGGCTGTAGCAGAAGATAGCCGTTTATTCTTTCATTTCATATCGGTGAAATGAAATGGTGAGCAGCGGCTTGACAATACTTTCGGTATAGTTGAGTCCATGAGCGACGGTTACCATTTACCATCAGATGGGCCGTGGCTCGTCTGCTACTACAAGCAATAAAAAAAAAAAGCGCGTGTTTTGCATATGGATCGGTGTGAATCCCTTACTCGACCCCAGATCCCGGTACAACGCCAACAATCCCTTGGGTTTTGCTGACGATTTCCCGGAGAGCACTTGTGCTACCAAAGTATTTGGTCCGTTATGTGGCTTTCTACTAAAAAAGATACCCCTTTTTTTAAATTTGTGCGAAGTTTTAATGTTTACACTCCCATAATTCGATGAGAGTGTAAATGTACGAAATCAGTAGAGCAGAGTAAACTCAAAATCCTTGTAGACATATAATATGAGTCAGTAATAGTATTAAATAATATACGTATAGCTATAACATACGTATACAGTAGATACATATTCACTTTGAAAATAAAAGCTTAATATCTGTGTCCCTGTGTGTATTCTATCATCTGATTAATCCGAGAATCGGACAAAGATGGCCATGCTTCAGTTTGCCAATAAGACGTCTCGATGAAAGTTCCTAGTTTTGTTCCTCTCTGTTCAAGTACTCTCGTTAATGTCATTGGTTTGAATATATAGGTACTTTACTAGCTTTGCAAGCAGCCAAATTATAGTTATTGGGTTATATCTTGTTGAAAAAATATACCTAACCACACACCCTCCCTAGCCTCTCCGCCACTTTATTCTACAAGATGACCTCCTCGCAGGACGCAGCGATCGCGGCCCAATCCATGTCGTTGCTAAGAATCGCTCTGACGACGCTCGGCAGCAAGAGGTACCCGCCTATTGCCGTGATGAGTTTACGGCGCTGCACCTCACTGGACACGAGGCGACCGCCCCTCGCCCGGTCTTGTGATTCCATAGTGGGAAATATAAAATGTATATCAGTTTTTAAGTCTAATCAAGAACCATCAAACAAAAAATAAACAAAAAATATCAAAATCCATTTAGTAGTTTTTTGCATGATGCTCGAACAAACATGCAGAAAAAGAGATAAACAGCCAAATACACAAACAGACAAATAATAAAAAAAAACTAGTAAAGAGACGCTTAATTCATATTTAATTTATTCTTAAATATCAATGTAACTGGGTGAATATTTCATTTCGTACATATTTGGGTATTTTTACGATTCGTAGAAAAAATGTTCTTAAACATGTTCTTTACATGTTGTTTGGAAAGAGATTAATGTTTGAAGGACAAATATACTAAAGGGACAGTAATCGGACTTTTAGTTATTGAGATATTGAATATAGTTTTATTTTGTGAACTGGTAATGAGATTGTAAACTTATGGTAATGAGAATAGTATTTATGGGAATGAGGTAAATGGAAATGGTAATGATAAATAGCATTCAGAATCCGTAAATCAGCTCTTTATTAAAAACTAAGTAAGTAAAAATTTTAAATATTGTATTTAGATAGCATTTTATTAACATTAGCATCTGGACATTTTAGATCTATTTCTTTTAGCAATTGACATGCTCCGCTACTTTTTAAATTATAAATTATTTGTGAATAAAGCAAAAGAGATTTTTTTCCCGCCCCTACTAAAAATCTCTTTTTCTTTATTCACAAATAATTTGTACTTTAAAAATTAGCATCTGGATTTAAATGAAGTTTATTGTCCAGAATTATATCAGAAAGTCACACACTTCAGTATTGCTTCTACTTACTGGACTTATAAGAATGTTTGAATTAATAATGACCTTTGAGCTACTTTTACTTGAGATGACAGTTTCTTTGTTAGTTTCTTCGATATTTTGTAATGCGTATTGTAATTTTCCTACAACTTTCGTATCTAAACAGTCGTCATCAATGCAGTTAAAACAACTTGCTTCTCTAAACAACAATTCGTCTTTTACTTTGAGCCATACAACATGATGTAGGTTTAAAGTTCCTTTCAAAGGCAACAAAACTTGACTTTCGAATAAGCAAATCTTTTTTGTATATCATTAACCACTCATTTTTCAATATTTTGCGTTTTTCTTGTAAGGACATTAACAAAAGAATCTAAATTAGCAATGTCCTTACCTTGAGTAACTGCAGCATGTACCGTACGTTTTATAGTACCTCTTACACAATCAGCTGCCCCTTTTCCGTGGCCAGACTCAGAATAATTCCACATAATTTATTTTATGTTGTTGATATACCAGTGTAGCTTTGTAATTATGAAAATCATAGTTATTTGTACGCCAGAAGCAGTCCGCATACCTGGCCTGGGATTGGGCCAGGAAAAGTCAGGATCCGAGCGCCAAAGAGGAGAAGCGGAAATTTAATGCTGCTTCCAGGTCCAACAAGAGGGCTATTGCCGAAGCCAAGGCAGAACACATTGCCAGAATTGGCGAGCGACTTACAAGCTATCCCAATGGGAGCCGAGCTTTCTGGTCGCTCGCCAAGGGAGTACAGAGTAACTTCTGCCAGTCTAGTCTCCCACCACTGCTGAAACTGGACGGCAACGTGGCCCGTAGTGCCAAAGAGAAAGCCGATCTTTTGGGCCAACTCTTTGCCTCAAACTCGACTTTGGACGCCGGAGCGGCCACACCACCCACCATCCCTGGGTGTGAAAGCTCCATGCCTGAAATCCGCATTACGCAACGTGCGGTCAGGCGGGAGCTGCTGCTACTGGACGTCCATAAGTCGAGTGGGCCGGATGGAATCCCTGCGGTGGTTCTTCGAACGTGCGCCCCTGAGTTGACCCCCGTCCTTACGTGCTTGTTCCGCCTTTCATACAGTACCGGCAGGATTCCTACTTCGTGGAAGGTAGCCCATATTCACCCTACTCCCAAAAGGGGTGATCGGTCGGACCTGTCGAATTACAGGCCAATCTCGATAACATCCCTGCTCTCCAGAGTATTGGAGAGAGTTATCAACTGCCGACTTCTGCAGTACTTTGAGGATCACCATCTGATCAGTGATACTCTCTCGTGTACTTCACTCATCGCTGGGCAGAAGCCTTAGAGGATGGGGGTGAAGCTTTGGCGTTCAGCCTGGACATCGCGAAAGCATTCGACAGGGTCTGGCATAGGGCCCTTCTATCGAAGCTACCGTCGTATGGAATCACCGAGGGCTCTGCAAATGGATCGCCGGCTTCCTCCATGGCCACAGCATCAAAGTCGTTGTAGACGGATGCTGCTCTGATATCATGGAGATTAATGCTGGCGTTCCTCAAGGCTCAGTGCTCTCCCCAACACTGTTCATCCTGCATATCAATGACTTGCTCTCAATAGAGAGTATGCATTGCTATGCGGATGACAGTACGGGTGATGTGCGATATACCGGCCATCAGAAAGTCCCTCGGAACATGCTGGGAGGAGAGGCGGATCAACTTGTGTCTGAAGTCGAGCGCTCTCTAGGGCGGGCCTCGGAATGGGGAGAAAAGAACTTGGTTCAATTCAACCCTACGAAGACACAGGTTTGCGCATTCACTGCAAAGAACGACGCATTTGTCGTGAGTTGTAGTAAACCTAATTGCCATTAGTTTGCTCTAATTACCATATTATCAAAAATAATGGTAAACAATGGTAATTAGGAAAAACGGTAATTAGATTTTCATGTTTTTTTTTAATTATGCTTTTATTAATGCGGATAAAGGCGTGAACATTGATTAATGTAAAAAATATACTTTATTTCCATCATATTGTCAAAAAACACAAGAAAAATATTAGTATAATTACCTTTTTAAAAACAAATGGTGTGCAGGAATATTACGTGACAAACCACTAGGTGGGCTGAAGATTTCTACTTTACAGAGTAATAATGACACTTAGACGCATATACACAGCTTGGTGACCAAGCACTTACTGAAGCCGAATATTTGAAGTGACTGCCACTGCATAGGTACTTAAAAATATTAAAATATCGGACTGAACATATCGCCTAACGGTTTTATAGGGAATGGGACGGGATTATAGGGAAGTGTAGGGACATTTTTTGAACTTGACCAATACCTATTAAATATGATCTTTCATTAACAAAAAAGCAGCAGAATGTTTATTAACTATCCCACTATTCTAAAACATAATGAAAACGTAGTTCTTCCAGTAAAAATGTGATTAAAATGCATTTATTTACTCAAATCCGGGAAAGGGGACACGGATGGTAATTATATTTATGAATTTGTATTTTAAATTTAGTACATTTCTATTTATATATATTTGTAGCATTTGACATGCTTAGCACTATTCATTAAACACAAAGTGAAAAATGTGAAATCGAAAATAACAGTCAGGAGCAGGATTCGAACCTGCATCTTCTGGATACCGTCCAGATGCTTTACCAATTCAGCCATCCTGACAATTGCTCCTGACTGCTAATTTCGATAACACATCATACTTAACGTCTTTGGGTGACGCCTGCGCCATCTGTCGGACGTATTTTCATACATTATACCGACCAGGTAAACTTAATTTTACAATTAAGATTTTTACCTAATAATGACGCAAACCCTATAAATATTTATATATATTTGTAGCATTTGACATGCTTAGCACTATTCATTAAACACAAAGTGAAAAATGTGAAATCGAAAATAACAGTCAGGAGCAGGATTCGAACCTGCATCTTCTGGATACCGTCCAGATGCTTTACCAATTCAGCCATCCTGACAATTGCTCCTGACTGCTAATTTCGATAACACATCATACTTAACGTCTTTGGGTGACGCCTGCGCCATCTGTCGGACGTATTTTCATACATTATACCGACCAGGTAAACTTAATTTTACAATTAAGATTTTTACCTAATAATGACGCAAACCCTATAAATATTTATATATATTTGTAGCATTTGACATGCTTAGCACTATTCATTAAACACAAAGTGAAAAATGTGAAATCGAAAATAACAGTCAGGAGCAGGATTCGAACCTGCATCTTCTGGATACCGTCCAGATGCTTTACCAATTCAGCCATCCTGACAATTGCTCCTGACTGCTAATTTCGATAACACATCATACTTAACGTCTTTGGGTGACGCCTGCGCCATCTGTCGGACGTATTTTCATACATTATACCGACCAGGTAAACTTAATTTTACAATTAAGATTTTTACCTAATAATGACGCAAACCCTATAAATATTTATATATATTTGTAGCATTTGACATGCTTAGCACTATTCATTAAACACAAAGTGAAAAATGTGAAATCGAAAATAACAGTCAGGAGCAGGATTCGAACCTGCATCTTCTGGATACCGTCCAGATGCTTTACCAATTCAGCCATCCTGACAATTGCTCCTGACTGCTAATTTCGATAACACATCATACTTAACGTCTTTGGGTGACGCCTGCGCCATCTGTCGGACGTATTTTCATACATTATACCGACCAGGTAAACTTAATTTTACAATTAAGATTTTTACCTAATAATGACGCAAACCCTATAAATATTTATATATATTTGTAGCATTTGACATGCTTAGCACTATTCATTAAACACAAAGTGAAAAATGTGAAATCGAAAATAACAGTCAGGAGCAGGATTCGAACCTGCATCTTCTGGATACCGTCCAGATGCTTTACCAATTCAGCCATCCTGACAATTGCTCCTGACTGCTAATTTCGATAACACATCATACTTAACGTCTTTGGGTGACGCCTGCGCCATCTGTCGGACGTATTTTCATACATTATACCGACCAGGTAAACTTAATTTTACAATTAAGATTTTTACCTAATAATGACGCAAACCCTATAAATATTTATATATATTTGTAGCATTTGACATGCTTAGCACTATTCATTAAACACAAAGTGAAAAATGTGAAATCGAAAATAACAGTCAGGAGCAGGATTCGAACCTGCATCTTCTGGATACCGTCCAGATGCTTTACCAATTCAGCCATCCTGACAATTGCTCCTGACTGCTAATTTCGATAACACATCATACTTAACGTCTTTGGGTGACGCCTGCGCCATCTGTCGGACGTATTTTCATACATTATACCGACCAGGTAAACTTAATTTTACAATTAAGATTTTTACCTAATAATGACGCAAACCCTATAAATATTTATATATATTTGTAGCATTTGACATGCTTAGCACTATTCATTAAACACAAAGTGAAAAATGTGAAATCGAAAATAACAGTCAGGAGCAGGATTCGAACCTGCATCTTCTGGATACCGTCCAGATGCTTTACCAATTCAGCCATCCTGACAATTGCTCCTGACTGCTAATTTCGATAACACATCATACTTAACGTCTTTGGGTGACGCCTGCGCCATCTGTCGGACGTATTTTCATACATTATACCGACCAGGTAAACTTAATTTTACAATTAAGATTTTTACCTAATAATGACGCAAACCCTATAAATATTTATATATATTTGTAGCATTTGACATGCTTAGCACTATTCATTAAACACAAAGTGAAAAATGTGAAATCGAAAATAACAGTCAGGAGCAGGATTCGAACCTGCATCTTCTGGATACCGTCCAGATGCTTTACCAATTCAGCCATCCTGACAATTGCTCCTGACTGCTAATTTCGATAACACATCATACTTAACGTCTTTGGGTGACGCCTGCGCCATCTGTCGGACGTATTTTCATACATTATACCGACCAGGTAAACTTAATTTTACAATTAAGATTTTTACCTAATAATGACGCAAACCCTATAAATATTTATATATATTTGTAGCATTTGACATGCTTAGCACTATTCATTAAACACAAAGTGAAAAATGTGAAATCGAAAATAACAGTCAGGAGCAGGATTCGAACCTGCATCTTGTCAGGATGGCTGAATTGGTAAAGCATCTGGACGGTATCCAGAAGATGCAGGTTCGAATCCTGCTCCTGACTGTTATTTTCGATTTCACATTTTTCACTTTGTGTTTAATGAATAGTGCTAAGCATGTCAAATGCTACAAATATATATAAATATTTATAGGGTTTGCGTCATTATTAGGTAAAAATCTTAATTGTAAAATTAAGTTTACCTGGTCGGTATAATGTATGAAAATACGTCCGACAGATGGCGCAGGCGTCACCCAAAGACGTTAAGTATGATGTGTTATCGAAATTAGCAGTCAGGAGCAATTGTCAGGATGGCTGAATTGGTAAAGCATCTGGACGGTATCCAGAAGATGCAGGTTCGAATCCTGCTCCTGACTGTTATTTTCGATTTCACATTTTTCACTTTGTGTTTAATGAATAGTGCTAAGCATGTCAAATGCTACAAATATATATAAATATTTATAGGGTTTGCGTCATTATTAGGTAAAAATCTTAATTGTAAAATTAAGTTTACCTGGTCGGTATAATGTATGAAAATACGTCCGACAGATGGCGCAGGCGTCACCCAAAGACGTTAAGTATGATGTGTTATCGAAATTAGCAGTCAGGAGCAATTGTCAGGATGGCTGAATTGGTAAAGCATCTGGACGGTATCCAGAAGATGCAGGTTCGAATCCTGCTCCTGACTGTTATTTTCGATTTCACATTTTTCACTTTGTGTTTAATGAATAGTGCTAAGCATGTCAAATGCTACAAATATATATAAATATTTATAGGGTTTGCGTCATTATTAGGTAAAAATCTTAATTGTAAAATTAAGTTTACCTGGTCGGTATAATGTATGAAAATACGTCCGACAGATGGCGCAGGCGTCACCCAAAGACGTTAAGTATGATGTGTTATCGAAATTAGCAGTCAGGAGCAATTGTCAGGATGGCTGAATTGGTAAAGCATCTGGACGGTATCCAGAAGATGCAGGTTCGAATCCTGCTCCTGACTGTTATTTTCGATTTCACATTTTTCACTTTGTGTTTAATGAATAGTGCTAAGCATGTCAAATGCTACAAATATATATAAATATTTATAGGGTTTGCGTCATTATTAGGTAAAAATCTTAATTGTAAAATTAAGTTTACCTGGTCGGTATAATGTATGAAAATACGTCCGACAGATGGCGCAGGCGTCACCCAAAGACGTTAAGTATGATGTGTTATCGAAATTAGCAGTCAGGAGCAATTGTCAGGATGGCTGAATTGGTAAAGCATCTGGACGGTATCCAGAAGATGCAGGTTCGAATCCTGCTCCTGACTGTTATTTTCGATTTCACATTTTTCACTTTGTGTTTAATGAATAGTGCTAAGCATGTCAAATGCTACAAATATATATAAATATTTATAGGGTTTGCGTCATTATTAGGTAAAAATCTTAATTGTAAAATTAAGTTTACCTGGTCGGTATAATGTATGAAAATACGTCCGACAGATGGCGCAGGCGTCACCCAAAGACGTTAAGTATGATGTGTTATCGAAATTAGCAGTCAGGAGCAATTGTCAGGATGGCTGAATTGGTAAAGCATCTGGACGGTATCCAGAAGATGCAGGTTCGAATCCTGCTCCTGACTGTTATTTTCGATTTCACATTTTTCACTTTGTGTTTAATGAATAGTGCTAAGCATGTCAAATGCTACAAATATATATAAATATTTATAGGGTTTGCGTCATTATTAGGTAAAAATCTTAATTGTAAAATTAAGTTTACCTGGTCGGTATAATGTATGAAAATACGTCCGACAGATGGCGCAGGCGTCACCCAAAGACGTTAAGTATGATGTGTTATCGAAATTAGCAGTCAGGAGCAATTGTCAGGATGGCTGAATTGGTAAAGCATCTGGACGGTATCCAGAAGATGCAGGTTCGAATCCTGCTCCTGACTGTTATTTTCGATTTCACATTTTTCACTTTGTGTTTAATGAATAGTGCTAAGCATGTCAAATGCTACAAATATATATAAATATTTATAGGGTTTGCGTCATTATTAGGTAAAAATCTTAATTGTAAAATTAAGTTTACCTGGTCGGTATAATGTATGAAAATACGTCCGACAGATGGCGCAGGCGTCACCCAAAGACGTTAAGTATGATGTGTTATCGAAATTAGCAGTCAGGAGCAATTGTCAGGATGGCTGAATTGGTAAAGCATCTGGACGGTATCCAGAAGATGCAGGTTCGAATCCTGCTCCTGACTGTTATTTTCGATTTCACATTTTTCACTTTGTGTTTAATGAATAGTGCTAAGCATGTCAAATGCTACAAATATATATAAATATTTATAGGGTTTGCGTCATTATTAGGTAAAAATCTTAATTGTAAAATTAAGTTTACCTGGTCGGTATAATGTATGAAAATACGTCCGACAGATGGCGCAGGCGTCACCCAAAGACGTTAAGTATGATGTGTTATCGAAATTAGCAGTCAGGAGCAATTGTCAGGATGGCTGAATTGGTAAAGCATCTGGACGGTATCCAGAAGATGCAGGTTCGAATCCTGCTCCTGACTGTTATTTTCGATTTCACATTTTTCACTTTGTGTTTAATGATTAGTACATTTCTAATAAAAAAAAAACAATATTTTAAGGGATGCGTCTAATAGAACCCCAAATATGCTATGGAAAAACAATATAGGGCTTAAATTATTTTAGTGTATATTATATTCTTTATAGGCCGAACCAAAATATGCACGAAATGAAATATTCACCCAACTAATACTTTATATTACTTTATAAAGTAATAGCTATAACAGAGCTATGTCTGTTATTTATAACTTTTTTTTATATTAGTACTAGCCTTTGCCCGCGGCAATGCCGCTTTTTAGGTTATACCTCTGGTTCCCGATATAGTAGCGGGATAAAACGTATACCAGTTAATAAGACTAATCAAGAGCTATCAAATAAAAAAATTGCATCAAAATACGTTCAGTAGTTTTTGCGTGATGCGCGAACGTACAAAGAGATAAAGATATAATAATACATAATAGCTGGTATTTAACAATTAGATTGCTTTATTAACATTTCTAAAGAATGTTAATAAAAACATAGCATCATGACTGTATTCCCCGAAGGGGTAGGAAGAGGTGTATTACACACCCACAGCTCGCCAGCTATGTTTAAGTCCCACGTAAAAGGGGGGGCAAGCGTATTGCCGCCTACCGGGCATAATTCCAAACTCCGGGTGGCTACTGAGAATTTTTCTTTTAACGAAAATGCTCAATAATACTGCCCGACCCAGGAATTGAACCCAAGACATCATAATCAGCAGTCGCGAACAAGTACGTTAACAGTTATTTAGAACGTTAACAGTTATGTAAAAGGCATTTTTGTAAACAGATTAGCATGAATACGTATAAGTGTATTTTATTACTGTCAAGCCTTTTGTTTGCCATTTTTGCTAAAAAATTGTTAAACATGCCACAGTAATCAGCCTTTAGACATTTATTACAATAACTTGTACGCCCAAACATAAAGATTATGTTCAAGTAATAATTCAAGAGACTAATGAAAGTATTATGTTAATGGTTGCCATTTTTCATCCCAAATATCATTTTTATTTCAGTAGGTAAAAAAAGGTTAATAAAGCTAAAGAAGAAAAAATTACATTCATTAAAAAATTAAAACAAGTACAAATTATTTGTGAATGTCTAAAAAGAGAACTTAAAACGAGCGGGATCCGAACCTGCGTCCCTTCCAATCCGGGGAAGTGCTCTAAGCCGCTAAGTTATCGCACTGACCAACGGTCGTACACAATTTCCACATCACATTTATCTTTACGACCCCGCTCGCACTAAAGGTATCTTTTTCCACATTCACAAATAATGTATACCTTAAAGTAGAGAGCTGAGCATGTTGCAGCTAAAATACAGATCAAACTGCAAAATAAAAAAATTAAATCAAATTTATTTATTCCACACAATTAACATCAATTAAAATCCATGCAGCCTTTTCTCTTGCTCCGGGTTTTCTGGAATGTGACACAGAATAAATCAATTATGGGCGGATTCTACCAAACTCGAATATATACAAGAACTAGCCTTTGGCCGCGGCTTCGCCGCAGCCGAACGCTAGTTTTTGGCTTATATCTCAGGTTCTCGATATAGTAGCGGTATAAATGGATACCAGTTATTAAGTCTAATCGATAGCCATCAAACAAAAATAGTTGCATCAAAATCCGTTGAGAAGTTTTTGCGTGATGCGCGAACAAACAAACAGATAAACGGACAAAAAATCTTTAGATATTTTTATATATATTTTTAGCATTTGACATGCTTAGCAACATACATTAAACACAAAGTGAAAAATGTGAAATCGAAAATAACAGTCACGAGCAGGATTCGAACCTGCATCTCCTGGATACCGTCCAGATGCTTTGCCAATTCAGCCATCGTGACCCTTGCTCCTGACTGCTAATTTCGATAACACATTCATACTTAACGTCTTTGGGTGACGCCTGCACCATCTGTCGGAAGTATTTTCATACATTATACCAACCAGGTAAACTTAATTTTACAATTAAGATTTTACCTAATGATGACGCAAACCCTATAAATATTTAGATATTTTTGTATATATTTTATAGTGACTATTCCTGTTTAGGCTCGCTATTCTTCGAATTATTGTCGGTAAAAGGTAAAAGTTATTTATTCTCGAGTAAATAGCGATTTATTCTAGGAATAAAATTTATTCTTGTTTGGTCGAATCCGCCCTAATTGAGTCTCGTTTTTGATAAAACCGTATTAGTAGTTTCTGTTTATGCCTTAATTTATTGTTTGTGCCTTAATTTATTACTGTCATTTTATTCGTAAACCAAGGATTTTTTCTTCTTCTTTACTCATTGATGAATATTGAAATTAAATCTGATTTAGTAATAAGAAGCCTTTACAAACAATTCAAGCTTATAAATTTATATATATACTAGCCTTTGCCAGCGGCTTCGCCGCAGCCAAAAGCTAGCTTTTCGGTTATATCTCAGGTTCTTAAGTATCTTCAGGTTTTTAAGTCTAATCAAGGGCTTTCAAATAAAAAAGTTGCATCAAAATCCGTTCAGTAGTTTTTTTGTGATGCGGGAACAAACAAACAGATAAACAGACAAACAGAAAAAAATTCAAAAAAAAATTGTTTTGTGTTTAGACACGCCTATATAGCCTATTACAGTAATTTTTTCTCAAATAACTTTAATGTACAGACTACAGACACAGCTCTGTTACAGTTTTATAATAGTACTAGCCTTTGCCAGCGGCTTCGCCGCAGCCAAAGCTAGTTTTTCGGTTATATCTCAGGTTCCCGATATAGCAGCGGGATAAAATGTACCCCAGTTTTTAAGTCTAATCATGGCCTTTCAAATAAAAAAGTTGCATTAGAATCCGTCTAGTAGTTTTTTTTTAAATAACTTCTAAAAAATCTAGTATAAATAATTTCTAGTTTTTCGGTTATATCTCAGGTTTCTGATATAGTAGAGGGATAAAATGTATACCAGTTTTTAAGTCTCATCAAGGCCTTTCAAATAAAAAAGTTGCATCATATTCCGTCCAGTAGTTTTTGCGTGATGCGCGAACAAACAAACAGACAAACAGGTAAACAGACAAACAGACAAAAATTCCAAAAAAAATTGTTTTGTGTTTAGACTCGTCTATATAGCCTATTACAGCCATTTTTTCTCAAATATCTTCAATGTACAGACACAGCTATGTTACAGTTTTATAATAGTATAGAAGATAGATAAGCGATTTACCAGTCACTGACTCATCACGATATCTCCAAAACCGTACGTCCGATTAACTTGAAATTTTGCATAGATGATCCTTTAACGACATAAGACGATCACTAAGAAAGGATTTTATGAAACTCCTATCCAAAATATATAATTCGATCTGTTATCACATTTAGACTTCTAGACTCATTATCATAACCTTAGATTAAATTATATACCTAGATGGACTGTCACACATAAACGTCATAAAAATCGGGCGGGAATTATTATGCTATTGTGCGTGACAGCTGTCATTACGCTTGTGCAATTTATGTTTGTGTGCGTGCTTAATGATACCAGTTTCAGTAGTAGTATTAAATTATGGGAAAATTATATTATCATAGATTCAAGACATTCTTATACTACAAAATATTTCGTAGGTTGGCAGTATAAGGGTGAAAATTTAGGGTTGCATATATTTTTAATGCCAAATCATAAAAAAATGTATTTTACATAAAATAAAAAATATTTTTTTGGGGTGGACCACCCTTATCACTTAGGGGCATGAATAATAGTTTACATCCTATTCTCAGACCTACTGAATATACATATAAAATTTCATATGAATCGGTCAAGTCGTTTCGGAGGAGTATGGTGACAACCACTGTGACACGAGAATTTTATATTTTGGATAACAACTTTTAACTGCGTGCGTGAGCTTAATGACACTTTTCAGAAAAAACAAGACAAAAAGAGACAGGCAATGAGTTTTTCAAAAGAGATTTTAGTATTATTAGGCATACGTTGCGGAAAACAATACTAAACAAAATGAATGCAGGAAAGCGTAATCTGCACTCATTTATAGTGAACACTTTTAGTGCCTAATTATGGATCTTCTCTGTTTTATACATCAACTGACTCTTGCTGATCATGAGGCTTCGGGTTCGATTTCCAGGTAGGGCAGTGTTATTGACCTCTTTCGTAAAAAGAAAAATTCTCGGTAGCCGCCCGGAGTTCGAAATGTGCCCGATTATGACGGCAATAGGGTCCCTATTACGTGGGACTTAAACATAGCTGGTGAATCATGTATGTATAATACACCTCTGTCTACCCCTTCGGGGAATACAGGCGTGATCCTATGTTTTTGTTTATACATCAATGCTTATAACATAATATACTGTACATAATTAGGCTGTACGGCTTGATGGTGACTAAGACGGTAAGTTTGCCACCCCCTGAGTGGTCGGCGTGGTAGCCTATAAACCAAAGGCAACCTTCGCGAGTAATCCACCCCAAAAAACGCTATGCCCTGCGGCTTTTAAGGATGAGGAATGATGAAGAGGAATGATGATATAGAGGAGATGAGGAAGTGGTCAGTTAAAATAATAGGAAAGGAAAGAGGGGGTGGTTTGGTAGGTTTCTAATTTAGAGATAGAAACATCTGTGTTTTAGAAATTTTTGAATTGAATGTTAAATTTATTTTATATTTGATATAGGATACACCTACATTTCAATGGTTTTATAAGATCGCGGGTAAAATAGGGATCGAATTTAGAAATTAAATCTCTAAAGCTGACGAAGTCGTGGGCATCAGCTAGTATTAATATAAAATTGTCCTTTCATAATCAATCAATCAGCGAATCTCAGTACTGCTTAAAATCTATTTCCACTACGTTTTCAGGTCATCAGCCTATTTAGTTGGCGGGCTTTCTACTCTATGTTTGCCGAGGCGTGATATCAGGTCTAGAAGCAGTTTACTCTAGAGATCGTCAGTCCTTCGACAGATAATGTCAACCCATTGCCACTTCGATTTACAGATACTGCAAGCTGTATCGATAACATATGTTCTATATCTTATACGCTCATTGCAAAGTCTATCCTTCAGAGAAATCTCGAGTATTACTCACTCTATAGCTCGTGACCTTGTATCATCCTGCACTCACATAAAGTCTACGTTTTATTTTCATTAGCCTTGAACACAAAATCCAAACATGAAATCAAAAATATTGATAACCGTTCAGGAGCAGGATTTAACTGTTTCAGTAGACACAGGCTCAAATTTCGCTCGGGTTATCATTTTCAATTATAAATGTTTGCATTTGTGGCTAAACATATCGATATTCGCTTAAGTATACTTTCAATATTTGAAATTCCAAATAGCATCTAATACAGCTACCTTAACGGTTATATAACATATTTTTCTATAGTTTATTTATTTCAATCGCTAAAGAAGAAAGTTGGAGTTTTGAGTTTGTCTATCGGACCCATTCGAGATCCATTTTGAAGTTAATGGATTGAAAATAATTTGATTGTTCTAGGATATTGTCTAATAGTTGAATAACTTTTTTAGTTATGTGGCTATTAGTTTTTGACGTGCTAAACTGATGTGATTGGTTTATTTTTTGGTTTATAATCTGCCACTTGAAAATTTCTCGTGCTTCCGAACCCAAACGAATGAGTATCATCCTCTTGTACAGTTTAACGAGCTCCGCTTGTGGTAAACAGCGCGGCTGTAAGCCCACGAACGATGGTTTCCTATTATCATCAGATGCACCGCTGGCTCTTTTAACAGTAAAAGATAGGTCAATGAAAAAGAGTGAATATCAGCGTAATGATAGGTTAGTTTTTACATTTTCCCGTTTCATACTTATATCTATATAATTATACATATATCTGATAATATACTATGAGGGTTTGTAATACAAAATATTCATCATCTCTTTATTAGACTTAAAGACTGGTATATGTTTTATCCCGCTACTGTACTGGGAAACTGAGATTATAACCTAAAAACTAGCTTTTGGGTGCGGTGGAGTCACGAGAAAGACTAGTATTTAAATAAAACTAAAAGCACGCAACAAACGTCGATTTTGCGGACAATATAAAGTATAGCAATCAAGACTTCCGCGTTCAACTCTGTCGAAATATCAGGAAAAGGTTTTTAACAATAAATGTATGCGCGATAAATCTCATTAATTTCATTTTATAACTATAAATTAATTTACTATCAATAACATCATATTCGAAATTCACTGAATTCATTTAAATTTAAAATTATACGATATATTATATGTACAGAGGCGCACTCCACTCCATTAGTATTAACCAGTTGAGTGATTGCATCCGTAATGTGGCTTTGAGACGTTAATTTTATGGAAATATGATTGCTCCATAATGTTCACCATTATTTTAAATATTTGTATTTCAAAAAGAGACATCTTTGCTACTATATTACAATAAAAAGTAGTTAGTTCAAAATTTGCAAATGGATCGCCATCTTCCTGGATGGTCAGAGCATCAAAATCGTAGTCAGCAGCCATCTGCTGCTGCTCCGATACCATGTGGGTTAATGCTGGCGTACCACAAGGTTCGGTGCTGTCCCCAACACTGTTCATCCTGCATATCAATGACTTGCTCTCAATAGAGAATATACATTGCTATGCGGATGACAGTACGGGTGATGCGCGACGTACCGGCCGTCAGAAAGTCCCTCGGAATATGCTGGAGGAGAGACGGACCGAACTTGTGTCTGAAGTCGAGCGCTCTCCTGGGCGGGCCTCGGGATGGGGTGAAAAGAACATGGTTCAATTCAACCCCGAGAAGACAAAGGTATGCGTATTGACTGCAAAGAAGGACGCATTTGTCGTGGCACCCCAGTTCCAAGGGGTAACTCTCCCGGTCTCCGAGAGCATTGGGATCTTCAGCATCGACGTCTCTAGCAAAGTCCAGTTCGGGAGTCATTTGGAGGACAAAGCCAAATTGGTGAGTAAAAAACTAGGCGTCCTGAACAGAACCAAGCGGTACTTCACACCGAGGCAACGACTTGTTCTATATAAAGCACAGGTCCGCCCTCATATGGAGTACTGCTCACATCTCTGGGCAGGTGCGCCTAAGTACCAACTTGACCCACTTGACTCCCTGCAAAGGCGTGCTATTCAAATTGTCGATGATCCCGTTCTCACGGAGGGTCTGGAGTCGTTGGAGCGGCGGAGAGACTTCGGGTCCCTCTGTGTGCTCTACCGGCTCTACAATGGGGAGTGCTCAGAGGAGCTGTTTGAGGTGGTACCAACTTCACCATTTTACCACCGAACCACGAGGCGTCGCGGTAGGGATCATCCACACCACCTGAAAACGATTTCGTCAAAGACAGTTCGTTTTCAGCGTTCTTTTCTACCACGTACGTATAAGCACTGGAATGACCTACCTGCTAAAGTCCATGAGCGGCGGTTACCACTTACCATCAGGTGGGCCGCTTGTTCGTCTGCCACCGTTGGCAATAAAAAAAAAAAAGAAAATTGGCGGTGTGGTGACGGATTAAGAATACAAGTGTCACCACCCCATTCTCTCCCTCGGGTGTCGTACAAGGCGACATATAGAAGTAAGCGATTGTCATCCATCATCCATTGCATTACTGGTGGTAGGGCTGGGTACCGAGTGGGAGTACTCACTTGCTATCAGGCCCGAGAACTTTTGTACTATCTCCCGTATGACCGGCCATGAAGCACATTGGTGTGTTTGGGCTGTAGAAGGAGAGCCGTCAATTAGTTCATTACATATTTTATATGAAATGAAATGGTGAGCTGCGGCTTGACAACACTCTCGATATAGTTGAGTCCATGTGCGAGGTTTACCATTAACCCTCAGGTGGGCAGTAGCTCATCTGCCACCACATGCAATTAAAAAAATCAAATCAACATACTCTTTAATACATATTAGTTACACGGTACACCAAACAATAAAATAATGAACAAATATAACAATGCAATTTCTTTCAGACAATCATAAATATTAAACTGTTTATTATAACTAAATATTAAACTGTTTATTATCTAAACTATCTATATCTGCACAAATTGCGGAGTGGTTTCAGATATCGACCTCCCGCACCGAAGACAATTTACTTGATCCACAAATGGTTGTTCTAAGTCTGGGGACTGGTTGTATACTATCCCCGTGTCCGTTAAACTGTATGTTTATAATATCCGCCGATATAAAGGCTGTCTGTTATATCCACGGAGTACGGAAAAGAGTACCTACTACTATACTATATATTAAATATAGTACCTGCATGACTGGAATTTTAATTTCTTTTTGTAAATCGTGTTTTTTGGAAATTATATTTAAATACGAATTACATATTGATGAAATATGAATTATATTTTTCGATCTTACCGACATAATAATAAAAACGGTTGGTGGTTATTTTTTCATTACCTGAAAAAACGGATAAAACGACGTTTTCTAAAAATGAAACCAAGCTAGATCGATTTATCGCCCCCGAAACCACCTGCATGCTTCGTTAGGCCGTTTTTAATGCCAGTAAATGTGTATGCGTTATAGCTGCTGTTACTTAACTGCTCAAAGAGAACATCAGGCAACGACCACAGGTTAGTGCAGGTTAGTATATTAGATATGTCGGACTTGCAGGGGTTTTGAGCATTCGCCTCGTCGGATATCGTCGGATATTATGTGGCAGGCGTAAGGTATCGTGCAAAATCAACGTGGATCGATAAATCACAATTTATTACTATTGAATGTACAGAGTACGGTGATATCAAAAATCAAACGTGGGTAGTTCCGATATGAAACGGAGGGACAGTTCCGTGATGTTTCACACTGAGCGCCGAGAACGGAATGGCATATATATATATATAATATATATTATTTTTATGTACTCCGTGATTATATCTTAAAAAAAGTATTTCGTCGTTTTATTTACCCCGTACTAAGCACGACGATGTAATAAACGCCATTTGGCAATTTTACTGCACAGATGGTTGAGTGGTTTAGATATCGGCCTCCGGTCCTAGTGGTGTGGGTTCGATTCCCACACAGGACAACTCTTTATGTGATCCACAAATGGTTGATCTGAGTCTGGATGTACTTTGTGTCCATGGAATTGTATATTTGTAAAGTCCCCCGCGATACAAGGATTATTCCTAAGTGCCGAGCGATGTCTTTAAAAAAAATCTCGATTTTAATATGAAAAGCTAAAGTTAAAAAATACATATGAATGTACTCCCGTTAAATGGCGTGGCTTAACGGTCTTGAACATTGACTGGGAAAGGCGCAGGTTTGAATCTTGCTCGTAAACATCTTTTACCATTTTCACAAATTCGTTCTAGTCTACAAATGCACTCACAGCGTGACTGTCCAAAAGTGACCAACCCTTACCATCTTAAGAATATTGCTAGAAGTAAATTTGCATTGGGGACTTAGTGGCATAAGCGTAAACTTCTAATCGCCAGGAGTCTGGTTGTACCACCGAAGGAATGTAACATATTTCCAGTGGCCCAATAAAAGCGGAGAGACGGCATACTGTTGGATTCTTTAGTGGGTAAAGGCCCCACACTACCCTGTTCGTTGCACCGAACGACGGGGTGTGCGGTTAGGAACAGATTTTCCCGCCTTAACAAAAAAAAGGAGTCTGCCGTGTTACTCCGAAACTCACTTTGTAAAACGTCGACGAGTGGCTCGTTACCAACGTTTTTTGCGAGGCACAAACTCACTGTTCATGTCAACGAGCAGTCACGGAAGGTCCTCGAACGCACAAATGTCATTTGATTTTGACGTTCCGCGGGTAATAAACACGTCGGCATTTTTTTTTTTCATTCTAATATATTCGGGTTTTGGCGGGAACATGAAGATCATGTCGTCGCTCTGCATTATTTTCCTAAACTTGTGTTATTAATGTGTGAAGTGGTGGCCTTTTGCCTATTATCTATTTGTGTATGTGCATAAGTGTTGGCAAGTGATGCAATGCGACTTATCGTGTTGTTTCCTGTTGTTTCCAAAACTCCATAGAAGCTTCAGTAAGGTCGTCATCGTTTTATGGAGTAGGACTTTGATTTGACTGACTAATTTTATATGCCTGACTTCAACTACGACTTGTTTGATGAGTACTTACATGTGATCAGAGGTTAAATAAGTTATTTTGTGATTCTCATATTTTACTTCACACTACAACTAGAGCAAAGATGTCTCGCTTGTGGAACGCCTTGATGCTGTTACAAGATGTCTGGGAACTAGCCATTTTTGAAGAGTATCCGTGGAGTTTCTTGCCTTTCTTCTCCTCTGGAATAACATTCTGAACAGGCGGTAGTTTTAAATTTTTATAAGAAATAAAAGATATTGATTTTTAATCTGGATTTCCTTTATTTAATTTACCTACATACAAATGTTATAGCCACATAACATAAAAAATATCAGACTAAACACCACTGAAGTAAAAGGAATAAAATGAAATCACTAAAGGGAGTGTCAATAGCGAGTATATAATTTCAACAATAGCAAGCAAATGGTAAAGTCCTTTAGGGATTCCAATTTATGATATATTAGCTGCTACCTATCTGCCAGTGAAAGTCCCATCCAAATGGGCTTAGCCGTTCTAAAGATTAGCAGAAAAGAACTGAAAATTAGTATTTTGTTATAAGTAATGTGCTCTTAGGTACATTCATTTAATAAAAACGCTGTTATTTGGATATTACAAACAACCACTTAACTTTATTTGTATAGGTTTAAATAGAGCTTGCTTTATAACGAGTAAACTATTTGGTCTATGCATTTACCATTATGCTATACTATACTATGGTGGCTACTATCACTGTTACAAGTACTAGAACTGTAGAATTGCCTTTATGCATCTTATTTCCACTACCATCATCAAACTATGACACCTGGGGGCTAGGTAGCTATTGCTAAACCAGCTTTATAGGGTCTATCCAATAAAACAACCGTAAAAAGTGATGTCACAATAAAAACATTTTATTTAAGATTTTGAAGACTGAAGACTAATGAAGATTGTTTTTATTGATCAGTTTAAGACGTTTATCATTTTGTACTACGACTAGAAAGACGGTAAAGACTAGAAAGAGTAACCTGAGTACAAGTAGTATGTTGTCCACGATGCCACCGAACAAAGACTTGCCTCAAGGATCCGATGAAGAAGACCAAGCCACCTTACCTATGTCTGCACCAGGGCTAGGCACATTTGTTCCGCGTACCGGATACGATCCGTTCTGCGGGGTTCCTCCACGGGGTTGCTGCGATCGTCTTTACCTGAATATCGAATCGAATCCACCTATGGTCTGAGCATGATAGATCTTTTGATACATGCCAGTTCGAGATGTGATTCGAAACATCTTCGGTTGCCAACGTCAAGTCAATGATTGTCTTGCTGCATCTGTTTACAAATGTCGGTTCTGAACCTGTATTAAGTATATTAAGGTCAGTTGTAAAAAGGTACTCAACAAGCTTCTTACCTCTTTCGTTACTTGTCTTCATCCCCCATAGGGGGTGGTGTGCAATTGCGTCCGTGGCCACGATAATTTCGAGCCCGGTCTCTTCGCAGTAGGTGATTAGCCGTGTCAGCTCGTAGGGTGGCGGATCGTCAGCCTCCGGCATGTACACGGATGCAATAACCACCTCCTGAAGGCTTGAATCCGGCGCCCCGTGCACTATAATGGCGCACAGGTCTCTAGAACAGAAACTCGTTAAGGGTTGCGCGTGTATATTTCTAGACATGTAAATACAGGCTTGGGGATTGTCCGGTCCTGTATGTGCAATAAGCTTACCTCCAATGTTCCGGAGTCCGAAGACGGTGCCATTCCTGACTCACGGCTCCTGGATCAGGACTATGGCCGTGTCGTTGACCTCCAACCATTTCCGGATCTGAGCTGTCTCGGTTTCGCTGTGGTGGAGGTTGGCTTGGAGGATATTACAAAGCAGAGAAGGGGGTAACACTGTTAGGGTCATCCTCATCCGCCGATCCTCCCTCCGCCTCCTCCTCACCTATGGCCAGCTTCTCCAGACCCCGGGCGCAGTCCCCCCCGGCCTCCGAGGGATCACGAAGAAGTTCTTCCTCGTCCTCCTCAGAAGCAGGAGCAGTCCGCGCCGACGTTTGAGACCCAGGCAACACCTCTACTCCTACAGTGCTTGCCCTGGTCCCCACAGAAGTGTCCATAGCCTCGGATTCAGCAGGTGCCGTATTTTCCCGAGTGACGGTGTCGCTGGGTGGTGGATGTTCCACGTACCTGCCACGCGGTCCTTGGAACTTTACATACACCGAGCCTAGCAGGAAGCCAAGCCGGCGTTCGCGCTCTACAAGGACCACCATGACCGTCTCCGGTACACTAACAATAGCAAACGTGTCAGTTTCCTGTCGTTCCGTCTTGTGGAGTAGCCACTGGTCAATCTGCACCCAGGGGTTCTGGTACCGTAGTGTTCGCGCTACCGCGCGGAAATCTTCCCAGACCCCCGGGAACAGTACACCACAGCGTACTCTACGCTGTAACTCTTTCTGGCGTTTCACGGTAACCTTGTCCCCTGTAGACAGGGTCACTGTCGCCCTGCACTGCCTGAGCCATGCCAACGTAGCCTGATCCTCACACCATAGCCGTAGGGCACCGTTGGATAACAACGGCTTTCCCCGGAATAGTGGGCCAGAGGATTGGCTATTGCTAGGCTGCATGGCTTACTGCATCAGCAGTGCCTGCAGCTATTTCTGGACCTCCTCAGACAGCTGTGAAGTGAGGTGACCTCCGCCTTCAAAGCATCCGCGTAAGCCATCTTCGGAGTATCCCCCGTAGGCTCGAGTCTCAGCCTCTTGGTCTCACCTCGAGGAGAGATGGTCTCATCCGGGCGATTCCTTTTGGCCGAAGCTCGAGATTCCGGGATTGTGGTCGTTGCAGGCCTGTTCCTAGCCCTTTTCCTTGCACGGCCGGCACGGCGTGCTACTGGGGTTCC
The DNA here is from genome assembly GCA_948253155.1 of Leucoma salicis. Taxonomy (NCBI): domain Eukaryota; kingdom Metazoa; phylum Arthropoda; class Insecta; order Lepidoptera; family Erebidae; genus Leucoma; species Leucoma salicis. Next base: position 21,846,319 of record OX411814.1, on the reverse strand, counting down.
AGCGGCTGCCTTCGCCGGCTCTTGCTTGGAAGCACCTGGTTGTTGTCGAGGCGCTGGGGCTGTTGTGTTGTCCAATGCAGCTCCCCTCTGCCTGGACTTGCGACGCTATTTTTTATTTTTGTGCGTCTTCCACTTAAAGTCCGGCACTGTCCAACCTGCATCGAGCAGCGCGGATGTAACGTCCGTTGGGGGTACTGCTGGGTGTCTGCTCCGGTTCAACGGATTTCTCTATTGACGGAGCGTCCTCCTTAACAGCTCCCTCGGTACTAGGTGATGGCTGGGTACGCTCATGAACCTGCCCCGAGCCCGTCGGTGTCGTCAACGTGCCGGGTGTTCGAGGCGCCGGGATCCCAGCAGCCTTTTTACCCGGCACGGACTGTTTTTTACGGGGGGGCACTGTGGAAACAGTACCGCCACTGTGCTTATGAATATGATACATATAAAGACCCTCCCTATTTACCCGGGCTTGGGACCGGCGAGGCTTCGCAAACGGACCGTCTCTGTGGTCTGTCTGAAAAGCCCCGGCTAGGTTTACCCATCACTGTTTCAAGTGATGCTGCTTCCTGCCAGTGTTCAGTTTCTGTAAATAAATAGTATTTTGAGTGGAAGTTATTATAATCATCACATATTATGTCATCACATGGATGACAGACAGACTACAAATACCACCACTCCATTCGTTCCCACGGATGTCATACTGTATGTACTGGCTATTTGAATAACAAGTTACCATTTTTAAAACAATATTTTATCAGTTGTCCTAGTAAAAAGGTACTTATAAATATTTTTGGTACCAAATTTTCACTCTCAAATTTTTTAATGAATAATGCTTACTCTTTTTTTATCTCATGCTACTTTTCTGCTTTATTTTATAATATAACACATTTTACTTTTAACTCATTGTATTAGTTTAACCTATGTTCATCATGAAATCTAAACATTCTTATATTCACTTGCACACGTGTATTTTAAAAATATATTAGAATAGTAGTAAGTGCATGGTAACACATTACCTACATATTATAGCCTACCAAGCATATAGCCTACCTAGTCAGTTTCCGATGTCTGTCTTCCATGTATTTTATTATTACCCTAACAACAATATCAGTGACGATTCAATATCAGCGTTGCAGTGTAGCTGTGTAACTTATTTTACACTGCAGTAATATGGCTGAATGGGATACTTATTGTCATCATGTAATTTTGTTATGTTTTGCTTTAAGTGCCTAATATGTAATGTTATTCTCTTTTGGATTCGTGACAATAAAACCTAATTTTCTTTCTTCTTCTTTCTTTCATATCTGGAAATGCAATTAAATAAATAAATCTGACGATGTAGTGTTCGCACTGCATAAACACAAGATTGGTAGATACCACATAGGTACCTTTTCATAACCTCCATTATTACAGCAACTTGGTTCATAGCTTACCTATACTATTTGCTATTTTATAATTGATTCACTTACAGACACAACTTTGTCTATATCCTGTGATATGATCACAGACTAATTAGTGATAAATATAGGTATATTGTAAATTTATTTATCTCTCAGACTATCTAGACAGAGCGAAGAAAATTCTTTGACATGTATGAGCAAGAACACAAGATACAATTTACTGGTGCAAAAAACAGACAAAGCCATAGATTTTTGTCTTTGTCGCCGTGGCCAGTTTTCGGTATTGTCACGATGTCAAATGCTTTGTCTGTCACGATCCAACTGATATAATCGAACATTTTGTATAAAAATTCGGGTTTTAATTAAAATTTAATGTTAATTTGTGTTAATGAGTGTTTTGAGAAAAAGACTACGTGATGTGAATATGAGTGATATGTGACATGAATAGTGCTTGTAAAATAGTGTACTATGCTACAAAAGCTACAGCGAGCGAAAAAGTACAGGTATAACATTTCATTCATATGTAGTCGAAAATGAAATAATTTAATGATTTAATGCTATAAAGTGATATAAAATAGGCTTTTTTTACTCGAAATTAATAATTGCTACTAAGATACACTCGCAAAACACGTTTTCTAGCTAAATTTCTATTACTTTGAATTGTTCCCGTGTTGCCTTATTGCGAATTTAATTTGCCCAGTTTTCACTTTACTAATAAATTTATATGTCATTTATGAGATGATGATAAAAAATTACCATTTTAGGTTTTCCTCTAATCCAGATGCGAGATCTAAATGGGTGGATGCTACGGAAAAACGAGGCAACCCACGAAATACCCAAAATATGCTTCACGATATTTTGTTGATGTTTCATTATACATAAATAAAGAAAACAGTAACGTTTGGAGCAAAATCATTGCGTTCATATAAGTATAGCTTTTAAAGTCTTTGTACTTCAACTTTGTAAGTAAATCTCAACTCTAGATTATGACTACCGCTGTAGTCATAATCTAGAATTCAGAGAAACTAATTTGCTCTCTCTTGTGACACCTGTCTGGGATTTAAGGGTTTCAAAATAAAACCCAGGAGTAAAACAAAATTAAATAAGATATATTCACACCCCAAATGGTAGGTGGCAATACAAATTTATAAGGTCGTAGTATTCGTCCTATAGCTAACTTCACCACTTATAGTACTCTCTCTCCCGTGGGACCGGCCAAGAAGCACATCGTTGAGTTTTGGTCGTAGCAGGAGATAGCCGTTTATTCTTTCATTATATATCGGTGAAATGAAATGGTGAGCAGCGGCTTGACAATACTCTCAGTATAGTTAAGTCCATGAGCGACGGTTGACATTTACCAGCAGATGGGCCGTGGCTCGTCTGCCACTAAATGCAATAAAAAAAAAGTTCTTATTCAATTAATTAAATCAGCGCTGGAAGGATGATAATTCTTTACTTATTTGACCCAGAAAAGAAAGAAAAGATAATTTAATTGTATTCTTACGTACTATTATTTTACTAAATATAACTTATTATTATTTACCAGATGAGATATCGAACAGAACGGCAATATATATGGAGAAGCAATATTTATCTTGCATCAAGGCTCAAAGTCTTGGTGTTTCTCTACGTGATCGAATTCTTATTACGGATATGGAGGTAGGACGTGAATATCTGACATAGCCCGCCGAGTTTGCATGCTGAAGTGGAAATGGGCAGGCCATATCGCTCGACGAACTGACAACCGTTGGGGAAAAAGGTTCTCGAGTGGCGACCACGTATCGGACAGCGCAGTGTAACATGCCCTCCCACCAGATGGACCAAATATATGGTCAAAGCGGCAGGGAGCCGTTGGATGCAGTCAGCACAAGCCCGCTAGTTCTGGTATTCTCTTTGGGGAGGCCCATGTCCAACAGTGGACGTTTAAAGACTGATGGTTGGATGAATAGAAGTGGTGGTAGATGTACTTTTAAATAATCATTTTGATAAGCGTTGCGATTTTCAATAAAATATTTGTTACGAAGAGTTTCTTATTTACGACCTAGTTACAGTTTAGTTTTCCCAAATATGGTTAAATATTTGCCAACTCGGCAACATTTAAAAAAAATATTGCTGTTTCAAGTGCGGCCACGCCGTGGCTCCGTCTAGTAGTTCTTAGTCTGAGATTTATCTTCATAATTATTCAACATGTCAAGTTTTTTTATTTTATTGTTTATATCTGTTTAAGGCATTGGCAGAACCATCAGCCTAACAATAACTTATAAAAACGTTGTTATATAGATTTATGTAGTTTAAGATAGGTACCTAACCATCGATATTGATATATTGTTATCAACAAACACTAAAACTAAAGAAAATAAAATTCACGTTTAAATTTTAAAGAAAATTATAGTATGTATACCTCATTCATGAGATTTGAAAAGAAAAAAAGTAAAGTCCAATGATTACTTTACTCTATGGTAAAGTCGAAGCAATTTGAGTGCCCGACTTAAGAAGTAGTAATGGGTAACTCGTCATTTTAAGAGGTACACCTCATTTGAGGTGAGGAATTGAGGATTTGCTTGACGCGCGGGCGGTTTTAGTTTTTATCTCATGGACTCATGCTCCTCAGACTCAGAAAGGACGAGCATGAGGTCCGGTCTCCGGTGCGCTCGCTTACTATGTTTATGAGGTAGTTATTATTGTTATCTCCCTCACACACATTATTTTCTTTCTCTCAGTGTCCTAAAGCCAAAATAAACAAATTCAATTATTTTCAACTTTATGTGTAAATTTATATATAATAATTTACGTGAATAATATATAATATAATGACCACGTAATTAATATATAAGTAAGCACTCACATAATAACTGCCTCGGTTGTGTAGCGGTAGTGTATGCGACTGCTAATCATGAGGTCTCGGGTTCAATCCCCGGGTCGGGCAATGCTATTGAGCTTTTTCCTAAAAAGAAAAATTCTCAGTAGCAGCCCGGAGTTTGGAAATGTGCCCGATAGACGTCAATAGGCTCGCCCCCTATTACGTGGGACTTAAACATAGCTGGCGAGTCGTGGGTGTGTAATACACCTCTGCCTACCCCTTCGGGGAATACAGGCGTGATTCTGTTTTTTTTTACTTACATAATAGTTATTACTTTTAAATTCGTTTAAAATCGATTCATATACCTAATCGAACGCTGCCCTCACTCAATTATGTTATAAATGTTTCAATTCGTTCGTTGCCGAAATCCTCAATTTATCATCCTCATTCCTCATCACATCACTCACCTCACGCTCGAGTCATGCGATGTTGCGACTCAATCTCGCAACACGCAAGTACGAGGAACGAAGAGCGAATGAGGTGGTTCATTGTTGAAATATGAGTATCTCTTTCAATTTGCTCTCGCGAGTACCTACCTCAAATGAGGGAACTCATGAGTGAGGGGCGCATCACTACTAAGAAGTGACCGTTGGTCACTTTGTACGCTTTCAAAATTGAGTCTAGGTTTTTCTATGAAAAACGTCGGCACTGTGAAAAGTCACGTGTACCTTCGACTTTCGAGTTCATTCAAAATATTGCATGACGTCACCGGTCGGCCTCTCAGCCAATCACAATCAAGACGTTTGTGGCTCGAAGGCAACGTTGTGAGATTCTGCCTCGCCCCGCTGGTTGTAATCTTAAGTCATTACATTTTTCCAAATATTTTTTTCAGTAGCAATATAGAGTTTAGATCTATAAAATCCCAATACCAACCCGGATGGTACGCGTGTCGTAGTTGAACAATTCCTCTTCTATTATGGAAAGAGAAGCTCGTTTTTCATTTTATATATGGTTATACCTTTGTATGTCACAGCTCTAGCCCTTACAAAGGAAAAAAGAGATACATATATACGGTTTAGCGGTAGGCCTTAGTTTATCCCAGCATGAATAGGCCGGCTTGATCGGGGAAGTACCACCCACTCACAAAAGATCTGCGTAAAAGAACCAGAGCACCAGAAGCCCCAATCTTCTACCTATCCTCTCTATATTATCCTTCCTATCCTTTGCTTAGTATCCTACCTATTTTTTCCTTTATATCTCTCCTATCCACCTCCTATCCCTTTCCTTGCAATGGGTGACGTGCAAGTGAAGCATCTGGTGTTGCGTCTGTAAGCTACGGTAACGTCTTATCACTCATATATAATACTAGCTTTGCCCGCGGCTTCAAAACCTAGTTTTTGGGTTATATCTCCGGTTCCCGATATAGTAGCGGGATAAAATCGACACCCCCATGCAAAAACATTGTAATTCTTTTTTTATGACTAATTGAGTAACAATGTTATTGCTATGCAAAAAAAAATTAGGTTTTTTTGTGTGTAATCATCGTAACCTTAAGGGCGGATTTGTCCAAACAAGAATAAACTTTATTCCTAGAATAAATCGCTACTTACTCGAGAATAAATCAATTTTACATTTTACCAACAACAATTCGAGAAATAGCGAGCCTATTTGGGAATAGTCACTATACCACCGATAAGCATCGAATAAGGAGTTAATCCAAGAATTAAAAAAATGGCGTTATCTTTTTTGTGTTGTAATTTTTCGAAACCAATATCGGTTTCGGGCGCGTGACAGCTACTTTCTCACGCTATAATACGACAAATAAGAGTTGGGATGAGTTAAGCTAAACACTGTCCCGTTTGTAGAACAATTTATTTTTGCTGGGTATTACATTCACTTCGCTATTCGCGAATAGCTATTCCAAGTATAAGCGATACGTCAGATGGCGTGGAAAAACGATTGTTGAGTATCTAAGAGAATATAATCGTGGAAAGATTATTCTCGGTACCTATAGTTATTTTTTTATATATTCGATTTTGGTCTAATCCACTCTAAGTCTATTCGTTTTAAGTTATACAAGTGACAAAAGCATTATAACTTAGAGAAAAAAATACGATTGTCGAACAAAATCATTGTAACATAATATACAAAAAATTAAATATTAATAATATATAAATGATGAAATACAACAAAATTGTAATTTTCTTTACAATCTTTTTTTTTTTTTGTAATGGTACTGCATGGTAACCTGAATTACAACGTTATTGCACGGCTATTTATAATATTTTTTAACCTGTCATGACCTGTATTATGCGCTAACCTTTTACTTACTTACTTATCATCACGCCATTTCCCTTGCGGGGTAGGCAGAGAGAACAGAGTGCCAAGAGGCTCTATTCTTGCATACATCTCTCGCTTCCTCAACATTCACAACTCTCTTCATACACGCTCGCCGGTTTCGGAGACTCCTGACTCCACCTTCCACATGGCCGATTTGGTCTAGGTAGGTGAGTCTCGGTCTCCCCCTGTACCTACATCCTTCCACTTTCGCATTATATATCTTCTTAACCAGTCGCTCGTTCGGCATTCTTTCCAAATGTCTGAACCATCGGAGCATTCCCTTTCGCATCTTTACTCCAATACTCTCTTTCATACCTACTCGCTCTCTTACGTCGTTACAAATGCAGTCAGTCAACCTCACTACACAGATTCTCCGCAGAGATCGCATTTCGACCGCATTGATTTTACTCTCATGCTCCTTTTTGCATACCCAACTCTTGCTTCCATATTATAATAACGTTGGGACAAGTTAATAAGGTTAAGTAATAAGGTTGAGACACGTGCCCTCTGGCTGAGGCGATGACTGCCGAGAAGTCTTCCCAAAGCTCCGTTCACTCTATTTCCCGCATTTACTCTTCTCTCTACATCAGTGTGTACCTTCCATCCCGACTGAATCCACATCCAAGATAAACACATTCATCCACTTGTTCTAGCACACCATATCCTATTGCTACTCCAACATCTGTTCTGTCTTCATCATTTCTGGCTTCGCATCGTCTGCATATAGCAGAGAGCTAACCACTGAGTCGCCCATCTGAACTCCCACATTCATTTCATTCAGCCTTGTGTAGACATTTATCCAGATATATGATAAAGTCTGGCTGATAGAACGCAGCCCTGTTTAACGCCGATATTGACATCAAACCAGGGTGTCATTCCATCATCCAGCCGCACACAAGCTCTGCAATCCGTGTAGTTGGACTGCGCCGTTAATACCATACTCCGGCAAAATGCCCAAAGTTCCTTTCGCACAACCGTGTAAAATGCTTTCTCCAAATACACAAAACTGCAGAAAACCCTCTGGCCTACAGCCAGATGCTTCACCACAATGTTGCGCAGAGAAAACACTTGATCCATGCATCCCCTTCCACACCTGAAACCTCCTTGTGCCTCACACAAAAATTCATCAGACACCATCCTCATTCTCCTTTCAATAATCTTACCATACACTTTGGCTGCCAAACTGATCAAGCTTATGGCACTGTAGTTTGCACAGTCATAACGAAAATTCCAAAGCATTCACTCCATCGGCTTAACACATCTTGTGTTTGCGTAAGACTCTACCTTTAGACCTTATTTTATTCATTCTGAAAGCTGACCAATACACTCCGAGATTTCTTCACCTCCCTCCAGAAAAGTTAACCTTTTTTAACACAAATAGGTGACAACTACAACAGTGATGATGAAAATTAAGAGTTGCTAAAGTTTATTGTTTATTTGTTTATTTTGATGCAAAAGTAAGTCGTAAATTAAATAAATAATAATAATTAAATTATTATTATTTATTAAAATCATAGAATAGTAATTAAATTACTATTCTATGATGTCAAAATTATTAGCCATCTTGGTGAGCCGTTAGTTATTGATGTTCACGTCATAAAATTTAACTGTACCTACTGTAGACTATGTTTTAAAACTAAAATACGGATTAAGATCTAGGTGATTGATTTGATTTTTAATACATTTAATAATATGTATAACTATTTTTTTATTCTTACTATCAAACATCATAATTATTATTAACTACATGGTTATCACAAGCGAATTCTTGAGAGGTTTATTATTATTTTCATGAAAAACACTTAAATTTCACCATTGTTAGACTATACAAAATTTCCATGCAGTATAATCGTAATTTGGAGTTACAATTATCTGAAGCCAAAAAAAAAGCCTAATAAAAAATCTTGATTGTAACTCAGACATACAATGTTTGTCATTGTAACATAGGTGCTTTTTTTAAGTATTGTTTTGATGTAAGTCCTGAAAAACCATGAAAATGAGTGCGCGAACAAACAAATAGACAAAAAATCTATTTGTGTTTAGACACGCCTATATATTACAGTATTTTTTTCTCAAATATCTTAAATGTCCAGACATAGCTATGTTATAGCTTTATAATAGTATAGAAGATAGAAGATAAAAAATAGAGAAAAATATCTGATTAATAAAAAAAATTAAATAACATATAAATTGATTACTAAGTTTAACTTGTTCAAAACTCATGGTTTCAACAAGTAACTCGCCTCACGTACAGTATACGAGAAGTTTTGAATTCACATTCACAACTTCTATCGCCATTTTCTGTAAACTCATTCAACGAGAAAGTTCTAAAGCCACACAAAGTTCAATAAAGACAAATTTTCCAATGCGGGAACTTGAACAAATATATATAACGGCCGCTTGATCCTTTGATATATAAAATGCCTGCAATGGCGTCGCATATTGGTCGTTGTCTGACGACATCTACATTTTATTGAATTATCTGTAGCGATTCATAAATAAGCAATATGGTATATACTACTGCTCATGTTATTACAATTTTTATAATATCCAAATCTTTGTGTGCAACTTCGTCGGTGTGATTAATTAAAATCGCTTTAAAAAAAATTAGCCGTCACGGAACGTCACGCAGATGTGAAAACATCTATTTTCTTTCATTTTTCAAATATTGTTCGAGTCTTATATAATTCTTGGTAAAACGCCCACTCGTTATCCATAGACGAATTAAAACTGTCATTGGTTTATTGATTGACATTATACTTCCTATCTAAATGCTTTTATCAACAGATGGGGTTAAAAACAATGAAATAAATTGGCGTGATGAAAATCCATATATTCATTAATGAATTATTACGGTTTTATTATTCTACTAGAACTTTTATAAACTAATCTAATAATTAAAACTTGTTTTCATGTTTTTTGCTTGACATTCACGATACTTTTAAAGATATTTGCGTAATCTGAAATTATCAGTATTAATGATTATATTATGTAAAAGGAAAAGGAAGGATGTAAGTACAAGAGGAGACCGAGACACACCTACCTAGACCAAATCGGTCATGTATTGAAGGAAGGTGGAGTCAGGAGTCTCCGAACCCGGCGAGCGTGTATGAAGAGAATTATGAATGTTTAGGAAGAGAGAGATAGGCCGTGTGGGGCCGGCTTTAGAATTGTTCCACCCCTCTCTACCCACGGGAGTCGTAAGAGCCGACTGAGGGAATGCCGGGAGAGTGGGCAGCAGCACTCCCTCGAGTATTAACAATATCAACTGCGATCGCCAACCCGCCTGCCAAGCGTGGCGATTACGGCATTATCCACCATGACGGGACTGCTCGTTGTGCGTTCTCTTGGGGAGGCCTATGTCAAGCAGTGGACATTGAAAGGCTGATGGATGGATGGATGGAGGAAGCGAGAGATTTACGCAAGAATAGAGCCTTTGGCACTGTGTTCTCTCTACCTATCCCGCAAAGGAGATAGCGTGATGGTATGTAAGTAAGTAAATTATTATATTAATAATAATTGTATTGAAATACGTCTCAAAACGTTGATTTCTTTTATCGGATTTCTAGAAATTATTTGCGAAATCTGTAAAGAAACGGCAAATAAATAGTGCCACAATTATCGTTTTTGCTCCATAATAAATGAATGTACATATTAAATGACGAAATGTTATTGTCATTATTTTATTTCAATAATAGCCGTGTCTCATGGTATATACTATAATTATGATACTCTTTATCCATCCATTGTCTAGCACGTTCCACCCAGCCGCGAAGCGTTGCGGTTTTGTTTCGAAGTGCTTGGTTGGTGAATGGCTATGACCCTTATAATTTTACTAGCTTATAATATCTTTGTGATTTTTATTTTTTAACACGTTGCTGGACATACATTTATATTATCATACGGCTATAACAGCTGTGTCACTTCGAGACAGTAAGATTCGATATGATATGACATTACATTATGGTGAGTGTCTACTGTCTATCGGACAGTACGTTCGTACTGTACCTATATGTAGGGCAACACTCTCAAACGTAAAAAAAATGACCTTAGGGCCTTAAAAAATTCTTGTAATACTACAATATAAATGTATTTTATCGTCATTCTATATATATCCAACTGCTAAGCCCGTAAGTCAAGTTATTTTATTTTTTAATTATACGTATGTAGCCGGTTGGTATGTCATATTACAAAGTAACATGTGCACGACTGGGCCCGTACTGTCCAGTAACGTGTTAAGGAACAAATTATTTATGAAAGAGAGATTTACTGCGAGCAGGATTTGAACTTGCGTTCCTTCCAATGCGGGGACTGATAAAATTTATATTGAGAAATCCACGCGGATGGACTCGCGGACAGGATTTAGTAAGTATACAATAAACTAAACACACTAATCATGTTTTTGTATGGAAAGAGTACCCAGTATAGCCGAATAGGTGTATATATTAACCATACAATGAAATCTATAAAGATTTAGCGGGACAGCTAGTAAATTCGACACATGAATACTCTCTCTGTGGTGCAGCGGTAGTGTGAGCGACTGCTGTGATATTGATTTTTTTCTTAACAAGAAAAAAGTGCCCGGTAGACGACAAAGGCTCGCCCCCTATTACGTGGGACGTAACATAGCTGGCGAACCGTGGGTGAATAATACACCTCTGGCTACCCCTTCAGGAAATACAGGCGTGATGCTATGAATACTGGCGAATACTTTGCCTAAAGAATAAGCCTCGCCTTTGATCTAGGCAATTCAACCAGCAGCCTGTATTTCGGGTACGTTGCTGGCTGTGGAAGTCACTGTTAATGGTAGAGACTAGCTCCCGGTATGAACGGCCCGCCTCGTCCGGGGAGATACCAAACTCTCACAGAAAATCGGCGTGAAACACCGGTAGGTACAACTACCGGTGTTTCACGTGTTTTGTATGTTGAGTGAGGGCGCCAGAGGCCCAAAGCCTCCTCCCTATTCTCTCCTTACGACTCTTACCATCTTCTTTTAAATATCCTTCCTCTTCAGCTTAAATGCTTTATCTAGGAGATGGCGACTCGCAGGAGATACCTTGGTGTTACTAGCGCCTATATTCGTAGTGATAGTATATGCTTGTTTGCCACCTACGTAATATAAAAAAAAAAAAATGATACTTTAGTTTGACCTACGGATTGCTTCAGAATACATAGTTAGATGCGTCAAAAACGGTATGTTTCCAAAACATATTAAAAAGGATAGCAATACAATATATTTAATAACTATGAAATTAAAACAGCAGATATGAGCTAAATTAAAAAAAACATCTATTACACATAGATACATTGCAAAAAGAACATAAAAAAAATACAAAAAGAATTATGCATCGGCCGGGAATCGAACCCGGGCCGCCCGCGTGGCAGGCGAGCATTCTACCACTGAACCACCGATGCTACAAACGTGTAATCTCAAATTGCCTTTAGTTACAAATAATATGTAGCATGTAGCATTTCACTTTGATATGACTACATTCCATACATAGTATGAAACTAGCCTTTGCCCGCAGCTCCGCTGCAGCCAAAAACTAGGTTTTAGATTGTATCTCAGGTTCACGATATAGTAGCGAGATAATAGATGTATACCAGTTTTTAAGTCTAATCATGAGCTATCAAATAAAAAAAAAATTGCATGAAAATCTGATCAGTAGTGTTTGCGTGATGCGCGAACGGACACACACACTAACAGACAAAAAATAAAAATAAAAATTGTTTTGTGTTCAGACAGAGAGAAAAAATTACTTTTACACATTTGTTTTTGAAATTTCTTAAATTTACAGACACAGCTCTGTTACAGCTTTTTATTAGTTGGACGATGATGGTTTCAATCAAAATGGACAACAGCATTTTTTGCGCAAAGATCATTAGGGCGTTGTAGAGTGACTTATTTATAGGTATACTGAAAAAAAAAAGTGAAAGTATTTTACATCTTGTTTGTTGATATATGTGTTGTGTGTATATATAGCAAACTAATAATACGTTTATTATGTAAAATTGTGTATATATAGAATTCAATATAAGTAGTAAGAGTAAGTACCTCTGTTTCCAAACGTTCAGGCAATGCAGATGACCCGGCAGTGTGTGCGCTGGTCCGTACGTCGCCTCTTTGTACGAATGCCCAGGTAAAGACAGCGTGGTATACTTGGAATCCTCAATATATGAAATTATTATCTTGCTTTTCCACAATGGCTTCTCAGTGCTCGTTCAAACAGACTACGACTCGATGTATGGTATGACTTTTTGCTGGATCCCTTGCATTGGCAAGTGACTGTATTATACTTACTTCTTACTGTAATTCTAGTGTTCACTGGGAGGTAATCTCTGGATATAGTTTACAAATTTACTAAATATGTATATAAAAATGGATTTTTGATATAAGGTATAAGCGATATTTTAAGGTTATTGTAATCTAATCTGGACAAATAATGTGATGTTGTTTTTACATTACATGATATTATTGAGCATTATTATCTGTTTCCTGGTTATACGTTGCCTTACTCTGTGATATGCATAGACTATTGGTATCTTATATCTTATGTTGTAATCTATGGGTAATATGAGTTTGTTCTTTTCTATTTTTTTTTTTGCCATTTAGGCAGTCTGCGTATATGTTATTTATTCAGACTTTTGTTAGTAGTACATTATATTATATAGGTTATATTTGGATTTTTCTCTCATGTAACATTAGTTTTATTTTAATTTTTTTTTTTTAATTTTTGTAAATCACTGGACGTGCAGATGTCAGGTGTCGGCAGCAGGACATTGCTGAAAATCGGCGTTGCAATGTTTAAACGACATTGCTGTATGCTGAGCAATGCCCTTTTTTCTACCACTAACTAGTTCATTTTTTTTTTTAATTCTTGTTTGTTATTATAGGCCATATTTATTTTATTTTTCGTGTCTAGTTATTAGGTTTTACTAACTTATAAGTGGTTTGAAAATAAATATATCTTTCTTTCTTTCTTTTCTTTCTTTCTTTCTTACTGAAGTCCACGTAGACGAAGTCACGGGCATAATATAATTTATAATATAGTAAGTATATGTACAGGATCCGTTCACGCTGCCGTGTGGGGCCGGCACCAAGAATAGCTTCACCCCGTCTCTTCCTATGGGAGTCGTAAAAGCCGACTAAGGGATTACCGGGGGACCGGGCAGCAGCGTTCCCCTGTGTACTAAAAACATCCACTGCGATCGCCAACCCGCCTGTCAAGCGTGGCGATTATGATAAAACACCCATTTTGGGGAGGATGTCCAGCAGTGGACGATGAAAGGCTGATGGATGGATGTACAGGATTATTCATTACAATGTATATAATAGGAGGAGTCTATCGCGGAAAAAGAAAAAATCTTATTTCCCACTGATATTGAAAGCAAGCGCCTAAACTTACTTACTTACCTCATCATGCCATCTCCCTTGCGGGGAAGGCAGAGAGAACAGAGTGCCGAAAGGCTCACTCTCTATTCTTGCATACATAATAATTCTCTTCATACACGCTCGCCGGTTTCGGAGACTCCTGACTCTGTTTTAACATAATAGTCAATAGTCTTCAAGCGTAGGTACCTAATACATATTTTTTTTGTTAAGGCGGGTAAAAATGTTCCGACCCGCACACCCCGTCGTTCGGGGCAACGAACAGGGTAGTGTGGGGTCTTCACCCACTAAAGAAACCCGCGATGTACCGTCTCTCCGCCATTACTGGCGGGCCACTGGACCTATGTTACATTCCTTCGGCGGTAGGTAACAATATATAATATAGATAGGTAGGTATTTTTTACGTAATTTAAGCGAGTACTTGGCTATGATGGTAACTGACAATATAATCTAAGATTTGTTGGTTTAAATAATCCTATAAAATCTAAAAGACAGTACTTATCCAGTTTCACATAAAGCAGAATTATTAACTACTGTTTTCGTCCGGTTTGTCCCTTCAATCCCACTAAACATTCTTAAATAAAATAAGCTCTTTTAAGATACTTCACAAATGTAAACATAAAAATATGTATAGAATTTTATCTCTATATTTTAAACCCAACAGCTTAAACGTCCCATTACGAAAACCCGTCTGAGTTTCACAGATACAGAGACGTGAACCACGTCTTTGAATTATATTTTTGGAACGAAGCGTCTTTCGTTTGTCTTTGTGAATTCCTCATTTTTGTTTATACACTCTAAATGTATCATATTTTTGGGAAAATGTTTTCAAAGCGACATCGCTGGCACACGCTGACGTTTGCAAATGTTTAAGGATCGTTTGTTAACAAACATTTTCTGGAAAATACTGCTACGGCTATGTAGTGAGAAATATTTTTTAGAGCTCTTGTAGTGACTGTGGATCATGAGGTTTCGGGTTTGAATCCCGTGTCGGGCTAGCACACAGAGAGAAGAACACGAGGCATCCTCGTGCGTCATCAACTCCAAAGAAAGTGATAGAAAATGGAGAGGAATGAAAATAAAGAGTGAATGGATGATGCTTGGGCCTACGGCACTCTCACTTACCATACGAAACACAATAGTTTGAGTACCTACCGTTGTTTCTCGCTAATATTCTGTAAAAGGGTTCCCCGATAGAGCCACCCCCATTCATGATGGGACAAGTAAGGTTATCCACTAAACAACTTACTCCCTTACTAATAAACATTGCTTAAGCTCCGAATAGTTATTCAGTGTTTTGTTCCATTCTTTCAACGTCAAACTGTCATATTAGTAACAAAGACAACGTTGTATAAGTTTATTAGTAAGGCAGTTAGTATATTATTCAAAATATTTCTATTTCTGCAGTAGTGCTATTTATTTGTAATAGGTAGGTATATAATAATTAGCGTATAAGTATGTATTGATGTAAAGATGCGAAAGAGAATGCTCCGAAGGTCACGTGAAAAGAATGCCAGAAGATCGACAGGTTAAGAAGATATACAATGCGAAAGTGGATGGTATAGGGAGAGACCGAGATTCACCTATCTAGATCGAATCGGTTCTGTTTGAAATAAAGTGCAAGAAGTCAAAGGGCAAGAAGTCCGCGAAACCGGCGAGCGTGTATAAAGAGAATTATGAATGTTGAGGAAGCGAGAGATCTATACAAGAATAGAGCCTTTTGGCATTTTGTTCTCTTTGCCTACCCCGCAGAGGAGATGGCATGATGATAAGTAAGTATAATAATTAGAATGTTAACTTGATGTACGCACTAAATGAAGTAAAGTTTTGCTAATCTATCTATACTATTATAAAGCAGTAACAGAGCTGTGTCTGTACATTTAAGATATTTGAGAAAAAATGACTATATTAGGCGTGTCTAAGCCCAACACATTTTGTTTTTAGATTTTTCGTCTGTCTGTTTGTTCGTTCGCGAATCACGCAAAAACCACTGAACGGATTAAGATGCAACTTTTTTTAATTGATAGCTCTTGATTAGACTTATACTATGCCTTGTGGCGCCTGTTTAAGAATTGTCACACCCCTCTCCACCCATGGGAGTCATAAGAGCCGACAGAGGGAATACCAGGGGAGTGGGCAGCAGCACTCCTTCGAGTATTAACAACATCCACTGCGATCGCCAACCCGCCTGCCAAGCGTGGTGATTAAGGCACTATCCCCCATTCTTGGGGAGGCCTATGTCCTGCAGTGGACTTTAAAAGGCTGATGGATGGATGGATTCATGATTAGACTTACAAACTGGTATACATTTATCCCGCTACTATATCGGTAATCTGAGATATAAGCTAAAAACTAGCTATTGGCTGCGGCGTAGCCGCGGGCAAAGGCTAGTAAACTATAAAGTTAAAACGCATTTGAACTAAAAGCAGCGTGACTATTATAGGATGTATATAATTTTTGAAGACAGTAACTTTAAGTAATAAACGCTCCACAGGACAGCGACAGTGATTCAATTTGACAGTGCGCACACTGCGCACTGGACACGTCTCGCTAATTTATAAGGGTCTGCCTCTTGTTTTAAAGTTTGTTTTTCATGTTAATGTTTTTATTAACTTACTAAGTATCGTGGCTACACTACGATGCTTGGCTGTAAATAAGATCCATAGAAAATATTTACGATATTATTATTATTAATATCTTTATTTCAGACAACAAAGGCTCCTTAATAAATACCTTAAAATCTAATATACATAATATTAAAAATTGTTAGTAATATAAAATGCTTACAAACTTCCGTTGCACTAATGCCTAATGCACTCCGGTGGTATCTGTCCTCGAAAGCGCCTGAACACCACGTCTTGCGGCCAAAAGTTTTCGTCCAAGACTTTCTGCAGAAACAACGTTGGTATTCGCACCACAAACACTTTGAAGTTTACGTTTCGGCGCGACTCCAGTAACTGCACTCTGGGCTTGTACTCCAACTTTTGGTGCACATACTCCAAGATGTCCTCTGCCCGGGTGGTGTAATGTAGACGGGAGATGTATACCGGGGTGTTCGGTTTTGCGGCACGTATAGGGACACTGGGATCCACTGTTGCATTGCCGCAACAATTCTTGTTAGTTCGTTTACGGCGTTTCCTCCTTTGTACCGTCACAAACGCATTATCATTGGCCCGGTTCGTCACCTTTGCAGGAGCAGGCTTAATAGTTTGGGCAGCAAGAGTGCTCGCAGTGACACTAGCAAAATCTTGTTTTGATCGTGGTTGTAACGATTTTGCTTTGGCTGCAGTTACAGGCAGCATATACATATTATATGTCAATAGAGTTATTATTTTTGCTTATCTTGAAAAAGCTTATAGGAATTAAGAAAATTAACTTCACCTAAGACTTAATAGAAAGAATGAGTTATCGAAATTCAGCAGATGTCACGATAACTGGAATTTATTGGCAATGCATCTGGGACGGTTTTTCAGGAGATCAATCGATTCTGCCCCTTAGAATGTGATTCAAACAATCTTATTGACATCGTATCTTCTTATTTGTGATTGGCTGAGACATAGACGCGTGATGTCGCAATAATCGCTCAACCAATCACGAAGATCTTTCAAGATCTCTTAACTAATGACAATGTCACGTTGCGATGTCGATACGATTTAGTGACTTACATTCGTTTCGAACTTTGAGTTCAGAAACATGAACCTTTTTCTTAAAAAAATCTTAATATCGTATATTATTGATTCCAAAACTTTTTAACCTGAAATAACACATTCACAAAATTTCATTAATATTTAATATTCGTGACAAACAACTCAAATTGCTTTAAGGTCGGCTTTTCAAAGAAAATTCTAACCCTTAACATCCTAACTCCTTTATCATTTTAAACGCGGTACGTATTACCATAAGCACACATGATTTATGTATTTTTATGCAAAACATTAGATTTACATAAGTATCGGTCGCTATATGAAATATGCATTATTATCATACGAGTACATCCACCAACCACGAATTTTCGTTAGTATTATCGACATCTGCTATTTTATCAGCTTCTAATAGTTGAGACTGTGATAGGGTATATTTGGTATTAAAATAATTATTTTGTTAACATTTAGGCTGCGTTTCCACCAGAGATGTGCGAAATAGCTAGGCGGTGCGAGGATGCGGAACGGTGTGAGCGTTTGCTCCTTGTGGTACAAAGAACTCGCTCCGCTGAACCGTTTTCACTAGAGCTGCGCTGAGCGAGGTTAGCTAAATGATGTTATTCTATTGGTTCTTAACAAACACATCCCTCGATACGCATCCTCGCACATCTCTGGTGGACACGCAGCCTGGTGTTGAAAACGCACTGCTGGGTCAAGTAGACATTGAAAGGAAACCGAAACGCTTAAGAGATTTTCTCAACAGCTTTGAAGTCAGCCGGCCCACACCTAGCCCAGAGCGGTGAGAGAGCGGTGGGCTATCCCTACCCCCTAACTTAAACGTATTTCACTCTGACGAGAATTATGCCTTAGTCAGATAGCAATGGGCTGCAGAAAACATATCCAAGAACGAAATTTGAGTGCTATTTATGCACTGACACTAAATAAGAATTAGTTTTTCCGTGTAGTGACCGACTAAGAATACTAGTGTCACCACCCCATTCTGTCCCTCGGGTGTCGTACGAGGCGACTACGGGAAGTAACCAATTACCACCCATTGCATTACTGGTAGTAGGGCTGGGTACGAAGTGGGAGTACTCACTTGGTATCGGGCGGGGGCGGGTTGGTACCACCATCTCCCGTGTGACCAGCCATGAAGCACATCGGTGTATCTTGGTTGTAGCAGGAGACAGCCGTTTATTCTTTCATTTCATATCTGTGAAATAAAATGGTGAACAGCGGCTTACTCGCGGCAATACTCTTGGGATAGTTGCGTCCATGAGCGACGGTTACCATATACCATCAGGCGCCGTGGCTCGTATGCCACCATACGCAATAAAAAAATAACTCTACCGACTATATAGAGTCGCCATGTTATAAGGAATTACTAGTATGAAAAGAGCTACAGCGCCGTTAAAGTGGGGCGTGACCCTTCAATGATCCGTAGCAAATAAACAGTAAACTACACCGCGTTGTTAAAAAAATTAAGCCCATTGGGAACATTATTGGTTTCATTTTTTGTCAATAATTGTACCTGAGTTGAGCCCTTGGGTGGCATCTCTCCCCCATTGTTGCAACCAAAAGCTGGTTTTTAGGTTATTCCTGATATAGTAGCAAAATAAAATGTATACCAGTTTTTTAATTTTATGCTTGTTGCAATAAACGTGTCTTTCTTTCTTTCTTTCTTCTTTCTTTCTAATTCTAATCAAGAACTATCAAATGAAAAAAATTGCATCAAAATCCGTTCAGCAATTTTTGCGTGATGCGCAAACAAACAAACGAAACACAATTAAACGATAAACATACAAAAAATTAAAAATTAAATGTTATGTATTCAGACATGCCTATATAGCCTAATACACTATTTTTTTTCTCATATATCTTAAATGTACAGACACAGCTCTGTTACAGCTTTATAATAGTTAGGTTAGTATATAAAAAGTAGTATATAAGAAAATATATTTCTGTAAAGTTGCAGAATTAAATTGCAAGAAATAAAGGACGAGTACATTGTTGCATATTCAGGTGACTCAATTTACAGACCCACGTAACTAAATCTGATTTCGCTAATAAATTCTGCGAAATACATTTTGTATTTCGTAGACGTTGCAACGATAATGAGGTCGCCCGGAGCGCAGTCTTGCAGTATTGGAAAAAGAAACAATTTTAGCTTGTTCAAATATTGAAACCGAGTTTTTAAATATGACAGTCTCACATATGTTTGACTCATTTATCAAATAACTTTAATATATATAGTTGGATGCCTTTAGCTGATATATAATAAGGATTTACAAAGTATGCTTTTTACGAATTACAAAGTATGTTTTGAATAATAAGGATTTACAAAGTATGCTTTGTGGCTATGATAATGTAAAACTCAAATGAAATTAAAAGATAATCTATTTTTATCAATACTGTAAAAATGGCAGGCTGTGTCTGTCTGTACACTCAAAGTATTTGAGCTATAGCTGTATTAGATAGTCTATAGGCGTGACTGAATTCAAAACACTAGCATTTTTGTCTGTTTACTCTTGAAGCAAGAACTACTGCATCGATTATAATTTTTATTTTGTTTGAAAGCTCCTGGTAAATTTTAAAAACTTGTATACATTTTATTTCGCCACTATATCGGGAACCAAAAATAACCTAAAAATAGCTTTGCCTACGACGGAGCTGCAGGCGGAAGCTAGCTAGTTGTAAATAAAATAATAATTATATCTTCCCTTGTCCCTCTATTTTTTTTTTTTTTTATTGCGTGTAGTGGCAGACGAGCCACGGTCCATCTGATGGTAAATGGTAACCGTCGCCCATGGACTCGACTATACTGAGAGTATTGTCAAGCCGCTGTTCACCAATTTATGTCACAGATGAAATGAAATATAAACGGCTATCTCCTGCTACAGCCAAAACGCAACGATGTGCTTCATGGCCACACGGGAGATGGTGGTACCAACCCGCTCGGGCCGGATACCAAGTGAGTACTCCCACTTGGTACCCAGCCCTACCACCAGTCATGCAATGGATGATAATTGCTTACTTCCCTTAGTCGCCTCATACAACAACCGTGGGAAAGAATGGAGTGGTGACACTTGTATTCTTAATCCGTGACCACACGGAAAAAAATATGAGAGCTCCTTATTATAGATACGATTGCGATTAAATTTTAGATGAAACAAATTATGATGAATCTTATATCGTGGTCATTATAACAAAAACAGACTAAATTTTGAAAATAAGTAAATACGTTTGGTGATAACCGGTCTTAAGAACTTAAAATCATCCAGGCCATCGCTTTGCTATTTTTAAAAACTCTACATAGTTTCTTTACTATTTTGTTAGTTTAATGCAACAGATTCAAAATACTTATTTTTTGACAGTAACATAAAATAAAAGCACCTGCTCTGCGCGCAGAGCACACAGTCACAAATACTGCTCTGTGAATTTTGTATACCTAAACGTGGTTTTACGGCCTTAAACTGGCCTATTAATACATCTGCCTACAATTTAGTTATGTAATAAGAACATTTTATGCCGACTGTAAAGGACATGTACCATTTACGGCCTGTGGCGGCCATAATGTTTTCAATGTTTAAAATTAAACTAATAATTTATAAAATCCGTCAGTGGTATTGCCGCTACGCTGAATTGACAACATTAAAAACTTTGGTACTATTATATTACAAAACAATATTACGTAGTTATTTCTTAAATAATTTCGTGAGAACAGTAATATGACTATTTAAGAAATTATTTGGTGAAAACTGATATTATTTCTAATCAAGAATAGTAATTATGATTCAAAATATTGGCAAAACATTTTACATCTGTCATGTCATGTCATTCTACTCATCTACTGTTATTGTTGTGTATCGTGAATATTTGATTGTGATTTTATGAGTAAAAGCTATATATTTAGTGATTTTAAGGCTCAATATTTGTTTATATATCTATATATTATTTTATTTATTTATAATTATGGTGTTATTTTTGATCATATATTCGATTTTGAGGTATTTCTATTTCAAAATTATATCCATCTTAGATGTCTTTTATCTCATCATCCAAAAGTTTTAGTGTGAAAAGAAATACCCAGGGCAATAGGGCAGTCATTTATCTTCAAAACACATATTGTTTTATGTATGTCCTTTCCAGGCCGAGAATGTATGGGCATTTGGTACATCTCCTTTATTTGGTATAAGTTCACGCAATGTAATAAATAATACGCATGCATGGCAACGCTCAATCAAGATACGAAAATAATACGGATCAAGCGAACTCTCACCTCGTGCACAAAGATAGAATATAGTTTTTGGTTTCTTTCCAGTCTGTCTTTGTTGAAGGTTTTTTTAACGCCTACAGCAGCAGGCGAGACATAGTTCACCTGATGGTAAGTGTAAGTGATAACTATCGCTTAATTACGCGAGTGTTTTTTTTAACTGGAACACGGGGTTCAAAATAGGGCCCACTACATGTGTGAGGTCCAGCGTCGGACTGGCCATATAGTCGAGGTGACGTCTGGCAGTCGGGCCTCAGCTTGCGCGGGCATACTCTGAGGGGCTTGCCGCAAGCCAGGCGGTAGTTAGGATAGGGGGCCCGCGCAGGCCAGAACACAGAATCGAATCCAAACAAGGATGACGAGAACAGCGGCTTTTATTATTGTAACTCTATTGAGTTATTAACATCTTAGCTGAAACTGTACTTTAGGTACCTACCTAATAATACATATCGTTGATAATTAATGATTTGTATATTTCATTATTTTCCGATGGTATCCCATCTACCATTATCCAGGCTCGGGCCCTAATGGGAGCCACCTGGGCCCTTCCGGCCCAGTCCGACCCTGGTGAGGTCTGTAGGACTGAGTAATATAAGTGTTACAGCATTGTTGTGTGTGTAGAGGTTTCCCGTGGAAGACAAAGATGTGACTAAAAAATAAAAGCTTTAGCCAATTTATTCGATATAAATTCTATTTGAATATAATCCATGATTCTGTAAGGCGCTTTGTAGATGTAAAATTTACAGGCAAAATCAACTACGTAATGTACCTACATAAACTAACCGCATATTGTACATAAACTAGCCTAAAACCTTACGCGAGTATATATAAGAATTAAATTTCATCGCTCTATCTTATTTTAGGTAACGTTTAAATTAATAATGTGTTACATGCTAAATCTAAATTAAATTAAATTTCATACACCATGCAGCGTCAACATTTTATTAAAAGATTGTCCATTTTGAAATTCTATTCGTTAGCTATATTAAAATTTTTCATTTGAGATACCACTAACATTATTAATATGAATTTATAAATATGGAAGTAAGTTTGTGTGTATGTATTATAAATGCGAATTATTTTGATATAGCATCACGGAAAAATATTTGGGTGAAATTTAGCAGAGGTTATAACTTGAATTTATGAACCCATTAAACCTATTATGCCGGGAAAGACATGGCTGGCAGACTGTTATCGATTAATGAAGACTAACATAAGTATATTTTATCACAAGATGGTGCTAACATAGATATATTTAAGTTTTTTCATGGTATATATTTTTATGGTTTGCAAACCATGACCCGAATGCATTCGTAACAATGACGTAGCGAGCGAGTAGGTATGAAAGAGAGTATTGGTGTAAGGATGCGAAAGGGAATGCTCCGATGGTTCGGACATGTGGAAAGAATGCCGGACGAGCGACTGGCTAAGAAGATATACAATGCGAAAGTGGAAGGATGTAGGTACAGGGGGAGACCGATACTTACCTACCTAGACCAAATTGGTTATGTATTGAAGGAAGGTGGAGACAGGAGTCTCCGAAACCGGCGAGCGTGTATGAAGAGAGTTATGAATGTTGAGGAAGCGAGAGATGTATGCAAGAATACAGCCTCTTGGCACTCTGTTCTCTCTGCCTACCCCGCAAGGGAAATGGCGTGATGATAAGTTAGTTAGTTAGTTTTTATGGTAAAATATATGACAGACTGTATATCTTATCATATTTAATCGCCATAATTTTCATTTCTCTTTGAATATGAAATTTTAAAGAGTGAAGTCACGGTCAAAATTTAGTAATTATATTCTTTTTATAAAATAATGTGCAATGTTCCAGTTATTTTTAATTAAAACTGTGCAGAAAAGTTTCGTTAAACAATATTTTTATAGCTTATATTTTTAGATGGAAATTGTTTCGGTAATTGCATGTGCCATACACCACACTTTAGTCACAACCAAAAAGCGCAACACTTACTATATCAATGATACATTTCTAAAATCTCACCATATTACTGCTATAGTATAAATAGCTACTTCTCTATACTTCTAGAATTATAAGTATGTGTGTTACCTCGGCAATAAGTCTCATAAGTATTCTGTTTATTTTTTCACTATACTACTGAAATTATATGAGTATTTAATGATAATGTTATCACTGCTCTGTAGAGTAAAACATCGTGAGGAAACCTGTGCTTGAGAGATTTATTTGACTGCTTTTCAACTCTACCAACTCGCGCTAGGCCAGCGTAGTGAACTATGGACTAACTCCTTCTCACTCTGAGAGAAGACCTATGCCCAAAAGTGATACAGTAATAGCATAGTAGAAAGAATGGGGAAGTAGCCTATCTCCGGCCCATTCCGCGATACAATTACCTACCATACTTGCCTGTCTCAGGGTTGTCACTTTTAGCTAAATTTTAATTCAGTGCCTAGAAATTGGCAAGGGCCGGGAAGTCGTATTTTTTACTTGTAATAGTTTAGGTAAAACCGACATCACTAACCCTGAACCCAGACGTTCAGAGTTAGTGAGTGTTTAACATACGATTTTTACTTACGATTATTACTTAGTCACTATACCTACAATACTGAGAAATTGACATGACATGACATTTAGACAGCCAAACACACAGCAATAAGTTCTCCTGCGATTATCACACATTTTTCATTTATTTAGCGGTGTCGAAAAGCCGTGACGCGCGAACCTTGTGCGGTATTAGCCCTGACTGGCGTACTGAGAAACGGGTCGAGATTTTGTTAGAGTGTGCGTACGATACCATGGCGCACACATACAAATGTAAAATAAATATGGCACACACACGCGCGCGGTGCGTTTGTATGAAGATAACCTACTTCTCACTCTTTCTACTATGGTAATAGGCTGTAAAAAATAAGTGTATTAAATTTTTTATCGTGGAAATATGTACGAGTATATCCGAAATATTTTCTTCATAGATTAACACAAATATTTCGAATTGGCAAAGTATCTGGGACGGAATTATAGGAGATGCAGGTTAAAATCCTGCTCGTGACTGTTATTTTCGATTTCACATTTATACACTGTGTTAATTTATATGGCTAAGCATGTCAAATGCTAAAAAAATATATAAAAATCTCAAAGTATTCTTCACACAACATCCTTAACTAATCATAAATATGAAAGTAAGTTTGTTTGTTTGTTATGCTTTCACGCCTTAACTACTGAACTGATCATCATAAAATTGGAGTACAGAACAAAAAATATTAATTCAAAAAATTGCTAGTTCCTGTGTGGATAAATAGTATGCACGGGTGTCGTATGAGGCGACTAAGGGAAGTAAGCAATTATCATCCATTACATGACTGGTGGTAGGGCTGGGTACCAAGTGGGAGTACTCACCTGGTATCGGGCCCGAGCGGGTTGATACCACCATCTCCCGTGTAATCGGCCATGAAGCACATCGTTGCGTTTTGGCTGTAACAGGAGATAGCCGTTTATATTTCATTTCATATCTGTGAAATGAATTGGTGAGCAGTGGCTTGACAATACTCTCGGTATAGTCGAGTCCATGGGCGACGGTTATCATTTACCATCAGATGGACCGTGGCTCGTCTACCACTACATGCAATAAAAAAAAGCCAAAGAAATGGTTTAATTGTTGTTTCTTAGTATCGCCCTAGGCACCGTGAAAATACCGCCTTATTACCCAGAGCCTGCTGTTTTTTTTATAAATATTCCACCACACACTCGTTGTACATTTTTGATCAAACATATTATACTCGACTAGAATGTCGATCTTGAATACACACAAACTGGAACAATAACACCATTTTATCTTCAAAGCCTAATGAGCTAATAAAATTAACTCCAAGGCATCCCTCTACGTACAAAGTTCAGCAGACGAGCCAAACTTCTGACATACATGCGAAGTTTCAACATTCAACAACCTCAAACCCATATATTTACATTCGCTACATGAAATGAACTCAGGACCGCTGGGTTCATTTTGCAAGCGCAGTGTAATCAACTAATGAAAGGCTTTTCAAACTTATATTTCAGATTGAAATTTTTGAAATGTATTGCAGTGATACGTTGCAGTATATTTTTGTACCAAATTATATTGATGGGGTGATGTGTTAACAGAACATGTTGGTTGGATACCAATCAAAGTAGCAATGTATAGTAAAACTGTAATAAATAACACATTATATGTATTAGTTCCATTTTTGGCAGGCCTCGTGGCATAGTCGGTAGTGTAACCGACTTCCGTGCACGAGGTCGTGGGTTCGATTCCCACTCAGGGCAAGGCAATTATTTTTGTGATAAACACAAATATTTGTACTGCGTCTGGGTGTTTTCTATCTATTATTTGTATGTATTTATATAAAAAAGTGATATATGTATTATATCTGTAATCTGTTATACCTATAGCACCAGCGTTAAGCTTAGTTTGGGACCAGAGGACATTGTGTGAAAATGTCCGTGAATATTTATTTATTTATTTGCTTTATTATCACTATTTGAAGAAGAAATACATCGTAAGTAAATCTGCATGCCTGAGATTCTCAACGACTAATACCGCAATGAGCAAGCGTGGTGTACTTTGGCCTCTACTCTTCTTAGTCTGTGGGGAGTGGGTCTACCTAAGGACAGGTATCCATCTATCCATCAGACTTTCATTGTCTACTACTGGACATACCCCAAGAGATCGCCACAACGGATAGTAGGCTAGCTACTGTGTAGCCAGCATCCAACGGCTGCCTACGGCTTTGACCAGGACATCGATCCACCTGGTGGAAGTTCGTCCTATACTGCATCGTCCGATGCATGTTCACCAATAGATTTATCCGTCTTTCCCCAACAGTTATCGGTTTGCCGAGCGAAGTGGTCTATTATAACTATCTTAATGTATGCAAATCTATACTATTATAAAACTGTAACAGAGCTGTGTCTGTATATTCAAGATATTTGAGAAAAATGACTGTAATAGGCTATATAGGCGTGTCTAAACACAAAACAATTTTTTTTAGAATTTTTGTCTATCTGTTTGTCTGTTTGTTTGTTCGCGCATCACACAAAAACGGGTCTCCGCGTGTCCCTCTGACTCAGCAGAGGGCACAGCGGATAGACTAGGGCGTCGGAGCCGTCTCCCCTGGCTCTGGAGATGGGGACAGCGGGGCCACAGCGGCCCCCCCCGTCCCAAATCGTAAACCTGAATAGTGATATGTGCTGTGGTATGTCCCACGGCCTATTTCAGGAACGAGGGTCTTGGCTTAATCGCCCGGACCGCGAGGAAGACAACCTCTATAAAAAATTACACCGAATCTCAAGTTCTGGCGCGTGGCGAGGAGATGCATGGCTGATGGGTAGTTCAGTCTTTAGCGCGCCCCCAGTCAGGGTACCTGCGGACCCCCTGTGTTGGGTTACAAATGTACGCTTACCCGGGTACTGGGATCTCTGCCCGGGTGGACTTTTCTTCTCCCTTAATCGTGGGAACAGTATGAACCATATAAACAAAAATTCTTTGACGACGGAGATGGGTGAGACACCCGACGCTTCAGCCGAAAGGGGCCCGGCTGTAAATGCGGCCCCTATCAGCATAACCGCGCGCAAACCGCGAAACAGTCGTAAGTGCCGCAAAGGCAAAAAGACGTCCCAATCATCACGGGACGGCTCGGCGCCGGATAGCTCGGCAGGCACCTCAACCACCGAGATGTCTGCAGCCGAGGAGGGCGGACTGAGTGTGGCCGCCACAATGCAGTTGCCACAGCCGGTGGAGGTCGCGGTTTCACTGGAGCCGCTTCAGTCGCGGTTTTGGCGCAAGCGCCCCCTATCTCAGGGGGACGCTGCGTCTGATGACGGGAGCTCGACGGAGATGCCTCCCCCAAAGGTTACGACTTCACGCAGGGGTCGAAGCATCAACCGCCCAGGGACACCGATGCCAATTGTGTCGGAGGCTGCCACCCGTAGAGCGAGGCGTGCCGAAGGGGAGCTGCAGGCCGAAGAAGAGGTCGAGCAGCTCTCTCTGAGAATTCGCGAGTCGATGGAGGATGTGAATACTCTGTCGGTCGCGGATCTGAAAAAGAGAGCTCAGGACCACGCGGCCATCATCAACAAGGTGGCCACAAAGTCCATGAATATCAAGGGCACCTTCGTGCGCGCTGCAAAGGAGGCAGTCTCCGATAACATGAAGGTAGTAGACGCCCTGGCTAGGCGCTCTACCAACCAGGAGACGGAGCGGCTGCAGGCGGCTAATGACCGCCTCACTACGGAAGTGGCAGAGCTACGGGCTGACAATAGTCGCCTCAATGTCCAGGTCGCGGAGTTGCAAGCCAAGCTCGCACGGCTTGAAGCAGCTATGCTGCTGGCGGGAGTCGGACCTGCTGAGGCGGATCGCGTGGAAACTTCTGCACGGTCCGCTGCGTCTGTCCCAACCACCGAACTGACCTCGGATGGTCTGCCGGAGGAGACGGCGCGCGCGATCTCACGTCTTACGACGATGGTTTGCGCGCGTCTAGAAGCGATGGAGGCACGACTGCCCCCTGAGCGACCCCTCCGGCCACCGCTTGCTGCCGATAGAAGAAACGAGGCGCCCAAGGCAGCCCAAAAGAAAGCGGTGGAGAGCTTACCTGCCCTGGCTGGCCCATCGCAGGCTAGTGTAGCTCCTGTCCCAGTGCCTAGTGAGGGCTGGACAACGGTGGTGCGGAAGGGGAAGAAAAATAAATCTTCTCCAAAACCTGCCGTGCCTACCACGGCACCCGCTGCTACGACCACTGTCGTGCCCGCTGCCGCGCCTAACAAGAAAGCACGGCGAAAGAAGAAGAAGTCGGCGCTCCTCGCCCCCCGCTCGTCGGCAGTAATTATCACATTGCAGCCAGCGGCCGAGAAAACAGGGGTGACGTACGCCGAAGCAATGCTGCGTGCGGAGCGGGATATAGATCTCTCGGCCCTGGGGATCAAGGAGGGGCTAAGAATTCGCCGATCAGTGACTGGTGCCAGGGTACTCCAATTACCCAAGGCCCAGTCACCTGAAGTGGCTGAAAAACTAGCCAAGCAGCTGAGGACTGCTTTAGATGGTGTGGCGGATGTCGTCCGTCCCGTCAAGTGCGCTGATCTCCGCGTGACGGGACTGGACGACTCCGTCACCAGGGAAAAAATTGCCGCCGCCGTCGTCCGCGCGTGCAACTGCGCCGCTGAGGAGGTCCGGGTTGGAGACATTCAATCCGGGCCCCGAGGTATGGGCATGGCCAAGGTCCGCTGCCCCATCGCCACGGCCAAGACGCTAGCCGACGCAGGGAGGCTCCTGGTCGGCTGGAGCGCGGCCGGCGTTCAAGCACTGGAGCCACTACCGCTGCGGTGCTTCAGGTGCCTGGCGCTGGGGCACACTAGTCAGTTGTGCCCATCCGGTGTGGACCGGTCGCAATTATGTTACCGTTGTGGTGGTACTGGACACCGGTCGGCAACGTGCGCGGCTACAGCCCACTGTGCGGTATGCGCGGCGGCAGGACGCTCCTCAGAACATATTATGAGTGGGCGGGCATGCAGGCCCCCTACGATAAAGAGTAGAGTACTGGCGGCCCAAGGACCTCGGGCTGTTAGCTCCAGTGAAGTGAGCCGCCAGGGCCAGGGGGAGACTGACGTGTCGCCATAATAGGTGACAGAGTCGATTTCCTCCAGGCGAATTTGAACCACTCCGCTGGGGCTCAGGACCTGCTACTGCAGTCCATGGCGGAGTGGGGCATAGACCTGGCGGTGGCCTGCGAGCCATATTTTGTCCCCCACCAACCGAACTGGGCGGGGGACCTAAATGACGATGTCGCTGTCCTATGCAGAGGAAGCGCCGGCCCTCCTCTCTCCGTTCTCGAGAGAGGATCTGGCTACGTCGTGGCGGGGTGGCGGGGCTTTGCAGTAGTAGGAATCTACTTTTCCCCCAACCGCGGCCTGGCGGAGTTTGAGTTATTCCTGGACAACGTCGGTGCCGCGGTCAGCAGACAGTCCCCGAGGCCGACTATTGTCCTCGGGGACTTCAATGCAAAGTCCCAAGTGTGGGGGAACCCCGCTACGAATGCCAAAGGTAGGGCCGTCGAAGAGTGGTCCCTACTCTCCGGTCTGTCCCTTCTCAACAGAGGGACCGTCCGCACCTGCGTGCGGCAACAGGGGGGGTCTGTGGTGGACCTATCGTTCGCCACCCCTGATGTCGCACGGGGTGTGAGAGGCTGGAGGGTGGAAGAGGAGGTGGAGACGCTATCGGATCACCTATACATTCGGTTCGAGCTCTCCACCTCTCTAGGGCCACTGGGGTCTCAGCGCAGGATCGGCAGACTCCCCAAATGGGCTTTAGGTCAGTTCGACCCTGAAATGGCGCGGGAGGCTGCCATAGTGCAGCGCTGGGGCTCTGCAGGTGGACGGGGCAGTGACGACGTAGAAGGGCTCGCAGGCCAAGTAAAACAAATATTAACGACGGTATGCGATGCGGCGATGCCGAGGGCACGGCGGAGGCCGCCGCGCCGACAGGTCTACTGGTGGTCGCCCGAAATCGCAAACCTTCGGGCGGCTAGTAACCGTCTGCGGCGTGCGTACGTCAGATGCCGAGGAAGGAATGCCAGGGACGCCGTCCTTGAGGGCCAGCTGCGGGAAGAATACCGCACAAAAAAAAAAAGAATTACAGCTGGCCATCAGCCGGGCAAAGGAGAGGGCCCGAGAGGAGCTATTGGCAGGCCTCGACGGGGATCCATGGGGGCGCCCATACCAGCGGGCGCGGAACAAGCTCAGCGCCCACGGCGCCCCCGTCATCGAGTCGATGGACCGAGACCTCGTGTCGGGGCTAGTGGGGGGTTTGTTCCCACGGTCCGCAGGACATGTCCCCCCAGTGATGGCTCCTCCGTTGGTGGTGGAAGAGAGGGTGGCTATCCCTCCCATCACCGACACTGAGTTGGATGTGGCGCTCTCCCGCCTTCGAGGACGGAGGAAGGCGCCCGGCCCGGATGGCGTTCCGGGGCTGGTGCTCGGCGTCGCCGCGGAGTTTATCAGGGATGGGCTCCGGGAACTGCTGGACGCATGTTTGAGATCGGGGCAGTTCCCGGAGCAATGGAGGAGTGGACGGCTGTGTCTGCTGCGGAAGGAGGGTCGCCCACCTGACTCTCCTTCCGCATATAGGCCATTGGTGCTGCTGGACGAGACGGCCAAATTGTTAGAAAAGGTGCTCGCGGGCCGTCTCGTCCGGCACCTCGAGGATGTCGGGCCGGGACTGTCGGAGTCACAGTTCGGGTTCAGGGCGGGCCGCTCCACTATTGATGCGTTAGCCGCCCTGAAAACCTTGGCCACCGAGGCGATGGCCAGGAAAGAAGTCGTTCTGGCAGTCTCGCTCGACATAGAGAACGCCTTCAACAGTCTCCCACATGAGACGTTGAAGGAGGCGCTCCGATTTCATGGAGTGCCTCCGTATCTCCGGAGGTTGTTGGAGGCGTACCTCGAGGGAAGGCACGTGCTCTGGGAGGGGGGCGACGGGCGCTTATACCGCCATCGGGTAGAGCTCGGCGTTCCGCAGGGATCCGTCCTTGGCCCGATCCTATGGAACGTTGGGTTCGATTGGGTCCTGCGGGGCCGGCTCCTTCCCGGTATGGGGGTGATCTGTTACGCGGACGACACCCTCGTCAAGGTGAGGAGGGCCGGCTTTCAAGAGGCCGCCCGATCGGCGGAGGTCGGAGTTGCGCTCGTCGTTGACCGGATCGGTATGCTGGGTCTGAGGGTTTCGTTGCAAAAAACTGAGGCCCTCCTATTCCACAGCATGCCTGAATGTACAGGGGTTGCCGTGCCGGTGCAGGCCCATATGAAATATTTGGGCCTGCACCTCGATAGAAGATGGACTTTCGGGCCGCACTTTGCCCAGCTCGCCCCTAGGCTTATCAAATCTGCCGCGGCCTTAGGTAGGCTTCTGCCAAACACTGGAGGTCCAGGGTCGTCCTGCCGTCGACTCTACAGCGGGATTCTGCGGTCCATGGCACTGTATGGTGCCCCGATCTGGGCGGACGCACTCACCGCTCCTAATAAGGCCCTCTTGCGACGTCCGCAGAGGGCCATAGCGGTGAGGGCCATAAGGGGGTACCGTACGGTGTCCTGGGCCGCAGCCACGCTGCTGGCGGGCGACCCACCTTGGCCCCTCCAGGCTGAGGCACTGGCAGAGGTCTACTGGTTACGTGCCGCGGCGCGGGCTGGGGGCGAGGAAATCTCCCAAAGGAGTCTGGGCGGAGCACGACAAGCGGCTCGAGGAATGTTGATCCAGCGGTGGACGGAGGAGCTGGAGTCCCCTGTAGCAGGACGGGGGACTATAGAGGCGGTTGCGCCACGCCTCCATCGCTGGTTGAATCGAAGGCACGGCAACCTCACTTTTAGGTTGACGCAGGTGCTTACCGGACACGGGTGCTTCGGTAAGTACCTGCATCGTATTGGCAGAGAAGAGGCCCCCGGATGCCACGAGTGTGGCGCGCAAGTCGATGACGCGCGCCACACTCTTGAGGAATGCCCCACCTGGGGGCCCCAGCGCCGCGCTCTGTCAGCGGTAATTGGAGGAGACCTGTCGCTGCCAGCCGTAATCTCACAAATGCTTGGCGGCGACAGGTACTGGTCGTCTATGGCCTCCTTCTGCGAAGCCGTTATGTCACTGAAGGAGGCCGCGGAGCGGGAACGCGAGGCGTCTGCCCACGCCGACTCGCTCCGCCGACGGCGGCCTGGGCGAAGGAGGCAGCGTTACGCTCACCTCCTCCCACCGCCTTGATGAAGACAGGGCGTGGCCAGTAGGCCATCCGCCTGGGGTGCCAGAGTAGAATGTCGAAAGATGACCCTCTGGCGCCCCGCTAATAGGCGTGGAAGGGGCCGCTGTGGTTTTAGTGGGTATTCCGGGCGCAACTAAGATCTGAGCATCCGGCGAGTCCTACATACCCCTCCATTGTCATCGGGGGGATGCGTAAATGAATTTCCACAGCGATAACAAAAAAAAAAAAAAAAAAAAGGATGGCAACAAACTGCCACTTGTCAATCATTTTATTTTTTAGACACGTATGTTGTCCTTGATGTCCCTGGTCCTTGCGCCGGCGCTTCGTAGTTTTCTATATGCTATCGATTGATATTTCTATTGCTGATCTTGTGTGATATTCACTTCAAATAAGTGAAATAAGTTCATTGTTAAAATATTTCTTGAATTTTTCGCGCGTGATATTACCTTCCGTCAATGTCGTAAGTTAATGTTTTATATCTACTTCACACAAGTTTTTGAAAAAGGTGACAATTACACGTGTTTTTTTAATTAGAATGCTACCAGGACTCGTTAAAATTATCGGTGTAGCTGACCAGGTCGAACGCTTCTAGGAAATCCGCCAGTCTTCTCTACTGATTTTCATTTTAAAAATAATCTGTATTTGTCGACTCATTCCATTTGCTTTTGTTTCTAACCTTATTTCAACTTAGATGGGGAGAAACAAGTTACTTTTGCCCTAAGGCTCTTTACAAGAAAGGATGTCGGTACAAGATACGATGGAACTTTGCCAAACTGTGACATCTATAAAAATTGTCCTTTATCTTGGGCTAAGTTGAGCAAAGTTAGTATAAGTTCCCTTTATTTAAGTTCTTAAGTGAATACGTCCGATCTGTTTCTACTTTGGTGAGTAATGAAATAGGTTTTCAAAGATGACCTCTTTTCCATTATCTACAACTCCTTCGAGAACAGATGATTACGACGTGAAAAATTCTTCAAATATAAATACAGAAAAACCTATAACTCCGTCGATTCCGTAAACGAAGTTTTATTTTAAAATGTGTAACATTCGCGTAAATATCAGAAAGTATTCTATAACTCCAGTTCACTATTGGGCACAAGATTTAGTTTAAAGTGAGAGTTTGAGAACACAGGCTGTGGTTGTGTGTTTCGTCACTAGGCCGATCTATGATGACTAGGACGGTAATGATAGACTTTAGACGTCTTTAAAATAACTGTAATGTTCAATGAAAGGTACAAGGTAAAAATATTAGGCGCGCGCGACCACTGCGTTGCTCTGTCTCTTCGGCGAATGAATCGGGTGGGGGCAAGACGCGCCAGCGCCGCGGCCAGCGGCCGCGGCCCCCTCGTCCCTACCCCTGCACCTCGTTGGCCTGCGCTGGAGAACCGGTCGCTTACGATGCGACCATAACTCCCGGGGTTGAAGAGTTATCTTCAAAATTATTAAGAGGGCAGAGCACGTTGAATGCCCTGCGAAGAACTCCCTTCTTGGTCTTGATGTCGGCGACTCTGGCGACGCCGTCTCTCCCAGGATGCACACGAAGGACGCGGCCGAGAAGCCACATCAATGGTGGAAGACCCTTTTCCTTCACGATGACCAGAGCTCCCTCCTTTAGTTGTCCTCTAGAGTGATGCCATTTTGCTCTCTGCTGAAGGGAGGACACATACTCATTAGAAAATCGATTCCAGAAATGTTGCTTTAGATATTCTATCCTCTGGAACCTCTGCAGATTTGTAATCTTCTCGCTAATGACTTGCGGGTGAGGCAAAAACATGAGTGACCTTCCAATTAGGAGATGGGCTGGAGTGAGAGGAGTGAGGTCTGAAGGATCATCGGAAAGGGCTGTAAGAGGCCTCGAATTCAAAATTGCTTCAACCTGAACAAGACATGTACTCATTTCCTCATAAGTGAGATGAGAAAGCCCTAAAATACGTCTCAGGTGATGTTTGACTGACTTGACAGCTGACTCCCATATGCCTCCAAAGTGCGGAGCGTATGCGGGTATAAAATTAAAATTAATACCTGTTTCAGACATCTCATTTGTGAAGTTTTGATTTAAAATGTTTGATAGTTCCTTAAAAGTACCTACAAAAGTCGTACCGTTATCCGAATAGATATTTTTCGGCTTACCCCGACGAGCTATAAATCTGTTTAGAGCTGCTATAAATGCCTCTTTAGTGAGGTCAGACACGAGCTCGAGATGCAATGCCTTGGTGGCGAGACAGATAAAAACACAAATGTAGGACTTTATGAGACGACATCCTCTCCCCTTACGATCGGCTATAAGAATTGGTCCAGCATAATCTGTCCCGGTCTCTAAGAAAGGAAACTCTAGGTGTAGTCGTTGCTTGGGAAGGTTTCCCATAAGAGGCTGAATGGTTTCGCCTTTGAACCTAAGACACTTCACACATGCGCGTACAATATTTTTTGCAAGGTTTCTACCTCCCAGTGGCCAATAACTATGCCTAATGGTTGTTAAAAGCAGTTGTGGACCTGCATGGAAGAGACGTTGATGATAAGCGTTAAAAATGAGTCTAGTCAAGTGATGCTTGCTACATAGTAATATAGGATGTTTCACGTTGTAATCATAAAATGAATTATGCAACCTACCACCTACTCGTATCAAGCCATTGTCTATGAAGGGTGATAGGGCGATAAGTCGATTTTTTCTGTGTAAACTCTTACCGGAGTTGAGCAGTTCGTATTCAGTAGGAAAAGACTCCTGCTGAGCTATGCGTAGAATATGCTTATTTGCTGATTCTAATTCAATTGATGTTAACGCACCGCTAGCTTTAACACCGGAAGGCGCACGACAGTTATTTAATCTATATATAAATGCTATTATTCTTTGTAGTTTTGAAAATTTAGATGAATTGTTAATTAAATTTTGAATTGAATTTTTGTGATGTTTAGCGATTGTGTGCAGCGACCGGACCATCTCTGGTAAGTTGTTTTCCGAGTTTGGCATGATGGGCCAAGAAGACGGACCCATTGCCAAATAAGAAGGGCCGGACCACCATAAGACTGAATCGCTAATGAGATTAGCGCTTAGTCCGCGAGAGACTAAGTCTGCGGGGTTCTCTTTGGAAGGAACATACTTCCAAGAGCAAGACCCAAAGCTCTCTTGAATTTCACACACACGATTCCGCACAAATTGCTTAAGGTGAGCTGGAGAAGATTTCAGCCAACCCAATACGATTGTGGAATCACACCAGAATATGCAATCGTCTGGCTTTATAGTAAGAGAGCTCAGTATTTTGTTGCATAACCTCGATCCGA
Organism: Leucoma salicis; assembly: GCA_948253155.1. Lineage (NCBI taxonomy): Eukaryota > Metazoa > Arthropoda > Insecta > Lepidoptera > Erebidae > Leucoma > Leucoma salicis. The sequence continues at coordinate 21,810,456 of OX411814.1, read as the reverse complement.
GTAATGCTCCGCACAGCTCGAGTCGAGGTATTGTTGTTGGCTTGATAGGAGCCACCTTACTCTTTGATGCAAGGAGTTGAACTGTGACAACGTTGTTGACTGTTGTTGTGCGCACGTACACGCAGGCCCCATATGCCCTTTCAGAAGCATCTGTAAATATATGAAGCTGTATAGAAGATGGCTTATCACAAAAAATGTATCTGGGAATTTTGAGGTTATTGAGATGTGAGAGATTAAATGCAAAATTATTCCACAATATTTTAATCTCTTCTGGAATCTCGTCATCCCATGAACACTTTTCTGTCCAAAGTCTTTGCATTACTAACTTGGCTTCAACTATACAAGGGGAAATTAGCCCTAATGGATCGAAAACCTGCGCTATAGTGGAAAGAATTAAGCGTTTATTAATCTTTGTCTCTCCATGTACAACGGGACTGATAGAGAAGGTAAGATTATCTGTATTACATTGCCAATTAAGACCTAGAGTTTTTGAGAGCTCATTGGCACTAAGATTTACGGTGTTCGAATCCAAACTATGTTCACGCATGGTGTTCAAGACTTCGAGATCATTGGATTGCCACTTTCTGAGATTGAATTGCGCTGACTTCAACACACTTGTTACATTACGACAAAGAGCTATAGCATCGGAAGTAGTGCCTGCTCCACTCAGGAAATCATCTACGTAGAAGTCATGAGCTATAGCTTGACTTGTCTTAAGATCCGTAGTCTCCTTAGATAATTGAAGAAGGCAGCGGGTACTCAGAAAGGGTGCAGAAGCTGTACCGTAAGTAACAGTGTTTAAAGTGTACCTCTTAAGTGGTTGAGATGGGTCAGTCCTCCACAATATCTGCTGCAGAGAACGTTGGGGGGCGCTGATCTCTATCTGCCGATACATTTTCTCTATATCGGCTGAAACAACAATTTTATGTTGCCTAAAGCGTAGAAGAATGGAGAGCAAGTCATCCTGAATGGTGGGACCTACTGACTGTATGTCGTTAAAAGACTTGCCAGATGTCGTGACGGCTGATGCGTCGAACACAACACGCAGCTTTGTTGTCGCGCTCGACTCCCGTACAACGCCGTGGTGTGGCAAGAAGTAGGACTTATCTGTCGATATGGGATATTTAGTTAAGGACATGTGACCTAAATCTTCATAATCTTTCATGAATTTAACATAACGAGTTTTCAAGGCGATATCCTTTTCTAGCCTACGCTCTAATGAAAAAAACCTGCGCTTGGCTATCTCGTAGGAGTTTCCTAAGACCTCTGGCGACTCTTTAAGAGGAATAGCTACTACGAAACGCCCATCACTCTTACGCTTAGTGTTATCAATGAAAGATTGTTCACATGAATTTTCCTCTGCTGTGTAATTATGCCTAGAAGATACGGAATCGAGTTCCCAAAATCGAGTCAAGTCTGTAGAAGCATGATCGTCTTGTACAAACAAACAAGAGGGTTTCTGATTACATGGTTGATGAATGGTACCTGATATAATCCATCCCAGCTTGCTTTCAAAAATATGGGGATGATTCCTACCTAAGCTAATACGGTTAGTGCCTATTACGTTCCAAAAGACGTCAGCTCCCACGAGTATATCAATGGAAGATGGGACATTATAAGACGGATCTGCCAAACAAATACCAGAAGGCATAGGCATGTCGTGCGTGTCTATGTATGTATTTGGTATGTGAGCTGTTATTTTAGGCATAACATAACAGTCAATTTCCATTTTGTAATCACTGCTATAAGACTCTAAATGAAGATAGCAAGATTTGGTACTGTCAGAAAATTGATTATTTATGCCAGTGACCCTAGACTTGGCTGTACGAGTAATTAAATTAAGCTTACGACACAAGTCCTGAGTCACAAAGTTTGCCGTGCTTCCATTGTCAAGCAGGACTCGGGCGCAGTGCTGCTTGCCTTCTCTATCCATCACCTTCACAAGTGCTGTGGACAGTATGACATAACGGAATGAGTTGGATGAATGAATATTAGCTGATAAGGCAACATTTTCGTTATTAGGTTTTGAGTTTTCCTCGCTATGTAATAAGGTATTATGTTTAAGTTTACAATATTTGCAATGGCCCAGTCTACACTTAACATCGGTATGACCCGGACGTAAGCAGTTAAGACACAGTTTTGATTCTTTTGCTTTTGATATCCGTGTCTCGACTGGAAAACTCCTGAAGTTTTCACAGCTGAAAACATAATGATCCCTTTTACAAATAGGACAAATCGGACAAGATGGCTTTTTATAATTTGATTTAGAAGTAGATGTTGCGATAAAACTCTTAGGTTTGCTATATAATGTTCTGTTTTTATCGCTCTTTTCTTTTGTATTTTGTGCCTCCTCAATCGTCTCTAATAGATTTGACCTACTATGAACGAATTTGACAAAGCATTCTAAGGAAGGAGCCTCACTTAATGTATTTCTGTATTCTTCCCAGTGTCTACTAGTCACAGGATCTAATTTAGAAGACATTATATGTATGATAATTGTGTCCCAGTGTTGAACAGGTTGGTTGAGAGTTGCTAGTGCTCTAAGATTTTTATTGGTACTGTCTACAATCTGTCGCAAAGCTTGACTAGACTCCTTGTGCACCGGTTCAACATTAAACAGTGCTTGAACATGATTATGAACTAATAATTGATTGTTGTCGTACCTATCACATAGTAACCTCCATGCAGTCTGATAATTATCGGCCCTGAAATCTAAACTCTGTATTATGATACTTGCACTTCCATGAAGTGAAGTGCGTAAATAGTGAAATTTTGTTATTTCGTCAGTTGATTTATCATCATGTATTAATGATGTGTAAATGTCTTTAAACTCGAGCCAATTCTTATAGCCCCCGCTGAAGTGAGGTAAGTTGATGATAGGTAGCCTAACGTGTTTCTTTTTCTGTGACACCACCGTAGAATTAGCATCTGACGAGCCTACCTCAGAGTTAGCGGTCCCTTCGCGCTGCGCGCGATACCTTTCCACCAGCTCTCGCGCAGCAGCCAGGGTACTGTAGTAGCATGTCTCAAACTGCTCACGCTCGGTATACAGCTCGTCGGGGGTGTCCGCAAGCAGCTCCAACTCGGTCTGAAGTTCATCATAAGGAACATATAAGGCGACTATTTTATCAATTCTAATATCTAGTTCTAAAAGTTGTGCATCACTTAATTTAGTGCTGGTTTTAGCTATAGAAAAATAGCTTGAAAACTGCGTAAGCTTAGCTTTTATGGATCCACGTTTTTTAATTAAATCGCGCATTTTTATATCACTGCTTAGTGCCATTTTAATATGAGCAATATAGTGCTGTTAAATAAAGGGAAAAACAAAAGATTTAATAAGCGAAAGCAGCGATTGAAGTAGTGCAGATAACAGATATCTTGCAATAGCCAATAGTTTATAAAATTAAATGCAATTAAAAACAATAAACACTACCTAATTATAATATATTATACTAAACTGAATCAATTATCTTATTTAAATCTGCAATGAAATGTATCACTAACTTGCTAACAAAAAACGTGTAGGCGCTTTAGAGTTTCCTTGAAAGAAATTATTGATTCACTATTGTAAGTAAACAATATGATAAAATTATTTAAAATTTAAAGCATATGAATTAACTGAAAAAATTTAAATTATTCTAATGAAAATATGATTTTATGATATGAAATGAGTTGATGTATTGTGATATTATGTAATATGACACTACAAGTATGTCTAAACTACAAATGAAAACTAAATAATTGTAAAATTACTATGTTAATAAATGACTATGAAGGTATATGACTATGAGAAGAGGCAAAGCAATATGAATTTTGCATGAATAAGGCATGGAATGGTGTGAATATTATGGTTGTGATAAGATGTGATGGATGAATGAGTGGTTATTGGAAAGATCTCACAGTTTGTTGCTCGTCCGTTGGTAACGTTCGTTGAAATTCAAATTCCAATTCCAGTAGGTATGTTTGCTTTTTCTCACGGTGACCATTAACACACTTCTCGACTGCCGTTGCACGGATGATATTAATGAAGAGGAGTTTCTGAAGCTCGTTGATGTTAAGAAAGGCACTGATGTGAAGACCTTTTGCTTTAACATACGTTTGAAGAAGTCACTCCTTAAATATCCAATTTCCGTATGTAGAATATAGTATGTTGAGTCGTATACGCTGCCAGAAACACCCGTAGCTTGCCGGTGAAGATATCTTGAAGCAGATGTATCTCAAAGAGGCTGTCGCTAACGGTAAATTTCAAATTTCTTCCTTGACCTTAGGCGCGTTCAAACCTTTCGAAGGACCTTATGGTTGTGTGTTTCGTCACTAGGCCGATCTATGATGACTAGGACGGTAATGATAGACTTTAGACGTCTTTAAAATAACTGTAATGTTCAATGAAAGGTACAAGGTAAAAATATTAGGCGCGCGCGACCACTGCGTTGCTCTGTCTCTTCGGCGAATGAATCGGGTGGGGGCAAGACGCGCCAGCGCCGCGGCCAGCGGCCGCGGCCCCCTCGTCCCTACCCCTGCACCTCGTTGGCCTGCGCTGGAGAACCGGTCGCTTACGATGCGACCATGGCTGTTTGCATTAGACCAACGTGAGTTTCTCACAAGCCGATGAAAGAAATCTCTCGGATATGTACCTGCCTAGATTACTTAAATGTTTTAAAGTAATCTTATTTATATTAGACGTGACAATCCTCAACATTATATACGCGATTAAGGCCCGAAAAGTAAATGTTAGTGTATAATGTGATTATATTATTATTATTAAATTATTGTATTTTTTATACAAGCATTATTTTGAAAATCAGAGCAACATATTTTGGATTAGTCGAGACCCTCACTTGTCTGAATTCTCGGAGACCCTTGTCCATTCTGAAGCGTGTATTCTAGATGCTATTTTCTTTAAAGCAATAATAAATTCAAGTCAGTAGGGGTACAACTGAAGCGCAATTAAATGAAAATATATTTACGGCGAAAATACTATTTATCAATAAAGTATTGATAAATAGTATTATATATATTATTTAGTATAAGTATATATAAATATTATATAGTATAATATATAGTATATCTTAATATTTTATTTTTAAATGACTAACTTTTTTTCATTTCGTTCATAATATAGAACGCCCATCCATCATCCATCCATCAGCCTTTTAACGTCCACTGCTGGACATAGGTCCTCCCAAGAATGGGAGATAATGCCGTAATCGCCACGCTTGGCAGGCGGGTCGGCGATCACAGTGGATGTTATTAATACTCGAAGGAGTGCTGCTGCCCACTCCCCTAGTATCCCACTCCCTCAGTCGGCTCTTACGACTCCCATGGGTGGAGAGGGGTGGGACAATTCTAAAGCCGGCCCCACACGGCGAATAAATAAATAAATAGTGGAACATAAAGTGCCAATTCAGCAAACGTAACATCTGCTTGGGACTATGAATTTTGCAAACACACTCCGAATGCCTTACGTGACGCCTGTGCCATCTGAATTGGCAAAGCATCTGGAATGGTTTTCAAGTGCAAGTGAATACTTCCACTTATTACCCAGACCTTGACCACCAGTCATAATAGGTGATAATTGCTTACTTCCCTTAGACTCCTCGTACGACACCCGTAGGAATGAATGTGGTGGTGACACTTGTAATCTTAGTCCGTCACCACATGGATTATTAAAAAAAATTATAATGTTACTTATATTAGTTTTTAGGTTATATCTCAGGCTTCCGATATAGTAGCGAGATAAAATGTATATCAGTTTATAAGTCTAATCAAGAACTATCAAATAAAAAAGTTGCATCAAAATCCCTTTAGTGGTTTTTGCGTGATGTGCGAACGAACAAACAGACAAAAAGATAATTTCAAAAAAAAATTGTTTTGTGTTTGTTTTTGGTTTGGTGGCTTTTCGATTAGGTTTTTCGTAGCGGTTATTGAAAAACACATACGATATGGGGAACCCTTATGAATGGCTTAATAGAAACCCTTAAAAGCTGACCATTTTGGTTACCCATTGAAAGGCTTTTTGATAGGGTTTTTTTAAAGCGGTTAGTGAAAAACCCATACGTTATGGGTAACCCCTTTGTACGACTTAATTAAAACCATTCAAAAGCAAAACAGATCATTTTGGTTACCCATTGAAAGAGTTAACAGCTATCTGCTAGTGAAAGTCCCGTCCAAATCGATCCGCCATAAAAACATAAAGTTTAAGTAGGCACATGATGGGTTTGAGATATATAGTATCGCAGATATACGCACTGAAAGATTTGACCACGTGATCACGTAGAAGCCATAAATCATGAAGTTTATGTAACCACGGACAGCGCAGCGTAGGACGGACCCTCACCAGATGGACTGTCGATCTGGTCAAAGCCACGGGTAACCGTTGGATGCGGTCGGCGCAGGACCACTCGTTGTGGCGTTCTCTTGGAGAGGTCTATGTCCAACAGTGGACATTGAAAGGCTAATGGATGGATGGAAGTACATAGGATTGATTAGATATTAGGCTAGAATCCAAGTCAGTATTGTCGTGTAATATTTAGCAATATTTTAGTAAAGAAATATGATTTATTAAACACAAAGTGAAAAATGTGAAATCGAAAATAACAGTTACGAGCAGGATTTGAACCTGCATCTCCTGGATACCGTCCAGATGCTTTACCAATTCAGCCATCCTGACAATTGCTCCTGACTGCTAATTTCGATAACACATCATACTTAACGTCTTTGGGTGACCCCTGCGCCATCTGTCGGAAGTATTTTCATACACTATACCGACCAGGTAAATCATAATCAATCATAAAGGAGTCTAAACATATATTCTGACGTTACTTGAACGAGACAACAAATAAATAGGAACAAACTAAGCTATTACTGGAACACGCCAAGTCCAGCTAAATTGAAATGCCCATTCACCATGCCACTGCTCCGGTCAAGAGCTGAGGCTTAACATTTTCATCGAGATACTATGTGGCCTTGAAAATTGCGGATATAAAATAAAAAATTAAGTATGTTTTCTTTTATACTACGTGGGTGGCAGACAAGCATACGGCCCACCTAATAGTAAGCGATTACCGTAGTCTATAGACGCTAGCAACACCAGAATGATAGTAACATAGATATCTTTGAAATTTTTTTCAGCAGCAGCAAAACCAGACAGTAATATTATTATATATCGGATATCTTTGAAATTATTTTCAGCAGCAGCAACACCAGACAGCAACGTAGATATATTTGTAATTATTTTCAGCAACAGCAACACCAGACAGCAATATAGATATTTTTGAAAATATTTTCAGCAGCAGCAACACCAGACAGCAACATAGATATCTTTGAAATTATTTTCAGCAGCAGCAACACCAGACAGCAATATAGATCTTTGAAATTATTTTCCGATCTTTTCGTTCAACTAAAAAGCAGATTTTATGGCCGAACCTGTTTATTGAATTATGTATGATGTATCCTCCAGGAGAACTTCTCTAACTGGTTTGGTTTCAATCCAAATTTATTTTGACTAATATATTTGACTGCCTCTGTGGTGCAGCGGTAGTGTAAGCGACTGCTGATCTCATGAACCCGAGACCTCATGATCTCGGGCTCGATCCGCGGGTCGGGCAGTGTTATTGAGATTTTTCGTAAAAAAACATAGCTGGCGAGTCGTGGGTGTGTAATACACCTATGCCTACCCCTTCTGGGAATACAGGCGTGATGCTATGTTTATATTTGCGGACTTTTAAATTTGTTCTTCAATAATTTAAAATTAATAAATATATTGAACTTTTTAGTCAAATGAACTGTATTTCAACATGCATATACGAGTATATTATATTGTTGCACGGATGGTATAGTTGTTGTAGAACCAACCGTAACCCGTAAACCGTAACCGCATATCAGTTTGATTCCCACGCAATACAAATATTTTTGTTTTACAAACAGTCGTGCTGGCTCTGTATTAGTGCGTTATTTACGTAACTCCCGCGACTTCTTCCGCATGGAATTAAAGGTTTTTCTCTTTTGCGCGGAACCCTAAATCATTTTTCAAAATTAAAGTAACCTAAATTACCTCTTATAACATCGGTTACCTGCCAGTGAAGGTCTATGTAAATCGGTCCAGATATTCCGAACATTATCCAGAACAAACATATATTTTTTTTTATTTTAGTTTTTATTCATTAGATAAATGAATAGATTTAAAAGTTCTCAGATTTTACCTTTTTTCCTTTACTACCCTTTTTTTTTTTTTTGTTTAGGCGGGAAAAAATGTACCCAACCGCACACCCCGTTGTTCGGGGCAACAAACAGGGTAGTGTGGGGCCCTCACCCACTAAATAAACCCGCCGTGTGCTGTCTCTCCGCCTTTATTGGCGGACCACTGGAACTATGTTACATTCCTTCGGTGGTCCGCCGGCGGCTTACCCTTTCGGGTACCCGCTACTGAGCGACGCACCCGCACACGGTGCGTCGCACCTTCGCGGGAGGCCTCTCCGCCGCTTCCTTCCGCGAGATGACCTCGTCGCAGAAGGCAGTGACCACGGCCCAATTCCTGTCGCTGCCAAGCATCGCTCTAACGACGCTCGGCAGCGAGAGGTCCCCCCCTATTGCCGCGACGAGTTCACGGCGCTGCCCGCCCCAAGCCGGGCATGACTCGAGTGTGTGCTGCGCCGTGTGCTCGTCGCAGCCGCAATGGTGACAGCCCGGAGTCGCTTCCCTCCTTGCGACTATGTGCAAATATCTGCCGAAGCAACCGTGCCCCGACAGCACCTGCACCAGTCGGAAGGTAAGGACTCCGTGCCGTCACCCCGCCCACTCCTCCAGCACAGGCTAGAGCGCCCCTACGGTCCAGAGACCGGCTCGGGGCGCTTCCAGCCGTGTCCTCCATCTGGCCATGGCAGCTCGGCGGGCATCGCCTTGCCACCTGGCCCCCTCCCTGGGTGAAGGACGACCTCCCACCTCTCGCTCTTGCGATGCCCGCCGATACACTTCGGCGAGCACCTCCGCCTCCAAGTCCCACGGGGGGGTTCCGGCCAGCACGCAGGCCGCTTCCGTCGACACCGTGCGGTATTCGCGTATGAGCCTGGACGCGACGACTCTTTGTGGTCTCCACAGAAGAGCCCTGTTCGGCGCGTCCAGGCACCCCGCCCACACAGGTGCACCGTACAGCGCCATCGACCGTACAACCCCCGCATAAAGCCGTCGGCACGCATTGTTGGGTCCGCCCATATTCAGCAAAAGCCGTGCAAGGGCGGACGCTGCGCCGACGAGCCTCGGGGACAGTTGGCGGAAGTGCTCGCGAAAGCGCCACCGCCCATCCAGCACCAGGCCCAGATACTTGATCTGGGCCTCCTTTACTACCCTACCTATATAATTATAATGATTATTTGTATCTAATAAGGTCATTTTATAAAGGTAATATAAGATAAATATTAAATAATAATTATTACTTACCCATTCGAAACATTTGTTTATCAAAAAATGCCGCAGGCTTAAACCCCCTTCCTATTCTTTCCTTATTGTCCTGCCTATTCTTTTCTTAGTATCTTATTTATGTTCTTTTTATTATCCTTACTTTTCCACCTCCTACCCCTTTCCTTGGAGAAGGCAACACGCAAGTGATGCATTAAGTGTTGCTAGCGTTTATAGGCTACGGTAACCATCAGGTGGGCCGTATGATTGTTTACAACCACTGTAGTATAAAATACTACGAAAATCTGAAATCGATGTTAACAGTTTTGAGCAGGATTTTTACCTATTCACTATTTCGCACTTTGTGTTACCGACGAACTGATATCCATTAGAAAAAGAAGATTCTCTAGTAGCTACCACGTGTCGGACAATAAAGCAGACAGAATCATCATAAGGATCGAAAATCTGGTTGGAGCCGCAGGTAGGTGTTGGATATAGGTAGAATACGAGGCACTCGAGCCAGAGTATAGGAACACAATATTTTAGAACGGATTTTTACTAATTTAAAACCCGAATATTAAATGTGTGTTCACTGGCATCTGAATACATTTATGATTTTTTATTTACTTACCATATAAACAGTGGTAGATAGAAGGAAAACAGCATGAGGAAACCGGCATGCCTGAGAGTTTTCTGGACCGTTTAGTGAAGTCCGCCAACTCGCACTGGGCCAGTGTACTATGGTCTAATCCCTCTCACCATGACAGAAGTACTCGTACCCAAATCAGGTGGGCCGTGTGGTTGTTTGCAATCTACGTAGTATAAAAATACTGCGAAAATCTGAAATCGAAAATAACAGTCATGAGCAGGATTTTTTTATTCACATTTTCGCATTTTGTGTTAATTTATATGACTAAGATATCAAATTCTTAAAAATATAAAAAATCACTCTTATAAACAGTAGCTATCCTAATAGCTTATAGCTAACGGCGCAGATTAAATGCTGGTCTTTTAATAAATGATCGTATTATACAAAACAAATCGCTCACTGCCTTCTACTCGTACCTTCGCTTTGTAAATACCCTTAAATAAATTCACACAGTCAAAATACACGTCAGATAGAAAAAAAAGGGTTGCATAAAATATATATCTTTTAAGACAATACTACTGTGACCTACAATAAAACTAGAATGATACCGTTGGAAAACTTTATTTTTCTGATGTTCTTAATCGTAGCTGTAAAATTATACGACTGGCAACTCTAGCAAGCAACAGCTTGCGGCAGTCACGGCATCCTAATACGATACTAATGCTATACACAAATGCTATGTGTATCGTAATAATCTAGATTGTAAAATCGTGTATACGGTGGCATAAGGTACTTAGTTCTGTGACTGTTCTGTTTGGTGGCAGACGAGCCACGGCCGATCTGATGGTAAATGGTAACCGTCGCTCATGGACTCAACTATACCGGGAGTAATTTCAAGCCGCTGCTCACCATTTCATTTCACAGATATGAAATGAAAGAATAAACGGCTATCTGCTGCTACAACCAAAACAAACTGGCGTGCTTCATGGCCGGTCACACGGGAGATGGTAGTACCAACCAGTTCGGGCCCGATAGCAAGTGAGTACTCCCACTTGGTACCCAGCCCTACCACCAGTAATGCAATGGGTGATAATTGCTTACTTCCCTTAGTCGCCTCGTACGACTCCCGTGGGAAAAAATGGGGTAATGACACATGTATTCTTAGTCCGGCATCACACGGACGTGATAGGTGTAAAATAAGAAACTCCACGTGTGTCTCCTCTAAGAGCGAGAGGATTTTAGACCATAGTTAACCACACTGGCCCATTGTGGGACTTCAGAATACGCCGGGGAATTTTGTGATATTTTTTAAACAAATAAATACTTATAGAATTTCAAACTTTCATGGTCACTTATAATTCTAAACGTTTTTACGGGATTTATACCATGTAAATTTTTACTTACGAGTTTCCGATATTTCGGCACTGTTGCAAGCGCCATGATCACGGAGCAACTGAAGTCCTTGCGGGTGGGAATAGTTTTTATTATTCTGCGGTTAGAAATATCTGTATACCCACTTTCTCACTCGTTTATGACACGCAACACTATCTATGGAACCACTACCACTGGTCTCACTCACGTATCGATAATTTTGTAAAGCCAGAGGTGTGCGTCTTGTCACGTCTAGACCTTATACAAGGGATCGTATTCAATACCCCCCTGTCTTTGCAATCCTTGGGTTCAACCAAGAGTCTGTCATGTGTTATAATTATATTGAATATTAAATCCAAAATGTGTATGATTAATCTACTTGAACCTCAAATAATTTTCACAAACTGCTAGCAGTTTGCTTCACATTTAAATAATTTGTCAAAGGAACGACACATTTCGATAGAGTGCGTTTAAATTGTTATTTATATTATGATTTAATTTAATAACGACCGAAACTTTTTATGAAAGTTTGTTTTACTAAATTAAATTCCTTGGTTAGTCTTGATATTATTTTCTTATTATTTTCTTTCTTACCCCAATGGGGTGATAGCTAATCAAGCTGTTTGTTCCACCGATGCATAAAGGTCCTCCGGGCTGGCATTCTTACCGGAAGATACCTGTCCATTAATTCGGCCGTGCCCAAAAATAAAACGGTGATCAATGGCCTGACGGTATTCTTAGTATTTTTAAGTCCATAAGCGGTTTTAGATCTATTTCTTTTAGCAATTGACATGCTCCGCTACTTTTTAAAGTACAATAACAAGTAAAATTATTTATGAATAAAGAAAAAGAGATTATTAGTAGAGGCGGGAATCGAACCACACATCTTTTCTAATCTGGGGAAGGAGGGGAATTAGTCGCAAGACAAATGTGATTAAGAATTTGGGATGATCGAAGGATCAGTAGGGTAGCTTAGTGGTTTAAAGCACTTCCCCTTGTTTTATTTTGATTGGAAAAGATGCGTGGTTCGTTTCCCGCCCCTACTAAAAATCTCTTTTTCTTTATTCACAAATAATTTGTTCCATAAGCGGTGTTTACCACTTACCATCAGGTAGGTCGCCACCACCATAAGTAATAAAAAACATGAAATCATTTCAAATGAATGAAACAAAATGGGTTTTCTGTAGACTGAAAGTCATAATCATCATGAGCTTCTTTTTCAAGTCAGTCCAGTGTCACTAGCCAAGCTTAGGTAAACCTCATCATTCAACTCGTATTAAGCTTCTTTATATGAATTAAGAATCTTTTTCACATTCTAAAGTAAAAGCATATTCAAAGATGTAGACGACAAAATGAATTGAAATCACATCTCAAATATCCTCATCCACCTCACAAAGACGCTCAAAGGCTTTTTAAAAGCACCTTCAGATTGGGTCAAATGATATCATGGAGGTTTGAAATTGGAATACTTAGGTATGGTGTAGGAAAATGTAGTTTTTTGTCGACTGCTGGAAACGCCGAAATAAATTCAAGAAAATTCTTTAAGCTTTTTATAGAGAAAAGCAGCTCGAGTGATGAGCAAGGCTCTGGCTATATTTGTGACTTACTCCAGGCATGTTAGGCAGAGGTTTCCGGCTGTCAAATATTGCCCTACCAGTTGTTACAGCTTGTCAGAGTTCGATTTCATTCTGAAGTCGCCAGAAGAGAAAATGATGATGAGTAGCGATATTTCGGAGTCCAAATTGTACCTTTGTTATGTCAATTAAGAAGCAGTCCTACACGTCTGCAGCAGAAGTGGAATTTTCACTTAGAAAGCCGTTTAGTATATATGGTTATTCTTATAGTAAGCTCTAGAAACGATTGCGCCCTTTATTACAATATGCATTATAATAGACTGGAGAAAAAAAATCCTTGTCGAAATTTAATCTGAAAATTGCTTCAACTGCAAATAATTTCGACGGTGAAGGCCTGTGCTGATACAGGCATGTAGTAAGACCACAGAATTATAATTAATAGGATAATCTAGTTTTGTGTCTGGTGTGATCAAAGATTTTTTTTTTATTAATTTTGAGCCAAAGAACATTTAAAAAGCCGATAGAAGAATTGTTGGTTAAGGTCGACCTAGGCGAAAGTATTTTGACCAGATCGGAGACGTTCTTAAGGAAGGCCAGGTTAAGGGTACTCAAAACCAACGAGCATGCATGAAAGCGCTGATGAAAGTAGATGAAGCGAAAGATGTGCCAGGATCGTAGTAAGTGGATAGAAGTGGTCTCTACCTACCCCTACGGGAAAAAAGGCGTGACAATATGATGTTTGTATATATGTAGAAGAATTGTTAATTATATTACACAGGCAGGAATAAATAAATATACTTGTAGAGATATCTGACGACAAACTACGACGACGATTAGCCACCATCTAAATTTTCATTTTTGGAAATCGTGACATTAGTTTCGGGAATGCGCTTATCTCAGACGCTCGTGTAAGTTATTAGTAAATTGATTGCCAATTTACCTATGAAATAATGACTTGTTGAAATTAAAAAATAAAATCAAGTCCCCACTCCACTAAGCAGACTCAAAACAAAACTGGACTGATAATAGTGTGCTAGTATCAAAATATTAAGTGAACAGAGCCTGTAGAATGTAATTCACAAAATCGTATCAACATCGTATCGTCTCGCTTGTGATTGGTAGAGAAACCGATGCGTGATATCGCAATAATCCCTCAGCCAATCACGGTGATCTCTCAACCAATCACAATGACACGATGTCATGTCGATATGATCGAGTGAGATATATTCTAACACCCCAGAACAGGTAGATGGGACTAGGAACTTTTATTGACGAAAGAGAAAATCCGTTCATGACAGGTTTTAACAACGTATATATGGGTATCTAATGTTATTATGGTCACTCCTCTTGTGAAAGTAATGAGGGATCTCATACTATAAAGTAGGCTAGTTGTTAAAGCCTTTTAACCTATTTGTACTGATCCTAATGTAATCTCTAAATAATATAGTACTCTTTATAAATCATATTTCTTATCTATGTCAATTTATATGCATATTCGCACAATCACCGAATCTGGTGAGAAATACCAGCGCTTAGAGAATATTAATAGAGTTAATTAAAGTTTGTTAGTTTCCGTGATAATTTATAGTCCTGTAGTATTGTGAGAAGATATTATACCTATAGCTTATTAATGACGAGAAATTTTGTTCGAGTGACAATAGATAAAGGATTTTCAGAGTTCAAAATAGCTTTAGAATTATATTTTCTTACAAAAGGACCTGTATAATGTCGTCGTGTTCAACCGTAATAGATTATAGACTGTGACTTGTCTATTAGCAGTCATTTGTTTATAATGTTACAAACTATTATAGTTTATGTTATTAGGTTTTATGATTTTTAAACAGGTATACGCCCTGATGGTAAGCGTATACCGTAGTCAATTAGACGCTAGCAATACCAGAGGCTTCACCCGCCAGTTTCAACTGCAGGAAAGGGATGTGAAATTTAAAGTAAGTATAGTACCTAGAAGAGATGAGGGAGATGGGGTTTAGTATTAATGGTAAGAATGGTTGGTTGGTGGTCGGGTCAATCCATTTGTGTTGTAATAAACAAAAAAAGTGTATACATTATCTCTAATAACAGTCGGGTTAGTTACACTCAAGAATTTATCATGAAAATCGAGAATGCCCGTTTTTTATGATCTTTGAATTATTGAATGTGTCTCCCCCCGAAAATGTAGAATAACTATTAAATATTAGAAAAATGCACATTAAAAAAAATCCTTTCACATATCGTATATAACGACTTTTTAATGAAACAACTGAATTTAATTCATCTAATAAATAAAGAAAATTTATTCAATGAACACAAAGTGCGAAAATGTGAAATCGTAAATAATATTCACGAGCAGGATTTGAACCTGCTTGCAGGTTTGTGGTCCTTTATAGGGCTAAGTATATCAAATACTTTAAAAAATTATAAAAATAAAAATAAAGATTGGCATTACAAATTTTTGCCGGGACAGCTAGCAATATAAAAGAGCCACATGAAAATAGAAGTAGGGAATTCGACTCCCAGTATGTGGCCAACTTAGCAAGGTATACAAAATGCATATTTGCTCATATTTGTATAAATTATAATTGCCTGTTGACATAATTAAAGGCCACATTATCGACTAATGCGGCCTTTAAATATGTCGAAACCTAATTCATTCAATTCCACCGCGGGCCCAATTCAAGGATGATAATAATTGCCCGGTGAACTAATTAAAGGCCACGTATTTTGAGCCAAAATCCTTATTACTCTATCACTGTGGCACCAATTTGTTACACGAATAAAAAATAAATACACGAGAGAAATTGCCCTACATATACAAACGAAAAGATAACTTAAACATAGTATCACGCCTGTATTCCCCGAAGGGGTAGGCAGAGGTGTATTACACACCCACGACTCGCCAGCTATGTTTAAGTCCCACGTAATAGGGAGCGAGCCTATTGACGTCTACCGGGCACATTTCCAAACTCCGGGCTGCTACTGAGAATTTTTATTTTTAGGAAAAAGCTCAATTACATTGCCCGACCCGGGGATCGAACCCGAGACCTCATGATTAGCAGTCGCATACACTACCGCTATACCACCGAGGCAGTAAACTTATATATAACTTCTGAATACAAAACCTCTTCTTTTTTAGAGGTGGGTTAAAAATGTGCCGCCATTCTTTGTTCATTAGCCGTGAACAAAAATAAAAGAAAATTCTACACCATTTCAGAGTCGCATTAATAAGTAGGAAAATGCGACAAAATTTCCCTTCTGTAATAAATTATGTATGACTTCTATTTATCTGACATTTCTTTAGATATGTCTTGATGTTGGTGTTTTATGAAGATTACAGAAGCTAGCTCTAAATATATTTCATGTACTTAAACACATTATATATTTTTCCTCGAACTGCTTTAATCATATGACTATTAGGTACAGGTTTTTTTGTTTATGTGGGAAAAAATATTCCTAACCACATACCCCGTCGTTCGGGGCAACGAACAGGGTAGTATAGGGCCCTCACTAAATAAACCCGCCGTGTGCCGTCTCTCCGCCCATGTTGGCGGGCCACTGGAACTATGTTGCATTACTTTAGTGGTCAGGTAGGTCTGCCCTTTTTTCGGTATTCGACCAAATCACTATTCGTGACATCTCTAGTATTTTTATACCACGTTGCTGGCAAACAAATATACGACCCACTTACCCTAGCCCATAGACGCTAGCAACGTCAGAGGCATCCTTTGCACGTCGCCATCTCCAAGGAAAGGGATAGGAGGTGAAGAGGAGGGATGATAAATATGGGACAGGAAGGCCTTTTTTTTTTAAATGAAAAACTGCCCTGCACTAATGAATAATCCTTGTATCGCGAGGGGACTTTACAAACATATGAATTCACGGACACAACACAAGGTACACCCTGACTCGGAACAACCTTTTGTCGATCACACAAAGAGTTGTCCTGTGTAGGAATCGAACCCACAACACTCGGGCGGGAAGCCGGTATCGAAACCACTCCGCCATCAGCGTGTGTGCAGTCAGGATAAAAAGGGTTCTTCCAGGCAGCCAGGAAGGCCTCCGGCGCACTCATTCGCCATACGAAACACAACGGTAGGAGTACCTATCGGTATTTCACGTTGATCTTCTGCGGAGGGTGGTACTGCAAAGATTAGGCTGGACCATTTATGCTGGGATAAGCAAGGCCCTACCATTAGATAAGAATTAAAAAAAGATTATGACGAAATCTCACTCTAATTATCCTTAAATCTGTAGGTACTACTTTAAAGCTGTAACAGAGCTATATCTGTTGTTCGCGAAGCGCCTGATAAACTTCTCAGTGCAAGACGCTTGTGCATATAAGTGTGCATGCTAGTAATAAGTTCTCTCTGTTAAGCTAAGAAATATTCATTGCACTCACATCATTGTAACCATAGAAATAGTAACATATAGATCACCTGACAGCTCGATAACGCGTAACCAATTTTGATTTGTCAATGTGTGCGTTGGATAGTGATGTAAGTTTTAAGAGTTAGACTGACTATCGATAAAATGATAAAACAAATAAGTTTCTTTAACGAACTAGCTCATTCAAATAATCATCTTCAATTTATGAAACAAAACAGACATAATAAATGAAAAAAAACATAATTGAATAGATTTTATTTATTTCACCAGCAACGTCAGAACGATATTGTGCATTTTATAGCGGAATTATACACTCAGCTTTTAGCTACATAAACCTACTTATAATTTTTATACGAAATCGACTTGATTGACAATATCTGCTGCAGAACTTTTATTGCATTTTTTCTATTAATGTGTTAGGAGAAAATGTTTCAAACATTTAGGATAAATATCGATAATATACCTTGTCGATACAGTCAAGCCCTAAGTTTTAGGTACATATAAACATGTACCTAAAAACTTTTCTACTAAAATCTTGCAAATATGTAACAATGCTACATATTTCTATGTAAAATATAAACAGTAACAATGTAATTGAAATTTATCCATAACTGAAACAGAAAATATCAGTAAAAATTACCTAAAATAAAAACATTTAAGTTGTGATAACATCCTGAATACTTACCTGTGAAACGTGCAATTATCAGGATTGTTTGCATGATTTACCTACATCACAGGCACTCACGGAACAAACAATCATTGTATTTAATAGTTATAATCATATAATAAACAAGATTTATAACACAAATAAATCAACCGCGAAGCTAGTTTCAAGCTTGAAAACTGTAGACTACCTGTCATTCAAATGGTTTGCAATGACATTAGATTTGCTTTCCTCTTCCATCTTGCTATGTGGCCGTATAAGATTTTCTTCTCGCTCACACGCTTTGGTGATCTATACATTATACTAAATCTATGATTGTAACAGAGCAGATTACAAATTTTGCTTTAACGGATACCGCAGCTTTTCATTTTAAACATTACCTGAGCTAACCTTCCGTATTATCTGTACATTTATTACATTTGAGAAATCATGAATGTATGAGCCTATATTGCTCTCTGAACACAAAACAAATTATTTTAGAATTGTAGTCTGTTTATTCGCACATTACACAAAAACTACCGAATGACTTTTTCATGTTTGATAGCTCTTGATTGGACTTAGGCACTAGTATTCGTTTTATCCCGCTACTGTATCAATATTAAATTCAATATTGAAATCATTGACTACTTCAAGATTATATGTATGTGTGCCTTAAACAAAATTATTATTACTGGTATTATCTTGGGGACATATTTGTGAAACCATATTGTACTTTTTGAAACAATTTGTAAGTACCAGCTATGATTGTATGTACGCTTTTATAGGTAAATTGCAACAACCAAATAAAACCAGTATACACAAGAATAAGCATAAGCTCTTGTCCAAGGCCAGGTCGATAAATTTCCAAGGGTGGCAAAATTAACGTAATTTTACGGTTTCCGGGAGGCACAATGGGTTAATCCGCACTTGATCACCACCCTATTTTTGCCCGAGCGTTGGCTTAGAGAAATTAACTTATAACAGAAAAGGTAAACTCAATACAAAATCACACTGATTTGAATAAACACTGAAAGTTCTCGAGTATATAACAACATACAGCAAATTTTCAGATAGAACAAAGATTAGCCAGACACATAAGTAATGCTTTAGTAAAGAAGACGAAAGACCATTAAAAATATTTCTGATTTCTGTGGATGCATGTTATTTTTAAAATATATATCGTTTTAAAGTACAAATTATAATTTGTGAATAAGGAAAAAGAGTATTTTAGTACGAGCGGAAATCGAACCTGCGTCCCTTCCTTTCCGGGGAAGTGCTCTAATCCATTGAGCTATCGTACCATTTCTAGAAATAACGAATTTCCTCATCACATTGGTCTTAACGACCAACGCCCTCTATCGGCAATGCATTTACATGCATTCATCCAATGTAGTAAGTTTAATTTTGCAATTAAAATTCATACTATTTGATGCCGATAGAGGGCATTGGTCGTTAAGACAAATATGATGAGGAAATTCGGTATTTCTAGAAATGGTACGATAGCTCAATGGATTAGAGCACTTCCCCGGAAAGGAAGGAACGCAGGTTCGATTCCCGCTCGTACTAAGTTACTCTTTTTCCTTATTCACAAATTATAATTTGTACTTTAAGAGTAGCTGAGCACGTCAAGTGCTTAAATATAGATCAAAATATATATCGTTTTATTAACTGCCTCGGTGGTGCAGCGTAATGTACGCGACTGCTGATCATGAGGTCTCAGGTTCGATCCCCGGGTCGGGCAATGTTATTGAGGTTTTTCGTAAAAGAAAAATTCTCAGTAGCAGCCCGAAGTTCGGAAATGTGTGCCCGGTAGATGGCAATAGGCTCGCCCCCTATTTCGTGGGACTTAAACATAGCTGGCGAATCGTGGGTGTGTAATACACCTCTGCCTACCCCTTCGGGGAATACAGGCATGATGCTGTGCTATGCTTTTATTTGAATAATGAATTAAGAGACTATATTTTATTATATTTGTTTGTTCCATAAATATTTGTATAACATTGAGTGTTAGAGTAACATAAACCAGTCTGTTTTCGCGTATAAATTAGGTGAAATTTTAACTACCTTTAGTTGTCCCGTGATCACGGCTGCTGAAACGCAGTTGAAACGTCGGGCTTAAGGCAGTTAAAATATTATCTAATTTAAAAAGACCTGTCTATGTTATTTTAAATATCTTTAAAACTCACTATTTAGTTTTAGTATAGCTATTAGTATAACATTACGAGTAGGTTGGTTTTATCTTTTAAGCTTGTATTGTTTATGTTATATTTCAATAAATACATAAATAATTAATCTAACTTTGACAAGTTACTAAAATAAAAGGTTTTGAAAGAGTTTTGGCTTTTGTTCGTTATTTTCATTTCCCCGAGGTTTCCAAAGTTTTAACAACTTCGGTAAAACAATAAATTTTGGTGTCAATACGCACTCTAGAGAATCAATTCAGCTGAAAATTCAGAGCTCGACAATGCCTGAAAATAAACTTTGTTTAACTTTAAATTTACAAAATTCTTTGTATTAAAAGATTCCGTTTCGATAGTAGACTGTGATTGATTAGTTTATGTGTATAGCACACCTCTTTTGGCATGAAGACACTAAACTGTTCAATTGTCTAAAAGATAAAGTCAGAGAAAAATTGCGAAGAAACATTGGAGATTTGCCAGACTTTAATCTTATCTGTCATCAGGGACTTGTGATCTCGAAAACTCTCAAAGCTCTCAGAAATATCGAGTAATTTTTCGCCTTTGTCCTGCCAATATAATGCACGTCTGCCTTCTTTTAGCAAGAGCTCTACTACGTAATATCTAACAAATTTGGGGTCACGCTCAAAAACCTCATATTTTGAAATGTTGGGGTTACAAAAAAATAGTTGATTGATTTAGACATAGCTTTAAAAGTAATATAAGAAAAATATTTGATATTAATCATGATATTTTTTTAACGTATTATAGAATTTTATAGAAATATTTTTAATGAGAAGAAATTAAAAGCAGAATAATTGTGTACTTGTATATAACAGTGGAAATAAATTAAACACAAAGTGAAATATGTGAAATCGAAAATAACAGTCAGGAGCAGGATTTGAACCTGCATCTTCTGGATACCGTCCAGATGCTTTACCAATTCAGCCATCCTGACAATTGCTCCTGACTGCTAATTTCGATAACACATCATACTTAACGTCTTTGGATGACGCCTGCGCCATCTGTCAGAAGTATTTTCATACATTATACCGACCAGGTAAACTTAATTTTACAATTAAGATTTTACCTAATAATGACGCAAACCCTTTAAATATTTAGATATTTTTATATATATTTTTAGCATTTGACTATACACTAAACACAAAGTGAAAAATGTGAAATCGAAACTGCTAAAAATATATATAAAAATATCTAAATATTTAAAGGGTTTGCGTCATTATTAGGTAAAATCCTAATTGTAAAATTAAGTTTACCTGGTCGGTATAATGTATGAAAATACTTCTGACAGATGGCGCAGGCGTCACCCAAAGACGTTAAGTATGATGTGTTATCGAAATTAGCAGTCAGGAGCAATTGTCAGGATGGCTGAATTGGTAAAGCATCTGGACGGTATCCAGAAGATGCAGGTTCAAATCCTGCTCCTGACTGTTATTTTCGATTTCACATTTTTCACTTTGTGTTTAATGTATAGTGCTAAGCATGTCAAATGCTAAAAATATATATTAAAATATCTAAATATTTAAAGGGTTTGCGTCATTATTAGGTAAAATCTTAATTGTAAAATTAAGTTTACCTGGTCGGTATAATGTATGAAAATACTTCTGACAGATGGCGCAGGCGTCACCCAAAGACGTTAAGTATGATGTGTTATCGAAATTAGCAGTCAGGAGCAATTGTCAGGATGGCTGAATTGGTAAAGCATCTGGACGGTATCCAGAAGATGCAGGTTCAAATCCTGCTCCTGACTGTTATTTTCGATTTCACATTTTTCACTTTGTGTTTAATGTATAGTGCTAAGCATGTCAAATGCTAAAAATATATATAAAAATATCTAAATAGTGGAAATAAAATAAAAACAAGCACATAATATATTAACCTACCTAGACCAAATTGGTAATGTATTAAAGGAAGGTGGAGTCAGGAGTCTTCGAAACCGGTATATGAAGAGAATTATGATGAGAAAGCGAGAAATGTATGCAAGAATAGGGCCACTTGGCACTCTGTTCTCTCTGCCTATCCCGCCAGGGAGATGGCGTGATGGTAAGTAAGTCATCCATTCATCCATCCATCCATCCATCCATCCATCCATCTATCAGCCTTTCAACGTCCACTGCTGGACATAGGCCTGCCCAAGAGAACGCCACAACGAGCGGTCCCGTCATGGGGGATAATGCCGTAATCGCCACGCTTGGCAGGCGGGTTGGCGATCGCAATGTATGTTGTTAATACTCGAGGGAGTGCTGCTGCCCACTCCCCCGGCATTCCCTCACTCGGCTCTTACGACTCCCGTTGGTGGAGAGGGGTGGGACAATTCTAAAGCCGGCCCCACACGGCCACGGTAAGTAAGTAAGCTCATAATATTGGATCATCTCTTCCTCACTTCACATAGTTTTATATTGTTGATGAACAAAAACGGTCATGCGTCAGTTTTACACCGCGCAAATTCAAGTACAGTATTTATTAAGAACTGCGGATAGTTCACCAGCGGGTTGAATCACTAAAAATCATTAATCTACACCCTAAATCCCAATACCTCTTCCTACTACAACCCGTGAGAATGTCATGGAAATTTTTAGTAAAAATCATCAGAATGGCAGCGACGTGGGTTGCCACCCATCGCGCCTCGTTCCCGCGATAGCGAAAGGCGGGCAGTGTATAGCCGCTTCATGCTAATGTACTTTTATTTTTTAATAATGGATCCGTTTTAATGAGTTCTTAATATTCATGTAGTAGATTTTAACAGCTACCACTTATTAGCAAATAGGCCGTGACTTCTCTGCTACCATAAGCAATAAAAGAGTCCACTCATGGGTAAGTGTAAGAGTTAGAATTTTTATACCGATACACATCGAACCTACCTTGATTAAATACTTGAATTTATTCCATACACGAAAAACTTCTCAGACGTTATACCCTGCGAGATTGCCGCACACACAATGCTATACACAACAAGGGTTGAACGTAAATATTATGTTATTACACTGAACCCTAACGTCTCAAGTTGATCTAGCGCCAGTCATCCACTAAGAGCGATGCTAATACCAAATGTTTTATTTTTTAAATGCCACCATGGGCTTGTGAAATATCCCTGTGTCGTGGCAGTTACATACATTCAGAAAGATCTGAGTTCAATTTAAAAAGTTTAATAATATATAGTTGTTTGATACAAGGTTTGATAGATTGAATTCGTCAATTTGAGAGTAAAAGACGTGTACTCACCGGGTTTAAATTTTTCTCGAGAGCCCCGGATGCGCGCACGTCAACTCAGGCGATGTCCAAATTGACAAAAAGAAGCGTGAAGATAGTCGTGCACTGATGTCGTTCACTCGCGCGAACTTAACACAGGTTTATAGGAGTAACATGTCAAAGCTCATTACCCAACAGTAGTATTAAACACAAAGTGAAAAGCAAAGCTAAGCATGTCAAATGCTAAAAATATATAAATACCAACAGTAGTAATTATCTACTTTAAAAATATAAAATCTGAATAAGAATAGAAACTAGATTAAAATCCATTGCGTGTTTAAAATAGGGAGCAAAGACACGGACAGATATGGACCGTGACTTCGGTTATAATTATTATTAAGAGATTATGTTGTATGGTTAAACAATTTATCAAATTTTATTATTAAATACATTCTACAACAATCTATTTTATATTTCTACTACAAAACTGGAACACTGTTATCCTTTTATGAACTTAAGATTTTATATTCTTTTGTAATAGATATCTCTCGATACTTATACAGAGAACTAAAGTAATATTTATGAATAAAGCAATATATTTTGCTCGATCTGTGAGCACTGGAGGTTAAACCACGTTCTCAACCTCTCTACTTAGACTCCAACACTTATCTCTTTCCTAAAATTTGCAACACGCGAGAGATGGTCCTAGTATAGATAGTAGACACTAGCTATAAGGTATGAATGACGAGCGGTTAACATTTATGATCACTTAAATATATTTGCGCTTTGAATTTGCAGTGGGACATCAGGCTAAGGTTCAGGATCTTTTCATTTCAGAAAGTGATGTCATTATAATTGATGACGTACGCGGTCACAAACTTTAATGTGCGCATACATCATACTAATGAAGCAGATGAGGATGTACGTTCACGTGGACAAGGGAAATACTTGAGTTTTAATTGCTTTTGTTTAACCATCACTGTCCCACTTGGGTATAGGGGGGTTAGAATGTATCTCACTCGATGATATCGACATGACATCATGTCATTCTGATTGGTTGAGAGATCACCGTGATTGGCCCAGAGATTATTGCGACATCACGCGTCGGTTTCTCTACCAATCACAAACGAGACGATACGATGTTGATACGATTTAGTGAGTTACATTTAGTCTTAAAGTGAGAGAGATTCAGGCTATAGTCCACCACACTGGCCCAGTGCGGGTTGGCAGACCTAACAAGCCATTGATGAAATCTTTCAGGAATGTAGGTTTCCTCACGATGTGTGTTCCTTGTCCTAGCAGTGTTAATTTGTAACGCATAGCATTTGCAATGACCTTGGAGTGGGGATTGAGCTTGATACCATTGACCTTTTTTTTGTTAGGACAGGGAAAGATGTGCACATTCCATCGTTCAGGGTAACTCACAGGGTATTATGGGGCCCTAATGCACCAAATAAACCTAAAGTGTACCGTCTCACCGCCTGTATAGGCTGACCACTGGAACTGTGTGACATTATCTCAGTGGTCTAATACCACTGGGACTGGGAGATGCGGTTTCGGATCCTACTCGTGACTATTGTTTTCGATTTCACATTTTCCACTTTGTGTTTAATGTAATGGCTAAGCATGTCAAATGCTAAAAATATATGTTAAAATATCTAAAGAATTTAATATTTCTTAGTGTATTGTATTGTATAATTTTTAATAATAATATTGTTTCACACTTTGTTATGCAAAGTGTAAGAAGACAAAGTAATTGTATAGAATAAAACATACGTGCCAAAGCATATGTCTATGATAGACATACGCTTTGGCACGCAAAATGAATTGTACTAAAATTTAATTATAATATATGTATAAATCTTAGATTAATTATATTTCTAGATGGACCCTCGGCGTTGTAAACGCGTCAAAATAAATTGAGGTGAACTTTTCATCCCAATGCTGTTCTATGGCTGTTAGTGTCAATCGTGACGTCACTTGACAAGGTCGTATCCAGGAGCATTAGTGTCATTTAAAATATCAACGTGTGTAATTAAAGTGTGCCGAAACTACAAAAATCGGAAAATGAGCACTAAAGATATCTCTTATCATTGGTTAGTAACATTATTTCATACAATAACTGGCTAAATAAGTCATTTAAATATTCCGAAAATAAATTAATTTTAGTTCGTATTTTTTTATGTCATACCAGTTTATGAACTTAAATTTCCCACGTAATCTTGCAAAGTTGATGATATTTTAACGATAGAGAGTAATAGAAACATTACCTAACATAATTATTAGCGTCTTAAATGGATCCATAAAGCTGCACAGTCGTCATTTTCGGAATTAATTACAATATTACTATTTGTAATATTATTATTTATTTTAATAATGAAGATTGTTTACATTTTTAAATGTATAATTATCGTGGATTATAGTAGTATTCTCATTAAAGAAGAGGTTATAATATAGTATATATTTTTTATAATATATTAAAATTATGAGAGTAAATAGTAAGAGATAATTGACTATATACCTACGAAATATGTTGTAGTATAAGAATGTCTTGAATCTATGATAATATAATTTTCCCATAATTTAATACTACGAGGAGGGATCAAAAAGTAGTGAGAACGACATACTCCTTGGTAAGACAAAAAATACTGGCAGGCATAGCTCAAATACATATTTGTAATATTAATAAAGAAAAAAATTTTCGATTCTCTTTTGTTTTTTCTGAATGTAGTCATTTGTTTGCTTCGTGTCGGAACGTGTTCTCGAAAATGGAGAAAACGAAGTGCGAGCCGTTATTTAACACCTCTGTTTAAAAAAGTTGACGACGCAAGAGATTCATTGCGATTTGGAGGCAATATTAGGAGAGTCTGCTGTAATTCACTGTTACAAGGTGGGCTTCTCAATTTCAAGTACGGAGAACGAGCACGGAAGACGAACATCGTTGCGGCCGTCTATCAACGTCAGTCACCCAAGAAAATGTTGCGAAAGTCCGATACTTAATTCAAGAAACGGGCATTTCATATGGAAGTATTCAATCCATATTGAAACAATCTTTGGATATGAGAAAAGTCTCCGCAAGATGGGTGCCGAGAATGTTAACCGACAGTCAGAAACAAAATCGACTTGACATTTCGAAGATATTGTTGGACAAGTTTCAAGAATATTCTGAAAACTTTTTGTCTCGTTTCGTAACAATGGACGAAACATGGGTCCATCATTTTGATCCCAAGACAAAACAGCAATATTTGCAATGGAAACGGCCCTCATCACCGACCCCAAAGAAGTTTTGTGCCGTGGCATCGGCTGCCAAGGTTATGGCTTCAATATTTTGGGACTCAGAAGGGATATTTTTGATTGATTACCTGGAGCGTGGAACCACTATTATAGGCCTATTATGCAGCTTTAGTTCCCAAGTTGAGGAATGCCATCAAAGACAAAAGGAGAGGGAAACTTCGAAGGGGCGTGCTGTTTCATCACGACAACGCATCCGCGCACAGGTCGGCAGTTGCAATGGCTGCCTTTCAGCAATCTGGCATCGAATTGGTTGACCACCCCCCTTATTCACCAGATCTGGCACCTAGCGATTTTTATCTGTTCCCCAAATTGAAAGAATACTTAAGAGGAAACAGGTACGAAGACGATGACGAGGTGATGGATGCCTTGGAGAGCTTTTTGCAGGACCAACACAAAACTTTTTTTTGAAAGGGATTGAAGCCTTGGAAAAGCGCTGGACTCGGTGTGTAGAGAGACTCGGAGACTATGTAGAAAAATAAATTATTAAGTTATCAATAGTCATTATATTCTATCTCATTCTCACTACTTTTTGATCCCTCCTCGTACTACTGAAACTGGTAGCATTACGCACGCACACAAACATAAATTGCACAAGTGTAATGACAGCTGTCACGCACACTAGCATTATAATTCCCGCCCGATTTTTATGACGTTTATAAGAGTGACAGTCCATCTAGATATATAATTTAATCTAAGGTATAAATATATAAATCTGTTACATAATAAGTATTAAATATTATAAGTATAATTTGATATAGTATAATTGTAATTTAATTTCTATTATGTATTGTATAATTTAAAATAATGAATACAGTCTCACACCCTGTTATGCAGAG
The DNA here is from genome assembly GCA_948253155.1 of Leucoma salicis. Taxonomy (NCBI): domain Eukaryota; kingdom Metazoa; phylum Arthropoda; class Insecta; order Lepidoptera; family Erebidae; genus Leucoma; species Leucoma salicis. Next base: position 21,782,986 of record OX411814.1, on the reverse strand, counting down.
TGTAAGAAGACAAATTATTTGTACCTATATATAAAATATATATCATAGACACGCTTTGGCACAACTTTATTAATCATATATATATTTGTAAATCTGTCATATAGCAAATATTAAATATGATATTGTCTAATTGTAATTAAAATTTAATTTATGTATTGTATAATTTTAAATAATGATTGTAGTCTCGCACTCTGTTATGCAGTGTCAAAAGACAAAATATGTAAAATACAAATTGAAAATAGAATACGGATAAAATTTTCAAAGGTAAATAGAAAATGAAATAAGCACAATAAGAACCCTGGTACGGTCAGGGCAAAATTTGAGGTTCGGGTAATCGCTCGGACATTATTAAAAAAAAATACCACTGTCCTTAGTTTTACCACTAAGCTATCAAGATTCGTTAAAAATTAAACAATAGACTAGTATTGGTATAACATCCGCTTTATAAAAAAATAAATAATTAAAGGAGGACTGTTCCTATGAGCATGGTATGGTACCTTAAGGAGGGACCTAAACCTCAAAGAATTATTGACGAACTCTAAATTTTTTTTTATTTTACAGACTAGCGACCCCCTGTGCTTCGCCCGCGAGCAATTCTTTAGGAGCCTCGTTTGTCCCAGCATGAATGGACTGACTCGATCGGGGAAGTGGTGGTACTTCGCTTCACAGAAGTACAAAGCGAAACAACGCTACTTACTACTACTGTTCTGTTTCGTATGGTGACTGAGAGCGCTGGAGATCCAAACCCCCACCTTATTTTCTAATTATTATGCTTACTTTCCTTGTAGATGGCGACGTACGAGTGATGCTTCTGGTGTAGCTAGCATCTATTATTCCATCCATCCATCTATCAGCCTTTTAACGTACACTGCTGGACATAGACCTCCCCAAGAATGGGGGATAGTGCCGTAATCGCCACGCTTGGCAGGCGGGTTGGCGATCGCAGTGGATATTGTTAATACTCGAAGGAGTGCTGCTGCCCAGTCCCTCGGTATTCCCTTAGTCGCCATGGGTGGAGAGAGGTGGGACAATTCTAAAGCCAGCCCCACACGGCTATAATTAAAATAAGATAACAATAAAAATGACAAATTAAGACTAATAACTACATTTTTTATACGAGTATATGTATATTGTATTCTGTATGTACCTGTAAATCAAAATAAAATAAACAATCTGACACTGAGCTCATTTGAAATAAAATCAAAATATGATACTGTTTTGTGTCGTACCTACCTATATCTGTAGAATACGCCTGATGTGAATAAATTGTAACATTTGAAATTGGAACAACACCTATTGAATAAATTAATACTTTTCCTATACAACCTACATAACAAAGAGTATTTAAGTGTGGTACTAGATGTTTTATAAGGGTGTAGATTAACGCACACCGCCATCTATTAAAAGTTTGTGGAATTTTTAAAGTACTAGTATTTAAAATTTTTGATAAAGCCAGTTGAGTGGTTTCGGTGATTAGCGTGGACGAACATCGTGGCTTTTTTTTATTTAAAAGTAAAGTAATGCACAACCAAATAGAACGAACCAAATAATTGTATTTAAAATAAAAAGTAAAAAAATATATATTTTAAAAGCACCTTTGACCAAATCAGCGCATTTTTTACCAGACCGAATATATTCAAACAATATCAAAAAGGAAAGAATATTGTTTTGGGACTTATAAAATGAAATATCAAACGAACGTTTCGTTTCGTTCTTTGCAGGACTCACCAGAATATAAAATGTTTTACGTCAATATCTTCAACAGAGAATCGTATTTTGGGCGTAGGTATATTTATTTCTATTCATATTTGCATAAAGGTATATTATTCTTCAAGCAAATATGAACAATAAGTGGGGCAGATAATTTTGAGTAAGTCAGACAGCTGTCGCATGACATTGAACATGCATGCTAGACTAAAATTAACAATGCTTCATATAGGCATTAGTTTTACCAAGCTTATTAATTTTTCATAATTACTTATTTATCATCACGCTCCCTTGCGGGGTAGGCAGAGAGAACAGAGTGCCAAGAAGCTCTATTGTTGCATACATGTCTCGCTTCCTCAACATTCATAGTTCTTTTCATACACACTCGCCGGTTTTACTTCCTTCAATACATGACTGATTTGGTCTAGGTAGGTGAGTCTCGATCTCCTCCTGTACCTACATCCTTCCACTTTCGTATTGTATATCTTCTTAACCAGTCACTTGTCCGGCATTCTTTCCACATGTCCGAGCCATCGGAGCATTCCCTTTCGCATCTTTACACCAATACTCTCTTTCATACCTACTCGCTCTCTTAAGTCGTTATTTGTAACAATTCGGTCAGTCAGCCACACTCCACAAATTCTCCGCAGAAATCGAATTTTGACCGCATCGATTTTACTCTCATGCTCCTTTTTGAATACCCAACTCTCGCTTCCATATAATAATAATGTTGAGACAAGGACTGTTTGTTTTTCCGCCATAACATAATAAATATTGAAAAACATGCTAAATCTGATTGCTGGTAGGCATCTTATAAAATTATATTAGTCGTTCAGCGAGCCTTAGAGTGAGCTATCCTTCGGGTTTCTCTACAAGACAGTATATATGTATAACTGACACGAGTATATCTGATCCGAAATCAAATCCAAAAAAAATAGAATCCTGAAAGTGAGTTGTAGTATACGAGTAGCTTGCTTCTGCCAGCATGAATACACCCCCTTCTTTTTTGTTAAGGCGGGAAAAATGTTTCTAACCGCACACCCCATCGTTCAGGGCAACGATCAGGGTAGTGTAGGGCCCTCATCCACTAAATAAACCCGCCGTGTGCCGTCTCTCCGCCTTTATTGGCGGGCCAGTGGAACTATGTTAGATTCCTTCAGCGGTGCTGTTCTTCATCTCTAACCCTTTTTTTGGAGTTGGCAACGAGCAAGTAATGTCTCTGGTATTGCTAGTATCTATAGGTTACGGTAACTGCTTACCATCAGGTAGGCCACATACAGTCTGCCAATCCACACCGGGCCAGCCTGGTGGACTATGTGGCCTTTTCTTTACTATGTAAAGTGTACCTTGTGTAGTTGAAAAGTAATAAGTTGAGGAATTTCCTAAGAAAAAAAAATATACACATACGCTGGTGCTTGGTTATGTTAGTAAATTATAAAGTAAAGCAGCCAGCCTCACAGTATTCTATAAGATGCACTTTAGAGTGTGCGCAGAGCTCGCATGATTTAATCTCTTCATCCCCTTTCCACCCTCAGGCAATCAGACGAACGGTGGGCTTCCATCCACATGATGTAGAAATTCCATCTGTCCGAACTAAACAAGTCAGTTGTCAGTTGTCAGCTTCGGCGCTCCCGTCCGATTGCAATGTGGGTGTCTTTAAAGAAGACTTGAATGTAGGTACAGGGGGAGACCGAGACTCACCTACCTCGACCAAATCGGCCATATTATATTAAAGGAATCTGTAGTCAGGACTCTCCGAAACCTGCGAGCGTGTATGAAAAGAATTGTTAATGTTGAAGCGAGTGATGTATGCAACTGGGAGATGGCGTGTTGACAAGTAGGTAGTAAGTTCTATTTATATATATTTTTAGCATTTGACATGCTTAGCACTATACATTAAACACAAAGTGAAAAATGTGAAATCGAAAATAACAGTCAGGAGCAGGATTTGAACCTGCATCTCCTGGATACCGTCCAGATGCTTTACCAATTCAGCCATCCTGACAATTGCTCCTGACTGCTAATTTCGATAACACATTCATACTTAACGTCTTTGGGTGACGCCTGCACCATCTGTCGGAAGTATTTTCATACATTATACCGACCAGGTAAACTTAATTTTACAATTAAGATTTTACCTAATAATGACGCAAACCCTATAAATATTTATATATATTTTTAGCATTTGACATGCTTAGCACTATACATTAAACACAAAGTGAAAAATGTGAAATCGAAAATAACAGTCAGGAGCAGGATTTGAACCTGCATCTCCTGGATACCGTCCAGATGCTTTACCAATTCAGCCATCCTGACAATTGCTCCTGACTGCTAATTTCGATAACACATTCATACTTAACGTCTTTGGGTGACGCCTGCACCATCTGTCGGAAGTATTTTCATACATTATACCGACCAGGTAAACTTAATTTTACAATTAAGATTTTACCTAATAATGACGCAAACCCTATAAATATTTATATATATTTTTAGCATTTGACATGCTTAGCACTATACATTAAACACAAAGTGAAAAATGTGAAATCGAAAATAACAGTCAGGAGCAGGATTTGAACCTGCATCTCCTGGATACCGTCCAGATGCTTTACCAATTCAGCCATCCTGACAATTGCTCCTGACTGCTAATTTCGATAACACATTCATACTTAACGTCTTTGGGTGACGCCTGCACCATCTGTCGGAAGTATTTTCATACATTATACCGACCAGGTAAACTTAATTTTACAATTAAGATTTTACCTAATAATGACGCAAACCCTATAAATATTTATATATATTTTTAGCATTTGACATGCTTAGCACTATACATTAAACACAAAGTGAAAAATGTGAAATCGAAAATAACAGTCAGGAGCAGGATTTGAACCTGCATCTCCTGGATACCGTCCAGATGCTTTACCAATTCAGCCATCCTGACAATTGCTCCTGACTGCTAATTTCGATAACACATTCATACTTAACGTCTTTGGGTGACGCCTGCACCATCTGTCGGAAGTATTTTCATACATTATACCGACCAGGTAAACTTAATTTTACAATTAAGATTTTACCTAATAATGACGCAAACCCTATAAATATTTATATATATTTTTAGCATTTGACATGCTTAGCACTATACATTAAACACAAAGTGAAAAATGTGAAATCGAAAATAACAGTCAGGAGCAGGATTTGAACCTGCATCTCCTGGATACCGTCCAGATGCTTTACCAATTCAGCCATCCTGACAATTGCTCCTGACTGCTAATTTCGATAACACATTCATACTTAACGTCTTTGGGTGACGCCTGCACCATCTGTCGGAAGTATTTTCATACATTATACCGACCAGGTAAACTTAATTTTACAATTAAGATTTTACCTAATAATGACGCAAACCCTATAAATATTTATATATATTTTTAGCATTTGACATGCTTAGCACTATACATTAAACACAAAGTGAAAAATGTGAAATCGAAAATAACAGTCAGGAGCAGGATTTGAACCTGCATCTCCTGGATACCGTCCAGATGCTTTACCAATTCAGCCATCCTGACAATTGCTCCTGACTGCTAATTTCGATAACACATTCATACTTAACGTCTTTGGGTGACGCCTGCACCATCTGTCGGAAGTATTTTCATACATTATACCGACCAGGTAAACTTAATTTTACAATTAAGATTTTACCTAATAATGACGCAAACCCTATAAATATTTATATATATTTTTAGCATTTGACATGCTTAGCACTATACATTAAACACAAAGTGAAAAATGTGAAATCGAAAATAACAGTCAGGAGCAGGATTTGAACCTGCATCTCCTGGATACCGTCCAGATGCTTTACCAATTCAGCCAGGAGATGCAGGTTCAAATCCTGCTCCTGACTGTTATTTTCGATTTCACATTTTTCACTTTGTGTTTAATGTATAGTGCTAAGCATGTCAAATGCTAAAAATATATATAAATATTTATAGGGTTTGCGTCATTATTAGGTAAAATCTTAATTGTAAAATTAAGTTTACCTGGTCGGTATAATGTATGAAAATACTTCCGACAGATGGTGCAGGCGTCACCCAAAGACGTTAAGTATGAATGTGTTATCGAAATTAGCAGTCAGGAGCAATTGTCAGGATGGCTGAATTGGTAAAGCATCTGGACGGTATCCAGGAGATGCAGGTTCAAATCCTGCTCCTGACTGTTATTTTCGATTTCACATTTTTCACTTTGTGTTTAATGTATAGTGCTAAGCATGTCAAATGCTAAAAATATATATAAATATTTATAGGGTTTGCGTCATTATTAGGTAAAATCTTAATTGTAAAATTAAGTTTACCTGGTCGGTATAATGTATGAAAATACTTCCGACAGATGGTGCAGGCGTCACCCAAAGACGTTAAGTATGAATGTGTTATCGAAATTAGCAGTCAGGAGCAATTGTCAGGATGGCTGAATTGGTAAAGCATCTGGACGGTATCCAGGAGATGCAGGTTCAAATCCTGCTCCTGACTGTTATTTTCGATTTCACATTTTTCACTTTGTGTTTAATGTATAGTGCTAAGCATGTCAAATGCTAAAAATATATATAAATATTTATAGGGTTTGCGTCATTATTAGGTAAAATCTTAATTGTAAAATTAAGTTTACCTGGTCGGTATAATGTATGAAAATACTTCCGACAGATGGTGCAGGCGTCACCCAAAGACGTTAAGTATGAATGTGTTATCGAAATTAGCAGTCAGGAGCAATTGTCAGGATGGCTGAATTGGTAAAGCATCTGGACGGTATCCAGGAGATGCAGGTTCAAATCCTGCTCCTGACTGTTATTTTCGATTTCACATTTTTCACTTTGTGTTTAATGTATAGTGCTAAGCATGTCAAATGCTAAAAATATATATAAATATTTATAGGGTTTGCGTCATTATTAGGTAAAATCTTAATTGTAAAATTAAGTTTACCTGGTCGGTATAATGTATGAAAATACTTCCGACAGATGGTGCAGGCGTCACCCAAAGACGTTAAGTATGAATGTGTTATCGAAATTAGCAGTCAGGAGCAATTGTCAGGATGGCTGAATTGGTAAAGCATCTGGACGGTATCCAGGAGATGCAGGTTCAAATCCTGCTCCTGACTGTTATTTTCGATTTCACATTTTTCACTTTGTGTTTAATGTATAGTGCTAAGCATGTCAAATGCTAAAAATATATATAAATATTTATAGGGTTTGCGTCATTATTAGGTAAAATCTTAATTGTAAAATTAAGTTTACCTGGTCGGTATAATGTATGAAAATACTTCCGACAGATGGTGCAGGCGTCACCCAAAGACGTTAAGTATGAATGTGTTATCGAAATTAGCAGTCAGGAGCAATTGTCAGGATGGCTGAATTGGTAAAGCATCTGGACGGTATCCAGGAGATGCAGGTTCAAATCCTGCTCCTGACTGTTATTTTCGATTTCACATTTTTCACTTTGTGTTTAATGTATAGTGCTAAGCATGTCAAATGCTAAAAATATATATAAATATTTATAGGGTTTGCGTCATTATTAGGTAAAATCTTAATTGTAAAATTAAGTTTACCTGGTCGGTATAATGTATGAAAATACTTCCGACAGATGGTGCAGGCGTCACCCAAAGACGTTAAGTATGAATGTGTTATCGAAATTAGCAGTCAGGAGCAATTGTCAGGATGGCTGAATTGGTAAAGCATCTGGACGGTATCCAGGAGATGCAGGTTCAAATCCTGCTCCTGACTGTTATTTTCGATTTCACATTTTTCACTTTGTGTTTAATGTATAGTGCTAAGCATGTCAAATGCTAAAAATATATATAAATATTTATAGGGTTTGCGTCATTATTAGGTAAAATCTTAATTGTAAAATTAAGTTTACCTGGTCGGTATAATGTATGAAAATACTTCCGACAGATGGTGCAGGCGTCACCCAAAGACGTTAAGTATGAATGTGTTATCGAAATTAGCAGTCAGGAGCAATTGTCAGGATGGCTGAATTGGTAAAGCATCTGGACGGTATCCAGGAGATGCAGGTTCAAATCCTGCTCCTGACTGTTATTTTCGATTTCACATTTTTCACTTTGTGTTTAATGTATAGTAAGTTCTACTTATACTTGACTTTAATCAACTAAGTCATTAGACATACATTATTATGTAAGTAAGGATATATCACAACATGTTGTCCGTGTGGTGACGGACTAAGAATACAAGTGTCACAACCCCATTATTTCCCATGAATGTCGTACGAGGCGTCTATGGTACTACCCATTGCATTAATAGTGGTAGGGCTGGGTACCAAGTGGGAGTACTCACTTGCTCTCAAACCCGAGCGGGTTGGTACTCTCTCTTGTGACTGGTCATAAAGCACATTGGTGTGTTTTGGTTGTAGGAGGAGACAGCTGTTTATTCTATTCTTTCATTTCCTATCTGTGAAATGAAATGGTGAACAGCGGCTTGACAATACTCTCGCTATAGTTGAGTCCATGAGCGACGGTTACCATTTTACCATCAGGTGGGCCTTGGCTCATCTGCCACCATACGCAATTAAAAATATCTAAAAAAAATAACGAAGTTATATAATTATTGTTTTATTTTAGAATCCGTTGTATCAACTAATTATAGTCTCTATACTCAGAATCTAATAGTTTTACTCGTAAACAAAAATTAACATCCAAAGTTACGACAAATAAAATAGAGAGCCATCTGGTGTCTAGTAAAAGCTATCTGTTTTTATGACTGCTCACCAGGTGTTTAATCTAGATTATAGCTTCACAGGTACGAGAAAAGGTTTTATGAGGTGCAGTTTTCAAACTAAGCTAGGGCATTGACTAGCGAGAAAGAACTAGTCTTCGTAGACATTCAATTCGTGATTTCGGAATTCTATAGCTGCCACAATTTTATTTTTTAACTTGCTGCTTGGACTTCGAATTTAGTTATTTTCTTTTTTGTGCGGAACCCTAATCATTTCTTAAAAATAAAAGTAATCCGAGTTACTCCATATAAAATCAGATATCTGCTAGTGGAAGTTCCATCTAAATCGATCCAGCCAATCTGGAGATTAGCCGTAACACAGAGGCAAACAGCCAAACACTGAAGATTGCGATTTGGTTATAGGTATATAATGTCTCATAGGTATGCATTTAGTATATAAAAAGCTGTTATTTAGACGTTACAAACAGATACTTCAATTTTATTTATTTGTATAGAACTGCCTCGGTGGTGTAGCGGTAGTGTATGCGACTGCTAATCATGAGATCTCGGGTTCGATCCCCGGGTCAGGCAATGTTATTGAGCTTTTTCCTAAAAAGAAAAATTTTCAGTAGCAGCCCGGAGTTTGGAAATGTGCCCGGTAGACGTCAATAGGCTCGCCCCCTATTACGTGGGACTTAAACATAGCTGGCGAGTCGTGGGTGTGTAATACACCTCTGCCTACCCCTTCGGGGAATACAGGCGTGATGCTATGTTATGAAAGTTCTAGAATTTCACAAGGTTCCTGCCCGCGACTAGGTCCGCGTGAAGCTCGGATTTGGGTCAATATAGTAGTTACGCCCTGCTAGCGTAACAAATAAAGCAACAAACAAACTCACCTTCACTTTTATAATATCAATAAATATTATGGTTTACCTTAGATAGCTTAGCGCTCTAACTAAACTACAAAAAAAACTAATTGTCTGTAAAGTCGGTTTACGGACGACAATTTAACGTGTTTTTCACCGTAATGTCATAATATATATTTTCTGAGAGTTTCACAAATGTTAGCGACATAAAAGGATTGAAAATGAAGAAATTAGGTTTGTACTTTTAAACAATGTAATACTGATAGAAATCGAATCGTACATATAAAAAGGTACGATCGCGCGTGCTGCTATTCAATAATATTACCCGGAACGCGTTCAAGCGCAGAATATGAATGTCATTTCAGTCGGCGGTGACTCCCGCCGACCGCCTCCCTCCCGCAGACGCTCTTCAGCCCCGCGGCTCTCAAACAATGCGCCATACATTTTTCAGAACGTAAGTCTTTTTCGTGCGTGCAGCCGGGCGTTCATCGATTTATAAGACGTTATCACGTCAAAAAAAACGTCTATACTAATAATATCTAATATTATAAAGAGGAAAAATTTGTAATTTTGTATGTTTGTAACGAATAAACTCAAAGACTGCTGTACCGATTTCAAAAATTCTTTCGCCATAATGGTGAAAGATATCTAATTACTCAGTCTAATGATTAGAATGCTGCATTATCCCTGAATAACATATACAAAATGGGGATCCCTACTAAAACTTCAATAAAGTAGGTTTATGGATAAAAATATAAAATTTTATAAGAAAATATAAATAGTACCTAATATGACAAAACAAATAAGTACTTATGTCCTGCATAAAGATACATTTACTCTACGTTTATCTCAAAATGTTTAAAAAATAAATGTCTATCGGGGGGTTAGGCAGAATCTCATATCTCACATGTCGATCGTATCGTCTCGCTTGTACGATCACCGTGATTGGCCAACAGATTATTGTGACATCACGCGTCGGTTTCTCAACCAATCACAGTGATCTCGATACGGTCGACACGTGAAATATGACATATATGACATTCTACCATGATACCTAGTGGGAGTAATCACTTATTATCTGACCCGCGCGGGCCCGTACCACCCTCTTCTGTGTAATCAACCGTCAAACACCATGGCGAATTTCGCTTCGCAGTATTTTTATGTATTATCGACTCGATGAGCAGTCTTTACTTTGAATTACAAAACAGAAACAGACTATAAGTTTCACGGCCGAACACAAAATGCGAAGATGTGAATTCGAAAATAACAACCACAAGCAGCCCCCTGAGGCAGAATGTCATACTGCACGTGTCGACCGTATCGAGATCATTGTGATTGGTTGAGAAACCGACGCGTGATGTCACAATAATCCGTTGGCCAATCACGGTGATCGTACAAGCGAGACGATACGATCGACATGTGAGATATGAGATTCTGCCTAGCCCCCCTGGATAGAAAACCTGCATCTCCTGGAAGACCATCCCAGATACTTTACTTTAGCATCGTGACAATTGCTCAGGGCTGGGAATTTTGGTAAGACATTTATTCTTTATATCTTAGGTAACCATCTGTCGGATGTATTTGCATACATTATTCCGAACAAGTAAGCTTAATTTTATTACAATTAAAATTCATACTAAATAATGACGCAGCCTTATCAATATTTATTTTCGATTTCACATATTCGCACTTTGTATTCATTTATACTGCCAAGCATATCAAATAGTTAAGATAAGCATATAGCATTCATCCATCCATCCATCAGCCTTTCGAAGTCCACTGTCGCTGGACAGGGGCCTCCCCAAGAGAACGCCAAAACATGTATTTCGCTCATATGGGGGATAGTGCCGTAATCGCCACGCTTGGCAGGCGGGTTGGTGATCGCAGTGGATGTTGTTAATACTCGAGGGAGTGCTGCTGCCCACTCCCCCGGTATCCCTCAGTCGGCTCTTACGACTCCCATGGGTGGAGAGGGGTGGGACAATTCTAAAGCCGGCCCCACACGGCAAGCATATAGCATTTATTATTAAATATTAAATAATATACAGGTGTAAATGATATCGTACCGATAAATGATACCATGGGCTTAGCACTCGATTCTGAACCCTCAGAAGGTAGAAATTTGCATAGGTCTCCATCTCATTGACTTCTTTCTTCGTGAAAACTACAATTTCTTTCTTTTTTTTTTTAATTTATTGCAAGATAAAATTATTATATTGTTCTATACAAATTCGATTTTAGGTAATAAGCCAATGTGCTGACAAATGTGTCACCGACGTTTACTCCAAAAACTACAATCAATTGAAAGCTTCGTCATGTTTTTTAGTCGCGTTGTTTAATTCAATGGCGGCTAAAAAATTGCTAACATAGTAACCCGTCGTTGTCGCCGAAAATAATATACTAACTAATTAACTTAACTTACTTACTTATCATCACGCCATTTCCCTTGCGAGGTAGGCAGAGAGAACAGAGTGCCAAGAGGATCTATTCTTGCATACATCTCTCGCTTCCTCAATAATATGGGCATATTATTACAGTTATTTGGTGAGATCTTTGCCCGGAGCTATCGCTATCATGACATTTACACCCGGTATAGAAATATTTATGGTGACAGACTAAGAATACAAGTGTAACCACCCCATTCTTTAGTGTCGTACGAGGTGACTAAGGGAAGTAAGCAATTATCACCCATTACATTACTGATGGTAGGTCTGGGTCCCAAGTGGGAGTACTCACTTGGTATCGGGCTCGAGCGGGTTGGTACCACCATCTCCCGTGTCACCGGCTATGAAGCACGTCGGTGTGTTTTGGTTATAGCAGGAGATAGCCGTTAATTCTTTCATTTCATATCTGAGAAATGAAATGGTGAGCAGCGGTTTGATAATACTCTCGCTATAGTTGAGTCCATGAGCGACGGTTACCATTTATTATCATGTAAGCCATGGCTCGTCTGCCACCATATGTAATAAAAAAAATATATCAATACATTCCACCTCTGACTATGTCTATACTCATGAAGTTGAATGAATGTAAACAAAATCCACAGAGATTTTAACAACATTATCGGTAGCTATCCCAACAGCTAATTTATTGGGCACCAAATCAGGACTTGAAATGCGCTTAGACTTAAAATATTAGGGTACGCAACGTTTCACTCGAACCCTGCACGGTCGGTAGTTTATGATAATGTCACACAGGGGACGCCACCTGCACTACATTTGTATTAATTTTTATGAAACTAGTATAATATATAAATACGTTGAAGGCATTTATGTTAGCCCAATACCGTTATATAGGAAACTAGCCTTTGCCCACGGCTCCACCCAAAAGCTAGTTTTAGGTTATATCTCAGGTTCCCGATATTGTAGCGGAATAAATTGTATATCAGTTTTTATGTCTAATCAAGAGCTTTCACATAAAAAGTTGCATCAAAATCCGTTTGGTAGTTTAAGCGTGATGCGCGAACAAACAAACAGACAAACTGCCAAATAGACAAAAAAATTGAAAAATTGTCTTGTGTTCAGGCACAACTATATAATCTTAATCCAGCCTATTTTTTTTCTCAAATATCTTAAATGTACAGACACAGCTCTGTTATAGCTTTATTATAGTCAGGATAACGCTAGGTATCAAATATGGTACACAAGCATACAGCCTGCGCGATGGTAAGTGACACCAAAGACATAATTAATGACAGTGGGCCTAGCCAAGTTGCATTCTATGATCGCTAACACTAATAGAAAACTATTTAAATGTACGGGAATTTGACATCTTTAACCATAGATAAAGAACCTATATTTAACTAAGTCTTTAACAACATCTATAACGATACGTCACGTGACTTAACGTTAGAGATGTCAAATTTCCATACATTTTAATAGTTTTCTATTAGCGTTAGCGATCATAGAATGCAACTTGGCTAGACCCACAGAGCAGAGAGTAGCTAATTATTTTTTTTTCACCCTGACCAATGCATTCGCCCAAAAAAAACACGACACAGCTCTGTTACAGTTTTATAATAGTATAGAAGACAGTTGAGAACTCAATTCAAATTCAAGTCAACTCAAATGATCTTATTGCGTAATACAACATTTACTATCTACTGCTAAAAACTGCATTAAAATTTGTTGCGTAATTTAAAAGATTATGTTTACAAGCAGCGGAAATGACTTTGTTTTATACTATGTGAAGAGGATGAAACCGAGCGGATATAACACAGCCCACCAAAAATAAAAAATATATTTGTCGCAGCAATCAACAAACTAGATTTGAATTCAACCATCGGGAAAGTAAACTGCGCCAAATTGGAATCTAACGTCCGAAGAGTTTTTATTTTTGTTATTTATCTGAAACAACATTTATCGATAGGTTAGAAAATATTTTAAATTACTTTTTTTTTTTTAAATAAACACGATCGGAAGTTTTTATTCGAGTTTTATGAAACAATATTTTGAACTCCAAAGTCAATGTTATTTCAAATAGTTCCTTTTCTTATTGGAATACATTTTCTAGGAATTGGTGACGCGAGAGTGATGCCTCTGGTGTTGCCAGCGTCTATAGGCTACGGTAAACTTAGCTTAGCATCCAGTTGGGTTGGCTAGTTTGCCATCTGTGTAGTATAAAAAAAAGATATTATCAAAAACTCGACCAGGAAAATAAAAATTGCATCGGCCGGGAATCGAACCCGGGCCGCCCGCGTGGCAGGCGAGCATTCTACCACTGAACCACCGATGCTATATACAACAAATTGTAATAATACACATGTTAACAAAAATACTTACGTATTTAATTTTGACTCGACGAATTTGACTTTTCATCACGTTCAGTGATGATTACGCAAAAGTATTGTATTACTTTGATTCCTATAGTACGTACGTACCATAGATATAGTATAATATATATACGTCAGTATATATATATATATATACGTCAGTATATACGTACCATAGATATAGTATAATATATATACGTCAGTATATACTATATCTATGGTACGTACCTATTTATAATTATATTAAAGCTGAACTGCCTCTGTGGTGCAGCGGTAGTGTAAGCGACTGCTGATCATGAGGTCTCGGGTTCGATCCCCGGGTCGGACAGAGTTATTGAGATTTTTCGTAAAAAAAAAAAAAGAAAAATTCTCAGTAGCAGCCCGGAGTTTGGAAATGTGCCCGGTAGACGGCAATAGGCTCACCCCCCTATTACGTGGGACTTAAACACAGCTGGCGAGTCGTGGGTGTGTAATACACCTCTGCCTACCCCTTCGGGGAATACAGGCGTGATGCTAGGTTTTTTTTTTTATGTTTTAAAGCTGAACAAATACTTCAGGTTTGTATGTATTTTTTGTTGACTTAAATGCGCTATTTGTTAGAGATCCGATTCAAAAAATATTATTTTATCTTAAGATGACCATAAACTATGAGGTGATTTTATCACTTCACATTTGTTGGGACAACATCAAGTAAAAGCAGACAGGGAATGCTTCCGCGACGGTGTGACGCTCCGAAGGGCAGAAGCGTCGCTCAAAGAGGCCTGAAAGGGTAAGCCACCGGCGGACCACTGAAGTAAAGTCTACCAGTTCCTGTGGTGTGGAGAGACAGCACACGGCGTGTTTCTTTAGTGCGTGAGGGCCCCACATTACTGTTCATAGGCCCGAACCGTTGCGGACAGATACATTTATTCCCGTTTTAACAAAAAAGAAACCTATATGTGTGCACACGGCAGAAGTGAAATTTCTGAAAAGTAGCCTACGAGAGATTGAGATGGATATAGAGTATCAGGAGTATTAGGATAAATGTAAGGTTTATTATTTTTTACCATGTTTAAAATTACCTCTCATTAATTTAATTTATATATTTATATATTTTTTTTTTATGTTGTATCAGGAGTATTAACAACGTCCACTGCGATCGCCAACCCACCTGCCAAGCATGGCGATTACGGCACAATCCCCCATTCTTGGGGAGGCCTATGTCCAGCAGTGGACGTTAAAAGGCTGATGGATGGATGTATGGATGGAATTAAATTTAATGAAGCATTAAAATTAATTTATATTTTGTTTTCTGCAACAATATAATGGTAGATCAACGTTTAATGTTGTCTTTAAAATTCAATGGACTTTTCTGCAACTGACTGTTAATCCTATACATTTATGTGCTTGTTTCTTTGTTATTGAATGCATATCAGTTTTTCAAACTTAAAAATAACTACACCGTGGTCATTTGGTTTAAGTATTGATAATGCAAGCCGGAGACCGAGGTGTCAAATCAACTACATAGGAATACTTTCTGTGACCAAAAAATATTATTTCAAAGTTAAAATAACTATAATAGACTTTTCTGCAACTGACTGTTAATCCTATACATTTATGTGTTTCTTTATCGTGACGCATTTTCGTTTCATCGAGTTTCAAATCACAACGATTCTAAAGAATTTTCACTTCAAAAAAGGCAGAGAACGCCGCAATTAGGAATGCATTTTTACTATTTTTACCTATCAGAAACAAGTGTTTAAACAAATATAGGCACCTGAAACCGCGGGGTAAAAAGTTTAATAAAACTGTGTTACAGTAAAAATTACTTCAATTTGTGAATTCAATTTGCAATTTGTAGAATTCCACGTTTCACAAATTCTGTATTTCGTTTGCCCAAACAATTTCAAATTAATATGTTTGTATTTACATGTGCAAAACTCATATGAACAGTAATTAGTATTTCAGAGAATAAACTGATATTGTATATACTCTTTATTTTACTTTATTTGGATTTAATTCTCTTTAGTCTGCCTTTGTTAGATTGTGAGATATAATTTTAGGTCATCATTTAAGTAGGTTACATATGTTTTTGTTAAACTTTTGCTTAGTTATACTGATACGACAATTATTTAAGAACGATGTAATTAAAAATAATTTCTATATATTATCATGGCCTCCTTGGTGGTGTATGGTAACTGGTGACTCTAGCAATGCTAAGAGAACAACGAAGCGGCTACCAACGGTATAGCTCCACCACTCCGCAAAAATTAGTTTTTCTTTCTTTTTTATTGCGTTTGGTGGCAGACGAGCCACGGCCCTCCTGATGGTAAGTAATACCGTCGTTCATTGACTCAAATATACCGAGAGTATTGTCAAGCCGCTGCTCACCATTTAATTTCACAGATATAAAATGAAGGAATAGAATAAACGGCTGTCTCCTGCAACATGTGGTGACGGACTAAGAATATAGCACTATGCACTATGTATTAAACACAAAGTGAAAAATGTGAAATCGAAAATAACAGTCACGAGCAGGATTTGAACTAGCATCTCCTCCATGAAAATACTGCCGACAGATGGCGCAGGCGTCACTCAAAGATATTAAGTATGAATGTGTTATCGAAATTAGCAGTCAGAGCAATTGTTACGATGGCTGAATTGGCAAAGCATCTGGACGGTATCCAGGAGATGCAGGTTCAAATCCTGCTCGTGACTGTTATTTTCGATTTCACATTTTTCACTTTGTGTTTAATGTCTTTAACAATATTATTTTATATATCCTTTATTATACTTCAGTTAAAATCATCTTTATTTGTAGATGGCTAGGTCATTTATTTTGTTAGGTAGGTATACTGAAATAGACCACAATTTAAAAGTGAATTTATCCGTGTGGTGACGGACTAAGAATACAAGTCTCACCACCCTATCCTTTCCCGCGGATGTCGTATAAGGCCACTAAGGGAAGTAAGCAATTATTCCCCATGGCATTACTGGTGGTAGGGCTGGGTACCAAGTGTGAGTACTCACTTGCTGTGAACGAGTCTTTACCACCGTATTCTGTGTGACTGGTCATGAAGCACGCATTTTTTGGCCGTAGCAGAAGATAGCCGTTTATTCTTTCATTTCACATCTGAGAAATGAAATAGTGCCAGCGGTTTGACAATACTGTCGGTATAGTTGAATCTATGAGCGACGATTACCACTTACCATCAGGTGGGCCGTGGCTCGTCAGCAACAAAGAGCATATAACACTAGCAACAAAAAATAAAGAATAGCAGCCGTCGATAAGCTCAAATTATAAGAAATTTACCAGTCCCTGTGACGAATTCTTCAATATTTATAGAATTACGGAAAACTTGATCTAAGATATGGATAATGAACTAAGTAATTTTTTAGTAACAAATAAACGGCAGAGGAGACGGCTTACAATAAGGTGCATGGTATTTAGATTAGCAGGCACTTAAATACCACAAAGCTTGCTCTATTGCTTGTAAATTGTTATAAAGGTACCTACATAATATTAGGTATAACAAAATAAATCTATTACAAATTCGCAATATTTATTTAAAATAAAATTCCTTCTACGTATTTTTACGTCATAAGTCAACAAGAAATTAATAGAACACTTATTCCATTGTAACTATTATTCACTGTATATTTCTATAGTCACATAACGAAGAATAACTAGCGAACAAACACAAACAAACGAAAACAAACAAAGTTTGTTTTGCATAGCACTTCTGAGGTCGTCATGGGTTTTTGGCGGGACGTCATGGCGAACGGTTGAAATCCTGTCACATACTTCAGTAAATTTATTTATTTACTGAAAATTATAAAAATCATCCATCCATCAGCCTTTTAACGTCCACTGCTGGACATAGGCCTCCCCAAGAGAACGCCACAACGAGCGGTCCTACGCCAACCGCATCCAACGGCTCCCTGCAACTTTGATCAGATCGTTGGTCCATCTGGTGGGGGGCCGTCCTACTCTGCACCGTCCAATACGTGGTCGCCACTCGTGAACGCGTGAACCTTTCTTCCCCAATGGTAGTCGGTTTGTCGAGCGATGTGGCCTGCCTATTGCCACTTCAGCATACCAACCCAGCGGGCTATGTCGGACACCTACGGATCTCCGTATTACGGATTCGATCACGTAGGGAAATACTGAGCATAATATAAATTACAACAATATGTAAGGAATGTTAATATAATAATATATAATATTGAAGTATTCCACTGACAACCAATAATGTTACTTAGGTTGTCATGGTTACACCACGTAAATCTTTTTAGAACAAACATCGAAATAGGCTAAGGTATGCTGTATTCTGCCTAAATTTATTTATGATAACTTTAATATTAACTTATAATTGCTTAAAATAAAGTTATAATAATGAGTATGTTGAGTACTGCTTAAAATACCAATAAACAAAATTTTACCTTGTTGTAATTATTAGAAAAATGCAATCGTAAATGTTGATCAAAACCGTAACTTAGAGAGACCGTCACTAGTGTCATCAGACGATCTTACCAGAGATTTCGATGGTCACTTTCACTTCACGCGGCGTTGTGTCAAGTTACAGAATACCATATTTTTCGCGCTGAAAGTGACTGTCGAAGTGACAGTGAATTCGACATGAGAATGCGAGTTCGAGAATGATTTTTGCAGAATAGCAGGGTTGATCCCAAACCTCACCAATGAAAAGCCTAGCCTGGATTACAATGGGCCATATCTAAGGCTAAGAGCACATTTGTTGTAGAAAATCTTCTTAAACCCACCAAAAAACTTGATGTTATTTTTCAGACAATTTCCAACTAGTCACTAGTCCCAAAGTTTTTTAATCCAGTTACACCCTTATCGAATATGTTTAACAAAGTGCTGGTTAACTAATGCGAACAAGTTGGTACTTTGCGGTACGAGTGAGCTAAACTTTGGTAAAACTAAAATGAGGGCATAATTCTCTGTCATTAGCTGAATGTCGATAGTAGGGTGACCAGAATTTTGATATTTAAAGATGACTTAAAATTTAAGCTACTTAAAGTGAAAATGATAATTGACCACATTAATTGACAAGATGACAACCATAGGGGAAAAAAGGTTTGCCAACCATGTAGGATCGGACAGCGCTTCATAGGATGGCCTCGCACCAGATGTACCGACGATCTGCTCAAAGCCGCAGGAAGCCATTGAATGCAGTCAACACAAACCTGCTCGTTGTGGCGCTCTCTTGGTTTTTTATACTACATAGGTGCTATCTCCAAGGAAAGGGGTAGGAGGTGGATAAGAAGGATAATAAGGAGAGGATAGGGAGGGGACTTGGGCCTCCGGCGCTAACTCACACCATACGAAACATAACGGTAGGAACTAGTGTTGTATCCTTCGTGAGGGAGTGGTACTCCTCCGATCGGGTCAGCCTTATTTATGCTGCGATAAGCAAGGCTCTAGAAAGGTGATGCTTATGTCCGGCTGTGTACGTCAAAAGGCTGACAGATGAATGGAAACGTGAGTACCTATACTCAAGATAATGACACTTTATAGTACGTCGCTATAGTTGTTGAGCAGCACCGATATCGAGGTCAACTATACCATGCCACATCGCTGCCGAAGCGCATAAGTAAGTTAGGTGTTGGAAGCCAAGAGCCGTTTCCCGACGAGAACTAAGCATTACTGAAATGAACAGGACTGTGAATGTTCATGCTTCTATCAGTATATTTAAAATCTAAGTGTTTCAATAAATATATTTGAGGTGTCATACGATTTATACAAATTGCAAGCAGTGGGCCTAACCTAGTTGCATTCTATGATCGCTAACGCTATAGAAAACTATTAAATATATGGGAATTTGATCTTTGACGATATCTATAATGATAAGTCACGTGACTTAACGTTAGAGATGACAAATTTTCATTCCTTTATAATAGTTTTCTATAGCGTTAGCGATCATATAATGCAACTCGGCTAGGCCCACTGGTTATAGTTAGGTATAGGGTTCCTAAATAATATTTAACTAGGTCGAATAAAGCTGGATCTACAAAAAAAAACGATAAAACTTTTTGCCTTGCTCCCAAATTTGTTCCATATCTACTTAAAGTTACGTAAAACTTTACGTTAAGTTAACCTATTTATATCATGAAAAACAAAAAAGGTTTTTTGAAGTTATACTTCTTTTGGCGCGTTAGGGCAAAATTATGAAAGTAAATTTCTACGATGCGCGCGCACACCGTCACGAAAAACCAACACCCTGAAGTTAGCTATAGTCAACATGTTAGTTTTTTTTTTTGTGATATTTTAATAATTATTAGGTAAAATCTTAATTGTAAAATTAAGTTTACCTGGTCGGTATAATGTATGAAAATACTTCCGACAGATGGTGCAGGCGTCACCAAAAGACGTTAAGTATGAATGTGTTATCGAAATTAGCAGTCAGGATCAAGGGTCACGATGGCTGAATTGGCAAAGCATCTGGACGGTATCCAGGAGATGCAGGTTCGAATCCCGCTCGTGACTGTTATTTTCGATTTCAAATTTTTCACTTTGTGTTTAATGTATGTTGCTAAGCATGTCAAATGCTAAAAATATATATAAAACTATCTAAATATTTATAGGGTTTGCGTCATTTAGGTAAAATCTTAATTGTAAAATTAAGTTTACCTGGTCGGTATGTGTGAAAATACTTCCGACAGATGTACAGGCGTCACCCAAAGACGTTAAGTATGAAGGTGTTATCGAAATTAGCAGTCAGGATCAAGGGTCACGATGGCTGAATTGGCAAAGCATCTGGACGGTATCCAGGAGATGCAGGTTCGAACCCTGCTCGTGACTGTTATTTTCAATTTCACATTTTTCACTTTGTGTTTAATGTATGTTGCTAAGCATATCAAATGCTAAAAATATATATAAAAATATCTAAATATTTATAGGGTTTGCGTCATTATTAGGTAAAATCTTAATTGTAAAATTAAGTTTACCTGGTCGGTATAATGTATGAAAATACTTCCGACAAATGGTGCAGGCGTCACCCAAAGACGTTAAGTATGAATGTGTTATCGACGGTATCCAGGAGATGCAGGTTCGAATCCTGCTCGTGACTGTTATTTTCGATTTCACATTTTTCACTTTGTGTTTAATGTATGTTGCTAAGCATGTCAAATGCTAAAATTATATATAAAAATATCTAAACTTTATTTAACTAGATAATGCGTTATAATAAAACTTTCGATGTATGAAATACCTTTTATCTATTGTTAGTGTCGTTTTTTCTACAAACGTAGAATAAGGCGAAAGATAAAATTTTTGAAAAGGTTTTTATCTTGTTACGCCAAAGAAGTATAACTTCTAACGCATGTACATAAGTACACACACACTTTTTTTTATAGACAAAGAAATCGTTACTTTTATACCTTTTAAAATTAATTTGAAAAGTTTTTGTTTGGTCTCACATAGAATGAAAATATTACGGGCGAGCTCATGTCTAAGCCCCAACAACAAACGGTAAAAAATCTTATATTTATCTATCAAAAATATCTCGCTAGCTGGGTCGGGAGGTCAGATAGTCATATTGTAATATAAACTGGGCATAAACATAGACGTCTTTTTGGAATATATAATGTAAAAATATTAACTGCATCGGCCGGGAATCGAACCCGGGCCGCCCGCGTGGCAGGCGAGCATTCTACCACTGAACCACCGATGCTTATGTTATAATAAGTTAAAGTACATGCATATTAAATATTTATTATCGTAATTTACTCACGTCACGTTAAATCATCACCTTATAGTTATACTGTGATCACGTTCTGTGGTTTTGTATACAACATAATCGATATCAGTATTTGTAATATTATAAAGATATAACATAAGCATCGGTGGTTCAGTGGTAGAATGCTCGCCTGCCACGCGGGCGGCCCGGGTTCGATTCCCGGCCGATGCAGTTATTTTTTTGCATTAAGTACATTTTTGTAGCTTAACCATGACTGAACCAGCTAGTGGGACATTTGGCGACCTTAAACCAATATTAAAGTCGGATTTTTATTCAGGATTTATGATAAGCAGTAACGACTGCTAGAATACTATTTAATGTTTTATTTAATTATGTCGGCTTTAACATTTTTTCGTGTTATTATAATGTTGGTTTTAATTTTTTTTTGTTATATGTTACCTGTAAGATTTAGCAAAATTAATATTTAATATTTTTTTTTTTTGTATTGGATCCGTTTGTTTCTCAAATAAAATAAAAAATATAAAAAAAAACCTCCGGGACCACCTGCTTAAAGTGATTTTCTAAGCACAAAGAAGTCTGGTATTCACAAATAGGAGTCACAGAATGTGAAAAAAAAAACACACAACACAAACAAGCACACGGGCCTCGTGGCGTATTCGTTACTGTAACCGACTTCCTTGCACGAGGTCGTGGGTTCGATTCCCACTCAGGACAATTATTTATGTAATGAACACAGATATTTGTACTGCGTCTGGGTGTTTTCTATACACGCCTAGAAAATAATTTAAATAAAAAAGAATTATGAAATTTGTGCACCTCAGAAACAGTACTAAAATGTTTTCAGCAGCCACATTGTTGGCATACTTATTAGTACAATAAGCTCTTGCTTACTTAAAGATTAAAATTTTGTCTGTATTTATTCGCAAATTATCACTGTCCCGTGAGGGAAAACATTGTGATGTGCCCTAAAATCGCCTCCTAACTTATTCTGCACAAATACTTCCTCGAGTGGACGTCCCAATGAGCCACCTATAACGTAGAGCTCTAGCTTTGAAGCGGAAAAGTAGATTAGGCCTCTCATCCGTTCATAGATGGTCTGATTCGCTGAAAAATGCGCTTGCAATAGCCAGTCTATATGCGGCACGCGGAGAATCAACACTGGTGGCGTAAGTTGTAAGTTGGCTATACCAGTTGACATTTAGGTTGTCAAAAAAATTAACGAAAATTATAATTAGTACAAGTTTTTAAGATAACACAAAATCTATACTAAGAAGTTTGTTAATTTAAACGGGGTAGTCTTGAGAACGGTCGGATCGGATTTAAAAATATAACTCTTTTGAATTTGATAGCCCAATTCCTGAATATACCTCTGGGTATTTAAACCTCACGTTCGATATCTCAGATTAAATGGCTAGTAAAACCGAGGGACACTATATAAATAAAATGATAGGCTCGTCTCTGTCTGAGCATTACAGACAAACCATGGGATAAATTTCAATTAAGTTTTCTAAGTTTTATTTTTAACCCGTTGTCCTGGATGAACGAACGAACCACCGAAGGAATATAACATAGTTCCGGTGGCCGCCAATAAAGGCGTAGAGACGGCACACGGTAGGTTTCTTTAGTGGGTGAAGGCCCCACACTATCCTGTTCGTTGGCCCGGACGACGGGCGATGCGCCGCGACGCGACACGAAAATATCAAACAGAGGTTGTATGTACTTATGGCCTACGTTGTCGCCTAATTTGAATTGCGACGCAAAGCGGTTAAAGTATTAGCCGCAATGCGTCGCATCGCGTCTCGTCGCGTCGCTCGCCTAGGACAACGGGTAAGACACGTGACCCTTATCTAAAAATAATTACGATATCTTCTTCATTTAATACAAAATTATTAGAGTTTTAAAAGACAAAAACTTTTAAAATGCGTTTTTAGTAATGTGTATTTTTTGACGCAGAGAAATGGGGGAGATTTGAAGTCTTTTCTACATCTACCTTATGATGATATACATAATAAGTAACACAGATGAAGCCGCGGGTATCAGCTAGTACCTATATAACTATATAAAAGGGAATGTATGTGTGTATGTATGTTCACCTAAAACTCGAAAACCGTTAGCCCAATCGATATGAAACTGCACACATATAAAGGGCGACATGACCACTTCGACGAACATAGTTACGTTAGTGCCGGATAGGTGGCGCTGGTGGCAGCGATTTTTATCTTTTGAACCATAGGCTCGTCCAATATTACGTGGGAATTAAACATAGTTGGCGAACCGTGGGTGTCTAACACACCTCTGCTTATCCCTTCGGGGAATACAGGCGTGATGCTATGTTTTTTATTTATAGCGCATAAATTTTCAGTAAGGCACCAGCTCCAATATTATATGTAGTACTTCTTACAGTAAAAAAATGTAAAAGCAGTCCAAAAATTACAGATGCATCGGCCGGGAATCGAACCCGGGCCGCTTGCGTGGCAGGCGAGCATTCTACCACTGAACCACCGATGCTTATGTAAAATTGTAAATTATAAAAGTAGGTTACACTTATCTATAATGTTTAACAGAATCATCACGTTCAGGAACGTCACCGTTGGGTAAATATATATCTTAGACAAGTCATTCGATTAATGCATTAGTATTCATAATATAAAATTTTATTAAGCAGCATCGGTGGTTCAGTGGTAGAATGCTCGCCTGCCACGCGGGCGGCCCAAGTTCGATTCTCGACCGATGCAGAACCCACTTTTTGCATCTCGTATATAATATTTCTTTTTTTGTTTGCTGACTTACAAAATATGTTGCATAAAAACTGTCAAATAATGCCTAATTAAGCCGTCTGGGGCCGGCATCGAGAATAGCTCCACCCCGTCTCTTCCTATGAGAGTCGTAAAAGCCGACTCCCTTAGTCGGCTTTTACGACTCTCATAGGAAGAGCCGTTACCGGGGAACCGGGCAGCAGCGTTCCCCTGTGTACTAAAGACATCCACTGCGATCGCCATATCCAGCAGTGGACGATGAAAGGCTGATGGCTGGATGGATGGAATGACTAATTTATTTCGTCGCAACATGAAAATGATAGATCTGGTTCAATGCTAGCTTTATTGCTTGGTAATTTAAATATATCAACTACTTATAAAAAAGATTTTTCTTCAGAACACTTCCAAGAAATACTTGGACTATATTCTCTGACCCTTGGACCAAGTAAATTTCACCTAAAAATATACGTAACAAAATAACACGGCTGATTTTGAAGTAGCTTTAACACAGATGACCTTATTATACAAAATAAATCGCTCCCCGAGTGCTACCTTTAAATTAGGTAGTTAAGTAAACCCTGTATACATGAGATAGAGCAGCTTTGTAGAGAGCAGGTACGGATAGATAAGAGACAATCATTAGTACTGTATTTATTTAACTGGATAACATTTTAAGGTTAAATTATTAAACTACTTATATACTATTACTCTTGTCCGTGTGGCGACGGACTAAGAATACAAGTATCACCACCCCATTCTTTCCCACGTGTGTCGTATGAGGCGACTAAGGGAAGTAAGCAATTATCATCCATTGCATGACTGGTGGTAGGGCTGGGTACCAAGTGGGAGTACTCACATGGTATCGGGCCTGAGCGGCCACCATCTCCCGTGTGACCGGCCATGGAGCACATCGTTGCGTTTTGGCTGTAGCAGGAGATAGCCGTTTATTCTTTCATTTCATACCGGTGAAATGAAATGTGAGCAGCGGCTTAACAATACTTTCGGTATCGTTGAGTCTATGAGCGACGGTTACCATTTACCATCAGATGGGCCGTGGCCGCCGGGTGCCACTCTCGAAATCTCTCGATCTCTCATCTATGTGGACGAGTCGTATTGCTGAATGGAATGTACAGATATAGAAAAAAGAAGTTTTCCAGTGGGTGAAAAATGTGAAGATTTAGTTATAGGCAGACTGTAAAGATAGATAGACTGATGTTTTAATATAATCGCAGCCGAAGTAAGTAGCACTGAGACGAAGTTGTATTGCAAGAACCATGTTCGGGACAACCGAACACTATTTTACGACGCTGCACATAGCACATATTTTCACAGTTCGCACTTACGTCAATATGTTAGTTTTAATCAATCATTTTAAACAGTGTTAAAACAAACCACGTAGCACTCACACGTAATCAATATCAATCATCGATCGGCTTATATCATTCTCTCATCTTAATATAATAATCAATACATGGATAGTGAATAATATAATAATCAATTAAATATGAATAATTTTATACATCCAAAAAAACTTTCTTTTGCGTTTTACTTATTCTATCAATCATCCAATCATCCACGGTATTTATAAAATACTTTGGAAAATCCAAAAGTGCACGCCTCATAATCTTCATTTTTCACAATAAAATTGATTATTTCATAAGTAACTAATAATGTATTGGTCTTACTAAGTAGTTTTCAATAAATCATATAGACAGCGCTAATTTCAAAAAGTACCAATTAATGTGGTGCTCATGTCTTATACGCCATCTAGCGCTAATTTTAAGAAGTATTTACTATATTGGTCTATAGAAGTAGTTCTCACGAAATAAGGTATAGCGCTGGTTTAAGTGTCGAACCGAGCGTAAATATTCACTTTTTTTTGGTTATTTAATAACAATTAAACCACATCGAATCAGACCGTGAAAAGTGATAGGGCTCTATTCGTAATTATACTGAATCGTAAAAGAAAGAAAAAAAGGAGTCTATTAGTAAAGTATTTCAGTCGTTATCGTGTTAACATACATTAGCTACAATACACGGACACCCAAGGCAGAACTTTTAAACAGTTTTTAACTAGTTTAAATTACAAAAATGTGTTCAAAATAGTGTTTTTTCTTGATATATGAGTGTATATATTATTTTACACGTGCATATGTATCATCATCCATCCATCAGCCTTTTAACGTCCACTGCCGGACATAGGGCTCCCCAAGAATGAGGGATAGTGCCGTAATCGCCACGCTTGGCAGGCGGGTTGGCGATCGCAGTGAATGTTGTTAATACTCGAAGGAGTGCTACTGCCCACTCCCCCGGCATTCCCTCAGTCGGCTCTTACGACTCCCATGGGTGGAGAGGGGTGGGACAATTCTAAAGCCGGCCCCACATGTCTAAACATATTTATATATATGATAAATAGATTAGAGACATTTTAAGTTTGAAAAATCAGTTGTTCTTCGTGAAGCGAGAGTAGTACACACCTCAACGCTTCGCTTATGAGGCCTGCTATAATATATTATATGGTGATATCGTCATCCTACTATAATATATTATTTTAATTTTTTGTCTGTTTTTTGGCACATCACGCAAAATTTACTAACGGATTTTAATGAAACTTTTTTTAAACTTAAAAATACTGGTAGTTATACTATATATCCTGCTATTATATCGGGAACCGGAGATATAACCTAAAGCTAAAGCTTTTGTCTGCAGCGGAGCCGCGGACAAAGGCTAGTTTAATATAAAATTATTAACATTTTAAATAATAAAAAAATCAAACAAAAAACAATGATTAAGTTTTAATGTCAGTATGTCTGTTTATTAGAGCATATCTTTGAAATTACTAAACGGATTTTAACGGTAGGATAGAGATTGGCTTGGATCCAAGCCACGCTTTTAAAATATATTATTTATTATTATCTATTTAAATTTTTTGCAAATCCAGATTGAACCTATGATAAAAAAGTCATAAAGTAATAATAATGTATTACTATAACTGTACTACTACAAATCATCGTTTGATAGCAAGTGCAAAGAGTACCTATGTAAAAACCAGTAAGCGACGGAGAATTATGTAAACACTCACTCGCACTCGTAATGCCGGCCCTTTGATGAGCGAAGCCAATTTAGGGAATGCCGGGCAACGTTGCCCTGAAAATGGGTATAGTGTAAATGGACTTGAAAGCTATTTATCATGAAATATTTGAAGAAATAATTCAATTCTCTCTGTCTAACAAAGTTCCTTTTATAAATGTTTTTTTTTTCACTTCGAATAACAATAAATTTAAATATTAATATGCACTCTCAAAAGGAGGGAACAAATGTTGTTTTAAGGTTCCACTCAATGTTATTAATCTTCAACTGGCAAAGAGGTCTGCAAAGTTTTATTTGAAAGAAATTTTATTTGTCTTTAAATCAATTTCTTCAGCCTCATCGCGCAATCAAGACAAATGGATTTCTATTAAAGCGATCTGTCAAAATATTTTTAATCTTATGATGCCCGGGCATCTGGGATTTCACATTTTTCACTTTGTGTTTAATGTATGTTGCTAAGCATGTCAAATGCTAAAAATATATATAAAAATATCTAAATATAGAAGTACTCCTTAAAATTAGCGCTAGATGGCGTATAAGACATGAAACCCACATTAGTACTTTTTGAAATTAGCGTTATCTATGTGATTTATTGAAAACTACTTAGTAAGACCCATACAATAATGTATATAAGTAACTAATAATAGTTACTTATCAAATAATCAATTTTATTGTGAAAAATGAAGATTATGAGGCGTGCAGTTTTGGATTTTCCAAAGTATTTTTAAATTAATTTACCTTTGAATGTTATTGTAACATTCATCGTCTATGATGTATTTCGGCATTTGTACCTATAACATTATAAAATACATAGTTGCCATGCAAGTTAAATAAGACAATTCTCAAAGTTGGAATGCATTTTAGTGTTACCAAATTATAGTGTAAAGATAATGCAAACATATTTTCGGTGATTTCATGTTATTTCCTTGTTACTTTTATTAATTTTCTTACATTACTTTTTTATTTTTCAGCGTTTTTTCTATTGCTCGTAGTGGCAGACCAGCCACGGCCCATCTGATGGTAAATGGTAACCGTCGCTCATGGACTCAACTATACCGAGAGTATTGTCAAGACGCTGCTCACCATTTCATTTCACCGATATGAAATGAAAGAATAAACGGCTATCTCCTGCTACAGCCAAAACGGAACGATGTGCTTCATGGCTGGTCACACAGGAGATGGTGGTACCAACCCGCTCGGGCCCGATACCAAGTGAGTACTCCCACTTGGCACCCAGCCCTACCACCAGTCATGCAATGGATGATAATTGCTTACTTCCCTTAGGCGCCTCATACGACACCCGTGGGAAAGAATGGGGTGGTGACACTTGTATTCTTAGTCCGTCACCACACGGACTTACCTGTTTTATTATCATGCTGAATTGAACCACTTCTGCTTAATTTTTTCAGTGTTATTCGTGAGGGTACCTAGTTATTTTCAAAACCCTTTAACTCGCCTTAGGTGAGTATAATTATATTCCTTACCCTATAATGACCTGCCCTTGTGCCATACGGGTGTAATTGTAGAATGAAAACATATGAAAACAAAGTGCGAAAATTTAAATTCTAAAGTGATAGATTTGAACCTGATTTTGATATCCGATTTTACATTTTCGCTCGTTGTATTTATTTAAAAGTTGCTATTAAACATTAGGCCGTGTGAGGCTGGCTTTAGAATAGTCCCACCCCTCTTTACCCACGGGAGTTGTAAGAGCCGACTGAGGGATACCGGGGGAGTGGGCAGCAGCACTCCCTCGAGTATTAACAAGCCAAGCGTGGCGATTACGGCATTATCCCCCGTGACGGGACCGCTCGTTGTGGTGTTCTCTTGGGGAGGTCTATGTCCAGCAGTGGACGTTAAAAGGCTGATGGATGGATGGATAGATTTAAACACTAACATATTATTTATATATATTTTTAGCATTTGACATGCTTAGCACTATACATTAAACACAAAGTGAAAAATGTGAAATCGAAAATAACAGTCAGGAGCAGGATTTGAACCTGCATCTTCTGGATACCGTCCAGATGCTTTACCAATTCAGCCATCCTGACAATTGCTCCTGACTGCTAATTTCGATAACACATCATACTTAACGTCTTTGGGTGACGCCTGCGCCATCTGTCGGACGTATTTTCATACATTATACCGACTAGGTAAACTTAATTTTACAATTAAGATTTTTACCTAATAATGACGCAAACCCTATAAATATTTATATATATTTTTAGCATTTGACATGCTTAGCACTATACATTAAACACAAAGTGAAAAATGTGAAATCGAAAATAACAGTCAGGAGCAGGATTTGAACCTGCATCTTCTGGATACCGTCCAGATGCTTTACCAATTCAGCCATCCTGACAATTGCTCCTGACTGCTAATTTCGATAACACATCATACTTAACGTCTTTGGGTGACGCCTGCGCCATCTGTCGGACGTATTTTCATACATTATACCGACTAGGTAAACTTAATTTTACAATTAAGATTTTTACCTAATAATGACGCAAACCCTATAAATATTTATATATATTTTTAGCATTTGACATGCTTAGCACTATACATTAAACACAAAGTGAAAAATGTGAAATCGAAAATAACAGTCAGGAGCAGGATTTGAACCTGCATCTTCTGGATACCGTCCAGATGCTTTACCAATTCAGCCATCCTGACAATTGCTCCTGACTGCTAATTTCGATAACACATCATACTTAACGTCTTTGGGTGACGCCTGCGCCATCTGTCGGACGTATTTTCATACATTATACCGACTAGGTAAACTTAATTTTACAATTAAGATTTTTACCTAATAATGACGCAAACCCTATAAATATTTATATATATTTTTAGCATTTGACATGCTTAGCACTATACATTAAACACAAAGTGAAAAATGTGAAATCGAAAATAACAGTCAGGAGCAGGATTTGAACCTGCATCTTCTGGATACCGTCCAGATGCTTTACCAATTCAGCCATCCTGACAATTGCTCCTGACTGCTAATTTCGATAACACATCATACTTAACGTCTTTGGGTGACGCCTGCGCCATCTGTCGGACGTATTTTCATACATTATACCGACTAGGTAAACTTAATTTTACAATTAAGATTTTTACCTAATAATGACGCAAACCCTATAAATATTTATATATATTTTTAGCATTTGACATGCTTAGCACTATACATTAAACACAAAGTGAAAAATGTGAAATCGAAAATAACAGTCAGGAGCAGGATTTGAACCTGCATCTTCTGGATACCGTCCAGATGCTTTACCAATTCAGCCATCCTGACAATTGCTCCTGACTGCTAATTTCGATAACACATCATACTTAACGTCTTTGGGTGACGCCTGCGCCATCTGTCGGACGTATTTTCATACATTATACCGACTAGGTAAACTTAATTTTACAATTAAGATTTTTACCTAATAATGACGCAAACCCTATAAATATTTATATATATTTTTAGCATTTGACATGCTTAGCACTATACATTAAACACAAAGTGAAAAATGTGAAATCGAAAATAACAGTCAGGAGCAGGATTTGAACCTGCATCTTCTGGATACCGTCCAGATGCTTTACCAATTCAGCCATCCTGACAATTGCTCCTGACTGCTAATTTCGATAACACATCATACTTAACGTCTTTGGGTGACGCCTGCGCCATCTGTCGGACGTATTTTCATACATTATACCGACTAGGTAAACTTAATTTTACAATTAAGATTTTTACCTAATAATGACGCAAACCCTATAAATATTTATATATATTTTTAGCATTTGACATGCTTAGCACTATACATTAAACACAAAGTGAAAAATGTGAAATCGAAAATAACAGTCAGGAGCAGGATTTGAACCTGCATCTTCTGGATACCGTCCAGATGCTTTACCAATTCAGCCATCCTGACAATTGCTCCTGACTGCTAATTTCGATAACACATCATACTTAACGTCTTTGGGTGACGCCTGCGCCATCTGTCGGACGTATTTTCATACATTATACCGACTAGGTATACTTAATTTTACAATTAAGATTTTTACCTAATAATGACGCAAACCCTATAAATATTTATATATATTTTTAGCATTTGACATGCTTAGCACTATACATTAAACACAAAGTGAAAAATGTGAAATCGAAAATAACAGTCAGGAGCAGGATTTGAACCTGCATCTTCTGGATACCGTCCAGATGCTTTACCAATTCAGCCATCCTGACAATTGCTCCTGACTGCTAATTTCGATAACACATCATACTTAACGTCTTTGGGTGACGCCTGCGCCATCTGTCGGACGTATTTTCATACATTATACCGACTAGGTAAACTTAATTTTACAATTAAGATTTTTACCTAATAATGACGCAAACCCTATAAATATTTATATATATTTTTAGCATTTGACATGCTTAGCACTATACATTAAACACAAAGTGAAAAATGTGAAATCGAAAATAACAATAATAATGTATGAAAATACGTCCGACAGATGGCGCAGGCGTCACCCAAAGACGTTAAGTATGATGTGTTATCGAAATTAGCAGTCAGGAGCAATTGTCAGGATGGCTGAATTGGTAAAGCATCTGGACGGTATCCAGAAGATGCAGGTTCAAATCCTGCTCCTGACTGTTATTTTCGATTTCACATTTTTCACTTTGTGTTTAATGTATAGTGCTAAGCATGTCAAATGCTAAAAATATATATAAATATTTATAGGGTTTGCGTCATTATTAGGTAAAAATCTTAATTGTAAAATTAAGTTTACCTAGTCGGTATAATGTATGAAAATACGTCCGACAGATGGCGCAGGCGTCACCCAAAGACGTTAAGTATGATGTGTTATCGAAATTAGCAGTCAGGAGCAATTGTCAGGATGGCTGAATTGGTAAAGCATCTGGACGGTATCCAGAAGATGCAGGTTCAAATCCTGCTCCTGACTGTTATTTTCGATTTCACATTTTTCACTTTGTGTTTAATGTATAGTGCTAAGCATGTCAAATGCTAAAAATATATATAAATATTTATAGGGTTTGCGTCATTATTAGGTAAAAATCTTAATTGTAAAATTAAGTTTACCTAGTCGGTATAATGTATGAAAATACGTCCGACAGATGGCGCAGGCGTCACCCAAAGACGTTAAGTATGATGTGTTATCGAAATTAGCAGTCAGGAGCAATTGTCAGGATGGCTGAATTGGTAAAGCATCTGGACGGTATCCAGAAGATGCAGGTTCAAATCCTGCTCCTGACTGTTATTTTCGATTTCACATTTTTCACTTTGTGTTTAATGTATAGTGCTAAGCATGTCAAATGCTAAAAATATATATAAATATTTATAGGGTTTGCGTCATTATTAGGTAAAAATCTTAATTGTAAAATTAAGTTTACCTAGTCGGTATAATGTATGAAAATACGTCCGACAGATGGCGCAGGCGTCACCCAAAGACGTTAAGTATGATGTGTTATCGAAATTAGCAGTCAGGAGCAATTGTCAGGATGGCTGAATTGGTAAAGCATCTGGACGGTATCCAGAAGATGCAGGTTCAAATCCTGCTCCTGACTGTTATTTTCGATTTCACATTTTTCACTTTGTGTTTAATGTATAGTGCTAAGCATGTCAAATGCTAAAAATATATATAAATATTTATAGGGTTTGCGTCATTATTAGGTAAAAATCTTAATTGTAAAATTAAGTTTACCTAGTCGGTATAATGTATGAAAATACGTCCGACAGATGGCGCAGGCGTCACCCAAAGACGTTAAGTATGATGTGTTATCGAAATTAGCAGTCAGGAGCAATTGTCAGGATGGCTGAATTGGTAAAGCATCTGGACGGTATCCAGAAGATGCAGGTTCAAATCCTGCTCCTGACTGTTATTTTCGATTTCACATTTTTCACTTTGTGTTTAATGTATAGTGCTAAGCATGTCAAATGCTAAAAATATATATAAATATTTATAGGGTTTGCGTCATTATTAGGTAAAAATCTTAATTGTAAAATTAAGTTTACCTAGTCGGTATAATGTATGAAAATACGTCCGACAGATGGCGCAGGCGTCACCCAAAGACGTTAAGTATGATGTGTTATCGAAATTAGCAGTCAGGAGCAATTGTCAGGATGGCTGAATTGGTAAAGCATCTGGACGGTATCCAGAAGATGCAGGTTCAAATCCTGCTCCTGACTGTTATTTTCGATTTCACATTTTTCACTTTGTGTTTAATGCACTAACATATTCTCAAAGGTTAAAACAACTCTAACTATAGCCATCTATAGACATAGACAAGGGTGAAACCATCATTGTATTTAGTCACCAACCATTTATCTGCTGAATAATTAATTTGTTGGCATAGACACACTCAATAGATAGTGATTATTTCTTAATCCATTCCTCAAAGAAGATTGTTCTCATGCAAAATGTCAATTCATAGCTACTGTTGGCTCTGTTGGTGTTATGTATTGGTTGTTTAAATTAATTTAGGTACGAAATAGCTACTTGGAAAACTTGTATTATGTAGATAGTATATCTCATAGAAACTAAAATTACCATTCCAATAAAACACAAATATTTATTTTTTGTATATCTATTTGTTTAGCTTACAGGAGGTCGTAGCCTAATTTTCCACTTGCACTCAACAGTTGTCGGTTTAATGTGGCCAGCCACGGCAGCCACATTTGGCCATAGCCACTCCAGCATTCCGACCCGGCGGGCTATGTCAGTCACTGCCGTTCTCTTACGGATCTCCGTATTAGGCACATTTATTTACTCGTTTTCAAATATATAGGTTACATTGCTGCATAACATTTTATTAGACACTTTTTTTTTGCATGTATGCATTGACGAGCCACGGCGCATCCTGATCGTAAATGGTAATTGTCGCTCATGGACTCAACTATACCGAGAGTATTTTCAAGCCGCTGCTCACCATTACATTTTACAGATATGAAATAAAAGGATAAACGGCTATCTCCTACTACAGCCAAAACGCAACGATTTCTTTCATGGCCGGCCACTAGAGATGGTGGTACCAACCAGCTCGGGCCTGATACCAAATGAGTACTCCCACTTGGTACCCAGCCCTACCACCAATCACACAATCCACAAATCATAATTGATTACTTTCCTAACTCGCCTCATACGACACCCGTGGGAAAGAATGAGGTGGTGACACTTGTATTCCTAGTCCGTCATCACACGGACAAACTACTACTTGAAAAAATATTTTATTATTAAAATAAGATTAGGTTTTTTCGTGTAACGTTATTGAGTAGGCATGATGTGTATTCAGCTCATCTTATATAAACTGTATCTCATGAATATATTACGCGAGATACCTGTAGGCAATTTGCCCAAAAGTTTAGTGCCGATAATAGCTAAATGGGATTGAGCGATGTAAAATATATTCAGGACTCGGATTATAAACGTTTTCATTATATTGCATTCGGATATCTGCCGTGTTTTTCATAACTTACTAATACATAATATTAATAATCATTTGTTAGTCTGCTTGAACGGATCTAGCGCTAAAGACGAGAGCGTATCCAACCACAGCGCCGGTTATGGAAAAAAACAAGATTTTTAGGCACTTGATATCCTATAACTATTTTATAAATTAAATTGTATTATAAAATAATCAAAAGATGACTGGTTGAAACATGATCTTTTTATACCATTCCATGTACTTAAATAACAATCTATGCAGAGGGTAGCTCTACATTTATCGATGGATCTACAACTACCAGCGATTATTGGCTTTTAAGTACTCCACTGGATTGGATTTAAGAGGCAAGCTCAAAACTTACTTACAGATATACATTTTCCATAAAAAGATTACTTTCAAATAAAAATCTGAGCCTGTCAAATCCTAATAAACTATGCTAGAAGTTAATAAAAACTTCGATTGGAAATGTATGAAACGGCACCTTTCCAATAAGCCCAAATACGATATCTTCGCTGCATGCACCTAGATTGCTGGTTCTTAAGATATCATTCAAGCTACAGAATAGCGAATTAATGCCCGCTCAGACTTGTAGAAGTTGTCACATATAATCACCAATTGCAAACGAGCTAATAATTTTTCCATTTATGACAACTAAATAATCAGTGCTTGTCACAGAGGAGACGTTAGGCAGAAATACACAATTTACCAAGTAGGTATGTTCTTTACTTCGTGTTCCGCAAGAACCTCTCGATGAGGAAGGGCTTAACCTTCCAAAACAGACGGGGCCACCAGGAATGTAGGCCCAGATCTGCTAGGGCTGGAGGAACTCGTGCATAGAAAGTATCGTGTAGCTCACCCCTGGCGAAAGGAAGTCTGAGGAAACACCGCGTGATTTTGATAGGTAGACCTGTTCCCCTGGTTGTCCGACATAACCCCATTTATGAAGTATTTCCACGCGAAAAATAAAAGGTATGTTCTACACTTATCAATTCCCTCAATGATTTCAAAGCGAATATAATAAACTAATGAAATCCAATTTAGGGTTAAGAGGATTCAATGAGATTAATATTCATTATCCACTTCACTGTATCTTAATCTATGATCTCATTTAAACGTATAATTTTTATAATTATGTATAATACTTAGCTTAGCTACACACTTACTTTCTGCTTTAGAACCTTCTTTTTAAAGTTATTGCTGTCTCATGGTAACTTGCGCAGTGGTTATAAAAAAATATCCAAAAATAAAACCGGCTTGCTGATGTCCTATAGCCAATTTGGACGGAAGCTATATGAAGTAGAAAATAATTTTTCACTCACAATAAATCAGAAAAAGGTTACGTTCCCCTGTCGGTAAAATCTGCGTGTGAACGAGAATAATAAATAAGTTTTTGTTTGGACCTGTTTCTGACGCAGCAATGTTGTCAACTCGCGCAAACTTCACAAAATCTTCAGAATAGATCGAAACCAAAATCAGCAAGATTCTTCGTTTGCTAGACTTTATTAGGGCGAATGTCTTCCCAGAGGATTTAGACAGTTTACTTCATTGGGTCTTTCCTTTTAGTGTACACAATATAACATACTTTTGTTAGCATCAGCAAATTAATAATCGAATAGATCGGCAAAATAATAAATCGAACTAAATTATTCAACCAAAAAACAACAATATTCACAGGAAGGACAAAAGGACACGGTTGCCAACCTGTAAAAACGCAGTGACAGAAACTTAAAAAGATCGGATTTGATGATGACGCGGCCGGGAGCATGGTGGTTGGACGTCGAGGGTAGATCATAGGCAATATAAGCAAGCAAAAAATAATAGGGCGATCATTGTATCATTATATCTTGTATTATACTTTGTGTAAAAGTGTGGAAATAAAGCTATTGAAAGTGAAAAAGACGTGGCTGGTATTATTCTTGTCAGGGTAAGCTTACACTTTATAATTTACAATGTTAACAGATGTCAAAATATTTTTAAAGACACAACTATGTGCTTACACTTCGTAAAAAAATTGCCTCATAACATAGGAAGAAATGCGAGCCGCCCTGTCAGGCAGTAAGTCATATATTAGCGTTGTGCTAACACATATTATATCATCATTTCCTGCCCTCTATTGGCTCGACATAATATTTCTAACATTAAGTCTTTTAATGAAAGTATGCAGTGAATAAGCGAGATTTGAAGCAATTGTTGTTGTACAAAC
Source organism: Leucoma salicis (assembly GCA_948253155.1). Taxonomy (NCBI): domain Eukaryota; kingdom Metazoa; phylum Arthropoda; class Insecta; order Lepidoptera; family Erebidae; genus Leucoma; species Leucoma salicis. The sequence continues at coordinate 21,745,731 of OX411814.1, read as the reverse complement.
TGGCCAATTTTGAGGCGTATTCATTCGCTTACAGCACCACTAACTACTTTTGACCTGGTATTACGAATTTCTCAACACAAAAGTGCGAGAATGTGAGAATAACAGTTTTTTGAAGTCGGTTAAAAGCGAAGTAATAAACCATACGCCATGTGTAATATAAATCCGATAAATTCCCATCTCCCCCTTCTTCTCGCTAGCGTGCAATAACAATTCTGTCCAGCTTACTCCTTTCATAACGCGTGATTTCATATCAGTATTATCTCCCTGCGCTAATGGAATGGTATCTGCAGAAATATTAGTTTTCTTGAACACTGCGATCTACACTGTCATAACTTTTAATAAGATTGCTACGATGCGATAAAGCTTTTAATATTACTTTTAAAAGATATAAAAGAGTTGAGATTACGTGTTCATTTAGTATTTTAGGTAGTGAGTACTCCCACTTGCTACCCAACCCTACAGTACCACCAGTAACACAATTACTTCCATTTTTCTATTTTCAATTGCTTACTTCCCTTTCGTACGATACCCTTGGGAAACGTCCGTGTGGTGAATGAGTAAGAATACAAGTGTCACCACCCCATTCTATGTAAAAATAACCTGCGCTCACTGTGTGTGTCGGCACAGAGAGTAGTTGGATTTAAAATATAGTGTTAGTATGATATTCCAATACCTTAGTGAATACTATCCTTAAACAATATAGTTCCTAAAAAATTAAAATCTTTACGAAATGAAATACTTATCCAAAAACAGTAACTGCATCGGCCGGGAATCGAACCCGGGCCGCCCGCGTGGCAGGCGAGCATTCTACCACTGAACCACCGATGCTACACAAGTTCTTACAAAAATATTCTTCATTTCATTATTTAACAAAAGTAAAAGTGAAGATGTTGCATGCTTACGCGCACCTTTCACCTTGTAATGGCCTTGACACTAATAAAATAGATAAACAAATATTCGTATGTCGAATACGGTTTTTACATCATATTATTTTATAACCTACAAATAAATTTTGTAGACCGCACATGTTGACACAGATTTTGAGCATACGCGATGGTCATCATCAGGTTAAGTACGGTACCTGCCTCCAGAAGTCCTGAGTCACTTATATAATTAAGCTATTCATAATAACTTTATATACAGCTCGTTGAATCCGCTAAATATCCGCTTTACACGTGGCTCCGTAACAGACTAAAGCTAGTTTTTTGGTTATATCTGATTCTGGATATAGCAGCGAGATAAAATGTGTCCCAAGTTTTAAGTCTAAATATGACCTATGAAACAAAAAATCATTATAGTCCGTTCGTGCGAACAATCAAACAGACAGACAAACATTTAAAAAATGTTTTATGTTCATAGATGCCTGATTCCTAAATAGCCTAATATAATATTTTTTTTAGCATCGTTAGTAGGCTACTTACCTAGGCATCTATGGATGAAATATCTACTATTTTACAATTTTTGTCTGTTTATCTGTTCGCGCTTCGCCTAAAAACTATTAAACGGATTCGGATGAAATAATGTTTTGTTTGATAACTCTTGGTTAGACGTAAAAACTGGTATACCGACGATTTATCCCGTTACTTCATCGGGACCCTTAGATATAAACTAAAAACCTAACTAGTTACTTAGGCTAGTACTAAGATAAAATCAAAGGCTTATAATTACATTCATGTATCAAAATCACAAATCTGAGTACAAAACATTTATTCTGAAAATTTGACCTGCTTCTGTAGTTTACCTGAACAAGGGTCGCGATGTTGTTCCACATTATTCACCCACCGCTGTTTGCTTGTTATCCATTTCATATTTATGTAGAAACTAGGCAAAGATAGAATTACAAAATGGTACTAGAGTTTATAGGACTTCAGAATATAAATACTATTACTACGTCATGTTTACGTATTATTTCTTGACGATTTTAAGTGCTATTTAATAGGCCTATGAAATAAAGATATTTTTGAATTTGAATTGAATTTGAATTTATCTGAAAATAGCTATACCACAGAAAATATTCATTTTTTTTCAAATGTTTAGGGGTGACAAACACAAGGAGGTCATCTCACGGAAGGAAGCGGCGGAGAGGGCCAGGGAGGAGGATTCTTCCGCTGACCCAAACCGCCGCCAGCGACCGGGGCGGCGCAGGCGCAGATACTTGCGCCTCATGCCGCCCTAGCTGAGGCTGCGGGGGGATGGACCGACGTCCGCCACCCGCAAGGCCACCCGCGAAGTTGCGACGCTCCGTGTGTGGATGCGTTGCTCAGTAGAGGTACCCGAAAGGGTACCTCTACTGAGGGGCGGACCACCGAAGGAATGTAACATGGTTCCAGTGGCCCGCCAATAAAGGCGGAGAGACGGCACACAGCGCGTTTCTTTACTGGGTGCAGGCCCCACACTACCCTGGTCGTTGCCCCGAACGATAGGGTGTGCGGTTAGCAACATTTTTTCCCGCCTTAACAAAAAACAAAAAAAGGGGTGACAGACATCCAAACATCATCAAAAAAACTTTTTCGTTTATTTTATTTGTAGAATTCCCAAATACATGACAAGAAATGGTGGCGCTAGCGTAAAATAAATAAACGAATAGAAGCGTATCTCTTTTATGTATGTGCAAAAGCCGCCGTTATGAATACCTTCTTTCCATCTAGCCTCCCACGCCCCGCTATGGCTATGCGGAAGTTGCCAGGGCTGTCACCTATAGGCTATACGCTATCTGCTTACTCGTGCTACACCAGAAATATATAGAAGTAAACCTACTTAAACGTAAATTTTGATTATTGCTGTAAAATCATACTTTATTATATTTAAAAATAAATCATACTTTATAATATTTTTATCTAAATAAAAGTGAAATGGAATTTAACATCTATTTATTGATCACAAGTGTTTATGCCGAATTGCAGAGAAAACAGCTTAGAAATGAGCTTAGATGTTTGTTGACAGCACTATTGCCCTGAGCCCCAAATACTACTTACTAATAGTACTTACATGTAAGTACTTAAAAGTATGCTAAGTAGGTTCTATTATTACATTCTGTGGTGTTATCTAGCAATGCGATTATTTTTTTTTTTACAAAGACATATATTTTAAATGGACAAGATACCGTATCCAATGTATAACATTTCACTTACAATTTAGTTTCAATTTCATACCAAACAAGTAAATAACTTTTAAAGAATGTAGAGATACTTAAGTAATTAAAAATATTAAAAAATATATCTTTACCTTGAAGGCCTCTGGGTGGCAAGTTTCGCTTCTATAGTGTTAATTATTCTTAAGGTGCCAGTTTTAATGTAGTCCCTAGCAAAATCAAAAGATACATTTTAATACAAATGCAATACAAACCAACGATTTTTGATTTTCCGTCTGTTTATTTGTAGTTCATATCTCTGAAATAATTAAACGAACTTTAATGCCGTTTCGCGGTTAGCTAGAGCTGAACAGATTATAATGCAGTTTTGACGGTAACTGCCTCTGTGGTGCAGCGGTAGTGTAAGCGACTGCTGATCATGAGTCTCGGGTTTGATCCCCGGGTCGGGCAGTGTTATTGAGATTTTTCGTAAAAAAAAAAAGGAAAAATTCTCAGTAGCAGCTCGGAGTTTGGAAATGTGCCTGTAGACGTCAATAGGCTCGCTTCTATTGCGTGGGACTTAAACATAGCTGGCGAGTCGTGGGTGTGTAATACACCTCTGCCTACCCCTTCGGGGAATACAGGCGTGATGCTATGTTTTTTTTGTTTTTTTGACGGTTAGGTATTGGCTTTCCTTACTAATATTTTTTTTACATATTAATATTATAAATGCGAAAGTGGGTTTGTTTATTTGTTACACTTTTACGCAGTAATTACTGAATCAATCATCATGTAAATTTGCATACATTTCTTTAGCCTGAACCCCTTTTAATCCCGCGAAAATTAATAGTTTGCGTGTGTTACTTGTTAAGTCAAGGCCAAACACCCTCCCTATCCACTTCTTATTATCCTTCCTATCCTCTCTTCAGTATTCTTGCTAACCTCTCCTTTTATTATCGTTCCTGTTCACCTCCTGTCCCTTTCCTTGGAGTAGACTACGGGCTAGTGATACAGATACAGAAAGCGAAAAGAAACGGCGATACAGTAATGGGTCATTAAATAATAATAATTCTTAAAAAAAAAACAGCATGAGCGAAGCTTTTTAATTAACGTTCCGTCTTATTAATAGCGAAATGTATCAAGCGTTTGCTTTAGAGGTTCTTAACATTCTATTTTGCTGACTCAGCAAATTGCTTTGTAAATTACTTATGGATCCATTAGTCCAGTGGCTCTCAAACTTTTATGATGACAGAATCTTTTTGGAAAAATAAATATTTGAGGGAGCCCTAAAATAGTAAGTATCCATTTTCATTTATTTGCAATTTTACTAAGTGCTCTTTGGGTTATATTTTTTCTTAAGGCCTTATTCATGGAAACTAATACAGCTCTATAGTACTAATTTAACTAAAATACTGTTTTCTTTTTTCAACAAAGTACTTTTAAAATTTGATAGAAAATGACAAAACATTAAACACAAAGTGAAAAATGTGTGTGTGAATTATAATTGTAAAATTAAGTTTACCTGGTCGGTATAATGTATGAAAATACGTCCGACAGATGGCGCAGGCGTCACCCAAAGACGTTAAGTATGATGTGTTATCGAAATTAGCAGTCAGGAGCAATTGTCAGGATGGCTGAATTGGTAAAGCATCTGGACGGTATCCAGAAGATGCAGGTTCCAATCCTGCTCCTGACTGTTATTTTCGAATTCACATTTTTCACTTTGTGTTTAATGTATAATGCTAAGCATGTCAAATGCTAAAAATATATATAAAAGTATCTAAATGACAAAACATCTGTCAGCTTAAAAAATGTTTTAAATCATTTTTATGTTTTGATCTAATTTTTAGCACTTGACATGCTCAGCTACTCTTAAAGTACAAATTTTAATTTGTGAATAAGGAAAAAGAGTATTTTAGTACGAGCGGGAAGACAAATGTGATAAGGAAATTCGGTATTTCTAGAAATAGTACGATAGCTCAGTGGATTAGAGCACTTCCCCGGAAAGGAAGGGTCGCAGTTTCGTTTCCCGCTCGTACTAAAATACTCTTTTTCCTTATTCACAAATTAAAATTTGTACATTTTTATGTTATCACTTATAAGAGGGTTTTGTATTTATTTAATACTATTTGTGTGGCAAGCAATCAAACGGCCCACCTAATAGTAAACGGATACCTTAGCCGATAGACGCTAGTAATACCAGAGGTATCAACTCAAAAGAAAGGAATAGGCGAAGCAGAGATAAGGTAAGAAAGAGGGGATTAGAAAGGGGTGTAAGCCACCTGCATTCTCGTTCACCATCCAAAATAAATCAGTCGGATCGCCTACCGTAATTTCTGGCTGATTTTCTGTAAGAAGATGGTATTTGCCTGGTCGCTCTAGCCTAATCATGTTGGGATAAGCAAGGCTCTACCACTGTGATAATATTTTCAATATGGACAATATTTTTCGGAGACCCTACCAACCGGCCATAGGTACAAAGCCTTAGGCCTCCGCGGAGCAAAGTTTGAGAATAACTGCCGGTATTATTATTTAGCTGGATTTTAACTCAGTTAGATTCTTTGTCTTAGTCATATGAATCTTTGTATCAGTGATTTGCTTCATATCATATCATACTATACTATATAATATTATAAATGTAAATGTAAGTTTGTTTGTTACGCTTTCACGTGAAAACTACTTCACCGATCATCATGAAACTTTGTACACATATTCTCGGAGGTATTAGAAGTAACATAGGGTACTTTTTATTAAAAAAATACGAAAAATAAAAAAAATTGTTTGTCACAAAATGTCAAAATCTAGCAAATTCAACGCCATCTAGCATTTCAGTAATGAAGTTCCGACCCTGAGTACTGTAATACCGTTGCACTGTATTACCGTCAATTTCAAGGGTTGCTTTATTTATTTTTATGAAATTACTCACGGACGAAGTCGCGGGTAACAGCTGGATATAAAAAAGACCCGTTTATGCTACTTTAAATAAGTATAAATAATGAGAAAATTTTTTCAATATTTTTTTTACTTTTTACGTCATAGTTTATTTTTTTATTTCAACTACCACGTAATCTCATATCAAGTCCCGAGCGAAGCCGGGTATCATAGCTAGTATTTAAATAAATGGCTGACTTAAACAATACAAAAAATAAATGTGTATACAACACAAATATATGTTTGCAAATCCATTACGGTTCCATTGTAATAGTACAGGAGCCGCCGCCTATTTTTTTAAGTGATTAATAACAGGTTTAATCTTAGTGAGTAGGTTGCGATTGACGAGACGCCCAAGTTTTTCTCTGTTAAAAATCTCGATAGAGGTAGCTAATAAAGAGCGCAGGTATAAAACATTTCGATTTGGTGGAGTGTCGAAATTATCTGACTAACAGTAAGTTTAAATGTTAAGATAATTGTATAATAAACTCGGAATAACAATTGCCCTAAAAAATGGGTAGTTTGATTGGAGCGTGCTACAATACAAATATAGAGAGACAAATATAAATAAAGAGGTCATTCAAATTATTAACGATCTGATTTTTTGAATGCTGTAGCGTAACGGTGAAGCCGTCACGACACAATTATTTAGGACCTACCTAGGGGTCTAAATTAAATAGGAAACAGATCGAAGCAAATTTTAATAAATAAGAAAACACGTTAATTAGGAACAAGTTTTGTATGCACTAAGTACTACTAGAGTTATTACTGTCTTTACCTAGAGATTTATTCACCGCAAAACTTGGGATACCTCAAAAGATGTTCTTGTACAAGGGTCCACTCCCTTTAGCATTCCGTACATGCACAAAGGTTCACTCCCTTTAGCGTTCCGTACAATCCCTTCCGTTCTAGAAGGTCAGACCCGGTCTCAGAACCAGACCTTGAAGTCCAACAGATCACACCTGAAATGTCTGAAACGGCCTCCAGTGAAGACAAGAAGAAGACAAAACTTCAAGACAATCTTCAGAAGAGCCTTGACAAGAAACTTTAAGACAATTCGGAGCTTTCACAGCTATCTCAATAGGACCACGTCCGAGTCTAGAATGAATCAGAATCTTCAGCTATGTTTACAGGACCATGCCTGAGTCTAAAATTCCCCAGAATCATCTATATTCCAGTATATATAGCTTTTTCTTCGAACTTGACTGTTCGAGGTTCAGACTTTTTGAATTTCAAAATAAATGTTTCTTTTCTTAAGGCCTATCATTTGTAATCTATTTAGAAAAAAACGATTTAGGTAATATTAGAAAAGAGGATTTAGATAATATTACAATGCAGCTTTGTAAATATTTGTATAATGAAATGGCCTCGTAGTCCTACAAATTTAGTGGTACGTTTTCTCTGTCCCACGCTTGGAAGTTGTCGAATTCACGGACCCTTAATAGCTACCTCTTACAAGGTTTTTCACTGAGAAAAATTTGCGTGTCTCATCGAATGGAACCTACTCACAAATATTCAGGCTGATGTTAATAACTAAAAAAAATAAGCGGCGGCTCCTGGACCATAACGCCTGAGCCGCCGAGTGAGAGTGGCTTGGTAGAATTCAAATTCCGCCCAAAAAATCTTGTAGGCATGCACGTTTCCTGACTATGTTTTCCTTCACTGGAATAAGTACAAATAAACATGACCGTACAACTGATAAGAACGAAATGTTTGACCTTGCAAAGTTTCAACTTTGGATTGGGAATCAAATCTCATACCTTTGTCTTACAGTCCCCTGTTCTGCCACTAGTGTACACCTGGGTTTTGCTTATTTAAACAACCACTGACTTTTATACGTTATCCGAGTGGTGACGGACTAAGAATACAATTGTCACCACCCCATTCTTTCCCACGGGTGTCGTATGAGGTGACTAAGGGAATTAAGGAAGTAAGCAATTATCATCCATTGCATGACTAGTGGTAGGGCTGGGTACCAAGTGGGAGTACTCACTTAGTATCGGGCCCGAGCGGGTTGGTACCATCATTTCCCGTGTGACCGGCCATGAAGCACATCGTTGCGTTTTGGCTGTAGCAGGAGATAGCCGGTTATTCTTTCATTTCATATCTTTGAAATGAAATGGTAAGCAGCGGCTTGACAATACTCTCGGTATAGTTTAGTCCATGAGCGACGGTTACCATAAGACGGGCCGCCGATCTAGTATGCCACTACCTGCAATAAAAAAAATAAAAAGAATGCCGAACGTAAAACTCGGCAGCCAATTGTGAGCAAACTCGCTATGAGCCCCAGTAGGATGCGAACGTAGACTGCATTTCAATCCGCACTACGCTGACAATATGCTACGTCAAGGGTTTGAATGAAAAAAAGTGACGCAATCAAATAATCGGCCGCCGAAAGTCAGCGACTACAAATAGCGTATTGTAGGTTTGTGTGAACAAGTGCATGGCAACGCCCAGCGGCTGAGTATACGTTTGGATTGAACGTGAAATCAAATATTTTAAAATAAATATTAAAAATAAATATTCACAGACATTTCACACAACGTCCTCTGGTCTTCAACTAAGCTTAACGCTTGTGCTATGGGTACCAGATTACAGATAATTATAATAAGTACATATATTAGTTTTTTTTTGTAAATACATACATATGTAATAGATAGAAAACAGCCAGACGCAGTCCAAGTATCTGTATTAATCACACAAATAATTAATATAGATGCGATGAATAACATTATGTAAATATTTAAATTTTTTGTGGTAGAGGTCACAGCATCAATAGGCCCGCTCTATCTGGGAAGTATCACACTCTCACAGAAGATCAGCGCGAAATAACGCTAGGCACGCATAGCCGGTGAGTGAGAGCGCCGAAGAAAAAAAAAGGCCGAGCCCCAAGCCCCCTCATCTCCTTATTATCCTAACTATCCTCTCATTATTATCCTTTGTCTTCACCTATCGTTTTTCTTGGAGATGGTGACACTGATGTTACTAGCATTTATAGGCTACGGTAACCGCTTACCATCAGGTTGCCACCCAAGTAGTATAAACAAAGTTACATCCACATCCCCAGTACTGCGATAACGTGACCACAACTACGTTTTGGCTGGTGTGTAGGGCCTCAGCAACGACTTAATAAATAGCACCTTTTGCTAACATACCCATGGCTCGTTACATTTAATCTCGACTGAAATGACGATGTGACATGATTCCTAACACTTAAAGCTCATACGGCACGTTAAATTAAAAAAGAAAAGCAAGCCCTTTCCATTAATATCAATAACACAATTTTAATTTTCCTTGTCGTAACGAATTACTAACAATTCTGTCGCCGTAATTTGTTTTTCTTTTGTTTTTTAAATATTGAAAATACAATAAAAAAGATTTCCTTCCGTAAGTAGGTACCTATATAAACTTTTACGAAAACTAAAAAAAATTTAAACTATAAAGTAAATAATTTAAGATTAAGTTATATTAGAGAGCCCGTTATGCCGTGTGGGGCCGGCTATGCCGTGTGGGGCCGGCTTTAGAATTGTCCCACCCCTCTCTACCCACGGGAGTCGTAAGAGCCGACTGAGGGAATACCAGGGGAGTGTTCAGCAGCACTCCCTCGAGTATAACAACATCCACTGCGATCGCCAACCCGCCTGCCAAGCGTGGCGATTATGGCATTATCCCCCATGACGAGCACACGATACAAAATGGCCCCCAGTCACGGCAGCTCCGCTATTCCGTGGCCTAACGGTAGCGGGCCCGGTAACGGCGCACCCCCGCGAAGAATTTCTGGTTGCGGATAGGCTACCATAAACAATGACCTGTGGCCCTGGTAACGCACAACGTTCGGACACTTCGGACCGACGAGTGAATCATCGAGCTGGAAGAGGAATTGAGCAAGATCCGCTGGGACATTATAGGGTTGTCAGAAGTCCGAAGAGAGGGTGAGGGCACGACACAATCCTCCAGTCCGGGAACTTGCTCTTCCACCGGGAGGGCGACCACCAGTCCTAAGGAGGTGTCGGGTTTATCATTCGCTGGTCTCTCGTAGGCTACGTGGGGAGGATTGAGAGTGTGTCGAGCAGGGTGGCGTACCTTATACTCAGAATAACCAAACGGTATTCGTTGAAGTTCATACAGGTTTACGCACCGACTTCGACACACCCCGACGACGAGGTGGAGGCCCTATATGAGGATATCTCGAAGGCCATCCACTCGTCTAAAACTAACTTCGCGGTGGTTATGGGAGACTTTAACGTGAAACTAGGCAAAAGGACAGACGATGAGCTGAAAGTGGGGCACTATGGTTTCGGCCAGAGGAACCACAGGGGCCAGATTCTGGCTGATTTTCTGGAGAAGGAAGCCCTCTACATGATGAATTCCTTCTTCAGGAAGCAGCCCCAGCGGACATGGACCTGGGTGAGCCCTGATGGTTCAGTAAAAAACGAGATTGACTTCATCTTGTCGGACAAACGACACATATTCAATGATGTCTCAGTGATCAGCAGGATTTAAACTGGGAGTGATCACCGACTAGTCAGGGGCATCTTGAATATTAGCACGAAAGTCGAGAGGTCACGCTTGATGAAGTCTACGCTCTGACCAACACCTGCCCAATATCAGAACCCCGAGAGCTTTCAGCTCGAACTACAAAATCGTTTCCAATGCCTAGATGGGTGCGAATCAGCGAGCGAATTGAACAACAGGTTCGTGCAAACTGTCCACGCGGTCGGGTCGACTTACTTCAAGACCCGCCGCGTTAGTAGGACTCGTGAACTCTCGGACCGTACTCTTAAGCTCATGGAACGGAGAAAAGAAATGACAGTCCAGTCTTCAGCCGATTGGTCCTGCCTGAGGCGGTTAAACAGACAGATCTCCAAGGCTGTGCGACACGATATTCGCCAATTTAACGCTATCCGCATTAAAGAGGCGATAGAGCGGAACCAAGGCTCGAAAGTGTTCGCAAGAGATCTGTCTGTCGGCCAAAGCCATTTGACTAAGCTGAAGACCAACGACGGCACTGTCATTTCATCCCGAGATGAGATCTTGAGAGAGGTCCACCAGTTCTATGGACAGTTGTACAGATCCCAGAGCCCTGTTGTCGGCTTGGTTCAAGATCCCAGATCTAAGCTAACTCGGCACTTTACCGAAAATATCCCGGACGTCAGCCTGTACGAGATCAGAATGGCTCTCAAACAACTAAAGAACGGGAAGGCACCGGGAGACGACGGAATCACCACAAAGCTTCTGAGAGCAGGCGGAAAGCCGATCTTAAAAGCTCTTCAGAGGCTGTTCAATACCGTCGTTCTCAGGGGCGACGTTCCAGAGTCGTGGACCAGAAGCGTGGTGGTGCTGTTCTTCAAGAAAGGTGGTGGTGCTGTTCTTCAAGAAAGGTTGACGTTATGTCCCCGAAACTCTTCACCGCTGCATTGGAAGATGTCTTCAAGCTCTTGGACTAGACCGGATTTGGCATCAACATCAATGGCGAATACATCACTCACCTTCGATATGCCGACGACATCGTAGTCATGGCAGAATCGCTGGAGGACCTTGGCACCATGCTCAATGATCTCAGCAGGGTTTCCCGACTAGTGGGTCTCAAAATGAAGATGGACAAGACGAAAGTCATGTCTAATGTCCATGTCATTTCAGCACCGGTCCTAGTCGGGAGTGCGCTTCTCGAAGTTGTCGACCACTATGTCTACCTGGGACAAACAGTCCAGTTAGGTAGGCACTACTTCGAGAAAGAGGTCAATCGACGAATCCAACTCGGCTGGGCAGCGTTCGGGAAGCTAAGGAAGATCTTCTCATCCAATATTCCGCAGTGTCTGAAAACGAAGGTCTACGACCAGTGTGTGTTACCAGTGATGACATAAGGAACAGAGACGTGGTCTCTGAATGTAGGCCTCGTATCAAGGCTCAAAGTCGCTCAGCGGGCCATGGAGCGGGCTATGCTTGATATTTCCCTACGTGATCGAATCCGTAATACGGAGATCCGTAGGAGAACGGGAGTGACCGACATAGCCCGCCGGGTTGCCATGCTGAAGTGGCAATGGGCAGGCCACATCGCTCGACGAACCGACAACCGTTGGGGAAGATAGGTTCTCGAGTGGCGACCACTTATCGGAGGGCGCAGCGTAGGACGGCCCCCCACTAGATGGACCGACGATTTGGTCAAGGCCGCGGGGAGCCGTTGGACGCGGTCGGCACAGGACCGCTCGTTGTGGCGTTCTCTTGGGGAGGCCTATGTCCAGCAGTGGACGTTAAAAGGCTGATGGATGGATGGATGGATATTAGAGAGAGAGATTCTGTTTAAAAAAATCTGTTTTTATGTGTTTATAAATTAAGGATACATGATAAACTTTTATAAAATATTAATTTTATAAAATAGTAACAACTTTTAACTGGGTGCATGAATATTATACTCAGGCATTATGACACTATTGAGAAGAGAAGAAACAGTCAATGAGTTTTTCTAAAGACATTTTTGTATTACTTATTAGAGCATATTGATACGTTGCGGGTGTTATGGCTGCTCGCGCGCCGAAACAACATTAAACGAAATGAGTGCAGGAAAGCACAATTAGGCACTAAAAATGTCTACTATAAATGAGTGCAGATTACCACTCATTTATAGTAGACATTTTTAGTGCCTAGTTGTGGATCTTCTCTTTTTTTATACATCAATGATCTCGTCATAATAATTTACTTGTGATATGCTAAGAATGTGCGGTAAAACCAAGGACTCCAAAGACAGACTTATCGAGTTCGATCCCAGATCCAAACTTCAGATCTCGTACCGCACCACCGCATCATCATCATCCGCATTCATCACCGTGACAAGCATCTGTGTGTTTAGGTTGTAGCGGCAGACAGCCGTTATCAATCATAATTAATCATCTCATCATTCCAGTCCATGAGCAGGGGCTACCGTGGACGGTCTACTGGTTCCGCGGCTCATTAAAAAAAAGATAAATTAATTATTGTTAAAAACAAACGTGTGCTACACTTATCTAACTACCATTACGTTACACATTCCAATAGCACAGGATATACAAGTAATTCAATCATTAATGTGAAGATCAACAAAATTCATGAAAAATTAAAAAGAATATGCATCGGCCGGGAATCGAACCCGGGCCGCCCGCGTGGCAGGCGAGCATTCTACCACTGAACCACCGATGCTTCTACTGATATTATGAAAACTACTATGTATATCCAACATAAATAGGTAGAGTGAGCAAAAACATTTAACAATATACTATATAATTGTAATAAAATGTTCGGCAACAAAACGTGATGATCTTACAAAATTGAATCAAGGTTCAGAAAATAATAAAATTGTTTCTATATTTTAATATATTTACGTAAGCATCGGTGGTTCAGTGGTAGAATGCTCGCCTGCCACGCGGGCGGCCCGGGTTCGATTCCCGGCCGATGCAATGGCTTTTTTTTTTCCATCCATCCATCAGCCTTTCGACGTCCACTGCTTGACATAGGCCTCCCCAAGAGAACGCCAACACGAGCGGTCCCGACATGGGGGATATAGTTACCGACTTCTTTGTTAAGTGGAAATGCTTTTTCAATGTGTTTCCTTTGTAGAGACAGAAATCTATTCCAAATACAAATACCCTTTTATTAAACATGGTAATAGACTTCTTCTTTCTTCATGGAACGATAATTAATTAAATAAGTCGACACGCCCATTGTTATTAGAGAATATATATTTTAGGAGGAAAACCCACCACACACCCACGGATTATTTTAGCACACACACAATAACCAAAGATTGCCAATCCACACTTCTCACAGACAGAAGGGAATGTGATTTTAGCATACACAACAATGCAAAACCTCACCAAATGCGATGCAACTATGCGTTGTAGCAGGAACCCCACGCAAGACGTGTAATATTCCCCAAAATTCATGGAATACATGCGCTGATGGTATTGCTAACTCCATGACTGGCCGTTAACACTCACCTGGTGCGGGTCGCTGGTCTTGAAAACACTTTCAATACCTACTTTTATTCTCGATTGCTTCAGCTAATTTTGCTTACAATGGGTTAATTTGGCAGAATGACGATTTTTCTACGGACTTGTTATTAGACTTTCGCAACGCAAAGAGACAGCGATATTGTGAGGTTAGAAATTTTTTTTAAAGACTACACTGAGTAATACTGCTTGAATTGCGGGGTACCTACTTTACAAACATATAATTTAACGTACTCAAAGTACACCTAGACTCAGAACAACCATTTGTAGATCACACAAAGAGTTTCCCTGTGTGGGAATTGAACCCAGAACACTCGGACGAGAGGCCGGTATCTAGGCCACTTCGCCATCTGTGCAGTCGCAGTGTGTTGAGTACGTTATGTGGGAAAATATGCTTCCACTCAAGCACCTCTTAACTATTTTTTTTTTTGTGTGTGACGTTGGTTGTTGGCCTAAACGGCTATGACAACCTTACCCGGACAATTGGTGGATAAGGACCTCGGCTCGGGCTGTTGCTGGCAAAGTGGGATGTCCCACGTTTATGATTTGACTGCGACACGTCTTTCGCCCCCGTCGGAGGGGACGAAACCGTGGGTAATTACTTGTAATAGCTGCGCGTGCTGTGTGTGGCCTGTTCTGAACGTGAGTTATTTCGTCGCTCTTACTTAACTTAACTTTTACCTCTGCCTTTAAACTCGTGGTAGGTGTAACACTCCAGCAACCAGCTTGCGCCAATCTTTTTAATTAAATCTTTTTTATATTCAAGTCTACATCTGATATTTTGATGTTTTTATAAATCGGGATAGTCAATAGCACGGACTATCTTGGTCATTAGTACAGGTCATGAGTTTGGGAGCAACAACGGAACGCAAGTGTGACGTTAGCGCGCTTGATGCGGTCGGCACAGAATTACTCGCTGTGGCGTTCTCTTGGGAAGGCCTATGTCCAGCAGTGGACGTCGAAAGGCTGATGTATGGATGGATAGTTAGTTAGTTTTTCGTTCAGAGACGCCCATATAACCTAATACAGTTATTTTTCTCAAATATCATAAATGTACAGACAGTTCTGTTTATAATAGTAAGGATATTCGTAATATTTTGCTGTTTCATACTTATCAGGGCCGATGTCTAGGTATTTTGTTTTATTTTCATGTTAGTAAGTACTAACAAATCATGGCCACAGCTTTTCTTATCAAAAAATGCAACCCAAATAATTGCCGTGCTTTAACTGAAAATTTTAATTTTAATTAGAAATGTAATAAAACTGGGTACCTTCCCACTGTCGTCCGGTCCCTCTCAGAAAGATAATTAAATGCAAATGAGAACGTTGCCATTAAAATTACACAAAATTATACATTTAATTAATTTCCCCAATTTCTCATTTGGGGGCAGAAATTGTGGTAAATTGGGACATTAAAATGATCAATTACTCTAATGATATTTAGATATTTTTATATATATTTTTAGCATTTGACATGCTTAGCACTATACATTAAACACAAAGTGAAAAATGTGAAATCGAAAATAACAGTCAGGAGCAGGATTTGAACCTGCATCTTCTGGATACCGTCCAGATGCTTTACCAATTCAGCCATCCTGACAATTGCTCCTGACTGCTAATTTCGATAACACATCATACTTAACGTCTTTGGGTGACGCCTGCGCCATCTGTCGGACGTATTTTCATTCTAATGATTATATAAACAGGTAAAGCCATTTGGATAAAGATATTAAATATATTGCGCGATATTTCAGGCGTTTTCTTTTACTATTTACATTTCTTGTATTCGTAAAGATGCGAAAGTGAATGCTCAGATGGTTCGAACATGTGGAAAGATTGCCAGACGAGCGATTGGTTAAGAAGATATACAACTCGAAAGTGGAAGGATGTAGGTACAGTCTCCCACTGAGACTCACCTACCTAGACAAAATCGGTCTTGCATTGAAGGAAGATGGAGTCAGGAGTCTTCGAAACCGGCGAGCGTGTATGAAGAGAATTATGAATTTTGAGGACGCGAGAGATGTATGTAATAATAGAGCCTTTTAGCACTATGTTCTCTCTGCCTACCCCGCAAGGGAGATGGTGTGACTAAATTACTTAAGTGATATTAATAAAGTGCTTCGTAAACCATACAATGGATAATTTATGATTTAAATACTTTTGCTTTTTTTACTTTTTACTTTTGAGTACAAGTAATCCTAATTACAATTTGTATGTAATTAGGATTCTCATCCTGAGTTGTACATACAAAATATATAAATAGAAGTTCAATGTTCTGTCAAGAGACTGATAATAAAGTAACGTAAACTTAAAAGTAATAGTTACCGTTCCCGGGATCAGATAGGCTCCTTTTTTTGCCAGAACATTACTCACTGACTTTGTCCTATCGCGCTCTTCAATTTACTTTGCATAACCCCATCTCTCTTGCGTAATCTAAACACTATAATTCTTTTATTATTGTAGACTGACACAGTCTAGAGTATTAGGTAAGTAGCCTTTCACAAGATCAGCAATAACAGGGGCACAGACAATCCATGCCAGTCTCCATGAAAATTCAAGGTGATGATAAGGAGGGCGTTAAAGCCTCCGGCGCTCTCACTCAGTATTACCAAGCACAACAGTGGGAGTACCTACTGATGTTCCCCAATCGAGCCGGACCATTCATGCTGGGACAAGTAAGGCAGGCTACTAAAACCACTATTTCAAGTTTGTCTTGTAAAAAACGATGTACTCGTCTTACGCTCCTGCAACGACACCTGTGCGAACAAAGAGACTGGTAACATATCCTGTTCTTAGCTCGTCTCCAAGGAACCTTACGATATTAAAAAAAATACATTGCATCCGGGCCGCCCACGTGGCAGGCGAGCATTCTACCACTGAACCACCGATGCTTATATTGGGATGTTAAAAATAGTTTTATTATTTTCTAAGCTCCATTCACTTTTGTAAGATCATCATATTTTGTTGCCCAACAGCTTGTTACAATTACGTAAATGTTAAATAGTTTTGCTGACTCTACTTATATGTGCTAGATATATCTAGTAGATTATGTTACATTTTAAAGAAGCATCGGTGGTTCAGTGGTAGAATGCTCGCCTGCCACGCGGGCGGCCCGGGTTCGATTCCCGGCCGATGCATTAATACTTTTTAATGTTTCATGAATTTTTTAAACTTTATAATAATGATCAAACCACTTGTAGGTACCTACATAATATTATCTGTGCAATTGCAAAGTATAATTATTTTGATTTATTATACTATATTTTAGGCATTTGTGATGCTTAGCTATATAAATGAACACATCATTTCATTTACCTAATATTTATAAGGGCTGCGTCATTATTTGGTGTAAAAGACACGAAGAAGGAATGTGTCATCAAATTTAGCAGTCCCCAGCAGTTGTCACGATGCCTGAATTGGCAAAGCATTTGGCACGGTATTCCAGGAGATGCAAGTCAAATCCTGCTCGTGACTTATTTTCGATTTTACACTTTTCGTATTTAGTGTTCACTAAACGTAATTAGCGCATTTTTTATCTTTTTATGTTAAACTAGCCATTGCACGCGGCTCCGCCGCAGCCAAAAGCTAGTTTTTGGGTTATATCTCAGGTTCCCGATATAGTAGCGGGATAAAATATTGACCAGTTTTTAAGTCTAATCAAGAGCTACCAAATAAAATATCCATCCATCTATCCATCAGACTTTCATCCACTGCTGGACATAGGCTTCCCCAAGAGAACGCCACAACAAGCGGTCCCGTCATGGGGGATAATTCCGTAATCGCCACGCTTAGCAGGCGGGTTGGCAATCGCAGTGGATGTTGTTAATACTCGAGGGAGTGCTGCTGCCTACTCCCCCGGTATTCCCTCAGTCAGCTCTTACGACTCCCGTGGGTAGAGAGGGGTGGGACAGTCCTAAAGCCGGCCCCACACGGCCAATATAAATATTGCTTCAAAATCCGTTGAGTAGTTTTTGCGTGATGCGCGAACAAAAAAACAGATAAACAGACAAAAAACCTAAAAAAAAATTGTTTTGTGTTTAGACACGCCTATATAGCCTATTATAGTCATTTTTTCTTAAATATCTTAAATGTACAGGCATAGCTATGTTACAGTTTTATAATAGTATAGATAGATAGATAGACGAGCCGCGTACACAGTAGACCGTCCACAGTAACGCCTACTTCCTTACTTGATATGACGTCATCTCCTGTGCGGGGTAGGCAGAGAGAACAGAGTGCAAAAAGGCTCTATTCTTACATACATCTCTCGCTTCCTCAACATTCATAATACTCTTCGTACACGCTCGCTGGTTTCGGAAACTCTTGACTCCACCTTCTTTCAATACATGACCGACCTGGTCTTGGTAGGTCAATCTCGGTCTCCCCTGTACTTACATCCTTCCACTTTCACATTGTATATCCTCTGAACCAATCGCTCGTCCGGTATTCTTTCCACATGTCCTAACCATCGGAGCATTCCCTTTTGCATCTTTACACCAATACACTCTTTCATACCTACTCGCTCTCTTACGTCGGTTACCATTTACCATCAGGTGGGCCACTAACGCAATAAAAATAAAACACGACGTTAGGGGGTCCTTATCAATATTTCACGCCGATCTTCGGTGAAAGGATGGTACTACCCCATATTCGATAACCATTTCGAGCTGGGATTGATAATTCATGAGTGTGGTGTGTTCTCCTCCTAAAATGTAAATTCTATAATAACAATGTTCCGCCATATATCATATCCTGTTCTAACCGTCCAAATGGACCTTACGATAAAAAAAAATAAAAGAGGATGTACTCACTTATTGCAACCGAATTGGTTAATACCATCATTTAACGTGTGACTGACTGCAAAACACATTCGTGTGTTTTGGTTTTAGCTGGAGATAGACGTCCAATCATTCATTTCTCATACGCAAAATGAAATGGTGAGCAGCTGCTCAGCAACACTCTTAGCATTGCTAAGTCCATGAGCTGTGACCACTTACCATCAGATGGACTGAGGCTCATCTGCCAACATGCAATTTGTATATAGCATGAGTAGGCGTTGTGTAACGACGACCTTTTTTTTTTTTTGTTTAGGCGGGAAAAAATGTTCCTAACCGCACACCCCGTCGCTCAGGGCAACGAACAGGGTAGTGTGGGGCCTTCACCCACTAAAGAAACCCGCCGTGTACCGTCTCTCCGCCTTTATTGGCGGGCCACTGGAACTATGTTACATTCCTTCGGTGGTCCGCCGGCGGCTTACCCTTTCGGGTACCCTCATCTGAGCAACGCATCCGTACACGGCGCGTCGCACCTTCGCGGGAGGCCTTGCGGGTGGCGGACGTTCCCCGGTCCATCCACCAGCAGCCCCAGTGTAACGACGACCTAAGAGAGCGAGTCGGTATGAAAGAGAGTATTGGTGTAAAGATGCGAAAATTGTACAGGTAATATAAAATAAATACAAGGGGTTCGATCATTATGATAAACTTCAAGAAATTTTCATAAAACATTAAAAAGAATTATGCATCGGCTGGCGATCACACCCGGGCCACCCGCGTGGCAGGTAGTATTCTACCCCTGATTCACCGAAGCTCCTTTTATAGTAATGAAAAATCTAACACAAATAAGTAGAGTCAATAAAAACATTTAACATTAGGTACCTATATTATTTATGCCGTGTGGGGCCTGCTTTAGAATTTTCCCACTCCTCTCCACCCATGGGAGTCGTAAGAGCCGACTGAGGGAATACCGGGGGAGTGGGCAGCAGCACTCCTTCAAATATTAACAAAATCCACTGCGATCGTCAACCCGCCTGCCAAGCGTGACGATTACGGCATTGTCCCCCATTCCTGGGGAGGCCTATGTCCAGCAGTGGACTTTAAAAGGCTGATGGATGGATGGATATTATTTTAACAAATTGTTGTGCAGCAAAACGTAATGATCTTACAAAAGTGAATGAAGGTTTAATAAATAATAAAACTATTTCTATATTTTAATATCTTAGTACAAGCATCGGTGGTTCAGTGGTAGAATGCTCGCCTGCCACGCGGGCGGCCCGGGTTCGATTCCCGGCCGATGCAATATATTTTTTAATATCGTAAGGTCCATTTGGACGGTTAGAACAGGATATGATATATGGCGGAACATTGTTTTTATAGAATTTATATTTTAGGAGGAGAACACACCACACTCATGAATTATCAATCCCAGCTCGAAATGGTTATCGAATATGGAGTAGTACCATCCTTTCACCGAAGATCGGCGTGAAATATTGATAAGGACTCCCTACCGTCGTGTTTTATTTTTATTGCGTTAGTGGCCCACCTGATGGTAAATGGTAACCGACGTAAGAGAGCGAGTAGGTATGAAAGAGTGTATTGGTGTAAAGATGCAAAAGGGAATGCTCCGATGATTAGGACATGTGGAACGAATACCGGACGAGCGATTGGTTCAGAAGATATACAATGTGAAAGTGGAAGGATGTAAGTACAGGGGAGACCGAGATTGACCTACCAAGACCAGGTCGGTCATGTATTGAAAGAAGGTGGAGTCAAGAGTTTCCGAAACCAGCGAGCGTGTACGAAGAGTATTATGAATGTTGAGGAAGCGAGAGATGTATGTAAGAATAGAGCCTTTTGGCACTCTGTTCTCTCGATCAAACCCGGGCCACCCGCGTGGCAGGTAGTATCTTGCCCCTGATTCACCGAAGCTCCTTTTATAGTAATGAAAAATCTAACACAAATAAGTAGAGTCAATAAAAACATTTAACATTAGGTATATTATTTTTGCCGTGTGGGGCCGGCTTTAGAATTTTCCCACTCCTGTCCACCCATGGGAGTCGTAAGAGCTGACTGAGGGAATACCGGGGGAGTGGGCAGCAGCACTCCCTTGAGTATTAACAACATCCACTGCGATTGCCAACCCGCCTGCCAAGCGTGGCGATTACGGCATTATTCCCCATGACGGGACCGCTCGTTGTGGCGTTCTCTTGGGGAAGCCTATGTCCAGCAGTGGATGAAAGTCTGATGGATGGATGGATGGATATTTTATTTGGTAGCTCTTGATTAGACTTAAAAACTGGTCAATATTTTATCCCGCTACTATATCGGGAACCTGAGATATAACCCAAAAACTAGCTTTTGGCTGCTGCGAAGCCGCGTGGAATGGCTAGTTTAACATAAAAAGATAAAAAATGCGCTAATTACGTTTAGTGAACACTAAATACGAAAAGTGTAAAATCGAAAATAAGTCACGAGCAGGATTTGACTTGCATCTCCTGGAATACCGTGCCAAATGCTTTGCCAATTCAGGCATCGTGACAACTGCTGGGGACTGCTAAATTTGATGACACATTCCTTCTTCGTGTCTTTTACACTAAATAAAGACGCAGCCCTTATAAATATTAGGTAAATGAAATGATGTGTTCATTTATTATATAAATGAACACATCATTTCATTTACCTATAGCTAAGCATCACAAATGCCTAAAATATAGTATAATAAATCAAAATAATTATACTTTGCAATTGCACAGATAATATTATGTAGGTACCTACAAGTGGTTTGATCATTATTATAAAGTTTAAAAAATTCATGAAACATTAAAAAGTATTAATGCATCGGCCGGGAATCGAACCCGGGCCGCCCGCGTGGCAGGCGAGCATTCTACCACTGAACCACCGATGCTTCTTTAAAATGTAACATAATCTACTAGATATATCTAGCACATATAAGTAGAGTCAGCAAAACTATTTAACATTTACGTAATTGTAACAAGCTGTTGGGCAACAAAATATGATGATCTTACAAAAGTGAATGGAGCTTAGAAAATAATAAAACTATTTTTAACATCCCAATATAAGCATCGGTGGTTCAGTGGTAGAATGGTAGAATGATTTGATTTGATTTTTAACATCCCAATATAAGCATCGGTGGTTCAGTGGTAGAATGCTCGCCTGCCACGCGGGCGGCCCGGATGCAATGTCTTTTTTTTAATATCGTAAGGTTCTTTGGAGACGAGCTAAGAACAGGATATGTTACCAGTTTCTTTGTTCGCACAGGTGTCGTTACAAGAGCGTAAGACGAGTGGAATTTCGCTTTACGCGAAGACAAACTTAAAATAGTGGTTTTAGTAGTCTGCCTTACTTGTCCCAGTATGAACGGTCCGGCTCGATTGGGGAAGAACCACCCTCTCACAGAATCGATAGGACAAAATCTGTGATTAATGTTCTGGCAAAAAAAGAGCCTATCTGATCCCGGGAACGGTACCTACCTACCACTTTTAAATTTACTTTACGTTATTATCAGTCTCTTGACAGAACATTGAACTTCTATTTAAATATGTGTGGTGACGGACTAAGAATACAAGTGTCACCACCCCATTCTTTCCCATGGGTGTCGTATGAGGCGACTAAGGGAAGTGAGCAATTGTCATCCACTGCATGGCTGGTGGTTGGTATCGGGCCCGAGCGGGTTGGTACCACCCTCTCCCGTGTGACTGGCCATGAAGAACATCGTTGCGTTTTGGCTGTAGCAGGAGATAGCCGTTTATATTTAATTTCATATCTGTGAAATGAATTGGTGAGCAGCGGCTTGACAGTACTCTCGGTATAGTCTAGTCCATGAGCGACGGTTGCCATTTACCATCAGATGGACCGTGGCTCGTCTGACAAAACATGCAATAAAAAAAAATTGTATATACATACATCTTGCCAACTTGTACTATTAACTAGGGTGTTCTTTGGCTGTCCTTTCTAACGGACATTGCCATTTAGACCTATTTGTAAGAGTTCCTTTTCTTTGTCCTATAAAACGGACGTCGCCAATAAGTTGTCACTTGCAAGGTCGTCTTTACTTAATCACATTTTTTATATTTTTATTTTGTATTACAGTAACATGGCTTGGCGATCAAAGAAAATGATGTCACTCATACCTCCGGCGGATTCTGAAGAGTCTGATATTGAGTCTGATGAGGATTTAGAAGTCAACCTTGAGCGACGTGAGTATTTTCGCAATGATAACAGTGATTCATCTTCGCACCGTACCATATCATCATTGGCTGATCTCAGTGTCAGCGAAGACATAATTTATCGGGAATACAACGATCACGATCAATGCATTACTGAGGAAAAGCTACTTGAGACGGCGTGAGATGAATCCTCTTCACTCACTGGTCGGTCTTCAGCTCCAGTATCATGTTATATACCAGAAACACCTTCAACAATAGTTGCTGCATCACCATCTTCTAGTTTTTCTAGACCTACATTATTGTCAAATATAGTAACACGTCGAATCAGACAAATCGCAAAAACAGATTCGTCACCTATGCCTCCACCAGCGACAAGGACATCTGTGGCTAAGAAGAAGCGTAAAATGAAGCAATTAGATTTTGTATTTAAAAAAAGAAAATATACCGGATCCGTACATACATTGGACTCCACCAATTTTGAGGAACGTCATGACGTCCTTATCCCTAAGCAATATTTTCAAAAATTCTTCACCAATGAGTTATTAGATTTCATAGTTGAAATGACAAATTTATATTCAGTACAAACTACCGGGAAATCCATATTTGTAACCCAAAAAGAAATGGAAATATTATTTGGAATAGAAATCATGATGGGTGTTGTAGACTTACCAGCAGTCGAAGATTACTGGAGTGCTGATCTGAAGTATGAGCAGATTTCATCAGCAATGTCCCTTTAACGCTATAGATCTATCAAACGCTTTTTGAACTTTTGTGATAATACTAATGTCGAAGACAAAAATGATCGTTACTATAAAATTACCTCTGTCATGGATTATGTTCGTAAGCAGTGCTTGAAGATAGAATAAGAACGGTCATTTGCAATAGACGAGATGATAATACCTTACAAAGGTAAAAAAGCTGGCAGCAGAAGGCAATATATGCCAAAGAAACCAAACAAATGGGGATTCAAATTTCTGGTTCGGGCTGGTACGTCAGGCATGGTGTATGATTTCTTTGATTATGATGGCGCAAATACATTTCGAGGTGTCCAATTTAGCGAATGGGAAGAAGACTATCTTGGGGTTGGAGGTAAAACAGTTATCCGGCTATGTAGAACCATTTCTAATCCCATTCTAAGCACAGTATACTTTGATAACTGGTTTACATCGCTCGAACTTATATATTATTTGCGTAATGAGATGGGCGTTTTGTCTTTAGGGAAAAAATCAAATATATTTTATTTTTTTATTGTTTTTTTAACGTCACATAAAACGGGCATTGCCCATTATATGCACAATTGTGGTAGCTGAAATTACGTCACATGAAACGGGCATTGCCCATTATATGCACAATTGTGGTAGCTGAAATTACGTCACATGAAACGGGCATTGCCCATTATATGCACAATTGTGGTAGCTGAAATTACGTCACATGAAACGGGCATTGCCCATTATATGCACAATTGTGGTAGCTGAAATTACGTCACATGAAACGGGCATTGCCCATTATATGCACAATTGTGGTAGCTGAAATTACGTCACATGAAATGGGCATTGCCCATTATATGCACAATTATGGTAGCTGAAATTACGTCACATGAAACGGACATTGCCCATTATATGTGCAGTTATGGTAGCTTAAGATAAGTCATATACAATGGACATTGCCAACATAATAACGTATTTTAATTCCATCAATCCATCAGCCTTTCAACGTCCACTGCTGGACATAGGCCTCCCCAAGAGAACGCCACAACGAGCGGTCCTGTGCCGACCGCATCCAACGGCTCCCCGCAGCCTTGACCAGATCGTCGGTCCATCTGGTGGGAGGCCGTCCTACGCTGCGCCGTCCGATGCGTGGTCGCCACTCGAGAACCTTTCTTCCCCAACGGTTGTCGGTTCGTCGAGCGATGTGGCCTGCCCATTGCCATTTCAGCATGGCAACCCGGCTGGCTATGTCAGTCACTCTCGTTCTCCTACGAATCTCCGTATTACGGATTCGATCACGTAAGGAAATACCAAGCACAGCCCGCGCCATGGCCTGCTGAGCGACTTTGAGCCTTGATACAAGGCCAACATTCAGTGACAACGTCTCTGTTCCATATGTCATCACTGTTAACACACACTGGTCGTAGACGTTCGTTTTCAGACACTGCGGAATATTGGACGAAAAAATCCTTAGCTTCCCAAACGCTGCCCAGCCGAGTTGGATTCGTCAATTGATCTCTTTCTCGAAGTTGTACCTGCTTAACTGAACTGTTTGTCCCAGGTAGACATAGTGGTCGACAACTTCGAGAAGCGCACTCCCGACTAGGACCGGTGCTGAAATTACATGGACGTTAGACATGACTTTCGTCTTGTCCATGTACACAACTAACTAATGAAATATTAATTGCTCAAGATTTGAACATATGTAGTAAAAATTATCACCTCCATTTTTTTCTAAATCTAGTCATCTCTTAAAAACATATTTTTAAACTGGTATATAAGAAACAGACAGGAGTCAAATGTTTTATAAACTAATAGTTATCAGGAAGGATACAGTTTCAAAAAATGAGACAAATTACTTTTGCAACGTTCGCAACTTAAAAATATTGTCTGCATCGGCAGGGAATCGAACCCGGTCCGCCCGCGTGGCAGGCGATTTACCACTATACGCGTATTCTACCACTGAACTTCTTCATAGAACAGTAATTGTAATATTAGATGCATAGATTAACAAGATTTCTTTTTATACGTCATAATTCACTGAGTTGTGTAAGAGAACGTGATGATTTCGCGCAAGTATATTAGATTTTTAATAAATATTTTAATACCAATTTACTTTCAGGCGTTAATTCGTAAGCATCGGTGGTTCAGTGGTAGAATGCTCGCCTGCCACGCGGGCGGCCCGGGTTCGATTCCCGGCCGATGCATTACATTTTATACATTTTGTCTTTTATCCTACGAAATCATGTAATGATGCAATAACTGTTTTACTAAGCAAAGTTATATATACTTATTTGTATACTTACTATGTAAACACAGAATAACAAAAATCTCGTTTTTTGTTTACAAATGAATTAAACTAATGTAAATAGCAACCTACTCAAACAAATGAATTATAGTACACTACTAGTAAAAGAATTTGTTTAATATTTATTTTATGATTACTATACATAAGTTTTTTTTTATTGCATGTAGTGGCAGACGAACAACGGTCCACCTGATGGTACCATTTACCATCGCCCATGGACTCGACTATACCGAGAGTATTGTCAAGACGCTGCTCACCAATTCATTTCACAGATATGAAATTAAATATAAATGGCTATCTCCTGCTACAGCCAAAACGCAAAGATGTGCTTCATGGCCGGTCACACGGGAGATGGTGGTACCAACCCGCTCGGGCCCGATACCAAGTGAGTACTCCCACTCGGTACCCAGCCCTACCACCAGTCATGCAATGGATGATAATTGCTTACTTCCCTAAGTCGCCTCATACGACACCCGTGGGAAATAACGGGGTGGTGACACTTGTATTCTTAGTCCGTCACCACACGGACAATAAGTAAGTATAAGTACCTAATATACGTGTTAAGCTAGCTAGAGTCCGATCGTAAGCATCTCACTCAATCGAGGCGAATCCCCAAGCCAGGAATATTATATTCGGCACAAACATGAAGGTTTAAATAAATTAAAATAAATCTAGAGTCAACAGACAGAACGGTCTTGCTAACTGTGCTGGAAGCATTATAGTGCACCAGTGTGTGCGTAAACTGTCTGTTCTCTCACAGTCATTCTTGCAAGAATTACCTTGTGTAGGAATCGAACCCACAACATTATCTAAACCACTCCTCCATCTCATCACGGAAAATCTTTGTCCATGTGGTGACGGACTAAGAATACAAGTGTCACCACCCCATTTTTTCCCACAGGTGTCGTATGAGGCGACTAAGGGAATTAAGCAATTATTATTTATGTATAGCATGACTGGTGGTAGGGCTGCGTACCAAGTAGGAGTACTCGCTTGGTATCGGGCCCGAGCGGGTTGGTACCACCGTCTCCCGTGTGACCTGCCAATGAAGCTCATCGTTGCGTTTTGGCTGTAGCAGGAGGTAGCCGTTTATTCTTTCATTTCATTGACTTAAAAATACCCTCGGTATAGTTCGAGTCCATGAGCGACGGTTACCATTCACCAAAGATGGGCCGTGGCTCGTCTGCCACTACATGCAATAAAATAAAAAAAAAGAACCTCATCTTCCACAATATCAACGTTCCAGTTGTTTCAAGTGGATCACAAGAATAAACATTAAGCTATGAACTAAAACCATAGATAAACCGAAGATTGTACATGTACTACATAAGATAACTTTCCGCAGTAATTTACCTCTGTTAGGATTTTCCTAAAACCATTTGTTATTCAATCAAAAAGGACCATTTTTCGCTACTTGATCGATGGCCATTAACAAGACATTTCTCGTTGTCAGATACAAATCAGGACTGAACATGTGCTTTTATCAAAAAAAGAATTTGTTGTTATTTATACGAAGATGAAGCGTTTATATTTTCTATGTGAATACCGAGTTATAAGTTATAAAGAACAGTGCAAATAAGTTCTGTGTACTCACCTCACATTTTGTCCGTGTGGTGACGGACTAAGAATACAAGTAGCACCCTATTCTTTCCCACGGGTGTCGTACGAGGCGACTAAGGGAAGTAAGCAATTACCACCCATTGCATTCCTGGTGGAAGGGCTGGATAGGTACCGAGTGGGAGTACTTACTCACGTGCTATCGGGCCTGAGCGGGTTAGTACCACCATCTTCCGTGTGACCGCCCATGAAGCACATCGGTGTGTTTTGGTTGTAGCAGGAGATAGCCGTTTATTCTTTCATTTCATATCTGTGAAATGAAATGGTGAGCAGCGGCTTGACAATACTCTCGGTATAGATGAGTCGTCGTCGTGCGCCGTGGCTCGTCTGCCACAAAGCAATAGGTAAAAAAAACCTTAGACGCATGATGCACTAGGCTGCTTATGCAGTTTAAATTTAAGAAATGCAACAAATTAGGTGGATCACGCTGGTGGTGAATGCTTATCTATTTTGCCCTATAAGGTTTCGGGATAGTGTGTATGTTACATTTCCCTCTTAATCGTAAAAGTGTGTTATGAAAGTGTTTTAAAATAAAAAATATAATAAAGTTAAATTTTTTGATAGAGAATTACCTTTTTATTTATGTTATCAAATTACATTGTGGTACAATGTAAATGTAAAAGCAATTAACTGGCAGAGTATTATGTTTCCCTCAAGAGAGGGTCTCGATATCAAATTATAAACTTATTTTATTCTCATCAAATGAACAATTACTCGTGAGGGTATGTTTAGAATGCAATTATTATTATAACTTAAACACGAAGTGCAGAAATAAGTATATACAATAGCAGATTGTATCATAAGGGATCAAAATAATATTTTTAAGGCGGGGGCGCTTTTTTGAATCCAGAGCGAAGTGAGGGATTCTAGAGTAGAATCCTGAACGTAGCGAGGGATTCAAAGTACGTCGCCCGAGCCAAAAATATGTTTTGCGCCCGAGTGATACTCTACTTTTCATTCACTATGAGAAAATAAAAAGCGCCTCATATTTTATTGTAATACTAGCTGTTTCCCGCGACTTCGCTCGCGCAAATAAATGAATATTAAAAATACTATCTCTAATGAAATAAAACTATTAGTAATCATCAAAGTTGTAGGTTTAATTACTATATTAGATACCTTTTTGTAAACGACGTTTGCAGTGTTTCGTTTTGCGTTTAAAACTCACTCAAAGATTTATGTTGCATGCTCCATATGCAACATAAATATCTCCGTGTGAAAAGCAGTCCTTACTCAAATCGATGCCAGTCATTTTGAGTGACTGGCCTAGGGACTTGTTAATTGTTATGCCAAAGCACAATCTGTATTCTTTAATATTATTTTAATTTCTTCAGGTTACTTTGATGGAATTAACGGTTTTCGTGGAATGAAATAAAATTTCCTTGATCACGTTCGGTAATTACTGTGGCTCCTACGACGTTTTTATAAAGAGCTTTGATTTGGAACCTAGTTCCATTGCACAATTTAGGAGATTCCATCCATCCATCAGCCTTTTAAAGTCCACTGCTGGGCATAGGCCTCCCCAAGAATGGGGGATAGTGCCGTAATCACCACGCTTGGCAGGCGGGTTGGCGATCGCAGTGGATGTTGTTAATACTCGAAGGAGTGCTGCTGCCCACTCCCTCGGTATCCGTCAGTCGGCTCTTACGACTCAGGACTTTAGGAGATTAAAATTTCTTAATAACATTACTGGTAATCCAATTTTAAGAGTGAGTTTCCAGTGAGAAACATAGTCACTAAAGTGGAGTCATTTTAACAGGTAATATTTGACAATTCATCAAAATTCAACAACGTAACCTTGTAACGGCGGGCATAAAATAATATATTTTTTCGTTTTGTAAGAACTGCACAATTGCTTAACTTTTTTCAATTATGATTACATATTTATTGTAATAATGACCGATACGAGTAATTATACGATTTGCTTTCACTTATAAACCATTCTAAACATAACAAACAATTTCTGATCTAAAGAACTGAACGTCGTTACAATGTTGCGTCAGTTAACCCTTTTTCTTTTTAAACACTAGGGATTTACTCTAAAAATCGAAAGCTGATAAGTAGAATCGAATGCAATGATTACTTGTGAAGAAATATCACCATAAATTAATAATATAATAAAACATAATTATATTTATTATTCTTTTAACTAACTATAAAAATACAAATAATAACTAAATAGAAAATTATTGATGTTAGGTACAATTTAGGTGGGATGTTGCTGGCAACACCAGTGCCTGTCAATGACGCCATGTCATGTCGCCATTACATGACGCAGTCTTTTGTCGTTGTGCGAAGTGACTGTGCGTTTTTGGTGTGCTCTCTGTTATTTTCTTCTGACCCGGCTTTTTTATTGGACTGATTTTACTGACTACGTTTATCTGCCTATAAATTGGACTCCGATTACTTAACGATTAGTAAACAAGAACAACATTACAGTCTTACCATGTCGAAACGGGGGAAAACGCTAAACAGTCAATCTCGCGAACTAGTGGTGAAATTGTACAATTATTTTGGACGTGAATCAGTTAACGACGGGCCCCTTTTACCATTGACACAACCGAGAGAATGTGTTGCCGAAGCATTGGGAATAGGGAAGAGGACAGTAACTCAAATTCTGACAGAGAAATATGGACCATCAGGCTCAGAAGATAATACTTTACGTACACCGAAAAAAAAAAAGAAAGAGGTACAAGAAAATTGTTGGCGTTGATAATTTTGATGCTGCTGCAATTCGCAACCACATTTATGGATATTACTCGAGAAAAGAATATCCTACACGGGAAAAGCAAATGAGTTCGTTAAAAGACGCAGGCTTATTTTTTGGCGGTAAATCGTCTCTATCAAAGGTTTTGAAATCGATTGGCTTTAGATTTAAAAAATCTGACCAGCGGAGAATCCTGCTAGAACGCTACGATATTATTTTGAAGAGAGTAACATTCTTACGTCAAGTAAATAAAATTACAGATTGGAACAATGTCGTGTTTATTGACGAAACATGGTTGAATGCAAACCATACGGTTTCGCGGACATGGACCGATGATACAGCGGCCTCCACCTCAAAAGTTCCATCGGGAAAAGGAGCCCCACTTATTTTATGTCTGAGACTGCCTCCTCGCATTCGCCTCTAAAACTATAAATGATTACCATGAGGAAATGAACTTTGAGGTTTTTAAAGAGTGGTTTGGGAAGCTGCTAGTCAGCTTAGAAAACCCATCGAAAATTATAATAAACAATGCATCGTATCATTCTGTACAAGTTGAAAACCATTAACTCAAGCAAATAAAAAGCAAGAAATTGTCTCGTGGCTGGTAAGAAATGGTGTGGATGCAAGTCCAACTTTATTAAAAGTTGAGTTGTTAAATCTGCTAAAAGCAACGAAGCCGTCCAAGCTCCGCTATGTAATCGATGAACTAGCCCTAGGGCTGATGCTCTAGAGCATGGACACGAAGTTATTCGATTGCCTCCCTACAATTGCCAGTATAACGCCATCGAGCTTATTTGGGCACAAATAAAGGGTCATGCAGCACTCGGGTTGAGAGCCCTCTGCGCTCACCAATTGTCCGGGTAAGGTTGTCATAGCCATCTGAGGCTAACAACCAACGTCACACAAAAAAAAAAAAAAAACATGCAGCGCGGAACAATACTGAACCACCCTTCAGTACTGCTAAAATGATGACTCTGCTACAAACTGCGTGTGCAGAAGTCACTACAGAAGACTGAAGAAAAGTCGTAGAGAAAACAAAGAAAATAATTTTACAAGATTTTGAACAAGATGTGAGAATAGACAATATTATTGAAAATGAATTAATAATATCTCTTAGGGCTGACAGCTGTGATGAAGATGACAATACTAATAACAGTTCTGATAGTTCAACTCAATAAATGCAATTTTTTTATTAAATTATGTACTTGTCTTATTTTGCTCCTTAAATTTACGAAAGAAAAAATAATAATGGAACAGGGATTCGCCTGATGATTTTTAAAAGTCACATATGTCCCAAGTCCGTGTCGATTCATTCACTTTAATCGATGTTTTTAAGCAGATCACCTCACTATGAACATAAAACTGACAGACGTCAAATGTTACCTATTAAAATTACTCCACTTTAATATAGTTAAAGGTACGGTATGTTTAACGTTATCTCGTCATAAAATAATAATAAGCAGCATAACAAAACAAAAATAGCCTGATTCAGAAAAATTGCATAACGGCATCTATCGAGCGTAAACTTATTGATATTGCAAACTATGAATTTAAGCAATAAAAACTTATCTTTAATAAAATTTAAATATCTGTTTGTATTGTTTAAATAACAGTTTTTTTACTAAATGGATATGAGAGTAACAAAATACAATATTTAAAGTTTTTGTCAGACTATTTGTTTCAACTAATATCCATAATGGCTGGACCATTTGGACGGGAATTTCAATGGCGTATAGCAGATGTTATAAGGAGTAACTTTAGATACAATTATTTTAGAAACATAATTAGGGTACCACAAAAAAATTAAAACTAAATTCCACGTGAATGAAGTCGCGGGTTGCACTTAGTTTATAAAGTTTGTTAGTTAACTTTATATAAGATGCTTCAATATTGGATTTCATGCTTCTTCTTTTAAAAATAACAAATATTGTATGCAAATTTTCTACCCCTAATTCACCCTCTTAGGGGTAAAAATTATAAAATCGCTGATTATACAGGTATATGAAATTTGGTGCTTCTTACTTTATAAATAACGAACTTCCCATATAAACTTTCAAACCCTAAATAACTATCTTGGTAGAATTTTTAAAAATTCCATTATGCATGTACATTTATTGCTGATCAGAAACAGATTAAATAAGATTTCGTGCTTCTTACTTTCAAGCTGACATAGTTCCATACAACCGTTTATACATTATTTTACCCTCTTAGGGGTGAAATTTTCAAAAATCCTTTCTTAGTGGATCTTTACAACAAAAAAGGGATCAACTACAAAAATTTCAAGTTTGCAGCCCCAGTGGTTTAGGCTCTGCGTTGATCGTCAATCAGTCGGTACAAGCAGTTATATGTATATAGAAGATAGATAGAAGAAGATAGAGAGAAGAAGATAGAGGATAGATAGAAGATAGATTAAAAACTCATTACTGCCCGCTAAAAGTTTCTTTTAGAAAATACCACTTTTGGGTGCTTAAGTGCAGGCGAACCAAGTCATCCTTTTCGAAT
Organism: Leucoma salicis; assembly: GCA_948253155.1. Lineage (NCBI taxonomy): Eukaryota > Metazoa > Arthropoda > Insecta > Lepidoptera > Erebidae > Leucoma > Leucoma salicis. The sequence goes on along the minus strand of OX411814.1, from coordinate 21,712,945 downwards.
AGATGGGATGAAAATAAAATATATTGAAAGCAACAGTACCTACAGTAGTAGTTAAGTCCTAGTCCAAGGACTGTAAAGACAGGTGTGAAGTTGGATCTCCAGTCTGAATTGGAGATTTTGCAAGGCATACACCTGTGATATTATATGTATTGGTTTACAAATTATTAAATTTTAGATCCCTGAGAGATTAACACAAAGTGCGAAAATGTAAAATAGAACATATTACAGTCACTCCTTTTTTTATTGTTAAGGCGGGTAAAAATTTTCCTAGCCACACACCCCATCGTTCGAGGCAACGACCAGGGTAGTGTGGGGCCTGCACCCACTAAAGAAACCCGCCGTGTGCCGCCTTTATTGGCGGGCCACTGGAACTATGTTACATTCCTTCGGTGGTATATTACAGTCACTCCTGGAATACCGTCCCAGCTGCTTTGCCAATACAGCCACCATGACTATTGCTCGGGAGTGCGAATTACGATAACACAAACCTTCTTTGTGTCTTGGGCATGAAAAATGCTTAAAAATGTATAAAAACATCAAAATATCCCTTGTGAAGTGTGCCAATCCACGGTAATTTAGAAGTGTGGATTATTACCTAAATCTCTGTCACTGTAAGAGAAAACCTATGCCCATCCATGGGCCAGTAACTCAGATCAAGAAAAAATGAAACCGGGTCATTACGAACAATCTAGCGAACCTTTGAAAGATTATGCAAACTAGTAATTAAACGCGCTCACGCATAGAAATACATACAAAACCATTCCCAAACGAAGTAACATAAAGCAGGAGTGTTACCAGACTATGATTTAAAATTACCCCAAATGAATCGACGATTTCGTAATGGTATACGTTAAGTACACGAATATGTCATAGCGCCAATTCCCCATATGATTTGCTGTCTACCTACTTTACGCATTATCTATTAATAAAGTTCTTTGTTTATAACATAAAACTTTATGCTCAAAACTTTATGTTTTAAACATAGAACTTTTAACAATTTACCCAAATATATATTTTTTTTGTATTTTTTTTCCGGTGACAATACTTTCACGCACACACTTTGAATAAATACAAATAACTTGGTGGTTAGATATTTGGATAACCCATGAAAAAGGCATAATAAGGGTGGGCATAACTAAATCTATCTTACAGGTGTTGTAATTTAAAGTTTTATTCGCCGATGAGTCTTGAGGGATAAATGAGAGTAAAAATGATAGATTTATTTAGTAGACTCCTGTTGTAATGTGTCTTTGTAGGCTCATCGAATGAGCCTCATGGGAGATTTTCACATTACTCTAGTTATAAACAGGTATACTATAGCTTATACTTAAATCAAGAGCGAATCTTTGTTCCTGCAATATGTTTTTTCAAGGCCTATTATCCTAATCTCAAGCTTCAGAAGAAAAGGCATAGTCAAGAAGTGGCATACTAAAAAAGACTAGACTCTTATGTATTTCTAGAGAAATATATTAACATCAATATATTGTATGTAGGTATATAGGTAGGTGGATATTTTAAGATCAAATCCACATTCAAAGGGGGAAGGAAGATTTTTCTCGGTCAGAAAATGATTTTTTTTCATAATAAATTAGCTAGTTATTACTAATATTAGCAATAATTAAAATTAATCTAAAAGTATAAATAAATAATCTATACTATTATAAAGCTGTAACAGAGCTATGTCTGTACATTTAAGATATTTGAGAAAAAAATGACTGTAATATGCTATACAAAACGATTTTTTTTTAATTTTTTGTCTCTTTATCTGTTTGTCTGTTTGTTTGTTCGCGCATCACGCAAAGACTACTGAACGGATTTTAATGCAACTTTTGTTTGATAGCCCGTGATTAGACTTAACAACTGGTACACATTAAACACAAAGTGAAAAACGTGAAATCGAAAATAACAGTCACGAGCACGATTTGAACCATTTGCATCTCCTGGATACCGTCTAGATCTTTGCCAATTCAGCCATCGTTACAATTGCTCCTGACTGCTAATTTCGATAACACATTCATACTTAACGTCTTTGGGTGACATCTGCGCCATCTGTCGGAAGTATTTTCATACATTATACCGACCAGGTTTGTTTTTTTATATTTTTTATTGCATTCGGTGGCAGACGAGCCACGGCCCATCTGATGGTAAATGGTAACCGTCACTCATGGACTCAACTATACCTCTCGGTATTATTGTCAAGCCGCTGCTCACCATTTCATTTCACAAATATGAAATGAAAAAAAAACATAAACGGCTATCTCCTGCTACAGCCAAAACGCAACGATATGCTTCATGGCCGGTCACACGGGATATGGTGGTACCAATCCGCTCGGGCCCGATACCAAGTGAGTACTTCCACTTGGTACCCAGCCCTACCACCAGTCATGCAATGGATGATAATTGCTTACTTCCCTTAGTCGCCTCATACGACACCCATGGAAAAGGATGGGATGGTGACAATTGTATTCTTAGTCCGTCACCACACGGATGCGTAAACTAGGTAAACTTAATTTTACAATTAAGATTTAATTTTACAATTAAGGAAGATTTTTCTCGGTCAGAAAATGATTTTTTTGATAATAAATTAGCTAGAGTTATTACTAATATTAGCAATAATTAAAATTAAACTAAAAAGTATAAATTTATACATAATCTATACTATTATAAAGCTGTAACAGAGCTGTATCTGTACATTCAAGATATTTGAGAAAAAAATACTGTAATAGGCTATATAGGCATGACTAAACCCAAAACAATTTTTTTTAAATTTTTGTCTGTTTATCTGTTTGTTTGTTCACGCATCACGTAAAAAGTACTAGACAGATTTTGATGCAACGTTTTTTATTTGAAAGGCCTTAATTATACTTAAAAACTGGTATATATTTTATCCCGCTACTATATCGGGAACCTGAGATATAACCGTAAAACCGGAGATTTTTTATGATCTTTGATTTGTTGGATTTGTCTAATACCAGAATAACAATGGAAAATATTACAAAAAAAAAATAGGAACAAATTATTTGTGAATGTGGAAAAAGGGAAACCTTACCTGCAAGCAGGATTTGAGCGCCTGCGTCTCATCTAATCCGGGGAAATGCTCTGGACCGCTAAGGTATATTGCAGTTATTATTCCAATATAGTAAGTTTGTATATGCATCCGGTAGATGGCGTGGGTCAGAGGAATGGGCAGGGCGACGGCACGGAGTCCTTACCTTCCGACTAGTGCAGGTGTTGTCGGGGCACGGTTGCTTCGGCAGATATCTGCACATTGTCGCAAGGAGGGAAGCGACTCCGGGCTGTCACCATTGCGGCTGCGACGTGGACACGGCGCAGCACACGCTCGAGTCGTGCCCGTCTTGGGCCAAGCAGCGCCGTGAACTCGTCGCGGCATTAGGTATGACCCCTACGGAGTCCTGAAGGGACCGGGAGACCTTAATCCGGATGTACCGATGATCGGACAAGGTCTCAACCTCCTCCAGGACACGCCAGTTCCTCACTCGTGCTGCGACGTCGGGGCTAGCGAACGAAAGGTCCACTATTGACCCACCCCGTTACCGCACGCACGTGTTGACGGAGCCTCTGTTTAGCAAACAGAGGCCCGTTGACGCCGCCCACTCTACCACCGCCGCTCCACGGGCGTCCGTCGCAGGGGACCCCCCCGCCGTAGATTTGGCGTTGAAGTCCCCACGACCAGGACGTGGCTAGGTGCCAGTCGCCGTATCGAGGTCTCCAGGCTGTTAAGCCAGACCTCGAAATAAGCCCGACTCCGGTTGGGGGAGAAGTACACGCCATACAGCGTAACTCTCCTCCAGTCGGCTGCTGCGTATCCCGTGCCCCTGTCTCTGATCGACAAGGGCGGGGAGCGCAGCGCCGTGGAGCTGACGATTGCCACGGAGCCATCGCGGCTGTCCGCCCAATGAGGACGGTCAGGAACGCAATAAGGCTCCGCTGCTACAGCTATACCAATCAACCGCTCCACCATGGTTTGTCACGGTTGAATTTTAAGGCGTAACCATATCCTCCTCCACCCGAGACGGTGGCGAAGCCGCGCTAGGGGAGGCATCCTGGGCCGATTGGCTGGTCCCCCCCTTTTTTGGGCCTGACATCGGGGGTCTACATCCCTCAGCAGTGCTTGGCAGGCCTATTGCCAGTTCAGCGCACTTCACGGGTCTGGCGATGCCGACTCCACTACCCTCGCCATACAGACCCCGTAGTAGGCTACCGTGTCGGCCATCTTGGGGCCCTCCGCCCCAGGGAACTCCAAAATGCGAGCCCCTGTCCGGGCTTGGCGGGTCCGGGCAGCGATGACTCCGAGGTCGGAGACGTCAATCTCGTCCCGGGCTCTCCTCAAGATGGCCTGATATGTCAGGCCCGCTTCTGCCTCCAGCAGCATGGTGATTACCACCGCTGCCGTTTTCGGCGCTCGAAGCTTGCGCGACGTTTTAGGGCCAAGCTTGCTCCAAGGCGCAGCGGGCTCCGCAGCCCGGGCAGCAGCCCCGGTCGCGACCTCCTTTTTCCTCCTGCCCGGGACTTCTTCTTCCCGCCATCCACTGTCTGTCATCCCTCATCAGAGGGTGCAGAGTTAGACGGTGCGGGAGGTGAATTACGATAATCTCGGGGTAAGGTCACTGGGGCCCGCGAAGGCTGGCTAGCAGACGAAAGAGGAGGGAATTTATCTCCGGGCTGGCCCTTGGGGCGCTGCCCAGCCTTCTGCGCCACTTTTACCTTAGGGCCAGCTTTGCCCAGTCCCTTGGGCGGCGTGGTCGCAGCCGCGGAGTAGGTGGCCACGCGGCTGCCCTGGCAGGGCAGCGGCGTTGGGCCTGAAGGCGGCGCGACCTTCTTCCCATCCACGGCCAGTGGCGGTCGGAGTCGTGGCTCCAGCGGCATCCTGGCATTTAGGGAGCCGATCATAGACCGCGCTGACGCGATCCATGATTTGGCGCATCTGCTTCTCCGCCAGGAGATCAGGGTCCGGAGGCCCCGCGCCCGCCGTTGAGGCAGAGGCTCCCGGCCCAGCCTTGGCGAGATCAGGCCTGGCTCGAAGGCCGGTGAGCTCCTCCCGGAGCTCTGCTACCTCCGCCTCGAGGTGCCTGCAGCGGCAGGGCGCCTCCAGCTTGCCGCTCCCCTCTGGCGCTGGGTTACGCCGGAGGGACTCCACCGCGCTAAAGGCTACCTTAGTAGCCTCCGCGAGGTCGCCCCAAAGGCCTCGCGATGAATTAGCCACCGTGGAAACGATGGCCAGGGCGTCGGAAACCCTCTAGGCAATCTGGTCCGCTGTCGGTGGACCATCTACGTTCGGAGGCTCCTCTCGGAGCCTCGGTGTGAGGAGGGTTACCCTCTCCTCCACCGAGAGCTCCGCTCCCAATCCCCTAACTGCGGCCTCGTCCGCTTGCGATATGGATCGCTGCACCGAACCCAGGCCCCTACCAGCCCCTCGGCCTCTTTTGGCCGTTCTACTTGGTCTGCCCGGTGGGGGCATTGACGTAGAGCTGCCTTCGGACTCCGAAGCGTCGCACTCGCGCGCAATCGAGTGCTTCAAGAGCCGCGAAGGCCGCTTCACCACACCGGCTGCGCCCGCACGGGACCCGGACGGCTCCGGCAGACAGACATCCACGACTGCAGCAAGAGCGCTACCGGCGTCCAACGTCTCCACTGTTTCAGCGGCAGAACTACTACCCTTAGGACTTGCCGCGGGAGTGCTTTTTCTCCCACGGGTCCTCCTCTTTTTTGTTTTCTCCGTCTTTTTTTCTTTATTGGCGTAGGTTGCCCCCCTCAGATACATGGGGCTGACGGAGCCGGTTTCGGTACCCGGCTCCGTGAGGGATTCTCCAGGTGCATTGCACCCGGTACCCTCCTGAGGTATAATAGTATTTTTACTGTCCGCCATTTTTAAGTTTAGAGTCCTTCGACTATTGTGCCGCCCTCGCGACTGTATACCCTCCAGCCATTCATCCCTCGCCGGGTGGCAGAGCTTGGATTGGGGTGATTTTTTATAGGGGTTTTCTTCCCCACGGCCCGAAGACCCCCGGTCCTGTCCGTTCAGGGTTACGGGTCGGGCCGAGCGGTGGTCTGCATCAGACCGTACCCACCGCTCGCAAAGCAAGCAGTGAGCCCGTTGCCCCTCAGGCTGAAAAGCCCCGTCTCCGTCTCCCAGGGCCAGGGGAGTCACTATGGCCCCGCTGGCCCTCCACGGCAGACGTTCGTCCCACTGTAAGCAGTGAGCCCGTCGCCACTCGGGCTAAAAGCCCCGTCTCTGGGGACGGGAGGGTCACTGTCCACTACGGCCCCGCTGACCCTCCACGGCGGACGTCCGGCCTATCCACTGTGCCCTCTGCTAGTCAGAGGGACACACGGAGACCCGTCCCCTGCCGGGATTCAGCCGCCGGCACCAGAGTGCCGACGTTGCCCGGGGTGCATTAACGCGGAGGTATCTCGACCCGCACTCCACTGTAAGTGTACCTAAGCATGTCAAATGCTAAAATACAGATCTTTGATAATTTTGACAAGAGGATAAAATTAATTTTCTCATACATTTTGTATGGAACGGCTTATTATTTTTGAGCATTTATCATATAATAATAATAAAATTAAATAAACTAATACCTAAGTCCAAACAAAATTTATTGATTCTAAAATATAGTAGTTCCTGTAGAATAGTTATTTTGGTAAATGAAAAAACAACGGATATGTACGAAATTTAGAATGCAGATAAATTATGGCCTAGATAGAATTTGTTTAACCCACATCGGATGATTGTTGTATGGCATTTCGTAAGTTTTTGCATTACTGTACATGAGGTAGGATGCTATTATCACATTCCCCTCTATTTGCGTGAAGTATGGGCTGGCAATCTTTGGCTATTGTGTATGTGTTAAAATAGCCGGGATTGACAATTTGTGGGTATGTGGTGTGTTCTTCTCCGATAATATCCATTCCATAATAATAACAATGGATTCAAGTAATAAACCCGATAAGTAGAATCTGTAGTACAAGCCTAAATGACTTTAAGAACAAATTTTTGAGTTCGTGTAGACGAACTCGCGGGTAGAAACTTGTTTGCTTTTTTTTATTGCTTGCAGTGGCAGACGAGCCATGGCCCATCTGATGGTAAATAGTAACCGTCGCTCATGGACTCAACTATACCGAGAGTATTGTCAAGCCGCTGCTCACCATTTCATTTCACCGATATGAAAAGAAAGAATAAACGGCTATCTCCTGCTACAGCCAAAACGCAACGATGTGCTTCATGGCCGGTCACACGGGAGATGGTGGAACCAACCCGCTCGGTCCCGATACCAAGTGGTACTCCCACTTAGTACCCAGCCCTACCACCAGTCATGCAATGGATGATAATTGCTTACTTCCCTTAGTCGCCTCATACGACACCCGTGGGAAAGAATGGGGTGGTGACACTTGTATTCTTAGTCCGTCACCACACGGACAATTGTTTATATTAATTACCGACTGGTTACAGATTATTATTCTTCCCTGCGAGTGGAAGTAAGTCAAAGTAATAAACTGATAAGGGAATCAAGCAGATGACTGCACAGATATCGGAGTGGTTTAGATACCGACCTCCCGCCCCAATGTTGTGGATTCGATTCCCACACAGGACAACTCTTTATGTGATCTACAAATGGTTGTTCTAAGTCTAGGTGTACTTTGTGTCCGTGAAATTGAATGTTTGGAAAGTCCCCCGCGATACAAGGATTATTATTCCTTAGCACAGAGTGTTGTCGTTACCACTGAAGTAATGTAACATAGTTCAGTGGCCCGCTAATACAGGCGGAGAGATGGCACACGGCTGGTTTATTTAGTGGCTGAGAGCCCTACACTACCCTGTTCGTTGCCCTGAACGACGGGATGTGCTGTTAGGTACATTTTTTCCTGCCGTAAAAAAATAAAAAAAACTCTGCAAGGCTCTCCTGAGGAGTCTTAATTGGATTCGATGATCAGCAGCTGTATTGCTCAAACTATAAGCAGCGTTTACTAGCATTTATTATTACTATTAGGAGGAGTCAAGGCTATCTAAATAGGTCAACAATAAAACATATTATTCAGAAACATCAATAGTCTTTAAAAGCCGTCAAATCCCAGATACACCACGTATGAACGCTGTGAATACCGAACGTTATTGATCATTCTAACGGAACTGACTACGCAGAACAGCAATACTACTAGATGGTTGAAATTTTTGAAATGTTTTTTTTTTTTACTATATAGATGGCAAACACGCATATCTACAGCCGGTCAGTCAGATAAGCGATTATTAACAACACCAGATGACCAGATGTGATGTACCTACACTCGTGATAGAGATAATGAGAAGGTAACCAGGAGGGATTGTAAAGAAGCTATGAGGAGGGAATTTTCACCTCCGGTGCTCTCACCCACCGAACGAAATGTAACAGTATCTACTGTTACTATACGCCGATATCTTATGAGAAAGTGGTACCTCGTAGAGTCTTCAATTTATGCTAAAATCAGTTCAACAAGGCTCTATAACCAAGCAAGGTTTTCTTGGTTATATGCCTGTATCTTAAGCCGGGGCGCGTACGGCAAGGCAAGTATTACAATAATTCATTTTTGACGCCTTAGGCTATAGAAATTAAACATTTTTATCTCTATTTTAGCACTTGCGTGTGCAAATGTTTGAAAAAATCGCGCCATAAAATAGTATCAATTATTGCAAAATTAAACTTACTTACTATATTGGATTAATGCATATAAATGCATCCAACAGGTGGCGTGGGTCGTAAAGACAAATTTTGTGGAGATTCGGAATGGCCGTTGGTCACTGCGATGGCTTAGCGGTCTAGAGCACTTCCCCGGATTGGAAGGGACGCAGATTTGAATTCCACTCCAAGTAAAGTTCCCGTTTTTACAAATAATTTGTTTTTTATAGAAATTAAAATCATTAACAGGTCCATATTTATTTTTATTTATTTATAATATAGGTATACCGGCTAGATTAGTGAGAAATCGTCCGCGTGGACTTCCGAATATAAATACATCACTTTACTGCTATAATAATTAATAATCTCTATGTAAAAATAGCTAACCCAAAGAAATCATCAATTTTTCCTAGATAGAGTCTTCTAGTTTTAGATTCTTGCTTATCCCAGCATGAAATGTGCCAACTGAAGGAATCCTCCTTCGCGGACCCAACCGCCGCCGCCGCGCGGGGTGGCGTGCGGGCGCTTACCTGCGCCTGATGCCGCCCTTTTTTTTATTTTTTTTATTTTAGGTGGGCAAAAATGTCCTACCGCACACCCCGCTGCCCGGGGCCGGGGCTCTCACCCACTAAAAACCCACCGTGCGCCTCCACCCGCCCTTGCTACGGCGAATCACGGGTACCGCGTCGTTACGACCGCGATCCGCAGGCGGCAGCCCCTACGGGCACCCTCTCTTGAGCGACGCCTCGCGCACTTGGGCGTCGCACCTTCGCGGTAGGCTTCCGCGGACGGCAGGGTACTCCCCGACCCCACCGTCCGCAGCCTCGGCTAGGGCGGCATCAGGCGCAAGTAAGCGCGCGCACGCCGCCCCTCGCGCCGGCGGCGAATCGGGTCCGCGAAGGAGGATTCCTCACGGGCCCTCTCCGCCACCTCCTTCCGCGAGATGACAGCCTCGCAGAAGGTGGCGACCGCGGTCCAGGCCCTGTCACTGCCAACCATCGCTCGCGCAACGGCCGACAGCGACAGGTCCACGCCTATGACTGCAACGAGTTCCCGGCGCTGCACATCCCAGGCCGGACACGACTCGAGCGTGTGCTGCGCCGAGTCCTCGTCGCAGTCGCAGTGGTGACAGCCTGGGGTCGTCTCCCTCCTTGCGATCGTGTGCAGGTATTTGCCGAAGCAACCATGCCCCGACAAAACCTGCACCAACCGGAAGGTGAGGACCCCGTGCTGCCGCCCTGCCCATTCTTCCAAGATCGGCCGGAGCGCCCCCACGGTCCAGAGACCGGCTCGGGGCGTCTCCAGCCGAGACTTCCACTTTAGGACGGTGGCGCGGCGGGCATCTTCCCGCCACGATGACATTGCGCTCGGCGAGGGGCGGCTGCCCCCCGCCCGCGCCGTCGACGCCCGCCGATAGACGTCGGCGAGCACCTCCGCCTCCAGATCCCACGGGGGGGTTCCGGCCAACGCGCAGGCTGCATCGGTCGAGACCGTGCGGTACCCGCATATTGCCCTGACCGCTACGACCCTCTGTGGACGCCACAGAAGGGCCCTATTGCGAGCGGCCAGGGACTCCGCCCACACGGGCGGAGTCCCTGGCACGGGCGCGCCGTACAGTGCCATTGACCGTACTACCCCCGCGTAGAGTCGTCGACACGCAAGACTCGGTCCGCCCAAATTCGGCATAAGTCGCCCGAGGGCGGACGCCGTGTTGACGAGCCTTGGCGCAAGACGGCGGAAGTGCTCGTCAAAGTGCCACCGTCCATCCAATACCAGGCCCAGATATTTGATGTGGGCCTGGATTGGGAAGCCCACACCGTTGACCGTTATCGAGGCGCTGGCGGGCGGGCCCCGTCGGCGCCCATGGAAGAGTAGGGCCTCCGACTTTTCAAGGGCCACCCTAAGCCCCAGCGCCTCGATCCGCCTGACCACCTCCGCGGTACCTGAGGTGGCCAGCGTTGCCGCCTCCTCGAGGGTCCTGCCCCGGGCTGTGACGAGCGTATCGTCTGCGTAGCAAATTACGCCCAGCCCGGGGGGGAGCCGGCCACGGAGGACCCAGTCGTAGCCGATGTCCCACAGGAGCGGCCCAAGAACCGAACCCTGCGGGACGCCGCACGACATAGCCCTCCTTACAACGTCCCCTTCCCGGTCCACGAAGAGGACGCTGCGGCCGTCCAGGTAGTCTGCCACCAGCCGCCTTAGGTAGAGGGGCACTCCATGGTACCGGAGTGCCTCCTTGATGCAGCCGAATGGCAGACTATTGAAGGCGTTGGCGACGTCGAGCGACACCGCCAACAGCACTTCCCTCGAGGGGACGGCCTCCGCAGCCGCGGCCTTCAGGCGCAGAATGGCGTCGACCGTAGACCGACCCGCCCGATATCCAAACTGGGCGTCGGACAGGTCGGGGCCGACCGCTGCTAGGTGCCGGACGATGCGGGCAGCGACTACCCGCTCGAAAAGTTTGCCCGCCTCGTCCAGCAACACGATGGGCCTGAAGGCCGAGACCGTATTCGGAGGCCGTCCCGGCTTCGGCAGGAGCACGAGCTTCCCCTCCTTCCAGCAGTCAGGGAACCGTCCGGACACCAGGCAAGCGCCGAACAGCTCCCCGAGGCGGGGCTCAAAGTGGTCGAGGACCAGGGCCAGCACTCGGGCGGGAACCCCGTCCGGCCCGGGGGCGCCGCCGCCCCCATTTCCGTCGTCGTCACGGGCGGTACCTCCCCGTCGTCGGCCTCCCGGTCACCATCTGGCGGAGCCATGACCGGGGGCGTGTGCACCGCCCGTGAGGGGAAAAGTCCCTCGACCACCTCAGAGAGGAAGCCCGGCTGGAGGGTCTCCGTAAGGGGGGGGCCCTGGGCGCGGAGCTTGTTAAGCGCCGCGCGGTACGGGCGTCCCCAGGGGTCACGCTCGAGACCCTCCAGCATCTCCTGCCTTTTCGCGTCTTTGGCGCGACAGATGGCCAGCTTTAACGCGGCGCGCGCACTGCTGTACGCCGCATACAGCTGGCCCTCCCGCTCTTCGTCGCGGATTCGGCGAAGTCGGCTGCGGGTGTAGGACCTCCGGGCACGAATACAGGCCGCACGGAGGTCCGCCAGCTCCGGGGACCACAAGTAGACCCCCTTCCGTCGAGGCGGGCGCCGCACGCGGGGCATGGCCGCATCGCAGATCTGCGTAAGCATGCCGCGAATGCGGCCAGCCTCGGCGCCCACGTCTTCCGTCAGGGGGGGAGGCAGCCAAGATTGAAAAATGGCCGCCTCCACTAGCAGGTCCCGGTCGAGCCTACCCACAGCCCATCGCGGAAAAGCGGGAGTTCTGTCCGCCGCGTGACCCCTGCTGGCGCCCTGAAGGGTCCGGGAGACCTCTATCTGAATGTATCTGTGGTCAGATAGGGTCTCGACCTCCTCCAGGACTCGCCAGCTCCTTACGCGTGCGGCGACACCGGGGCTAGCGAACGAAAGGTCCACTATCGACCCGCCCCCGCGCCGCACTCACGTTAGGGCGGACCCTCGGTTTAGCAACACGAGGTCCGCCGCTGCCGCCCACTCTTCGACCGCCGCACCTCGGGCGTCCGTCCCGGGGGACCCCCACGCCGTTGATTTGGCGTTGAAGTCCCCCAGCACGAGCACAGGGCTCGGTGCTATACGCCGTATCGAGGTCTCCAGATTGTGCAGGAGGACCTAGAAAGCCGCCAGACTACGACTAGGGGAGAAGTACACGCCATACAGCGTGACCCCTCCCCATTCAGCCGCCACATATCCCGTGCCCTGGTCTTTGAGTGACAAGGGCGGGGAATGCGGCGCCGCCGAACCGACGACCGCCACGGAGCCATCCCCGCTACCCGCCCAATTGGGTCGATCCGGGACTATGTAGGGCTCCGCGGCTACGGCAACACCGATCGACCGCTCCGCCATGGATTGCAGGAAGAGGTCCTGCGCCCTGGCGGAACGGCCGAGATTCCCTTGGAGGAGGATAGCGTCGTGATCCGTTATTGGACCACGATATCCTCCTACATGCGCTGCGGCGGTCCAGCCGCGCCGGGTTGGGCAGCCGGGGCCGATTGGCTGCCCACCCCCCTCTTAGGGCCTGACTTGGCCGGAGGCCTGCACCCCACCCGCCCCATACAGTGGTTGGCGGGGCGATTGCCCGCCGCGCACGCGGGGCAGTGTGGGGTGGCAGAACAGGCAGCCGCCTGGTGCCCTGCCTGACCGCAGCGGAAACAGAGCCCGCTGCAGTCGAAGCAGTTAGTGCACAGCGGCCGGGTGTGACCGACCGCCATGCACTTATAGCACCTGGCAGGCCGGGGCTCCAGCGCGATTACCCGCGCGGCGCTCCAGCCCACCAGAAGTCTACCGGCGGCGACCAAATCCTTGGCCGCCGCGACAGGGCACGAGACCCAGACGGCACCCACACCACCTGGACCTGGGCGAATGGTGCCCACCCGGACGGCGCTGCTGGGAGACCCGGTTTTCGAGACGATCGCCTCCCGGATCTCTTCCGCCGTCACGGAATCGTCCAGCCCGGAAATGCGCAGTTCGGCGCACTTCACGGGTCTGGCGACCCGGACACCACTCTCTTCTGGGAACAGGCCCAGCAGCCTCGCGGCCATTGCGTCGGCCGTCTTGGCGCCCTCTGGCCCCAGGTACTCGAAGATTCGAGCACCTGTCCGGGCTTGGCGGGATCGAGCGGAAACGTCTCCGAGGTCTGAGACGTTTATATCCCGCCGGGCACGCTTCAAGACGGCCTCGTAAGTCAGGCCCTTTTCCTTGGCCTCGGGCAGCAGGGTGATGACCACCGCTGCTGCCTTCGGCACTTTGAGCTTACGCGACCTTTTTCTTTTAGGCGCCTTTTGGGTCTCCCTCGTTTGCGCCCCTCTTTGCGACATTGGCGCTGCTTCGCGTTCCGCGGCAGCACCACGACCCTTGGCCTGGGATCGCCGGGGCCCCACCACTTGCCAGCCCCCGTCTGAGGACGTAGGAGCCTTATTGCCAGGAGCGGAATCCTGGGGCGTAACCACCGTAGCTCGCGAGGGTGTGGCCTTTTGTCGCGGTTCTGTAGCACGTGGAGGCGCTGCGGCACTTGGCAGAGGTGGGAACTCCTCTCGGGGCTGGCCCCTCGAGGCTTGTCCCACCTGGCCCTTTTTCTTGCCCTTTTTCGTCGTTTGCGCCTCCGCTAGCGGCGCACTCTTCCGGCTCGGTGTTTTGGCCGCCTTAGCGGCAAAGGACACTTGACCACCCTGGCACGGCAGGGGTGTCGGTGCCGAGGACAATGCGGCACTTCTTTTATCAGCCGCAAGCGGCGGCCGAAGTCGGGGCTCCGGCGGCAATCTTGCGGCTAGGGCCTCAAACCGCGGGCCAAAGACCGCATCCATGCGGTCGATGACCGCGCGGAGCATTCCATCGTCGAGCCCAGTGACAGGGCCCGACTGAGCGGCAGACGGAGCCGAGGCGGTCGCGGAGGTGGGGCAGAGGCGCAGCGGCTGCGGCGAGGCGGTCGCGGGGAGAGCAGGCTCGACCCGCATTACGGAGGCCGATGCACTTGGGGTGGCCTCAGGGAGCCCAAGCTCGACCCTCATATTGGCCATGCCCCGGTGCAGCTCCTCGACCGTCGCCTCCAGGCGCTGGTTACGTGCTCCAAGGTCGGCCACCTCCGACACAAGCCGCTCCACCACGTTGGACAGCTCCGTGGCGGCGATTTTGAGGCCCCGGACGAAGCTACCTTTTAGGTTCTTCGAGCCCATGGCCACCGTCGTGATTATGGCCACGCTGTCCGCGGCTCTCTCTGCAAATTTGGCCGCAGTGGGCGGCCCGCCGCTGTCGATAGGGAGACGGAGCTTCTCAGACAGGAGCGCCAAGCGCTCCTCTGAGTGTTGCACCGTCTCAACCCTCTTCAGGCATCGCGTCTCAGCCGCTGAGGCGGCACGCGGGATTGGTGTCCCGGGTCGGCCGATGCCTCGACCCCTAACCGCTGCGGGTATTTTTGGGGGAGGCATCTCAGCCGAGCTCAGGTCGGAGTCCGAGGCAGCGCCCCCCTGAGATAGGGTGCGCTTGCGCGAGAACCGCGACTCCGACACCACCTCTGCCGACCGCGATGGCTGACTCTCGGCAGCCTCAGTCAGGCCACCCTCTTCAGCTGCGGACATCTCGGCGGCTGAAGTGCCGGCCGAGCTGCTCGTTATCGAGCCGTCCCTTGACGACTGGGACGCTCCCTTGGTCGTCTTCTTATTGCCCTTGCGGGACTTCTTGCCGCCGCGCGTTTTACGCGCAGCTGCACTAGTAGGGGCCGCATTTACAGCCGGACCCCTTACGGCTGAGGCGTCAGGTGCATTACCCGACTCCGTCGAATTGTTTTTTAAATTTTGCAAATCCAGCCTGATGACGCCCTAATCGAGGCTGCGGATGGTGGGGTCGGGGAGTACCCTGCCGTCCGCGGAAGCCTACCGCGAAGGTGTGACGCCCAAGTGCGCGGGGCGTAGCACAAGAGAGGGTGCCCGAAGGGGCTGCCGCCTGCGGATCGCGGTGAAACGACGCGGTACCCGTGATCCGCCGTATTAAGGGCGGGTGAGGGCGCACGGTGGGTTTTTAGTGGGTGAGAGCCCCACACTACCCCGTTGTCTCCCCGGGCAGCAGGGTGTGCGGTAGGAGATTTTTGCCCACCTAAAATTAAAAAAAAAAAGTGTGGCACAATGTATTTAAGAACACATTTCCTATATATTTTTTTGTATCTTGGTAGTGTTAATTTACAATTTGTAACATTACGTGTTGTTTTCGAGTGATTACCGGTAAGTACTTGTAAACGTTTGTTTAGGTAGTTTTCTATTAATAAATTATACTTTACTTTTTCATGAACTGGTAGGATTTTGCATAATTGAAATAGTTCATAGTAATTATTCTTATATCAGGATTTAATTTTTGAAGGCACTATGGTCTTCAAAATTCTAAGTTGTAGATGATAAATAGAATCTAAGTGATATTTAAATGTCCGGCTATAACTACTAATACCATAATTTATAATTGATTCTCCTAGACTGATGTTATAGGCTTAGAAGTGTTTTGTACGAGATTTTGTGTTGGATGCATTTTAATTTCGCTAGTATTGCTCGTAATCTATCACAGACGAGGTTAATGTGGTCTGTCCATTTAAGGCGGTTGTCTATCATCAATCCTAAGTAAGTGTGTTTATTAACGACCTCCACTGTATCACATTTACAGTTTAATTGTGTTTTTGAATGAAGACAATTATGGTCATGAGCAATCAAACGTAGAGGGCAACTTTTCCTATTTTGAGACGAGCTTTTATACTTTAATTTTGTTTTTGTTGCGTTCAGTACCAAACCAGTCATGTGACCATTTATTTACCATAGTGAAGTCACTTTGCATTTTTTCTAAGGCCGTTGTTATATTTGTATCTGCAACTAAAATGCAAGTATCATCGGCAAACTGGTATACTTCACCATATTTTACAATATTGGCCATGGTATTAACGTAAGTGAGGAAATGTAACGGCCTTAGTACCGATCCTTTGGCTGTACCTTCCCTTACGAGAATTGGATTGCTCACCGCGTCATCTACCTTAACCTTGTAAGTTCTATCTTTAAGGTACTCTTGACACCAGTCAATTATGGGTCCTCTTATACCATATACAGCTAGCTATCTGGCGGGGTGCACGCCAGAATTATGCTTCAGTTTTTCTCTTTACTTTAATAGGACCTAAATTACTTTTGCAATAGATATTCTACTATTTATATCTACCGCCTCTATTTAACTGCCTCGGTGGTGTAGCGGTAGTGTATGCAACTGCTAATCATGAGGTCTTGGGTTCAATCCCCGGGTCGGGCAATGTTATTGAGGTTTTTCCTAAAAAGAAAAATTCTCAGTAGCAGCCCGGAGTTTGAAAATGTGCCCGGTAGACGTCAATAGGCTCGCCCCCAATTACGTGGGACTTAAACATAGCTGGCGAGTCGTGGGTGTGTAAGACACCTCTGCCTACCCCTTCGGGGAATACAGGCGTGATTCTATGTTATATCTACCGGTACTTCCAGCAAAAAATACATCCTACAAATGCCAACTGAATTTGATTGAAACGGATATTTGACTTTGCGATTCCGCTCGCTTATTCGTCCCCATACAACCCAGTTCACTTTCAACGGATTAAAATAGCCGCTTCGAACATGTTTTTTAAAGATGATGGTCACCACTTTTATATGGTTTAGTTGCGAAATGGCTTCACTGGGTCGAAAGGCAGGAAGGTGAAGGAAAGCAAGGATAATAAATAATAAATTAATCTCTACTAAAGTTCTCTTTTTCCTCATTCACAAATAACTTGTACTTTATAAGTAGCTGAGCATGTCAAGTGCTAAAATTTAGATCAAAATGTTTAAAATAATGTCTTGTTGATATTTATTATTGTGCAAATATGAAATTGAAAATAATATTAAACACAAAGTGGAAAATGTGAAATCGAAAATAACAGTCACGAGCAGGATTTGAACCTGCATCTCCTGGATACCGTCCAGATGCTTTGCCATTTCAGGCATCGTGACAACTACTCTCGACTGCTAACTTCGATAACACATTCATACTTAACGTCCTGGGTGACGCCTGCGCCATCTGTCGGAGAGTGTTTAATGTATATAGCTAATCATGTCAAATGCTAAAAATATATAGGTATTATATAAAAATTTCTAAATATTGAAAATAATAGTCATGAGCAGGATATTTATATACTTATATTTTTAGTATTTGACATGTGAAAGTGAAAAATGTGAAATCGAAAATAACAGTCACGAGCAGGAGTATTTTAAATAAAATTTATTTATTTTAATTTTAAATAAGTGGGTTTATTTTTATTTCTACATAAGTCATTTGAGTATAAAAAGTCCGTGTGCACTGTTCACTAGCGGCTGGTCATTAATGATAATTGATCTTAAAAATCACGTGAAAGTTTTTATTGAGATCAATATGGCTAAGACTGTCTGTGATTATGTACTGATTAAGAATTAAAAAACTATAAATTGTACTATACAAACCTTAAACTCCAAAATCTTTAACATTGGTCAGATATTACAGAATTTTCGACATCGTAAGTCATAGTAGTAGCAGGTATCTACCTACCGCAGTTGCACTCGCAGACGACAGTGACCTACTCTTTTTTTTATATGTGTCTCAGCGTAAATGGGCCAGCTCGATCGGGGAAGTACTCTCAAAAAACAACTTGAAGCAACGGTAGGTTAGCCTTTAATTATGTTTCATATGATGAGTGAGAGCACTCCACCTACTAACAGTTTCCTTGGAGTTGGTGACGCGCAAGTGATGCCTCTGCTGTTGCTACGGTAACCGCTTACCATCAGATGGGCCCATATATATAGGTATGCTAGTTTGCCACCCACACAAAATATAATCGCTGTCCGCGTTTGTCTCTTTACTGCTTATTTCTTCTAATACTCTCCTATTATATAAGTTACTCTATCTAACACGCAAAATGATCTTGATCGTTGTAAAACTAGTGTTAAACTCCCTTTACCAACAGTAAAGATAAAAAGTCGTATTAGTGACATCTGTTGCGTATCAGCAGAAACAACTACGTAAGAAATTATGATAAGTAGTACTTAGTTTTAATAAGCAAGTATAGATGCCACAATCACATTACACATCTCTTTTTATTACCGAAACACCATGGAAGTAATAAGTTAGGTACGCGGCATAGAGTAACATTACCGAAAAGTCTCAGACTAAATATATCTAGACAGAGCTTAAGCATAAGACAGAGCGAAGAAAATTCTTTGAGATGTATGAGCGAGAATACAAGATACAATTTACTGGTGCAAAAATAGACAGTCATAGATTTTTGTCTTTGTCGCCGTGGCCAGTTTTTGGTATTGTCACGATGTCAAAATGCTTTGTCTGTCACGATGGGACACACTAATTAGTCTGTGGTGTAAAAAAACTACATGATAATAGTGCTTGTAAAATAGTGTACTATGCTACAAAAGCTACAGTGAGCGAAAAAATTCAGGTAGGTATAACATTTCATTCATATGTAATCGAAAATGAAAAAAAATATGATTTAATGCCATAAAGTGATATAAAATGGGCTTTTTTATTCAAAATTAACAATTGCTACTAAGATACACTCGCAAAACACGTTTTCCAGTTAACTTTATATTACTGAGAATTGTTTCGGTGTTGCCTTATTGCGAATTTAATTTGCCCAGTTTTCACTTTACTAAAATTTATATGTAATTTATGAGATGATGATAAATATTTACTATTTTAGGTTTCCCTCTATCCAGATGCGAGATCGAAATGGGTGTATGCTACGGGAAAACGAGGCAACCCACGAAATACCCAAAATATGTTCCAGGACATTTTGTTGATGTTTCATTATACATAATAAGAAAATAGTAACGTTGGGAGCAAAATCATTGCCAGTGAATATGTTCATGTAAGAATAGCTTTTAAAGTCTTTGTAACTTCAAATCTCAATAACACTGCCCGACCCGGGGATCGAACCCGAGACCTCTTGATCAGCTGTCGCTTACACTGCCACTGTACCACAGAGGCAGTTGTTATTTCATGTTTGTAAGTAAATCTCAATTCAGAGAAACTGATTTGCTCTAAGTTCTTATTCAATTAGTTAAATCAGCGCTGGAAGGAAGATAATTATTTTCTTATTTGACCCAGAAAAGAAAGAAAAGATAATTTAATTATATTCTTGTGTACTATTATTTTATTAAATATAACTTATTATTATTTACCAGATGAGATATCGAACAGAACGGCAATTTATGGAGCAGCAATACTTACCTTATAAAGTCTTGGTCTTGGTATTTCCCTACGTGATCGAATTCTTATTACGGAGATCCGTAGAACGTGAATATCCGACATAGCCTGCCAGGTTTGCATGCTGAAATGGCAATGGGCAGGCCATATCGCTCGACGAGCTGGAAACCGTTGGGGAAAAAGGTTTTCTAGTTGCGATCACGTATCGGACAGCGCAGCGTAATATGGCATTTTGATAAACGCTGTGATTTTTAATTAAATAATTGTTACGAAGAGTTTCTTATTTACGATCAAGTTACAGACCTCATTCTAATTATCGTTTATTTTGCCCAAATATGGTTCAATATTTGTCAACCTGGCAACATTTAAAAAAAATATTGCTGTTTCAAGTGCGGCCACGCCGTGGCTCCATCTAGTTAGCCGAAAAGTACTCGGTTTTGTCTTGACCATGGAAGTCGTAGACAGAGAAACTAATAGCTTTACCCCGAAGAAAATAACAGTGTACCGATTAATAAAAAAAATTGTTGGTAGGTCAGTGGTTATTTTTTTAAATGAATCTCATTTAATCAGCGTGTATTTAATGCATATAATATCGAGCATAAGTCTTTGGGCAGAGTTTATAATCTTTGAGAACATTCTAACAATATTTTCCTTTACCGAAATAGTGGCGTAGCTATACCGGCTTAATGTCCAAACCTCCTCCCTATCCTCTCTCTCCTTATTATAATTCCTATCCTATTCTTATTATTCCTCCTCTCCACTTCCTATCCCTTCCTCTCCTCGCGTGCAAGTGATGCCTCTGGTGATGCTGGCGTCTATAGGCTACAATAACCGCTTAGCATCAGGTGGGCGGAATGCTTGCTTGCCACTCGCCACTCGCAGAATAAAAAAAATATTAGACGTCACGTGATGTCTACCAGATGTGAAAACATCGAAATTATTTTGTAGAAATAATAAGTAGGTACCTAGAAATAAAATGATCATAACTTTTTCAATGTGCTTGTATAAAATTATGACATGTGTAAAATAACGGAAATGGACATAAATCGTCTTCATCAGGCCCTGGATATCATCTAGGACCGAAGTACTTGTCAAAACGACTCAAACGATTCCAAAGTTGATAGGATTGCGGCGCTTTATAGCATAATGCCCATGGCCATACGGCTCCATTATCAGAGCCTGAATATCATCTAGGACTATGGTACTATTCAAGATAACTCAAACTAGCCCTAAATCGATGGGTTGCGACGTTTAATTACCGAGTACCCATGGCCACCTTCCATCTCTATCATGAGACCCTAAATACCATCTAGAGCCAAAGTACTCGTCAAGACGAATCATACAAGCCCAATCTTGATGGGGTTATGTCGTTTTATAACGAAGTTCCTATGGCCTTGATGGAGTTGCGCAGTTAACTGATGGACTGCTATTAATTAAAAAGTTCTCATGGCCACCTTCCAGCGCCATCATCAGACCCTGGATACCACCTAAAGACAAAGTACTCATCTAGACGAATCAAATGAGTCCAAAGTCGAGGGGGTTGCGTCGTTTCATTATAGAGTTGCTATGTCCACCTTCCAGCTCCATCATCAGATCAGCTCCATGTCTTCATAATATTGCATTGTCACGCGGTATACCTATGCGTGTAAAATTTCAGCTCAATCGGAAACCGGGAAGTGTTTCAAATTTAACTTGCAAGATTTGAACGGGACAAGTAAAATAAAAGCGTCGCCACGCTAACTGCTTGAGTTTACCCTCCCTCCGCATTAGATGTTTCACATCAAAACAACTAAACTATTTAAGGCCCGAGGCAAAATTATTGTATGAGGCTCTCCCTCAGTCGATATTAGATTAGTTTATTTAATATTTTTTTTGATGTGAAAACTTTTAATGCGGTGGGAGGGTAGTACTGACGTCCTCGCCGGCACGCTATCTGTTGACAAATGTATGTAACTAGGAAGCATAACGTCTACCAATAAACCAAAGACAGTTTTAATTCGTCTATGGATAACGAGAGGGCGTTTACCAATAATTATATAAGACTTGAACAATATTTATTTATTATTATATATAGGATACATTCACACTTATTAGTTCATTGCCTTTATGTCCATTTCCGATATATTACACATGTCATAATTTTAAACAAGCGCACATTGAAAAAGTTATGATATGATCATTTTATTTCTACTCATTATTTCTACAAAATAATTTCTTCAATATACAAATCCTACCTTTGTGGGTTGCTCTCAATTTGGCGAATCAAAAATTATAAAACATCAGAAAGGTCTTAAACCTTAGTGCTAAGCTGATAAAATGTACATTGATTATTTAGATGAAGATTACTCAACAATCGTCGATTGTGATGGAGCTGTAATTTAAGATGAATGGTTAGCATCTACTTCTTCTTTTAGTGGCGATGAAGTAGTTTAAGATTTAGCAAAAACAAAAAGTTAAAAAGGAAATAATCTAAAAGAAAAATACTAGTATAAATAACATTGATGAAAATATAATTGGAGAAATAAACATGTACATTGATTATTTAGATGAAGATTACTCAACCATTATCGATTGTGATGAAGGTGTAATTTAACATGAATGGTTAGTATCTACTTTTTCTTCTAATGGCGATGAAGTAGTTTAAGATTTAGTAAAAACAAAAAGTTAAAAAAGAAATAATCTAAAAGAAAATTATAAATATAAATAACATTAATAAAAATATAATTGAGGAAATAAAAAAGGCTTGATAAATAAAAGAATAAACTTATTAAAGGAACGGCCACAAAAAGAATTGCTGGACAAGAATATGTGCAAAGTGATCATCGAATCTAAATCTGTTCCACTGGAACATCATCGAATCTAAACCACCACCTAACCCGTTCATTAGTAAAACAATGTGGAAATAACTGAGAATATATTACTGATACTGAAAAAAGACCGAAGATATTTAATAATTTCTGGGGACTGTTTGGAAATCTTCAAAGAGATAGATTCAAATTCAAAAATATCTTTATTTCATAGGCCTATTAAAATAGCACTTAAAATCGTCAATAATATACTAATAATTAACACGAGCGCCTGAGGCAAGTGCATCCGCAATAACAAAGTGGCGATTGCAATCGCCCCACAAGCGGCCGAATCCCGCAGTATAGAGCCTTTCATGAGAAGAACCCGGCAAGAAACTCATGGGCCACTTTTCTAAATTGCCAATTTATTACAATTTAATATAATCTTTATTGATTAGTAAGTATAACACAAAAAGAAGAGATAAAGTGGAAGCGGCTTGATTCGGGAAATCGCTCGGCTAGTTCTAAGTATCATATTAATGAAGAGGAGGGCAGGATACCAGTATGTTTATAATTAAAAAAAAGAAAGTGGAACTAGTGAAATAATTTATATACCTTTACCTGTGTTCAAAGTTTATGAGAGATGTAAAGTATGACTGTGATATTGAGCGAAGAGCAAAACTCGAAGAAAAAAACTGGCAGTGCATTGTGGAGTGCTGGTCCCTATACTTATTTATGGCAGTGAATGTTGCATGGCAGAAGAAGCATGAGAGTATGATAAATGCTGTGGAGAAGAGAAGTCTGAGAAGCATAGCCGGTGTGACCCTGATGGACAAAGTGAGAAATAGTGTGATACGAGAAAGCTGTGGTGTGAAAAAAGATGTAGTGACAAAAATAGAGAAAGGAATGATTAGGTGATTCGGACAAGTAGAGAGGATGGATGAAAGAAGATTTACAAAACAGATATACAAGGCGACTGTGAATGGACAAGTTGGTAGAGGTGAATCTAGGCGAACGTATATTGAACAGATCGGAGACGTTCTTAAGGGCAGGTTAAGAGTTCTCGTAACCAACGAGCATGCATGAAAGTGCTGATGAAAGTAGATGAAGCGAAAGTTTTGTGCCAGGATCGTAGCAAGAGGAGAGAAGTGGTCTCTGCCTAACGCTACGGGAAAAAGGCGTGACAATATGTATGTATGTAATACAGTACAAAGTTTCTTATGTGCTATTACATTGTGTTGTGTTAAAATGTTATTGATAAGCTTACCTAATATACCTTATAAGTAATAGTAATGTAAGACTGCTGAAAATGGCTGATCTGAAACATAGACTTAATGTTAATAGGTTGATTTAAATTTGGTTCATTTTCTTCTTAGTTGAAATTGTATGCTACCTATTTGTACTGATTTTGAAATTACTAATAAATATCTAAAAAAATCAATGCTTTATTTGTTAAAATTTATTTTTGGGAACAATTGATTTCAGCTATCGTAAGTATTCAACGACAGTCCACATTCTTTGTAAGATCCACGTTGTGAGAGGCTTGACTGCAATATTCCTATAATAGAGGTCTAGAGACGTCCTTAACATAGGGTTAGTCACTGGTCTAAAAACCCCACCAACCCACAGCATGGTCGAGTATGCTAAATTACTACAAGGGTATTAATAATGCTAATAATGACGGTATCCGTCGAAAATCTTTATCTGAAAGTATTTGATTTTTTGTACCAAACATAAAGTGTATTGCTACTTGTTCAAAACAATCATACATTGATCTTATTTAATTTGAGCTATGTTTAAAATTGGCTTGCAGAAAAGTTTTTTTGTTTTATATTTAGATAAATTTACACGTGTGTGAAAAATGCGCTCCTTCCGGAAGCGTCATTTTACTTCATACAAAATTATAAAATAATGAGGTTTAGTTAATATTACTTGTTTTATAATTAAATTTTGTTGTCGGTAAGGAACTTCTACCTGTTTGTGTTTTTAACGAAATTATTACTAACCGACACTATTACATAAGATATAAAAAACACATAATTTTGAAATTCCATGTTATTAAGCCCTTAAAATTGCATTTAAAATTCGTTGGAATCAAGTAATTATGACAATTAATAGATTTTTTACGACTATTTTTTCGAAAAATGAAACTTTAAAATGCTCTAGTGTAAAGTTCACTAGGTATATGTCGCTTGGTAATTATTGCCTTTCAAGCGTCGATATTTAAATTACGTTACAGTAATTTAAATATCTAGCGGCTGTACACACTCGTCTATTTGTCTCGCGAACCTCTCGTAGAAGCTCGACACGAGAGAGCACACCATGTACACGCTCGTTGTATCAATTGAACTTCGAATGCCCGTTGCGATGGACGTGGAAATTTTTTTTATTAGTAATTGTAATTTTTTAATCATTTACCATAAAAAAAATATATTGAACCATGACGAAAAAGAACTTTTTAACTATTGCACAGGAATATAATATATATTTTATAAATCTTCCACGGGGATATCAAAATCGTTGCTTATCCGCAACCAGGCGTCGTGTAATAGTTGCTTATCCTTGTGCCTGACATTCTTAGGATTCCATAATAGTGATTTCCTTTAGTAGGCTTCTAAAAAGCTTTAGAACACATCGTTGTCGCACGCAGAAATCACGTCTTTACGCGAATGCAGTTGGCGGGCAACTTAGCAAACGAGTGTGTACAGGCGCGGTCTCGTTTTATCGCGAGACTCACCGAGACCCTTTGACTCTAGCACAAAAAAACCGACACTCTTCCGAGACATAGCGAGAGCCCCGAGACGAGACGAGGCTACCATGTACACACTCGCCCTCGGCCTGTCTCGGGGTGTCTCGACGAATGTGTACAGCCGCAGTTACGGCGTTATTTACTACATGGACCTATCATACATCTACATGTTACTTCCATGACCTACTACTATTGTTAATTCGATTTTATCTATATTCTTTTTTATCACAACAATCTCAGACTAAGAACTACTAGACGGAGCCACGGCGTGGCCGCACTTGAAACAGCAATATTTTTTTTAAATGTTGCCAGGTTGACAAATATTTAACCATATTTGGGCAAATTAAACGATGGTTAGAATGAGGTCTGTAACTATGTCGTAAATAAGAAACTCTTCGTAACGAATCCATCCATCCATCCATCAGCCTTTCATCGTCCACTGCTGGACATAGGCCTCCCCAAAATGGGGGTTTTACCATAATCGCCACGCTTGGCACACGGGTTGGCGATCGCCGTGGATGTTTTTAGTACACAGGGGAACGCTGCTGCCCGGTCCCCCGGTAATCCCTTAGTCGGCTTTTACGACTCCCATAGGAAGAGACAGGGTGGAGCTATTCTTGATGCCGGCCCCACACGGCCAACAAATATTTTATTGAAAATCGTAACGCTTATCAAAATGATTATTTAAAAGTAAATCTGCCACCCCTTCTATTCATCCAACCATCAGTCTACTAGCGGGCTTGTGCTGACTGCATCCAACGGCTCCCTGCCGCTTTGACCATATATTTGGTCCATCTGGTGGGATGTTACGCTGCGCTGTCCGATACGTGGTCGCTACTCGAGCACCTTTTTCCCAAACGGTTGTCAGTTCGTCGAGCGATATGGCCTGCCCATTGCCACTTCAGCATGCAAACTCGGCGGGCTATGTAGGATATTCACTTTCTACCTCCGTATCCGTAATAAGAATTCGATCACGTAGAGATACACCAAGACTTTGAGCCTTGATGCAAGATAAGTATTGCTTCTCCATATATTGCCATTCTGTTCGATATCTCATCTGGTAAATAATAATAAGTTATATTTAATAAAATAATAGTACACAAGAATACAATTAAATTATCTTTTCTTTCTTTTCTGGGTCAAATAAGTAAAGAATTGTCATCCTTCCAGCGCTGATTTAATTAATTGAATAAGAACTTTTTTTTATTGCATTTAGTGGCAGACGAGCCACGGCCCATCTGATGGTAAATGTCAACCGTCGCTCATGGTCTCAACTATACTGAGACTATTGTCAAGCCGCTGCTCACCATTTCATTTCACCGATATATAATGAAAGAATAAACGGCTATCTCCTGCTACGACTAAAACGCAATGATGTGCTTCATGGCCGGTCCCACGGGAGAGAGAGTACGATAAGTGGTGAAGTTAGCTATAGGACGAATACCACGACCTTATAAATTTGTGTTGTCACCTACCATTTGGGGTGTGAATATATCTTATTTAATTTTGTTTTACTCCTGGGTTTTATTTTGAAACCCTTAAATCCCAGACAGGTGCCACAAGAGAGAGCAAATTAGTTTCTCTGAATTCTAGATTATGACCACAGCGGTAGTCATAATCTAGAATTGAGATTTACTTACAAAGTTGAAGTACAAAGACTTTAAAAGCTATACTTACATGAACATATTCACTGGCAATGATTTTGCTCCCAACGTTACTATTTTCTTATTATATATAATGAAACATCAACAAAATATCGTAAAGCATATTTTGGGTATTTCGTGGGTTGCCTCGTTTTCCCGTAGCATCCACCCATATCGATCTCGTATCTGGATTAGAGGAAAACCTAAAATGGTAATTTTTTATCATCATCTCATAAATAACATAAATTTATTAGTAGAGTGAAAACTGGGCAAATTAAATTCGCAATAAGGCAACACCGAAACAATTCAAAGTAATAGAAATTTAGCTAGAAAACGTGTTTTGCGAGTGTATCTTAGTAGCAATTGTTAATTTCGAGTAAAAAAAAGCCCATTTTATATCACTTTATTGCATTCAATCATTAAATTATTTCATTTTCGACTACATATGAATGAAATGTTATACCTGTATTTTTGCGCTCGCTGTAGCTTTTGTAGCATAGTACACTATTGTACAAGGACTATTATCACGTAGTCTTTTTCTCAAAACACTCATTAACACAAATTAACATTAAATTTGAATTAAAACCCGAACTTTTATACAAAATGTTCGATTATGTCAGTTGGATCGTGACAGACAAAGCATTTTGACATCGTGACAATACCGAAAACTGGCCACGGCGACAAAGACAAAATCTATGCCTTTGTCTGTTTTTTGCACCAGTAAGTTGTATCTTGTGTTCTCGCTCATACATCTCAAAGAATTTTCTTCGCTCTGTCTAGTTCTTAGTCTGAGACAACAATTAAATATTGGTGATTTTTTTTTACTTTTCAATAAGGATTAAGAAGAGTACTTTTATAGTTTAGTTCAAAAGCGGTCAGTGTTATTTTCTTGGCTGTTCCTTTGCTTCTCAAACGAGAAATAAGTTCCTCGATTTATCTTTGTGTGATTGTTTTAAATTTAGATAATATTTTGTTTACTTTTATTATACCATTAAATTTCTTACAAGTAGGTAATTGAGCCCGTTACACGCTTAATTAGACAAAAGTTATTGGACTGCTAGAGTCTAATAACTTTTGAAGGAACGATGTCTGGTCAGCTAAAGTAAAAAAATGAGCCGTCGCGGGACGCCTGGCAGATGTGAAACTACAAAATTATTTTGTAGCAATGATGAGAATAAAAAAATAGCTTTTAAAAGGAAATAAATATAGCACAATTAAAAATTGTGTAGTGGTGATGGTATATGCATGCAATCTTTGGGGCTCCCTCAGGGGAAGGGTGAGTGTAAAAGTGAAAATGAACATAAAAGGATAGCTTATGAAAGAAAATTAATATATTTATTATATTATAAATGTAATATTCCGATTTTTATATTTATTATATTATAAATATAAAAGAGAAAGCTGATTGTTTATTTAATATTAATTTAATATAATAATATACATTTATATGGTACCTAGTTCGTTACTTAGCTATGAAAAGTAACCTTGGCATTTTTTCGATTTTCTAGGGCTACTAAGACAGCCCTTCAGTACCTACATAATAAGGCATTTTCACAACTTTAATTAGGTACCTACCTATACGCACTACACATAGGCAGGTATTGCATAAGCTCAGCAACAGTCAACAACTTGCTTCGCGGTGTCGTAGGTACTCTAGTACATCATAACATCATCCATCAGCCTTTCGATATCCACTGCTGGACATAGGCCTCCCCAAGACAACGCCAAAACATGTGTTTCGCTCATATGGGGGATAGTGCCGTAATCGCCAAGCTTGGCAGGCGGGTTGGCGATATTATTACATAGGTAGGTAACTAGTAAATAGGTACTATAAGTACCTACTAGTACAAATGATATTTTAAATAGGTATGTAAAGATGAGTTACGTTCATACTAAAAGGCGTAGTTGTAGGTACCAATATTGTGGCATTATGACGACGTACCTACCTACCTACTAATTTATAGATGTATAATGCATAGATTTCGTGATCGATAATTATTATCTATGGAACGCATGATACAGAAAGAGATAGTAGTACCTACCTATATTGTAATATGTACAAGAAATACCTACCATCCATCCATCCATCCATCAGCCTTTTATCATCCACTGCTGGACATAGGCCTCCCCAAAATGGGGGTTTTACCATAACCACCACGCTTGGCAGGCGGGTTGGCGATCGCAGTGGATGTTTTTAGTACATAGGGGAACGCTGCTGCCCGGTCCCCCGGTAATCCCTTAGTCGGCTTTTACGACTCCCATAGGAAGAGACGGGGTGGAGCTATTCTTGGTGCCGGCCCCACACGGCGAAATATCTACCAACTTTAGGGAATCATTGCATAATATATGCATACCTCTCGCTGCTATTCACCGACTAAAACAAATTCGCCAATTGCCTGAATTCGTGCGCAACAATTACGTAGGTAGGTACCTAACGCGCGCTAGTGCGTTTTGCGATGTCTACTCTTTTTTTGTATTTAACCATCATTGCTAGTACATAGTACTTACTTACCTACCTATTTGCCTCGATGATAGCAGCAGCCCGGAGTTTGGAAATGTGCCCGGTAGACGTCAATAGACTCGCCCCTTATTACGTGGGACTTAAACATAGCTGGCGAGTCGTGGGTGTGTAATACACCTCTGCCTACCCCTTTGGGCACGCATTGAATAAGTTGTGATAATTTTATTTCTACTCATTATTTCTACAAAATAATTTCGATGTTTTCACATCTGGTAGACGTCCCGTGACGTCTATTTTTTTTGTTTTGTAGAGGATTTATATCGTGATTCGAATATATCGAAAATTGATCTAACCCAATCTTCGATTTTTTTGGATCGATTTTCTGCCAACCTGATCGATTTTATTCGTCTCGTTCATCCTTTGTGCTTAATTTATATTAGTAAGCATGTCAAATACTAAACATATTTATAAAAATATCTAAATATCAAATCAAGATTTGTTTTGTTGTTGTTCAAATGTTCATTTAGGTGCGTGCCGTCTCGGTTGAGGACGGGGTGGAAACATAGAAAAATCTCTAGTATTTTTTTAGGCAGTGCGTTTTAATTGTGATTCTGAACGCGGATTATAAACCACCAGATAAAAAATTGCGCGGCGAGATTTCACAGTGTGTGCTAAGCCTTACTATAGAACAATTAGGGTGACAATAAATTTCGTTTTCCGGTTCATTCAAATCTGAGCCTTAAGGTTTTTAAACTCAGAAGGGATAGTCAGTTCAAGATTTTTATTATTTTCTGACTTCTAACTATAGTTTAGGTTTTTTTTGTTTGCATGAGCCAACAAATACATCTGATCGGCATCTTTGAATGTAGGGGTGACCTATGTTCTAGTCATGCTTTTATATATATATATATATATATATATATATATATATATATATATACATATTAGTATTTTTTTAAGATTTAGCTTCCCTAAGAACTGGATCAAATTTCATCAAAATCGGTTCACTACATGAAGCGTGAGAGCAAAATCAACAAAAATTAGTTTAACCAATAATAACAAAACTAAAAAAAAATT
The DNA here is from genome assembly GCA_948253155.1 of Leucoma salicis. Taxonomy (NCBI): domain Eukaryota; kingdom Metazoa; phylum Arthropoda; class Insecta; order Lepidoptera; family Erebidae; genus Leucoma; species Leucoma salicis. The sequence continues at coordinate 21,682,779 of OX411814.1, read as the reverse complement.
GAAAATTTCTATTTGTTTTCAAACATATGGTCACCCAAATAGAGTGAAATAAATTGACCTCGTACCTGCTATCTCACTAGAACCGTTTTTTGGTAGCAGTGCGCATTCCAATTGTATACATGTTACTTCCATGGTAATCATATCATCATCAGGATCATTCTATAGTCTATACGGTACGAGTCTAATTGAATATTTACAATGGCAAATTCAGGCCTATCGGTGAGATTTTTAAAACAAATCATATCAATCGCCTGTCCACTCTAAAGTAAAGGTCAGTGAGGTGAGTTCGAGCCATTCTACGCAGCACAGGCTGTTTAGTCTGTGAACTATGACAACTAAAATTATTACTTACAAAACATTAGCCGACATTAGGTCTCTTTCTAATATTAGACCTTTTCGTAAGTAAGTGAAGAGATAAGCGATAGTTACGAATTTGGTAATACACTGTGTAGAATAGGTACCAAGAGATTGTGATGGTAATACGGTATTTTATAAATAAACGTCAAAATACTCTCTCGATGCTAAGTGTTCCATTGTTGTTATTACTTTATTACATTGTTAAATTTGTATAAATCCATCGAGATGGAGTTGATCGTGTCCGTGAATGTTGAAAATCCACATGTGAACAGTGTTTCGACGCGTGAAGCTTTCTTGAATATAACAGTTAATCCTTTCTCAAAAGTGTCAAAATGTTTTTTAGTGTTTTATATTTACCATTCATTATTGGGGAGGTTAAAAGTGTGAAAACCCATGCTTGATCTGTGCTTTGCTCATATTTCATTAGGTAATGTGATAATTATATTGTGTTTATGAAGAAGTAAGGCTGTTGTGGTTCAGTGAGGTTAGTTTTTGTTCCCGCTAATAAGTGGTCCCCGAAGGTATCCTGACTGCGGTTCGGTGAGTAATAGCCAGTAAGTTTTCTATAGAAGGATTTCTAAATTTATATCATTTCTTAGTGGTAAAAAAATACCATATTATCCAACATCCTGTATTTGGAACATAAACAAAAGTACAGATATCTAATACATTTGTTTAGTTTAGACTGTTATGTGTAAAAATAGCTTTTAATTATTTAGAACTTTTCATTGTTTTCTAGTTGTGATTATCTGAACAGTATTAAACTGAGTTGTACTTACTTAGTATCAATTTATTTTATATTTTGACTTGATTCGAAGATGATGGAAAAGCTTCCTTATTGATAAGTAAATTAGATTAAGTAAAGGTATGGAATATTATGCAGTAACCACCAACAAAATACCTAATATTGCATTATTTAAAAAAAATATTTGTTAACTCAAACTAAAAACAAATAAAACTGTTTGAGCAGGTATATACCTTTACCTCAAGTTCACCATCCCTGTAGTTCATATAGACAATTTTTCATCAACTGGCTACCCAAAATATCAAGCATGTCAAATTTATTTGTAAGGTAATGTATAATAATTCTATTGAAAGAAATTTTAAAGAATTATTTAAAATGCATGCATAACGGCAAATATATGTTATATAGAGCTATATATTATGTGATATAACAGTCACATCTGGATAAGAAACTGTGCACACTACAAGGCTCATCTAAGTTTTATGATATGCTCCCTAATGTTTAACCTGCTTAGGCCAACTTATGGTAGCTACTAAACCATGGACTTCTTCACAATTGAGTAATAAACATTCAAACTATTTTAGTATTAAAGTAAGACAAGATAATGTACATACAAAGTAATGTACATGATAGGTAAATATGACTATCAAATCCAATTTGTATTGGGTATGTGTACCATATTCCAGCAAATACACATTATGGTTCCTCACAATTGAGTAATAAACATTCAACTTTATATTAGTAAAACAAGATAATGGTTGATGGGCAAAAATTATCATGATTTAAGTTTTATACTATATTCCAGCAAGTAATGGCTGATAGATAGAAATTAACATGATCAAAGTACCTATGTGTAGGTACCATATTCTAGCAAGTACACATTATATTTTCTCACAATTGAGTAATAAACATTCAACTTTATATTAGCAAGACAATAATAGTTGACGGGTAAAAATGATCATGATCAAAGTATGTGTACCATATTCTAGCGAGTATACATTATGTTTCCTCACTATTGAGTAATAAACATTCAACTTTATATTAGAAAGATAATGGCTGAAGGGTGAAAATGATCATGACAAAGAAGTATGTGTACCATATTCCAACAAGTATACATTATGTTTCCTCACAATCGAGTAATAAACATTCAACTTTACATTAGCAAGACAATAATGGTTGATGGGTAAAAATGATCATGATCAAAGTATGTGTACCATATTCTAGCAAGTATACATTATGTTTCCTCACTATTGAGTAATAAACATTCAACTTTAGTAAGATAATGGCTGAAGGGTAAAAATGATCATGACAAAGTATGTGTACCATATTCCAACAAGTATACTTTATGTTCCTCACAATTGAGTAATAAACATTCAACTTTATATTCTTAAGACAAAATAATGGTTGATGGGTAAAAATGATCATGATCAAAGTATGTGTGCCATATTCCAGCAAGTACACATTATATTTCCTCACAGTTGAGCAATAAACATTCAACTTTATATTAGCAAGACAATAATGGTTGATGAGTAACAATGATCATGATCAAAGTATGTGTACCATATTCTAGCAAGTATACATTATGTTTCCTCACTATTGAGTAATAAACATTCAAGTTTATATTAGTAAGATAATGGCAAAAGGGTAAAAAAGATCATGATAAAAGCATATGTACCATATTCCAGCAAGTTTACTTTATGTTTCCTCACAATTGAGTAATAAACATTCAACTTTATATTAGTAAGATAATGGCTGAAGGGTAAAAATGATCATGATAAAAGTATGTGTACCATATTCCAGCAAATATATATTATGTTTTCTCATAATTGATTCAAAGTACAAATTATTTGTGAATATAGAAAAAGATAACTTTAGTGTGAGCGTGATTCGTCCCTTCCAATCTAAGACAAGCTCTAAGCCACTAAGCTTTTGCATTGACCAACGGCCATACCCAATCTCCACATCACATTTGTCTTTACAACCCACGCCACCTAACAAATGCAATTTACATGCATCAATCCAATACAGTAAGACTAAACACTTTAGTCCTGATTGGAGATGCAATATTCTGTCAAGGATTTGGTTGATAGGAATTTGTTTCGATGTTTTCCTGCCTATAAGTATAAATTGCAAGGCCTATGTTCAGCAGCAAACGCTTTGCTAAGAAGTTTCAGCTGTGGATTATTTCAAATCATAATATATCTATTGGTAGCCATATGGTAGTATAAGCTTATTAATGAATAAGTGGTTAGGTAAAACGAGTGGGTTAGATACTGGCCTCTCACACGTGTATTGTGGGCTCGATTCCCACACGGGAGAACTTTTCATGTGATCCACAAATGGTTGTTCTGAGTTTTGGTGCCTTTTCTGTCTGTTAAATTGTATATTTATAAAGACCCCTGTAGTACGACTATTCCTTAATGCAAGGTGTGTCTTAGAGAAGAATAAACATACTTCAGCTATTTTTAGGGATACTTATTTTTATGGAAGCTTTAGGCCTTTTATTGATATTTGAGATTAGTAAAACAAGCTATTTTGACGCATATACTGTATATTAGATATTTGTTCTATTTTAGATTTCCTTCATTCTTTTCAACGATTTAAAAGATTATTAATTTAATAACCATAATGCCATTAATATGAAATTTAAATAAATTTCATAATCAGATTTATATAATACTTAATAGGCAATTTTTTAAAAGTATTTTTTATTTATTTATGTCTAATTTAGTATGTAAGGAAATTATTGTAAAGTTATATTACCATTCATTAAATAAAAATAAAATTAATACAAATAAAGAAACAGCAAAATATACACAAGAATATAAAAAAAATAAAAGGGTAAAAATAAAATTTTTGGGGATGGTTGGTCAACTTATTTACCTTTCCAAATTCCCTTTCCTTTCTTCTTGTTTAAAGTTAAGGTAAAGGTAAGGTAATACATGTTTTCTTAACTTAGAAGGCATGTATAGGTATTAAAAAAACTAATAAAATATAGAACTGCATGGTGTTTTATTTATCCAAGGTAACTAATGTTTTTGGTTTTGCTCACAGTTCCGGCTCAATTTATTCCTGGGAGAACGGGTGCTGGTCTTCTAATTCTCAATGGCTTCACATTTTACATGAAGAACCATCAAGCCCATGGCAAAAAACAGTGGTACTGCTCATCAAGAGACGTCCATGGCTGCCGGGCTGATGTCATCACATACAAGGGTGTTGATGGAAGAGATTATATATCAATATTTCGAGGCAGACACATACACGATCCTCCACGTTTACGTCAATGCCATGACGGTAGATTTATAAGAGAAAAATATTTTTTCAATCGGCAATCATTACAGTGATGTTTATAGTTTATTTTTTATACATTTTATTTTATAGAAATGTGATGTACTTATTGTAAATTGTGTTCTTAAGCATGTTTCTAATGTAGGGACCTGCTAGTGAGTATTATAGACAATTATTATATAGTTATTTTAGGAAATACAGTGTTCTGGAAACCTCTTTCTGTTTTTATTGTTATTCAATTAATTAATATTATTGCATAAACTTAACCATATACTAAAAAAAACATAAGGTCTATATTTTTACCAAGTCTTTAAGAGACAATATTTTTAGCTATTAACTGGCACTTGTGAAGTGATAGAAAGGTCACAAAACAAACAATAAGATTTTTTGTTATTTCTGATGAAATGAAGAAAAATGTATATGTTATAGTTAGTATTCCCCATTACTAACTATAACTTATTTTTTTTTATTAAGTATATATAAGGTGATAGCAAAAGTACAATATTCAACCTGTCATTATTTGATAATTTATTCCACTAGTTGATTATTGCCATGAAGGAGAAATTACAAAGTGAAAGGTCTACAACATCAGACAATATGCAATGATTGGATGGGTAGGTAACTACTTACATATCTTACTACCGGGTGGTGCCAGAGTATGATCAAATCATTTGCCCAAAGGAAGAATAACAGCAATACAGTAGTGTGTAACTTGTACCTAAAAGAAAACATTTCTACATATTGGGAATTCTGTCAAAAAATACCATCCCTACATTAAAAAACATAATAAATAATATTATTAGAAGCTCAGATTAGGGGTCCCATTAATCGTGGAAGGCTTCAAAGTGGGTTCGATAAAAATCACGAAATATCACAAGGAGAGAGAAGATAAAATTCTGAAATTTTTTCAGATACTTTGTACTAAAAAAATATATGATTTTTTTTTAGTTTTAAACCTCATCATGTAATCACTTGGTGTTCAAAAATGTTAAATTACACCATGTGATTAATGGGCTGAATTTTTAAATATAAAGGTTATGATTTTTTATGAAAACTTTTGTTTCATGTTTATAAATAATATTTATAACTTCAATAGAATCAACACATGATTAAAAACATCATGGTTAAAAAAATAAAAATATTACCTACAAAAGGATACTAATGTGTTTCATTATTTTTAAATTAGGTACCTGCCCACAAAATAACATTAAAAAATGACTTCTACATATTAGTGTTTTTTTTAAATTAATGTACAGGTAATAAGGCAGTAGTTCTCTTTCAGGTATTTACTACTTACCATCACATAGAACTGGCAGTATGGTGTTGATTTACAAAGATAACAAATATTGGATAAACAACAGATATCAAAACACAATTAATTGGACCTGCAGGGATCGCAAGCGGCTTGGCTGCAACAGCTGTGTCCAGACTACTGTTGAGGGCAGATATGTCAAGCACAAGGGATTTCACAATCACGCTGACAACTATACTAAGTATAATTTTAACGATTGATATCAGGGGTTTATGCCAGTTATTACTTCTGTTGAGAGTTTACCTGAATGGGATTAAGACAGGTATTTGAAAACACTTAAAAAAACACCTAAACTTAATTATATTATACAGCAATATTCGATTTTGCTTTGATAAAATATCCATATGAATAAACATTTTTATTACTTAACTAATAATAGTTGATTATCTATAGTAAAAGTTAAAAATGGAAATATAAAATATATGAAGGTATAAAATTAGAATCGCTTTAATATCGCTTTAACACTAAAGCTAATACTTAAAAATGCTTACAATTTCCTTGGGGAGCGTTCAAGTATTAAGTAAGGAATTTTGAGGAAGGCAGGTGGGTTCTTGTAATCGTTACGATGCGTTACAGGGGCGGGAGAGGGTGTTTACTACGCGTTACGTAACATTGTTTTTTTTAACCCTTTAGAACGGTCGCGTAGAAGGATTATCTCACGCATTTTTTTTTTAAACTTCCAAAAATTGCGTTACGCAATACTTGAACGCTCCCTTGGTAAAGAAAACAGCAACAATTTTATTAGTTTTTATCCTCAGTCCAAGATCTAGGCCCATATTTAATGAGCCTATCGAATTAAAGGTATGTGTAATTGTTTGCAAAATATTGTCATTGCTCGATGAAGGATATTGACGGCCTGTGAACTCTCATTATCGATTGCACAAATGGAGATCAGTCAAAAACAAATAGGACGATCGTCGCGTATTTCACGCAGTCGTGTTGTACTACTTACAAGTCACAGTCAGACACTGTCAGGCAGTACCTAATCTTCACGTTCTAGACTCTAGTCCAGCATATGTCGTAAGCCTAATGCATTTTAAAAATAATGATTGTCTGCGCCTGAAGTTCTTGCAATATTTTTTCTCAACAGAGTAATAACTGGTATAGATAAATTAATTAGTGTAATGTTAAAACTCATATTGGACAAAAGGGAGAAAGTAGGGATGAAATTTGTTCCAGAATAAAAATTACATGAATCACTTTCATGTCTTCCTTTCGATCTAAAGGTGTTCGACGCTGTCTACCCCTTTTTGTTACGATAGTCGGGAATTTGAAATTGACATTGTGAGGGTGATCGGTGGGTTTATCTTCAAACATATCTCTAGCCAGCGACTTAAATACGAGTTGGCCTTAGGTCCCTTGAGTTTAGGGTTACCACCTCTGAGCAGTCTAAAAACCGGGAGAAAAATACCAGATAATTAAATTAAAATATCAGATATTTTAAAGGGTCAAGACACACTTGACATAATATAATGCTTCATATTTTTTTTCCTTTAACCCTTTGTGTGTTGTTTATATAATCGTTAATCGTAGTAGTTGGCATTTATATTCACAGTTAAATTAAAATAAAATATTTTTTATGTTTGTAACTTAAACATTTCGCTAGAAGCTGTACTTACTTAAAGGATTCCGGGAGACAAGAGATTCCCGGGAGAAGTGGTAACCCTACCTGAAAGCTACTACGAATTATTTATTTTAAAAATGTTTTTAGTACATAGTGGGGACTGACCGGTGTGTTTTGTGCCTGTAATTTATATATAATATATATACTTATTTGTTAAGTCCTTTACGACCGACGACCTTACTTGGGTTCTTGTGTCACAATAAGGCATATACGCATGATTGTGTTGGTTTATTTTGATAAATAATACGATTTTTATTGCTATTAGTGAATCTTAGGTAGGTATTGCTCTATTGTACACAATAAAATTATTATGCATTTATTTATTTAGAAATGTATCTTATAAAAATGGTTTTAGAATGTAACATTAAGTACTGGTATTTATGAGTAAGCATGAGAATATAATGTTATGTAATTTTGTAATATTTATAGTTTCGTATTAACGCCACCTAGTGGCCTCTAGATGTAATATTTATAATCAAAAAAATAATTGATTTCCAGTAAACGTAAATAGATGCCGTTAGTAGTATAGCCCGTGCCCTGGTATAGCCCGTGTTATCTGAAACTTATATTGTTTTCTGAAATATAAGGACTTTTAGTTATATTATGTACCTATATACAAAGTGATTAACACTAATGTGCCTAGTCATGAACGTTTCTCTTCTAATAACGATCTTGTGCCAAAATACCTTACTTAAATCGATATAATTTAAATTATGACATGTACTTATTTTAAAACAAGACTCGTTATACAAAATTATGAGTTAAATTGTATTATAATTCTTATTTTGTTATATGTTTTTTCACTAGCACATACCGAAATCTAAGGCAGTAATGTACTGCAGAAACTAAATAAAAAATGTAACGTATTGGTGCTTTCAAATTATTGTAAAGTATTCGCCGCGACAATTTGATGACGCCCTTAGTTCTAAAAAAAAAATAAGGTTTAGATTATGGTGGGTTTTTCTCAATCATCTTTCCAGTGATTAAAAAAAATGGTCTTGTCTACCGCAGTCCCGTTTCCATGCGAGGCGCTGCGCCTAATAGATAAAAATACTAGATCAGTTACCTGAATTATTTTTATTACTTTACTTAGTCATTATGATTGTTTTCGGGGTTTGTGATTTTTTTTATTGAGTTGTATAATAATATCCGCAAAGAATCGTTGTTTATATTAGTCATATATAAATATTTAAAACATTCATATGAAATTAAACTAACTACTCAATATCTGTTATTTAATCAAGTGTGCTGTATTGAGGTTAAAAGATAAAAGAAATTAAAAATTAACCCGACATTACTACGGGTTAATAACAACGCGCACTATTAGTTTTTCACCGTGTGGTATATTGCCGCTACGGGATAATTAACCCAGAGCGGTTAAAGTAATAGCAGGCATAAACTCGTACTGTGTCCTACGTTTTATTGCCTCATGCAAAAAAACTGTTAGTGCGTGCTTGATTTAGTGATATAAAACTATAAAAAGACGTTTGGCAATCATTCCTAAATAGAAGATGTAAAAAAATATTTAAGTGGTGTGTATATTGTATTGATATAATCTAATTTTTATACGTAAAATAATTAACTATTATTAATTTCTTTTTATATAATTAAACGCATTGAGCTACTGGTGATATGATTTTTTTATCGTACGTGATTTGAACATAATGCACAGCGTTACAGGTTTAGACGCTGAGCTCCCGTACCGAGTGCTATGGGTTCAATTCCCTAAAAGGGGAGTTAGAATGTATCTCACTCGATCATATGATATCGTGTCATTGTGATTGGTTGAGAGGTCACTGTGATTGGCCGAGGGTTTATTGCGACATCAATAGTCGGTTTCTCTAACAAGCGAGACGAGACGATGTCGATACGATTTAGTGAGTTACATCCTACGGGCCCAGGAACATTCTTTGTGATATGCACTAGTGGTTGTTCTGAATCTGGGTGTACTTATTGTCCGTTAAATTATATGTTATAAAGTCACCCAAGATACTCACTGTTACAGTGCTTAGTAGTAGTACTTATTGTTCCATTATTGCAGCTTTCTTTTTTTAGACTAACGTTATAATCATATTTCTATGTAATTAGAAGATAAGGAATACATATTTGGTTTGTGGGGCTTTGAACCCCACGTGGTGTGGCCATCGATGGATGATAAACTTAATAGAAATAATGCCTTCTAGTTTAGAATAACGCAAAAAAAGGTGTAGCGACATCTATCTCGCTACGTACGAACTATAAACGAACGTATCCTACATAGCGATATTAAAGTTATCCGAGCGATTGAACATATATATACCAGAACCCGACAACAACCGTCGGGCAGTAGCCCATCAGACACAACACCCATCTGGTCGGAGGATCCTCCCTTTTCAATGGTGGATGAGGAACTTTACACCCTTTTTTTTTGTTAAGGCGGGAAAAAATGTTCCTAACCGCACACCCCGTCGTTCGGGGCAACGAACAGGGTTGTGTGGGGCCTTCGCCCACTAAAGAAACCCGCCGTGTGCCGTCTCTCCGCCATTATTGGCGGGCCACTGGAACTATGTTACATTCCTTCGGTGGTGGGAACCTTACACCCTGTTCCTCTCATCCCCCAAAAAGGCAAAATCACAACTGTACTGTTGTAAGTAGTACATAAAATTTGTTTCACACTGATCTTATGTGAGAGTGTGGTACTTCCCCGATCAAGTGATCAAATTCATGCTGGGACAAACAAGGCTCTACGTTATATTCGTTTATTAGAACTAGCTAAGTCAGACCTTAGGCTTCAATATATTATGCTAAGTTATAAGAAAAAAAAAAATATTTTAAGTTGTTATAAAATATTTTATGTTGTTATAAATAAACTAGCCTTTGCCCGAGGCTCCACCGCAGCCAAAAGCTAGTTTTTGGGTTATATCTCTGGTTCCCTATGTAGTAGCGGGATAAAATGTACTACTCTGTCAAGAAAGTACCGGGAAAAGGTCAATAATACACAAAATTTTTGTTATTCATCCAAATTTATTTTATCACCTTCAAAGTATGCTCCTTCAGAAACGATAGACTTACGCCAACGAATAATCCAATCATCTAAACATTTTTTAAACGCTGTTTCCGGAATTGAGTTTAGTTCTCGCCGCGAATTCTCCTTTATGTCTTCTACCGATTGAAAACGGGTGCCACGAAGTGGTAATTTGAGTTTAGGAAAAAGAAAGTAGTCGGCTGGAGCCATATCTGGTGAATATGGTGGTTGTTGGTATTTGTTGAGTGTTTGGACAAAAATTCATTCACAATGATGGCCTTGTGCGAAGGCGCATTATCGTGGTGCAAAATCCAAGAATTTTCTTTCCTCAAATCTGGCCTTTTTCGTCGAATTTGCTCTCTTAAACGCCGCATAACGCTCAAATAGTATTCTTTATTTACCGTTTGACCTTCTGGCAAGAATTCCGAGTGCACAACACCGCGATAGTCAAAGAAAACAGTCAACATGACTTGACTTTTGATCGACTTTGGCGTGGTGTTTTCGGTTTCGGTTCAGTTGGAAGTCGCCACTTCGAAGCTTGTTGACTAGTTTGCATGTCAAACTCGTAAACCCACGTCTCGTCACCAGTAACAATGCGTTTCATGAATGTTGGGTCGGAATTGACTCGTTCTAGCATGTCCTCAGCGACTCTCATACGATTGAGTTTTTGGAGAAAATTCAGGTCTTTTGGGACTAGCCGAGCGGAACCATGTTTCATATCCAAGTGATTATTTAAAATAGTACGGATCCACTCGTGAGACACAGAAAGTTCGGCAGTTCTCTCAAAGTTGAATGAGGATTTTCAGTCAGTATTTCCTTCACTTTTGCAAAGTTAACTTCAGTTGTAGACGTTGATGGCCTACCAGAGCGAGGCAAATCTTCCATCACATCTCGACCGCTTTTAAACGCTTTGTACCACTCATAAGCACGTGTTTTTGATAAATTCGATTCACCGTAAGCCTTAAAATTTTCAGTGACTCTGAACACGAAATTCCATTGGCGATGCAAAATTTAAGACAAACTCTTTGTTCGATGTTTTTGTCCATTATGAAATTAGCAATACACACTAGATATGATATAACTAAAAACAGCACTGTATTTAATATAAATAACAGATGCAACTCAAATTCCGCGCCAAAATGGATAACAGTTGTGCCAATCTAACAACAACAAAAAAAAACAAAAAATTTAATTTGGAACCATAAACAAATCATCCATTCCCAATACTTTCTTGACTGAATTTATATTAGTTTTTAAGTCTAATTCAGAGCTATCAAATAAATAAGTTGCATCAAAACCCGTCCAATAGTTTTTGCGTGATGCTCGAACAAACAAACAGATAAACAGACAAATAATCTAAAAAAAAATGTTTTGTCTGGACACGCCTATGTAGCCTATTACAGTCATTTTTCTCAAATATCTTGATTGTACAGACACAGCTCTGTTACAGCTTTATAATAGTAGTAGTAGTATATAGATTTCAGGCCCCGTCTCTTCCTATGGGAGTCGTAAAAGGCGTCTAAGGGATTACCGGGGGACCGGGCAGCAGCATTCCCTTGTGTACTAAAAACATCCACTGCGATAGCCAACCCGCCTGCCAAGCGTGGCGATTATGGTAAAACCCCTATTTTGGGGAGGCCTATGTCCAGCAGTGGACGATGAAAGGCTGATTGATGGATGGATGTATAGATTTCAGGACTGACCATTGAACTTGGCACCTGTTTAGATCTCACTTCTTTTGTCGTTGATGTCAACAACCAAATCATATATCATAATATTGAACTTGGCTCTTATTTAACATTTATATTTTTGATGGGATTTATATTTTAAATCAACAGAAAACTCAAGAGTACTCTTTTTCTACAATAAAATTATCTTAACACACAGAGTTCCCCTTAATACTTCAATGTCTATTCTGAATATGCTAATTAATTTAATTTCATAATTATACGTTGAAACTGCTGTAATTTCGTTAGGAATTCACTTAGAAGTGCAGTGTATTATTGGTCAGGTAGTTAGTCAATAATTATTTCAGCTCTAATACCTACTAATATTTCATTTTGCGGCGCACAATACTAGAAATTTTGCCGATTTGATTTGGTTAATTAAGGAAATATATTAACAGCAGTTAGCTATTATCGCATATGCAGTAGATTCATACAGCCATTGTTATAAATTATTACGAAGCCTAATGAAGGCAAACTTATTCTACACAATGAAAAACTAAGAAAGCAAACTTTGCGGATGATGATTATGAAACAGAAATGTCAATAGGTATGTAATTTATATATATTTTTTAGCATTTGACATGCTTAGCAACATACATTAAACACAAAGTGAAAAAATCTGGATGGTATCCAGGAGATGCAGGTTCAAATCCTGCTCGTGACTGTTATTTTCGATTTCACATTTTTCACTTTGTGTTTAATGTACGAGTATGTTGCTAAGCATGTCAAATGCTAAAAAATATATATAAAAATATCTAAATATTTATAGAGTTTGCGTCATTATTAGGTAAAATCTTAATTGTAAAATTAAGTTTACCTGGTCGGTATAATGTATGAAAATACTTCCGACAGATGGTGCAGGCGTCACCCAAAGACGTTAAGTATGAATGTGTTGTCTAGATTAGCAGTTAGGAGCAAAGGTCACGATGGCTGAATTGGCAAAGCATCTGGACGGTATCCAGGAGATGCAGGTTCAAATCCTGCTCGTGACTGTTATTTTCGATTTCACATTTTTCACTTTGTATTATTTTCTTCTTTTTCATATTTTCATGCATTGTCGTCTACTTCTGATCTATGGTCCAATTTTCTAGTACCTATGTAGCTCACCGGTAAGTTAGTTTAAAATCAATTACAAAATTTCATTCATCATTCAGTCTATATATTATAGTAACAAAATGCAAAAAAAAAGGCATCAGGTGGGTAGTAACTAGGCTGCCACCATAACTAGCATTAACATTCTGAGAGAATTTGTTCAAAATGTTGAAATTGGGTGTGTGATTATAAATGACGAGATTTATTAAAATATACATACATAGCCTGTTGCCTATATGGCTAGACAGAGACAACGGATTTCCACTTGCTCACCTCTTTTGCCTCTTTCAATCTCATTACACTCTATATATATGCACGTCAATTAGGGGTACTTCTGACCTGGGGGTGAGAATGTAACACACAAAATCTCCCAATTTTATAACAATCAACCAAAATTAAAACAATGGTAATTTTTGTCGTGAAAATATTGATCATTCCTGTTTATGGAGATCAGGTAAATACTATTCAGTTGTATATTTTCAGTTTATATAAATGTAAAGACTGCACTATCTCAGTTGCTTTTGAATAGAGCGCAGCGCACTAGCTTAGTTAGGTATATGTTTATTCAGTTTTACCTACAAGATAATGTACTCTCGTATATTAACATAAAACTCATGTATCGTGCAGTCAAGTAAAGTTTTTAGAACGCCGGGGAACAAAATACAATAAATTGCCCACGAATAGTAGTTCGATCGAGAGGAGAAAGTGACAGATGCACAAGGCTTAACAAAAGCATCCGAGATCGGAAATCGCATTCTTTCTCGAGTGATACATAGTATACTACTCTATACTACTGCAAGTAAAATCATGAGAGCCACTCACTTTCCTCACTTGACGAGCATTATCGAGAAGAGTCGCATTGGTACATAGGCGGCTGGTCAAAGGCTTGAATAATGCCTCCACCCACCTCACGCCACCTTAAATATAGTAAGAAATTGAAATAAAACTCGGAACGTCATCAGTCAAATCGATCGGATTGTCCTATTCGCTTCTATGCATTCAGGACTATGCAATGGGGCAGTATGCTGTTTGTTGTAAATGCTAAAAGAAAACATGTATGGCTTCTGCAAAACAGAGGATTTACGGTACATAATGTGCTTCATGCGGCTTTCTTTAAATAAGTATCTACTCTGTTGTTTCGTTTCAAGTCCTGTGTGTATAGACTCAATTCATCCAATTTTGGAGCTCAGAATCTATTCTTGTATTTCAGTTAAGTTTGTCAACACGACTCAAGGCGTAGTACTATTGATGTATAAAAACTACACATTTTCGAAACATTGTCAGCTGAAGACTGGGACCCGCTTTCAATGTACTAAGAAGAATTCGAAGAAATGCAATGCCTACATTGTGTTAGACGAAACGTATTATCATATACTTAAGAATGGTGCCCAACACACTCATGAGCCTTCATCCCATTATGTGACCGAAGAAGGGCTATATATTGCTATACGTTAAAACGCTTTGGCTAGGAACTACATCTTGAGTGCAAGCCAATTTCAAAATACATACTATCTAAATGGAATAGTGCCAAATGAATTACGTTGCTGGTCCCAATAGTTAAAAGAAACATTTAAATGTGATTTTTTATCTTCTACTTTATAATTCTAGAATGGTCCATTCTCAGAGTGGTCCATCAGACTAACTGTTAATTTTGCAAACGTCAACCTACAACCTACTTATTTTTTTTTTTCTTGTACGTTAATACATTTATTACCTACTCGATGCTACTGTCTATGCAGTCCTTCATTGTACTACTAGGCACATGCAGACGCCCACTTGGAAGGTCTGTGTTTATTATGCGTAATTGAGGTTTCCTGTACAAATATCCAATAATCAATGCCTCAGTTGGATTTTGGACGCGTAAGTTATGGAATTGCTTTCTTAGCTTGAATAATGCATTTACTTTTTATTAAATATTTTAAGTAAGCCGACACATAGTAAGTATGTTTTGACCGTTTACGTTATGTATTCACTGATACTCGTATGACTAAGCCAACGTAGCGGCCGGTTCTTTTCGGATTGGTTTGTCCCTGAAATAGAAAGAGATGGATATTACAAGGCAGACTTATTGAGAAAGTCATAATAACCGCTGATTATATTACTATGAATACGGGCTAGGGTTTTAGACTTAAAGAAGTTACGCAGAGTCAAATCCATTTGAGTAACTATGGAACATATTATGTTTAAAAAAAATTAATTGTCACAGTCCTAGTCTTAACATTAAGAGAAAAGTGTAAGTATTTATTATATTAGTTACATTAAAATAGTGGTTTCTTTCTCTACTGTTATATTGTATTTACCTACCAAAAAGTGAGAACCACCAGAAAAATGCATGACGCAGATATTATATATTTTATTTTGGTAACTTTACAGCCATGTTTGGAATTGTCTGACGCTGAATCGAAAAACTTTGTTAGGTCTAAATACGTAGATTTAAATGTCTTTGTGAAAATTATTACTACAGCTTAATGACTTGACGGGCCTCGTGGCGTATTCGGCAGTGTAACGGACTTCCGTTCACGAGGTCGTGGGTTCGATCCCACTCAGGACAATAATTTGTGTGATGATTGATATTTGTACTGCATCTAGGTGTTTCTATTATATGCATGTATTTACAAAAAAAAAGTAATATTATATTATATATAATATTAGATATATCCGTAATCTGGTACCCATAGCAAAATCGTTAAGCTTAGTTTGGGACCAGAGAACGTTGTGTGAAATGTCCGTGAATATTTATTTATGTAATCTACTAACTGCAATTTGCGTATTAGAGGTTTATAAGCATAACCTGTGAAAGGTGGGTAGATAAGTTATTAATTAGTATATCGCCGGAGCAGGTGTCGCGGGGATGGCGGCAGCGGCTGCTAATCCGCAACCTATTCAAGAAGCAACCGATGTTTGTTACATTTTGTACAGGGACTCTTCTATAGTAATTTTGAATGTTGAAATTAATCTAGCCCCTTAGATCAAATAAAAAAGTTAAGATGGAACTTTGCGAACAACGAAGTGAGGCCGGTTTTATAAAGATGTAGTGCGTGGGCCGGTGTTGCAATCATAATTCAAATTACCCCAATATTACAAAAATAATGTTACTAATTGTTAAATGTTAAAACACGATAGAACAAGTGTTCTATCAGCCATTCGGACGCGAATTGTATGTAAAAAGTAGTGGCGGTAGTGAAAAGGATATGGGAAGAAGAATATTTTAAAAATAAAATTACTGAGTATTTAATTTTGTGCACTATTATTTATTTAAAAACCTTTGTGCTGAATTAATTTCTTGTAAGATTGCCTCTTACTTCCAACCGATTTGGAAATTGTTTCTAACTTAGCAACATGGTGGAACCTAATGCTTAGGTATTTCTCAGTAACGCACCGTATTAAATTAATTTTATGTTCGTGCCCAGCATATTCGTGTTTATCTCTAAATTAATAAAAACCTGGTTGTTGCCCTGTTGTTTCACAAAAATGATGGTATGCTTTGCAAGACAGTTAAGTACACCGCCCGTTCCCCTGTAATTTAATGCAATATGCAGAAGCGGTGCAACAACACAACCAATTACACATTTATATCGTTACTTCTCTCTACACGTGTTTTGCTGCTCCACAGGGCATCCTCGGGGCAACTATTGCGACAAGCGATTGTATTCCGTGTGGTGACGGACTAAGAATACAAGTGCCCCAACCCCATTCTTTCCCACAGGTGTCGTATGAGTGGACTAAGGGAAGTAAGCAATTATCATCTATAGCATGACTGGTGGTAGGGCTGGGTACCAATTGGGAGTACCCTTAATTGCTATCGAGCCCGCGCGAACGACTAGGTAAAAATCACATCAGTGTGTTTTGGTTGTAGCAGAAGATGCCGTTTATTCTTTCATTTCATATCTGTGATATGAAATGGTGAGCAGCGGTTTCACAATACTCCAGGTATAGTAGTCCATGAGCGAGGATTACCATTTACCATACGCAATAAAAAAAATACATTAATTGAAGTAATAATACAAATCAAAATTTTGAGTCACCACCGACATTTTTTCTATATGAAGACCAATCGTGCGAATCGATCACGTTAAACAAAAAAGAATTGCATCAAAATCTGTCCATTCGTTTAGGAGTCAAGGTGCCACAAACAGACACGCACACAGACACCAAACAGACAGGTCAAACATATAACATAACACCCCCCTTTTTGTGTGGGGGTAAAAAAAACGAGTCACATTGCCCAAAAATAGGGTAAACTATAACAGTTTATAATGGCAACACTTGTATGTTTCAAGCAATAAACTCTAATTTTATTTTGATTTATTGAAAATATTGGTTTCCAAGTTTACTTAAGTGTGAAATGTGATTCCATCCTGTTTTTATCTCTTGTAGTTTGGTTTTTACACCCTTTCACAACACAATTCGGCATTTTTACTTTGTAAATTATGATATTTTTGATGACGTTTTAATCGAAGCGCCGCGATAGCTCGACTGACAATTCAAGGCGTGCTTTCATTATACGTGTGTGCGTGTAATTGTGTATGTACACGGCAAGGCGTAGTTTTAACCGGCCTCACTTCTTTGTTCGCAGAGTTCCATCTTGACTTCTTTATTTGATCTGAGTCTAGCCTTCGAATATACAGGTAAAGTATATTATTATACAGGTATTCAATGATAATATAATAGGTAAGTATGTGCGCCGCAACGCCGGAGAGGTGAACTTGATAGGTAAGCGATGCACTAAAACTAGTTTATTGTATGAGACAACTAAAGGATGTCCATCCATCCATCAGCCTTTCGACGTCCACTGCTGGACATAGGCCTGCCCA
Source organism: Leucoma salicis (assembly GCA_948253155.1). Lineage (NCBI taxonomy): Eukaryota > Metazoa > Arthropoda > Insecta > Lepidoptera > Erebidae > Leucoma > Leucoma salicis. The sequence goes on along the minus strand of OX411814.1, from coordinate 21,664,816 downwards.
AAATGAGGGATAGTGCTGTAATCGCCACGCTTGGCAGGTGGGTTGGCGATCGCAGTGGATGTTGTTAATACTCGAGGGAGTGCTGCTGCCCACTCCCCTGGTATTCCCTCAGTCGGCTCTTACGACTCCCATGGGTGGAGAGGGGTGGGACAATTCTAAAGCCGGTCCCAACGGCGAAAGGATGTAAGCAGTGAATACTATCTGCAAGACAGGAAAACCAAACTGATCAGTCCCTGTAGGATATCAAACCAAACAATTATTTATTTCCATTCATAGTGATTGGTTGAAATACAGAGGCGTGATCACATAGTCTGTCGCCTAATCACTATAAAATGAAGCGAACGTTCGTTTCGTTTTTATGCACATTCTAACCTTGCATACACCGGATCCGAACTGGGAAGATATTACCGTAATTTTTATTGTATCCAGCCAGCTGCCAAAACGTACCGAAACTTTGGTAGAAATCGGGTTAACTGGCCCCTTACATTTTAAAGTTCATGTGCAGTATTTACTATCAGATAGCCATAAATTGTTTTAATGGCGGAAATTAAAAATGAGAGAAATGTGTTAACATTTAATCAAGCTACTTGCAAGGAAAATTAAATAAATATTACATCTAATTTAAATTTTCAGTAAGATTCATCAAAACGAGTCAAGGCAGAAAATACGCGATGTTTAAAAACTTCACGTACTTTAAGCATTACGCGTTGAAACTTGGTGGAACTAGATGGCAGTGTACCAAACATTACTCCCAGAGTTGTACAGCTTTCTTGATCTTGGATGAACAAGGAAACTTAATGAGAAAAAAGGACTGCCACACTCACTATCCTACCAACTACGCTAGAGATAGAGATGGGCTTTATCATAAAATATATTAATGAACCACTAAACATCTTACTAATTACACATAATGTATAAGTTATGTAATGATTGGGTTCATCTGTTTCACGTGGAAGCGATATCGTCAATGGCAGTAGGTATATTTTTAGAGGGGTTAGAATGTATCTCACTAAATCGTATCGACATCGCATCGTGTCATTGTGATTGGTTGAGAGATCACCATGATCGGCAGAGGAATTATTGCGACATCACGGTCGGTTTCTCAACTAATCACATGCGAGATGATACGATGTCGATATGATTTAGTGAGTTACATTCTACGAGCTGTGAACTCTGTTTTAACACGTACATGCAAAATTTTGAAACGAACCTCTTGCTGCGCTGTTTCCAGAACCCTATCTATGGCATACATAAGCAATTTTCTCGCATTAATTTGGCTATTTCCCTGTTATTGTTAAAGTCTATGAGTGTTGTTAACAACCTTCCATCAAGTAAGCAGTTAGCCCGTCTGTCCCTTTAGACAATAAAAAATACTTTCATGTAGCTGTATACTACAGCTTACAGCTACAGCAACATCAATTATAAATGTGTATTATCCATCCATCCATCCATCAGCCTTTCGAAGTCCACTGCTGGACATAGGCCTCCCCAAGAGAACGCCACAACATGTGTTTCGTTCATATGAGAGATAGTGCCGTAATCGCCACGCTTGGCAGGCGGGTTGGCGATCGCAGTGGATGTTGTTATTACTCGAGGGAGTGCTACTGCCTACTGCCCCGGTATTCCCTCAGTCGGCTCTTACGACTCCCATGGGTGGAGAGGGGTGGGACAATTCTAAAGCCGGCCCTACACGGCAAGTGTAACACGGCAATGTGTATTATGTCTGTATAATATTATTTTATCTTGTATATATAATTATTTTGTACGTGTGTTTGAGCGGGAGCCGTTTAGGGGGGAGGTGGTTTAGACTTGAGTCACAATTGGACTCCGTAAGTAACTCCAGGATAATTACTTTTTGACGATTTTTTTTTCATGTCACATCATTATAACCCCATAATTCATCCGCCACTAGTACCCCTATCAAACAGGAAAACTTAGTAAATCTGTTTTAACGATCTGGTATTCAAACCCTAGTCCTCGCGTTAGAAATTTTTAGACCTAACCTAACAAAGGAAACCGTCTATATTGCATCAGATATGTATATGTTGTTGGTATTATATTATGAATTTACAGTTTGGTGCATTTGTAAATAATAAATGTGACCTCTTTGTTGTAATCGTGGAAATTCATATTTTCTAAAGGAGGCATCTCCAGAATTATTATCACATATCTTACACACATAGATTTTGTGTACTGTGTAGTATAGTTAAGTATAGTTATATGTAAATACGTGTATTCTTGTATAATATTATTAAGATATAAATAATCTATACAATATATTTAAATATGTATTTTGTATGGTGTGTAAAATATAATAATTATTGTCGTTAACGTTAATAATTCATACCGGCGTTGGTAAAAGGCATCACCATCATATTTTCAATAACTCGTAAAACAAACGAAAAAAAGTCACTTTAAAAAAAACATCACGTTCCAAAGAGATTATAATATTTTTGATGATTTATGTATGATTGATGACGACTTTATTCAGATATTTTAATTAATAATATTGATATATATAGGTATATATGTCATTAGGGCTGTCTCATCGTTATGTAAAAGAATACCTGACGTTTCGAGATAAATTGGTATTAACGGCAGATCGATTTCAGTCATGGTCACCAGTGTCAACAGACACTAGCCTATTACGCAGGAGATATTGTAGGGCACGGGTATGTGTGCAACATATGCAATCTCTATTTCCTCACTAAAACAAGACCAGCCCCCTTAGAATTAAAAACTAAACGTTAGACGAACTTTCATTTTAGTCATTGGGATTGATCAACAGTTTGACGCATGATTAGCTGATTAGTCGAGATTTTTACGCGTGATTCAGGCGACCATTCACAATGAAGCGAAACGAAAGTTCGTCTAACGTTTCGTTTTCCATTCTAAGGGGGCAGAAAGGGATCAGGCGTAGGCCCAACGACTTTACGTGCTTTCCGAGGCACGGGGGTGAAACACCGTCAAATTACTAACTCATAGATATTAAACAATACTAGTGGTCCAGTGGTCAACATTCGACCGTACACCGACCGTACATACAATCAATCCTATAAAATGTACCTATTTTTATTGAATTAATTTATTTGTAATGCATGTTATACAACACAAAGTTTTTTCTTCACGTATTAATATACATATATAGATCTTATGCTGGTCTGACCCCAGATTCGAAGCCGAGAGATCGGAATCAGCAGTCGCCTTTACTACCGTTAAATCATCAATGCAGTTAAAAACTGCTATCATTTTATAATTAAATTAAATTTAAATGAACTTCTTAGTTTAATTCCCTTATTAATTTAATACAACGTACCCGTTAAAACAATATCTTGTTATAGCATTAAAACTACGAAAGCATTATTTTAAGGTAATAATTTTAATCTAGAGATATATAGAAAACTATGTCATCTTGTAGTAGTTATTAATTTGTTGTATATTTTCAGTACTTCTTGTAACTGGGCGCAACGGAAAAGACCTGCTGATGTTAAATGGGTATACATACTATCAACACAAAATTTTAAGGGATGGTTTCCGTTGGAGCTGTACACAGATGGGCTCTAGGTCTTGTCGTGGTTTTCTTCATGTGACCAGCGACATGCTGGTCGTCAGGGCTTTTACGGAACACACTCATCCTCCGTCTACTTACTCAATGAAGAATATTAATAAACAAGTGAAGTTAAAAAATACTAAATTAGTCGATGTAAGTATAGCTAAAGGTGTTGTTATGATTCCAAAGTCAAAATATTTTCTGCCATTGGTTTTTTATTTTGTTTCAGGCAAAGAGACAGCCCGAGAGAACTTTAAATCCTTTGGCGCTCAAAATTGTTGATGTCCATGGTCGTTCTAGATTTTAATATTGCTTACAGCTAAGCCAACTGCATAATAATAATAGTTTGTAATACTATCTACTTATGTAGATATTCAAAAGTTAGAATGATCCCAGTAAGAATCGATTTGGATCGCTTCGTTATCGATCTGATAGTTTTAAATTATTATTTAGAAATTGTGAGCTACGTTGTACAATTCGATACTAGTAATCGAATTTTGCTAATAACGCCAACCACTCGCTTGTGTCTGTGTGGTGGGAGTTATTGTTGTAGAATATCCGTGAGATTCTTGTATTATTGTGTTAAAGTAAACGCAAGAAAATTTCAGAGAAAACTTTGTAGGAAATCTTTTGATCACGTTTAAGCTTGTACTTTACAACATATATATAGATACGTATAATATTTTATAATGCGTTACGAAAATGTGTATATTTTTTTTAATCTTTTAATTAATACAAAAATAGTAATACAAAAATAGTAATACTCTAAACTACATTTAAAAATGCCCAGAAATCGGTTTTTGGCAAAGTCATTGCAATTTCAAGTATTAGAAATTATATTAAATCAAAATTGCCATATATTTTTAAGTCCGTGAAAAATTTTCAATCAGTATTCTTTTTTTATGCTACAGCTACGTCTCAACTACTCAACAGTTGTTTTAAGAGACAACGATATCTATAAACACTAGGTACGTGTTCAGTGCTGTGTATTTTACCAATACTAGCGAAGTCGCTAGTATCGGCTAGTTTATTTAAGTAAGATATAAGATATATTTGAAAAGGGATTTATAAAAACAGACATTTGTAATAATTTCATTTTTAACGTATATTTAACTACCTCGTTGGAATTACTGTTTTTTTTTGTCAGGAAATCCTTAATATTAGCACAGTCCTTAATTTTATCCGTGTGGTGACGGATTAAGAATACAAGTGTCACCACCCCATTCTTTCCCACGGGTGTCGTATGAGGCGACTAAGGGAAGTAAGCAATTATCATCCATTGCACGACTGGTGGTAGGGCTGGGGACCTTGACAATACTCTCGGTATAGTAGAGTCCATGGGCGACGGTTACCATTTACCATCAGATGGACCGTGGCACGTCTGCCACTAAATGCAATAAAAAAAAAACAGCGTACGCGATCCGTACATAAGTAAAATGTGTTATATCTTTGGCTATTCGTTCTAAGATTCAACTGAGATCGATATTTACATTGAATGGTATTTGCGACTGTTCATTAGTCAGATAATGTGTATTTATAGTTATAGGTAAGTATACTTACCTTACTTCTGTATAGAAGAGTAATTACTATCACAATCTCAAAATAGGCTGGTTTATTAGTTATTTTATTCTTAATGGAGTCGTCGGCTGGTTTATTGATTGTTCGTATACGTATTTTGAGAACCCTTCATTTATAAACTAGTTTATATATAGTGTTATGCACTACATAAAATAATGATGCAATTACATTTTTTTTTCTAACATTAGGAATAAAACTATTAGACTAAAAAATATGCTATAAAATTTTGTAGTATGTAATAATAAATATTAATAACAAAATACATCATTATACTTAAACAAATAGCAAAATAGCCACAGACTGGCTATCAGCTGACTTTGTCTCCAGTTTAACTGGGCATTTAATCCATAAGGAGAAGTATGTGAAAGTGCCCATATTAACACAAAGCTGGTAATTTTCGGTTTGTTATCAGCAAACTATCAGCCGAGTAAGTAATCGCTACTACTCGCGGTGCCAACCGATTGTTTATTCGGCTGATTGTGTCATCCGAATCGAACTTTCTCTAACTAAAAATTTACTAGTCTGCTTCTCGAATAAATAAAAAAAATGCTATTTCATCGCAACAGTCGTGTGTTGAAACAAACGATAGATGGATTAAAAGTAGCCAGCCCTTAAGGGTTATGTATGTATAAAGCCACTCTTGGATTATAGTATTAGTTTATGCAATAAGTAGAATAATGTGCACTAAATCATATTTAGAGGTGCGTTATACGAGTATTTACTGTAAAGATAGAAATTACATACCCATATGCCATAATTTAAATTTAAAAAAAACCATTGTTAAATACCCAGTGACTAAAATATTCCATCCATCCATGAGCCTTTTAAAGTCCACTGCTGAACATAGGCCTCCCCAAGAATGGGGGATAGTGCCGTAATCGCCACGCTTGGCAGGCGGGTTGGCGATCGCAGTAGATGTTGTTAATACTCGAAGGTGTGCTGCTGCCCACTCCCTTGGTATTACCTCAGTCGGCTCTTACGACTCCCATGGGTGGAGAGGGGTGGGGCAATTCTAATGCCAGCCCCACACGGCAAATAAAAGACTAAAATATTACTAAATAATAAACTTGTAAAATGTTTTGAAGTGAAATTGCAACGTCACTGGGGGATATCATTAAACAAATCTATGACTATCTCGAAGTATCGATTAAATTGATCGTGTTATCGACTATTTAAACAAACATCATGTATCATTAACATATTTCTGTGACAGTTAATTCGTGACAAAGCGTTTAAACCTACAGTGCCTAAAATTTCTCTTGTATGATGAGGACGTGTGAAAATAACTGTTGTAATTAATTTATACACTGATGTTATTAATACATTTGTAGGTAAAGAACGTAATGTTATTTGATAAAATATGCCTTTATGCTACTTCTCTAATTTATAGTACAATATGTAAAAAAATATATTATTTTGTATTTAATCGCTCATTAAATGATACACATCAGATACCATACTTCTTTGACATTTTTGACTTATTTAATAGTTTGTTTTTCTTTGTAGTAATTTTATCTTAAAAGTTTTTCTTCATCTATAAACTTGATAAGCATATCGTATTAAACGGTTACTAAAATAAGGTTTTCTCCACAGTTGAATTTTATCTTCGACCGAGTGGAAGAATCAACCTTCGCCTCAACAACTTCACATTCTACAAGCATCTCAAAGCTAGAAGTAACGCTTATCGCTGGAGTTGTACAGCTTACGGGTCAAAATGGAAATGCAAAGCCCACCTCATCATCACTGACAGACTAGAAGTCCTGAAAGCCAATATCCTCCACAGCCATCCACCAAGCTTAAAGAAAGAATCGAAAATTCCTATGCTCAGAGAAATGAAGAAGGAATTAAAGCAGGAATCATCTACACCTATACAGAAGAGGAATATGAATGAGTATTATCGCACCTTGACACCGTTCCAAAATTACCTCGCAGCTCATAGTGTTTTCGGTGGTTATTAAATTATGCGTTCATTCAGCAACCCTCGAAGTCTGTTAATTGGTTTTATTACGACTAAGTCTACGACAGTTATATTATTTGCAAATATGCTTAGCTTCACTCGTTATAAAAAAAATCGTATCCAGTTTTGGCAAAGAGACTTAGCTTTTGGGCCCAGTATCATAGTTACGTTTTAGAATATGTTTGCCGACTCATATATGTTTATATTATAGGTACATATTCTTAATACTTTAGGTTAAGTTCATTTTGTATTACGTATATACAGCGCAATACTTAGATCTTTTGTGAATTTACATATTTTTAGATGCATAACGTAGATAGAACACCTCTTGAATAATTTAGGTTAATACTACAAAGGCATCACGCAGACGATCCAAAAGTAGTAATTTTATTGAAATAGCGATCTCTTATTAATTTTTGATGTAAAACTCGTTCCTATTTATGATCTTAATGGCGACATTTACTGTGTCTAACCATAGCCTAGTGCTTACATTAATTTAAACATGACTTATAAGTTAAATTTTAGCTCTTAGTTATACTCAAGATATCGTTTGATGAAAAAATTATCGTGAAAAGTGCCTTTTTACTGATTGTGTCTTTACGAAATATATACTTAGATGTAATATCACAACTAGATTTAGTTTTTGCAACTTGTGTGATATTTAATTTGCATTTAAATTGTCCAGTATTATAGAATGTGATCGAACAAGTAACTATTAGAAGTAGTATTATAGTATACAATATGTATCAATTCGAAGTAGTGTTTTGTGAATGACGTAATTTGTAAGTCAATATCTGTTTAGTGTGCTATGTCTATTTTTATATGTCATAGTTAGTTTAAGATCTGAAATAATATTTTTTCACGTAGAGCTCTTGCATTATAAAATATCAATATTTGATGTACCCGTTTATAAATGTACATCACGATAATGATGTGTAATTAGAAACAGCAACCATATATTTTTGTAGAAAAGTTATCATTAGGCAATATTCTTGGTAGTTGATCTATTATTATGTGCCATAATGTAACTAAACACTAATAGTACTATAAGGCAATTGAAAGATGTTTCGATAAACAATTTTTTGATTAATATTTTGGCTCTGAATTGTGGTAAAATACCTAGCGATTTTTTAATTTCGTGTTATGAAACTTATTATTCTGTTGTAAGTATACCTAACAATCTTATAATCTCAAAAAAATCTAGAATGCACTTAGCGTTGTCTCTATGACTATAATTCGACTGAAGCTCATAATAATGTATTTAATACAACTATACTCTTATAATAATATTTGTGTATCTATGGATACTCATTTAAATGTATTGATAATTAATTATATCATTGTAAGACTGTCTGCTTCATGTTTGTGATAATGTGGCAACTAATTTATTTTGGATCTCATGTTTTTGGGGAAGTTACTATGTTCAACTCTCAACTAAATTGTATACGATATTACTTTAATAGTATGTTAGAGATTAACTTTAGAGAGTTGCGTTCTTTAAAATTAATAAGCCTCTTGGCTAAATTTGATCCTGATAGTTCTGTAATTTTGATATGATTTTTTTTAACAAGTTTAAATGGAACATGTGTTTCGTTAACATCGCTGTAACTGTTGTTTTGTTCCGACCTATACCGTACTGTATTGCATTTTTTCTAATATTAAAGTTAGAAATGAATTCGCGATTGATTTATTTTACACCACCAAATCAAATATTACAAAGTGGAAAATGTGAAATCGAAAATAACAGTCACGAGTAGGATTTGAACCTGCATCCCCTGGATACCGTCCAGATGTTTTACCAATTCAGCAATCGTAAAAACTGCTCTCAACTGCTAATTTCGATAACACATTCATACTTAACGTCCTGGGTGACGTTTTCCACTTTGTGTTTGATGTATATGGCTAAGCATGTCAAATGCTAAAAATATATAAGTATAAAAATACATATATAAGTATATATACATATTTATTTATTTATTTAATAAGGATCTCCACCAAAGAATACACTTTACAGGCAATGTAATAAAGAAGATATAGGTAGTCCTTGTGCTTCCTTAGTTATAGGAGATCACATCATGCAGTGTAAATATGACACATGAAACCCACATAACAGGGGGCGAGAGAGGGTATTTTAGTTTAATAAAAAAGATAATAACATTAAGTAGGTACTCTTATATCACTTACATGCAATTCAGATGAGTATAGATTAAAGATTTAAATTTTCTTAAGTTATTGTAGAAAACATCAAATTCTTCCCAGGAATTCAATACAGAGTGAAATTGGTATGTCATTCTAGCAAGCGGTGAATATTTTTTGTATATAAATATAAAACAGCATCACGCCTGTATTCCCCGAAGGGGTAGGCAAAGGTGTATTACATACCCACGGTTCGCCAGCTGTGTTTAAGTCCCACGTAATAGGGGGCGAGCCTATTGATGTCTATCGGACACATTTCCAAACTCCAGGCTGCTACTGAGAATGTTTTCTTTTCTTTTTTCTACAAAAAATCTCAATAACACTGCCCGACCCGGAATCGAACCCGAGACCTCATGATCAGCAGTCGCTTACACTACCGTTGCAGCACAGAGGCAGTCATTATATAAATATAATGGTTACGATATTAACCTTTTTAACAATTTGCTTGATTTGTAAGAAAATTTAATCACATCTTAGAAGTCAGTTCAAACTAATTCTAATCATCGCGACGTCGTCATATAGAAAGTATATTGTGTGCGTGTGTGTGCCTGTAGTTTGGATGACAATACTATTATTTAGTATCTTGTTGCTCATCTGAGGATGGAGCCATGAGATTTATAGGGGAATTCTTTAGTAGCTACTTGTAAAACTCCTGAGTTTACAGTCATATAAAAACACTTAAAAGTTTTTTTAAAGTTTCTACATAATATATTATTCTTATACAGTTGTTTCGTAAGGCATGTATAAGCTATTTTTGATCTATATTTCTTAGCATTTGACATGCACCGCCACTTTTTAAAGTACAAATTATTAGTGAATAAGGAAAAAGAGATTGGAAAAGACGCGGGTTCGATTCCTGCTAGTACAAAAAAATCTCTTTTTCCTTATTCACAAATAATTTGTACTTTATGTAAGCTAGTCTCCCGAAAAACCCTTTTGTTTTATCGAAATAATTAGGTACTTATATAGCCACATGAACAGCGATGACATTTTTGAGTTATAAATATTGGATGAGCTGTTTCGGAGATTACCCCATAACTTAAAAATTACCTCTTTATAATATTAGTGTAGATAAAATAATGATTTTGTTTTTTTCAGATCCACCACGTATGCAGTTAATAGAGCTCGTAAATGGTAAAAATCTTCTACTAGTAAACGAGTATCCCTACTACAGGAAGCAACCTTCTAAAAATGGCCATCGTTGGTGTTGCAATAAGTCGTATTGTAAGGCGTTCCTAATCCTCAGTCATAATTTTGAGATCGTGTATGGAAATCAACAACATGATCATCCGCCCACAAAATTCGCTAAAATAATCTCTTTAGGCAAATATCATAAGATTTTCTAATTTCTTTTAGGTTACCTATGTTTGTGGAAAGGGAGTAGAATTAGTTTAACCGTATATTGAATATTAACAGATTAGAATTCGGGTGTTGTACGAGAATACTTGAGGAAGTCAGCAATATTCACTCCAGGCATTATTGGTTGTGGGGGTGGGCACAAGTGGGAATACTCTTTTGTTATCTGGCCCGAGCGGGTCAGTCACACAATCTTCCGTGTGACCGACCTGAAGCACTTCGGTGTGATAGGTTGGACCGGGATATACCTAGCTGTTTATTCGTTTATCATCCGAATAATGAAATAGTGAGACGAAAAAATAAGAAAATTCAAAAAGAAATAGTTAAATCTCTGTCTGCGTAAAAATTTTTACCGGAGTAAATGTTTGACTCTAGTTCCCTGATTTATCAACTTGTCAAGATTTAATATATGGATAAAGCTTATCTGAGTGTTTTTTAATATTTACATTCTAAATTCTCTACATCCATGCATCAGCCTTTCAACATCCACAGCTGGACATAGGCCTCCCCAAGAGAACGCCACAACGAGCGGTCCCTTCATGGGGGATAATGCCGTAAACGCCACGCTTGGCAGGCGGGTTGGCGATCGCAGTGGATGATGTTAATGCTCGAGGGAGTGCTGCTGCCCACTCCCCCGGTATTCCGTCAGTCGGATCTTACGTCTCCCGAGGGTAGAGAGGGGTGGGACAATTCTAAAGCTGGCCCCACACGGCAAACATTCTAAATTAGCCAATAATATTGAAGGATGTGCATTGAGCACTTACTGATTTCGGTTAATAACGTCGTCTTCATTAGTTTTAAATTTCGAATTAATAACAACTAAATCAATAGAATGGTGCTTGCCGTGAAATAGCAGTTTGTTCGCAAGTTACTTTCGGAGAATTATCTATGTAGTTCTAAAACAACGTTGAAAAAGTTATTATTTGACCACCAAAACCGCGAAGTCTCTGGAGACATGACACTAGTACCATTTAATAAAATTTTTGTTCTCCTTTACAATTATTATGATTATGTAATTATTAACTCATTTATTTCAATTATTAAATTTATGTTATTATTTATTTATTTTATTTTATTTGTATTTTTAAGACACATACCTACCCTTAAATTTAACATTTTTATAATGTATTGCAATACAATTAACATGGATTGGCTCTTCCACCTGTTTTGTATTTTATATAAGCATAAAGATAGCAAGATAAGCTTATTCTTTATTTATCTTTATTTAATATACTTACTCTTTTTTACAGATATATTTCAATAAATACTCTTAGTTAAGCTTTATTTTTTCTTTTTTATTTTGTCACACATCCGTGACGTAATCGAAGCGCGCGAAAATCAGCGAAGGTTTTACGACCTGCATTATGCTGAGTTGGGGTCGTTTTGCAACATGCCAGTATTAATTCTTAAATTATGCAAATTGTTTATAATTATGTTTTTTTTTAATCGTTGCAATAAATACTTTCTTTCTTACATCGAATGTAGGGGAGCCCGCCGCTGGTCTGGTCAAATGTCACCATTAAAACTATATTCTAAATAGATGTTCCTGCGTATCATCGAATCATCATCGCAAGGTTGGTATGGTATTTTTTTTTTTGACAATGCATTCTTTCCCCAGGCCAAATAGTCAGAAGACCGAATGGAAAGCTGTGCCTTCTGCTTCAAGGTTACACTTACTATAAAAAGTACACAATGTCACACGGCCTGGTGACGCGCTGGACTTGTTCGCGATCGACACATTGTTATGTCTACGTAAACCTGGATGAAGATCTGAAAGTCGTTTCCAGGTCTAAGAATGCACACAATCACCCGCCTGTTAGTTATTACGATGCGAACTTTGGGATGATGATGAGATTATAAGTTTTATTCTTAGTTATGGATAGATTAATTTTTTACAATATTGCTGACACTCAAGACTTACAAATTTACCCTTATTCACAATAACATAAAACTGATTTAAAACATAGTTTAAGCTGACAGATGTTTTGTCACTTTCTGTCAAATATCAAAATACTTTGTTGAAAAGGGAAAACAACAGTATTTTAATTAAATCAGTGCTATAGAGAGAGTTAGTTTCGATGATTAAAGCCCGTTGTGTGAATGTAAATGTTTACATTAATTAGGTACATGATGGTTTCATGCTTTAAGTAAGTTATTTTAAGTAGGTATGAAAGAGAGCATTAGAGTGTAAAGGTGCGAAAGGTGGGTTCAGGAGTCTCCGAAACCAGCGAGCGTGTATGAAGAGAATTATAAATGTTGAGGAATCGACAGATGTATGCAAGAATAGTCTTTTAGCACTCTGTTCTCTCTACTGACCCCGCAAGGGAGATGGTGTGATGATAAGTAAGTAAGTATGGTTTCTATTTCGACGGGCCTCGTGGCATAGTGGGTAGTGTAACCGACTTCCGTACACCAGGTCGTGGGTTCGATTCCCAGTCAGGACAATTATTTGTGTGATGAACACAGATATTTGTACTGCGTCTGAGTGTTTTCAATCTATTATATGTATGTATTTACAAAAAAAAAGTAATATATGTATCATATCCGTAATCTGATACCCATAGCACAAGCATTAAGCTTAGTCAGGGACGTTGTGTGAAATGTCCGTGAATATTGATTTATTGATTGATTGATATTACTGGGTACTCGTTTAAACATCCGACATCCCTGTAGGTTGAATTCCGACACAGACCAATATTTGTGCAAATGACAATTAGTAATAATTAATTTAGTAGAACAAGAGCTAATAAGCTATTTTTCTCACATAAATGACTAGCAGCGCGACCGTCGCTCAGGCAGAATTTCTTATTATAAACAAGAAGGCGACAGCGCCAAGCGATGAGCCAGTGTTGCAACCTCACAAGCTCACATGATTTCTTTTAGACTGCACACAGAGTTTGTAACCGAACGATTTACTATTGAAATTCAAATGCTGTGAAGCTCCACTATCAGCTCAAATACTAGAGTGTAATGACAGACGAATTCAATATTGATACATATTTATTTGAAGTCCGGAGCTATAACAAATTATATATATTTATTTTTTGTTATAAATTTGTGTTCCATAAATAATAGCGTTTTTTATTTACCTGGTCATCGACTTGCCTCAGTGTCATAAAAAGTATTTTTTTCTGCTGAAATGCTATTGCGGAATCTAGTGTCCCTACGTTGAATAGGTAGCTCTCAAGAAAACTTAATTTTATATCCAAACGAAAGTAATTAAAAAAACACAACCCATAACTATCCCAGTATTGGGCACGGTCTCTCGGTCTGTGTATCTCACTATGAAAGGTAATCATACCGTAGTCCACTACGCTAGCCCAGTGCGGGTTGGCAGACTCAACAAGCCATCGAGAAAATCTCAGGTATGCAGATACTCACGATGTTTTCATTCACTGAGTAGTGATAATTTATAAACAAATATGTACACACATATTCTCGAAAAGTTAAAGGTGTGTGTCCTGATCTTGGACTGGGGATCGAATTCGATACTATTGTCTTTGCAGACCTTGGTTTTACCACTACCACTGTTTTGCATTCATAAATAATGTTCAATATTATTATTTTTGTTAATTACGATTACGAGAGTTTGAAAATTCATAATGAAAATTCAAAATTTTTTTGAATTATAAATGTAACACGTGTGTCTAAACAAAAAAAAACAAGCTTGTTAAGCTTTATTTTATTATTGCCATCACTAGTACCAGAGTACTGATGGTAGTAAATAAACATGGTTCCTTTTATAAAGTCATTTATGTAATAGCCCATGTACAGGTTCAAACTAAGAGTAGCTCTGTGACATTCGTGCAAAACCGAAAAACTGGCGACGCTATTTTCTTAACAATGCACGTTTGCCTACTGCTGCGAAATCACGCGCATCAGTACCGTGGTACGTAATTTAAGTAATGCTTAGTTTACACGTAAACGACTCGCGTGATTATTTGAAGAATATAATACGGTATTATATTGTTATAGGTAATGTACAATGTCATCTAAGGAACAAAAAACTTTCGAGAGAGGAAATACTAGAAAATAAAAGAAAAACACAAAAATTACGATATGACCGTCTAAAGAATGATCCACAAAAGAGAGAAGAAATTAGAAAGAAAGAACGCCTGAAGTATTTAAAGAAAAAAGAGAAAGGCCTTAGAAAACTTGTAAAAGACATGAACACACGCGAACATAAAGCTGCGAAGAAGACATGGAAGAAATATTCATCTACTTATCGAGCTAAAAAAATGGCTCATAAAAAGAGCACCAATTTATTAATAAAAGAGAACATGCTTATTAAAAACCAAGAATACGCCATCAATTAAAAGATGAACCAGGCGTCACGGTCACATGCCAAACCCTTCTACTGCTAGTAGGTAATCTTAGCGATAAAGAGACGAGGGAAAATAATAACGGAAAAGTAAATAAAAAATAAAGATAAAAGACATTTCTGACTAGAGAATTACATGAAAATACTACAAATGTTATGCCTCATCCGCACTTCGCTCCTCATTCTGCTCTACGCGCTGCTAATAGAGAGGAGAGGATAGGAAAGATAATAAGGAGAGGGTAAGGAAGGGGATAGTCCTCCGGCGCTCTCACTCATCAAACAAAGCAACTGTAGCAGTACCTACCGTTGTTTCACACTGATCTTTTGTGAGAGGGTGGTACTTCCCCGACCGAGCCGGTTTCGTGCTGGGATAAGCAAGACTACTTCATTCCCGTAGTAGTCGTAAGAGACGACTTTGGGAATTAAGCAGTTAACACTATTTTTTTTAAAGACAAAACTACACTAAGGCATATTTCTTATAAAACTTTATAAACATACAATTAACAGACACAAAATACAACCAGATTCAAAACAACAAATTGTAGATTACACAAAGAATTCTCCTGTGTGGGAATCGAATATACAACACTTGGTTTCGTGTATCTGGGTGGTACCTAACACTGCAATCTGTATAGTCAAAAGTAATGGTTAGTAGAATTGGGTACTAAGTGAGAATACTCTCTTGTTAGGTCCTGAGTGGGTTGATATTACCGTTTGCAGTGTGACCGACCGTGAAGCACCACGATTACGTTTTGGTTGTAATTTCCCATCCATGCAATGAAATGGTGAGCTCTATTTCGGGTTATGTTCTCGTAGATAAATTCTGAGTATGGCGTGCTGCACAACTTTGATTTAAAGAAAACAAAAAAATATACTTTAGTAGGATTAAACTATTTATGATAAGCATAGTTTTATTTTTTAGTTATCAATCTTCTGAACAATTAGTCAGTTTACTCACACTAGGAGGGCGGGAGGAGAGGTTATGTCGAAGTCCCGATGTAAGTACACTGTACACGGTATAGCTGATTAGGGTTCTGCGCATAAAAAATAGCTAAATTACACGCGGATAAAGTTTCGGGTAGTAAGTAAATTATAATTTTTTTAAGAACATTTGGTCACGCCCCAAATGGTAATATTTTTCAGGTACACTCATCGTACTGTCAAGTGGAAAAAAATTGATCAGGTTGAATAATTATACATATTTTTTCACTGGCAATATTGAAGATGAAAGCAACTACCGTTGGAACTGCACAAACGAAGATTGTAAAGCGTATATCCTAGTCTCTTCAGACCTCGATATAAAGAAAGAAGTTCTAGACCACGAACACAAACCACCTATATATATTCGAACGGGGAAACAGCTAGGCACATTTATATGTCTATAATCATTTCTTTACTTTTGTTATTATAAAGTCTATGGCACTCTTTAAAAGAGCAAAAAGTTCAAATATCTTTATATATAGGTAGTTAATTAATATTCTATTTTTAGTGACAAACACGAGAATACAAAGTATGCTAAATTCATTTTGTGTTTTTATGTTTAATTTTATATGGATCAGCTAAAACCCTAACAGAAGGAAAGGTGACCGCAAACCCGAAGTTTGGGATACGGCATAAGGTTAGTAATCTTCTTATCATCAGATGATGCTGTTTAAATCTATAGAAATGGTGAAATTATCTTTTCTCTTTAATTTGTTGTTGAGAGAAAATTACTGAATGGTTATTTAGACGTATAAATTGGGAGTTTTGTTGTTGAATTGCAACATAGTAGTAATGCTTGTGTAAAGAATGGCTAGAATTTGAAAAAAAATCAATTGTGGTGAGGGATGTCTTACCTTATCGAACTAAGTTTCGATCCAATCAAATTTAGGAACGTCACAAACTGCAAAAATTAAATTTTTATACCATTGTAAGTGGCTGCAGTGATAGTGTAATAGAAAAACCAACGGCTGCAAAGACTGATATCGAGTTGATTCCCTAATCCCAGGTCCCTGAGGAAACCTGCATGCCTGAAAGATTTTCTCGAAGTCTTGTAGTCTGCCAGCTAGTGCACCGTGACACGGTAATATTATCTATCCAGTATTGTGACTCGGGCCTTTTAAGGCGGGAAAAAAATTACCTAACCGCAAACCCCGTCGTTCGAAGCAAAGGACCAGGGTAGTGTGGGCCCTCACCCACAAAATGAAACCGTAGTGTGCAGCCTCGCCGCCTGTATTGACGGGCCACTGGAATTGTGTTACATTACTCCAGTGGTATTGTGACTCGGCCCTGACCTTGAAATATGTGATTACCAATAGCCGCAACGCGGTAAGTAAAGAGGCGATAGGGCTGTCAGCCTACAGTATTTTAATTTCATAAACCTATTTTTGATCTGTATGATGCTCAGCTACTTTAAAGAACAAATTATTAGTGAATGTCGAAAAAGAGAAGTTTAGTGCCTGCGGGATTCGAACCTGCGTCTTTTCCATTTTGGGGAAGTGTTCGAGACCGCTAAGCCATCGCACTGACCGACGGCCATTCCCAATCTCCTCATCACATTTCCAATCCGAGGAAGTCCACTAGACCGCTAAGGCATCGCACTGACCGACGGCCATTCCCTATCTCCACAGCACATTTCTGCCATAAAAAACATATTTTTGATTAGTAGATTTAATATCGAAATACCACCCTTATAAATTTGGGACTGAAAAGTATCTGTACGAAATTAGTAGTAGGTATTACTAAAAATAGTATAAAAAATCCACATTCGGATAAAACGGTTAATTCAAAACACGAGAAATGTCTAAAATGTTACTTATTTAAATCAAATATTCACAAATCGCATGCAACTTAAAAGATCCGCGCCTTTGTCACTGCGGCGCATTCGCGACTGGTTGTGTACCGATTGAATAGTATACCAAATTCGAGGCGCGTTTGATATGTCTCGCGTTCCGATCGTCTATATGAAGGTGGCATACTGATAGATAACACTACCGTGACCGTGGTGAGCTACGACCGAAATCCCTCTTACTCTGAAATACTGGAACCGCAATGGTTTGAAAAAAAGATCTGGCAGTAATAATAATGCCGTCTTCTTATAGGAAAGCTGATCCGACGATCGAATGGCAAGCAGCTTTTCCTTCTCCATGGTTACTCGTACTATAAAAAGAGAACTCTGAAGAATGGTACGACAATGATGTGGACCTGCACTAACTCATCGAAATGCTTAGCTTATCTTCACCTTGATCAGCATTTGAAAATCGTCTACAGTTCTAAGAGTGATCACTCACATCCACCAAGAGCATGGCACAGGACAACAGACGGGTCATATGTTACATTATAAAAGAATGTTATATTATTTTATTACTTCTATTGAAATATTTACTATCACTCATTTATAAATAAATAATATAAAATAAAGTAATTATCCGAACCTGTATGATTATCTGCTTATTTTTTCAACAACTGAAGCCCGATGACCATATGAAGCGAAGAGAGTTCGCTGAACGTTCGGGACTACGGAAATAGATGCTGATTTTTCAAGCAAAATCATCCTAAGCGTTGAAGCGCATTTTCACCTTGATGGTTTTGTTAATCTCCATAATTGCTAAGCTGTTATTTTATTTGGGGTTCGGAGAACTATCCACCCATCCATCCATCAGCCTTTCGACGTCCACTGCTTTACATAGGCCTCCCCAAATTGGGGGTATAGTGCCGTAATCGCCACGCTTGGCAGGCGGGTTGGCGATCGCAGTGGATGTTGTTAATACTCGAGGGAGTGCTGCTGCCCGCTCTCCCCGGTATTCCCTCAGTCGGCTCTTACGACTCCCAAAAGGGGAGAGGGGTGGGACAATTCTAAAGCCGGCCCCACACGGCCAACCAACGTGTTATAAAAACACAAATGCATCCACAACGTATCACTGTGTGGTACAGATTTTGGGCTGGAGGCATGTTTGAACCATACTTTTTGAAACTGAGGCTGCTGTTACTGGTGCTCGATAACCCGACATAATAATAGGTACTGTTCTTTCTGCCGAAATTGGATTAATTTGATGTGGCCGATATGTGGTTTCAACAAGACGGTGGCACATGCCATAGAGTCCCTTGAAACAATTCAATTACTCCATGAGACTTTCTAACCCCAAAACAATTATTTTAGATTTTTTATCGGTTTGGATGGATATTATATAGATATATTGGATGGAGATGGGTTAGTGTCTTAGCGTTCCCACAGGCGATGGGAGAAACGTGGGTTCGAATCCTGCTGCCAGATCTCTTCTTCCACTTTAAATATTTCTTGTAAAATAGATACGCATGACAAATGCTAAAATAATTATGACAAATCTTTTTTGTTTGAATACTGGTACTATATGTTTTAACATGTTCCTGTAACGGTAACCTTATATACGAGTATATCTTGAAAAGTATATTATAAACATAAATGATAACACACCAAGTTGTAATATTTTTTTCAAGGATTCTCATCACACTATCGAATGCAAAAAAATGATTATATTAGAACAATTTACGTATGTGAACTCTGGAAAAGTCGAGTGTAATACCAACTACCTTTGCATAAATAAGACGTGCATACAAACTTGTATCTTTCCATCTCGATATTAATAAAGTGGTCCAAAGCCCTCATGGCTTGAATCACCGAAGTACATTAAAACTGTATATGTTGCTATAGATTGATATGAAAACTGCTGAGAACATGTTGGATACTTTTAATACGGTATCGTAACGAATGAAGGATACATTGTTTGATTCCAAGGGTATCGTAATTATCATTTCCAGTGGTCCACCAATAAAGGTACAAAAAAATTGGTTGATTTTTCTCCCAAAGGATCATTAATAACTGTAACCGAAATTAAGTTAACAGGACCCAATTACAAAATGTTTATACATTCTTAGTGTAGTGATAAAGAGCTTATAATTAGAGAGCGCATTACATTTGTATTAATAAATTGTAATCATATAATTTTTGTGGTTAATTCGTAAAACATCTTAGAAAATCACAGTTAAATAGCGTTTGCACTGTATTATTTAGACAAAAAGTAGCATTTTCTTTTATAAATAAATAGCACATTAATAGCATGCAAATGTAATAATGTTGCAGTGAACATATTCATGACGGCCCGAGGCAAGGAGAGACTAGTGTATCACAATTATACTTACTATAAACAAAGTAGGACGAAGGTTGGCTTCAGATGGGGCTGCACCAAAAACCGATGGCACAAGTGCAAGGCATACATGCATCTAGCTGACGATATGACAATCGTGCGCAGCAATATGGATCACACACATGCTCCCTTCGGACCAGAACTTAAGAGGCTGTATTGATTTTGTTAAATATTATAATCTGTTCATATATTTTAGTTAACGACTGACACTGACACTGCTAAAAAAGTCTTGAAAAAGCACTTTATATGTATTTTTATCCACCGAATTTTGAATGTCGATAACGGTCTAATTTTGAATTAAGTATATTTGTTAAATCTCTGTAATATTTTCAATGGAATGATACTGAATTCCGTAATCGAGTAGTTACTCGATTGTAATATGTAACGAATTTTTTCGTATTATTAGTGTTGTTTGAATTACGCAAAATCATAATCTAAAGCTGATGATGGGTCTAAGATATTAAATGAAGGAAATTGCTGCAGTACGCTGGTTGTACGAGTGTATTTTTGGACAACGAGGAACGTGATCCTAGTCGATTTAGTGCCTTCGTTAGATACGTAAGATACAATGTATCGTTGAGCTTAATTTTCAGATCTGTTAATTCTTAAAGAATCTTCTAATTATTTGTTTATTGACGTGACATCGTCTTATAAATCGATGAACGCTCGCTGCACGCACGAAAAAGTGTCACGTTCCGAAAAATGTATGGCGACCGATGCATTGTTTGTGAAACATATAAAATATGACGTTATCACGTAAAATTATCATCCGTAAACCGACTTTATAGACAATTATATAGTTTTTTTTTTAAATTTTAAGCTAGTTAATGTTTTTATTTTCGATATGTTATTTCTTAGAGAATTTCTCTTTTGTTTTTTAGATTCTAAATCGAAGGAAGTGCAATATTATTGTTTAGGAATTTTATTCCGACTGTATAGATGGCAGGTTTGTTTAGATATCGTCTGAGTATAGTGGGTTCGATCCCGATACAGGACAATTTTGTTTGAGTGATCCACAAATGTTAGTTCTGAGTCTGGGTGTACTTTGTGTCTGTTAGTATGTTTGTAGAGTCCTCCGCGATACAAGTATTATTCCTCAGTGCAGGGTGTAGTCTTTAAAAAATGATCTCGTTACTTATTTATTAATTAAATATTTTATTATTATTTTTTTAATTAGCTTAGTTGTAATAAATTAGCTTAGTAATTTACTTTAACGTAACAGTGTACAGACATATGTGGTTAATAGATAGTAATTTATCTTATTAACACAGTGTGAAAATGTGAAATTGAAAATAACAGTCACGAGCAGGATTTTAACATGCATCTCCTGGATACCGTCCTGGTGCTGAATTGGCAAAGCATGGACGGTATGTATCTACTCGTGACTGTTATTTTCGATTTCACAGTTTCACACTGTGTTAATTTATATGGCTAAGCATGTCAAATGCTAAAAAATATATAAGAATATGTATCACTTAAATTATTGTTTTTCATGCAGGAACTAGAAGTTTTAAGTTCTATATTATGTTTGTTAAGAATAATAGGTATGTTATTCTGAAAATATGAGTGCGTCTATAGTAGTAACATTTTATTATAATATAATCTTGCCCGTTAGTAAAAGTTAGGAAGACTTCTTATTGACTACTACTTACTAGTCAAATTGTGAAGTCGGTTAAATAAAATTAGTTATTAAAACTTTTTGTTAGACTATTGATGATAAATATTAAACCAAATATAGTGATATATTTTGAATGGATGATTTCGTATGTAAATTGTGATTATTTAAGTAGGTATTAGTCAGCAAATACAGTTGACTGAAAGAAGAGATTTACAAATTTACAAATGCATCATGTGCGTGGTTCGTGAATGATTTTTCCTTTTTTCAAGTTTAATGTGTGATGTTCAATTACAAACAACGACTGCACAGATGACGGAGTGGTTTAGATAACGGCCTCCCGCCCTAGTGTTGTTGTAGGTTTGATTTCCACACGAGACAACTCTTTGTGTGATGCACAAAAAGTTGTTCTGCGGGTGTACTTTGTTTCCGTGAAATTGTATGTTTGTAAAGTCCCCCGCGATACAAAGTTTATTCTTTAGTAGTAGTTTTTTTCTATGTAATAGAGCTTATAATATATTAACCTTCTGCCGAGAAGTTATGTATTATGAAAATGTAAATATAATACATATATCTATAAAGCAAATAGACAATCTATATAGCTATAAAGCTAACAGTTTTTTTTTAATTTAGGTGAAGGGTAAATTTTTCACTATCCATTACCCACGGGTCTCCTCCCAGTGAAAGGAATTTAGTCCATAGTCCAAAAATGTACATATTGCAATTTCATTCCAAAGGATCTACCTATATTATGTAGTCCATAAAATAGTGTTAGTTTTTACTGTTCTAGTCACACACGATAGAAAGCTTACTTCAATTATATTCACACTCGTACCTCGTATTAAAACAATAGATATGGTTTTCAAAGAAAATTTGTCTGTAATTATAGCTGTGCTATTTGGAATTATAACTAGGCTCTAAATTGTGATCTCATTGTTTTGAAATAAAACGTTACATTTTTATTTAAATGTTTTGTTTAAATAACTGGCCCACAAAAAATAATTATCCGTACAGATTAATGTTATAATAATATTTGCATGCATATTACTGTGCATTGATAAATAAAATAAATTCTAAATTTGTAAATCAAAAACCATTCGAAACGTCAGGAATTTAGAAAATCAAGGAAACGTGATTACTTATTAGATAACTTTATGAAATATACAATAGTTAATAAGTATATCTAATTTTAGCAAATAGTGTACAGGTTGTACGGTTTATTAGTCAAGTTGTATACTCGTAGTACCTAGATTTTAGACAAACAATAATGTTTATCATTATTTTATAACGAGAATATCAATAAAAATGTTCTCGTCGGAATACAATGGGATATTTTTCCCAGCTATTCAGATACTACGAGTTTATTGTAGTTTCTTTAGCCACCGGTAGAGGTACTTATCTAAATATAATTACAAAACATGCTATAAAATATCATTATTAGAGTAATCGCGTAGACTTTTTAATGGTCAATATTAATTAATATCTTCTACAAATAATTACAGCGAGCTATATATATATGAGCAACGGTCAAAAGTTGATCATGATTAACAACTTTACCTTTTCGAAAAGCGGAAAGATTGCCCAAGGTGGACTCCGGTATTCCTGTTCCAGCGCCTGTTCTAGAGGATGCAAGGCATATATCCATGTTAGTGCCGACGAAA
Source organism: Leucoma salicis (assembly GCA_948253155.1). Lineage (NCBI taxonomy): Eukaryota > Metazoa > Arthropoda > Insecta > Lepidoptera > Erebidae > Leucoma > Leucoma salicis. Next base: position 21,641,420 of record OX411814.1, on the reverse strand, counting down.
CCATCATTAAGACAAACACTGAACATAATCATGAACCTACTAAGCTTATTAAGTTGAAAAACGGAAAATATCTCAAGTTATAATTGGATTTTTTGGGAAATGGGTATAGATGATCATCCTCCGCTGTAAGTTGCTCGGTGCGTGGTCGTCGTTCCAAAACATCTTCGATTTAATATATACTTCATTAAAGATAATTTAATTAATTAATATTTTTGTATTAATTAAAAGTCTTTATTTTGGTTCCTCACTAAAGGTGAGCTGTCAGCCTTTTCTTTTTCCTTAGTGATCGTGAGGTGATAGATCATCGAGGCTTGAATATGCATACAAAGGGGTTTTGAAGTGATTGTTCGTTTCGTGTTTATTCGTATCTATCACAATGCTTTAATGAGAAGCAAAACGAACAATGGTTTCGAATTTATAATTTTGCATTATGCAGGAACTGTAGTAGCGCCTCGGATCAGATTCAGTGATCACCCTCACTCAATGCCAAACTACTATCAAGGTGGATTACATGCACGCTACATATCATTGTATTACCCTAAGTTTGTGGTGTCAACCTCGTATAACCAAGATAATAAACGCAAGCAGAAGTATAATCTGTTAACGTAATATATAATTATTTTGCAGTGAAATACGTGACAACTAGGACAGGAACTGTTATGTTATTAGTAGATAGTTACGTCTTCAGCAAAAATGGAAAAATTAGAGACGGTGGAAGTAGATATGCATGCGGAAGTCGCCTATCCAAACAATGTTCAGCGTATGTCCACATTTCGAAGACGCATGAAATATTGAAATACGACAATAACCACAGTCATGAACCACCTCCTTATACCTTCACATCAGATGGTTATTTCTTAAAGGCTAGGGTATAGGTACGTTATGTCCATCTCGAGTGGATTTATTTTCGAATTAGGGAATTAGTAAACAGCAGTAAGTTTAGGTTCAGTGCCTTAAAAGTCAAAGCTTAAGGGTTAAATTAGACCGGGCGGAAAAGGCTAGAGCATTTTAAGTGGTAAATAAATATCAACCTTATTTCATTTAAACAAATCTGGAAGTAGTATGCATCATTAATATCTCATTTAATAAGACAGTAACGCGTTTTCAAACATTCTTCCCCGCTCCGGCTTGCACATGCGACCGCACGCGTTACTGCTCGATCATGTATTTTCTTGCTGCCACTTTTCTTCTTCTTCTGGTAATAGCGCAATAACTGCGAAATTCCAGATCATTTTTTAAACCGATTTAATATTTCGTCTCCATCCATCCATCCATCAGCCTTTAAACGTCCACTGCTGGACATAGGCCTCCCCAAGAGAACGCTACAACGAGCGGTCCCGTCATGGGGGTAATGCCGTAATCGCCACGCTTGGCAGGCGGGCTGGCGATCGCAGTTGATGTTGTTAATACTCGAGGGAGTGCTGCTGCCCACTCCTCTGGTATTGCCTCAGTAGGCTCTTACGACTCCCTTGGGTAGAGAGGGGTGGGACAATTCTAAAGCCGGCCCCACACGGCCAATATTTCGTCTATACTCTTCGAATCCCAATTGCGCAGCTTGAGCTGTTTGAACATCCGACGGTTCGAGTCGAGACTGTTCGAACATGGGGAGACTCTTCGAGTATTCGTGACCTATTTGCGTTAAGTTTGAATGGCAGCCAAGAACAAAGTTGAACATACGCTAGCATTTTTCCGCCTGATCTGAATTGACCCCAAGGCGGTGGTCTGTTATAGAAGTGACTCTACTCTCTAAATGCGGCCTACGAATGCCTTGTATGTAAATGCACTATAGTGGTCTCTGTCACGAGTACCACCAACAAGCTGGAATCGGCGATAAGCATCAGCTGACATTAGATGCCGCTTCCAGCATTTCATACAGGCGTAAGCAACTTGTGATACATAATGTGAAATAAGATTATTTTTGTTATTAATCTGAAAACTGCCTCGGTGGTGTAGCGGTAGTGTATGCGACTGCTAATCAAGGTGTCGGGTTCGATCCCCGGGTAGGGCAAATGTTGTCGAGCTTTTTCCTAAACAGAAAAATTCTCAGTAGTAGCCCGGAGTTTGGAAATGTGCCCGGTAGACGTCAATAGGCTCGCCTATTACGTGGGACTCTGAATATAGGTAGTAATTGATGGAAAATAAATTTTTAGTAAGTACTAAATGTTAAATATGATTTTTTTTTATACAATTATTGTTTTTTTACAAGTATATTTAATACTATATATTTTAATAAATAAAATGTAAATAATTATATTTATATCGTTATCATAAGGAGATAAAATGTGTTTTAAAATTGTTATAAAAAGTATAAGTATTAAAAAGCTTTTAAACAATTTTTATTTTAGGTTTACCTTCTTTCTTAACATTTATATTTGTTAACGTAGAAAAATAATCAATTAAATTCAACCAGGAATATTTTGGATACGAGTTTTATTAAAATTAATTGTCACCCGATTTTCTTTATTTTCTAACCTCCAACATAACAGTAGATGTTATAAGCTGAACGTGCGTCTGCATCTGTGTGTTTGTTTGTGGCATCATAGCTTCCAAACAACTAAATGGATTTCGACCTTAGGTATGATTTATAGAAAGCCTGTTCAGCCATTTGTCGCCTATATTTTTTTATATAAGATCATCGCAGGCTCAGATAACTGACCATTTGCTGGTTTTGACATCTGTTCACTTAGAACAGGGGTCTCTTTTCAGTATGTTCTAAGGGCCAAAGCACATTTACCTAAACCTCATTAGTGTTTTTTGTTTTACTGTGATTAGTGGGATTCATTTCAATTATTTGTTAGTTATTAATATGCTTAAGCTTACCCAGATACCTACTTAAGTTAGGTTTTCTGCGTCATCATTTCTGTCGTTAGGTTTTACCTTGCAAGTAAATAAAACCAAGTAATTATCATTCTGTTTTCTTCTTCAACTTATCACAGTAATAGTAATAACAATGAGACATTGGCTGTTGCGGGCCAGATTGATGACACCAGTCTTAAGCTGTAGCGGGCCGGAATTGGCCCGCGGGCCGTAGTTTGGAGTCCCCTGACTTAGAATATAAAATCAATAAATCACACTAATAATAAAGTAAACTATAATTCTATAATTTCTGGACTTAAAACCATAGATTTTAACTATATTATGCAATCACAAGACGCTAATTGGTGTACGGAACAGTTAATAAACGTTCTTACCAATTTAACTTTAAATAATACACAAAAACTTGTGACTCCTAGAAGATCACGATGCATAAAACCGTGGATTACGCCAGGCTTCGTGACCGTATGCATTTAAAATGTAAAAAAGAACCTAACAACTACACTTTAAATTTAACCTACAAAATATACAAAAATTATTGCGATGGCTTATTAAAACGCTTAAAAGGAATTATGAAAATAATAATTTAATAAAATTTGCAAATAACCCAAAAGTGAAATGGAAAATCATTAACGCGGTCACAAATAGACAAAGCTCAAAAACATAACCAGATAAACTTTTAAATTTGGAACATACGTTAGAAGAATCTCTAAATTCGATAAATAATTACTTTGTCAACATGGCAAAAGAATTGACTGATAAGATTAAACCTTCAAGTAACTTATCTGAGAAACATGGATTGGAATCTAGTGCTTCCCTGGTGAATTCTATGGCATTTCTAGAAACTAATAAAACTGAAATTGAGACTTTAATAATGGACCTTAACACAGACACTGCATGTGTGACCAAATTCCAACTAAATTAATATAAAAGGCTAAAGACACTATTGTTACCCTTATGACGCATAATATTACGAATCTCTGTATACAAAAGAGTTTTTCCTGGGGTATTTAAAAAATTAATAGTTCACCCAATTTTTAAGGCAGGAAACAGGAACTGTATCTGTAATTATAGACCAATCTCAGTGTTGCCTCTAAGATCTTAGAAAGAATAATGAATGTTAGGCTGTTATCATATTTAAACAAAGCCTATGTCATTGCCGAAAACCAGTATGGATTCAGGAAAGGAAGATCAACAGCACAAGCTGTGTCTGACCTCACTGACTTAGTTGCTTCACACATTGATAATAATGGTAAATGTATAGGTGTCTTTCTCGATATTGCAAGGCATTTGATACAGTCTCTGTAATTCAAATTCTGGCATCCTTATGCCATATTGAAAACAATTACAATTGTATAATGATTATTTAATAAATAGAACTCGGAGAGTTACAATAAGTAGTAAGCTAAGTAGCGAAGCCCCTATCACCTACTCTATAAGTTAAAATTGACAAACTGTAGCATTTATACTTTTGCCGATGATACAGCACTTATTTTCCACGGAAATACTTAACAAGAGGTTAAAACATATAACCTTAAGAAAATTGCATGTTGGTTAAATAGTAATATGTTGACATTAAATACAACAAAATCCAAATTTATTGTTTTCGGAAACACAAAGCAATCCCTCCCTACTAACAAATTTGAAATAAAATTACATACTTGTGATAATTCAAACGAAAATTTCTGTAATTGCTTGTCCTTAGAACTTACTAAAGTTATTAGATATTTAGGTGTTTTGTTTGATTACAAACCGACTTGGCAATCTCATATAACGAACTATCAGATAGGGCAAGAAGATTAATTTACATCTTTAAAAAACTTTGACACGTAGCTGACTACTCTATACTAATAGCGGTATATTTTGTCCTAGCTCAAGCTATATTTACGTATTGTATAAAATCATGGGGTGGTGCATGAAAAACACATTTGATAAATCTGGAACGAGCACAGAGACCGCTGTTTAAAGGAAAGGCTTAAACCATTCAGATACCCTACTAGGCTATTCTGTAAGATTTCATTAGCGAACTCACTTCTGAATTCGCAGTGAAAATACTATTAGGCTTTCTGTCATCTTAGTGAAATCTACAGTAGCGCCTCATGGTAAGAATATAGGTGACGCGAACTATTCTCAAGTGAGATCTTATGTATTTGACGTTAATTTAAATTCTGTACCAAAGATTTCAATATTCACTAGGAATCTCGCCTCGATTTTTATTTCAAATTAAAAGTTAATTAATTTGACATAACAAATTGAGGCGAGATTCGTAGTGAATATTGAAATCTTTGAAAAATAAACTATTTTTTATGTCAAATTTATGTACGAGATCGTAAGTAAAAACTAAATTACTAGTGGTTTTGTTAATTTATAAGGGAATAAAGAAGTTTCTTTCTGAGAAGTTATGTGTAAAATGAAAGAATATGTCTTTAACAATATTATTTAAGACTTCCTTTGTTATACTACAGTCAAAATCATCTTTGTTTGTAGATGGCTAGGTCATTTATTTTATTAGATATACTGAAAGAAGCCACAATTAAGAAGTGAATAGTAGCCACCGACAAGCCCAATTTATAAGAAATTTACCAATCGCAGTGAGAAATTAATCAATATTTATAGAATTACGAAGACATGATCCAATATATATGGAAAATGAACTAAGTCCTTTATTAGCATTTTGTTAGTAACAAATAAATGACAGAGGAGAGGGCTTACAAGGGGACGCAAGGGGCAGGCCTGCAGATTATCAGCCACTTAATTACCACACAGCTTGCTCTATTGCTTGTAGATTGTTATAGAAAGGTACATATACGAGCCCCGATGCAAAATAGTTCGTCTAGTGTGAAATTTTTTCTGTGAGATTTTTTCTAACTTCATTATTTTTGTATATCTATATAAAATATTAAGCTGTTCTACTATCACATGTCGCGTTACTTATGCCATTTTTTAATTATGAACCTATAAACTATTTTAGCTTTTTAAACTTATACATATCCTGTTTTAAATTCGAAGAAGTTATAAGCAAAATAGTTCGTCTAATTGTTATTCGATGCAAAAGAGTTAGTCTATTGGTGAGTTAAATAAGATTATTCCTTCTTTGTACAATTATGTTGCATAATTTAAATTTGTAAAAGTAATTCTGTGTCATTTGTCAAGTGAGACAGTATAAATGCTGAAAATTTCAGTTTTTTTCATTAGTTTTCCAATAACAATGGGTCGTGGCAAACCCGTGTGTGAAGAGCTTCGAAATCGAATAGTTTGTGGGGTCGATGCTGGCAAATCAAGTTACCAAATATCTAAAGACTTGATACTTCCCAGGTCTACAGTCCAATTTATCATTCAGCACTATAAAAAGAATAGAACGACTTCTTGTTTGAAGAATACTCGTCGACCACGCATCACAAGTGCAGTAGAATACAAAATCCTGAAGAAGATCATCAAAAATAATCGTCGTGCTCGAGCTGGAGAAATCACGGTGCAATGGAAGGACATGATTCACAAAGACGTCTCAGTTGATACTTGCAAAAGAGTCCTAAAAATAATGGGTTACGGATTTTACGCCGCTAAGGAGAAACCACTGTTGACTGCTGTACAAAAGAAAAAGAGGTTGAAGTTTGCTCGTGATCATTTAAATTGGACTTCCGATCAGTGACGTAGTATCATTTGGAATGACGAGTCCAAATTTGAAGTGACAGTCGGCGATGAAAGGAAAAAAGTGATTCGGAACAAAAATGAGGCATTTCATACTGATTGTCTCAAACGCAAAGTGAAGTTTCCGGCGTCTCATATGCTGCATGTCTGCACAAGGTGTTGGTGGTATGCAGTTTGTGGATGGTTCTATCAAGGCTGTAAGGTATCAAAACCTTTTGTAAGAGAATTTACTGTCCTCTATTCCGTCACTTAAGTATCAAGATTCCTTCATTTTTCAACAGGATGGTGCTTCCTGCCATACTGCAAGGACAACAAAGACATGGCTACTGGCGAAAAGCATCCCTGCAATCGAATGGGCATCTAACAGCCCGGACTTGTCGCCGATCGAAACGCTATGGTGGAAAATGAAAAAAGTTCTCCGTAAAAATCCATCAAGATCGAAGAGCGACTTAAAGGCTAAACTCTTGGCTGTCTGGGAGTCAATTACGCCTGAGGAGTGTGGAGCGTTGGTTGCAACCATGCCTCTTCGCATTAAAGCTGTCATTGAGAGCAAAGGCGACACAACTAGGTGGTAGACGAACTATTTTGCGTGAGTGACAAGGGTAGACGAATACTATTGCGTTATGTTTTTTAGAATATTTTTTTAAATTTTTTATGTTATGTAAAGTCATGAAAGAATTTCAGTTATGTTAAAATAAACTTTAAAATGTTCCTCAAATTGTGGTTTACTTTTTATTAAACGTTCATAATTATTTTACCAATATTTACTTTCTATATTTTACGCTTTGCACTACTTTCCATACTAGACGAACTATTTTGCATCGGGGCTCGTATTATAATAAAATAAGTCTATTAGGAGTTCGCAATATTTAATAAAATAAAATTCCTTCTACGTATTTTTACGTCATAAGTCAACAAGAAATTAATAGAACACAACATATTAATAGAACACTATTATTCACTGTATATTTGTATAGTCATATAACGAAGAATAACTAGCGAACGGACACGAACAAACGAAAACAAACAAAGTTTGTTTTGAATAGTCTTCTGAGGTCTTCATGGGTTTTTGGCGGGATGTCATGGCGAGCGATTGAAATCCTGTCACATACTCCATCCAGTAAATTTATTTATTTACTGAAAATTACAAAAATATATAAGGAATTTTAATATAATATTGAAGTAGTCCACTGACAACCAATAACAACAATATAGATTATAGGTCGTCATGGTTACACCACGTAAATCTTTTAAAATCAAACTTCGAGTTAGGCAAACGTATGCTGTATTCTGCCTAATTTTATTTATAAACACTTTAAGATTGACTTTAAATTGTTTAAAATAAAGTACTTAATAATAATACATGTGTTGAGTATTGCTTAAAATACCAATAAACAGAGTTTTACTGTCGTAATTATTAGAAAAATGCAATCGTAAATGTTTTTAATCTATATTTTTTAGCATTTGTCATGCTCCGCCACTTTTTAAAGTACAAATTATTTGCGAATAAGGATAATGATAATGTTGATCAAAACCGTAACTTAGAGAGGACGACACTAGTGTCATCAGAAGATCTCACCAGAGATTTCGATACTCACGTCACTTCACGCGACGTTGTGTCAAGTTATAGAATACCAAAATCTTTTAATTTTCAAATTTTTTAAGATAATATTCTGACATTTTTAAGATACTAAGAAAGTACATGTGATATTATGGGGAGGGGGTTAGTCTTAAACCTCACCACGTATGACCTTGGGGGAGGGGGATGTCAAAAAATGTGATGATGACTATCCCCAAGCCGGCCGTCCTGCATTCCAACTAAATGCCTGTCTGATAGGAATGTCCACGTATAAAAAAAATCAATTTGTCGATACAATACTTATCGTAGTGTTCTATCGATACTTTGTGATAATATCGTACAATATATTGATATTTCCAATATATCGTATGTAATTTGTTTGTATTTAAAACAAAATATTGGGGAATTTAATATAAATAAGGCAGTTCCGTTATTTATTATTTTATACTGTTAAATATTTATATATGATAGGCCTTTTAAATCACGTTAGGCAGCGCAGACGACACACTTTTTGTGCGATCGAATCTGCGGCGCACAAAAAGTCTGCATAGCGCTCAAAAAGTCCATCGCAGATTTTTCGCAGACTTAAAGCACACGACGCACATCTACGATCATTCTAATGGCAGAACTGTAGGGACGTATACGCTGTGGAAATGCAGAGGTCGCGATGTATTATTTTATACTTGAAGTTGTGGAGATAATAGTATTTTCCATTCAACCTCCTCACATAGATATATTTACTGTCGTGAATCGATTGATATATATTATTATAACGAAAAGGTAAAAAAGCTTATTGCTTAAAAATACACTAGTTAAATGATATAAGTAATATATTCACGGGTTTAACTTACAATACTAGCACTTTTTCTATATAAACGAATAATAATATTAAACCTATTATTAATAATAATAGGTTTATATAATATTAATAATAATAGGTTTAACAGCTAAATTAACTTAGTTATAAAGTAGAAATTCTTTAAACACAAAGTGAAAAATGTGAAATCGAAAATAACAGTCACGAGCAGGATTTGAACCTGCATCTCCTGGATACCGTCCAGGTGGCAAAATCAAAATCTTTTTCACTTTGTGTTTAATGTATAGTGCTAAGCATGTCAAATGCTAAAAATATATATAAAAATATCTAAATAGAAATTCTTATTTGTGAACGAGGAAAAAGAGAACTTTAGTGCGAGCGGGATTCGAACCTGCGTCTCTAATGCCGGCTGCATGCACGAAAAAGTCTCACGGTCCGAAAAATGTATGTCAACCGATGCATTGTTTGTTAAGAAAACATATGACGTTATCACGTAAAAATTATCGTCCGTAAACCGACTTTACAGACACCATATAGTTTTTTTCGATATACCGAAACCGATATCAATATTAAAAAAAAAAAAACGATACGATATATTATTATATCGATACTTTTTGGTTCTTCTTGCATCCCTAGACGGTTGTATAGCCGACTGTCAGAGTTTATAACAATGTCGGAATGGTTGGCACGTCGGCCTAATTATGGCCCGAACCAGCCAAATCGGAACTTCTGTTAGCAGCTTAAGGCAACTATTTGTTATTGATTAAGTCCCAACATAAGAAAATTGCTTTCATAACATAAATTTAAAAAAAAGACGTTATTATAAGGTTTGCCGTTCCGTTAAGTATAAAACTTATTTAATAAATAATTTCCCCAATGGCCCATTTTATATAATAAATTAAATAAAATATCATCGACTTATACATTTTTTTTTAGATTTTTGTTGATTTTTTAAAAACTACTGCACAGATTTCTATAAAATTGAAATGAACCCATTTCAGAATAAACCCTTTTCAAAAAAATAAAAGTATTTTGCAAATCCATATGACGGAGTTATGCCCGAACATACATAAAAAAAATATAAACATCCGAATCGATAACCTCCTCCTTTTTTTGAAGTCGGTTAAAAAACTGCGTAAATGTGTATGCCTATATGTTTTTCTGCGTATTTTAAGTATAACTATATGTTGCATATATTGTATCAATACAAGTAAAATAATAGATAATAGAAAGAAATAAGTATTTAATTTGTGCTGCCTAAGTTCATATAAACTGTGATTGTATTTGTAGACATCGATACCGCATAGTTACTTATTTTTATTATCTAACTACCCTCTACTTATTGATGATTGTGTCTTCTTACTTCTAATATTCTTAGTGTACTCACACCAATGTGTTTGTAGTATTTTTTGCTAATTTTGTGTTAATAAATCAAAAGTATTCTTAATATTGTATACTGTGATGTGTCATAGGAAGGAGCTAACGTCTAAGATACAGGCTCGGCCTAGTTTAGACGTTAGAGATTATGAAATATCTATACGGAGAAAATCTGCAGTAGTGTAGATTAGAAGTAAGTGATTCATGTATTTTATTTCAATAGTGTTATTATTTAAATATTACGCGGGTGGCAAAGGAGTATACTGTGTGTACCTATACCTGGTGGTAAGTGGTTACCGTAGCATATCAACATAGCGCGTCGCCAACTCCGAGGAATATATGGGATGTGGAGAAGGATATTAAGAAGAGGTTTTAGGACAAGCAGGGTGTTTGGGCCCACGCTAATCTTCTGCGAGAGGGAGGTATTTCCCTAACTGAGCCGACCCATTCATGCTGGGACAAGCATTGCTCTATCACTAGCTTATAGTTATATCACCTCATTGGAGTTGAAGAAAGTGGTGAACAGGGTCTGATGATGATGTAAAAAGCAAGGTCAGAGGGTTTTTAAATTTGCAATTTAAGCTTGTAGATTTTATTTAATGTTAGTTTTTGATCATTTGAATGGGAAGTTCATATCGTATATTGAAAAATATTAGGCCAACCAACACAAACCTACATGTATAAGTTTGATTATAAATATTTCTTATAATTATAAATAATGCTTAAATTAAATGCCTATAATAACTGAACGTTAACTTAACGTTAGTAATAGTATGCTGTGCGTGGAGCATAGAATTGTCCCACCCCTCTCCACCCTTGGGAGTCGTAAGAGCAGACTGAGGGAATACCAGAGGAGTGGGCAGCAGCACTCCTTCGAGTATTAACAACATCCACTGCGATCGCCAACCCGCCTGCCAAGCGTGGCGATTACGGCACTATCCTCCATTCTTGGGGAAGCCTATGTCCAGCAGTGGACTTTAAAAGGCTGATGGATGGATGGATAGTAATAGTACTACATATATAAATTAACAAAGTGTTTATTTGTGTGTGTGTACACAAAGTGTTAATTTATATAGCTTTAGCATGTTAAATGCTAAAAAAATATAAAATAAATATCTAAATATGTGTATAGTACTACTTCAGCAGAACAGTAGTAAGATAAAAGAATGCCAAACAGGTATCAAGATCAAACCCAAATTTTGAATTATCAAGCTAATCTACGAGTACTAGTTCGGGTCCTGGTCCTCGATCACCTGGAGCCTCGCCTCAGGAGACTGACAAGATGTGGTCCTGGCATTCGGGTGGTTTCCTGACTGCTGGAAAGAGTGGAAGTTCATGCTCCTGTCGAAGCCGGGACGGCCCCCATTCGGTTGCGGCCTTTAGGCCCATCGTGTTGCAGGACGACTTGGGTAAGCCACTCAAGAGGGTCCTCGCTGCCCTCGCGCTCCGGCGTCTTGTGGGGGTGTGCCCTGACCTGTCCCAGCTCGGCTTTCGTTCGGGTTGTTCAACGGTCGACGCCGCCATGCGTCTGAAGGCTGCCTAAAAAATAGTCTACGAGAGCTGAACTACAGAAGTATTTGATAATTAATAATTATATATAATATTATAAAATTAATAATTATAATACTGCCCATTATTTTGCAGTTAAATACGTGACAACGAGGACAGGAACTGTGATGTTATTACTAGATAGTTACGTCTTTAGCAGAAATGGAAAAATAAGGGACGGTGGAATCAGATATGCATGTGGAAGCCGAATGTCTAGAAAATGTCTAGCGCATGTTCACATGTCGAAGACGCATGAAATATTGAAATACGACAATAACCACAGTCATAAACCACCTCCTTACGCCTTTACTTTAGATGGTTATTTTGTTAGGACTAGACAATAAATAGTCTCGTCTAGTGATACGAATGTCATAAAAGTATGATAGATGTATAACACAAACGTTCACACACACACACACAGTCGCATAGTAGTCTGCCATCTACAGAAAATCATGGCTTAATATTTAAATTATGTTCTATTTTGGAAAATCCAAAAGTGCAAATCTCATAATTTAATTTTTCACAATAAATATGATCAGTAATTTAAATTGAATAAGTAACTAATAATGTATTGGTCTTACAAGTAGTTTTCAATAAATCACATAGATAGCGCTAATTTTAAAAAGTACTAATGTGGTTCTCATGTCTTATATAGATGGCGCTAATTTTAAGAAGTACTGGTGGTTCTATAGACGTACTTCTCACTAAATAAGGTAGATAGCGCTGGTTTTAGTGTATGATCGAATCGACCTTACATATTCAAACTATTTTTTTGTTTATTTAATAACAATTAAACCACATCGAATCAGACCGTGAAAAGTGATAGGGTTCTATTCGTAAAAGAAAAAAAACGCGATTAGTAAATTATTTCGATCTTTATCGTGTTAACAAACATACAGGATCCGCACATACAGACACACGGACGTTCAAGACAGACATTTTTTAAACAGTTTTGTAACTAGTATAAATAACAAAAATGGCATACAAGTGCAATATATGATAAATAGAGACATTTTAAGTTTGAAAAATCAGTTGTTTTCCGTGAAGTGTACAGTAGTACCCACCTCAACGCTTCACTTATGAGGCGTGCAATTATGTTCTAATCTAAAATGACATGTCATCAAAAACGTATTTCGAATTGTTTTCATGTACTTTTCACTAACGCCGTTACCATTATTGTGGGCTATGGAGCTACCAGAGCAGTACAGTAATGATAAGTACCTACCGCTTAAATTCGCCACAAATTTCTTTGTGTCACCAAATATCCATTTTAAATAACACAAATGTATTATTATTTTGATACAGATCCTGAATTCATCACTTTAGTATCCGGTACTGTTCTTCTAATTGTAAATGGATACAGTTTCCACAGGAGTACTACTGTGAAGAACACATCGAGGTGGTTGTGCTCATGCAAGAACAAAGGGTGTATTGCTTTCGTTGTTATCAATGACGAAGATAATGTTATTATTAGACAAAAACTATGTCACACTTCGCACAGACGCACTATATACAGACGTCTCCAAAATGGAAAATATGTCAAATTAAATTAATATATATTTTGATAGTATTATATATTTTTTTAGCATTTGACATGCTTAGCCATATAAATTAACATAAAGTGTGAAAATGTAATAACGAAAATTACAGCCACAAGCAGGATTTGAACCTGCATCTCCTGGACACCGTCCAGATGATTTGCCAATTCAGTCATCGTGACCATTGCTCGGTACTGCAAATTTTTTCACACAAGACGTTAAGAATGAATGCGTTATCGAAATTAGCAATCCCGAGCAATTGTCACGATGGCTGAATTGGCAAAGCATCCGGCCGATATGCAGGAAATGCAGGTTCAAATCCTGCTCGTGACTGTTATCTTCGATTTCACATTTTCAAACTTTGTGTTAATTAATAGTATTTGTTATAAAATAAAACTCCTTTTACGGAATCTTTAGCGTTTAGTTGATTCGCAACTATCCCGACGTTTCGAATACTTACAGCATTCATGGGAGTCCACCCGTGGCTATGTATGTAACGCGATAGACTCCATTGTAATCGGAACACTAATGATTTTGACCTTTTTTTATAAGTAGCCTGGTTACGCCTTATAACTATATCTATCTACCACTAAAATTTCCGTCCAAATCGATACAGCTGTTCCGGAGATAGGCGGAACAAACCGACAGATAGACAGACAGAAATAACTTTAATATTGCTATTTTGTTATAGGTGACGTATATACCTTCATGTGTTTTCATTATATAGGTATAGATACTTACTTTATAATACATATTACAAACAGATACTTAAGTACTTCAATCTTTTTTTATTTGTATAGATGTGTAATATTTTATTCAAAAAGTATGTATTAATAGAATTGTTATAAAATGTTAATTTCCATATTTTTAACACTAATGTAAATAAATATATTTTTGTTTCTTAATTGGCTTCATTTCCTTTCCAAATAAATATCAGTTACTTTCATTGTAAAGTATAGATCACATTGATTTATATATTATGTGCAAACCTTGGGTTTACCTTAACACACTGTAATATTATAACACATGTCGTCACATGTGTGACCCGTCGGTCTACACGCGAATTATATATCAAAAACTATTATTTTTCCTAATATCGCATACGCGGTATTGTGGGGTACGGTCGTAGCAAATCCATGCCGTAGCGCAATTTTGATTAGCTACCAGTAGACTACACTCATTCGTAGCGTAGATGCACACTTCTACTCGTTCGTGCTATTAAAAAGGAATTTCCATAGCAACCTCGTACAACGCTCGTGGAATACAAATGTATTTACCCTTTGTAGTTCACCATCAAATAAATACCTTTTTTTGCATCATATTCATGATATTTTGATCTGTATTTTAGCACTAGACATGCTAAGCTACTTTAAAGAATAAATTATTTGTGAACGTAGTAAAATAGAGATTTACTGCGAGCGGGATTCGAACCTGCCTCCGTTCCAAACCGGGGCTGTGCTCTAGACCGCTGGTAGACATTTAAAAATTAAACCGACTTCAAAAGCACAAATAGGCACTCAAAAGCGAAAATTAAATTAATATAATTATTATAAGCGCTATTCACTTATATTTTTGTAATCGGTGCCAACCAAGTCTAATAGGTAGTAGATAGATATACCTACTTACTACATACATAGTATGAGTAAAAAAATACTGACGAAGATAGAACATCCACCTTTTTGGAAGTCGGTTCAAAAGCAATAATGAAGTGGAGACTGGATGTTGGATGGCTTAGCGGTCTAGAGCACTTTCACGAATTGGAAGGGACGCAGGTTCGAATCGCGCTTGCAGTAAAGCTCTCTTTTTCTACTCACAAATAATTTATTCATACTCATTGAGGTAATTGGACTAGTCGTAAAAATTTGGAGTACATATTTTTTTTTGTTTCTAGGCAGGAGTAAAAATCCTCATTGACACCCAAGCTACATAACGTATGAAATAACTTGAGTAATATAACTTGAGTAATATCGGACGCTTACTGACTAAAACCAACTCCTGTCTCCTAAATCTATTCCGTAGACCAACTACAACAATTCACGACTTTTTTAGTTTGATTTTACAGTCATTTTTATTATAATGGCAGTGTCTCTGTTTTAATTGTATGTACATACGTAGTTACATATCAGTAGTACCTAATTAACTAGAATGTATTTGTGCCTACTATAACATGATTTTTTATGATTGCTACAGTTGCAGAATTTATCACATTGGTCTCAGGTACTGTTCTACTATTAGTCGAAGGATATAGTTTCCACCTGAGTAGAGCTGATAAAAACAGATGGGTGTGTTCATCGAAGAACAAAGGATGCACCGCTTTTGTTGTCCTCACTCACGATGGGAGTGCAATCACAAGAAGAAATCTCAACCATAGCCAACATCTTCGACCATCGTTCTCCCGTCTACATAATGGTTCATACGTTAAAAATAGGAAAAACAAACTATAGTTTGATATTTGTACAGGGGGCCGTCCATTAATCACGTGATGTTTTTTTGTATTATTTTTAACACCCCCCACTTGCCCTTGGTGATACGTGGTGAGGTTTAACACTTACCGCCCCTCACCGCTCCCAAAATCACGTGTATTTTTTAGTACCTACAAAGAATCATAACATTTTTAGAATATTATCTTTAAATATAGATTATACCTGTAGTATAATCTAATTATATTCTAGAAAATTAAGGACCATGATAAAAATGTCTTGAGACAGAAAGGCTGCAGGTTGTTTTTGACTGCCATAAAAATAATATTAAAGGAATGGTGTAATCATGCGATGCGGTTTAGAAATCGTTCGTTTGACGAAAAAGTAAATACACGTGATATCTTACAACCTTTCCCCCTTGTGATATTTCGTGATTTTTGCCTTTCCCCCCTCCTCTTTCGGGCCTCACGTGATTAATGGACGGGCCCCAATTGTGATTTTATCCCCAACTAGCTGTTACTAGCATAGCGTGGAGTTAAGTTATTTATTTTGTGCCGATTAGTACTTATTTTTCTAAATAAAAGTAGCCTAAGTTACTCCTTATAACATCCGCTATCTGCCAGTGAAACTCCCGTCTAAATCCGGAGATTAGCTGGAATAAACAGACTAACAAACAGCCAAACACTCCCTATTGGGCACGGGTCTCCTTTCAGAGTGAGAGGGATTCAGGCCGTAGGCCACCATACTAGCCCATTGCGGATTGGCAGACTTCACAAGCCGTCGAGAAAATCTCGCGGACATGCAGGTTTCCTCACGATGTTATCTTTACCGTGTGAGGTGTGCTGTGTATGTATTTGTGGTATGCCGTGATTTTGGACTAAGGATGGAAATTGATACAATTATCTTTGCAGTCCTTAGTTTTACCACGAGGCTATTTTGTTAAAGGTAACGTAAATACTCTCACATACATTCAGTAAAAAGCTGTTACTTAGACATTGGAAACAGACACTTCAATTTAGTTTATTTGTGTAGATACTATATACATATACCTATATGTCTACAGTAACCGTAGTGATGAGGCGAAAGGTCACTTGATCTGGCAAACGCCTAAAGCTGAGTGGACGGTCCGCACCGGCAGCATCGCACGCACGACATGCAAAGGATTTTTGTTTGCTTTGTATGAATTTGTATAGCACTGTGTCCACTATCAGTACCGCCCGCAATTCCGTTCCGTCGTGCAATGCATTGCGCGTCGTGCGTGCGCAGCGGCCGGTGCGGACCAGTGGACGCTCAGCTTTAGACTTTTGTAATGTATTACGAAAGTGAACTTGTTTAATTACTTTTAGAACTACCTACAACAGATACCCATTAATGTATTTACTTTTGTAATAAATCATGGCTTTATTACCTTAATGAACTTTTATGCTCCTCTTTGACATCTGACCTCTTTTATCATACCCGCCATGCCAAAAAGCGCAATGCGATACCATTACTGCAAGTTTGTGAAGGAAAGCACAGTTTCCAAAGGGCTGAACATTTATTTTAAGTCATGGCTTAGAACACTTTCGATCTAGTTAACTTTCAAAAACAAAACTCAAATCAAAATCCGTTCAGTCACTTGGAAGCTATGGTGGCACTAACAGACGCAGATAAAAACGTTAAACTGATTTTGGTTAGATTAGCTGTTAAAAGCAGTTGACAGTGTTCAGCTGACAACTAAAGAAAGCTACAAAGCTTTTGAAACTTTATAAGTAATGTCATTCTAATAAGTTGACAAACTTGGGGTGCTTAAAATAAATAATAAAGTTACATTTGCATCTAATCTAGAGTCTTTTCTTTTCAAAAATGTTATGGTAATAAAAAAGAATTTATAGATGTTTACTGAACGAATTTTTGGATAAAATTTTCCACATATAAAGTTTATAATCTGGATTAATACATAAATTTCTTTTTGTTCCAATAAATGATATGTTTTATCTATGAATTCCATCTTATGTAAGCTAGTTTTAAAAAAAATCAAAATACTGCAGTATTAAGAACAATAACATTGTAACATCGTATCAACTTCATTAATTCGAAATGTTCTTGTATTCAACAGGTACATACAACATTAATATAATTTATTTTTGCTGCAGATCCTCACTTCATCACCTTAACATCAGGTCCTATTTTGCTTCTGGTTGGTGGATACAGTTTCCATAAATGCTCGCGAAGCACTTCCAGCAGAAACAGATGGCAGTGTTCAGCCAAGAATAAAAAATGCAATGCTTACGTTGTTTTGAGTGATGACGGAACTACTATACTCAAGCAAAGTCTCAATCACTGTCCCCACAAACGCCCCATATACCAAAATATTGGATTTGGAAAATATGTAAAACTATGAATACCTCTTAATTAAACTCTATTTTATTAACATGAAGTTTTATTTTATGTCTATCTGAACCACGTGGGTAATGAAGAGGATAATCGTAAATCCTCTTCTTATCTTCCTATCCACCTCCTATCCCTTTCCTTGGAAATAGAGATACGCTAGTGATGCCTCTGGTACTGCTAGCGTCTATAGGCCATGGTCACCGCCTAATACAAGGGAGGCCGCATGTTGGTTTGCCACCCACGTAGCATAAGACAAAAAACTTATCAAACAGTGCACGGTTTTTATGGTATCTCGTTGATAATATGCTTATATAACATAGCATCACGCCTGTATTCCCCGAAGGGGTAGGCAGAGGTGTTTTACACACCCACTGTTCGCCAGCTATGTTTGAGTCCCACGTAATAGGGGGCGAGCCTATTGCCGTCTACCGGGTACAATTTCAAATTCTGGGCTGCTACTGAGGTTTTTTCTTTTTACGAAAAAGCTCAATATACACTGCCCGACCCGGGGATCGAGACCTCATGGCCAGCAGTCGCTCACACTACCGCTGCACCACCGAGGCAGTAATATGCATGCACGGTTCGACTTTTTTCAGTAATGCTTGATTCTTGCCGCGTGACTACAATAATTAATTAAATTTAGATAGCTAAGGGATATTTTCTGTAAGCAAAGTTCTACGATCAGTATATTTTACCGATAATAACTTACGGAATTCTTTAACGTTGGTCTTATAACAAAGCTTAGTCTTTCAAAGTGTTATGCCATAAAAAGGTAATCCGTAGCTGAGCAACAATGAATGACATAATCTGCCATTTTTCCCGTCTTAACCAAAAAAGGGGGTCTAATGTTCAACAATGGCTTGACTAGAGTGATGGCTGGGAATTGTATTTTGGAAAGTGATATACCCAATTTTCAATTACCGATTGACATATGTACTGGTAGGTATAGATTCCAACGGTGGACGGGGTCCAAATTGAAATGAAGGCTTAGATCAAGTATCTGGTCCTGGTGCTGGACGGGCGGTGGCGCTTTCGCAAACACTTCCGCCAACTGTCCCCGAAGCTCGTCGGCGCGGCGTCCGCCCTTGCACGTCTCATGCCGAATATGGGCGGACCCAACAATGCGTGCCGACAGCTTTACGCGGGGGTGATTCGGTCGATAGCGCTGTACGGCGTACCTGTGTGGGCGGAGTTCCTGGTCGCGCCGAACAGGGCTCTTCTGTGGAGACCACAAAGAGTCGTCGCGTCCAGGCTCATACGCGGATACCGCACGGTGTCGACCCAGGCGGCTTGCGCGTTGGCCGGAACCTCCCGTGGGACTTGGAGGCAGAGGTGCTCGCGGAGATGTATTAGCGGGTTTCACAAGAGCGGGCTAGGGGCGGTCGTCTCCTGCCCAGCGTGGTGGCCAGCTGGCAGGGTAACATCCGCCGAGCCACCATGGCCAGCTGGAGGGTGCGGCTGGAGACGCCACGGGCCGGTCGCTGGACCGTAGGGGCACTCCAGCCTGTGCTGGAGGAGTGCACAGGGCGACAGCACGGAGTCCTTACCTTCCGATTGGTGCAGATACTGTGTCGGGGCACGGTTGCTTCGGCAGATATCTGCACATGTCGCAAGGAGGGAAGCGACTCCGGGCTGTCACCATTGCGGCTGCGACGAGGACACGGCGCAGCACATGCTCGAGTCGTGCCTGTCTTGGGCCGGGCAGCGCCGTGAACTCATCGCGGCAATAGGGGGAGATTTGGCCGCAGTCGCTGCATTCTGCGAGATAACTCTCACGGATGGAAGTGGCGGAGAGGGCTAGGGAGGAGGATTCTTCCGCTGACTTAAACCACCGCTAGCGACGGGGGCGGTGTAGGTGCGAGTACTTGCGCCTCATGCCGCCCTAGCTGAGGCTGCGGGTGGATGGACCGGGGAACGTCCGCCACCCGCAAGGCCTCCCGCGAAGTTGCGACGCTCCGTGTGCAGATGCGTCGGTCAGTAGAGGGTACCCTAAAGGGTAAGCCGCCGGCGGGCCATTGAAGTAATCCAACAGTACCAGTGGTCTGTCAACACAGGCGGAGAGACATATATGAAGAGATATTGAACAAAACTTATTTTAAAATAAATTATCTTTTTTAATTGTCAGAGTGCTCTAGGCACTGATTTAGATCAATTAATTTCCCGTTTTTCCTAGGGCTTATAATTTTTCATAATGTGATAGAAACTTGTTTTTATAATTATTTAAACAGCGTTTTGTTAATTTTTTTTTTTTTTTTAGATCCAGAGTTCATCACTTTATTATCAGGCCGTATTCTTCTCCTAGTTGAAGGCTACAGTTTCCACAAGGGCGAAGCTAAAAATGGTTATCAGAGATGGCGATGCTCTGCTAAAAATAGGGGATGCCATGCGTCTGTGATTGTTAGCAATGATGGAAAACATGTAAAGAAAGCGAAGCTCGATCACATTATACACGAACGTCCACTCTATGAATTTGTCGGCAATGGAAAATTTGTTAAAATTTAATAGCTAATATTTTTTTATGTCGGCGACGTGGTTGGCCGCCAGGTTTTGTCCACATGGGTGCAAAAATTGGGCATTGGAACACCGTTCTATGACTGGCGATCCGTTGCATCTTCCTACCCCTCTGGAAAATAGGCGTGATCCTATGTATATAGGTTATGATGATAGGTTAACAATTTTATTGTACAGTACAAATATTTATTAAATCCATAATATACTATATAAATCTACATTAAACGTGTTCAAAGTTCCCGCGACACAGGGATTTGCAATGGCGGAATGTTTTCATATTTTAATATATTATATAAATATGTTATATCATGCCTTTTATCTTCAATATTATCCGTTATTGAGTTGGATCTTACCATTAGAAAAAATAACGAAATACAATCACGACTACGGAATACTAATATTATAAATTTAAAGTTTATGAACATGTTTGGATGTTTTTCCATCATACACGCCTAAACGATTCAGCGGATTTGGACGAAATTTTAAGGTAAATGGATTAACATAAAGAAATTTACAAGATTTTAACAAAGTTATTAGATATTTGATAAATATATAAACACAAACACAGAATATTTTTACTCCGATTAAAATTGCCTGTGGAATATGTCCTATAAAGGACTCTATAGATCAATATATGGATGTCCAAGCAGACGAGATTCGGGCTGGTTTGAACCTTGATCTCAAACGTACTACATAGATACAAACGGCCCTTTATGAAGGAATTAAATCTGAAACTTATTAATATTGCTACAGATCCAGAATTAATCACCTTGTCTTCCGGGCATGTCGTGCTAATGATTGATGGGTACACCTTCAGCAAATCGGCTGCTCCCAATAGGAACAGATGGAGGTGTTGTGCTAAAAACAAAGGGTGCAAAGCCTACGTTCTTACAAATGACGAAGGGGATACTATCATCAAGCAGAAACTCGTTCACAATGATCAAATTCATTATACGTATAAACTTATTTCGGGGGGCCTGTATGTTAAAGAGAAATTAAAAGCCACGTACCATCCAGTGTGACCCTTTAAATATTTTTTTCATATTAACAAATTATCGGGTAATATATATTGATACAATTATTTTAGTGTTAAAATTATGTACCGTAAAACAGGGTGACTAGAAACGGCGGGGTGACAAGAAATAAAGCTGATATCAATTTTGCGTAGATTTACTCAGATACTTGTTAAAGTATTCAGTGTTTTTGTTTTAAACTGCAACAATATTGTTGCTGCGGTAACTGAAAATTTTGTATAATTTTAAAGTGAATTAATAGTTACGAGAACTGTGCCTTTTACTTTGGGTGTAATCACCCAATAGGATTGACACTTTAAAGGGTTGGAAATGGGAACAATTCCATAAAACAACCACTCAAAAGTTTGATTAGAAATAAAATATGGCGGTCGGCTTACGCTATGTTTGTTGGACTGCGTCGCACTTTTGCCTAAGACTAGGGCAGACAAGAACGACGGTAGTTTTGTCCATTACGAATATGAGTATCTTTTCACATGTCACTCAGGGGAGTAACGATGTAATAGTTGATGTGTTAAGCAATTCGTGTAAATTTTTTTACAGATCCGCTTTTGATACCGCGAATGTACAAACACGTGCGAGGCAAGAGGACAAATAAAAGATATGACGAGCATGTAATGAAAGCGGCAGTAGAAGAATACTTACATACAAAATCATCGCTGTTAACCATTTCTAAAAAATATGATATAAACAAATCTGTATTACAACGGCATGCTACTAAATGTCCGAAAAAACCAGGTGGCCAAACAGTGTTAAGTGTGGAGTCGGAAATGTATATTATAACTTACATCAATATTTGCGCTGAATGGGGTTATCCATTGGATGCCCTAGAGTTAAGATACATGGTAAAAATGTACTTGGACAGGGTGGGCTTAAGAAAAACCAGATTTAAAAACAACATGCCTGGCCCTGATTTTGCGAGTGGATTTTTGTCAAGACATAAGGATAAAATATCACAACGTATCTGCGAAAATATTAAACGAAGCAGAGCAGCAGTTTCCCCAGAAATAATAAAATCATATTTTGTCGAACTTCGCCATTCTCTAGAAGAAGTCCCAATTGAAAATATACTAAACTATGACGAGATCAACCTTGCAGATGACCCTAGACGACGAAAAATTATTACACAGCGGGAAACGAAATATCCCGAACGTGTTATGAATCATTCAAAAGCTTCTGCCTCTGTAATGATGGCAGGAACTGCCGATGGGCAACTTTTGCCACCGTATGTCGTATACAAGTCTCAGAATTTGTATAATACCTGGGTAGAGAATGGCCCAAAAGGGGCAAGATTTAATAGAACAGCATCGGGTTGGTTGAATGGTGAAATTTTTGAAGATTGGTTTCGGACAATAGTAATACCATTTTTTTCAGAGAAAAAGGGTAAAAAGGTCTTAGTTGGAGACAATTTATTCTCTCATTTATCATTAGAAGTGATAAAACTTTGCCAAGAACAAAACATAAGATTCGTTTTTTTGCCTGCGAATTCGACCCATTTGACACAGCCTTTGGACGTAGCTTTCTTATGTCCTATGATGACTGCTTGGCAAGCAATACTTCTCCAATGGAAAACGACCGATGGCAGACAAAAAAATAGGGTTCCAAAAGAATGTTTTCCCAAGTTGCTTAAACTTTTGATTAATAATATCAAGGAAAATGCAGCAGACAATCTTATTAATGCATTTAGGAAAACTGGGATTAGTCCATTAAACCCTGATGAAGTACTATCTCTGTTGCCAAATAAAACATAATATGATACTGAAAGATATAAAGAATCTGTAGACCAGTCTCTCGTCAAATCACTTTCTGAGATGAATTACGGCACCGTGGGCGTAAAACAACCCAGCATAAAATGGAGACTGGAAGTTCAGACAGGAAAAAGCCTAAGTGAAAGTCATGTTGAAGATTCGGATGAAGCAAGTACTTGAAACTAAGCAATCATCGCGGAAAAATAAAAGCAGAGTTGCAAAAAGTGTTACATTTTAAGTTTTATCAAAATACGCGAGTCGAAGTAATTTGTTATCTCCAAAATTGTTTATTATAAATGTATGTATGTGGTGAACAATAAATAGAGGTGTATGTATGTTATGTACAAATAACAGCTTTTTACTAAACTCATATGACAGTATACTAGGTACCTAAATCAAAATACCAATTTTCAAGTTTTTGTTCATCTCTCTAGACGGGCAAAAACTTTGTAAATTGGTATGTCTGCCTATCTGACTGTTTGCTTCCGCTAACCATCGTAACGGCTGCACTGATTTGGAAGGAAATTATAATATGGAAGGATGATAAAAAGCAACTTAGGCTACTTTTATTTTGGCAAAATGATTGGGTATTTAGATATTTTTATATATATTTTTAGCATTTGACATGCTTAGCAACATACATTAAACACAAAGTGAAAAATGTGAAATCGAAAATAACAGTCACGAGCAGGACTCAAACCTGCATCTCCTGGATACCGTCCAGATGCTTTGACGCCTGCACCATCTGTCGGAATCCGACAGATGGTGCAGGCGTCACCCAAAGACGTTAAGTATGAATGTGTTATTGAGATTAGCAGTCAGGAGCAAGGGTCACGATGGCTGAATTGGCAAAGCATCTGGACGGTATCCAGGAGATGCAGGTTTGAGTCCTGCTCGTGACTGTTATTTTCGATTTCACATTTTTCACTTTGTGTTTAAAATAATTGGGGTTTCGCACAAAGAATGACACACGACTAAATAAAAAATAACGAATATAAAAAAGCAGATCAAATCGTGGATGGCAGATTGTTATTTTATAAAACTGTTTTAATAATAGAATAAAATAATATGAGTGTAATATTTATTTATTACAGATCACAAGTTCATCACTTTAACATCTGGTTACGTATTGCTTGTGATGGGAGGCTACACTTTCCACGCAGACCGAGCTTTCGGAAAAAATAGATGGAGATGTTCTGCCAGAAAAAAGAAATGCAAAGCCTTTGTTATTCTTAGTGATGATGGGACCACCATTATCAGGCAAAGTCTTATTCATTGCCTACATGACCGACCTACATACAGGGTTGTTTCGAATGGAAAATATATTAGAATTTGAAGTATGGAGGCGCCATTTTGTAAAGTGGTTGTAGTATTAGACACTCTCGTGAAAAGATCCATATACTCGTAAATAATAACCTGCGTCGCGCTACGGCCGCACGTTTTTATTTACTCAGATTTAAGCTGAACACTGCACCGCCGTGTGGGGCCGGCTTTAGAATTGTCCCTTTCCTCTCCACTCATGGGAGTCGTAAGAGCCGACTGAGGAAATACCGAGGGGAGTGGGCAGCAGCACTCCCTCGAGTATTAACAACATCCACTGCGATCGCCAACCCGTCTGCCAAGCGTGGCGATTACGGCATTATATCCCCAATTTGGGGAGGCCTATGTCCAGCAGTGGACGTCGAAAGGCTGATGGATGGATGGATGAAGCTGAACACTATAAACTTGCTGCAATGAGGGGGCACACTCAATATATTAAAGTTTTACGTAGTGGTTTCATGTCTTGCCTGAGCCACTAAGAGCATACGTGCTTTAATTGATTAACTTCCAAACACTACCATGTGGGTAACGTTTGGACGTATAATGTTCATCGAGGTATGAATTATCTTCATCATCTTGCCATAAATACTGTTACAAGGAAAACATATTTTTATCTATTGCATAAAACATGTATAATTGTAGTGTGCCTTAGCCTATACATTAATATAATACCATTAAAAATAATATGCTTCTCTTTAAAAATATTTTCCATTGGCCTTTATATAATCCTTTAAACTTTGATCAATCGACTGCACAGATGACGAAGTGGTTTAGGTACCGGCGTCCCGCTCGACTGTCATGGGTTCGATTCCCGCACAGGACAACTCTGTGTGATCCACAAATGGTTGTTCGGAGTCTGGGTGTACTTTGTGTCCGTGAAATTGTATGTTTGTAAAGTCCCCCGCGATACAAGGATTATTCCTTAGTGCAGGGTGGTGTATAAAAAAAGAAACACTTTCTCCATAGGGAAATTCTTCACTAGTAATTTAAGGATTGCTTTAGGGACTCCAAATTATCATGTCGTTTAGAGAATGCTATACTCTCTAAAGCTGACCATAAATTAAATCCAGCGGATTAAGATCGGGACAAGATGAATATATATATATATATGACGTCTTCAGCTCTGATGAAGTCAGAACCGTTCGTTTCCAACCACGATTGTGTGGATTGAGCTCTATGACCCATTGAGTCTTCCTGAAAGTACCATACTTGGTTTTAGAACATGTAACACACACCGTCTTATTACAAAACACGGACTAAGTCGCGGCTGAACTAGTTGGTTCAGGTCTAACTTATAAACCATTGACTAAACTTAGTCTTATTACAAAAAATAATTAAACCATGGACTTTCTAGTACTGCGATTTAGGTCTTTTTAAATTATATTGTTCGTTCAGTGCGTCACCATTTATTACGCATGCTTAGAAAGGAACGTGTTTTATAGAAAAAATATTGGCGATTTATTAAGGAACGAAGAAAATAAATTGAAATTAGTATATTTTATATCAGTTATCACTTTTCTTTTGATTACCATTTATTCTGATACATAAATTAATTATGCTGACACTTTACGCATGCTTAGAAAGGAACGTGTTTTATAGAAAAAATATTGGCGATTTATTTAGGAACGAAGAAAATAAATTGAAATTAGTATATTTTATATCAGTTATCACTTTTCTTTTCATTACTATTTATTCTGATACATAAATTAATTATGCTGACACTTTATTACACGATTACCTGGGTCAATCTATGTGGACGTAAAACGGAATAAAGTTGTTGCGCTAGGATATGTCATGAAATCTTGAACAATAACAAACAAAACTATTTCATCGCAACATAATTTAGTTTTTTTTATGTTCGGAATTACTTCTATGTATATTTGTATTTTCGTAGTACCTAGTACCTATTAATAAATGTCTCAGTTCTCTAACGAGCGAAGTTATATATATGATACGCAAATTGAAGTAGACCTCTGGAATGCACTGGACCATGCTATTATTTCATAGTGAATTATTATTACTTACTTAAAACCTCAGGATACAATGCGAATCTTATTAAAATAATATTAAACAAAACTGTTGTAAATATGTAATACTGAATACCATGGAAGCATTTTTGTATAAATATAATTGTGAGGCTAAAACTTTATTATTATTAAAATAATACTTAGTGCATCATTTAATACTGTTTTATTTTTCTATATATATTATTGCCATTTAAAGTTATTTACCAGGGTGTTAATACCTAATCACTGTGCAAGACATACCTAAAGGTATGTGAATAGTTTAATCCTTTGAGTGAAATGAAAGTAACGTATTAGGAAAACAAAGAAAAGAAAGATAAATACCTACCTATTTATTTAGTTTCTACAACAATCAAATCACATACACTATACTTATGCAATATTATACAACTTGTAGAAGCTAAAAAGGTCCTACCTCAGCCAACCAACATTTGGCTGCTGCAGCACTGATTTTCAGGTATAGGTACCCATTCGAACATGATTCGACTGCCACAATACAATGCTTTACCGTTATATTAACTAGATAGATAGAATTAATTGATTAGACAAGAAAAATAGATGTAACATTTTATTTATCCTAATACAAATTCACTCATTATATAAAATATAAACTTTAATATCTTGAGATTGCTAGCTGATTCTCATCTATTTGTCTTTAGTGTCCACCATTGGATATTTTATTCAAATGTGATAGTTGTTATGTAGAAGGTATAGGTATAATGTCATATTGCATTGTTGTATTTTATTTCTCCTCTCTGTTTGTCCTTTGGCAAAGTCCTGCCCCACCTTTTCGATTTTGTTTCTTCTTTTATGTACAAAGGTAAATTACAAAAGACGTGTGCCAACTAATTGTATTTCAATACATTTCACAACACATACACAATTTGGATGTTATCTTGATTGAATCCAATTCTACAGGAGATAATTCTGTAACTAAAAGAATTTATGTGTAGGTAGGTATATTGGCTCGGCATGGCATTTCTGAGAGAGCGGCCACTTAAATATCTTTCACATAAATTAAATCAAACATAATTATTATTATTCACTTTTCACATAAAAAACATAAAATCATAATTTAATATTAACCATAACTTCCAATAAAAATATTTGACATTAAATTGACATTTAGACTTAGACCAGCCTAAGCTACTTAAACTAGGTTTCCCGGTAGTTTATCTTTTAGTACATGGTTTAACGCTTAAAACTGATTTTGTAATAAGAATTTTGTTAAACCGTGGT
Organism: Leucoma salicis; assembly: GCA_948253155.1. Taxonomy (NCBI): domain Eukaryota; kingdom Metazoa; phylum Arthropoda; class Insecta; order Lepidoptera; family Erebidae; genus Leucoma; species Leucoma salicis. The sequence goes on along the minus strand of OX411814.1, from coordinate 21,613,433 downwards.
CTAAAGATGATATAGACCTGGTTTAGGAGTTAGACTATGTTTTGCAATAAGGCGGACAGTGTTAAGAGGCTTAACTGCCTTGTCAAGATCCCAAAGAACTATCACTGAAGTCGGAAAATGTTGTACTTTGCTCACTAATAGAGAAGCTTCTATCGAGCTTTTGAGCATAAACTCGGTCATTCTGCTTATTAAAATGTTACTCCATAAAATAAAAATCCCGCCAGTAATTTTTTTTCTGTGAAAAGCCTCCCTTTGCTAGGCTTTGTTTTGCTTTTACAGCTCCTTTCATTTTTAAATTATCGTTTAAATAATAACAATGAGGTGATGACGAATAATTAACAATTAACGGAAACATATCCTGAAAGATGGAATAGATGACATCTGCTGAGCATGCCACCAACCCGGAGATACACTCACGAATATTGTTTCCAGTTGTACTGGTCTTGCCAACGGAGATTATTTGTATAGACATAGCCAATTAGCAAGAATTGTCCACCAGCAACTGGCTCTTAAATACAATCTGGTGGAAACAAAAGTTCCGTACTATAGATATGTGCCCGACCCAGTTCTAGAAAATGACCGTTACCCCGTTGTACTGGGATCGGTCTGCCATTACTGGCAGAACTATAGTTGCTAACAAGCCTGATATAGTGGTGATAGACCGATTAGAGCGCCGTGCACTAATTGTTGATGTCACTATTCTGCATGACGAGAATCTCGTGAAAGCTGAAAAAGAAAAATAAATGAAATATTTGGCTATACAACAATTCGAGTCATCTTTATCGCTCCAATCCAAAAAAAAATCACTTTGTGTTTAAAAAATATCAAATAAAAAAAATATTATCACAAGAATATTTACACAGATTGGCGTGAAAATATCCATTTAAGAATGACAGGATGCAAATTCAAATGTAACATTATTGTTTATACATTTTTGATCTAAATTTTTTAGCATTTGACATGCTCCGCTACTTTTTAAAGTACAAATTATTTGTGAATAAGGAAAAAGAGATTTGTAGTACTAGCGGGAATCGAACCCTCGTCTTTTCCAATCCGGGGAAGTATTCTAAGGCCACTGAGCTATCGTACTGACCTATTCGGTTGTCCCAATCTCCTTATCACATTTGTCTTTACGACCAACGCCATCTATCGGAACGCGGGGCGGCGCAGGCCAGATACTTGCGCCTCATGCCGCCCTAGCTGAGTCTGCGGGTGGATGGACCGGGGAACGTCCGCCACCCGCAAGGCCTCCCGCGAAGGTGCGACGCTCCATGTGCGGATGCGTCGCTCAGTAGAGGGTACCTGAAAGGGTAAGCCGCCGGCGGACCACCGAAGGAATGTAACATAGTTCCAGTGGCCCGCCAACAAAGGCGGAGAGATGGCACACGGCGGGTTTCTTTAGTGGGTGAGGGCCCCACACTACCCTGTTCGTTGCCCCGAACGACGGGGTGTGCGGTTAGGAACATTTTTTTCCGCCTTAACAAAAAAAAAAAGGTTCGCACTAAAGTTCTCTTTTTCCTCATTCATTATTTTTTAATTGTTACAGTATTTATGGCCAGAGTGTATAGTTTAATGTATAATAAGACAAACATGTATGGATCTACGTGTATCATCTATATTTGTATCGTAATGTCTATTGTAGTTTAAAATTAATTTATTTTAGATAATAATTAAGGAGGAAAGAATAAAAAGAAATATCTATATGTTTTGATGCTTTTTGATCTGTAGACAATTAATTATTACTCGAATATTTTATACAATACGTCATTTTAAATTTGTTTTACGCCGAATAAAGCAGTATAATTATGACAAATATGTCTATGTACTTACATTTTAAACTCATTATGAAATCTCGATAGTGAAAAGGAATGTGTTATAGCGATTCATAGTCCCAAACGGAAATCTTCTATTGAATTCTCATGACTATTATTTTCGATTTCACATTTTCATACTTTGTCTCTTTATTTATTTCTTACAGACCCGAAATTCATCACGTTATTGTCTGGTCACGTATTGCTTTTGATTGTTGGCTACTCTTTCCACGCAGCTGGAGCCACCAGTAAAAATAGATGGAGGTGTTCCGCCAAGCATAAGCAATGTAAAGCCTTCGTAGTTCTCAGTGATGATAGCACTACCATTGTTAAAAAAAGCCTTATTCATTGTCCACATGAACGTCCTACGTACAGAGTTCTCACGAATGGAAAATATATGAAAATTAAATAGAATAGAGCCCGTAGAATGTAACTCACTAAATCGTATCGACATCGTAGTATCGTCGAGAAACCGTCGCGTGGTGTCACAATGATCCCTCGGCCAATCACGGTGATCTCTCAACCAATCATAATTACACGATGTCATGTCGATATGATCGAGTGAGATACATTCTAACCCTCGATATTGTGGAGCGACTGTATGTCTGTTTATAAATCTCTGGCCATTCATCTTTAGTCTCACAAAAACTCGACTACTAACGGCTGGACTGAATTTGACGAAATTTCTGTGTGTGATTGAATGGATCCCTGGACGGTTTATATCCACAATTGGCCTCCTTGTATATGGTGCTACAATCGTGTATAGGGGTTTTAAATATTACGGAACTAAGTTTAATTATAAATTATAGTTTAAAAAACGAATGTGGGGTGTTTTTTACTATATAGGTGCACTATTTGTAACATTTGATTTTAAGCACCTCACGCTTTTTTACAATAATTATTTATTGTAATATTATTTACTCTCTTTAGTTCAACTAGTTATTCAAAGCGTGCTATTTTAGTTATTTAAACTATAATTTATTTTCTTCTTTTTTTAGTCTCAAAATAGTATCAAAGTACTGTTATTTAAAAGAAATAAAACCTACTTATACCGTGATAATTTGCCTTTAAACTTCATCGGAAGGACGGACATAGCCAAACTATAAGGGTTCTTTATTGGCTACGGAACCCTAAAAACCGATACTTTCGATCAAATTATTGCATTGTCATCGATCCTTGATAAGTGTGCAGTTTCAAATCAATCCGACGTTTTGAAGTGGTTGAAAATCACGTTCGAAGATTCCGTTATAATTAATCCTGATGATCCTTATTAAGATAATGGGATAATCTCATGGAATTGTTAATTTGCCATAGGCCTTCGATAAGTCTACAAAGTTTGAATGAAATCTGATCGTTGAAAATGAGTGAAAATCGAAGTCAAAAAAGCGGTTACAAATAAAAAAACAAACAAACATACAAGTGAAACTAATAAAAAATATCTAATTAGTGTGTTGTCATCGGTCCTCGATAAACACGATCGATCGATCACAAAGTAGGTATGAATCTGACCGTTTAAAGTGAGTCAAAATCGCGCCCCAAGGAGTCGGTTACAAACATACAAGCAAACATACAGGTGAAGCTAATAAAAAGCGTGTAATAATGAAAACGCCCTTACTTTGTGGGTAGTAGTACACATGTCGAGCTATAATTAGAAAGTACCTACTCCAATTATTATATTAACATTTGCAAAGTTGGTTTTTTATTATAATCGTTTTATGTTTAAATTACTGAGCCTTTCGAATAACGTGTCATAAAACTCCGCGGCCATTGCCATGGAAAAACTTCGATATGATTTTATTTATGGATGAAAAAAATTTCTTATATTGCATTAAGAATAAACAGTGTATAAATATTAAATTGACGTTCCGATTTAATGACGAAATTTAATAGACGTCTAAAATAATGAACTAATCAACATACAATTATATCAATGAAAATAACAATCTAATACAATATCGTGAAGAATCTGCATGTCTAAAAGAGGTTTTTTCTACCGCTCATGAAGCCTGCCAACCCGCATTGTTGCCTGGAATGGTTCAGCTGGTGATCTTCGGCCTGAATTCCTTTCACTCTGAGAAGAGACCCATGCTTAATCCATCCATCCATCCTTTCAATGTCCACTGCTGGACATAGGCCTCCCCAAGAGAACGCCACATTGAGCGGTCCCGTCATGGGGGATAATGCCGTAATCGCCACGCTTGGCAGGCGGGTTGGCGATCGCAGTGGATGTAGTTAATACTCGAGGGAGTGCTGCTGCCCACTCCCCTGGTATTCCCTCAGTCGGCTCTTACGACTCTCGTGGATAGAGAGGGGTGGGACAATTCTAAAGCCGGTCCCACACGGCCAGCATGGTTAATCATAGGACAGTAATTGGTCCAAAAAAAAAACAGTACTACAATTTGGTGGTCTTACCGCATGCTTCAACTTCTTACATGTAGCATGCATATGTGCATTAAATATTTGTATTTTGATTACAAAATTGTTATTTGCTTACAGACCCAACGTTCATTACTTTAGTATCTGGTCACACATTACTGCTGATTGAAGGCTATTCTTTCCACGCAGATAGAGGCACTGCCAAAAATAGGTGGAGATGTTCAGCTCAGTATAAGGGATGTAGAGCATTCGTTGTTCTCAACGATGAAGGGACTAAAGTTATCAGACAAAATCTTACTCATTGCTCTCATGACCGCCCTACTTACAAACTTATTTCAAATGGAAAATATATTAAAATTTAATTTTTCTACCAAATTGGCTTTAACTTCGATTTAAAGAATATCTTCTCCAAGTTGCTTAAAGATATTAATTGCGCGGTGATTACCTGAATCTCCTTTTTTAACTTAGTAATGTATATTGATTTATTACAGATTCAAAATTCATTACTTTAACATCGGGTCATGTGTTACTTATGATTGAAGGGTACACTTTCCACGCAGACAAAGGCTATGGCAAGAACAGATGGAGATGTTCTGCTAAAAATAAAAGATGTAAAGCCTTCGTTGTTTTCAATGACGATGAGACTACAATTATCAGGCAAAATCTTACTCATTCCACACATGACCGTCCTTATTACAGAGTTGTTTCGAATGGAATGTATATAAAAATTTAAAGTGTAGGAGCACTATTTTGGTATTTTTATATATATTTTTAGCATTTGACATGCTTAGCACTGTACATTAAACACAAAATGAAAAATGTGAAATCGAAAATAACAGTCACAAGCAGGATTTGAACCTGCATCTCCTGGATACCGTCCAGATGCTTTGCCAATTCAGCCATCGTGACCATTGCTCCTGACTGCTAATTTCGATAACACATTCATACTTAACGTCTTTGGGTGACGCCTGCGCCATCTGTCGGAAGTATTTTCATACATTATACCAACCAGGTAAACATAATGAATATAAATTTTCTGTTGAAATTTATTTAAACGTTTTATTAAATCAATTCGTGAGGTGACAGACTAGTAATACAAGTGTCACTACCCCATTTTTTACCAAGGATGTCGTACGAGACGAATAAGATAAGTATTCGTGCGACTTAACCGACTGCGAAAAATCTCAGTGTTTTCGTTGCTCGTCGGTCATCATCTATACTATTATAAAATTGTAATAGAGCTATGTCTGTACATTTAAGATATTTGAGAAAAAAATACTGTATTAGGCTATACACGCTGTATATGTAAAGCCTTGCCAAACGGGCACACATAATGCTAAAAGCCTTAATAAGTTAATAATAAATGGTTAAAAAATTATACGCTTTTTCAGTAAGGAAATATTGAGATAAGTTATTAGTGCTAAAACCAGAATAGACGCAGAAAATTCACAGAATAAGGACCCGAGTCGCCTAAGTGTTAATGCCTAGATGCCTACCACACTCACAGTTCAGTCACCTTGCGCTCTCGGCTGTAAGTTTTGGCGCGAAATACCATAAATCACGTATTCCCGGTATCGGATGGGATTTACCGCACCGATTAAGTTTATTTATAATAATAATAATAATAAGTCTTTATTATGCTTTATATTATTAAATTACACTAGACAGGTACCTATAGGTAGGCTAGGCCATGATATGGGTTTATTTATTTAATTAGTAACCTGTGTTACTCAGAGATGAAAAATTAAATTCTGCAAATGACCTCCTCGTTCCACTAGATGCACAACTGCGCACAGTATAAAATTTTTCCTCGTAATCCATTGCCCACCGCTATAATCCAGCAGGCTGACACAGTGTTTTATCTCACTAACCATGGTAATTTCATGAGCAACGTATAGGCGAACTATTTCTACTAATTATGCGTTGGAATACCGTTCCGTCATTATGAAAGTCTACAAAGAGTACAAGGGGCCTGAGCACTATTTATTTCAAACACTAAACACAAGAAGTACCGCGGTGTACTCGCGAGTCGCCACTGTAATTTTATGACGTTCCAATAAAACGAGCGGCGGTCAACTGAAGTTCGGGTGGGACGGGCATCCCATCCGCCGGGGTGTGATTGCCGGCAAGTTGCGCGAGCGGCGCGCTGTTTTACCTACCTACCTATATTTTCGATCGCGGGCGGTATAGTCACGGGGTCATTTTGTAAAATAATATCGAGTACAGGTGGATTACTTATTTTATCAAACATTTAAATAAAAACTTTTTTTTTGGTTTTTTTTTATTATTCGTGTCCTAAACAAGGAGTACATGACGCTGTATGAAAATGCCGACTGTCTAGATCAACACACTTTATAGGCGTGTCTAAACACAAAACTATTTTTTTTAGATTTTTGTCTGTTTGTTTGTTCGCGCATCACACAAAAACTACTGAATAGATTTTGATACAACTTTTTTTATTTGATCTCGATTAGACTTAAAAACTGGTATATATTTTATCCCGTTACTATATCGGGAACCTGAGATATAACCCAAAAACTAGCTTTTGGCTGCGCCGGAGCCGCGGGCAAAGGATAGTAAATAAATAAAATAAATAAATAAGCCTTTTATTATTTCTTACTTACATGCAATATTACAATTATTATATAAACAATTAGATAACAATTATTTCATTTATACTACAGATTTACATTTAACATATACAAAAAAAAATATAATTTATTTATTTTTTTAGTTAAGTAATTTTTCAATTATATTTACATTTTAAATTTCTATATATTTTTTTTTAATAATAATTATTATTAATTTGTTATTGTTTGATTTATAATGAGAACCCCTCTGTAGGTTAAAGGCCTGCTCCATTTTTTTCCATTGCTTTCTGTCAATCGCCTTTGTTTGCCAGTGGTCTCCTGCTATGTCTATAATGTCATCGACCCATTTTTTGGATGGTCGTCCTCGTTTTCTTTTTCCCTTAGGTCCTGCCCATGTTATGGCACGACTCGTCCACCCATCTTCCTCTGTTCTTGCATGATGGCCTGCCCATTTCCACTTTAATTTCATAGAGTAGAGTGAAAAATCTATTAGATTTGTTCTTTCTCTTATCTTAGTGTGGCGTACTATTTCTTTCTTTTTAAATTGTAGAATAAATCTTTCCATGGCTGGTTGACTTATTCTAATTTTTTCTTTCCCATAATTATGTGAGACAGAGTAGAATAGCTTTATCCATTACTTTCTTCTTGACAGAAAGTGGCATATCTCCTTTCATTTCATTACAAAGGCTAGTAAGGAATAAAAAAATATTAAAAATGATTATAATTTTTTTTCATCTTTCCAGCCAGATTCATCAAAATGCCGGTAGGCAATCGGCGTTTGATTCTTAACAACTACACTTTCCATAAGTCTAGTGGTGGTGTTACATTGAATAGATGGAGGTGTTCATCTCGAAGAAGAGGATGCCAATGCTTTGTGATATTAGATACCACTAACAGTAAAATATTAAGAATATCCGGTCAACATTCTCACGATCCACCCTTACTTGTAAATGTTGGCCAAGATGTTTACATGCGAGTATAGATATAATTTTTTTTTTTTAAATAATACTGTCCCACTATTGGGCACAGGTCTCCTCACACGCTGGCCCAGTGCAGGTTGATAGACTTTACAATCGTCGAGAAAATCTATCGGGCATGCAGGTTTTCTTACAATGATACCCTTCAACAAGCAAAGATAATTTGTAAACAAATCTGTATTTGATGTCTGTACATCATTTCGAACTTGAAATCACTTCGATGCTCGAAAGGTATTCTCGATAAAAAAAAACAATATTCCGTTTGGTGGCAGAAACGCCACGGCCCACCTTGCGTGGAGAATGGTAACCGTCGCTCATGGACTCAACTACACCAAGAGTATTGTCAAGCCGCTGCTCACCATTTCATTTCACATATATGAAATGAAAGAATAAACGGCTATCTCCTGCTACAGTCAAAACGCAACGATGTGCTTCATGGTCGGTCACACGGGAGATGGTGGTACCAACCCGCTTGGGCCTGATACCTAGTGAGTACTCCCACTTGGTACCCAGCACTACCACCAGTCATGCAATGGATGATAATTGCTTACTTCCCTTAGTCGCCTCATACGACACCCATGGGAAGGGATGGGGTGGTGACACTTGTATTCTTAGCCGTTGTGAAGTCTGCCAATCCACACTAGACCGACGTTGTAGGCTATATCCCTCTCACTGTGAGAGGAGACCCATGTCCAAATGAGGAACAGTAATAGTCATACAAGAAAATTTTTTTTCACCCAATTCTATATCTCGGTCAATAGTTCGAGTAATTTTGTTATTTTTTATATGATAATATGTATAACGGTTCGAATGCGTCGACAAAATACCTTTGTGGGGAGGTATATGTCTAGCTTGGGAGCTATACGTCGACGATGATCGAAGGCTGTTGGACTATATAATAGTATATATCAATGTTTATACTGATACTGATTGTGTAATAAAACTCATTACTTATTAAGAAACTTTTGCATGTTATTTGTAATGGCTTCTAATATCCCTATAACACGTAACATACCTTATCATTACACATGACCTACAATTTTAATTCTTTGTTTTTGTAGTTAACAACAGAGTGGTGGGTGGAATTTTTAAAGTTGGGGGAAAAAAGAAAATTCTAATATTAAACCATCACATCTTCCATGAAATAAAAACGGAAATAGAACATTGTATCAAGTGGAGGTGTTCCAACTTCGACACGACAGAGTGCCTCGCGTTTGTTTTGATAAAGAACCATAGAATATTGGCGCAGAACATTGAACATAATCATGAACCAGCCAATACCGAGATTGTGGAAAAATTGAATCTAAAAGCAAAGAAATATTGCTCTAATCTGTGATACATTTTTATTTATGTTTAGAAAGGAATATCTTTTTTACAGTTCGGCTTTGCCATTAATATTCCTAATCCATGTTCATTTTACAAATACAAAACAAAAATTGGATATTAATTTATATAATAATAAATAGGTATTTGCGAATGAATGTAATTGTATCGTGTATTGTGCAAGGTATACATTCTTAGTAATATTTTTATTTGTTTGGCTTGAAGTCTTTGACATATTTTATTTATCTTTTATAATATCTAGTCTTTATCAGTGGTTGCCAGTTTATAATATTTTTTATTCTCTATTTAATTACGGAACTTTAACCAATGTCGATATTATTTATGAAAATATGTTAATTCCACATTTTCACAAATAATTTGTTCTTTTAAATAGCTAAGCATGGCAAGTGCTAAAATACAGACCAATGTGGGTATATTACTCTCATTGTGCTCGTTAACTTTAAACCTAAACTAACCAGTAGGGAGGACTTGCTGAGAACCAACCATCATCTCATATATCCTTCTTGGACCATCCCAATTGAGGCGGGTTCTGCCAACTCAGATTGAAATATGTCCTACTCTTGATCAGCCCAAACTTTCAGCATCGCCTCTCTTCGACTCCGATTCCTGTCACTCCCATATAACAAATGATATATGTACTTCACCATATGTCTCATGTCAATTGCATTTCTCATCAAGAATGCAAATTTTGCCGATGGATAGTGACCAGAACGGAGTTTAAAAGCAATTTCGAAATATTTCTGTATTAAAATTGTTATTAAATCTCTGTTTATAAACACTTGCTTTCTTGTTAGAGCGAAGCTTAAGCATTGTCAAAACCTATGACGATATTAAATATTTTGATCTGTATTTTAGCACTTGACATGCTCAGCTACTAAAATAAATAAAAATACTAAAATAAATTATTTGTGAAAGTAGGAAATGGTAAAGGTCTTTCTTTTTACACTTTCACTAATGCCATTGTCACTAACTAATGTAAAAGAGTGTACATAATAAATGTATATAAAAAAATATTCCCCATTATCTATTAGTTTAAGCTGGCAAACTTCGTATAGTATATGTATGTTACTAATGTCTTTGATGTGTAGCAGGTTATGTAGAAAATAACTAAGGTCTCTTATATGCTTGTTAGACTGTTCGTCTTATTTTAATTCAGTATTGAAATATGACAAGTGTACGTTTCATATAATAATATTGTCTATATAAAATTATCAAAAAAGTTTCCTTCATTAGTATTTACATGTTTTTCTTGTTGTTATCTAAGTTATATTACTGTATAAGTGTCTAGTTCAATGTTAATATAAATAAAATAATTCAATTTCGTGTTTCATTATAAAAACGGCACAATTGGCGGACTGGTTTTGAAATCGACCTCCCGTGCCAGTGTTGTGGGTTCGATTCCCACGCAACAACGTTGTGTGACTCATAAATGTTTGGTGTACTTTGTGTATTTGAAATTCTACGTTTGTCTCCCGTGATACAGGGACTATTCCCTAGTTCAGAATGAAAAAAAAATACAGATGACGACGTTACCGATGATGGTTTTGTAACGAGAAGTGCAATGTTAAAATTCTGATAGTTACTTTGAGTTGATTCATTAAATTGTTAAATCCGATTTAACTAAAACGTCATGAACCGATAGGTACACTCAGACCCTTCAAGACAAATAAACATGAATAAATTAGTTTAGGTTTTCATTTCAAAACCGATAGAGATCAATCCCGAGAAGATATAGTTTCATAGGAGACTCGCCCGACTGTATCCCCCGGAGGAGATCAAACAGATTAGCATCTTTGGTAAACCTATTCCTTGGAGTAGGCGAGCCAAGTACTTAGGTGTAACACTAGATAACAGATTCATATTCGCCCGGTTTCGTCCCCGCCGACAGGGGCGAAAGACGTGTTGCGGTCAAATCATAAACGTGGGAAATCCCACTTTGCCAGCAACGGCCCGAACCGAGGTCTTTACCCCACAGGGGGTGCTCTCGGGTAGCGTTGCTTAAATGTTGGCCTGAGAGCCCTCTGCGCTCACCAATTGTCCGTTTAAGGTTGTCATAGCCATCTGAGGCTAACAACAAATGTCAAACAAAAAAAAAATCAAAACTGTTTTCAGGTGAAATTATTGCATTAGTGCGTGGCGCTCAATTATTTCAATTCCAAGGTTTAAAGTGTCCATTGCATAAAGTAAATTTAAAATAATAATAATAATAATAAAATTAAAAATAACTATCTTACGAGCACTTTTCATATTTTTGGGATCAAATTATCGTATTCATCTATCTACTATACTACTGCTCTGGCTACCAATATTAGAAAGTTTAATGGCTTCCAAAACCTTTATACCCAATTGTTTTATGATTAATAGAAAAAAAACTGTCAAGATAGTCGCTAATGGTAAGATTAAGAACCGCAAAGACTAGTTCGAGGCGAGATTCCCAGTTTGAGATAGATAGCTCGACAGATATATGTTACATATTGACATAATAGAAAGTTAGTAAGTATAATAAATATATATATATTATTATTAATTAAAATCTACAGTTTACATTAGATCAAATAATCAGGTAAGTGATCTAAATTCTAGATTCATTTTATCAATCATATCTTTAATATTTGTTGTCCCGGCGATTGGCTGTGCACAACAAACCCCATTATCTTTAAATTTTCTGAATATCATTATATTTTTGTTTCATTTAGCAGACATGCTCCGAAATCGAACAAAATTTACTGATCGGGGCAAGACAAGCGCAGAACTCATGTTGCAAGCAGTGAAAGCTGTAGGATTCAACAATTCCATAAGAAGTGTTGCCAAAGATTTTAATATCAATTATAGGACTCTTGCAAGATATTATAAAAAATATAAAAACAGTGATGCCACCTTCTGTAGAGCATGTAAAAATAAAACAAGTTTTCTTGAATGATCATGAAGGAATATTGTTTAAATATTTATAAAGAACTGCAGATATACAAATTAAGTTAACTCTCTTTGAAATTTGTAAATTAGCATATCAATATGATGGAGCGTTAGAAAGTTTTCCTGAAAATTTGATAGAGTGTTATGACTAGTCCATGATGTTTAATGACATTAGGAACAAAAATAAACGAAGACAGCGTTTATATCTTCAGTCAGACATTTTTAGAACACATACCCTGCAGCTCTTACCGACTACTGCTTTTATAGATGGATCATTAAAAGTTTAGATTATTCTAAAAACAGGTGTTGTGGTATTATCGACGTACTCTAAAATAAACTAGATTGTAGTACTTCTAAATAGATCCTAGTGCTTATGGACGCATAAAACCGTTAGTCGATGTTACATATGATGAGGGAATTAAAAATTACAAGTGCGTATGGTGAGTAAGAGTGCCGAAGTAGCAATTTTAACTGATGATGGTTAAAATGTGCTAGAAGAGCAACAAAGAGAAAAACCAAAGCAAAGTTGCGCAAAAAAGCAGCAGAGTAATTGAACTGCAAATAGTTTAATTATACAAAGAAAAATGTGTGTGTGCTAATAATTATATTGCTGGCCAAATTGTGCTTATATTTATAACAATTGTCACTAAATGTCAATAGAGTTATTTGCAGAGTTGAATAAATTATTATTGAATATATTTACTATTTCTCTTACTTTGAGTTATTAATTTTCTGGTAATTTAAATGCTGCTGTTTTTTCTCAATGTATCGCCGGTCGGGATGTGCCGACACTGTTCACCCTCAATGTACTTACTAAATTCGAGCGCAACAGGTCTCTGTGACGTTGTAAATATTAATCTATACTATTATAAAGTTGTAACAGAGCTGTCTGTACATTTAAAATATTTGAGGAAAAAATGACTGTATTAGGCTATATAGACGTGTCTGAACACAAAACAATGTTTTTTAGATGTTTTGTCTGTTTGTTTGTTCGCGCATCACACAAAAACTACTAAACGGATTTTAATGCAACTTTTTTTATTTGATAGATCTCGATTAGACTTAAAAACTGGTATACATTTTATCCTGCTACTATATCGGGAACCTGAGATACAACCTAAAATAGATAGATTTAAAATTACTAGCCTGTCATCCCGTCCGCTGTTTGGCAAGATCATTAAACATAATTCTAAAACTATGTTCCTTTTTATTCGACCTATTTCTGCCTCACGATGTTTTTCAGCGATTATAATACAATTAAAAGTTTATTATGACGAGATTACATCATTTAAATGTTAAGATTTGTATGTAAAGCATTTATACGAAACGAAATTTTCCTTTCCTTGCAGCGCAATTCATCACCATGGTCGGTGGTAAATCGTACGTTTACCACGAAGGCCACACATTTTTCTTACGATATAAATGTGCAGCTGGAAATCGGTGGTGTTGTACGATATTTCCCAAGTGCAAAGCGACGTTACTCCTCAGTGATGAAAACACAATACTTAAAACTCAAAATATTCATAACCACCCTGTATGTCAACTTCATCTTTGTGCTGACGGTAATTTTATCAAGTTTAGGAAATAATCGATTTCGTTACAACCGTTTAAAGATTCCGGTTCACCAAATTAACTAACTGATAAAATGTAAAAGACGGGAAGAAATTTACCTGACCATAGTCCCCTTCGATTGGGGTAGTGGGGCCCTCACCCACTAAATAAATCCGCCGTGTGCCTCTCTCCGCCTATTATATTGTATTGTAAACGCGGGCTTATTTTTCCGCAACTCGACGTCGTAAGTGCGCCTATTTTGCGTGACGGGTTGATGGCACTACTCTTGCCAACCCAGCATGATGTAATGTAACATAGTTCCAATGGCCCGCCAATACAGGCGGAGAGACGGCACACGGCGGGTTTACCCGTTCGTGGCCCGACGGGTGTGCGGTTAAGTACATTTTTCCCGCATTAACAATAAAAAAATGTTGGCAGAATGCACAAAATGTCACGAAGATCTCTGATTTCCCTTCACAATGATTTCTTTTACCGAGTAATAATAATAAGTTAACAAATACCTAATTTCGAAAATTTAGACATGTTTGCCTTGCGAGATATTGCCCTGAGACTGGAGAACGAACTCGATACGATAATTATAGAAGATACTGACAAAAATGTGAAATTATATTTTACAATGAAAAATATTTTTTACAGTGTAAGGATACAATTAAATTAAACTAAAAACAAAAACATGTTTTTATTTAAATAAATTGTTGACTTTATTCTATCGGAAATCTCATATACTATATGTAATATTAGGCCGTGCGGGGCCGACTTTAGAATTATCCCACTCCTCTCTACCCACGGGAGTCGTAAGAACCGACTGAGGGAATACCGGGAGAGTGGGCAGCAGCACTCCCTCGAGTATTAACAACATTAACTGCGATCGCCAACCCGCCTGCCAAGCGTGACGATTACGGCATTATCCCCCATGACGGGACCGCTCGTGGCGTTCGTGGCGTGGATGTCCAGCTGCTTGCAATCGCAGTTGTCGTAGTAGTGAAGTGACTTTTTACTAGGCAAACCACTTTGGTGATTGAATATCATCTGTTCCCGATATTCTCACACAGTTCAATTTATTCCACAAATAATTAAATGCACTGTCGTCCTTATGGAAGTCTGTCATTTCGCACTAAAGAAATGAACGGCACTAAGACCGACCTTCCTTAAAAGTCGCTAACGAACTGTAGCTAGCGTTGGCCGGCTTTGTTGCGACTGCCGCACTATGTTAATGACAACGCTGTCGGCTCGATCACCGGCTCGTGCCATTGGGCTGTGTGGATCAACGATAATTAACTATTTTGTAATAAATGTCGGATGAGAACACAACGACTTGCCAACCTAATAGTAGATTTTGAGGTACGTAATTAGAGACGCACGATTTAGCTATCATGAAAATTGACACCCATCTATCAGTCGCTTGTCGCTGTCGGCCGCTCGTGCGATCGCCTGCATCGGTATCGTGCCTAAATATTTATGTAATAATAATTATTTATTTATTTAAAAACAAAAACATTAGGTTGGTTTAGGAATGAAATTAACTGCAGTAGTAAAAACTGTGGCGCAGCTAATAACGCCCCTCTTCGGAAAACTTATAAAAAAAAATTATGAACAATAATTACAGCGCGTTATTATGTGTATAGGTTTAGTGTGAGTGTACGTGTCTATGAATAGGTGTGTGTATGTGTGTTTGTGCGTACATGGGTGTGTGTGTGTATCTGGGTGTGTGTGTGTGTCTGTGTGTGTGCGTATTTATGTATGTGTATGTGCGTGAGCGTAGTGCCCGGTTGTGTTGCGTTCATGTGCGATAGTGTTCGTGTATGAAAAGCAAGCAATATGTGTGTAGGCATACTAAACACCCATCTTAACAACATTTTCTGTGTCATCGTATGATAATGTATATAGCCATTCTGTCACTTTGATCTTAATATTTCGGGTTGTTAGTGGATAAATATTCAATGTTTTGGGACTAAGAAAGTAAAATTGATAACTTGCAAGTGTAGTCTTAGGTCTTTTAACGTCAAATATGGCATGTGACCGACGCTTATTTTTTAAGAGGCTAGGATTGTATGGGCAGGTCTTGTGTTTGCGTAGTACTACCCTTTTTTTTATTTTATTTTTTTTATTTTAGGTGGGCAAAAATGTCCTACCGCACACCCCGCTGCCCGGGGAGACAACGGGGTAGTGTGGGGCTCTCACCCACTAAAAACCCACCGTGCGCCTCCACCCGCCCTTACTACGGCGGATCACGGGTACCGCGTCGTTTCGACCGCGATCCGCAGGCGGCAGCTCCTTCGGGCACCCTCTCTTGAGCGACGCCTCGCGCACTTGGGCGTCGCACCTTCGCGGTAGGCTTCCGCGGACGGCAGGGTACTCCCCGACCCCACCGTCCGCGGCCTCGGCTAGGGCGGCATCAGGCGCAGGTAAGCGCGCGCACGCCGCCCCGCGCGCCGGCGGCGAATCGGGTCCGCGAAGGAGGATTCCTCCCGGGCCCTCTCCGCCACCTCCTTCCGCGAGATGACAGCCTCGCAGAAGGCGGCGACCGCGGTCCAGGCCCTGTCACTGCCAACCATCGCTCGCGCAACGGCCGGCAGCGACAGGTCCACGCCTATGACTGCAACGAGTTCCCGGCGCTGCACATCCCAGGCCGGGCACGACTCGAGCGTGTGCTGCGCCGAGTCCTCGTCGCAGCCGCAGTGGTGACAGCCTGGGGTCGTCACCCTCCTAGCGATCATGTGCAGGTATTTGCCGAAGCAACCATGCCCCGACAAAACCTGCACCAACCGGAAGGTGAGAATCCCGTGCTGTCGCCCCGCCCATTCTTCCAAAATCGGTTGGAGCGCCCCCACGGTCCAGAGACCAGCCCGGGGCGTCTCTAGCCGAGACTTCCACTTTAGGACGGTGGCGCGGCGGGCATCTTCCCGCCACGATGACATTGCGCTCGGCGAGGGGCGGCTGCCCCCCGCCCGCGCCGTCGACGCCCGCCGATAGACGTCGGCGAGCACTTCCGCCTCCAGATCCCACGGGGGGGTTCCGGCCAACGCGCAGGCTGCATCGGTCGAGACCGTGCGGTACCCGCGTATTGCCCTGACCGCTACGACCCTCTGTGGACGCCACAGAAGGGCCCTATTGCGAGCGGCCAGGGACTCTGCCCACACGGGCGCGCTGTACAGTGCCATCGACCGTACTACCCCCGCGTAGAGTCGTCGACACGCGAGACTCGGTCCGCCCAAATTCGGCATCAGTCGCCCGAGGGCGGACGCCGTGCCGATGAGCTTTGGCGCAAGACGGCGGAAGTGCTCGTCAAAGTGCCACCGTCCATCCAATACCAGGCCCAGATATTTGATGTGGGCCTGGATTGGCAAGCCCACACCGTTGACCGTTATCGAGGCGCTGGAGGGCGGGCCCCGTCGGCGCCTATGAAAGAGTAGGGCCTCCGACTTTTCAAGGGCCACCCTAAGCCCCAGCGCCTCGATCCGCCTGACTACCTCCGCGGTACCTGAGGTGGCCAGCGTTGCCGCCTCCTCGAGGGTCCAGCCCCGGGCTGTGACGAGCGTATCGTCTGCGTAGCAAATTACGCCCACCCCGGGGGGGAGCCGGCCACGGAGGACCCAGTCGTAGCCGATGTCCCACAGGAGCGGCTCAAGAACCGAACCCTGCGGGACGCCGCACGACATAGCCCTCCTTACAACGTCCCCTTCCCGGTCCACGAAGAGGACGCTGCGGCCGTCAAGGTAGTCTGCCACCAACCGCCTTAGGTAGAGGGGCACTCCATGGTACCGGAGTGCCTCCTTGATGCAGCCGAATGGCAGACTATTGAAGGCGTTGGCGATGTCGAGTGACACCGCCAACAGCACATCCCTCGAGGTGACGGCCTCCGCAGCCGCGGCCTTCAGGCGCAGAATGGCGTCGACCGTAGACCGACCCGCCCGAAATCCAAACTGGGCGTCGAACAGGTCGGGGCGGACCGCTCCTAGGTGCCGGACGATGCGGGCAGCGACTACCCGCTCAAGGAGTTTGCCCACCTCGTCCAGCAACACGATGGGCCTGAAGGCCGAGACTGTGTTCGGAGGCCGTCCCGGCTTCGGCAGGAGCACGAGCTTCCCCTCCTTCCAGTAGTCAGGGAACCGTCCGGACACCAGGCAAGCGCCGAACAGTCTCCCGAGGCGGGGCTCAAGGTGGTCGAGGACCAGGGCCAGCACTCGGGCGGGAACCCCGTCCGGCCCGGGGGCGGCGCCTCTCCACATACGCGCTACCGCCGCCCCCATTTCCGTCGTCGTCACGGGCGGTACCTCCACGTCGTCGGCCTCCCGGTCATCATCTGGCGGAGCCATGACCGGGGGCACGCGTAGTACCACCCTAAGGACATACAATTGCCGAATAGTTAAAACTTTACACTGTGAGTAAAGATCTGATGTAGGTAAGCGCGTCGATTTGTAAGTCATGATTTTTAATAGACATCGTTGGGCTCTTTCTAAGCACATGTCTAGCCGATTTTATTACACATGAAGATATATATCCCAGCCCAACGCACAATTATGTTTAAGTCCTACTATGGTATGCATGATTTCAATATCTTCAATCTCGGTCAAGACCATGGAACACGGTTGCCGTTTCAACCCAAACGACCTAAGTTGAGAGGTGGAGGCAGAATTAGGCTTTGAGGAACTGGACTGATTCATTTGGAAGTTTACTACCAATCCCCGCGAAATGACTGTTAACAGAGTTAAGTGATGAAATAGAGTCGTCATTGATATTGAGCAATTCACGAGCCAAAATCCGGTTGTCATTCAAATTCGCTATATTTTTGATGACTTTCCACGTTAACTTTAGGTTACTCCCAGCTTTTTGAAATTCATTTTTATCATACTGACATTTTATATTTTTCAGTAGTTTGTTGTTAAAGTTTCTATAACGTAAGCAAGTAGTTTTCAAAGTGATATTTAAGGGATCTTTCTTGAACTTTTGATGTAACCGGTCTCTATTACGAATACACTTGAGGAGGCCGGGAGTAATCCAAGGTTTGGGAATTCTCTTGCGTTGTGGTATATTAATGAGATTAGAATGAGATTTTACAATGCCAGTTAACATGTTTACAAAAAGTTCTGCAGCGATTTCTGAATTAGGTTCCTGAAAGACAGGAGAAAAGTCAATGGAATTCAAGTGTGCAGTCACGTCCGGTATATTGATACGTTTATACGATGTGTTTACAGAGGCAATTGTTGCCTGTTGTTCGCATGCAAACATTATTGGGGCATGATCCGTTTTAAAGGAGTCTAAAACAAAGGTGACACCGCGATTAATCGATCACCTATAACGGCCACTGTCTTATAGGAATTTAAAGATTTTAGTGTATGATCCAGACTCTCGCTAAAACTATCGATGTTCTTATAAGAAGGGGATCTATATATGGCAATTATTGCTATCTCTTGTAACTGAGTGAATACTAGACATTTGGCGTCTAAAATGTTAGGTTCAAAAATTTTATGATTTATATCATTATTGACATACAAAACCACTCCTTCGTTTTGGTTATAATATTTAGATTTATATGAGTTATACCCCGATAAAGTAGGTACAAGAGGCGATTTGCTCAACCAGCATTCCGATAAAATTATAATATCCGGTATAGTGACGAGCTGTTTCAAGAGAATAAGTAGATTATCAAAATTACGTGCGATGCTTCTAATATTAACATGCAGTATTTTCCAAGGGGGTTTGAGTCCGTTCAACATGTTACTACAAACTTCCGGGGTACGTATCAAAGATTCTGATACGGAGATCGATTCAACGTCCTTACAGGTTAATCTAAAATCATCCATTACATAATAATATGAAATACTTTTGAACTGGTGTCTGGGTAGTACTACTACAAGGATCCAAATATTCAAATAATGTAGGGGCTTTAATGTCTGGTCCATGATATATGGGATTTAGCTTAGTTGAGAAATAGTATAGTAGTTGAGGTGTAAAGATGACAACAGTCAAGGTATGTAGTTTGTTTTTTATTATGTAAGTGTACTCGTATATAATATTCTGTAATAATAAAAGTAGAGTATATATATCATTGCGTGTATTTGTGTGGTCGTAGTCAGTGTATTTGGAAAAGAGTGTTACAAAACTGATAAACTTAATAAACAATAATAATTTTATAATAACGTAAAAGAAGCGAAACAAAATAGCATGCATAAGTGACAATTTATCTAGTCATATTGTCTTTTTTAAATCAGATAAGTCGTTTTCACTTTTTATCAGATGGAATGGGGCACCTTCGCTTTTCCGCATACCTATAGATCTTCCCACGGGATGTCCAGCAATATTTATAGTTATAAGTTTTTGCATGGTCTCGGCAAATAAAAAATAATCTTTTCATTTTTGGAGTTAAAATTTTCCGATATGAAATAGTACATTGTTACTGTAGGGATGAAAGCAACTTATTTAGTTCCGCGAGGGCTCCAATAGTTCGAGGGACTAAATAAGTCTTTATCCCGAGGTAAACACTGTGCTTTTCATTACGAATACGAGCAAACTAAAAATAATAATCATGAATTAGCTAAAGAAAAAATGGGAGACTTTAAAAAATTGAATTTGGAATCGCCGTTTTCCCGCCGATTTTGTTATTTTTTTTCTGTGGCCTGTCAGCTATTCAGCCATTATTTTTCATTTTAATCATTGAAAAAATATAAATCTTCTTTATTTTAAAGATATAGTTGCAACTATATTAAAATAAAGTCATATAAAAAACAAATTCTTTAATAAATAGGTACTTAACTTTATGTTATTTCAATTTTACATCGCGCTGTAATTGACTGGCTGTACAGAAAATAGAACTGTTTTTTTATAATTACTCAGCTGTCAGTTGAAAGTAATTCTCCCTAGGGCTGAAAAGTATTACTTTCAACCCGCTCCTCAGGCAACTTCAGGCCTACTTTCAGAGTATGAGTAATGAAAATGGGTTTTATATAAGTTATGGGTTTTTTAGTACCCGATATTTTTTTGGATTCATTCGTTATTATAAGTTGTGTTTTTTAAATTTTTTGTACGTGTAGAAATTTTTCCTTGGTAATTACGCTAGTAAAATCGACAATAATTGGCTGATAACCAGGGTCCTTACTACGAATGCGGAAGGTATCTCTTACTTGATAAGGTTGAATATCTAATTTAATAATTTTTCCAAGCGAAATAATTGTACTTAAAAGTTGATCCTTATTTTCTTGATTACGGGCAGGAATATTGCGAATTTCTATACATGTCGATCTAGCAATGCGTTCGGAATTTTCTAATTTGTCTTCAAGGGTACGAATACGCTTCGTTGAGAGCGTAATGTGCGTGAGAGCACATCATGTTGTTAAGATGACGGTGAATGTTGTAAAGGCATAATTATGTAATAGAATTCTTGGCTGACTAAGAATAATAGAAATAATCAATGTAGTCGGTAGTTTTATTTCAAAATGTAGTTGGAGTTCAACAGGCTGCAGGTCAACATATACTGGTTACACGCGACAACTTCGTACAGGCAAGCGTTCCGTCCACTATAACTTGATCTGTGTATTATAATAGGGACAGAGTAAGTTAGCTGCACAGGTACTCACGCGCCGCAGAGCCGAGTAGTTTAGGAATTTGCAAACTTATAGTCACTAAGCTAAAGATCTTTTCTGGATAACTATACTGCAACTTATTAAATTAATTTATATGAACACGGATACAACTTAGCGCACGTCCGACCGCTTTGGCGTTCCGAAGGAGAGGCCATACATATATGGAAAAATAATTCAAGTTATATAATTTTTCAGCTGATATGATCACAACATCAAACGGGAAAAGGTGGCTGCTATATGAAGGCTATACATTTTTCTATCGATACAAAGTAAAAACTGGATTTAAATGGGTATGCACGAGCTTCCCAAGATGCAAAGGATACCTCATTGTTGATGCAAATAATGTTATTATTAGCTGTTGCCTTGAACACAGTCATCCAGTGAGGCCATTGCATTTGTGCCCAGATGGTACATATGTTAAGTAGTACCTATTTGTTCTGTTGTTTGTTATCGGGTTCAATCCCTTAATATCCTTGGCGCTAGAAAAGCGTTAGTGTGATGTGCATGCTCATTAATAGTGATCAAAATTTTGTTATTTCTGTTATAAAAATACAAGGTGTGTTACATAGGAGCTTTGCAACTGGAAGAGTCGTTATTATTTCATTCCGAATTCGAATTTTTACTGTTGTAATGTTTTATTTTTTTAATTAAACTAGCTGTCCCGACTGCAGTAGTCCTGTCTTAGCTATGAACATTCAATTACTTGCGAACTGTCAAACGTGCGAAGTTAAAATAGTTGTTAAGTTTTCTGATATTTTCCAATTATATGCGCAATTTTCTTAACTTTTTCTTTCATAAGAACCTTCTCCTGACAATAATAAACACAACAAAAAAAGAATTAGCGAAATTGTTCCATCCGTTCACGCGTGATGCGATGACCAAGGGAAATAGAGATTCATTTTTATATATTTAGAAACTAAGAGGTGATCCATTTCGAGGTTCCCTACTTTTTTAAAGAAAAAAACAGAAAATTTAAATTTAATGGAGAATGTTTATTATCATTTGAAAGAACATTCTTTGGCATTTATTTTTTGTCTATCAAATATTGGCCGTTGCTACGTCGCAGATGGTCCATCCGTTGAGTCCAATTTTCGATGACTCGTTTGATCATTTCGACTGGTAACAATAAAGTAATGAGGCCCATTTCTGGCTCAATGGGTATGTAAACAAACAAAATTGCCGCATTTGGGACGAAGAGCAACCTGAAGAGATTCAAGAACTGCCACTTCATCCAGAAAAAACAACGGTTTGGTGTGGTTTGTGGTTGGTGGAATCATCGGTCCATATTTCTTTAAAAATTATGCCGGTGCGAACGTAACCGTCAATGGCGACCGTTATCGTGCCATGATAACCGACTATTTGATGCCTGAAATTGAAGCTCGTGATCTCGGCGACATTTGGTTTCAGCAAGACGGCGCCACTTCCCACACATCGCATCAATCAATGGATTTATTGAGAGAACATTTCGGTGAGCACATAATTTCACGTTTTGGGCCGGTCGATTGGCCACCAAGATCGTGTGATATCACACCGTTAGACTTTTTCCTGTGGGGATATGTAAAGTCTAAAGTTTATGCGGACAAATCCGCTTCGATTCAGGCCTTGGAGGTAAACATTACGCGTGTCATTCGCCAGTTACCAGTCGAAATGCTCGAACGAGTCATCGAAAATTGGACTCAAAGGATGGACCATCTGCGACGTAGCAACGGCCAACATTTGATAGACACAATCTTAAAAAAATAAATGCCAAAGAATGTTCTTTTAAATGATAATAAACATTCTCCATTAAATTTAAATTTTCTGTGTATTTTTCTTTAAAAAAGGAAGGAACCTCGAAATGGATCACCTCTTATAAGATGTTTTTAAACAGTAATGGTCGTATGGGTATATAAGACTAAAATCACTTTAGTAATCCTATAATTATAACATCTATCAAATATGGTTCCTACCCTCTTAGATTTAACTAATGACTATAAGTTTTGTTACTAATTGCCAAGTTTTCTAGTGGTAGACCCTTGCTTATCCCAGCATGAATCCATCCACCATCGTGAAACAACGGTAGGCTCACCTACTCCAGCTTCGTTTGGTGAGTGAGAGCACCAGAGGCCCACACCTTCTCCCTATACTCTTTTTATTATCCTTCCTGTCCTCTTCTTCGTATTGTTAGCACAAAAATGAATTTAGCCTTTTAAAAAAAAAAGGAACTATTTATTTTACACACTTTTATGTTATATTAAACAATCAAAGAATTAATTATTTAAGGCAACCGCTCTTTACGAGTGTTCAACGCAGACTGACTATGAATCCTAACTGAGACTAAAAGCTAAGGTGGTTTTGCTTACTAGTCAAGATAAGGGATGCTTAGGTAGCAGTAACCCTTACATAGTGCGGGTATAACAGTATCATGCCTATCCTCTCCTTATGATACACCTCCTATGCCTTTCCTTGGGGATGGCGAATGCCTATGGTTTTGCTAGCGTCTATAGGCTACGATAACCGCTTACCATCAGAAGAGTAGTATGCTTGTTTTCCACCCAAGTAGTATATAAAAAAAAAACTAAAAGAGTTAGCGCAGAATTTCCTATGAAGTTTCCCATTTGCTGATGTCATGAGTAATTTCCCACGAATAAAACGGAGTGTTGTCATGTTCTTGGGCCGTAATCACATGAACTATTTATTTATAATATAATTGTAATAATTATTTAACAGATAGTAGAGTAGGTACATATTATATCCATCCATCCATCCATCAGCCTTTCAACGTCCACTGCTGGACATAGGCCTCCCCAATAGAACGCCACAACGAGCGGTCCCGTCATGGGGGATAATGCCGTAATCGCCACGCTTGGCAGGCGGGTTGGCGATCGCAGTTGATGTTGTTAATACTCGGGAGTGCTGCTGCCCACTGCCCCGGTATTCCCTCAGTCGGCTCTTACGACTCCCGTGGGTAGAGAAGGGTGGGACAATTCTAAAGCCGGCCCCACACGGCCACATATAATATAATACCTATTATATAAAGTCCAAATTGATGAGATTAAAAGATGTGCCTTTTTAACGCTCTTTTATTACACTATTGCGCTATCTATACCAAAATACCCATCCCATAGAAACGTGCATTTTTCCGGGATAAAATTAGCTCATCCGTATAGTAATTACACATCCACCACCCAATATGCTATAAATATGCTGTTATGAAATATGTTTGAAAGCTATATAACATAATTATATACCTAATGATTATTTCAGCTGAAGTCATAACAATGGAAAACGGCAAGAGACTAGTATTGCACGATGGCTTCACATACTACAAGTTAGGCAAAAAGAAAGGATTTGACAAGTGGCGTTGTACTTCTAATCCTTACTGCAAATCTTATGTTTTAACTGACGTAGAACTAAATATTATAGAAGTTGTAAGCCAACACGCGCATAGCAAAAGAATGGTGCATAAAACAGGCTCAGGGAGATACATTCGGATTTAATTTTTTGTAGTTTTTAGTACAGTGCCATCTAGCGTACAGTAGCAAATATATTTAGAAACTTCCCACATAAGCCTGAATCGTGCTAGCGAAGTTCAAGAAATATAATAGTATTAAACACAAAGTGAAAAACTAAAATCGAAAATAACAGTCACGAGCAGGATTTGAACCTGCATCTCCTGGATACCGTCCAGATGCTTTGCCAATTCAGCCATCGTGACAATTGCTCCTGACTGCTAATTTCGATAACACATTCATACCTAACGTCTTTGGGTGACGCCTGCGCCATGTGTCGGAAGTATTTTCATACATTATACCGACCAGGTAAACTTAATTTTACAATTAAGATTTTTACCTAATAATGACGCAAACCCTATAAATATTTATATATATTTTTAGCATTTGACATGCTTAGCACTATACATTAAACACAAAGTGAAAAATGTGAAATCGAAAATAACAGTCACGAGCAGGATTTGAATCTGCATCTCCTGGATACCGTCCAGATGCTTTGCCAATTCAGCCATCGTGACAATTGCTACACAGGCAATTGTGTTATTTACGAGTATATGTGTTTGGTAATTTATAGACAGTACTGGCCTTTGCTCGGGGATCCGCCGTAGACTAAATCTAGTTTTTTTGTTATATCTAAGATTCCCGATATAGCAGCGAGATACAACGTATACAATTTTTAAGTCTAATCAAGGGTTATCAAGCAATAAACTTTCATCAAAATCAATTTTGTAGTATTTATATGATACGCGAGCAAATAAAAAGAAAAGCTTGCAAAAAGACCAAAATTCCAAAAGAAAATATTTCTAATATTTGAAATATGTTAAAGTTAAAGCTTTATAATAGATAAACAATAAACAAGTAACTAGAAATACATATATGGCAGCACAGATGGCGGAGTGGCTTAAATACGGCCATCGGCCTGCTGAGCTACCCGAGTATTGTTTGTGGGTTCGCTTCTCACACAGATAACTCTTTGTGTGATCCATAAATGTTGGCTGTACTTTGTGTCTGTGAACTTGCATGTTTGTAGAGTCCCCGCGATATAAGGATTATTCAACTAAGGAATAATCCAGGGCGTCTTCTTTTTAAAAAATATCGTCAAACTTAAAAATGCTTTGAAATAGTTATTTCTTAACTCAGTAAAAATAAAATCAATAAAATCACATATTCTAAAGCCAGCCCCATAGGCTCAATCGGCTCTGTGTTGTTATAGATTTACCGAAGAATTTGTATCTATACTATTATACAGCTGTAACAGAGCTATGTCTGTACATTTAAGATATTTGAGAAAAAAATACTGTATTATTTCAAACACAAAACAATTTTTTTTACAAATTTTGTCTGTTTTCTGTTTGTTTGTTCGCGCATCACGTAAAAACTACTGAATGAATTTTGATGCAACTTTTTTGTTTGATAGCTCTCGATTAGACTTAACAACTGGTATACATTTTATCTCGCTACTATATCGGGAACCTGAGATATAAGCTAAAAACTAGCTTTTAGCTAAGGCGGAGCCGCGGGCAAAGGCTAGTATTATATAGTATTAGAATTAGACGCGCAACCGTTTCGTAAATAATTTTTGTAAAGTAATTCTGTAGCTCAAACACAACCGAGTGAATGTATAAATGTCTAACCATTGTAAGTATTCTCTTGTCATTATTTGCCTAAAGACAAGTTTAATAGTACATTGTTAACCTAGGGATGAAAGCAACCTTCCTCGAACTATTGGAGCCCTCGCTACGCTCGGGCGCCAAACCCCGTCTCGGCACTAAATAAGTCTTTATCCCGAGGTAAACACTATGCTTTTCATTACGAATACGAGGAAACTAAAAATAAAAATCATGAATTAGCTAAAGAAAAAATGGGAGACTAAAAAATTTAATTTGGAATCGCCGTTTTCCCGCCGATTTTGTTTTTTTTTTCTGTGGCCTGTCAGCTATTCAGCCATTATTTTTCATTTTAATCATTGAAAAAATATAAATCTTCGTTATTTTAAAGATATTTAGTTGCAACTAAATTAAAATAGTCATATAAAAAACAAATTCTTTAATAAATAGGTACTTAACTTTATGTTATTTCAATTTTACATCGCGCTGTAATTGACTGGCTGTACAGAAAATAGAACTGTTTTTTTATAATTACTCAGCTGTCAGTTGAAAGTAATTCTCTCTAGGGCTGAAAAGTATTACTTTCAACCCGCTCCTCAGGCAACTTCAGGCCTACTTTCAGAGTAATGAAAATAATGTTTTATGCATCCTTAAATACTTTATTAAAATGTTATTTTTATAAGTATACAATTATATTTGAACTTGCAAAAATGTTCGTAAAAATCTATAAGAAAGACTGATCCAAAGATCCGGGGAGATTAAAATGTTAGATCCGAATGTATTATATTATCGTTACATAAATAAATTAATACGCATTACTATAGTCCCTTGTTCACATTTAGTTATAGTATAAGATGTTATTTACAGAATTTGATAGCCAGCAAAAGAAAACACTAGATAGACGACTAGAAAAAAAACGTACAGCTGAAAGGTTAAGGTACCAACGCTTAAAAAATGATCCCCAGAAGTACGCGCAACTCAAAATTAAAGAACACATTAAGTATTTAGAAAAGAAAGAAAAAGGTATTATTAAGACAGTGAATCAAATGACGCCTCGGGAACATAGAAAAGCTAGAAAATTGTGGAGAGAAAAAGCGAGGAAACGTAGACATCGATTAGCACAACAGAACATACTTGACACTTCCTAATTCAAATAATGAAGACCTGCTCTTCACTGAGTCTCGTCAAATTTTAACAGGAGCGAATAGTGTAGTTAGTATATTCGTGCAAAAAAGGAATAAGTTTGCTAATGTAATATAGGTACTATCGAATGATTAAAATATGTATCAGCAAACTAGATGATTAAAAAATCAACGTGTTATAAATATTGTTTTATTTTTTTTTATTTTGACTGCCTCGGTGACGTAGCGGTAGTGTATGCGACTACTAATCATGAGGTCTCGGGTTCGATCCCCGGGTCGGGCAATGTTATTGAGCTTTTTCCTAAAAAGAAAAATTCCCAGTAACAGCCCGAAGTTTGGAAATGTGCCCGGTAGACGTCAATAGGCTCGTCCCCTATTACGTGGGACTTAAACATAGCTGGCGAGCCGTGGATGTGTAATATACCTCTGCCTACCCCTTCGGGGAATACAGGCGTGATGCTATGTTTTTTTAGTCGGCCTTGCAACAGACTAAACCTAACTTTCCTATTTCTTTTCCTATTTTTCAAATATAATATTTAAAGGTATTAACACTTATATACGTCAAGAACATATTTGCGAAAAAATAATCGACCTTTAAAAATTTTATGGTTGGTTATGTCCCAGTATCTTTTAGCAAAGTCTACGTAGCTAGTATTTTTGAAATCCTCTATATGTTTTATATAACATGTAGGTATTTTTAATCCTTTATCAATGTTTTAAACTATTACCGTCTTATTACAAAACACGGACTAAGTCGCGGTTTAAACCTGAACTAGTTGGTCCAGGTCTAACTTATAACGGTGCTTCAGGTGCCTGGCGCTGGGGCACACTAGTCAGTTGTGCCCATCCGGTGTGGACCGGTCGCAATTATGTTACCGTTGTGGTGGTACTGGACACCGGTCGGCAACGTGCGCGGCTACAGCCCACTGTGCGGTATGCGCGTCGGCAGGACGCTCCTCGGAACATATTATGGGTGGGCGGGCATGCAGGCCCCCTACGATAAAGAGTAGAGTACTGGCGGCCCATGGACCTCGGGCCATTAGCTCCAGTGAAGTGAGCCGCCAGGGCCAGGGGGAGACTGACGTGTCGCCATAATAGGTGACAGAGTCGATTTCCTCCAGGCGAATTTGAACCACTCCGCTGGGGCTCAGGACCTGCTACTGCAGTCCATGGCGGAGTGGGACATAGACCTGGCGGTGGCCTGCGAGCCATATTTTGTCCCCCACCAACCGAACTGGGCGGGGGACCTAAATGACGATGTCGCTGTCCTATGCAGAGGAAGCGCCGGCCCTCCTCTCTCCGTTCTCGAGAGAGGATCTGGCTACGTCGTGGCGGGGTGGCGGGGCTTTGCAGTAGTAGGAATCTACTTTTCCCCCAACCGCGGCCTGGCGGAGTTTGAGTTATTCCTGGACAACGTCGGTGCCGCGGTCAGCAGACAGTCCCCGAGGCCGACTATTGTCCTCGGGGACTTCAATGCAAAGTCCCAAGTGTGGGGGAACCCCGCTACGAATGCCAAAGGTAGGGCCGTCGAAGAGTGGTCCCTACTCTCCGGTCTGTCCCTTCTCAACAGAGGGACCGTCCGCACCTGCGTGCGGCAACAGGGGGGGTCTGTGGTGGACCTATCGTTCGCCACCCCTGACGTCGCACGGGGTGTGAGAGGCTGGAGGGTGGAAGAGGAGGTGGAGACGCTATCGGATCACCTATACATTCGGTTTGAGCTCTCCACCTCTCTAGGGCCACTGGGGTCTCAGCGCAGGATCGGCAGACTCCCCAAATGGGCTTTAGGTCAGTTCGACCCTGAAATGGCGCGGGAGGCTGCCATAGTGCAGCGCTGGGGCTCTGCAGGTGGACGGGGCAGTGACGACGTAGAAGGGCTCGCAGGCCAAATAAAACAAATATTAACGACGGTATGCGATGCGGCGATGCCGAGGGCACGGCGGAGGCCGCCGCGCCGACAGGTCTACTGGTGGTCGCCCGAAATCGCAAACCTTCGGGCGGCTAGTAACCGTCTGCGGCGTGCGTACGTCAGATGCCGAGGAAGGAATGCCAGGGACGCCGTCCTTGAGGGCCAGCTGCGGGAAGAATACCGCACAAAAAAAAAGAATTACAGCTGGCCATCAGCCGGGCAAAGGAGAGGGCCCGAGAGGAGCTATTGGCAGGCCTCGACGGGGATCCATGGGGGCGCCCATACCAGCGGGCGCGGAACAAGCTCAGCGCCCACGGCGCCCCCGTCATCGAGTCGATGGACCGAGACCTCGTGTCGGGGCTAGTGGGGGGTTTGTTCCCACGGTCCGCAGGACATGTCCCCCCAGTGATGGCTCCTCCGTTGGTGGTGGAAGAGAGGGTGGCTGTCCCTCCCATCACCGACACTGAGTTGGATGTGGCGCTCTCCCGCCTTCGAGGACGGAGGAAGGCGCCCGGCCCGGATGGCGTTCCGGGGCTGGTGCTCGGCGTCGCCGCTGAGTTTATCAGGGATGGGCTCCGGGAACTGCTGGACGCATGTTTGAGATCGGGGCAGTTCCCGGAGCAATGGAGGAGTGGACGGCTGTGTCTGCTGCGGAAGGAGGGTCGCCCACCTGACTCTCCTTCCGCATATAGGCCATTGGTGCTGCTGGACGAGACGGCCAAATTGTTCGAAAAGGTGCTCGCGGACCGTCTCGTCCGGCACCTCGAAGATGTCGGGCCGGGACTGTCGGAGTCACAGTTCGGGTTCAGGGCGGGCCGCTCCACTATTGATGCGTTAGCCGCCCTGAAAACCTTGGCCACCGAGGCGATGGCCAGGAAAGAAGTCGTCCTTGGCCCGATCCTATGGAACGTTGGGTTCGATTGGGTCCTGCGGGGCCGGCTCCTTCCCGGTATGGGGGTGATCTGTTACGCGGACGACACCCTCGTCACGGTGAGGAGGGCCGGCTTTCAAGAGGCCGCCCGATCGGCGGAGGTCGGAGTTGCGCTCGTCGTTGACCGGATCGGTATGCTGGGTCTGAGGGTTTCGTTGCAAAAAACTGAGGCCCTCCTATTCCACGGCCCTCGCCGAGGTCCCCCCCGAGGAGCATGCCTGAATGTACAGGGGGTTGCCGTGCCGGTGCAGGCCCATATGAAATATTTGGGCCTGCACCTCGATAGTAGATGGACTTTCGGGCCGCACTTTGCCCAGCTCGCCCCTAGGCTTATCAAATCTGCCGCGGCCTTAGGTAGGCTTCTGCCAAACACTGGAGGTCCAGGGTCGTCCTGCCGTCGACTCTACAGCGGGATTCTGCGGTCCATGGCACTGTATGGTGCCCCGATCTGGGCGGACGCACTCACCGCTCCTAATAAGGCCCTCTTGCGACGTCCGCAGAGGGCCATAGCGGTGAGGGCCATAAGGGGGTACCGTACGGTGTCCTGGGCCGCAGCCACGCTGCTGGCGGGCGACCCACCTTGGCCCCTCCAGGCTGAGGCACTGGCAGAGGTCTACTGGTTACGTGCCGCGGCGCGGGCTGGGGGCGAGGAAATCTCCCAAAGGAGTCTGGGCGGAGCACGACAAGCGGCTCGAGGAATGTTGATCCAGCGGTGGATGGAGGAGCTGGAGTCCCCTGTAGCAGGACGGGGGACTATAGAGGCGGTTGCGCCACACCTCCATCGCTGGTTGAATCGAAGGCACGGCAACCTCACTTTTAGGTTGACGCAGGTGCTTACCGGACACGGGTGCTTCGGTAAGTACCTGCATCGTATTGGCAGAGAAGAGGCCCCCGGATGCCACGAGTGTGGCGCGCAAGTCGATGACGCGCGCCACACTCTTGAGGAATGCCCCACCTGGGGGCCCCAGCGCCGCGCTCTGTCAGCGGTAATTGGAGGAGACCTGTCGCTGCCAGCCGTAATCTCACAAATGCTTGGCGGCGACAGGTACTGGTCGTCTATGGCCTCCTTCTGCGAAGCCGTTATGTCACTGAAGGAGGCCGCGGAGCGGGAACGCGAGGCGTCTGCCCACGCCGACTCGCTCCGCCGACGGCGGCCTGGGCGAAGGAGGCGGCGTTACGCTCACCTCCTCCCACCGCCTTGATGAAGACAGGGCGTGGCCAGTAGGCCATCCGCCTAGGGTGCCAGAGTAGAATGTCGAAAGATGACCCTCTGGCGCCCCGCTAATAGGCGTGGAAGGGGCCGCTGTGGTTTTAGTGGGTATTCCGGGCGCAACTAAGATCTGAGCATCCGGCGAGTCCTACATACCCCTCCATTGTCATCGGGGGGATGCGTAAATGCATTTCCACAGCGATAACAAAAAAAAAAAAAAAAAAAGGTCTAACTTTTAAACCATTGACTAAACTTAGACTATTTACAAAAAATAATTAAACCATGGACTTCCTAGTACTGCGATTTAGGTCTTTCTAAATAATATTGTTCGTTCAGTGCGTCACCATTCATTACGCACGCTTAGAAAGGAACGTGTTTTAAAGAAAAAATATTGGCAATTTATTGAGGAACGAAGAAAATAAATAGAAATTAGTATATTTTATATCAGTTATCACTTTTCCTTTGATTACCATTTATTCTGATAGGTACATAAATTAATTATGCTGGCACTTTATTACACGATTACCTGGGTCAATCTTTGTGGACGTAAAACGGAATAAAGTTGTTGCGCTAGGATATGTCATAATCGCCAGATGACGACCGGGAGGCCGACGAGGAGAGTGTGCCGCCCGTCTCCGAGACGGAAATGGAGGTGGCGGTGTCGCGCATGCGGAAGACCGCTGCCCCCGGACCGGATGGGGTTCCTGCCCGAGTTCTGGCCCTGGTCCTCGACCATCTGGAGCCCCGCCTCAGGAGACTGTTCGACGCGAGCCTGGCGTCAGAGCGGTTTCCTGACTGCTGGAAGGAGGGAAAGCTCATGCTCCTGCCGAAACCGGAACGGTCCCCAGATTCGCTCGCGGCCTTTAGGCCACTGGGGCTTAGGGTGGCCCTCAACAAGTCAGAAGCCCTACTATTTCACGGGCCCCGATGCGGTCCACCCGCCAGCGCCTCGATTACGGTAAATGGTGTGGGGGTAGGAATCCAGGCCCACATAAAATATTTGGGCCTGGTCCTTGACGGGCGGTGGCACTTCGACGAGCACTTCCGCCAGCTTGCGCCGAGACTGGTTGGCACGGCATCCGCCCTCGGGCGTCTGTTGGCAAACCTGGGCGTACCCAGCATCGCGTGCCGACAGCTAAATGCGGGGGTGGTCCGGTCAATGGCAGTTTACGGTGCACCCGTGTGGGCGGAGTCTCTGACCGCCCGCAACAGGTCCCTTCTGTGGAGACCGCAGAGAGTCGAGGCGGTCAGAGCAATCCGCGGCTACCGCACGGTGTCGTGCGAGGCCGCTTGCGCTGCGACTGCAGCGAGGACTCGGCGCAGCACACGCTTGAGTCGTGCCCGGCCTAGGCTGAGCAGCGCCGGGATCTCGCTGCAGTCATCGGAGAGGACCTGTCGCTGCCGGCTGTCGTTCGATCGATGGTCGACGGCAATAGGTACTGGAACGCGGTTGCCACCTTCTGCGAGAATGTCGTCTCGCGGAAGGAGGCGGCGGAGAGGGCCAGGGAGGCTTATCTCTCCTCTGGCCCGAGCTGACGCCGGCGCGCGGGGTGGCGTGGGCGTGAATATCTGCGCCTAATGCCGCCCTAGCCGAGGCCGCGGGCGGTTGGACCGGGGATTGTCCTCCGCTCGCGTAGAGCCTATCGCGAAGGTGTGACGCCCCAGGTGTGCGGAGGCGTTGAGAGGCAGAGCACTGAAGTGAATATACGCGGTACCAGTGGTCCGCCGAATACGGGCGGGTGAGGGCGCACGGTGGATTTTTAGTGGGTGAGAGCCCCACACTACCCTGCTTTCTCCCCGGGCAGCAGGGTGTGCGGTAGGTACATTTTTGTCCAACAAAAAATAAATTTAAAAAAAAAGGATATGTCGTAATGACAATAAAACACTAATTTGTGAATCCTTGAACAATAACAAACAAAACTATATCATCGCAACATAATTTAGTTAACTTTTCAGCTTTTTTAGGTTCGGAATTACTTCTATGTATGTTTGTGTTTTCGTAGTACCTCGTACCTATTAAATAAATGTCTCAGTTCTCTAACGAACGAAGTTATATTATGGTACGCAAATTGAAGTAGACCTCTGGAATGCACTGGACCATGCTATTATTTCATAGTGAATTATTGTTACGTACTTAAAACCTCAGGATACAATACGAATCTTATTAAATTAATATTAAACAAAACTGTTGCGAATAATGAATACCATGGAAAAATTTAGATATTTTTATATATATTTTTAGCATTTGATATGCTTAGCACTATACATTAAACACAAAGTGAAAAATGTGAATTCAGGATTGCTGAATTGGTAAAGCATCTGGACGGTATCCATGCCAGGATTGCTGAATTGGTAAAGCATCTGGACGGTATCCAGAAGATGCTGGTTCAAATCCTGCTCCTGACTGTTATTTTCGATTTCACATTTTTCACTTTGTGTTTAAGGCATGGAAAAATTGTTGTATAAATATAATTGTGAGCCTAAAATTTTATTATTATTAAAATAATACTTAGTGCATCATTTAATACTGTTTTATTTTTCTATTTAAAATATATTATTGCCATTTATAGTTATTTACCAGGGTGTTAATACATAATCACTGTGCAAGATGTAGGTACCTATAGGTATGTGAAGAGTTTAATCCTTTGAGTGAAATGAAAGTAACCTATTAGGAAAACAAAGAAAAGAAAGATAAATACCTATTTATTTAGTTTCTACAACATTCGAATCACATACACTATACTTATGCAATATTATACAAGTACTTATGCAATATTGTAGAAGCTAAAAAGGTCCTACCTCAGCCCACCAACATTTGGCTGCTGCAGCACTTTTCAGGTATAGGTACCCATTCGAACATGATTCGACTGCCACAATACAATGCTTTACCGTTATAATAACTAGATAGATAGAATTAATTGATTAGACAAGAAAAATAGATGTAACATTTTATTTATCCTAATACAAATTCACTCATTATATAAAATATGAACTTTAATATCTTGAGATTGCTAGCTGATTTTCATCTTTTGGTCTTTAGTGTCCACCATTGGATTTTTTATTCAAATGTGATAGTTGTTATGTAGAAGGTATAGGTATAATGTCATATTGCATTGTTGTATTTTATTTCTCCTCTCTGTTTGTCCTTTGTCCTGCCCCACCTTTTCCATTTTGTATCTTCTTTTATGTACAAAGGTAAATCACAAAAAATGTGTGCCAACTAATTGTATTTCGATACATTTCACAACACGTACACAATTTGGATGTTATCTTGATTGAATCCAATTCTACAGGAGATAATTCTGTAACTAAAAGAATTTATGCGTAGGTAGGTATATTGGCTCGGCATGGCATTTCTGAGAGAGTGGCCACTTAAATATCTTTCACATAAATTAAATCAAACATATTATTATTCACTTTTCACATAAAAACATAATTTAATATTAACCATAACTTCCAATAAAAATATTTGACATTACTTTGACATTTAAACTTAGACCAGCCTAAACTACTTAAACTAGGTTTCCCGGTAGTTTATCTTTTAGTACATGGTTTAACGCTTAAAACTGATTTTGTAATAAGAATTTTTGTTAAACCGTGGTCTAAAGATGATATAGACCTGGTTTAAGAGTTAGACTATGTTTTGTAATAAGGCGGTTAAACTTTAAAAACAATCTCAGAATGTAAGCGCTAATTGCGATAATTAATTTATTTTTCAGTTGAATTAATATCTATGGTTAATGGAAAAGAGCTGCTGTTAGTTGACGGTTATACATACTATAATGTTGGGCTGATGAAGAAACTAGGATATCTTAAATGGCGTTGTACGTACTCCAACGGTTGTAAGTCATACGTTTTAGTCGACGAAAATTTACAACTTCATGAAATACATAACGTGCATCAACACAAAAAGAGGTGCCTGCACAGAACGAAAGAGGGGAAATATATCCCTCTTAGATAATTTGGAAAGAAAGAAAGAAAGTATTGCAATGGTAAACAAACATATATAATCAATTTACATAGTATAAGTACTGGCACGTTGCAAAACGACCCCAACTCAGCATAATGCAGGTCATAAAACCTGCGCTGATTTTCTGTTGGGGCACTTTGATGACGTCATGGATGTGTGACAAAATACAAAAGGAGAAAGCTTGCGTCTACTTTATTATCTTAATCAAAATATCAAAATGATATAGGTTGGTGTGTACACAACCAAAATTCTTTTAAATGGCAAAACAACACGTTGTAAAAATCTATTTCATTAAAATAATATATTGACCTAACACTGTCTCTTAAGATACAGGTCGCGCCCTAGTAGAGACAGGGTTTTAAACTGACGTGTACGGATTTCTGCAGCTGTTTAATATATTTGTTAACGATAACCTAATTTAACATTATAACATTACCAAAAAGTTATAATAATTATAAGTATGTCGAGTAATAAGTTATTGTAGTAATTATAAGCACAAATGTTGTCAACGTTTCAATAAATTAAAACTACTGTTTCTTTATTTTCTCATTGTGAATTCGACTACATATATTTTAAAATGGTTTATTTTAGAGGAAAATAATTATAATCGAAAAATACTTGATAACGTTGCAATTAGGTTCATTGAGATATATGCCTTTGCGTTTTTAGTTAGGTAGCATTATGATGTATTGATATGTCAAAATTAGGTCAATCATGTACTAACAATAACGAAATACGCGTAATTGTCAAACTAACAGTGTAATTTTATTTGATAGAAATAAGCTAAGTTTGCAATGCTGTTAAACCTGCTAGTGACAACATTTGAAGCTTACGACTTTTTAAAATGGGACATACTTTAAAGTAAACCTGTTTAATGAAAACTATTAAACTAAAAAATATGCAAAAAAGTGAAATGAAATGTTAATTTCTGTTACTTTTTAATTACTACTTTTTTATACATATTTACGAGGAGGGATCAAAAAGTAGTGAGAACGACATACTCCTTGGTAAGAAAAAAAATAAATACTGGCAGGCATAGCTCAGATACATATTTGTAATATTAATAAAGAAAAAATCTTCGATTCTCTTTTGTTTTTTTCTGAATGTAGTCATTTGTTTGCTTTTTGTCGGAACGTGTTCTCGAAAATGGAGGAAAACGAAGTGCGAGCCGATATTAAATACCTCTGTTTAAAAAAGTTAACGACGCAAGAGATTCATTGCGATTTGGAGGCAACATTAGGAGAGTCTGCCCCGCCGTATTCCACTATTGCAAGGTGGGCTTCTCAATTTCGAGTAGGGAAAACGAGCACGGAAGACG
The DNA here is from genome assembly GCA_948253155.1 of Leucoma salicis. Taxonomy (NCBI): domain Eukaryota; kingdom Metazoa; phylum Arthropoda; class Insecta; order Lepidoptera; family Erebidae; genus Leucoma; species Leucoma salicis. The sequence continues at coordinate 21,576,694 of OX411814.1, read as the reverse complement.
AACATCGTTGCGGCCGTCCATCGAAGTCAGTTACCCAAGAAAATGTTACGAAAGTCGAGAAAATTGTATTGAGTGATCGAAGAGTTACCATCCGATACTTAATTCAAGAAACGGGCATTTCATATGGAAGTATTCAATCCATATTGAAACAATCTTTGAATATGAGAAAAGTCTCCGCAAGATGGGTGCCGAGAATGTTAACCGACAGTCAGAAACAAAATCAACTTGACATTTCGAAGATATTGTCGGACAAGTTTCAAGAATATTCTGAAAACTTTTTGTCTCGTTTCGTAACAATGGACGAAACATGGGTCCATCATTTTGATCCCAAGACAAAACAGCAATCTTCGCAATGGAAACGGCCCTCATCACCGACCCCGAAGAAGTTTCGTGCCGTGGCATCGGCTGCCAAGGTTATGGCTTCAATATTTTGGGACTCAGAAGGGATATTGTTGATTGATTACCTGGAGCGTGGAACCACTATTTTAGGCCAATATTATGCAGCTTTAGTTCCCAAGTTGAGGTATGCCATCAAAGAGAAAAAGAGAGGGAAACTTCGAAGGGGCGTGCTGTTTCATCACGACAACGCACCCGCGCACAGGTCGGCAGCTGAGATGGCTGCCATTCAGTAAGCTGGCTTCGAATTGGTTGACCACCCCCCTTATTCACCAGATCTGGCGCCTAGCGATTTTTATCTGTTCCCCAAATTGAAAGAATACTTAAGGGGAAACAGGTACGAAGACGATAACAAGATGATGGATGCCGTGGAGAGCTTTTTGAAGGACCAAGACAAAACTTTTTTTTTAAAGAGATTGAACTCTTGGAATGGCGCTGAAATCGGTGTGTAGAGAGACTCGAAGACCATGTAGAAAAATAAATTATTAAGTTATCAATAGTCATTATATTCCATCTCATTCTCACTACTTTTTGATCCCTCCTCGTACTTTGAAATATTATTTGATCTTGAATATGAAACACACAACTCTTATATAGGAGCTTATCTATACTATTATAAAGCTGTAACAGAGCTGTGTCTGTACATTCAAGATATTTGAGAAAATATGACTGTAATAGGCTGTATAGGCGTGTCTAAACCCAAAACAATTTTCGGGCTCACTAATTAAGCACATCCTCCCAACCTAAACCCGGTTGGGAGGGACGTTAAACCCGAGGCGATCCCACCCGAGGACTCAGGAACGCTAGGAATTTGCGTTCTGTAAGTTTTTAATTCTGTGTGTTTGTTGTTCCGGAACATCTCCGAAACCAGTATGGCCCAACAGGCCTTCATAGAGCTCCTCCTCAACGATGAGGAGCTTTACAACTTCATTAAGTCCCGTTACGGTAACAAGTGCCCACCTAGGGTACTCCTGACATCCCCGGTACGGCCCGTAGAGGCACCTACTTCCCAGGCCCTGCCCGTAGAGGCAGAGGGTGGTCGCCCTCCTAGCGCGATGGAGACCACCTCCACTCTAACCGACTCCGGCAGCTCTGCCGAGTCCGAGTTGTCCGGTGCGGAGTCGTCCTCCGACACCGAATTCACCCTTGTGAGCTCCCGTAAGCGGAGCCACAAAGATAAGAAGGGGAAGCCGAGAAAGGCCCCCAAGATTGTGGAACAGGAGGTTGCCGCTCAGCCGGCCGCTGTTACCACACCCCCTGTCTCCCAACGCCCACAGGGGTCTTCAACCCCGTGCCCGCCCGCGCCCAAGGAGGGCCAGCGGAAAGAGGTCGTCCCACCGCCCCTGTTCATACAGGATAAGACGCCGTGGACCTCCGTATCGTCGGGGTGCAACGAGCACCACGACAATTACAAGTCCGCCCGCTCCACCCCACAGGGTATTAAGGTCACCTTGGCCTCGTCCAAGGACCACAGGGCCCTATCAAAGGTCCTACGGGAGAGGAACATCTCCTTTCACACTTACACCTTCCCTGAGGACCGTCTCCTAAGAGTCGTCCTCAGAAACATCCCAAAGAAGGTGTCAGTTGAGGAGGTTAAGCAGTCCTTAACCCAACAAGACCTGTCTGTACACGAAGTGCACAGGATGTATAAGGGTCGGGCCCGCGAGCCATACGACTTGGTGATGGTCACATTAGACCTCACCAAGGAAGGCAAGGCCATCTATAAAATGACCTCAGTCTGCGGACTGACAGGCATCAGGGTAGAACCCCCTAACAAGAAGGGCATTGTCTCACAATGCCACAGATGCCAATTGTATGGTCACTGCTACGCGCGCCCTAGGTGCGTCAAGTGCCTAGAGGACCACTCAACGTCAGATTGCTCTCGTCCTAAGGACCGCACTCTGTGCACAGAGCCCCTGCGTCCTATGCGGCGAGAAGGGTCACCCGGCGAACTACCGGGGATGCCCCCGTGCACCTCGGCTACCCGCCCGGCGCCCACTTGTCCTCACACCACTAGGACCGCCACAGGGAAGCGCTCCCATCCTGCGTCCCGCACCCCCACCCCTCTTTACGCTTGGGTACGCCCAGCGAGCCAGACAGAGTTCCCAGCTCTGCCTAATAATAAGCCCGTAGGGACGCCAGTCGTTGGGCAAACGAAGCCCACCGTGGGCCAACCTAAGCCCCCTCAGGGCAATAAACAGATACCAGCTGTAGGCGTAGGCCCAGCGGGTAGGACGCCCCAGGGTACAGATTCGGATCTGGCCCTGGTGCTTAGATTCGCCTCACTAGTAGATCTTTGTGAGATTAGGGAAGTCGCGGCCGAACTCCGCGCTTTCCAGGGCAATAGTCTTGCCCTACTTACCACCGCCGTACGGTTCTCGACCGTCATCGAGAATTTAAACACTTTTACTCTTTAATGGATTCGCACACCTCAGGCGGGGTCAAACCATACACACTCAAGTTAGGGTTTTTCAACGCCAATGGCCTGTCCCAGCAGAGGAACGAGGTAGCCACGTTTCTACAAGATCAACTACTGGACCTATTTCTAGTACAGGAGACATTCCTCAAACCCTTTCATAGGGTCCCGAGGATTGCAAACTATAACGTAGTACGTAACGATAGGTTAAACTCACCGTTAGGTGGCACACTCATATATTATAAAAGGTCACTGCACTGCACGCCTTTGGATCCGCCCCCACTGGAGTACATTGAAGCTTCGGTCTGTAGACTAGCCCTCACAGGCCATCAGCCTATAGTCGTAGTATTCGCCTACATCCGGCCCGGAAGTAGCAATTCGACGCAGCATAACTAGGGACTTGAAATCCCTGCTAAACTTGAGAAGCGCCGTCATCATTGCCGGCGATCTCAACGCTAAAAACACCTCGTGGAATTGCCACATTACTAATACGCGGGGCAGAGCTCTCGAGTCACTGGCTGAGCGACTAGGGTTCGATATCATAGCGCCTATGGAGCCAACTCACTACCCGGCCTGTGTCGATTACAGGCCCGATATACTAGATATAGCTCTCTAAAAACGTAAATCTACGTTTGCGTTTGGTAGAAGTGCTACATGAGTTAGACTCTGACCACCGTCCTGTGATCTTAGATCTCGCCTCCCTCTCACCTGGCCCCTCTGACCAACAGGACAAAACGATAACGGTGACAGACTGGGGACGACTGGAGAGTAAACTCCGGTCGTCGTCGTCTGTACACCTAGACCAAGTCATTATTATTAGTACAGTAGAGGACACGGTGGCTGCGGTCGACTGTTTCACAAGCCACGTACAATCGTTAATTAACGATTGTTCTCGGCAGGTACCAGACACGAGAAATCGTCGACGGCGCCTACTCGATGACGTCCGTGACTTGGTGAGGCAGAAGAACGCTGCTATCCGTGCCTATGACCGTCATCCATGCTAGGATAACCGCATCATAATGCATAATACTACAAAGGGCTGTTAAGAAATCAATTGATTCTCTACGTCAATCAGAGTGGGAAACCAAGCTGAGAGACCTAGAACCGACCCATCAAGCCTTCTGGCAACTGTCCCGTACTTTCAAAAACGACAGTGTGTCTACCATGCCTCCGCTTAACAGACCCAACCTTCCACCCGCCTTCGAGGATGAGGAGAAGTCCGAGTGCCAAGCCGAAAGTCCGTAGCGACAATGTACGCTGAGCACATTACACGTAGAAGCATCTACAGAGAGTCGAGGGCCTCACCCTCGGCCCCACCGGTAGACACATCAGGTAGGGTCCTAGTGGAACAGCCACCTCCAGTTACCACCACCGAACTGTAGTCTGTTATCAAAAACCTACATAAGAAGAAATCTCCCGGTTCGGACGGAATATCAAATAGGGTCATCAAACTCTTCCCCCACTCACTATTAGTCCTTCTGACATGTATATATATAGCAGCGCTCAACAATAACATCTTTCCCCCTCAGTGGAAAGAGGCCGTGGTAATTGGAATCCACAAACACGGAAAAAAGCGATCCAAACCATCTAGTTATAGACCGATAAGTCTGCTTAAAGAGTTAGGTAAGATTTACGAGCGAGTTGTTTTGTGTAGGCTGAAAGCATACGCCGATACTAATAACCTCATCCCCCACCACCAATTCGGCTTTAGAGCCAAGCACTCTAGTGTGCAACAAGTCCACCGCATCGTAGAGTATTCATACTCGAAAATGCAACAAAACAACCTTTTCACCGGTGCACTCTTCTTCGATGTAACGAAAGCTTTTGATAAAGTCTGGCACAACGGCCTAGTATACAAGCTACTTCACTTAGGAGTACCGCGGTATCTCGTACTCATCATACGACACTTTCTATCTAACCGCAGTTTCCGCTATAGGGTGGAAGGGACACTATACCCCTCCCCCCACCCCCTACTCGCCGGGTTCCCACAGGGCTCCGTCCTCTCACCGATCCTCTTCTCGCTGTACACCAGCGACATGCCTCAGCATCGGCAAGTGCAGATAGCACTTTTTGCAGACGATACAGCTATTTATTATGCAGGGTTCAACCCTATCACAGTGCATAGGAAACTCCAATCAGTGGCCACTGCCCTCAGTACGTGGTTTAGCAAGTGGATAATAGAGATCAACCCTGAGAAGAGCCAGGCGGTTGTTTCATAGGAGACTACTCCGACTGTATCCCCCGGAGAAGATCAAACAGATTAGCATCTTTGATAAACCTATTCCTTGGAGTAAGCGAGCCAAGTACTTAGGTGTAATTCTAGATAACAGACTCACATTCGCCCGTCACATTCAGGTGGTACGCTCGCGCGCAGCCTTTGTCATGGGACGTTTGCACTATCTGTTAAACTCTAGGTCTAAACTCTCACTTAGGAATAAGGTCAGACTCTACACTGCCTGCATACGTCCTGTTATGACGTACGCCAGTGTAGTATTTTCATACGCCAAGGCACACAGGATACATAAATTACAAACACTACAAAATAGTTTCATGCGCAGAGCTACGGGTGCACCGTGGTTCATACGCAATGTCCACCTTCACATAGACTTGCAATTGCCTACCATCAAGCAATTTATGAAACGGTGTTCACGTATTTTCTTTGACTCCGCCATTACTCACGCCAACCCTCTACAAACCCTCTAATATATCGCGCATACGCAGACCGCGAAATAGTCTCGACGAAGTCGACGACGATATAACTCACGCTCAGATTAGAGCATACACATCTCGCGCAGTTAGTACAAGTAATTACCCACGGTTTCGTCCCCGTCGGCGGGGACGAAACCGAAGACGTGTCGCGGTCAAATCATAAACGTGGGAAATCCCACTTTGCACAGCCCGAGCCGAGGTCCTTACCCCACAGGGCGTGCCCTCGGGTAGCGTTGCTTAAATGTTGGGTTGAGAGCCCTCTGCGCTCACCAATTGTCCGGGTAAGGTTGTCATAGCCATCTGAGGCTAACAACCAACGTCACACAAAAAAAAACAATTTTTTTTAGAATTTTTGTCTGTTTGTCTGTTTATCTGCTTTTTGTTTGTTCGCGCATCACGCAAAAACTACTGGACGGATTTTGATGCAACTTTTTTTATTTGAAAGGCCTTGATTAGACTTAAAAACTGATTTACATTTTATCCCGCTACTATATCGGGAACCTGAGATATAACCGAAAAACTAGAAAATTATTTTAAGTAGTATTTATTTAAAAACACTACTGGACGGATTTTGAAGCAACTTTTTTTATTTGAAAGGCCTTGATTAGACTTAAAAACTGGTTTACATTTTATCCCGCTACTATATCGGGAACCTTAGATATAACCGAAAAAGTAGTATACATACCAAATATATATATAATACCATTTGTACAACTTATACCAAAGTTGCTATTGTATTTTATGGTAACTACGGATATTTTATAGTCACTGTCGCCTGCGACTTCGCCTTCGTAGACCTTTAGATGAGAATGACTTTTTTTCTTGACTTCTTGTTGTGGGTTCGATCACAGGACAACTCTTTATGTGATCCACAAATGGTTGTTCTGAGGCTGGGTGTATTTGTTTTTATTTCGTGTTGTCTTTTATAAAAAAGGTCTATATTTTACTCTAAGATGAACTTGCGTTAGACTAAAATATAGGCCTATCTACACCCGTATAAACCATAGAGTCCATTCAGTAGTTTCAGACATGTGCTCTACTAACAAACAGATGGACAAAAAAATTAATAGTTATTTGTTCGCTTCTCTTCCCCTCTGCATTTTTAATAAACACTTCCAATGTACAGACACACGGATTTTTTTATTTTATTGTATATATCGTATCCACATCGTAGAATTGGTCACTATATATGTTGCGGCCGACCATTTTATTAAATGGTTGGGTTTTCTTAGGCTAGGTTTCATGAAACGGTCGAACACGTCATTAAGTGGCCAATTCATGATCTGTATGGTAACGAATACAAAATATCAACTATCTGTTTTCTCAGCCTATTTTAATAGTTTAGATTTTTCTTTTCTCAGCCTACTGGAATGTTGTAGATGTCGTGTAATGACGTGGAGTGTTACTTAAGTTTATTATAGTGTTTATTTTTCTGAAAATAATCAATTGTTAATAATAATGTATAAGGTGTGTACCTATCGGTTATGGATTTTATATTTCTAAGTTATAAACCTATCGGTGTCCGTTATTTGTACACATACACACAGGAATTTACAGCATTGTCTTAAAATACCACAAAAATGAATAAACTAATACTTTTTATGAAAATCTTCTTATTAATACTTTGTGATCAATAAGAATATTCGTTCCTTGAGCGCGTTTTTTTTTAGATTACCCGTCTACGCCACTTAGCAAATCCGTTTTTATTTTCCAGCGGATCTCATAACAATGTCAAACGGAAAGAAGCTAATACTACACGAAGGCTATACATTCTACAAAATGGGCAAGAAGAAAGGCTTGGATAAATGGTACTGCACTAACTTCCCGATCTGTAAGTCTTACTTGGCAACCAATGGACAGCTGCAGCTAAAAGAAGTAAAAGTTGAACATCGTCATGTTAAAAAGAATCTATTTAAAACAAGCAATGGAACTTATATTCGTTTGTAAAACTAATGATGATAATATCATTAATGTAATATTTATATTTAGTTATCTGTAAACAGTTTGATTATGAAGCTTCCTGATAGCTAAGTTTTATTTTATCTCGTCGTTGTCTGGAGTAGCAGTATTTTGCGCCTTTGACTCCATACTACAAGCCGGGTCCGCAGCAAAATGTTACGAACAAAACATTTTTTTATTAACGTATTAGTAAAATATGTATATCAAACAGGCCGTCCGCTGTGATTTTTGAGTATGGAATATTTTGTTAGCTACCTACAGCAACGTTCTTTCAACATCTATCAGAAATTGAAAATTGATGACAGATTTGTTTTGAAAAATTCTGGAAAACGGTTGACCCTAAAGGACACCCCTGCAACTTCCCGCTAATTTGATACTTAAGCGCTCAAAATTGCACTTATTACGTTTTCGAGCTCGAAGAGATAAAAGTATAATTTTCGGGTCATTTTGAGCTCTCCGAGTTCAAAGAGATAACTGTTCTACGCAGCTTTTTGAGCTATTTGAAGAATCTTAAAGCTTGAACTGGTCAGACTGAAAATTTCATAGAAATTCTGAAAGAAACATTTTTTTCAATTTTTTCCGACTACAATATCTCACGAACGAATCAACCGATTTTGATCAGACTGGCGGCGATCAACGTGGTTTTTGGAATCGATCGGTAAAACCGTTTAAAATTTATTACAAAAAAAAAACATTTAAAAAAAAATATTTGTAGTTTTTTTGAGATTTCTCAAAATCTACCGGTTCGAATCGGTCCTAATTGTATTCAAAATATAAGTTTGGTCAATTCCTTTCGAATGACGCCAACCCCGGTGAAATCGGTCGAGCCGTTCAAAAGTTACCACACACACACACAGACACACACACACACATACACACACACATAAATAGAAACATCGTTGCGGAAGCTTCCTAGGACCTCAAAATGTCAATATCCGTAGAAAACTCGATTTTTGAAAAATGGGGTAATACCAATAACCTCCCAACTTTTGAAAATTTTCAATTTTCTTAGCGGGAAGTTAAAAATATTTTTTAAATAATATACAAGGTATTTTCTTTATTCTCCACTCCATTATCACTAGTACAACATAAACATACACACTAATTAAAAAGATTTCACGAGACGTGTCTATGGCGAGTGCAAACACGAAATTAATAATATTATCCCCCGTAGGCGAACGCGGGGGAAGTTATCCATTTGAATCGGCGAACTTATTAGCGAGTTTTTGGAAACAACAGTTAGACCACGTCCCCAATACCGTGACCTTGGTTATATTATCATGTTATTGTGTTTGCAAACGCGATAACATGGTGCTGCTGCGAACCCGGTTTAAGTATGTCTCTGTAACTAAATCATTGCGCCATCTACAGTCAACTATCGAAAAAAGCATAGCTGAGTAAAAATGTGTGATATTATAAGTATAACTTACTTTTATATGAACCAAAACTAGGGGACAATTTTAATTGATGACGCCTCATAATATTATATTACCAAGACTGTAATTTGGTTATTAAAATAACGCTTATGCGGCCTTTAAACCAACAGAAATTTTGATAGAGAGTTATTGAATCGCGTTTGACAAACATGTTTGAATATTTGTGCTATTGTTTGATGAAAACATGAAATTTGACAAACACCTTCAAATAAATTTGATCGTTTAAATAGCGCTTTAAGGTCTATTATTCGGGAACACACTTTAATATTTTTTTATTTTTTTTATTAGCTGTATAAAACAGACGGTTAAGGCCCTTAACGTTGCAACATAATTTGGATTTCGCCTTAAGAAGGTTTTTGTCAAAAAGTCAAGATTAGGCAAGTGGGTAGTCTCCACTAAGGCGTAATGATTTTTAGGGTTTTAGTAACCAATAGTTAGGAAGTTGTAGCGGTAAGTTTTTATGCTTATTGTATGTACGCTTTACTTTGCCATTACCTTACGCGAATATTATTAAGTACCTACCTAATTAATTCTAAGTAGCAATAAGTCTTTTCTAATCTCTATTTGAATTTTGTAATCCTGTGCAAATGTATAGTTAGTGTATGTCCTAAGAATGCGTGTGCGTATAAATGAATGTATATTTGTAATTGTTACGACATTTGTATTAATAAATTATGCATTTAGAAGCATTTATTTTCTTATTAACTGTAGAGATCGCCAGCCACGATATTTTAAGCTTTTTGAAAAGGCAACCACTCTGTTATTTTAACTTGTTTAGTACTTACCTGTGCGACCTTTTAGGATCAATCAGTACTGCTACAACTATCTCAGCAGTATATCATAAGATAACAGCATCGCAGCATTTTGGATATCTATACTATATTAACCTTTGCCCGCGGCTGTTTTCGTGCATCACGCTAACTATTGAACGGATTTTGATGCAACTTTTTTATTTGATAGCTCTTCGTTAGACTAAAAAACTTGTATACATGTTATCCCGCTACCATATCGGGAACCTGAGATATAACCTAAAAACTAGCTTTTGGCTGCGGCGTAGCCGCTGGCAAAGCCTGCGATCCAGACTATCCTCTCAGTTTTTGATATCAACTGATTATTTTACGACGGTTTTGAACAAAATGTTGACTTAAAATTGTTTTTTTTTCAGCACAACTTGTAACGATGGTTAATGGTAAAACTCTAGCCGTGTACAACTGTTACACGTTTTACATGAAGAACAAGAGGAAGGGTCAGATTACGAGGTGGTCCTGCACGAGATTTCCTGTTTGCCCTGCATTTCTTGTAATGGACGATAGTTTGAACGTATATGAAAAGAATGAAAACCATTGTCACAAACACAGGAATCTTGTGAGATTGGAAACAGGAAGATATGTAAGATTGTGAGTGAAACATACGGGTATAAATTCTACTTACTGAAATTATAATATTAAGATTTTTGATTATTTTTTGACTACAAACTTTCACTAGAAAGTAAAAAGAGATTAGGTGCTGTAATCGACTTCCGTGCACGAGGTCGCGGGTTCGATTCCCACTCAGGACAATTATTTGTGTGATGAACACAGATATTTGTACTGCGTCTGGGTGTTTTCTATCTATTATATGTATGTGTTTACAAAAAAAGTAGTTTATGTGTTATATCCGTAATCTGGTACCCATAGCACAAGCGTTGTGCTTAGTTTGAGTTTGATATTTATTATTATTATTATTCAATGCGCCTATTTTGCGTGACGGGTTGGTGGCACTACTCTTACCAACCCAACTCTACCAAGAAGCCTAGCAGACCTTTGATGTTGCTGACTACTTCTGCGAGTGACCTCGGTAACCCGAAGCATCGTGCCCGGTATTCCTCCACCCCTGGGCATTCTAGGATGACACGGGTGGTTGTTTCTTCTGCATTGCAGTTATTTCATGAATTATTAAATTTATATTATTATAAAAACAGTGAATGTTTTGAACTGTATTTGAGATATATATAATGAAGTAATATATATGACGTAATCAACTTTTTCTCACAATTAGCCTTTAGATAGAATAAAAGCATGTTATTATATTTCTCTTATCAAAATAAATTTTGTGCATTTTATTATTTTTTTTAATATGTTGCTTACCTTACTTGGTATTTCTGCATTTCAAAAAACTGGACCAGTGTGAGTTAAACTCGCTTGGAGAGATTCCCTTACATGATTATCCAAGTTCCATAAGGTTTTTTTTTAATCTGTACCATATTTTCTAACTGTCTTTAACTTTTCCTATGTTATTTTAAATACCAGACTCATTATAGATCTTTCTATAATCTAATTTACAAAAAGTTTTTAGCAAAAGTGGCCCAATTTAAAATTCATTTATTTACGTTAAACGTCCGAGTTTTGCCGCCTTACATTATATGTACCTACTTACCAAATATCTGCTCATTCCGTCCACTAGGGACAGCAAATTGGCAGTAATAAACAGACAGACACACGAGTGATAACTATAGGGGCTCCGTGTTTTCTTTATGAGCCACGGAACCCTAAAAAAAAATATTTTACAAATTCACCCAGTCCTTATTTAAAATCTCCAATTATTATTTCTTCGTTGTGCATACTACGTGTAAAAATGTTGCAAAACGATGTAGTAACAGAGTAGCTCGCAGGTGTATCTGTGCACTTATCCTGATAATGTATTGGATAAGACCGGCATTATGACACGTTTAGAACATTGATGGAAGGACGCCTTACTTATCATCACGCCTTCTCCCTTGCGGGGTAGGCAGAGAGAACAGAGTGCCAAAAGGCTCTATTCTTGCATACATCGCCCGCTTTCTCAACATTCATAATTCTCTTCATACACGCTCGCCGGTTTCGTAGGCTCCTGACTCCTTCCTTCAATACATGACCGATTTGGTCTAGGTAGGTTTTTATCCATGTGGTGACGGACTTAAAATACAAGTGTCACCACCCCATCCTTTCCCACGGGTATACGAGGCGACTAAGGTAAGTAAGCAATTATTACCCATTGTATTACTGGTGGTAGGGCTGGGTACCAAGTGGGAGTGCTCTCTTGCTATCGGGCCCGAACGGGTTGGTACCACCATCTTCCGTGTGACCGGCCATGAAGCACATCGTTTAGTTTTGGCTGTAGCAGGAGATATCCGTTTTATTCTTTCATTTCATAACTGTGAAATGAAATGGTGAGCAGCGGCTTGACAATATATAGTTGAGTCCATGAGCGACGGTTACCATTCACCATCAGATGGGCCGTAGCTCGTCTACCACTAACAGCAATAAAAAAAAAGGTAGGTGAGTCTCCTTGTACCTACATCCATCATCTACTTTCGCATTTCGCGCTATTCCATTAATATATTGGAATAATATATAAAAACTATTTTAACGCTAATATAGTATTAAAATATTCCAGGTGAGTTAATAAAGACATCCAGTGGTAAAGAATTCCTCAAATTTAAAGGTTACTGCTACGTAAAGATTCCTAAAACAAAATATACGTGGCGATGCATTCACACAAGTTATTGTTATGCTAAAGTCACTGTAGACGATGACTTTACAGTGATAAAAAAAACGAAACCCCATTTTCATCCTCCTAAAAACTTTTATAGAACTCCTGAGGGTACTTACGATACCGATGAGAAGTTTCTTTGGACGAGTAAAAAGATGAAAAATTAATTTGCGAATAATCATTAATAACATATTCGCGAAATAGCAATGCAGTCTTTCAACTGAAATTTTCTCATCCACAAAACGTTTTCAGCGCCTATGTGTGTCAAACGTTATGCTTATTATGATGGAGATATTTCAGGAGTGCTGCATGTTAGATAGGTAGTTAAATATCAAAAAAAGGTTTCTAAGCGGGGCTCTTTACTTTGGTTTTGCCATCAAATGGTTTGCTGGTTCGTCTTCCACCGTTACCAATTAAATATTTAGACCTTATTTTTTTGCTAGCGGCCATTAGAAGTATTTGTAAACAGTAAATTTAATGAAAATATCAAAAATTTGCCTTATTGCTAGACAGCTAGTCAGCTAGACTCCATAAACCGCCCCGCTACAAGGCTAAACGTATGCTGAGACGCAGGCGACACAGATCACGCAGCACAGAGCAGAGCAGATGTACGAGTAGTAGAAAATCAAGTAAACGTGATAGATTCCGTAAACGTAGTTTTATTTCATAAATATGTAATAGCTAATTAGAGCAATAAATCTAGGATTGACACAAGATTCGAGATCACGACTTTTTGGAAGTCGTTCACAATAATAATCAATTACTGGCACAATATCGTCATTAGACGGGATTCGAGTATTCTTTACTTATATTTTTCAATTTCATTTATGAAATAATTTTGTTGGAAAATAAAATAAATAAACCATTTTACTGAAACACCTTTTATATTATTTTTATATTTTGTATTAAAACAGACATTTCTCCACATTTGTAGTATTATTTCTTTACTTTTTACTTTAATATATAATACGTCAGATCTTAATCAGGCTCATTCTCTAGATTAAAGTAAATATATACTCGTATGTAGTCTGAAAGTATTAAAAATACTTTTATCATTTCAGTCCAATTAATCACTACAGTTCAAGACAAGCTCCTTCTGAAATACAAAGGCCATTACTACACTAAAACGCCATATTTGAAAAAAAGATGGAGGTGCATCAACACTAACAGCTGTTACATTGGAGTTAGTGTAAATAATGACTTCTCCATCAAGAAGGAACCCGGTAAACATATGCACCCTCCAAGGACGTATGTGGAAACTGAAGATGGGCGGTACAAGCTTATAAAGGATTTCAGTTCTAAGACGTGTGATTATATTATGTACGAATACTGACGATTACCTTATTTGAGTAATAAGCTGAGGAATATTTCTTTAAAATGTTTCATACACTTAAAACTATTTTAAGGAGTAGATATATCGCATGTTAGTTATCTATTTTATAGGTACCCACGTTTTGGGTAGTAAATATTGTTACCGTAACAGATAAATTCCTTGAAAATAATATATAAGTTTTTATCATTTTTAGAAATTGCAAAATTATTTGGAAATCATAAGTATAAAAGCAATATAATAATATCTATGAATTACATTAGGTAATATCCAAATTTCTGGTAAAGCTGATTTTTAGTAGGTACTTTACTTTCAATTTACTTCAGATAATATTTGGTAATGGAATGAACATTTAGATTTTAAGTAATAGCGTGTAAAATCAAAATATGATGTTAGAAAAGTTACATCGTGATTCTACAGAATTATATTTTCGTAAATATTTGTAATAGTGTACGAACTTTAACGTCATCATGTTTATTATCTTAAGGATTGTTCCACCCAATTTAATAATAGGGACTTAGCTTATCAGCCAGCAACTGCGTTGAAGCAGCGTTACAGTTTAAGGCGCAATTTTTATTCAATTATTATAAATTTAATTTTTTTCCTTTTCTGTACCACTATTGGACACGGGTCTCCTTTCATGATGAGAGGGATTAAGCCATAGTTCACCACGCTGGCCCAGTGGGGGTTGGCAGACACAATAACTTCCTTAAATCTCGTGATATGTCCTCGTAGTTATATCACGATATTGAAAATAAATGTAATAACATTACTTCGTTAAATAAGGTTTGTCTCGTTTTTATTATTGGTTTAACATTAAGTAACTTATGGATGCCTAAGCAATATTGAGGTTTAATATACTTGTCACCATAGCAACAGTCGTAAAGCAGATATCTAAGCTAAAATAGAATAGTACCCATTTACTCTGTAAATTATTTGTCATTAATTAGTTGCTATTGATGTTCGTCTTAATTTTAATTGTAACTAATTATAGTTTAGAAATAAAGTGCTATCTGTCATTGATGTTTTACGTCGATCCCTTAAACAATTTTTGAAGTTATACTTCTAATGCGACTTGCAAAAGGTTGCGTTAAGCGTTTAACGCTGCCATGGAGAATATGCCATATGAAAGCAATTAAACTCTTAACATCGACTTATAAGAAATTTCAAAATTTTACTAACGCCTGCGGCATTAGACATAATTACTTTATCGAACAAGGTATTTAAAAACATAACTATGACAAGTTTTGCAGTTACGAATTTAATAATTACTTTATTTATTATAAACTGCAAACAATGCCAAAAAGTAAAACTTCTCACGCGCGTACATAAGTACACGCATTTTTCTTTTTTTATTTCTCGGCACGATTAGGTTAAAATATTGCCAAGATGGATTTTAACATTCTTAGAGCTTTATAATCATAATAATTACTACAAATTATGAATATAAAATTTTGATTTCTGTATTGGTATTGTATCTGAATGAAGATTATGTAAATATGTTTTTTTTTAATAATAATAATTGGAGGTAGAAGAAGTTGTTATCACAATAATTGATCGACCATTAGATATCTAACATCTCAGTCCACCCATGACCATGAATGCTATAACGTATTCGAAACGTTGGGATAGTAGTAAATCAAGTACACGTGATAAATTCAGTAAAAGTACCCCTAGTTTGGGAGTCCAAATATTGACACTGTGGTCTCTGCCTTACTTAGTACATCTATACTTAGTTACACCGGAGTTAAACAAACATATACACAAAGTTAGTGTGACAATAACAGTGTTAACCAGTGATATGTAGGTACATTATGTACGTATTTTTTTTTATACTTTGCTGGTGACAAACTTGTATACGGCCCACTTGATGGTAAGCGGTTACCGTAGTCTATAAGTCATCTCGCGCGTCGCCAACTCCAAGGACAGGGATAGGAAGCAGACAGGAAGAATAATAAGGGAAGGATAAGCACCAGACCGGAGAGATCACTCTATGAAGCACAACACTAGGGCTACTGCTACGCTGATCTTCTGTAAGAGGGTGGTACTTCAAAAATCACTAAAAAATGTATGTAAAATTAATATTTTATACGTAAATTATAAACGATATTCCGTTCAAGTAAGTGACAAATTATGAAAAAATACAAGTGAAAACCCATTGCAGGGTTCCTGGTAACCTGTGACACAAGTTTCTTTTCAGAAACTTACTTCAGGCATCAGCTGAGCATCGGAATCAGTAAAAAATCAGGATTTGGACTCGGAAACTGGAACCGCTTCTCCAAAGATAGAAACTCCTCGTAACTCTACATCGTATTTTAACTCTTCCATAGTTTACTTCCTATGTTCTTACATCAAATCTTTTTATAATAATATATGTACTATACCGTTATGTCATACTTTAACGTAAAAATCACTTAAATCTATAATATATCCTAACGACAATATATACATACTAGCCTTTGCCAGCGGCTTCGCCGCATCCAAAAGCCAGTTTTTCGGTTATATCTTAGGTTCCCGATATAGTAGCGGGATAAAATGTCTACCAGTTTTTAAGTCTAATCAAGGCGTTTCAAATAAAAATGTTGCATCAAAATCTGTTCAGTAGTTTTTGTGTGATGCGCGAACAAACAAACAGACAAAAATTCAAAAAAAGGTGTTTTGGGCTTAGACATGCCTATGTAGCCTATTACAGTGATATTTTCTCAAATTTCTTAAATGTATAGACTCAGCTCTGTTACAGCTTTATAGTAGGTAAGTATAGAATATCCTAACGACTAATAAAAATTCTAAGAAAAATTCTCAGTAGCAGCCCGGAATTTGGAAATGTGCCCAGTAGACGTCAATAGGCTCGCCCCCTATTACGTGGGACGAGTCGTAGGGCGAGTCGTGGGTGTGTAATACACCTCTGCCTACCCCTTCGGGGAATACAGGCGTGATGCTATGTTCTAATGACAATATATATTTCCCTGATCGAGCCGTCTTTGCTGGGAAAAGAAAAGTTACATCACATTAATAGAACATTAACTCAATATACAATTCGTTGCAGCATTGAAACTTATCAGATTAGTAAATGGTAGAAGTTTCTACATTCACGAAGGTTATACATACGGATTCCAAAAGCAAGGCAAGGGAGGAGAGCGATGGCGGTGCAGTTCGCGATGCAATGCTTATTTAATAGTGTCCTACAACGGAGTACTAATTAAAGCAGTCGGTGTTCATCACCATTCTATACCGCAATTATTTTTAACAGCCAAAGGGGATTATATTAGAATACTTTAGTAAAAAAAATTGTTTTATGTTTTTTTTATAACTCATGCTTAGGGTTGAGCATAGGTTGAAGCTACGGGTGTATGGACCGGAGAACTTCCGCCACCTGCAAGGCCTCCCGCGAAGGTGCGACGCTCAGTAGAGGGTACCCGAAAGGGTAAGCCTCCGGCGGCCCACTGCAGTAATCCAACACAGTACCAGTGGTCCGTCAACACAGGCGGAGAGACGGCACACGGCGGGTTTCTTTAGTGGGAGAGGGCCCCACACTACCCTGTTCTTTGCCCCGAACGACGGGGTGTGTGGTTAGGTACAATTTTTTCCCGGCTAAACAAAAAAAAAGGGTTGAGTACAGGTCTCCTATTCTAATAAGAAGGTCATGGCACACGCTGACCCATGTGGTTTGGTGGGCATCACAAGCCGTCGAGGAAATCACTCAGGCATAACGATACCTGTGGGTCTAGCCAAGTTGCATTCTATGATCGCTAACGCTAATAGAAAACTATTTAAATGTATGGGAATTTGACAATAAATATTTAAAGGGTTTGCGTCATTATTAGGTAAAATCTTAATTGTAAAATTAAGTTTACCTGGTCGGTATAATGTATGAAAATGCTTCCGACAGATGGCGCAGGCGTCACCCAAAGACGTTAAGTATGATGTGTTATCGAAATTAACAGTCAGGAGCAATTGTCAGGATGGCTGAATTGGTAAAAGCATCTGGACGGTATCCAGAAGATGCAGGTTCAAATCCTGCTCCTGACTGTTATTTTCGATTTCACATTTTTCACTTTGTGTTTAATTAAACAAAGACTTATGCAAGTAACTGTTGTGTGAATGAGAGAAGAATACTTGTGTCGTTCATCATTCATTCCTTTTGGATTTGGCTGGGATGTAAGCGGAATAAGGTTAGTAAAACCTGGATGAATTTTCTTACGTGCAAGATAAATTTTGAATAATATAGTTATTCATGTAACCTAGGTTAGTAAACCCAAAGGTATATCTCAAAATTTCCGCGCAAGTGGTCCTAAGTCTATAATATCTATAACGCTAAGTCACGTGACTTAACGTTAGAGATGTCAAATTTCCATACATTTTAATAGTTTTCTATTAACGTTAGCGATCATAGAATGCAACTTGGCTAGACCCACTGGTCCGTTAGCGCTAGCGTTAAGGGGATTGGTCAAACCAAAGTAAATAAAATACAAACATGAAAAAAAAAACAGGGATATGTAACTAGAGTTTCAAATTGTACAACTCATTTATTTACTGAATTTCATTACCATCCGCCCAGTTATATTAGTTAAGGAGATACATTTAAAACTACCTACTGAAACAGCAAAAATTTATTAAAATATAAAATGCAAAAATGTGAAATTGAAAATGCTTTCTTATGCTTTGTTAAGTGAAATAGTTTTGGTAAATTGCTGAGCATGTACCCGTAAATTTTATTTATTTATCCTTTCTTACACGTGTCCTTAGTTATAATAAAATCTGTCAACTTATTTTTTAACACTTTTATACCATAGTTATGTATATGTCATGGCCAAATCATAAAATCAATCACTTCATGATGTGGCCGATCGTTTTATAAAAAAGTTGTATTTTATGATATGACTAGCTGACCCGACTGATGTTTTTCTGTCTTAGCTATGAATATAAATTACTTGTGAACTGTCAAACGTGCCAAGTTAAAATAGTCGTTAAGTTTTCTGAAATTTTCCAATTATATGCTCAATTTTCTTAATTTTTTCTTTCATAAGAACCTTCTCCTGACAATAATAAACACAACGAAAAAAGAATTAGCGAAATTATTCCATCCTTTCACGCGTGATGCGATGACCAAGGGAAATAGATATTCATTTTTATACATATAGATATGGTCAGGCCAGATCATTGAATAATTATGAAATATCAGAAAGTATCATTGAATAAATCAGCGTTTGACGATACAAACAGTTAAATGCACGACTACTTCATGATAATAGTCCAAGATCTCAGGGCCACCAGACGTCACGTATTTTCTGACGAACGAAATATGGCCGATTGCATAGTGTTAGTATGTACTAAGAACGCATGCCTACCTGCTAGCTTGCTTATACGGCCAATTTTCAGGTATCAGGTAATCTAGGTACATAAAAACATTACGTACCTCACGTAAATTCTTTCGTTCGTCAGAAAATACGTGACGTCTGGTGGCCCTGGTATCTTACTCTATAAGGTCAAATACAAGTCATCATATCGTAAAATATTTACATTGTCCACCGTTAGAGGCGTTGATATCGATTTCTTTATTTTGAATAATAATGCGAAAAATAATGAAAATTTTACCTTTGAAATCATGGAAACCCTACATTAAGACAGTTTTAGCTGGCTATATCATGAAATAGTCGGCCCCATCATAAAGTGATCAATTCCAAGATCGGTAAAGTCCCTTCAACATAAAACAACCAGCGGACATTTTAAAATAATTTCTTGAATTCATTTTAGATTTTAAATTAATAACATTATCTACCGGCAAGAAGTTTTATATGTATAAAAACTATACGTATGGATTTCAACGTAAATCAAAACAAGGCAGCCGTTGGCAATGCAGTTCTGGTTGTAAAGCATACTTGCTCGTGTCCTCGCAAGGAAGACTTATAAAAGCAGTTTGGGATCATCCACACCCGCATCCGAACTACATGCAATCTACAACGGGATTATACATTAGGATATAGAGCGTAGTTTTTATATTATAATAACCTACAGATTACTTGCGTGCACATTACAACCACGTCCTTAAGTTGTGTTTTGTTTTAAAATCTTTTAGTTAAATGCTACTCAGTTTTCTCTAAACTAATTGATAGCAATTATAATAATAGGTCTTAGGTTGTCTAATATCGTCAGTAAACGATAATTCATGTACTATTTTTTTTTTCACACCATAACTAAGTAATGCTTAATTAGATGCTGTAGTAAAAAATATATTCCATAAGAAATATTCCTTTACATATTCTTCAATGGCATTAAAGAGAAGGTGGTTGTACTATTTGTACCACCGAAGGAATGTAATATGGTTCCGGCGGCCCGCCAATAAAGATGGAGAGACGGCACATGGCGGGTGTCTTTAGTGGGTGAGGGCCCACACTACCCTGTTCGTTACCCCGAACGACGGGGTGTGCGCTAAGGAACATTTTTCCCGCCTTAACAAAAAAAAGGTTGTACTATTTGTAATTATATAGGTATATTGTTTCCTAAATACGAATATGTTCATCGATAATTCAATCACCATGTCCACCAATATCAGTGATTGTTTCTAATACAATCCGTGTGTTGACGGACTTTTAGTGTCACCAACCCACAATATCCCGCGGGTGTCCTACGAAGCGATTAAGTATTTTATAAGATATTATTTGTAACTAATTATAGAAATAAATTGCTGCCCATCATTGATGTTTTACTTAGATCCCTTAAATTATTATTTTTTATTTCTCGCCACAATTAATAGACTGCTAAGATGGATACTAATTGAAGAGCATTCGATTTGCGAGGACTTATTTCTTCTTATTTAATTACCACTTATTTATTTATACTTTTTTATATGCCGTATGTTAATATGAGGTAAAACCCATTAGTGGTACAATGGACTTATTACTAAAAGTAATTTCTCTCTTAATTAGAAAAAGAGTGTAAACAGTTTTTGCAACTACCTAAATACGATTAATCATTTCACAGACAACAGTGCCAATTGCCGATGATTTTTATTTACTTAATTGTCGATATTCATATTAAAGTAAATATATTATTATTCTGGGATCATTACCATATATGTTGAAAGTTTGGCTTCAACCACAAGTGATAGCCAGATTTTGATGCGAGGAGGGATCAAACAGTAGTGAGAATGAGATAGAATATAATGACTATTGATAACTTTATTATTTATTTTTCTACTTAGTCTCCGAGTCTCTCTACACACCGAGTCCAGCGCTTCTCCAAGGCAATCCCTTTCAAAAAAAAAGTTTTGTCTTGGTCCTGCAAAAAGCTCTCCACGGCATCCATCACCTTGTTATCTGCTGTTTTGTCTCGGGATCAAAATGATGGACCCATGTTTCGTCCATTGTTACGAAACGAGACAAAAAGTTTTCAGAATCTTCTTGAAACTTGTCCAACAATATCTTCGAAATGTCAAGTCGATTTTGTTTCTGACTGTCGGTTAACATTCTCGGCACCCATCTTGCGGAGACTTTTCTCATATTCAAAGATTGCTTCAATATGGATTGAATACTTCCATATGAAATGCCCATTTCTTGAATGAATTATCGGATAGTAAATCTTCGATCGCTCAATACAATTTTCTCGACTTTCGCAACATTTTCTTGGGTGACTGACGTCGATGGACGGCCGCAACGATGTTCGTCTTCCGTGCTCATCCTCCCTACTCGAAATTGAGAAGCCCACTTTGCAACAGTGGAATACGGCAGAGCAGACTCTCCTAATGTTGCTCGTTAACTTTTTTAAACAGAGGTATTTAATAACGGCTCGCACTTCGTTTTTCTCCATTTTCGAAAACACGTTCCGACACGAAGCAAACAAATGACTACATTCAGAAAAAAACAAAAGAGAATCGAAGATTTTTTTCTTTATTAACTTTAAAAATATGTATCTGAGCTATGCCTGCCAGTATTTATTTTTTTCTTACCAAGGAGTATGTCGTTCTCACTACTTTTGATCCCTCCTCGTACAGTAATCATATCCCTCAATCATGGGAGTGATGCTTAAAACGAGGCTCTTTCCTTCGCCTTTCGTCGCACCGGAAAAGATGTCTACACCTTCCTTACCCATAGTCTATTGAATGTAATGAAAATACCTATTGCTCTCTAGTTATAACGACATAAGATGACTAAGAACAATAATAAAGTAATTATTTTCAGGAATGCTCCAACAAATTAAGCTACTTAGCGGCAAAAAATATTTTATGTTCAGAAATTACACTTACACCTTTGGTTTCAAGACCCGCAGCTTAGTACGCTGGAGATGCACGAATACTTCTGATTGCAAGGCGTATATAATGGTGACTATGGATGGTCAACTGCATAGCATAGTTGGGAGTCACACTCACAGACCACCTAGATATCACTTAAATAAAGACGGGACTTACATTAAAGTTTAAATCTGTTGAAGATAAAGCCCGTTGAAGAATAACTTGTGGTACAGGAGCCGCCACCTATTTTTTAAGTGATTAATAACAGGTTCAATCTTTGTGAGCAGGTTCCGTTCGACGAGACGCCCAAGTTTTTCTCTGTGAATAATTGCGATAGAGGTAGCTAATAAAGAGCGCAGGTATAAAACTTTTCGATTTGGTGGGGTGTCGAAATTGTCCGACTATAAGCCTAAATGTTAAAATAATTAAATAAATAAATATAAATATTCAGGGACATTTCACACAACGTCCTCCGGTCCCAAACTAAGCTTAACTCTTATGCTATGGGTACCAGATTACGGATATAATACATATATTACTTTTTTTGTAAATACATACATATAAAAGATTGAAACACCCAGACGCAGTACAAATATATGTGTTCATCACACAAATAATTGTCCTGAGTGGGAATCGAACCCATGACCTTGTCCACGGAAGTCGGTTATACTACCGACTACTACACGAGGCCCGTCAATAGGCCGAGGCAAGGGATAATAAACTCGGAATAACAATTGTCCTACAAAATGGGTAGTTCACTGGAGCGTGCTCTTCTAAAAATATAGATAGACAAATATAAATAAAGAGGTCATTCAAATTATCAACGATCTGATTTTTTGAAAGCCGCTTTGTAAATATTTGTTTAATGAAATGGCCATATAGTCCTACAAATTTAGTGGTACGTTTTCTCTGTCCCACGCTTGGAAGTTGTCGAATTCACGGACACTTAATAGCTACCTCTTACAAGATTTTTCACTGAGAAAAATTTGCGTGTCTCATCGAACGGAACCTACTCACAAATATTCAGCCTGTTATTAATCACTAAAAAAATTAGGCGGTGGCTCCTGGACTATTGGTGTATCTCAAGACAGTCTATTAATTTTTTGTTATTCGGTTAGACGTCAAACGTGCACGTAACTACATACTTAATGACATGCACCACCAATGTATTGTAAGTTAATTTGTAATTCAGTATTTATAGTTACCGCAAGAATATAATTATTTGAATCAATAGCGGTACTTATATCAAGTGTCATATGTATTTAAAGATGATATATTCTTAAATTATGTTTTTTTTTTAAATTTTGTGTTTTCCGCTGAAATTAAGAATAAAACACAAACAAATTAAAAATAAAACAGACAATACATATCCAAGATAATGCTTTTTTATTACAAACATCATCGTGCTATCCTACCTATATTAGGTAATAGGTTTCATCTTCGTACATGGTTTTACATTTTGCTGTTTCCCGGCACTAAAAGTTTCTATCATACGCAACTACCGACCAACCGACCACTTGCTTCCCGATTCGTTTCAATTGTCATAGTTGGACATGAATCACTTAGCGAGACTTAAAATATAATATAATTCTTTTCTTCCAAGTATACAAAATTTAAAAACCATTATTAAGTTTCAATGTATTCTGGTCATAAAATTAATACGTCTATAAATATAGGAAACTGGGGAAACTCATGATCCTTAAGGGAGACATGACACGTCTACTACGACGAAGCCTCTAGCTTTTTGTATAATTTAACTATTAATACAGATTATCTTTATATATAAAAGAGAATGTATGTTGTGTATGTATGTTCACCTAAAACCGCGAGAATCATTAGTTCAATTGATATGAAACTTTGCACACATATAAAAGGCGACATGACCACTCTCGAATACCGTCCCAAATGTTTCCTTTTTCCTATTCAGCCATCGTGACAATTGCTCGGGAGTGTAAATTTCGATAACATATTCCTTCATAATGTCTTGGGTGACGCCTGCGCCATCTATCCGATGTTTTTGCATACACTACTCGTATTCAGAACAGGTACTTAGCTTAATTATTACAATTAAGATTCATGCTGGAGTCAGTTTTACATATATGATTCGGTATTAAATGTATGTGCTTCAGGGTTATAAAGGCTATATTTAATATTCTTATGCTCTGAAGTGTTTACCTTTGGATCCCATTTACAAAAAGTTGTAGTCCAAACAAAAGCACGTAATTTGAATGTGGTTGGAATAAAATATATGTTCTTTATGAGATACAAAACACGCAATAAGCATCACGAAGTTCCTGATGTGACAGTGTCAATGACAAGTGATATAAATTGGCAAATATGGTGATAATGATAAGATGTAATACGTTAATAAGTCACTATCTACCAAGACTATACTTTTTATATAAATTTGTTGCAGCATTGAAACTTATCACATTAGTAAGTGGTAAAAGTTTCTACATTCACGAAGGTTATACATACGGATTCCAAAAGCAAAGCAAGGGAGGAGAGCGATGGCGATGCTCGCGATGCAATGCTTATTTAGTAGTGTCATCCAACGGAGTACTCATTAAAACTGTCGGTATTCATCAACATTCAGTACCGCAATTATTTTTAACACCTAAAGGGGATTATATTAGAATAGCTTAGAAAAATTGTTGATTTGTGTTGTTTTGATTTTGTTTTACATCCCATTACGCGAGCCTATTGCCGTCTATCGGGCACATTTCCAAACTCCGGGCTGCTACTGAGAATTTTTCTTTTTACGAAAAAGCTCAATAACACTGCTCGACCCTCAGCCATCAGCGTATATTATAGAAACAACTAGTTATTAATATATACAATAGATCTCAAGGTCGTATAGGTTTTAGGCACAAAGTGAGGTGAGTAGCCGAATTTGATGTAAAGGGCTACGCAACTTAGTGAGAGCGTCCGTGCGTGGAATGAGAGGGCCGGCTGCGCGCACGCCGCTGTATATATATATATATATATAGCCGCGCGGAGTGAGGCTTGAAGTCCGGGCGGTATATGCGAAGAAGGGCTTCGCTGGCGCGACGTATGACGTCATAAGATTTTACTTTTCAAACAGACGTTTTTTCTAATATTCACGTAATACAATATCTTAAATTGAAAATATTTTTGTTTAAATTAAGGTAAATTCGTGTTGGTACTTATATTAAATATGCACAGTTACTATTTGTACCTATAATAGTCAGGGAACCTAGTGAACTGTCATACAAGTCTAGAGCCTATCGCAGACTCCAGCTCTTACAAAGGTATTATAATTCATCACTATCAACTAACATTTGTAAATGGTGTACCTTTATGAGAGAAACAAATAAATAAAATATATTATCTTCTTTACTGTCTGTCTTTACTGTTTCATGACCAGCTCCAAAATGATTATCCATACAGCTCCAAGACATTTATGCTGGGTGAGTACAACTCTCGGGACTTTAGGTTCCAGGGCCCGTAGAATATAACTTACTAAATCATATCGACATCGCATCGTGTCCTTGTCACTGGTTCAGAGATCATCGTGATCGGGTGAGTGATTATTTCGACATCACTCTCTACCAATCACAAATAAGACGGCACGATCTCGATACGATTTGATGAATCACATTCTAAGGAGGCAGATTCGAGTTTTTTTTTTTTAATATATATTTTCCTTTTCTTTAAAAGGCTAGTCTTTTTGTGAAATCTTTTTTTATATAAGGGGTATAGAATAAGGTACAGTGTTATTACAACGGGTCCTCTTCTAGTAAGAAGGATTTAGTGCATAGCCCACTACACACTCACCTACGCGGTTTGGCAGGCTTTACACGTTAAAAAATTCATAGGCACAGCCTTATTCAGACCCTATGCGCTATCCCGTAGTTGACAAGCCTGGGGCAGCCTGTAACCCTAGCAGCAGTGGCGTAACTACAGGGTGGCAGGGCTGGCAAAATGCCACGAGCCCCCGACCGATGGGGGCCCCCGATCCGAAAGGCAAGCTCACAATAAATTTTAACACCTAACTCTTCCGGCGGAAGGTAAGAAAATCTTGAGTTGTTGGTCAGCCGTCGGAATGAATAAAATAACGTCTAAATGTCGGGTTACACAGAGGCGGGAGCCGCGAGAAAGCGATCAATCGCGAAGCGATAGCGGTCCGTACCATGTCACACAAAACTACCGTCCGCAGCCCGCGGCGGGAACATAGCCGGTGTGACACCAAAAGCGATCAAATTGTTCACGATCTTCCTTGGCTATCTTTTCCCAAAGAATATCCTTCT
Source organism: Leucoma salicis (assembly GCA_948253155.1). Classification (NCBI taxonomy): domain Eukaryota; kingdom Metazoa; phylum Arthropoda; class Insecta; order Lepidoptera; family Erebidae; genus Leucoma; species Leucoma salicis. Next base: position 21,550,440 of record OX411814.1, on the reverse strand, counting down.
TTAAAGTGTTTTTACAATTCCTGTCTTTAGTATAATATAGACATGGGTGACGTCTAACTGATTCAATTACTTTTTCTGTTGGATTCATATTGAAACTGAAACTATCGCACACTTAAGTTGTAAAAAAAATACAATTCGTGAGATCGGACCGCGACCGCCCCGCGATCGCTTCGCCCTGTGTGACAGCTTGTAATGACTACCGTAGAATACTCCGGCCGCCCATCCCGCACCCTGGGGCGTCCTTCCCGCGAAGTGATCTCCTGTTTGTCGTACCTATCCTGTGCGGAAGATCGGAACGCGCCCGTTGCTATGTAACAGGTTGCATACAAATTCGAATATTACAAAAAAATCCCGTCCCGGATCGCGGTCGCTTTTCCGCGGCTCCCGTCTTTGTGTGACGAGGGCTCAAAGGTGACAATCTTGCTCAAACACAAGATGTGTTGAATTAATGTTTTGGAGATATGTATGCGGAAGTCCGGGGTGATGTCGGTTTCACGTGTGGTCTAATAGATCAGCACTCGTTACGGCATCCTCTGTTGATATTTAGATATTTTTATATATATTTTAGCATTTGACATGCTTAGCACTATACATTAAACACAAAGTGAAAAATGTGAAATCGAAAATAACAGTCAGGAGCAGGATTTGAACCTGCATCTCCTGGATACCGTCCAGATGCTTTACCAATTCAGCCATCCTGACAATTGCTCCTGACTGCTAATTTCGATAACACATCATACTTAACGTCTTTGGGTGACGCCTGCGCCATCTGTCGGAAGTATTTTCATACACTATACCGACCAGGTAAACTTAATTTTACAATTAAGATTTTTACCTAATAATGACGCAAACCCTATAAATATTTAGATATTTTTATATATATTTTAGCATTTGACATGCTTAGCACTATACATTAAACACAAAGTGAAAAATGTGAAATCGAAAATAACAGTGAGTGAATTTTCGATTTCACATTTTTCACTTTGTGTTTAATGTATAGTGCTAAGCATGTCAAATGCTAAAATATATATAAAAATATCTAAATATTTATAGGGTTTGCGTCATTATTAGGTAAAAATCTTAATTGTAAAATTAAGTTTACCTGGTCGGTATAGTGTATGAAAATACTTCCGACAGATGGCGCAGGCGTCACCCAAAGACGTTAAGTATGATGTGTTATCGAAATTAGTAGTCAGGAGCAATTGTCAGGATGGCTGAATTGGTAAAGCATCTGGACGGTATCCAGGAGATGCAGGTTCAAATCCTGCTCCTGACTGTTATTTTCGATTTCACATTTTTCACTTTGTGTTTAATCCTCTGTTGACATCAGTATGGAAGATGTTGAATGGGCGAAAGAAGTTTAAAAAATGGTTAGCCAGCGGGTATCGATAATGGTGTCTGCTGCCATGATCAAGCTTGGCAGCTCATGTGTCCAGGAATCTTTCCTGGTGCTTTTCAATTGATGTTGAAGCTCGGAAATTTTTCCCGAGGACTGGAAAAGTACAGTCATCGTGACTTTGTTTAAAAACAAGGGTTCACATAGGTAATTGCCGTGCCAACTACGGAGCCATAAATTGACCAGCTTGGCAGCCAAAGTGTATAATAAGATTATTGAATGGAGAACGAGGATGGTGTCTGATGGATTATTGTGTGAAGCACAAGGAGGTTACACGTGTGGAAGGGGGAAAGTGTTTTCTCTGTTCAACATTGTGGAGAAGTATCTGGCTCTAGGCCAGAGGGTTTTCTGCAGTTTTGTGGATTTGAAGAAAGCGTTTGACACGTTTGTACAAAAGTAACTTCGGTGCATTTTATTTTGGCAGAGTATGGTATTAACGGTAGACTGCTGCGGGCGGTGCAGTCCAATTACATGGACTGCAGAACTTGTGTGCAAGTGGATAGTAGAATGTCGCCCATTTTTTTGTTAACTCTGTGGAAATGCATTTACGCATCCCCTCCGCCAGTGACAGACGGAGGGGTATGTACGACTCGCCGGGCGCGCAGATCTTAGTTGCACCCGGAATATGCACTAAAACCACAGCGGCCCCTTCCACGCCTATTAGCGGGGCGCCGGAGGGTTGTCTTATGACATTCTACGACTCCGACGCCGCAGGCGGATGGATGGCCAACTGGCCACGCCATGTCTTCATCAAGGTGGTGGGAGGAGGTGGGCGTAGCGATGGCTGCGAGTACCTTCTCGAACAATTTGGCCGTCTCGTCCAGCAGCACCAACGTCCTATATGCGGAAGAAGAGTCAGGTGGGTGACCCTCCTTCCGCAGCAAACATAGCCGTCCACTTCTCTATTGCTCCGGGGACCGTCCTGACCGCAAACGTGCGTTGAGCAGTTCCCGGAGCCCATCCCTGATGTACCCCGTGGCGACGCCAATAGAATGTTGCCCTGGTTTAATGTAGGTAAATATCGGCGTTAAACAGGGCAGCATTCTACCATCCAGACTTTATCATATATCTGGATAAATATCTCCAAAGGTTGAATGAAATGGATGCGAGATATGTTCCTGTTACACAATCAGAGACTGACCTGCAAACCCTAGTTGACGTAATGATGCCTGAATATATAAAGAAAATATATAAACATCCGAATGGATAACCTCCTCCTTCCTTTTAAAGTCAGTTAAAAATTAAATTACAAAGCGGTGATTTTTACTGGGAGGGCCCCATCCAATGAACCACGGGCCTCGGATGGTATAGTTACGCCACTGCCTAGCAGAAGCAGGTTTGACACCCGTTCTCTGCGTTGCATTGCGAAGAGGGAGGGTGGTCCTTCTAACCAGACATGGCCACAAACTTGCAAAAGCTGGAGCAACTCATGCGCTGAAAGTACACCTCGCCTCTGGCTAAGGGTGTAGTTTGAAGCAACTCAGCAGGCTTTAAGCAGATTTGTCGTAGATATTGAAACTTCGGCATGTCTTCTTCGTCTGTATCTGTAAAGGGATAAGAAGGATATTAGGGAGAGGATAGATTGGATACTAAGGAAATGATAGGTAGGATAATAAGGAGATGATAAGCAGGGAATTTAGGCCTACGATGCTCCCACTCACCCTACGAAACAACAGTAGCAGTACCTACCGTTGTTTCACGCTGATCTCCTGTAAGATGTTGCTACTTCCCCGATCAAGTTAGTAACTAGGTGATACTTACGATGGTTCCTTTGGGATAACCTACTAATATAAGATCTATGGGCACTATTATTACGTAGCAATAGTTTGCTCTGTCTCTAATAAAGAAATAATACCTACACTTTTACTGACTTTAAGAGAAGTAAGTTTTCTATTAGTTAGAATATTTTTCGTACCTATTTTCATCGATAAATACATATCATGTCTCATGTCTACCACCGATTGCAATGATTGTTTGACTGCAATAAGGGGCTGCAATTTGAACTTTTGTCTAAATCTGATAGTGAGAGCCATAACAATATGATTGGTATTACTTAGGAGTCGTCTGTTTCTAATTTAGTTGATTTGTTCCTTTGTAGACTATTACTAGTACACAAAAAAAAACGTTTTTATAGTGGCATTTTTAAAAGATGATCCTGAAATATTTAAGTAATAATTGTTTATTTTAGGTTTTAAACTAATAACACTGACTACCGGCAAGAAGTTTTATATGTATAAAAACTATACGTATGGTTTCCACTGTGTCTCGAAGCTGGGGAGCCGTTGGCAATGCAGTTCCAGAACTGCATCCAGATGCAAAGCATACTTGTTAGTGTCTTCCCAAGGAAAACTTATAAAAGCAGTTTGGGAGCATCCACACCCGCATCCGAACTACATGAAAACATCAACAGGAGCATACATTAAATTATAGAAGACATATTTAATCTACAACTGATAATGAATTCCTTATTCAGAGCATATTATACTTGTTTTATTGAAACGTAGGACGGCATCCCACCAGGTGGACCGATGATATATATATAATAGTTAGAAATGTTAATATATTTTTAGACTTAGCAAGAATTGTGATTTCTAGGGTTTGTGCAAGTAGCAAATAGCTTTGCTTACGAGCTATAATGTATTGTGTGGCTTAGCGCTTTATCGCCACATCAAATACTGCAAACGTGATTATCATACTATTTGATACAGAACGATTCACATTAGCATAATGAAGCAAATAGGGTCTAATTATAATTTGGTCTTAAACACAAAGTGAAAAATGTGAAATCGAAAAAAAACAGTCATTTTCGATTTCACATTTTTCACTTTGTGTTTAATGTATAGTACTAAGCATGTAAAATGCTAAAAATATATATAAAAATATCTAAATATATAATTTGGTCATCAAGCAGCTTGATTATAACTGGCTTTTCAACAACGACTGCGCTGCACTTCGAGTTGTAAGGCGAATTTATTATTGTCGTTAAGAGGAGACTTACTACAAGCTTTGGGTGATCATACACACCCACCGTCTATTATAAATAAATGGCTTTAATCACCACTAATTGTGAGATAACTCACACTATGTCATTAAGCATCAAACATATTAGCTGTTTTTAGAAAGCTTTTTATATTTTAGTAGTATGTCTTATTACCTACATGTTTATTTGCAGACTTAAAATGTATTACATTGGACAATGGTAAAAAATTCTTTATATATAAAAAGTACACGTATGGGTTTTGGTACAATACACAGAGTGGACAACGACTGCGCTGCACTTCGGGTTGCAAGGCGAATCTATTATTGTCGTTAACAGGAGACTTACTACAAGCTTTGGGTGATCATACACACCCACCGTCTACTTACTATCGGCTGTCTGGTGGAAAATATAATAGAATTAAATAATTTAATTTAAATCAAACAAGAATACAAAGTTATTTAACCATTATAAAATATATAAACTGCTTTTAAATAAGTTTATTTTTACACCTTTATACGTATATTGAACTGTTGTAAATGCTAATGTTGAAAATATATTTAACATCTTGGTTTTTACGATTTTTCATTATTTTAAGAGCAATATTGTTCCCGTTTTCATTTATATACATACTAGCTGTTACCCGCGACGCGAGGAATTTCATAAAATTAAATAAAGCAACCCTTGAAATTGAAATCTTGAATATAAAGGGAAAATTTTGACGTGACCGTCGGTAATACAGTGCAACGGTATTACAGTACTCAGGGTTGGAACTTCATTACTGGAATGCTAGATTTTGAGATTTTTAAAGTAGCTAGATTTGAGATTTTTTGACAAACAATTTTTTTATCTTTCGTAAAAAATATTTTTTTAATAAAAAGTATCCTACGTTACTTCTAATACCTCCAAGAATAAGTGTACAAAGTTTCATGATGATCGGTTAAGTAGTTTTCGCATGAAAGCGTAACAAACAAACTTACATTCACATTATATATAAGTATGATTGCTAAAGGTACACTTCTCACGAAGAAGGTTATATATTTCTCATTTTTTATTTTAGTGATAGACATACCACTAAGTAATGGCAAAGTCTACAAGATGTGGAATGGATATACTTACGGAGCTCCAGTGAAGGCTAAAACTGAATTGCGGTATCGGTGCACTCAAGGGTGCAAGGCGAGGTTGTACCTAACCGTAGACGGGTGGTTCGTGAAAAGTATGAACGACCACAATCATCCTCGGCCACAGTATCATCAATCTGATAATGGTATATATTTTAGAATCACCAATTAAAATCATTTACTGTTTTTTTATATAAATTTTTTGTAGTTTATATACTCTATTTATACCGACTCTTTACTATAGTGAAATTACTGGCATACTGATTTTTTTATTGTGAATTCGTACTAGATTGTGTCATACCACCTTTAAACGACTATAGGTTAGTGCCCAGACGGTGTGTTGAGGGACTCTGGCACTCTATTAAATAAATCTAATAATAAGTGTAATGAAGACATCAAGATACGTGGGCCGTTATTATTTGTGAAGCTTTTTCTCCATTGTGAATGATGTCTTCATATCAAAAATAAGCATGCAATGGTTTTTTAGTTAATTAATTAAATAAATTACCTTAATAACGCTATTGATCTTTGCTTCGTCGCATCATTAGTGTGCCTCGTATCTAATAACTTCGTCAAATAGCGAGCATGTCATTAAGCACACTTTAAACGGTCCAATTTGTTTGTCAAACTTCAAGTTTTCATCAAACCATAGATCTTGGTTTGATTTTAAACAAAGTTAACTTGCTTGTAGATTTGGTTTTCTCCTTGTCGTGATGTGACATCATGCTGAGCGCTAACAATTAATAATACAGAAAAAAAGGAGACTAGAGTAGAAGCTGAAATTAAAAGAAAAACATACCCCACAAAAATTGCTACAGAAAATATAATGCACCAAAAATATAGAATTAATATTACGTCCTCTATGATGATGACCAAGACTATGATTGAGATCTTGTTTGACAAACAGGACGTCAGTCAATAAGTTTATGAAACGCGTTTAATACGTAGTCAAACAACAGCCTTTTACGTTCAAACTCTGACAAACAGGACGTCAGTCAACATGTTTATGAAATGCGTTTAATACGTAGTCAAACAACGCGGCATACTTTTAAATAATTTGGCAAACACGTAAAATTTTACCAACTATTTGATCGTTTACAGAGCGCTTAGCGCGGCAAAGTCGCTGTCAGCAATCCCTTTTTTTTCTTTATTAAGGCAGTAAAAAATTTACCTAACCGCACACCCCGTAGTAGTGTGGGGCCCTCACCTACTAAATAAACCCGCCATATGCCGTCTCTCCGCCTGTGTTGGCGGGCCACAATTTGTGGCCACAAAGAATTAGTTGATACAAACTACGCCAGCGTCCCGTCGCCATCCCGTCTCGTTGACTAACATACCTATTATGTGAACAACATCTTAGTCTTAACTTTATATATTTATATCATGTTATAAGGCAAATATTTAGATTACATTATTTTATATAACTAGCAAATCCAGCTACGCGTTATGCGTGTAAATCGCACTATATGTTTATACAATTTCATTATGATATGATGAACGGTATGGTAGCGCAAAAGATATGAACAAACTAACATTAATTTGTATATATATTAGATTTGAAGTTGTTACGATAGATTTAATAAAACAATTACATAAATAAATATTAAGTTTTATTTTTTCATTAAATAATATATTTTTGGATGATTGAAGTTTTCCAGTAATAAATATCTATAAATACAATTATCTTCTCCAGCAACAATTTAAATTCAAGGTACCAAGGCATGTTCTGGTGTTTTTTTCTCTATCTAAACTAGACGCTTTTCCAACAGTTATATTGTATAAAATTGCAAACAATAATTGTCAAAATAAAAACAACGTTATCAATTTTCAAATACTTGTCATGCAGAACTTTCCTTTAAATCGAATAAAATTATATTGTGATTAATAGTCACTGTAGGAACTTGAAACCACCAACTTTTGGAAATCTATTCCTAATGCACTTTCAGTTGAACTACCATGTGTGCCGGTTATGTGCTATATATACTTAATATAAAACGTCATCATGCTAAGCCTAAGACGACTGTACGACTGACGATGTGAGTGGGATATAATTGGTGACGAGGGACTTAGAAAACCAATTAAATAAATATTCACGGACATTTCACACAACGTCCACTGGTCCCAACTAAGCTTAATGCTTGTGCTATGGGTACCAGATTACGGATATAATACATATATTACTTTTTGTTTTGTATAACAGATACACACACATATAATAGATAGAAAACAGCCAGACGCAGTACAAATATCTGTGTTTATCACACAAATAATTGTCCTGAGTGTGAATCGAACCCACGAACTCGTGCATGGAAGTCGGTTACATTACCGACTACGCCACGAGGCCTGTCATTGTTCAATTAAAACGTTGTTGATTAGTTATTTCTATCTATGTTTAGTTATAAGATAAAGTTTGCGGGTCTTTAAAAAAATTTAGTATAGGAATGCGTAAATGTTGTTCACAAGAAGGTTAATAACTACAACGAACTTTCAGTAATTTATGCCAGATCTCAGAGAGGAGGTACGCTTCTTATCTTCGAGGGTTACTCCTACAGTCTTCAGCACTTTAAGCACAAAGTAGGCCACTGGAGGTGCACCATGGTCCAGCCGGGCACACCTAAGAGATGCACGGCCAAACTGTTCACCAACGAGCAATCAGAAGTTCTTAGTTATTCAGGTAACCATAATCATAGGAAACCTAAATTTACTCAGAGGAATAACGTTTGGGTTAGGGAATATTAATGTATGCAATATATTTCTTTGCATTTTGACTACTACATAATGGTAGCTACGAGGAAGTAGTGACAATCCTGAAAAATTAAAAGAGCTTTAGATAAGTATCTATTCGCTTTGGTCTAAGAGAAAACCGCTATATTTTTTATACTCTGAAATTAATTTTCTTCAGAAAATGTTATAATAGTCCAGGAGCCGCCGCCTAGTTTTTTTAGTGATTAGTAACAGGCTGAATATTTGTGAGTAGGTTCCGTTCGATGAGACACGAAAATTTTTCACAGAGAAAAGCTTGGGCATCTCGTCGAACGGAACCTACTCACAAAGATTGAAACTGTTATTAATAATTTTAAAAAAATAGGCGGCGGCTCCTGTACCATAACGTAAAGATGAATGGATTGACGGACGACTGATGTAGCGGCCTTAGCATTATTTATTATTAATTATGTTGTAATTACAGTCTTTCCTAATATAGCACGAGAAATTAAATTATAGCAATGTTATTTAGTTTTATAATAGTTATCGTTGTTACCCAAATCTCATAGGGTATGTGCATGTAAGTCGAACGAAAGCCTAATAACTTTATTTGTAAAAATATTTTAGATATTTTTATATATTTTTAAGAATTTGACATGTTTATACCTATAAATTATCACAATGCGAAAAAAATATGTTATGTGTTCAGAAAGGCTTTATTTAGGCGTAACACAGTAATTTTTCTCAAATATCTTAAATGTCAAGACGCTATATCTATTACAGCTTTATGATAGTAATAATTACCGAAGAAGGTTCTCAATTTCATTCAAATCTTGTGCTGTACATATAATGTACATGCATTATTTCGATACCATTTTATAACGAATTTAATACTAGCTCACCCGGCGAACTTCGTACCGCCATATTTTAATAAGGGTTGGCCGTAGAAGGGTGGAAATTTAGGGTTGTATGTATGTTTTAATGCCGAATCATAAAAAAATTAAAATAAATAATTTACCAGAAAATAAAACATGTTTGGGGTGGACCATCCTTATCACTAAGGGGTATAAAAAATAGTTAACATCCTATTCTCGACCTACAAAAATAAAAATTTCATAAGTATCGGTCAAGCCGTTTCGAAGGAGGATGGCGACAAACACTGTGACATGAGAATATTATACGAGGTTAACAAATATATATTCGATACTATTGTATAATCGAACTATTGTATAATTGTAAAACATAATACATACATATACCTACCTACCTGCCAAGGACTGCAAAGGCAGTGGTATAGAGATTTTCTCAACGACTTTTGAAGTCTGCCAACGTCTATGGGTCCAGCTGGTAGACTGCAGTCTTTATGAAAGAAAACCCTTGCTTAATAGTGGGACAATAGGTAATAGAGTTAAAAGATTACCTTATTATTAAATATTGAAAATGTACATGTATGTTTTTAAATTTTATTGTTGTTAATAACTTTACTCAATATCTTGTTGTTTATTATAATTGATCTACGACTCAATTTGTTTTGTTTACAAATATTAACAATGTACTGCCCTGCTTCGTGCATGTATGTAACATTGTATTAATGATAAATATACTACTGACATATACATATTGCAGGTACGTTTCTCTGGACAAAAAGAGGCGGCAAACACCCTCTTCTTCTTCTCTCTGGATTTACCTACAGTTATCAAAAACAAAATGCAGATGGAAGGATTTCATGGTACTGTTCTAGAAGGTTAAAAGGATGCAGAGCTTCGGCGATCAGCTTCGGAACACGAGTCTTTTCTCATAAACCTCACGATCACCCACCGCCTAAATTACCGGATAACGTCGGAGAAAAACAATTCAGCTCATTGCCGTTTCCTCTAGACGTATAATAATATTACTAATCAAAATGAGGCCACTACAAATGGAGGACAGAGACACACATCCCTCCTTCCGTCTGTATCATCCTTCCTATCCACCTCCTGGTCCTCTCTTTATCATCATTTGTCTCCACCACAATTGCTGTTCTTAAGGTTGCAAGCCGCAACTGATGCAGATCACCATTAGACACAAGGGTGTCTTTCTTCTAAGTACTTGAAGGAACTAATCTGTTTTTTAAAGTAAAATTGAGGAGTTCTTGCGTAAATCTTCATTGTCATCATATAGGTAAAATAAACGCTATTTAATCAGTAATCACGACTGTGCTTATAATAACTATATGTACAAATATTATGTATTATACTTACTTAATTATCATCACGCCATTTCCCTTGCGGGGTAGGCAGAGAGAACAGAGTGCCAAGAGGCTCTATTCTTGCATACATCTCTCACTTCCTCAACATTCATAACTCTCTTCATACACGCTCGCCGGTTTCGGAGACTCCTGACTCCACCTTCCTTCAATACATGACCAATTTGGTCTAGGTAGGTAAGTCTCGGTCTCCCCCTGTACCTACATCCTTCCACTTTCGCATTGTATATCTTCTTAGCCAGTCGCTCGTCCGGCATATTTCCACATGTCCCAACCATCGGAGCATTCCCTTTCGCATCTTTACACCAATACTCTCTTTCATACCTACTCGCTCTTTTACGTCATTGTTACGAATGCGGCCAGTCAGCCTCACTCCACAGATTCTCCGCAGAAATCGCATTTCGACCGCATTGATTTTGCTCTCATGCTCCTTTTTACATACCCAACTCTCGCTTCCATATAATAACGTTGGGACAAGCACTGCGTTGTGTATTGCAACACGTGCCTTCTGGCTGAAGTGATGGCTGCCGAGAAGTTGTCCCAATGCTCCGTTCACTCTATTTCCCGCATTCACTCTTCTTTCTACATCAGTGGTGTACCTTCCATCCCGACTGAATCCACATCCAAGATATACAAATTCATCCACTTGTTCTAGCACACCATTTCCTATTGCTACTCTAACATCTGTTCTGGCTTCTCCTCTTTCAAAAACCATTACTTTGGTTTTGCTCACATTCACACGTAGGACCCTTTTCTTACAATCTTCTGCCATTACGTCGACTAGGGTTTGCAGGTCAGTCGCAGACTGCGCTAATAGGACCGCATCGTCTGCATATAGCAGCGAGTTAACCACTGTGTCGCCCATCTGAACTCCCACATTCATTTCATTCAACCTTTGTAGACATTTATCCAGATATATGATAAACAGTCTGGCTGATAGAACGCAGCCCTGTTTAACGCCGATATTGACGTCAAACCAGGGTTACATTCCATCATCCAGATGCACAGAAGCTCTGCAGTCCATGTAGTTGGACTGCACCGCTTGTAGCAGTCTACCGCTAATACCATACTCCGGCAAAATGTCCCAAAGTTCCTTTCGTACAACAGTGTCAAATTCTTTCTCCAAATCCACAAAACTGCAAAAAACCCTCTGGCCTACAGCCAGATGCTTCTCCACAATGTTGCGCAGAGAAAACACTTGATCCATGCATCCTCGTCCACACCTGAAACCTCCTTGTGCCTCACACAAAAATTCATCAGACACCATCCTCATTCTCCTTTCAAAAATCTTACCATACACTTTGGCTGCCAAACTGGTCAAGCTTATAGCTCTGTAGTTCGCACAGTCATAACGTGAACCCTTGTTTTTAAACAAGGGCACGATGACTGCGCTTCTCCAGTCCGTGGGAACCATTCCTGAGCTCCAACATAAATTGAGAAGCATCAGGAAGGATCCCAGACACATGGCCTCCAAGCTTGATCATCTCAGGAGACACTATATCATATTATGTATTATTATTATCATTTAACATTTATGTGACCGACACTAACTAAGTCCCCCGATGTGACCGGAAGAGTTTAATGGCGAAATATTTTTTAGTATTCAGCTATTTAATATACCTAATTCAATATTTTGTACTGTAATAAGTTTAAAGAACAAATTATTTGTTCTTTAAAGTCAGCATGTTATGCAGATCAAACAAAATTATAAGTTTATTTGTAAACTTACAGAAAGTATTAATCGCTTTATACAATAACGTGTATAAGTAGGTAGTTTGTTGCTCAATGGTCTAACTGTTGAATTTAATAGCTAGGTCTCGAGAGTCTTGCCCCACACTACCCTGTTCGTTGCCCCGAACGACGGGGTGTGCGGTTAGGAACGTTTTTTCCCGCCTCAACAAAAAAAAGATTTCGAGAGTCTTAGGACGTGCGAATAATAGGTTTTTCTGTAAACGAATACCAAAACGGTGAAAATATATGCCCTATAGACGGAAACAGGCTGTTTACCTGCTATCTGGTACTTTGGACTAAGTACGAGAGCTAGCAACGTTAGAAAAACAAGAATTTTAGTAAAGCTGATTCTTTAATGTATCTTTCTCTATGCTCTTCCGAACCGCGTGCGGGCGACCTGGCTGCCGGTAAACATAGCGTTTGTTAATGCGCAAAAAATATTGATTTTTAAATAATTTTAGGAAAAACTGCTTTCTTTTTCACTACTTACCTTTAAAACGTTATTAACAACATGAATTTATTATTGCCATTTTAGGATAGCTGTAATTTTAATATTATTTTATTTATACATAAATAAGTACAAATTAAATTTGCCAGGCATTAATTCCGTTGTTTACTAAATAGCTAGCCCGGTTTACTGCCGTAGTATACCGCGGCATTATGCCTATCGTTAGAGAGAGACTGTGGCAAAGTAGGTAGGCGAAAAAGAGACAGGATTATTTATATGTACTCGTATGTATTATGGATTATTATTATAAAATGACATATTTTCAAATTAAAATTATGAAATAACTTGAGAGGGAATTTTGTTCAGTACTGTGCAACTTTAAACAAAACAGAAAACAATATAATAAATAGTGACGTTCATTTGTTTTTCCTATGTAAAACATTTTGTAAAACTAAATTAAAGAAAAACCAGCCAGTACTACGTCAAAAAAAATTTTTACCTATTTTCAACTTTTTTACATGGCGCTAATTTAGCTGGTGTGTGTACATTCATTATTGTAATGAACGCGATGTATGAGTACAGCATTTAGTGATAATTTATAATAGAATCAATGTAGAAATTACAAGTACTATGTATCAATTGTAGACACGACTAGCAAGTAGTTAATAACTTAGTATCTAGTAACTTACCGTTATTTTCACAAATGTAAATATAAAAGAAATGTCATCCTCGATCTTAATATACAGACAGATTTTATTGTATCGTATTGTGCATTCTGAAATGACGCTATTATTTATTTATTTATTTATTTATTCCCCGGATAGGAAGGGACGCAGGTTCGTTTCCCGCTCGTACTAAAGTTCTCTTTTTCCTCATTCACAAATAATAATTTGTACTCTAAAAGTACCTTTGTGTCCATATTACGTTATAAATACGTACTATGGTTTTGCTTGAATTGGTGTTAAATTATTGTTTTCTATACGGAGTACTTCAAGTTTAATTTTTCATGAATTTAAATCTTAGCTGAAGTTCAAAAATTAATTTAAAATTTGAAAAATTATATTGTGAATAAGTGTAAAATATCATCGAACAATATATTATATATTTTAAGTAATTTAAGTAGAAGAGGTTTCTTGGGGCATTTAAAACGTGTGCCATTACCATTTTCATAGTTTATATTGCATTGTTCCTGTAGGTGTAAGTTTAAGACAGTATTAGGTATATTTTTATACATCACAGAGTTTTCCATTGTAACGAAAATACAACCGTATATTAAATAAATTAAACAACATCGGAAATAAAAAAATATGTTATACAATTATAAATCTTAACGCTTCCCACTTCTGTAGCAAAATGTTTTTTATAATGATACATTTAATTATTGGCAAGGCCTTCTAAACTATGATGATGATACGACCTTACGTGTCGCGGCTATAATGTGCGTGACACACGACTATTTATAGCCGCCTTGATGTATTCTGCATTTCTTGAATGTACGCAACAACGCCGTGTTCTACTATCCTACTAATATTGTAAATGTGAAAGTTTGTAAAAATATTTATAAGTATTAATGTTTGTCCACCTAAACGACTGAACAGATTTTGCTAAAATTTTAGTAGACAACTACATGTGATACTTTTTATCCCGTGGAAAAATAGTAACTTCCGCGGACTAGCTATTTTGTCATTAACAAAATAGTTTTTAAACAAAATTTTATATTTTTTTATTTCTCCCTTGGACGCAACTTCAGAGTTAGGTTACGACGAAGTCGCGGGCAGAAACTAGTAACCAGTTTAACTTGCAGACAGCTTGATCAACTTGTTAATCAACACTTAATCTTGTTCTCAAGTATATTAAAGTACCTAAGCATTTTAATAGCTAATATTTTAGATATTTCGCCTTATATTGGTTCCTAGTATACCTATAGTTATATAAATTATGGTTAAGATCATTTATATCGTCTATTTATCATCATTATTCATCATATATGACATTGCATGTTAACTGTAATTATTGTAGTTCGCATCAAGTATATATTGTAAGCTTTAATACATGTAGTGTCAAAGGTATTATTTTTTTATTTAAGTGCCCCTTTCATCTAGTGTATAAAACAAATTCTGGTGTTTGATTCGTCATAAAATTCCAGAGTAACTGCATTTTATCTCGATTTAATAGCAGTTATTAATTAAAACATTTGATTCCTAAGTGAAACCAACTTTTTCATATGACAAAAATTCTCTATCTCTCTTTAAATATCTCTCTCTATATATTATAAATAGCTCAACAGTACCGATATTATTAGATTCTACCTGAGAAAATACTACCTAATAGATAAATTATCTGAATGTATTATGCAAAGCAAAGGATCTAAACGTACTATGCAAAGCAAAGGATCTGAATGTACTATGCAAAGTAACGGATGGGGTTTTTGAGAACGGCTTTTAAATATACTATTTATATTCCATCTTGAACTATAAACATCATAAAGTACTGCTGAAAAAAAACGGTGATACTGTTGTAGTTATTGTGATACTGTTCTATTAGTATCTATTTTTTTAATGATATTTTACGTACCAACAAACATATAAGAATGAAATAAATTTTATTGGTACTAAAAATAAAAGATCAGTACAAATTATTTGTGAATAAGGAAAAAGATCATTTTTGTACTAGCGGGAATCGAACCCGCGTCTTTTCCAATCCGGGGAAATGCTTTAAGCCACTGAGCTATAGTATAGATCTTTCGATCATCCCAAAAGTGGCGGAGCATGTCAAATGCTAAAAAATATAGATCAAAAATAAATAAAAGATCACTAAAAATATTCCTTCAAATTATTTTCTGAGACTGCAACAAAAGGAAAATTTTAAACAAAACACACTTGTAGTGTCCATTTTAACCATCTATGAATCTGACCATTGAACCTTCACCACCCTGAACTGAGTAAACAAAAAGGATGTTACCGAGCTTATTGTTATTATAATAAAGGTGCGAATAATTGAATAAATTATTACTTGCTTCAATCAGACTTTATTTTATTCACAATTTTGTGAGACAGCCTTCGCATTTTTGGGTGTAAGTTATGTATGATATATAATAAATACAACGTTAGCAACATCAGCTGATAGCAAAAGGTATAAGAGTAAATTTTCGCCTTTGCGAAAATACTAGTATTACAAAACCATGTAAAGTCTCTGAACGTACATAACAAATCCTTTTGAAATTAAAACTTCAGAACCGAACAACAATTATGATGTTTAAATTGACATATGTTTCAGGATTACTCATCCCATCAGGCAAAGGGAAACATCCCTTACTATTACACAACTCTTTCACGTACACCTTCAAAGTGCGATCAGGTTCGGGAGTTCTATGGCACTGTTCAAGAAGAACCAGGACTGGCTGCAAAGCTTTTGTTAAGACAATGCCTGATCAAATGGAAGTGATCATTGCGGCGTACGACCAGCATTGTCATATTCCTAGATTGGGGCAATCCAGCAAGCGATCTTCTGATCAAAAGGAATTAGCAGAGTAAATGAAATTGAATTTATGCGAATGATTTTAAAGGATTTTCTTATAAAACATAGATATGAAATAAATATTTTTTGGGCTCTCCTAATACATGCATTATTTGCTTAAAAGGAGGCTCAAATCACTAATTAAAGTTTGAAAAATATTTTTTAACGAAATAAATAATTATTATTAAAAATAAACCAAGTGTCTACTGTATTGAAGTGAATACTTTTTAAGTAATCTTAATTTTATACAATTGTTAGTATATATTATAGTGGTTATGATTTTCTTTACCTATCTTAATATATATATCACGTAGTGCCTAATAGTTAGGGAGCTGGGTACCAATATTTCTATATGATCTGTTCGTGTGGCAGACATGATTAATATGGACGGTTGTACCATAAAAAACATTAAGGACCGCGTCTGCCACCATAACAGGCCTGCGTTATCAATCGACAGCGCTTCAAAAGTGTAAAAAAATGTCTGCTAAATCATTTGTTCGTGTCTGGCTTTTGAACTGATGGTCAGAATCATCCTCAAAACGAAAAATATCGCTACTTTTTTCGCAATTTTGTCTTTCCTTCTTTCTTGGAGAGAAGAGAGTGACAACGGTATAATTCTCTAGATAGTTGGGGTTTACCTATGAGGCATTCAAGTCAAATCATGCGGTCATTGGCCTAACCCCCTCGGATTTTGATGTCAAAGAAATCGTGGGTTTTGTTTGGCTATAAAAATTATAACAAATTTTTAGAAATGTTTATTTTATTTTTTATTGAGGGTTGCTAAAAAACATTAAAATGAAGAAAAACATAAAGATAAGCCTTTTTTAAAGTAGAACCCAAAACAGAAATTTTAATAGTATATGGATAATGGACCAAAAAAATTACCATTTCTTTTTTAATTTTTAATCTGTTGTATCATCCGTTTTATTAACACAAAGTGAAAAATGTGAAATCGAAAATAACAGTCACGAGCAGGATTGGACTGAGGACTGTTATATTCGATTTCACATTTTTCACTTCGTGTTTAATGTATACCTAGTGCTAAGCATGTCAAATGCTAAAAATATATATAAAAATATCTAAATATCATCCGTTTTATTAAACACAATGTGAAAAATGTGAAATCAAAAATAACAGTCACGAGCAGGATTGGACTGAGGACTGTTATATTCGATTTCACATTTTTCACTTTGTGTTTAATGTATACCTAGTGCTAAGCATGTCAAATGCTAAAAATATATATAAAAATATCTAAATATCATCCGTTTTATTTCAGGCCATCAAGGCTATTAAATTAACGAAAAATGTTTTTGTTTCACGCTAAAACCAAGAAATAAAAATCAAGTTTCATTAGGAAAATGTTTTTATTTTGTTATTCTCACTTCAAGAAACAATTAAAATAAGAAATTATGAAAAAAAAAATTAAATAAATAGCAATTATTTTACCGCTTGATTTGACGTGGAATGCCCCCTATAGACGGCTTACAATATTTAAATAAATATGTGTATATTAAAACATAAATATGTTTGTAGACGCGCGACGGTTGAAACTTGGGCGGCAGTTCCCGGTCTGCCTCTATATACCTAACTCACACGCTATGGAAGAGCCAGAGAAGCGTTGTGTTTTTTGTGAGTACCCACAAACGAGTAGAATTATCTTATTTACGACGAAAACTCTTAAAAAATGTGCAGAAACATTATTAATTAGAAAAAAATTCGGCCTCAAATTTTATGATACCGAGTTACCGTGTGAGATCAGTGACACAGCAGGATATCACAGTCGGTGTTACAGCAATTTCACTGCGCTGAAAAGCATATTTAAAAAAAAATTTGTGGCTGCGACAACACCCTCACTGAAGTGTTTCTCGCAGTCTCTTTCTTAATAGGAACTGGACATAATATATGGGTCGGGCGTGCTGTGGTCCCCGCCAATCTTCACACCGCCGCGGCGGTCGAGCCCGATCCGTATGCTAGATCAACTGTTGTAAATTGGGGTACTGATTGTCCGTTATAAGTATTATTTAGAAAAAAAAACAATATGTATACAAGTATAGGAGCCTGTCTTAACGTCAATACTATCCGTTTTGAGGAACACCAGAGTTTTGAAGAGTCTTTATAATTTCATTAATATTAATTATTTAGAATCAAGTATTACAAATAGTTTAATTTTTTTCCAAACTCCATAGGTTTGAACGAGTAACCTAGGGCATACACTTTTCCATAGATGAAATAAGGTTTAAAGTTAAATATACAAATATTGTAACAGATAGGAATTAACCTAGTTTTAAACAAATATTTAAGCTTAATGTTTAACATTTACTGGGAAATTATCTTGAGCAGAATATATTGAGAAGGGAAGTATGAATTATATTGTCATACTACAAAATATAGTCTTAAAGGCTACGCTGAAAACTACAGTTATAACGACACTGTTAACCACCGTAGTCCCTATTATATTTCGTTGAGAATATTTTCTATATTTATTTATATGTTAATTGAATATACATTTTTAGAACGACTTGGTATTAGACCCAATAGTGTGTTGATAATTATTATTACACGTGATCATCTGTATCGTCTTCTATTACATGCAATATCATTATATTATTATTGGCAATATTTATGTTATTTTTAAGGAAAACTTAAATGGTAAATATATTTTAAAATTATAATGACTGCTTTTCTTTGTGGAATATTGTTTTGCTTATGTATTCAGGACCCCTAAGAGAGAGACTACTCTATGTTTATAATGTTCGTTACCTATTTTATCTGAAGAGTAATATTGAAAATATACCTATGAATGGGTCGATTTTTAATTTAATATAGTGTTTGGATACTCGTAATTTAAGTTAAGCTTATGTCTGTTATTATACAATGTATTACTTATAAATCTCAAGATCGCTGAAGACTTTTGAATCATTGGCTTATAACTCCACTATATCTTCATAATTATGTATTCTTATTCATAATTTAAAATGCTGTAATCATATATTTTTATTATATATTTTTTTTCTCAATGATTTTCTCTTATAGTGTGGCTCCTGCGCTGAGTCTGTTTCTTTTAATTATTTAATGTGATACTTATCATCGAAGACCTATTATTGGCTTTATGTTTCTTACAATAATTGTGTATTTCATACTATTATAAGCTGTTGGTCCTCCGAAAAATAAATAAATTAATTATATTAGTATGCTACTACTTACTATATTATAGTTTTACTAAATATAATTTAAAGGATGTTTAAGGTTCTATGTATTTTTTTGTGTGGCAACAAAGCATTTGACTTTTAGATGTCCCCTATTGGGCGGAATATAAAGTATTTTATGACTATATGATTACCTTAACTCAGAGGTTCTTAACCTTTTAGTGATGACTGACTATTTGACAAAGTTTGCCTCTTACCATGGACCACTAACTGTTTGCAACCTAACCTAACCTATACAGTAAATATAATAAATATAAGTTAATAAGGCATTAATCTATAGCCTAGTTATGCACTTCACACACAAATTATCAAATTTCGCTCGATCAACCTCACATGGGTGACTAGTTATGTCGTTTTGTTGTAACCTACTTAATTCTTTATATGATGTCGCCGCGGACCACTTCAGATGCTTTTAAGGACGAATAGTGGTCCGCGGACCGTGGGTTAAGAACCACTGCTTTAACTCAAGGTATGCTCAATGATGTCAGCTGCTTCTGAAAGCCTACTCATTAGATAATAGAGAATATAAACAGACCTTTAGTCATACTTTTTAAGTTAATTTTATTTTATGCGCTTGTTGTTTTTAATTTTAGCATTTCACACATACATATTTTCACAAATAATTTGTTATTTAAAGTTAAGTCTAACAATTTAGAACGAGCTAATTTTCGTTTAATAGGCACTTAGTATTAATCGCTCGTTGGACTTTAAGAACTTACTAATTTTAAAGAACTTGTGTATATTATTATTAGTTGAAGTTTGGTGAACACACACGCACACACCACTGTACACCGTGCTGAACGTGGTTTTTTCTAAAGATATTTTTTATATACTCGATTATTAGGGGTAGAGAGAACAGAATACCAAAAGACTCTATTCTTGCATATATCTCTTGCTTCCTCAACATTAATAATTCTCTTAGTAGACAGTAGTAGTCTTATTCAAAATTGACATTTTTTTCAGTTTGACTAAAATAAACGCATTTCATCATGATTTAAGCCTATTTTTTTTATCGTAACAATATTCAATATTATAGTAGGTATATAAATACGCCACCAAGACGCAATAGTAAATAAAACCTGGTTCTCTTGAATATTACTAAAATATTTGTATTACTTATTTATAGATAATAAACTAACTTCGTTTCGCGCGGATACAATTCACTAATATTCTCAGGATTTTTGTAGAACTATATGTCTCTGGTACATTGTTTTAACCTAGGTATCTATTAATATTTAGTCAGCGTGTTTCAAATGGATTTTTTTGCAACTTGATTACAAAATAGTAATATTTCAATTTATAAAAATATTACTAAATTTTAATTAGCTAAACTACAACTGATAATCGTTAAAAAATCTGTTCCGTGATTTAGAAGAAAATACAATGTACCTATATAGATATATTCTGTTATATTCATGAGGCAGTAATAAAATATGAGAGAGCAATATTTTTTTTTGTCTCCTATGCCACCACATTCATTACCTGCCTATATTTATTACCTTACAATTTATTTTTGACGTGATAACGTCCTTACAATTTATTTTTGACGTGATAACGTCTTATAAATTGACGAACGCCGGCAGCATGCATGAAAAAGTGTCACGTTCCGAAAAATGTATGGCGACCGATGCATTGTTTGTGAAACTCTCAGAAAACATATATGACGTTATCACGTAAAATTATCATCTGTAAACCGACTTTACAGACTGGTCAAGGTTTTTTATACTATTAGGGTAACATACAAGCATACGGCCCACCTGATGGTAACCTAGGCCTAAAGACGCTAGCAACACATGAAGCATCACTCGTGCGGGTCGCGCGTTGCCAATCCCAAGGAAAGTTAGGTATTGGAGGTGGAAAGGAAGTTTTAAACGAATGGGATGGGATTTAGGCTTTTGGCGCTCTCACTTACCATACGAAACATAACAGCACGAGTAGCTACCGTTGTTTCATGCTTATCTTCTTTGAGAGGGCTTTGCTTCCACCATTAAGCCGGCAATTCATGCGAAGACAAGCAAGGATCTACCATTACATTGATTATATCATATATATTATTATTATTAGTTCATAATTATGATGACACATACCATCGGCATCATCATTCTATCTGAAATAACAATTTGGAATAACTGCAATGATAATTTCAACATATAAGGCATAATGGCTAATATATGTATCCCATAAATTAAAAATAATGAAGCTTTTGTTAATTCTAGAGATTCAATATCTACCCAGTGGCAGGAAGTATCCAGTGATGAAACTGCAACGTCATGTTTACAAGAGAGTCAGAGAGAATAAAGCAGGAGAAATTGTTTGGCGTTGTGTAATGACCCATAAAGGGTGCAAGGCATATTGCATTTTGCAAGACGATGTGGTCGATTTGAGGAATGACCACAATCACAAGCCGCCCCAAAAGAGAACAGCCACGGGCAGATGGATAATACCCAGTGCAAGTGCTTAATTATTGTATTGACTTTAAGGTCATAGCTCACTTACACGATACCATTTTTGCAAAAAGAACAAAGAACGTTCAAATACGCACTCAAACTAAAAATATAGACTGAGCATTGTGAACAATCTAGTAAAGTCATATAAAACCATGGTAATCTTGTAATAACACGCGCTCACGCACATATATACAAACAAAACCATGCCAAAACGAAGTGTCATAAGCCATGAGTGTTACCAGATATTTCAGATTTATTTCCGGTGACAACACTTTCACGCACACATCTTTCAAAAAGTAGCTTCACTTTTTAGTTGACAGTGCGGTGTCTTTAGTTTTTATTTAGTCTGAGTACACACTTTACACTGAAAACATAAAATTATAAGACACGCTGCAGCTCGATGAATGACGTCATACTTACTTCACACGCTGCGTACGTTCCTAAGCTCGTGCGAGGCCGTTATCTCGTGGTGGTTCAGTAGGCAAAAACAGCCTGTTGGTGGACCGTCTGTAATGTGTCTGTGAGAGAGTATAGACTAAGAAAAAATCATAAAAAATACCATACCATTGTTTTGTTTTGTTTAATTAATTGTTTATAAATTGATGTATTATAACTTTTAAGGTTGCATTGACCTTTAATTTGGTTTTCCATCTAACTTATAGAATATGCTCAATAAAAAAAATATAGTTATGGTTTTATACATATACAGAAAGGAAATTCGTCACAGTGCTATTGATTCTACTTTTAGTCAGGGTAACCAAATAATATTCTAATAAATATAATTGTTGTCGTCTCTTATGGAAAACCATGGTAATATATTTAATGAATTGTAATATTGAAATAGAATAAAGTTATTTCGTCAAATACGTTGTTTTTATTACGCTCATATTATGGCGTCATATGACATTTTTTTATCAGTTTTTAGAATACTAAAGGTAAACTGAGATGCATAACCAAGACAGAAGGCTAGCAATACAAAATAACTGTATATTACAAAATTGACAAGTATGACAACCAATATGCTGTCTCTATCACATAGCGTCGTTGTTAATTTCCAGCGCTCTACTAAATTTTCTTACCACAATCATCATCATCTAAAACACACTCTATCGCAAGTTATAGTCGCTAGTCTTTTGTGATTGTAATCTCTTTAGGCCTCGGTCTCCTATTAAGTGCTATATGCGACGTCCGACTTCGGCGTAAACGTTCCGATCAACGTCTGAACGCCAGGCACAGCGTCAGCGGTCTATACATCTCATACGCGAACGACGACGTCTCGTTCACAGCAGTCTTTTACTTTATCAAATTTCGACATTTTGTACTGACGCCAAATACGACGTTTACGCTGCAATGGTTCGAAATAACTAGAGACGCGGCGCAAACCGTTTGAATGCCGCCTACGGCGTCCACGCGTCAGCGTGAGCGAGTCTAAGAGACCGCAACAGTACATTTCTTAAGCATCGTGACGCGGCGTACGTCGTGACGCTGTACAAGGCCGACCGCGTTTATAGGAGACCTCCACCAAGGCTTTAAAGATTTTTCCAAAAGAAAAATTCAGATTGGTCCAAATGCAGTCTAGTTCAGTCCACAGTTCAATATTATTATACCTTTCACAGCGCACTTCATTCCCGGTAAGAAAAACCCACTACTGATGTATAATAGGTATACATATAAGAAGCGCAGTGAATCCAAAAAATCAGGGAAGGTGCTTTGGTACTGTTCGAACCGGCAGAGAGGCTGCAAAGCTACCGTTTACACTTCTGGTGCTCGGATTTATCGGGAGCCTGAATTCGAGCACACTCATCCGCCACCAACATACATCGCTACAATTGACGGACAATGGGTCAAGGTTAATGACTAGTAAATATTAATAACTTGTTTCGAATGGACCTAATGAGTTAACTTGTAGACAAATTATAAAGTATGTAGTTTCTATACAATCTGGAAAGTTATTTCAAATACAGCCTATAATTGTTTAAGCTGATTGATGGTTTGTCACTTTCTGTCAAAGGACATGGCTAAATAAAAATTGGCGATTGCCCTAGTGAGTACCTAGTAATATGTAATGCTGAGTATTAGTATTTCATAAGAAAAAGCTTTCAGAAACATTTCATATCGTTACAATCCTGAAAATAAAATCATAAAAACTACTACTTCAATACATACACCAACTTGTAAAAAACGTTATTATTATTAAATTATACGTGGAGGAAACCACGGGGCACAGCTAGTATTGAAATATTTTATCAATGACATTTATCTATTTATTATGGAGCAAAAGTGATAAATAGATATTATTGGTATATATTACATAATTGCAGCACTATTTAAGTGTCGTTCCTTTCCAGATTTCGCCAATCATTTCTAGAAATCCCATAAAATAAATCAACATTTTGAGACGTACCTATTTTAATATAATTATTACTAATGTAAAAATTAACACTGATAATTTTACCTTACGCAAATATCTTTAAAAGTATCGTGAATGGAACGCCATATTGTCTTATGTTTTCCTCGTCAAATAAAAAACATGAAAACACTTAAACATTTGATTAGTTCATGAAGGTTCTAGGTGAATAATAAAACCGTAATAATTAATTAATGAATATTTAAATGCTTAGGGCAGTCGTTTAGCCATATCCTTTGGACTTTGTTGAAATGGGACAAAACAGTATTTTAGTTAAACCTGCGCTATAGAGCTGTGTTAGTTTGTATAAATATATATGTTTTAATTGTTAACATCTAATAAATATGATCACGTCTATATTCTTGTAATTGTTAATATATTATATGTACTAAATAAAAAAAACGTATTTTTTTTTATATTAAGGATAATACAGAATTTTTATGGTACATTACATTTTATTATCATTTTAATGATACAAACGAATGCTTACAGTGTACTACAGAACCTCAACCAGAGGTACTCGCCATCTCATAGTAGGTGGTTACTCTTTCATCTGCAGAACTTATTGCCTAAACCATGTTAAAAAGACTTGGAAATGTGCGACACATGCAGGATGTACAGCTAAAGTCCACACCATAGAGGATGAGATCATCAATATAAAGAACGATCATAACCACCCGTCGATGGCCTTAAAATGGGATCTATTGCGGCTTCAGTCTTATGTAAATCTTGTTAACTGAAAGAATGAATACTTACTTATTAACTGAACACAAAGTGCGAAAATTTGAATATAATAATAAAATCGACAATAATAGCGAGCAGGATATTATTTTCAATATTTTCCTGCACTTCGTGTTCATTTATATGGCTAAGCATGTCAAATGCTTAAAAAATATAAAAATTATTTAAATATTTATTGTTAACTTTATAGAGGTATGTTGATCAAAAATGTATTATATGTATATAACATATAAATTAAATAAAACATATAAATTAAATAAAGTGTCTGTTTGTAATCTCTCTTAACAGCTTTTTATTAGAAGCATAATGAAAATGTATACGGTACTTATGACAACAAGCACTATTTAAAAAAAGTTATCTGTCTGTTTGTTCCGGCTCCAATTTGACGGGACTTAGCAAATAGCAGATGTTATAAAGAGTAACTTAGGCTATTTTTATTTTGGAAAAAGAATTAGGGGTCGGTGCAGAAAAAAATCTAAATTGCATGGAGACGGAGTCGCACTAACAACGAGCGAGCAACCGTTGGTAGAAAATGGATTAAGAAAAGCAAAAATACAAATCGAACCATTCATCAGTGTACCAAAGCTCCCACTAGATAAAGTATCGACGAAGAATTAGTAGCAGAAAACTTCAAGACTGGCCTTTGCTCGATGGACAATTTCTATACAGCCCCCTTAGAATTAAAAACAAAACGTTTTACGAACTTTCGTTTCAAATCATTGTGATTAATCAACAGTCCGACACGTGATTCCTAATTAGTCGAGATTCCGAAGCGTGATTCAGACGACCAATTACACAATGACTCGAAACGAAAGTTTGTCTAACGTTTCGTTTTTCATTCTAAGGGGGGCAGTATGTATTTACGCTGTGTATCTAACACCCATATAATTTCCAAAGGTACGCGCTTCGGATTCAAACTCGAGATTTCCATATTTATTCGTCTTCCGAATAATCTGCTGACTCCAATGAAAAATATATATATATATATATATACATATATATATATATATATATATATATATGTTCATAACAATTATGAGTTCCTAATTGACGTTATATCTTTAAATGTACTCTCATAAAAATCCAAATACATATTGACTACATTATACAAAACTAACTAATTTGGATATTCGCAGAAATGGTCCAGTTCTCTGTCTCCCAGCGTGGTGGTGTCATATTACATTTAGGAAACTACAGCTATAATAAAAAAAGTTCAACCACAGGTGACAAAGTGATCTGGTATTGCACTTCTTACTACGGAACCCCCCCTTGCAAGGCGAAGGTACACACTCTAGGCAAGCATGTCCTAGGCGTTTTTGGCGAACATACTCATTATTAATATTTTTATATCGGGACACTCTCACGGATTATAATATTAAAGTAGGTAATGAAATAAAGGATCAGTTTACGCGCATAAACTACTATATGTCTTCCGCTTCTAGTTGTAATAGCAAATTATTTACTATAGTAAGTGTTAAATATTAATTAATTATTTTTTATTGTTATAAGAATAAATGCACATGCTTTCTCAATGGAAAAATTCTATTATTATAACAATTGCAACACGGTTTTAAATTCCTTATATCGTTTTCCTAGATCCTGTTGTAAAACACGATATTACATCAAGCATTCTACTTATTTAACTATTTAATTTCATTTCTAGGTCCTTCGCACAAAGAAATGAACCCTTCAGGTTACATATATACCACATTGAAAGGAGGTCAAGTACTTCTCCTAAACGGGCACAGGTTTCACAAGGAATATGGAAACGAATTGAGAAGTTACTGGCGCTGCTCTAAAAGAGCCACCTACAGTTGTAAATGTAAAGTCAGAATGATTAACGGAAGGATATTGATTTCTAATCATCATACGCATAAGTAATTTTACTTATGTATGGTAAACTTAACACAAAATGCGAAAATGTGAAATCTAAAATAACAACCACGAGCAGGATTTGAACTTGCAGATGCTTTGCCAATTTAGCCATGGTGACAATTGCTAAAAATTGCAAATTTCGATAACACATTTTTTCTTAACGTCTTGGGTGACACCTGCGCTGTACTCTCTCTACAGTATTCCAGGAGATGCAGGTTCAAATTCTGCTCGTTGACTGTTATTGTCGACTTAACATATTCGCACTTTATGTTAATTTATATGGCTAAACATGTCAAATGCTTAATATGTATATGGTAATCTCGCTAGAAAATATTCTAACATGATTTAATTAATTGGTATTTTTTTACATAAATAGTTTATTTGTATCGTGTAACTTTTGAAGATAGTGGTTTCTAAATATAGCGTCAAAATACTATATTTAAAAATAACTAGCCTTTGCCCGCGGCTCCGCCGTAGCCAAAAGCTAGTTTTCAGGTTATATCTCAGGTTCCCGATACAGTAGCGGGCTAAAATGTATACCAGTTTTTAAATCTTATAAAGAGCTATCAAATAAAAAAAGTTGCATCAAAATCTGTTCAGTAGATTTTGCGTGATGCAAGAAGGAACAAACAGACAAAAAATCTAAAACAAATGGTTTCCTATATAGCCTAATACAATTTTTTTTTTTTTTCTCTAATATCTTAAACGTACAGACGCCGCTCTGTTACAGCTTTATAATAGTTAGGATTGTTCTATTTTAATTTCTCAGACCAATTAAGCGTCATATGTGAGTAGGTGTACAAACGCTGTACAGGAGCATATCGGTGGTGTTCAGAGATTTAAATAGACTGTATTATGCGTCTTATTCCTCTTTTTCTAGTACTCCATGGATTCTATTCGTAAATAATGTAATAATATTCAGGACGTAACTTTGCTGGAATTGTATATCAGTTTTTTAATATTAGTAGTAAAATACTTTAACATGTATAAGATCATATAAAAACATTTTGTCATTTTAAAGAACATATTATTTGTAAAAGAGAGATTTACTGTGAGCTCTTTTTCCATATTCACAAATAATTTGTGCTTTGAAGTAGCTGAGCTTGTCAAGTTACGAAGATATTTTAAAGTATTATTGACAAACATGTTAAGTGTTGTTTTAAGGTAGATAATATTAGAGATAGCTCGACATGCTATTGTTCGTTCTTTATACGTATTTATTTATTTCACAACAAATTGACAACTTTAGAAACAATATTTAAGCAAATCTTTGATTAAAATTATTGTGATAATGTTTATAAAGATAAATTGTTATTTACTGTTCTCAAATCATTGTTCTTCTAATTAAATATTTTTGATGAATATTTTATTGTTTTGATTTATTTTACTAGAAAGATATTTTATCTCTATATTTCTATGTCTCAATGTATAAAGCGCTATTTATCATTCGTTAGTTTTAATTTTATTTCTCTATACTGTAATTATTTTAAATCTTATTGTTTTATCAGGTACAATAAAGCAACTCGAAAATTGCCATATAAATGACGTCGCAACAGAAGTAGAAGTGGATAACGTATCAGACGATGACGTCATAGAAGTGGTGAGGGACGATGCACCTATAGAAATTTTATCAGACGGTGAAGAATTAGAACTACAGATAGGTAAACAAGCTGAAATTTACAAAGCTCTAGATAGTATTGTTGAAAATTTCCATTATACATCACTCCCAACAGAATCACAGTTTGAACTGAGCGTTCATTGTGCAGAAAATAGCAATATGTCTGTTGACCCTCTTACGAATGAAACGCTCGATAATAGTAATTTAGGTGCTCCAACACTACCTAATTATGATACTATCAAGC
This sequence comes from Leucoma salicis, assembly GCA_948253155.1. Taxonomy (NCBI): domain Eukaryota; kingdom Metazoa; phylum Arthropoda; class Insecta; order Lepidoptera; family Erebidae; genus Leucoma; species Leucoma salicis. The sequence continues at coordinate 21,521,765 of OX411814.1, read as the reverse complement.
ATCAGGCTCACTTAACTACGGATTCCACTGCCACTGAAAAGACAAATCAAGATGATAGTGATGAAAACCACTACGTTAATGTAACAGACTTAGATCAGTCTGATAACTGGTCAATGTTAGTAAGAAATTTAAGTCAACTAGATTGTGACCAACCACAAAATAAATCACCTGAATACAAAGAAACTAACCAAACACAATCTCTAATAGATAACGATGTGGTTGTTGGAAATGTAGATAATATAGTTGTTGATGTTCAAACTGTTGATGATAATCTATCATCTATTATTCCTGACTTTGATATTGGAAAACCGCCCAGTAGCAGTGATGCTGTTGTTGACACAATGATTGATAATCTACCTATAGATAATTCAATTATCAACGAGAGTGATGTAGCTAACCCAGTTAGTGAAAATCTAGATGAAACTAGTGGTAATATTGTAAACCAATAGTATAGTTATGCTTTTGTTTAAATCTATAGTAGCAAATGATTGAATACAACAAAGTTGAAGGGCTTATACCTATTTCATTAAACGCGCTGTTTCTGGTAATACTACATACATTTCTATTTTATTAAATTATGTTAAAATATTAATTAAATTGTTCAATAGATTTGTTAATTAAGTAAAAAATATATATAATTGTTTATGCCCTACACTAGTGGTGTTAATGTTAATTTGCATTTTACACACAATTAGTTTAAACAAAAATTGTTTTCTTTTTCTTAACATACCTATTTAGCTTATTTAATTTATTGAAATATACCTCTACTAATAAACTTACGGCAATTGTTTTAATCCCGAAAAATAATAACTAAAATATGCCGCTATGCAAGCTAATGTACTCAATTTAAATGGTATATTTATAAACAGAGACAAGCTATTTTGATCTATATTTTAGCACTTGACATGCTCTCTTAAGCTACTCTTAGGGCGGGTTGTCAGCTATACTTGAGGCACACGTAAATTTCAAAAATGGTGTTAACCATCGTCAAACCAAAAAAAGCGTTGTTTCACGAACTGAGACGTGTTAAATAATAGCGATTACAGTAACGGATGTCCCACTCACTGGTTAACGTCACTTTCTTGCGTCTAATATACCTAGGTACTATCAAAGAGAAAATAACCACTACGTTTAGCCACTATATGGATGCGTCTAACAAACAGTACCTACAACATTATGAACTCTCTTTTGTATTGGTCTTTATTCGACGATAGTTGTTCGTCTGGCAAACAATGTAGAAAAAAGTAATACAAACAATGTAGAAAGGAAGAAAAATGTATTTAAAACACGTGTTAACAACCTAAACTTTTGGGATGACCAGGAATTCATTGTAAGGTATCGTGTACTTGATAAAGGAAGTCGCTCTATTGTTAACACGTCTTATCGAAGTCGATATAAAGTTTGTTACAGAAAAGTAGAGTTTCTCATAAGAATACTTGGATTTAAAAATTATTTGTTTACAATATTTCAGAAACTTGGCCGTAAAACCTAGCCTACCTATAGATCAGGTACTTGTTATTCTACAATGTTATGGTCGCTTATGAGATGTGTTGGGGATATATATCAGTTTTGCAGAAATTAACAGTATGCCATATTAATCATTGAGTGACTGGGGCTATCGCTAAATTACATTCTCATTACATAAACATTCTATCTAACGACGAAGAAAAATTGGCTGTTGAAACTGACTTCTATTATATTATAGCTAGATTTCAAATTAAACTTGAACAGACGTAAGTCCTCGGTTGGTCTCCACCGGCATTAAATTCTGCGTGAATAGCTTATTTTTCTTTCCATCCATCCATCCATCAGCCCATAAACGAATACTGCTGGACTTGGGCCTCCCCACGAAGGGGGAGAAATGCCATAATCTCCACGCTTAGCAGGCGGGTTGGCGATCGCAGAATGGTGTTAAACGTTTCCCAGGAGTATGCTGCTGCCCATTCCCCTGATGCTCCCTTAGTCGGTTTTTACGACACCCGTGGGCAAGTAAGGGGTGGTGACATAATCCGTCACCACACGGATTTTTCTTTATATTACCCAATAATATCGTCACAATTCACAACTAATATTAGAGGCATAATTCCAAGTTTTGTCATTCGAGTCGTAAGTAATAAAATAAATAAGTAATATAATATAATATATATTATAGTATATATTTATATACATTACATATTACTTCCATGACAAAAACCATAGGCTATAATATCCTCTGTCTATGATAAAAACAGATAAACTGACGTATACGGGCAAATGTTGCCATACTAGAAAATTCTCCCATCTATTTTTATTACGAAAATGAGTTGGTTTGTGCTGGCATCCCTAATAACTTTGACGACTGGTTTTTTATGCAAATAACGCTTTGTATTTAAAGTACGTTAAATATCGTTCGTAATCGTTATTATTTTGACGTACGTATGTTACGATAATCAATTGTTTGAAACAACCGGCCCTTAAAGTACAAATTATAATTTGTGAATAAGGAAAAATAGTATTTTTAGTACGAGCGGGAATCAACGATTACGGTAGCTCAGTAGGTTAGAGCACTTCCTCTGAAAGGAAGAGACGCAGGTTCGATTCCCGCTCGTACTAAAAATACTCTTTTTCCTTATTCACAAATTATAATTTGTACCAAAGACACAAGCTAGTTTATAGAACACCTATTTGACGCACTTTAGAAGCTAAATATAAAACATGAAAGAAAATATATTGCAGTATTAGTATTCCCGTCTCAATAAGGGTCTCTTTTGGATTAGTGGATAGGTTTGTACAGTTATTTCTTTTACGGGCGTTAACTAAGAAATACATTAAGGAGAATATAACTGCGACAAAAGAAAAACTATCCCCAAAGCTAGTACCCAGCAGCGGCACGAATCCTTCAAGAAACTGCTGTCCGCACTGCTTAATCGCCACTTATCATCAAATGGTGATTATGTAAGTAAATAGAACATATCTTTGTTACAGTAACGCCTACGACTTAATATTGTTCATTAACAATGCTATACCTACCTATATAGCAAAAAAATTAAATGGGACGGTTTCGGAATAAACCTCTTTCAAACAAAAAAAGAATTTTGCAAATCCGTCAACATATGACAGAGTTATGCCCGAACATACATAACAAAAAATATAAACATCCGAATTGATAAACTCCTCCTTTTTTTGAAGTCGGATAAAAATATTCAATCACAGATTTCCTAACACACATACACCGTAAATGATAGGTTGATATAGAGTCGGATAAATATAGAGCAAGAAGTGCTATTGTTTTACTTCAAAATGGCAGTTTCAGAGCATATGCGTAAAGCAAGAAAAGCTATGGCGGTAGCAAGAAAAAGTGGCAATAAAATCAAGCTACTATCATTGGAAACTGAAAACCTTTTTGCGACAGCAATAGCTCTCGATTAGGGAGAGCTAGGGCTTCCAAATCTGATCCAGATTTGCCAGGACTGGAGGAACTTATGCGTAGAGCACATACCTCGCCACTGGCTAAAGGAAGTCTGAAGGAACACCGCGTAGTTTTAGTAGGTATACCGGTTGTTAAATCGGGAGTCCAGCATAAATTTGTTTGCACACCCGGCACGAGTATCCATAGGGAATATCAAATAAAAGGAGATACCTAACTGAGATGCTGCGTCATAAATACACAAAACGGATCGCGTTAAAACGTGAAATAGAAAATGCTAACTGCGAGGGGGTACGAAACTGAAATGCCAGTGTCAAGAATGCTCTGCTACTGTATTGTAGAAATTTTTATCACATTTTCTTATTGTTTTTGGTGAAGCCTATGCCATCTGTCAAATGTGCTTGCATACGTTGTTCCCTCAAGCTAAGCTTAATTATTACCAATTACTAATTAGTATCTTATATATATAAAAGAAAGTCGTGTTAGTTACACTATTTATAACTCAAGAACGGCTGAACCAATTTGGTTGAAAATTGGTAGGGAGGTAGCTTAGAACCAGGAGACGGACATAGGACTTATTTTTTGTCTTTTTTATCCCGTTCCCGAGGAACGTGACATAAAACTTGGTATAACAAAACGCAACTGACATGTGCGTGGGCCAACGTTATTTGAGTCACTACAGACTGTTCCAGCCATCCATCCATCAGCCTTTCAATGTCCACTGCTGGACATAGGCCTCCCCAAAAGAACGCCACAACGAGCGGTCCCGTCATGGGGAATAATGCCGTAATCACCACGCTTGGCAGGCGGGTTGGCGATCGCAGTTGATGTTGTTAATACTCGAGGGAGTGCTGCTGCCCACTCCCCTATTGCTATTCCCTCAGTCGGCTCTTACGACTCCTGTGGGTAGAGAGGGGTGGGACAATTCTAAAGCCAGCCCCACACGGCTAACAATACACACCACAGACTGTTAATGGTACAATATTCCCAACATATCGTGCTGCATGTGAAGAACTCAATTTACTAGAAAACGATATTTTTTTTTTTATTGCATGTAGTGGCAGGCGAGCCACGGTCCATCTGATGGTAAATGGTAACCGTCGCCCATGGACTCGACTATACCGAGAGTATTGTCAAGCCGCTGCTCACCAATTCATTTCACAGATGAAATGAAATATAAACGGCTATCTCCTGCTACAGCCAAAACGCAACGATGTGCTTCATGGCCGGTCACATGGGAGATGGTGGTACCAACCCGCTCGGGCCGGATACCAAGTGAGTACTCCCACTTGGTACCCAGCCCTACCACCAGTCATGCAATGGATGATAATTGCTTACTTCTCTTAGTCGCCTCATACGACACCCGTGGGAAAGAATGGGGTGGTGACACTTGTATTCTTAATCCGTCACCACACGGATGACAATCCACTGGGATACGACAATCGTTAAAGCAATTATCTCTGCATCGCCAAGTCAGATACGCACATTATTTTTTATCATCATTTCGACATGCTTTCCATCAAACCCATCTAACCTGTGGCACAAATACAAGGATAATATGTCAGAAGACATATTCAAATTCGTGTCAGTTCAAGAAATCCCGATCTTGAGATGAATGAGGAAATACATAATCGGGCTTCGCTCTTGATCGAAGACATGTGTTACCTCATGTGAGGTAGTTTATTAGTCAAACCTAACTTCCTAACCAGGAATGCTAGCGCCAAATAGTGAAATGAATGACGCATTTAATCGAGAATTGGAACGGGAACGTGAATATGATCATCAGGAATTAGATTTAGTAATTCAAACGAATGTACCCCTGTTGAATCCCCAACAAAAAGAAATTTAAGATACATTAATGAAGGAAATTGATGATGGAAATGGTGGTTTATATTTTCTGGATGCCCCTGGTGGAACTGGTAAGATATCCCTCATGTCAGTAGTTTTAGCCACTGTTCGTGCGAGATCCAACATTGCGGTTGCAGATGTTTCTTCTGGAATAGCAGCCACATTGTTAGAAGGATGCCGTACAGCTTATTCAGCATTAAAATTACCGTTAAATCTTCAAACTATTGAAAAAGCAACATGTTATATTGCAAAACACTCCGCAAAGGCCAAAGTTTTATCAGCATCGAAAATCATCATCTGGGATGAATGCACAATGGCGCATAAACGTGCATTGGAAGCACTTAACCGAACATTTAAAGATCTACGCAATGACTCCAGATGTTTTGGAGGTGCAATGATTTTACTGTCTGGCGATTTTCGTCAAACACTGCCAGTAATTCCAAGATCAACTGCTGCTGATGAAAAACGCTTGCCTTAAATCATCAAATCTATGGCGCTATGTGAAAAAACATCAGCTGACAACAAATATGAGAGTTGCATTGCGGAACGATACATCTGCTGAAGATTTCTCTGAGCAAGAGCTGACTATCGGTAATGGTCGAGTACCTGTCGACGCATCGAGCGGATTAATTTAATTTCCTCCGAATTTCTGTAACCTTGTCTCATCGAAAGACGAACTCATCAACAAAGTATTCCCAAACATCATTACTAACCACAAAAATAATGAATGGTGCGGCATGTTCACGGGTCGGAAGACAATCTGCGTTATTTTTTCTTGCGCCTGATAATAAAGCGAAAAATATCGTCTATCACAAGGTGCTTCACTGAAGATTGCAACCCATGCATCAAAATATTTGGCCAATAAAGGATCATTAAAATACTAGATTTTTTTTATTTATATTTATTATCATAATAAAAAAAGATCTGCTCATCTATTGCCTCTAAGGCGGAACAAAGTTCGCCGGGGCAGCTAGTATTTATATAAAAATCATACCAATTGAAGATGATTGAAATTTCTTTTTTCTTTTAAGTAAATTCTTAAACATTATAAATGCGAAAGTGCGTTTGTTAGTTTTTTACCCTTTCACGCTGCACCTACTCAACCGACTATCATGAATTCAGAAAAGGACCGGCTTTTTATTCCGAAAAATAGGAGAGATGAGAGGTGTGAGATTGCATTTTTTGCAAAATATAGGTCATTAATGTGGGATAATAGTTCAGGAAATACGCTGATATGGTTGAAATACCCCTTTATTTCTGTGCGTCTTAATACGAGGATGGATCAAAAAGTAGTGAGAATGAGATAGATTATAATGACTGTTGAATACTTAATAATTTATTTTTCTACATAGTATCCTAGTCTCTCTGCACACCGAGTCTAGCGCTTTTCTAAGGCTTCAATCCCTTTCAAAAAAAAAGTTTTATCTTGGTCCTGCAAAAAGCTCTCCACGGCATCCATCACCTCGTTAACGTCTTCGTACCTGTTTCCCCTTAAGTATTCTTTCAATTTGGGGAACAGATAAAAATCGCTAGGCGCCAGATCTGGTAAATAAGGGGGGTGGTCAACCAATTCGAAGCCAGCTTGCTGAATGGCAGCCATCGCAACTGCTGACCTGTGCGTGAGTGACAACGGTCATGATGAAACAGCACGCCACTTCGAAGTTTCCCTCTGCTTTTCTCTTTGATGGCATTCCTCAACTTGGGAACTAAAGCTGCATAATATTGGCCCGTAATAGTAGTTCCACGCTCCAGGTAATCAATCAACAATATCTCTTCTGAGTCCCAAAATATTGAGGCCATAACCTTGCCAGCCGATGCCACGGCACGAAACTTCTTCGGGGTCGGTCATGATGGCCGTTTCCATTGCGAAGATTGCTGTTTTGTCTCGGTATCAAAATGATGGACCCATGTTTCGTCCATTGTTACGAAACGAGACAAAAAGTTTTCAGAATCTTCTTGAAACTTGTCTAACAGTATCTCCAAAATGTCAAGTCGATTTTGTTTCTGACTGTCGGTTAACATTCTCAACACCCATCTTGCGGAGACTTTTCTCATATTCAAAGATTGTTTCAATATGGATTGAATACTTCCATATGAAATGCCCGTTTCTTGAATTAAGTATCGGATGGTAACTCTTCGATCGCTCAATACAATTTTCTTGACTTTCGCAACATTTTCTTGGGTGACTGACGTCGATGGACGGCCGCAACGATGTTCGTCTTCCGTGCTCGTTCTCCCTACTCGAAATTGAGAAGCCCACCTTGCAACAGTGGAATACGGCGGAGCATACTCTCCTAATGTTGCCTCCAAATCGCAATGAATCTCTTGCGTCGTTAACTTTTTTAAACAGAGGCATTTAATAACGGCTCGCACTTAGTTTTTCTCCATTTTCGAGAACACGTTCCGACACAAAGCAAACAAATGACTACATTCAGAAAAAAACAAAAGAGAATCGAATATTTTTTTAAAGTTTTTAGGTTTGGGCCTGCGGCGCTCTCACTCATCATACGGTAGGCGTAACTACCGTTGTTACACGCTGATCTTTTGTGAGAGGGTGGTAGGTACTTACATAGTTCCAGTGGCCCGCCAATAAAGGCGGAGAGACGGCCCACGGCGGGTTTCTTTAGTGGGTGCAGGCCCCACACTACCCTGTTCGTTGCCCCGAACGACGGGGTGTGCGGCAAGGAACATTTTTTTTTCCGCCTTAACAAAAAATAAAAAAAGGGTGGTAGATACTTCCCCGACCGAGCCGGCCCATTCGTGCTGGGATAAGCAAGGGTCTACCACTGCCTTCTCTTGTAAAGGTATTGTGTGCAAACTCTTAGTCGTCTTCTTAAAAGACCTTTGGAAAGTTTTTCACTGAACGTATTCTGCTATGACCTCATTTACTGAAATGTTAGCTGCCATCCATATTTACACGAATAGTAGACGACAACAAAGTAGGGTCCATTAAGGTGGAAGCGATATGGTCCACAAGAATGCGTTTTCTGTGCCCCTGGTATCAACAGATTCAACATTCAGAGAAGTGAGAACTTTAAATAACAGAACTATGTATATACATTTAAGATCATTTTAGAATATACGAGAAAAACATTATGTATTAGGCTATTTTTTCTGAACACAAAACAACTTTTTTAAAGATTTTTTATCTGTTTGTTTGTTCGGCATCATGCAAAATCTACTAAACAGATTTCGTTGAGTTTTTTTTATTGATATTTTTTTTTATTTATAGTTTTATTAAGAGTTCTTGATTAGATTTAAAAAATTGGTATTCATTTTACCGCGCTACTATATCGAGAACCTGAGATGTAAAAAACCAAAGGCTAGTTTTTATATATATATTCATCACAACCATTTTAACATGACATGACATGTGTTGAATGTTTAAATTAATAATTTGGTCATAAATTGAATAGTAAACCTTGTAGAAAACGCTTTAAATTTGTTTTAAATTCGATTTCGTACAAGGATGTCTTGATATCATCAGGCAATTTATTGAATAATTTTATAGACATGTGGTAGGTACTATATTTGGCTATATTCAGATGTGGAATAACTATAGTCTGTAAGTAATTTCTCCTAGAATGCTCTCTAACCTTGCTTTCTTCCTGATTCTCATATTCGTGTAGATATATATTTTAGAAAGATGTGTTAGAACTAATACATATAAAGATCGTGAGGTAATTTTCTATTGAGCACGGGTTTCCGGGATTTTAAGCCCTAGTCAACCACGCTGGCACGCTTGGCAGACAAGCCGTCCCCGAAAATCTGATTTGAGGACATTAAGATCTTTAAAATATTTCCTGCAAGATCCTGCTGAAGAATATAAATTATGTATGTCTCTTTTTTGTAACACAAATAATAATCATATCTACTACCCGAAGATAAGATGATGTTCCTTAATCTAGATTATTAACGCAAAATAAACCTTTTTTTAATTGCGTTATGTGAACTCTCCGAAACTGGCGAGAGTGTAGAGAATTATGAATGTTGAGGAAGCGAGAGATCTATGCAAGAATAGAGCCTCTTGGAACTCTGTTCTCTCTGCCTACCCCGCAAGGGAAATGACGTGATGATAAGTAGTAGTAATAGTTATGTGAACAGCATTTCGTAGACTTCTCAAGACATGACACACGCTGAGTTGATGGCATTCTCTAAGCTTTCATTTTCGTGTTTCCAGTTTAGATAGCAATTAACGTGTACTTCCAAAAATTTTACATGTGCCATATCAAGCTTGTTGCAGCCCAATTTTCTTCTTAATCTTTGGTAGACGGTGGTCATTTTTTGACGTTGTGCGAAATTACATTCAATTGGTTTTACTGGCATTTACGCATTTACTTTAAGTCCGTTACTGATAATCAAAGGCTGAAATACTTCTAAAGCTTTATTTACATGCATATTCAAAAACTGAATGTTATGTGCCGATATGAATATCATTCATGTTCTCTGCAAATACTAGCAACCATGTACATGTTCTCCTAGGTCCTTATATGCTATGACGTCATTTATAATTGTAATAAAAACGTGGTACCCAATATGGATCCTTGAAGTACTCTACACTCTTCTAATTTAGACCTAAATATCCGTTCTAAAGTTTTATTATGTGAATAATACCTTTCATTATCGCCACCTCACTGAGCCATTTCTTTTATTTCTACAGTAATCTTCCTATTGTTTAAGTATGACGTGAAAAGTTGTAGGGCATTGCCTCTTACACCATTCAAGTTTACATAACAAGGTTGGAGGTTTGGTTCATTAAATTCGTTAAGACATGGCTACAGCTTTGTACAAAATGAAAGACGATAATATATATTTATAATCGCACGCCATTCCTTCGTCCAGTAAGAGATAAGCAGTGAAGTAATACTGCAGTATCAAAGGCAAAATAAAATACCCTGAACCGTAAAGAAAAAGGGTCGGTTAGAAAATCTTCAATATCTTCAAAGGTACTTTTTTTGTTGTTTAGGCGGGAAAAAATGAACCTAACCGCACACCCCGTCGTTCGGGGCAACGAACAGGGTAGTGTGGGGCCCGCACCCACTAAAGAAACCCGCCGTGTGCCGTCTCCGCCTGTGTTGACGGACCACTGGCACTGTGTTGGATTACTTTAGTGGCCCGCCGGCGGCTTACCCATTCGGGTACCCTCTACTGAGCGACGCATCCGCATACGGAGCGTCGCACCTTCGTGGGAGGCCTTTCGGGTGGTCCATCCACCCGCAGCTTCTGCTAGGGCGGCATGAGGCGCAAATACCTACGCCGCCCCAGTCGCTGGCTGCGGTTTGGGTCAGTGAAAGCATCCTACTCTCTGGCCCTCTCCGCCGCTTCCTTCCGCGAGGTAACCTCCTCGCAGAAGGCAGCGACCGCGGCCCAATTCCTGTCGCAGCCGAGCATCGCTCTGACGATGCTCGGCAGCGAGAGGTCCCCCCCTATTGCCGCGACGAGTTCACGGCGCTGCCCGTCCCAAGCCGAACACGACTCGAGCGTGTGCCGCGCCGTGTCGTCGTCAGCCGCAATGGTGACAGCCCGGAGTCGCTTCCCTCCTTGCGACTATGTGCAGATATCTGCCGAAGCAATCGGACCTAGCTGTATGAAATAAAGACTAAATTAAAGAATATTTAATGCCACATAAAATAATATATAAAACCTTTTTACTTATTTTTGATAATTACCTACATGAAAACTGAAAATGTAAAATAATGGTCGTTTTTAATTTAGTACCAAATAAATCAAATCAATTGTTTCGCGTTTGTTTTAGTTTTGCAATAAAAAAAGTTATGAATATGGTATCTCTGCCTTAAAAATTTAATTAATCTGCAGTCATGTCATTAACCAGAATGTACCAGGATCCTGACAATGCTTGAAGATAGGCACAGTCAGCGAAATACAGCGAGAACTGTTGGCGTAACTCTTTCTACAGTTCCGCGAGTACTCCAACGTTTCCATGAAACTGGATCCAATCTTCGAAGACCAGGAACAGGCCGAACAAGGTGCGGATTGCTTTATGGTGTCAAAAGTTTTGAGAAATCGCTTTCTTACGGCTGTTGAAGTAAAGAATCATTATTTAAGAGCTGGAGGAAATAGTCTGAGTACGGATACAGTAAGGCGGCGTCTGGCTAAAGCAAATTTAAAGCCATTTAAAACCTGCAAATGGCCCAAAACTAGAAAAACACCACAGAAACTCAAGGTTGAGTTATGGTAGAGAACACGAGAATTGGACTCCCAATGACTGGTCTAGAATTTCGATTTCAGACGAGTCTAGATTCTGTTTATACAAGCAGAACCGGAGGAAAAGAGCGTACAGAAGACTGTGAGAGCGCTATAACCAAGCCTGTATAGAAGAAAAAGTACCATACGACGGAGGCTCTGTTCACTGGGCTGGGATTTTTTTCGAAAGCCGCACTGAGCTAGTGGTGATAGAAAATGGAACTTTAACTGCAGAAAGATTCACTAAAACTCTGAATGACTACGTTGGTCCATTTTTAATGAAAATGGGCGAGAATGCCGTTATTATGCAAGACAATGCCCGCCCGCATACAGCTCAGATAGTGTTTGCCTATTTTCAAGGAGTCGGTATCACACACATGGAGTGGCCAGCACGCAGCCCCGACTTTAAACCCCATTGAGCATGCATGGGATAAACTGAGACGGCGTATACGTCAGCGGAATCCGCCGCCAATCACACTACGTGAAATGAAAGAAACTCTAATAGAGGAATGGCAGAATATTCCGCAGCATCGCCCCAAAAACCTAGTAGAAAGTATGCCAAATCGTAGCAGTATTGTAGAGCTCGCGGAGGCAACACAAAGTACTAAAATGTGTGAAAACGGCACATCTGTAACCAATCTACATTTACGTAAATACTGGAAAAACTACGCATTTTAATTATTTTACATTTATTAACAATAAAATGCTTGAATTCATTTTTTTTTATTTAATCACATTAAAATATTCTTTAATTTATCTTTATTTCATAGATTAAATCCAATCCTTAAATCTAAGAAGTAAGTTTAATGTACTTCTGACATAACTTATTAAGAAATCAATTGAAGCTTGCGTACCTATGCAAGCTTGATAGCTAAACTACCGATGATTAAAAACTTTTTTCTGGTGTAAATGCTGAAAGACCATGAGCGGCGGTCACCACTTCACCATCAGATGAGATTTTAAATTCTTGTTCCAGACAGTGGCTGCTTTACTCTTTCCAGAAGCTCACGGGGAGGGATAATTATGACACATTGCGGTTATAAATACTATCAGGCATATGTGCAAGGGTTGCGGTCAACATGGCGGTGTATAAGACGCCAAAGAACTGGGTGCAAAGCCAATGCTAAAACTATGGGAGATATTTTATTACAATGTACCTCTCATTCGCACGATGAAGAAGATCAATTTAAATATTAGTCAAATAAAGACACCCATATTCACGCGAATTCTAGTTATGAAATAAAAATACACATTATGTGAACCCTCTTTATTGATGAAGAAATCCTCTAGGATTTAAAGACTTACATTTCTAGTACGAGTAAGTTATTTATATGTATTTCTTAGGCTGATTTTTTTCTCATACCGACGTTCGTCGCTGACAGGTCGATGTTTTGTTATATTATTATGTATGTTACTATGAAGTGTATTTTATCATAAGAGCTCTACGCAATGCGAGCGTTTTTTGTTTCCAATTTAGGTATCAAAACTTTTTGAAAACAATTAATTACTATATCTGGCGCTATAAAGCGACATTAATTTTGCAACCAGTAACCTAGCTATGGATGAATATGTAGTCATTTATTTTGCAGACATTTTTTCTTTCTGACGTGACAATAATTTTCACTGTCATAGCCTAGGATTACGTCTTTAGTCCGCGGTCGCCTGCGTAACACTAGACTGGAATCGGGAATTTACTGGATTCTGGAATTCTTCTTACGCTAAAGTCGGCCGCATACGTTGGTCCCGCATGTGAGTCCCGCCTAAAACGACTTGAGCTGACCGATCGGCACAGATGAAGTACGTGCGAAAGGTACGCGCCCAGCGTTGGCGTGATAAGGAAATCAGCCTTTTGGTTTAATCAGCGTGTGCTGCTATCTTTTTTTATGAATAAATTAGAATGTATTACACGAACACCTTGAAAAATATCGAAATAACAATAAAATGATTCAATATCCGTTGCGTAGTTTAGATGAAGTGTGCGAAACACACAAACAGACACGAACGGGGACTTTTTACTTTTTAAAAGCTTATGTCCCTACAGTCTTTTCATTTTTTATTTAATTGTAATTTTTGTTGGAAATTTATTTATCTTCATGACGACCTAGTTTTTGTTGCAGAAGCGAGCGTATTCTCTTTTGGAAGGAGCAGAAGGGGTGCTGTAGTCATGGTACACGATGGGTATAAATACTATAGAGATTACACTCATGGGGAAAGAGTTTCTTGGCGATGTATCAGGAAACATAAAGGATGCAAAGCTGTAGCCATCACTTTCGGCCCTACGCTACTGAAATGCACCTTACATAGTCACGTCGAAGAAAATAAATTGAAAACGAGTCGATCTAGACGTACTCGTAGATAAATGTTTTAGTTGATATGTAAGATATTTATGTCTACTATTATGGATCTATAAAATGATAAGTAATCTATAAACTTTGAATAAATTTTTGTCTATTTGGACTATGCAATTGAATTGTCTTGCTAAATAAAATATGTACAAATAGTTTTATTTCGTAACAATGGCGAAGGCTTTAATAAGCTTTCGCCATTATTTGTTTCACATAATCGCTGTATAAAATGTGGTTATTTATAATTTATTAAGACAACAAGCTGCACTAAGAAATAATTCTTGATAAGATATATAAAAAATTACAAAAGTTATATTTTGATTAAAGATAAAACAGCTTGTGCCAAAGAATACAAAGAGAAAAATGGAAAGAAAATTCTAGAAGATACAGATAAAAACTTAAAAAACGTCAAACTGAAAATACTCTAGTATGTAGTTAGTCATGAAGTCCAGGAAGAGATACCGTTGAGACAGGACCTCTAGTATCACAATCAGTAATACAATAACAAAAACAGATAAAATAAGCTTAAAATAGGTGATTGCAGCTATTGAAAATAAACGCATTATACGTGGCTTCGCGCGTGTCATCGTTTTTTATCAAAAATGTATTTTTAATAGTATTTGCGCAAAATCTTTTTTAGTTCTCACCTACAGTATCAAAAAAGCCACATATGGATATGTAAATTTTCACGGTCTTAATGACCAACGCCATCTATCGGAAACGACGACAAATGTGATAAGGAGATTCGGATGATCGAAAGATCTGTACTATAGCTCAGTGGTTTAGAGCACTTCCCCGGATTGGAAAAGACGCCGGTTCGATTCCCGCTAGTACAAAAACTCTCTTTTTCCTTATTTACAAATAATTTGTAATTTAAAAATTTTCACGGTCCTAGCCCTAGGAGTCCGGGCACTGCATTATGTGTCAGTCAGTTATTCTTTTATATATACGAAAAAAATATAGATACAGATAGATGACATCAAACTTAGTTAACGATAGAATAGTAGCATTAAAAACATTTATTTATTTATATATTTTATAGTCATCTATTCCGATAGCAAGTGTGTTACAACATACTTCAAAATGTGGTAATGGTTTCCGACGTTAGAGACGTCGACTACATTACAAGTACTAACAAAATACCTAGTCAAGCAGTGGTGTGGTACAATTACATTTTGGACTGACCGATAATGTGGAGACGGATGGACTGGCGCAAAAAGCAGTGTTATCCGGTACTGAAATTACTATGTTGTTTTTTTTTTTTTTGTTTGACGTTGGTTGTTTGCCTCAGTTGGCTATGACAACCTTACCCGGACAATTGGTGAGCGCAGAGGGCTCTCAACCCGACATTTAAGCAACGCTACCCGGGGACACCCCCTGTGGGGTAAGGACCTCGGCTCGGGCTGTTGTTGGTAAAGTGGGATTTCCCACGTTTATGATTTGACCGCGACACGTCTGTCGTCCCCGTCGGCGGGGACGAAACCGTGGGTAATTACTTGTATTAGCTGCGCGAGCTGTGTATGCTCTGATCTGAGCGTGAGTTATGTCGTCGTCGACTTCGTCGAAGCTATGTCGCGGTCTGCGTACCCGCGATATGTTAGAGGGGTTGTACCTAGCCGACTCAACCACTAGAGGGTTGGCGTGAGTAATGGCGTAGTCAAAACTACGTGAACACCGTTTCATAAATTGCTTGATGGTAGGCAATTGCAAGTCTATGTGAAGGTCGACATTGCGTATGAACCACGGTGCACCCGTAGCTCTGCGCATGAATCTATTCTGTAATGTTTGTAATCTATGGATCCTGTGTGCCTTGGCGTGTGAAAATACTACACTGGCGTACGTCATGACAGGACGTATGCAGGCAGTGTAGAGTCTGACCTTATTCCTAAGCGAGAGTTTTGACCTAGAGTTTAACAGATAGTGCAAACGTCCCATGACGGAGGCTGCGCGCGAGCGTACCACCTGAATGTGACGGGCGAATGTGAGTCTGTTATCTAGAATTACACCTAATTACTTGGCTCGCCTACTCCAAGGAATAGGTTTACCAAAGATGCTAATCTTTTTGATCTTCTCCAGTCGGGGTAGTCTCCTATGAAATATGACCGCCTGGCTTTTCTCGGGGTTGATCTCTATTCTCCACTTGCTAAACCACGTACTGAGGGCAGTGGCCGCGGATTGGAGTTTCCTATGCACTGTGATAGGGTTAAACCCTGCATAATAAATAGCTGTATCGTCTGCAAAAAGTGCTGTCTGCACTTCCCGATGCTGAGGCATGTCGCTGGTGTACAGCGAGAAGAGGATCGGTGAGAGGACGGAGCCCTGTGGGACCCCGGCAAGTATGGGGTGGGGGGAGGATAGTACCCCTTCCACTCTATAGCGGAAACTGCGGTTAGATAGAAAGTCTCGTATGATGAGTACGAGATACCGCGGTACTCCTAAGTGGAGTAGCTTGTATACTAGGCCGTTGTGCCAGACTTTGTCGAATGCTTTCGCTACATCGAAGAAAAGTGCACCTTTAATAAGGTTGTTTTGTTGCATTTTCGAGTAGGTATACTCTACGATGCGGTGAACTTGTTGCACACTGGAGTACTTGGCTCTAAAGCCGAATTGGTGGTGGGGGATGAGATTATTAGCATCGGCGTATGCTTTCAGCCTACACAAAACTAATCGCTCGTAAATCTTACCTAAACCTTTAAGCAGACTTATCGGTCTATAACTAGCGGATCGCTTTTTGCCGGGTTTGTGGATTCCAATTACCACGGCCTCTTTCCACTGAGGGGGAAAGATGTTATTGTTGAGCGCTGCGTTATATATACATGTCAGAAGGACTAATAATGACTGGGGGTACTATGTTGTCGTCTTACTCAGAACTTATAGGTAAATTTAGAAGCAACAGTTACTCAATGTGGAAGGAAAATTTTTATAAAATACGAATGTTGTAAATCAATCCACTGTGAACCTCCACATAGGTTTTCCAGCCACATTTTTTTTCAGACCCACCACCAGTAATGCAATAGGTAATAATCGCTTACTTCCATTAGTCACCTCGTGCGACGCCCGTGGAAAATAATGGGGTGGTGACACTTGTATTCTTAGTCCGTCACCATACTGTCAATAAATTATACAATATGGGTATCAAATGAAAGGCCATGTATGAGTGCATTTTAAGACAATAAAATTTATGAACACATACCTAGTGCGAAAATGTGAAATCGAAAATAACTATTACAAATCCTGCTCGGATTTGAACCTGCATCTCCTAAAGAACCAGATGCTTTACCAATTTACCAAGGCTGCATGACAATTTCTCAGGACTGCGAATTACTATAACACTCAATGTGTTCTTAATGTCTTGGGCGAGGCTATGCGCCATCTGTCGGAAGTATTTGCAAAGCATCTGGACGGTATCCATCTCCTGAATTCCGTCCAGATGCTTTGAATCCTGCTCGTGACTGTTATTTTCGATTTCACATTTTGACACTTTTTTGTGTAGTTACACTTCTCTTTTTGGGCAGTCGAGAAAAAAGATTTTTTTCATCAAATAGAATGAAATAACTTTTAAAAAAGCTGTCCTTTCGAGATAAGATAACTTACGGACCTCGTGGCGTCGTCGGTAGTGTAACTGACTTCCGTGCACGAGGTCGTGGGTTCGATTCCCACTCAGGACATTTATTTGTGTGCTGAACATAGATATTTGTACTGCGGCTGGGTGTTTTCTATCTATTATATGTATGTATTTATAAAAAAAAATAGTATATGTATTATATCCGTAATCTGGTACCCATAGCACAAGCGTTAAGCTTAGTTTAGGACCAGCTAGGCTATTCTGTAAGATTTCACTAGCGAACTCACTTCTGAATTCGCAGTGAAAATACTATTAAGCTGGGGCCGGACAATGCTGAACTTGACGTATGGTTCCAGTTTATTACAAAGAAAACGTCGCCATATTATAAACAACCCGCGTAAATAAAAGAGCATTTTTGGTATCCTAAACTGGTGTAGAGGTCACTGTTATAAATTTTGTTCTTTAACTTACTAGTTGGCGTACATACTATAGCACAATGTCTAGACATTATAGTATAACTTATATAATATTATATTGTAGCCATTTTGTGCATTTTGTGAAATTGTCACTAAATTTTTTTGTAGTAACGTCAGTTTTTTTTTTAATTTATTTTTTCATTTTATAACTGACTATGAAGGATTGATGGTCTGTCCTCCATTTATCAAACACACTACTTCCATAGTAAAAATGTCACTTGTAAAATTTATAACAGTGACCTCTGCATCAGTTTAGGATACTAAATGCTCTATTATTTACGCGGGTTGTTTATAAGATGGCAACGTTTTCTTTGCAGTAAACTGGAACCATACGTCAAGTTCGGCATTGTCCGGCCCCTGCTTAATAGTATTTTCACTGCGAATTAAGAAGTTAGTTCGCTAATGAAATCTTACAGAATAGCCTAGCATAGACGTTGTGTGAAAAATGTCCGTGAATATTTATTTATTTATGTGGGTACCTACACTATATATTTATGATTTTAAGAAATTAATAATTATAATAAATACTGATAGGTTTAAGTATTAAGTTTACTTACACGGTTACTTCAGAAAAAACCGAATGTTTTTTTAAAATTATAGATGGTGGACGCGCATTTTTATTCTGATTCTGAAATCACAATATAGGTAGGTACATACCTATCAGTAGAGGGTACCTGATAGGGTAAGCCGCCGGCGGGCCACTGAAGTAATCCACACAATACCAGTGCTCCGTCAACCTAGCGGAGAGACGGCATACGGCGGGTTTCTTTTAGTGGGTGAGTGCCCCCCACACTATCCTGTTCGTTGCCCCGAACAACGGGGTGTGCGGTTGGGTACATTTTTTCCCGCCTAAACAAAAACAAAGGTACGTACATACCTCACTCTATGGCTAGTATGCCATCTCTGTGCAAAACTTGCTATCCCCCAGGAACTATGTATCTATTTTTCCGGGATAATAAGTAACCCATGTCCTTTTCTGGGTTCTGACATACGTGTACCTATGCTAAATTCCATGATGATCGGTAGAGTAGATACTTATAGCGTGAAATTGTAAAAAAACAAACTCACTTTCGTATATATATTATTACTAGCTTTTGGCTGCGGCGAAGCCGCTGGCAAAAGCTAGTTTTTCGGTTATATCTCAGGTTCCCGATATAGTAGCGGGATAAAATGTCTACCAGTTTTTAAGTCAAATCAAGGTCTTTCAAATAAAAAAAGTTGCATCAAAATCCATCTAGTAGTTCTTTTAAATAAATTCTACAAAAATATCTAGTTTAAATAATGTTATAGTCTTTCGGTTATATCTCAGGTTCCCGATATAGTAGCGGAATGAAATGTATACCAGTTTTTAAGCCTAATCTAGGCCTTTCAAATAAAAAAAGCTGCATCAAAATCCGTTCAGTAGCTTTTGCGTGATGCGCGAACAAACAAACAGATAAACAGACAAAAATCTAGAAAAAATCGTTGTGTTTAAACACGCCTATATAGCCTAATACAGCCTTTTTTTTTCTCAAATATCTTAAATGTACAGACATAGCTCTGTTACAGTTTTATAATAGTATAAATAACATCTAGACACTAAATAATAATATTAAACGAACTATTCCGAGCCACTTTTGACCCCTTCATAACTCAAAAATACATTTTAGCCTTCGCAAGTCCTAAAGCTGTAAGATCTTATATTATTCTTTCGAAAATTTGGCTTGCTGGTAGAAACTAGCCATCGAATATAGGGCTCTTCCATAGCTGTTTTAGTAGGTACTTAATAATAATTCGTATATTAGAACTAGCCAAGTCAGATTTTAAGCTTCAATATAATATCCTAAGTTATAAGAAGAAAACTTGGCACCCATTTAGATCTTACTTCTTTTGTCGTTGAAGTCAACAACCAAGACATATATATCATAATATTGAGCTTGGCTCTCATTTCACATTTATGTTTTCGATGGGATTTTAGTTACACTATGCGTAAAAATCTAGTAGATATGTATAATTGACGAAGACATGCGAAAGTATCACTGCAAATTATCATTAAAATTTAAACTAACGTCTGACACTTACGCGTTAATTTTTCTGAAAATTACAAATGAATAATAATACTTATTAAAATATGACCTTGTATGTAGTCATAAAGATAGATTGATAAACGTGACACTAATGTAGGAATAGAAGAAAGCAATGAAAGGGAGGGAGCTGAATGTGGTGAGCAAGGATTGTAGGAAGTGGAAATCGCTTGTCTCTGCCAAAGGAAAAAGGCGTGAGTCTATATGTCTTTATGTTGTATTTATTATATTACATTTATCTTGGGAGGCTTTTACTACAAAATTAAAACGATAAAAAAATATATTCCCCTATATTTCAAGAATAGCGCAGAAAAAAAATTATACGTCTAAACAAATGGCTATTGATATTGGCTGCGACGAGGACACGGCGCGTCACTCGTTCGAGTCGTGTCCGGCTTGGGACGAGAAGCGCCGTGAACTCGTCGCGGCAATAGGGGGGGACCTCTCAGACACAGGTACTGAGCCGCGGTCGCTGCCTTCTGCGAGGAGGTGATCTCGCAGAAGGAAGCAGCGAAGAGGGCTAGGGCCGCCGAACCCAATCTAACGCAGACTAAAACATATATTATGTCAAAATCGATCCAGCAGATTTCTAGTTATTGCGAGACTAAACCTTCCTGCCTCTTCACTTTTTATGCTTTTTATTGGTCAGGGCCACGCTATCCGTGGTATTACTAACGTTCATAGGGTACGGAGGCCGCTAACCACCATGAACCTATATCCTATCCTATATATAAATATTGCGAGAAACTATTTTTTACTATGAATTGATTTCTGTTACAGAAGAAAGCAATTTTATGCTAACAAGAAGCAGAAGAGGAGCAACTATTTTAATTTACGAGGGCTTCAGATACCGCCAAGATTATACTCATGGGGAAAGGATATCTTGGCGTTGTATTAGGAGGAATAACGGTTGCAAAGGTGTAGCCGTGACAGTGGGAAATAGAATCTTTAAGGCTACTAATCACATGCACGATGAAGAAATTGACTAAGAGCACAGCTGAAATTAAACGAATTTAACTTTTGAGTACTGACATAGCTCACTTTCGTCTTTTTTGTTTTTTTAGCTCATTATTATTAGTTAATTCAGTTATTATTTAATAAAGTTATATTAAATTATATAATAAAGATTTTCTACTGAAGACTAAAATGTTATTTACACTTTATAGGTGACAGTCTTATTATTTTATTTCCCATATTAACATTATTATAGTTAGTTTTATAATTTATATATGAGTAAGTGAGTGATCAGTATCTTTCAAATTACTGAAGTAATATCAACTAATACCATTATATATTTTGAAATAAATTAATAGTGAAATATTAGAACAAGTAATGATAATACTCATAATATTTATAGGCACGGTGGTAACAGGAGGTCCTCGTCAAGCGAGTTTTATCGAATCGAACGGTCGTCAGGTTCTCATGATCGGAAACAATCGATTCATGCGGCATTACATCAGCCGACAAGGCAGGACACGGTGGCGATGCTGTAAATCCTTCAATAAGTGCAGAGCAATAGCTATAACTTACGGCAGTCAGATTATTAAACTAACAGATTTTCATAATCACCTGTAAATGGGACTGCTCGTTAGTTTATTTATTTTATATGGCTTAGGGCGGATTCGACCAAACAGGAATAAATTTTATTCCTAGAATAAATCGCTAATTACTCGAGAATAAATCAATTTTACGTTTTACCAACAACAATTCGAAGAATAGCGAACCTATTCGGGAATAGTCACTATACCACCGATAAGCATCAAATAAGGAGTTAATCCAAGAATTAAAAAAATGGCGTCTTCTTTTTTGTGCTGTCATTTTAATTCAAAATGTTTGTTTTTTCGTCCTTGCAGGACAGGCTAAGGTAATTCAAAACGTTTAAACTATACAGTGACAGCTACTTTCCCACGCTATAATACAACAAATAAGAGTTGAGATGACTTAAGCTATACACCGCACCCGTCCCGTTTGTAGAACAACTTCTTTTTGCCGAGCATTACATTCATTTCGCTATTCGCGAATAGCTATTCCAAGTATAGCTATACGTCAGATTGCGTGGAAAAACGACTGTTCATTATCTAGAGAATAAAATTGTGGAATAGATTATTCTGGGTATATTCGAGTTTGGTCGAATCCGCCCTTAAACAAGATGTATATTTACACAAAGTCATTGTTGATTTTTTGAATGATAATTTTATATGGTTTAATATTTTTCTTGGTGTCACTTTAATTTTAATGAGGTCCGCTGTACTTTCAGAATGTATCCATTACAAAAAAACGCAAAACTTGAAGTTCTGCATTTTTTAGATATTTTTATATATATTTTTAGCATTTATCACTTTATGTTTAATGTTCTGCATTTGTTTAATAGTAGTTTTTTTAGAAATTAGGTGTTTACTAATGCAATAGAAACTATTGCATTAGTAAAGAGCTAAATATATGTATTTGTTATGTGTTATAATGCTTAGAGCAAACTCGCAGTGGCATCTAGTCTTCCAATTTTCGGATTTTGGTCGTTTATTTTTAACATCTCCAATATTTAAGGTTTTATATTCGTTTGGTGTGTAGTGTAGGTATATCTGCCAACGCAATCTTGTAATTACTTTAAATGTCTTAATTTTTTGCAATAACAATTGTATTTTAGGCTTTCGGCTTTACTAATATTAGTTGTAATCATCTAGACATTTATTTGTCTGATGTCCCAAGATATCACTGCCGCGCGCAAAATTGTTTACTCTGGTCATAACTTGTAAAGTGCGATACATAACACAACACAAAAAGTATAAGCACACAAGAGTACAATTTTTTTATTTATACTTTGTTATTTTATATTTACCTACCAGAACAGAAAGTGAGAAAATGTGAAGTAGAAAATAAAAGCCAAGCCTTTCCTTATGAAAGGTGCGGGTTCAAACCGCGTTCGTCTCGTGGCTCTCATTTTCTATTTTACCTACTTCGTTTCCCGATCCATGCTTCAAATATAATATATAAAAAACTAGTTATTTTACATAAATAATAAAATTTTGTGATATTTCGGTTGTATCTTTAAATCTTTCGTTTAAGATTCGAATTATCTCGAATAATTTTATGGCTCATCCAGCTGTTGATCCGTACTATCATGTACATACTTGTTGACTAGTCTATAAGGGTGCGTTTCCACTGACGCGAAGCTGGGCAGAGTAGAGACCAGAGCGCACCGTGAATTGCCCAGTCAGTGCTGGAAACAGTGTAAGTGGAGCGCAGTGGAGCTGAACGGACTTTCAAATAAAATATATGAACACGCACCGAGCCGGACAAAACGAAGTCGAGCTGTGCCTCTTGGCACAGCTCGACTACGACTACGGAGGGTAGCGGGACATTGCAAAGCATTTGACTCGTGCGCTGCATTTTAGTTTAGTGCAGCTCTGGTCTGCTCAGCTCCACTCAATGGAAACACTAGCCACTTTTCACTGCTCTTCCCCGCTCCACTCCGTTAGTGGAAACGTACCCTAACACCTGTTGTAAGAAGTTAGTAATACTCCATTTGGGTACCTCACTACAAGTGATTGAGATTTATTATTATTTTAAAACTTTTTCTTTTAAATACTAGCTCTTGCCCGCGACTTTGCGTGCACTATCGTTATATAAATGTGGATGTTTTTTTCTGACATGTGATTTAAATGAAATAAAGTTGATATTCTGCTCCAAATCAAGCTCTGTCCTACTGGTGACATTAAAATAATCTGTTTAGTAAAAACAAAAAAAAAACATTGTTTTGTGCTCAATTATTACCCTTCTCCAATCATCCTCTCACCATTTTTGATACATGTATTTTTAATGTACAACGTAATGGGTTTTACTGTTTCAGTATAGGCACATATGGATTTTAATAGGAGTCAATATAGGTTCAAAATCATAGTAACTAGATTATTAATAAGCCAGTGTTAACTAAGCATAATAAAATATTTAAGGAGTTTTTATCATTTAAAGAAAGTAACGGTTTACTTGAGGGAAAAGCTTTACAAAGTATGAGATATAGTAAAAAACTTATGTTCAATGAAATTTCAGTGATAATAAAATGCATAAGTAACGTAATTCATTGGTATGTTCTTTTTACTACCTATATATTATATTAAAAACATATCATAGCCTAATCTAGTGGTTAAACCAAGATTTGTGAAAAAATGATAACTAGCCGTCATGGATTTAGGTTGCTAAATAGGCAAGGAACAGCCAATACATCACCTACCGTGAGTAAAGAGCTCTTCTCAAACTTTGGGAGGCGGACACAAGTTGTATACGGATGAATTCTACCGCAGCGTCTTGTGGTTCGGTAGTAAAAACAAGGTGTTGGTTATTACTAACATCGTGTTTTTATTGTTGTAGCCCTGAAACAACTCCTTAGGGAACTCCAGATTCAATGAATCACACAGAGCGACTCAAAAAGTTTCTCCGCCATTTCTATGACTCTTGGCCGTCCGTGATTGGGATCATGGACAATATGAGTCAAGTGAGTCGTGCTGGTACTTGGGCAAGCCTGCCCAATGATGTTTACAGTACTCCGCGTAGTGAATTACGGGCTAAGTTCCTCTCTCTCTGAAGGCAAAGTCTTGCCCAACAGTAGGACTATAATGGCTTAAGAAATCAAATCTTAGACAATTTTCATTTTAGAGCACGCCTGCGCCTGTTTTTTTTTCTTTTTGTTTAGGCGGGATAAAATGTACCTAACCGCACACCCCGTCGTTCGGGGCAACGAACAGGGTAGTGTGGGGCCCTCATCCACTAAAGAAACCCGCCGTCTCTCCGCCTGTGTTGACGGACCACTGGTACTGTGTTGGATTACTTCAGTGGCCTAGCCTTTCGGGTACCCTCTACTGAGCAACGCATCCGCACACGGAGCGTCGCACCTGCGCGGGAGGCCTTGCGGGTGGCGGACGTTCCCCGGTGCATCCACCCGCAACCTCAGCTAGGGCGGCATGAGCGCAAGTACTCGCGCATGCGCCGCCCCAGTCGCTGGCGGCGGTTTGGGTCAGCGGAAGAATCCTCCTTCCTGGCCCTCTCCGCCGCTTCCTTCCGCGAGATGATCTCCTCGCAGAAGGCAGCGACCGCGGCCCAATTCCTGTCGCTGCCGAGCATCGCTCTGATGACGTTCGGCAGCGAGAGGTCTCCCCCTATTGCCGCGACAAGTTCACGGTGCTGGTCGGCCCAAGCCGGGCATGACTCGAGCGTGTGCCGCACTGTGTCCCCATCGCAGCCGCAATGGTGCCAGCCCGGAGACGCTTCCCTCCTTGCGACTATGTGCAGATATCAGCCAATGCAACCGTGCCCCGACAGCACCTGCACCAGTCGGAAGGTAAGGACTCGGTGCCTGCACAGGCTGGAGCGCCCCTACGGTCCAGAGACCGGCCCAGGGCGTCTCCAGCCGTGCGGTATGAGCCTGGATGCGATGACTCTTTGTGGTCTCCACAGAAGAGCCCTGTTCGGCGTCCAGGGACTCCGCCCACACAGATGCGCCGTACAACGCCATCGACTGGACCACCCTTGCGTAAAGCCGTCGGCACGCATTGTTGGGTCCGCCCATATTCGGCATGAGCCGTGCAAGGGTGGACGCCGCGCCGTCGAGCCTCGGGGACAGGAAGTGCTCGCGAAAGCGCCACCGCCCGTCCAGCACCAGTACCTCAATTTGGACCCCGTCCACCGTGATTGAGGCCTATAGAATGTGCCTACACAAACTACATGTATCAGTACGTGCACCTTTAACGTTACTACGTACGGTATATTTATCTATGAAATAATTAGTACGCAACCTGCTTACGAAATTAAGGGCACAGTGAGATCCACATCCGCGATCTTGTCTATGGTTTTCAAGCACATTCAGGACTTAAAGATTGTTGGTTAGTTTGTGCTCTGTGCATCGATGTTTTCAGGGCCAACATTTACAATAAAAATGATATCATTGTGATAACTTAGGCCATTATTACAGATTTTCAACTGAGGACTTCAGACAGTGGTACAATTTCTCTCTTTATAGGAGAACATTGCTATCTTAAGCATCGCACCAACATCCACGGCATGATTCGGTGGCGATGTCAGAGGAACCGACATAAGTGCAGAGCGGCTGTATGGACTCTTCAAAAAAGTATTATTAAATATAAGTTAGATCATAACCATTCTTAATTTACGTAGTCTATGTATATGTAGGTTAGTTATTGTCCGCAACTTCCTCTGTTGCACTTTAGTTTTAGTACCTGGATGACAGAGCTTTGCTCGGTATTTATTTTTGGTAAATCGTGAGTTTTTCTCACGAAAAAGGAACTTGAAAAAAAAGGGAAGAAAATAATCGGACTCGAACCAGGGTCTTCTGGTTTCAGGACCACCCGGTTTCCCACCTGAGCTATTATAACCTTATTGATGATGGCGTAATTTAACTTTGTTTTCTAACGATATTTTAGCAGTTTTTCATTGCCTGAAAACACGGATAAAACGACGTTTTCTAAAAATGAAACCTAGCTAGATCGATTTATCGCCCCCGAGACCCCCTGCATGCTAAATTTCATGAAAATCGTTGGAGCCGTTTCCGAGATTTTAATTTCTTTAAATTAGGATATTTTGAACAATATCCGAATTAACCGAAGAAGTCTGTATTCTGCTAAAAATTAAAAGACATCCTGAGAATTTGGGAGATTTACAGTAAACAAACTTAACAAGAGAAGGAAAACTTGAAATTAAACCATATCGGTAGTAGGGTTTGGTGCCAAATGAAAGCCTCACTCATTACTTGTTCGATCCGAATGAGTAGGTCTTTTTTGGTTTGAACAGCCGTGAAGAAGATAACCTATCCATTCCCACTCCCATCAAGCGTAGTCGTCAAACTTAATCATGGTAAGCAGCTGGGCAGTGTGCGGTGTTACCAATTACTATCAGGTGACCCATGGCCCGTCTATAAACAATGGTAAAAAACTGCAAATATACAAAATATAAGCTATACTATGCCCAACCGGCATCAATGTAAACTGAATGCTACTATTATATAATGCGTATATTAAATAGAAGAGAATTTCCTAATTTATTGTATTTATTTAATTTTCACTACCTACTCTATATGTATGTTATTAAAACAGGCACATTCGCATCAGGTAATAAAACAAAATACGTGAAAATATAAAAGAATTTTATCTTTTTGTTTTAGTTGAAGCAAGAATAATTAAAAGTCGCGGATACCCGAAGCTATACTGTCACGGATTCTTATATCGACCTCACAATGCGTATCGGAAGAAAAGTTTACAGTTATGGTACTGTCGGAATCGTAGGAGCAGGAACTGCAAGGCAATGATTCGTACCTTCGATGGCACGATAATGGAGCCAATAGATTGTACACATTCTTGTCAGAGTTCGATGGAGTAAAATTACCAGTCACGACCAAAGAGGTATAATGTACTAGTATGTAGTACCTACATTATACCTCAATGTACACGACGTTAGATGACATGAAAATGGGCTTACTTATTTGTGACAATAGTGAGTTTGTGAAAGACAATCAAAAGAAAAAAGGGTTCGGCACAAAAAAAGAAAATATCGAAATTCTACGCGGCCTATGTCGCGGGTAGCAGCTAGTCGATTATTACAATTGAATGAGCCACGGGAAATAAAAATGAGCAGTTATTATTAGTACTATTCCACAATCTATGCATATTGTGGTACACTTTACTGAGAAACTATCACACTTTCAGATTTGGGCTTTGACATAGTAATTTCAATTTATTTCTAGATGTGTTATCTATCATAAAACATAGTGTTTTATACACATAAAAATATAACAATTGTTATTAATTCGAATTTTATTGTATTCCTAACGCCATCTGTCGAAAATTATAAATTAAGTATAAAACTTCGCGAGCCCTCACAAACTCAGCTCAGCTTTTTGCTAGTGTATTTAAATAAAGTGTCAAAAGCTATATATATATATATATATATACGTATCTAAGATAGCTTTGACTTGATCCTAATAAAATTTAATAAAATTATTTCATATGTTCAACAATGATCAATTAGTACGTATATAAGTAATATTAAACCGTTTAAATTTGTATTTTTTTATATAAATAGGTAAAATTAACAATAACAACATTCAGAAGAAAGAAATGGCTTAAGTAGCTTTAATGCCTATTTATTTTTAAATCCTTAATTCTGGCAGCATTTTATACTATATTCGTCACTGATTACTCATGTCACAGAGGCAGTTATGAAGGTAGTAGGTACCTACTGTGTTTGGCTATAAGTGCTTTTTACCGATATTCGGTATTACACACCAACGACTCATTATATAATTGTTGACAATATTTCGATATCGTGTTGAGAATATGTTAGTTTAGTGTGGAATTAATTTAATTGATTAAATAATTTAATTTTGTACACCTAGTAATATTCTGACTGGAATATCATTTGGGATTATATTGCTCAAGATTTCTTTATATCTCAATATAGGTATTTTCATATCTATCGTCTACTATTAGTATTTATCAGGTGTCATATATTACTTACTTATCATCACGCCATCTCCCTTGCGGGTTCAAAGGCTCTATTCTTGAATACATCTCTCGCTTCCTCAACATTCATAATTCTCTTCATACACGATCGCCGGTTTCGCAGACTCCTGACTCCACCTTTATTCAGTACATGACCAATTTGCTTGAGGTAAGTGAGTATCGGTCTATATTACTAAACACATATTATGGATAATTGTCCAACAATATATTATTTACGAAGGGTCATGACTCATAGTCATTACACTGGAGCGTGCATAGCCATACGCAGAGTTCTGGCCCTTTCTCTCCGTCTAGCATTGGCCGACCGCCATCTCTTTTTTATGTTGTTTAATCTCGTACTAAGCGTTTGTGGGCATTTCTCTAAATGTTTGCTTTTATATTCTGCTAGCACTTTTCGGGGTAATTTTTACGCTTTTCCCGACATCGTCGCTGCCTCTCCGCAGGCGTGAGAGGCGTCTTCAACGCGCAGCCAAGAGCATGACGTCCTTTAACCTTTTTGGGATTAAGTATAGGTACACGATTTAACTTTGTACTAAAAATAACAGGTAGGGTTATTTAACAGCGGATTTGAAAATAATACAGTTATTTATTAAAGCAAATGGAATGATCGATATAATTTACGAATGTTGAAGAAGCGAGAGATGTATGCAAGAATAGAGCCTCTTAGCACTCTGTTTTCTCTCTGTGCCTACCCCGCAAGGGAAATGGCGTGATAATCAGTTAGTTACGTAGTAAGTCTTAATTTTTATGAATGTTTACTAAAACTATGTCAAGAGGTTGTGATTTTATTAAAAATAAATAGTGATGAGAGACCTTGTATGGTTTAATATAAAAAGTAGGTACCTAATCATAAACAGTCGAACCAATAATGAATACTTACCTCTCTTTCCCCGGCTTGATTCGTTTAAACTAAATTATACTTACCTATTTATTTAAATATAAACACTACAAGCCATAGCGAGTATACTTATTCGATTATAAAGCACTTCAACTTTAAACTGCTGTTAAGGGATACTTACTTTGTATGATATTGCCTGTTACATATTATGTGGTTTAACTACTTATCCAGCTATGAATTAGTAGTAGTAGATCTTAATACCTAATAGATATTTTAAGATTTTTTTTTATGATGGCCACAGCTCGTTAGAATTTATGGCGCTTGTACTAAATTAAAATAAATTTGTGCTATAATTATTCCTTATGTCGACGCCAGATGAACTATGGAGTCAACTATTGATAGATCGTAGTAATGTATAGGTACTTAACTAGCAACCAAACAATCCCACCGATTAAGAGGTTTGCGAAACAGATGAATAATTATAAAAATGATGAGCTGATTTTTTTATTTCAAACAATTTCAACATGATGCAAATATATTTTGTGATTTACCAATGTTTTAGAATCAAACTACATACTTATGTAGGTATATCATTACAATGTAGTTACATCAATAATCTTAAAGCTGATTCCATGCATGCATTTAATGCACGATTTATGAAGGCACAAATGGATATATTAACAAGATTACACATACAGACAGAATGACGCATACAGGCACAACTGCTAAATTATAATAACTTATTTACAAATTCGTAATGTGGCTACGAGTAAAAGGATTCGCGTTTGACCCTTGGATTATCGATTATCTGATTTGAGTGAAATCACTCGACCGTATTTTTTCACATTCACTCAACATTGTATAATCTAGCCAAATACATTTCAGATATTTTACAAGCAATATTGGAATACAAGGAACTTGTTTGTTCCTATGTCATGAAAAATAATGAATCTTTTTTCCAGCACAAAACACAGACAACGGAGACGAAGCGCAACACAGGCTGACAAAAATTGAGAAGGTAACACAACGAACACTAAATACTGGTAAAACTGTGTACGCAACGTCCAGAAAAGATTGCAGAAATTGTTACAAAAATAAAAAAAGAGTGAATACCACCTTTGAATGTAAAAATTGTCCAGGCAGACCTCCCTTATGTTTTGACTGTTTTTTTGAATTGCACAACTGTACTTTTAAAAAATGTGAATATTGTTGAATTTTTGTTATTTTTTTTTAATATTAGTTGAGATTTTATAATATATTGTTTGATTTGATTTCACACCAATGTGCCTATTACAATTGATAAAAATACAAAATAATTGTACTGTACTTAGTATACCCTGAAAATTGTCAGTAAAACATTTAAATGATAATCATGCTTGTACAATTTTACGAATATATCCCGCAATTTACTACTACTATATAAAAATACAGGAATGATCGCATACCTATTAATATTAGTCTTATGATAAAAGATAATAATAAACATGTGTAAAATACCTTAAAAATAAACTAAACATCAAACTATTCTGTACCCATTGTTTGACGTACATTTGATATCATCTTTCGTATTATTTTTTATTATACAATATATGTACATGAATGAATTAAATTAATAAACTATTCTTATTTTATATGAGTACAAGTAATCCTAGAAATACCTACCTAGAAACAATTTCTAATGCAACATTTGTAAAAAAGCAATTATTTTGTTTCTTAATTTCTTGAAGAACTTTTTGCAATATGTAGTCAGTCTATATAAGGCACGGCGAACAGATAAAGGTTGTTGCTCTGGAAGCTGTTACGAAGGCAGCCTGAGTGTTCTGAACAAATCCAGCACCAGGTTGGTAGTCGTCCTGGTATCCACACCATACAGTTAAGAAAATTTAAAGGAAAGAACTTGTACTGTCTTATAAGGTCAGGTTCTGTCTTATAAATTTCTTGTAAGGTACTATCACTAACAAGAAATTTCACCTCTAAATTTCATTCGTGGAACAACAGAAGATCTTGCAATCAGATCTTTAGTGATTATGTTCCAAGAAAGATCGCACAATAACGCTATTGTGTGTAGTAATGCTTGCCCTGCATCCGAGTTGTATCCTCTTGCAACAAGTCCACCTCACTTTCTTCTTATAACATTCATGTTTTATAAACTTATGATCACCGACGTGCACAACAAGATGGCCACGATTTGACAACCCGAAGCGTACTGAAAGATAATGTCAGTTTTAGAAAAAAAAAGAAAAACATAATAAACAAACCAAATAAAGAAAAGCTATGTTGTGTTGGCTTTTAGGGATATTTTTATTGTGCACTAGCTGATATCCGCAACTTCGTCCGCGTTGCATATTATATTAACAGAAAACACACATCACTGAACATGTAGTGTATAAAAATTTTGGTTTTTTTAAAAACGTTAATAATTTCAATTAAGTTAATATTTAATAACGTTAATATTTAAATATATATCTTTATCCTTATTCCCTCTTGGCCCTTGCCAAGAGTCTGAATAATAAACTTATAACATCTATATAGTAGATTTTCTGTGATGCGCGCCGTAGCAGACTTCTAGAATTTTATTTATATAGATCATATTTATTTTACATTGATATATTTTTTTATTATTTCACTAAGTGCAAAATGTATTATAAAAATATATTAGTATCAAAACAACATTTTAAAAGAATACAAAGTGAACATAACATTGTAGAAACAACGAAAAACTTAAAAAATAAGATAAATAACAGTAAAATTCAATAAAAGGCAGCAGTGTTTTATTTTTGATCATGCATATTCAAGGTATTAAACAAACACGACGCAAAGGGGAAAATTATTAAATTAAAATGAATTATGTAAATTACCGTAGAAGTGGTTTTATTTTTGTATATATTATTTATGTATTCAATAAATTATTTATATAGTATTGCAGTGATCAAAAGACGCGTGTGCGATTAATAGATATAAAATATCTACAATTGTAACACAAAAATATTTCCTTAAATATGAAACTTATTAAACTTATGGTAAAACTATGTTTAGTAAAAGGTTTGTTAAATACAAGATATTAACACAAGGATTTCTTTCAGTGGGCCTGATGGGTGCTGGCATTGATTGTTTCGCTTCTTATTGCCTCAGTAAGCAAGGGAAGATGGGTATCAACGTAGGGGGCTACAGGTTCAGATTCAACGGCTGCGCCCGAAATGGTAAAATTCGCTGGAGGTGTTCTCGCGGCCCTTGGTGTAAAGCAGCCCTTCACACGTTTAGGGGGAGAATAGTGTACATACAGAGTACTCATAATTGCGGACCTAGGCCGCCTGTTTAACAAAAATAAATTAGATGTACTTAATCGACAATACTTTGGCAAGCTCATTACATTATGTAAAATAAATTAACAGAAATTTTTAGTTTTATTTCTGAAGTATTTTATTTATTTGTATTTGTTAGTAGTTTTAAATTTTTGCCATGTAATTATCCTTAAAAATATAGGTTTGGGTAGAACATTTAATGTATTAGGATCACTAACCCCATTAATGCAGGAATATGATAGTACAAAGTGTTATAAAATAATAAGAATGTATAACTATATCCCGGAATAAATATTTCAATAGGTTTAACTGTAAATAAATTTATGTGTATCTTCGATGTATAATGACTCAGAAAAGCTCAACTGTTTTGACAAAATCACTGTCACAAATAATTAGTTACCGTCCTAACACTAAATTGAGTTTATTTATCTAAGTAGCCGTTTTAATAACGTGTTTAGTTAAAGAAAATTTACCTCATAATTTTAGATGTAAAAATGTTTGTTGTACAAATTTTATATAACAAATAAGCCAATGAATACTTTAATAACTACCTTACGGATCTAATTTACTTTAAGTGAAACAAATTTCTTAATTACTTAAGTCACAAATTGTATCAATCATTGTAAACCTATACAGGAATAATTTTACATAAAAATGTGAAAATTATCATGATAACATTGTGTCGAAATATCAAGAATATCAAAGGATATTTGATTCATAGGATCGTATACAGGGTTTGTTACATACTAAGCATTTTATTAACACATACAGATTATGTAAATAACACACTCGTGATTTATATAGATTTAATATTAAATTTGTTAATAATAGATATATTTTTGTGGTAATATTTGTATATTGTGATATTTTAAATCATCTGGGAAGTTTATGTTATTTTAAAACAAGTAAAATTTTTGTAATAAAAAAAAACGATCCACAGGAATTAATATTCAGTATTTATACTTACTATTTTAAATTCAATTTATTGTCGTATTGATTTGTATTAAGAATGTCACAAAGTTCATGACACAACGAGTAATCTTTACAAACTTACAAACCATAGATTTAGATCTCTATCATGCGGAAATTGTAAATCTGTGTATATACATTAGTTTTTAATTTTGGTTGTCAAACAACATTATAAAGATAATTATATAGTAAGTAATAATAAAATCAATGTTTAGAGCATTATACAAAATTACTTGTAACTCTTACAATATTATATAAGCGTGGTTGTGTAATGCTAGCTTAAAAGTAGTGAACACTCGCCAAATTTTGTAGATATAACTTATGTATCTCGATGTTTATATAACAGAATAAAACTAGTCATAACTGTTCATAATTATTTTTTTTTACCTCTGCAGTATTACAATATACTGTTTTACAAAACCACAGACAATAATTTTGCTATATAATTAAGTAAAATTAAAAGTTTGACAGCACTTCCACAATAAGATCAAATAAAAGCAATTTATTTTTGATCCACATTTATTTTTAAACAATATGTACACAGATACATATTTTAATGAATTAACAAGAATTTATTAACTCTAACTTAACAAATTAAAATTAGTACTCTCCAAGTACAAGTGTGAATTATATTAATATTTAAAATAAGATAAAAATAACTATTTAGAAAATACAGAAATATTAAGTGTATAAGGTTTAGCATTGATATTTATTATATTGTGGCTGAGGTGTGCATTTGACACTCGAAGTGTATGGAAAAAAGAAAGAGCGAGAGGCCTTTTAATAACATTTTGTCATCCCCCCAATTCATTCCCGCCGTTGCCGAAAGTATGTAATATCACTGAAAGAGAAGAATAATTGCCTGAGAGGCGCTTAGCACATACAATCTGATGGAACACAAAGACATACTTTATAAAGCTAGCAAATTAAAGTATCCAATATACTTTTTGATTAAGTAAGAATAAGACCTCCCAACCATTACTCTGTATGTGCCTGCGAAAATTAAATATATATATATATATATATATATATATATATATATATTATACAGT
This sequence comes from Leucoma salicis, assembly GCA_948253155.1. Lineage (NCBI taxonomy): Eukaryota > Metazoa > Arthropoda > Insecta > Lepidoptera > Erebidae > Leucoma > Leucoma salicis. The sequence goes on along the minus strand of OX411814.1, from coordinate 21,487,172 downwards.
GCAAGATGGTATTTCAACTATAATTACTAGCTGTTCACTCAACTAAGATTTAATCTAAAAATATTTGAAACCAATTAGCCTAAACCATTTTACAAAGATAATTCTAAATAGCTTAAAAATGTACACAATAAAGTTCACAGTTTATATTGAATGTATCTTAAAACTATGGATATTTAAAAAAATATTGTTATTTTCCATCTTAATAATATTAGTGATACCATTTGTTGTTTCAAACGCTATGTGAAAAAAAAAACTGTTGAAAATATTACTTGTTTTTGATGATTCTGACGTCATACACAAATATTATTCATTACAGCCTGTCCAACCATTTATTTTACTTTTGGCAGCTCGAGTACCTATTAAATAGTCATGTCCTTGTTGTGCATTACCAATTCGATTTCTTATAACAACCGCCTTGATTTATAGAGACGTTTTAATCGATTTAAACACATAGGTATTTTATTTTTTTGTATTGTTTTATAAACATACATTACAGAATGCCTGTTGGGTTTTAAAAAAATATCAATATATAGAATTTCAGATAAACCAACCAAACTGTATTAAAATCTACATTATATGAAGTTTTTTTACAATGAAGCAGGTAGTACAGGGCTTTACACTGTACTAATATTTCATTTACACTAAGTACCACTTTAATAATCTTTGTTTGATATAGATTAATATCAAATCAAAAGAGCATGTCGCTTCACTGTTGTAAAGAAAAAACAGCGTCCATGAAGTATAAATTTTTTTTATATATGGCTGTCTGTAAATTAACAAGGAACTTCATAGACTTATGTCAAAAGTTAAATAAAAGGTTGGAGAGAGTATAGTAATAATTAAAATCATGAGTTGGTTTATTTGCATTGCCACTCTTTTTTTTTTGAGGTAGTTTGTATAATTTGCGGTTGGATCCTAAATAAATTTTAATAATGCGCGTATTGTTTAGCCTAAAAATATGTAAGTAATGTATTATAATACAATTTGTACTATAATAATTATTCCATACAAAGAAAAGTAAATCAGTTATGATTATTAAAAAATATTTTATACATTCTTGACATAATCCTACAACTTTTCGCCAGACAAAACAAATAGTAATTAATAAGTTATTATAACATGCCAGCCCCCTTAGAATGAAAAACGAAACGTTAGACGACCTTTCGTTTCGCTTCGCTTCATTGTGATTGGTCGCCTGAATCACGGGTCGGACTGTTGATCAATCACAATGACTCGAAACGATAGTTCGTCTAACGTTTCGTTTTTCATTCTAAGGGAGCAGATGGCTTTCTTTGTGAGCATAACACAAAATAGCAACAACTAAACAGAAATGCCTTTTCAATCTGACACTAAACATAACATTCATATGCCATATTTCCCACGTGGCCCAATTTACTTACATTTTTGCCATATCTACTGTATATTCTTAATAGATTTTTTTCTAAAGGCGCCTGCATTTTTAAGATTAAACCCCAATTCATGTGGAATATCATATGACTAAATTTGATTGAAACTATATACATATATCAAAATAAACTTTGACTTTATAAAAAAATAAAGTAGCTATAAGTATTACAAAACCGAGCTCGATCTTAAGTAGCAACACACACTCGGTTGATAGAAATCACGAATTCGTCTACAACAACATAGAAAACTAAAGCACATGAATAGGTGCGCGCACAAATTGGTGGTTACGCAGAGCTACAGAAATCTCCATAATACGCAAACTCGTAAGAAGGCGAAGTCGAAGGCCTGACCCTCATATTACATTGATGTTACCACCAGACAAGTTTTGAGATGACAATAATTAATCAAGCTTTACTACTCTGGGCCCGTAGAATGTAACTCACTAAATCGTATTGACATCGCATTGTAATATTGTCATTGGTTGAGAGATCTTGAGAGATCATCGTGATTGGTAAAGCAATTATTGCGACATTACGCGTCTATGTCTCTACCAATCACAAATAAGACGATACGATGTCGATACTATTTTGTGAATCACATTCTAAGGGGGCTTAATGGAGACTACACAATCCAAAAACATTAATAACATATTTTAAAAATTTTGCGGATATTGACTGAATCTTGTACTGAACACCGCATATTCCAACTAACAATACAATGGCGTCACTGAACACGTGGTTTTTGCCTTTAATATTCATTACAAAAATGTTACTTATTGCATTTGTCCCATCCCCAAAATTTCGCTTAACCGACTTTTACTGATAAATTAGTGATTTTAGGTGGTAACTACCGCTGGAGTATAAAGCCTAGCGATAAATAGACGAAACCCATCAATGAGAGTCCAAATACGGACAGAGATCTTGAATAAACTTGATATTCTCATATTATATGTTAAACCTATATCATCTTCAATCTCACATGACACTGCCGGTGATGATTTGATCACCAGAAATAACACCATGCTCGTCCTTGAGGTGGTCCAATATAGTTGTCATGTCCTTTTCAGGGTCGTCGCCTTTCGTACACTTAAACTGGCATATTTTGCAGCTATAAATGTCTTCATCAAGTGAGTTTTCAAACACTTTCCATACCCATGATTGATTGTCTGGAAAAAAAACAAAAAATTTTAAATATTATATAGGCATATATATAACTCCAAATCACATAAAAAAAATCAAATCAAATCTCCACTTCACATTTGTTTTGATGTCTTTACGACCCACGCCACCCATTTACATACATTATGCTGCTTGCTGTAAAGTTCCCTTTTTCCACTTTCACAAAGCATGTCAAGTGCTAAAATACAGATAAAGTAAATAGCCTACTTAGGACAATTATATGACAAATAGGAAAACTCATTCACAAAATCCATGTCACCACGTACTGGATGAGGACTAAATACCATTCATATAATTATGCAACTAGCTTTTGCCTCCATCGTATGTTAAAACTATAATATACATACTAGCGTTACCCATGTTTTCCATCACCGTTTTTTAAATAGGAAAGTTAAAATACAACCCATAGATAACTCGGTAAATTCACATTATGCTTACACAAATTAAAAACTTACTTATTTTCCTATGAAAATTCATTATAATCTTTTTAAACAACATTGAACAAACCATTTCATAGTAATTTGGTAATAGACGACAATGACACATGGTCTTTATATACCTGCTACTAGTACTTATCAACACGCCATTTCCCTTAAGGGGTAGACAGAGAGAACAGAGTGCCAAGACGCTCTATTCTTGCACACATCTCTCGTTTCCTCAACATTCATAATTCTCTTCATACACGCTCGCCGGTTTCGGAGACTCCTGACTCCACCTTCCTTCAATACATGATGGTCTGGGTAGGTAAGTTTCAGTCTCCCCCTGTACCTACATCCTTCCACTTTCGGATTGTAGATCTTAACCAGTCGCTCGTCCGGCATTCTTTCCAGATGTCCGAACCATCGGAGCATTCCCTTTCGCATCTTTACACCAATACTCTCTTCATACTTACTCGCTATCTTACGTCGTATACCTGCTGATTTTAAAATTAAGCAACAGGCTGCATTATTTGTCAAGAGTAGATCTGTCAGTTTGGGCGCCTATGGTTAGGTTGTTCTTCGAAGCTCCCTGTCGCAGAGGAGCGGCAGTAGCAGACCGTGGCTGCACTGTCTCAATGGTATTGCAAGCTCCATAAACGATGGTTATTGCTTGTCATGCCGACATTTACAATAAAACACGAGCTGAGTAGAAATTATGTCCAGAAATTGGATAGCCCTATTAGAATGAAAAACGAAACGTTAGACGAACTTTCATTTCGAGTCATTGTGATTAATCAACCGTGTGACGAACGATTCCTGATTAGTCGAGATTTCGACGCGGTGACCAATCACAATGAAGCGAAACGAAAGTTCGTCTAGTTTCGTTTTTATTCTAAGGGGGCAGTATTACTGATATGTCTATAAGCCACTGAACCTAAATCATGATGAAATGAATAACTAACTTACTAACTTATCATCATGCCATTTCCCTTGCGGGGTAGGCAGAGAGAACAGAGTGCCAAGAGGCTCTATTCTTGCATACATCTCTCGCTTCCTCAACATTCATAACTCTCTTCATACACGCTCGCCGGTTTCGGAGACTCCTGACTCCACCTTCCTTCAATACATGACCAATTTGGTCTAGGTAGGTAAGTCTCGGTCTCCCCCTGTACCTACATCTTTCCACTTTTGCATTGTATATCTTCTTAGCCAGTCGCTCGTCCAGCATTCTTTCCACATGTCCGAACCATCGGAGCATTCCCTTTCGCATCTTTACACCAATACTCTCTTTCATACCTACTCGCCCTCTTACGTCAATCAATCAATCAATCAGCCTATTGCAGTCCACTGCTGGACATAGGCCTCTCCTAACACGCGCCATTGCACACGGTCCTCCGCCTTCCGCATCCAGTCTGTCCCAGCGACCTTTTTGAGGTCGTCGGTCCACCTACCTGGGGGCCGTCCTACCTTACGCTTACCAAGTCGCGGTCTCCACTCTAGGACACGCTTGCTCCATCGTCCGTCGGTCCTTCTGCAGATGTGACCAGCCCATTGCCACTTCAGCTTACTGAGCCTGCGAGCTATGTCGGTAGCTTTGGTTCTTTGTCGGATTACCTCATTACGAATTTTATCCTTCAAAGAGACGCCGAGCATAGCCCGCTGCGCGACTTTCAATTTGTGGACTAGTCCCACTGTGAGTGTCCACGTCTCGGCCCCGTAAGTCATGACAGGTAGGACGCATTGGTTGTAGACTTTAGTCTTCAGGCATTGCGGTAAAGGCGAAGAGAAGACGTGGCGTAGTTTGCTAAGCATTTAGCAAACTACGCCACCAACCCCAACCCAATTGGATTCTGCGGTTAATTTCTTTCTCGAAGTTGTTTCTACCAAATTGGACAACTTGTCCAAGGTAGACATACTCCTGAACAACTTCGAGCATCGAACCATCGACGTAGATCGGTCCCGGCGCGACATGTTCATTAGACATGATCTTGGTTTTATCCAAGTTCATGCCGAGGCCGACGTCTCTAGAGGCTCCATTTAGGCTATGCAGCATTCCGCTTAACTGTTCCAGTGACTCTGCAACGATGACGATATCATCAGCAAACCGAAAGTGTGAGATGTATTCGCCGTTGATGTTTATGCCCCGCCCACTCTTACGTCATTGTTACGAATGCGGTCAGTCAGCCTCACTCCACAGATTCTCCGCAGAGATCGCATTTCGACCGCATTGATTTTGCTCTCATGCTCCTTTTTACATACCCAACTCTCGCTTCCATATAATAACGTTGGAATAAGCACTGCGTTGTGTATTGCGACACGTGCCTTCTGGCTGACGTGGTGGCTGCCGAGAAGTTGTCCCAATGCTCCGTTCACTCTATTTCCCGCATTCACTCTTCTTTCTACATCAGTGGTGTACCTTCCATCCACTTGTATTGATATACAAATTCGTCCACTTGTTCTTGCACACCATTTCCTATTGCTACTCTAACATCTGTTCTGGCTTCTTCTCTTTCAAAAACCATTACTTTGGTTTTGCTCACATTCACATATAGGCCCCTTTTCTTACAATCTTCTGCCATTACGTCGACTAGGGTTTGCAGGTCGACTAGGGTTTGAAATGAATACTCACAAGAGAAAGCTGTCTTCTTATGTATCATCTTGAGGTGCCTGTTCATGTTGCCAGTGGCATTCCCACCATGGGAGATTTGACGTTTACAAAGCTTGCACTGCGCCAGAGTTCGGGTTACGCGAACAAAATACGACCAGACCCAGCTCCGACGAAGCTTCTGTGTTGGATTGTCTGTGAACATTTGTTTTGATCACAAGCAACGTAAGAACGCCCAAAACAATCGGATGCATACAAAAAGCACCCATACTGTGAACATTTTATATGTAAGAATTAAGACTATATGGGAATCAAACCCCCAATACTTTGCATGGTAGTTTATGATAACTAAACCAATAGGTCATGTGTGCAATATTGAATACTTAGAATCTTGTTTAGTGTGGTGATGTACCAAAAACATTATGCCACTCCTCCATTCATTCCCAGAGGTAACTAAGGGAATTCAGCAGATATACTATAAGAAACACAAAACTATGGAAGAGAACCTCTATAGTGGTAATAAATCCAGTAACAAGGTGTTGTCAGATCAGAATACATAGGTACCACCAGTTACTTATGCCTGTAAAACATCTTTATGTGTTCTGGTTGTGGTAGAAGACAGCTGGTCCTATCCTACTCCTCTCTTTATCATGACGGTGGATCTTCACAATAAGCAATGTATCCAATTCCATACTACAGTAAGAAAAAATGTAATAGAAATTGATAGTCTCAAGCAGTTGTCACAATAGCTCCAATAGCAATGGTAATCCAGAAGGCATTTTACCCTTTTTTTTGTTTGTTTAGACGGTGAATAATGTACCTAACCGCACACCCCGTCTTTCGGGGCAACAAGCAGGGTAGTGTGGAGCCCTCACCCACTAACTAAACCCGCCGTGGTTCCAGTGGCCAGTGGTCAGTGGGTTGTTTTGGTATGTTCTCTGATCAAATAGGAGTAGTTTTCAAGAATACACTTAAGCAACATACATTTATGAGAATTATAATGAGAGCATGATGGCAAGAGGAATGAGCAAGAATCGCAGTGTTTGGAGATCTGTTATCTCTGCCTACCCCTTTTTTGAAAATGATTGAGTATATCAAGTGCAAATAACAATATACAACATACTATTGTATTATAGTGAATTTTCTTTAGGATAATGTAACATATCTTGCATAACTTACTTACCAGAAGGAATCACTGTATAATCCTTTTCATTGATTTCCTCTGTCTTGATTGCATAAGGTGCACCATCTTCACTCACCAGGTAGCAGCTGCTAGCCCTGTCAAGTTTTGCAACTTCAGATCTAAACACAATAGGATGCCGTGTCCTAACATGACGGTTCATATTGTTGGAGTTGCAGCCTTTGATTGATAAAACAACATTGCACAGACGACAGCGATAGATTATGTTGCTGAGCTTGTCAAAATATTTCCATATCCAGCTTCTTTTGCGTGGTCCTGGAATTTAATAACAAAACCATTTTATAACTTATAACCTTCACTTTGACAGCACTGACGGTACAGCGGTATATAGGCACCAACGCACTTTGTTTTATGTGGATTTAAGTCCCACAAGTACATAATTTATATGATCCACAATAGCACATAACATTCAATCATTTTTACACAAATAATTCATGTTCCAAAGTTATTTGTCCAATCCCCAATCAAAATTGTTTATCACTAAAAGGAAACCAAATATTTTTTGTTTTTTTTTTTTGCGGATGGCAAACAAACATGCGGCCCACCAGATGATAAGCGGTTACCATAGCCTATAGACGCTACACGCAACACCAGAGGCATCACTCGGTGCGTCGCCATCTCCAAGGAAAGAGATTGGAGGTGGATAGGAAGTATACTAAGGAGAGGATAGGAAGGATAACAAGGAGAGAATAAGGAAGAGCCTCCGGCACTCTCACTCACCATACGAAACAATGGTAGGTACTACTGTGGGTTCACGCTGACCTTTAGTGAGGAGCCGGCCCATTCATGGTGGGATTAGCAAGGTACTACAACTTCAAACCTGCATTTCTGAGCCTTTTATATATCTAATTGATAAGTGAATGTGGTTTTACTATCGTGGACATCTCATTGCATTAGGATATTGTTCTATACTCATTAATATAACAATATGCTCATTAATATATAGCTCACTGTATGGAAGTTCAGATCACCATCTAGACTGGCGTTTTTTTGATTTACTCTCACTTAGCATATATGACAGATATTATTAAACTTTTGGAAAGTCAAGGTCTTAAATTTTCTGTAAACTAGAAATCCAAACCCAATTGGGCATTCATTGACTTTCAAAAATTCATATTCCATAATATATAATATAATATAAAAAAAAACAGAATCAACGGACAGCTAATTCATTATGTGTTACAAATATTGTTTTTTTTATGGTAATCATTGCTCATGGACTTGCTATACCGAGAGTATTGTCAAGCCACTGCTCAGTGTTTCATTTCACAAATATGAAATGAAAGAATAAACGACTATCGCCTGCTACAACCAAAATATACTGATGTGCTTCATGGCCGGTCACACAGGAATTGGTGTACCAACCCGTTCGGGCCCGATAGCTAGTGAGAGTACTCCCACTTACCCAGCCCTACCACCAGCAATGCAATGTGTGACAATTGCTTAATTCCCTTAAACGCCTCGGACGAGACTCGTGGGAAAGAATGGGGTAATGACACTTGTATTCTTAGTCCATACGGACAAAATTTGATGGTGTTATTTTCAATATCATGTTTAGTATTATATTAGCCAACAAATTAGATAATTGAAATAAATTATAGTGCCCCATGGGACAATTAAAATAATTAATTGTAAGCTATTAAAACTATTTTAGGTCAATTTGCTGTAAACATAAAATACATACCAGTGTTTTCCTTCTTTTGTTTCTTTAAGGTGTCATCATATAACACATATTGCATATCTGAATCTTTAATCAGAATCTTAGTGTCCTTATGGACTAGAATTGTATCTTTATCATTAATTATCTCATCATCCTTTTGAATTATAGCATGATCAATACTACTGGGTTCTGTGATAGCTTCGCAGACTTCTCCCAAGATAATAGGTTGATTTTTTGGGTCACCATCCTCTTTCAACATGTTTATATTCAAGAACTCAATACGGAAGCCCACTGTTGCTTCTGGGTTATCTTTATGAAGATCATGTATATCTCTATGATCTAGCTTTAAATGTTCCAAAAGTTCTAGTGACTTCCCATCAGCTTTCAAAATAACCTCACATAAGTTACATTTCATTTCACTTTCAGAAACTTTGTCATAATAAATTATTGTCCACTCAGGCAGCTGTTCTTTAACTGTAAAAAAATATAACTTTCAATACTTAATTGGAAAAAATCACACCACATTAGTTTATTAACAATAACATATTGATACATTAACATACTTTTATTTATATAATACCTATATCTAAGGGAAAATAAAAGATATTTACTTTCTTAAAGTCATAAGTATAATAAACATTACAAATAGTAAGAAATATTGATGTTATTATAAAAAAAAATCTAGTGGAAAACTTTATTTGTAAACAATTCCATTAAACAATTATATTGCACTTATCACTACAATAAATAATACTGCTTCAGTTATATCTTAACAAAACTAAAACTTGTATAAATTAAAGTATAAGGTGAATGAAAGATCAAATTGTTTGTATACAAATATTTTTTTAAAGTAGTTATTGTGTTGCCGTTATTAATCAGAGAACATAGGTTTCTTGTGGTTATGAAAGTCCCTCACAACTTCAACTCCATAAGCTTGCATATTAATAACAGATATGCAACCAGTTTTTTGTCGAAATGAGCATATCCACTGTTCCGCACCGCACTGCAACCTACTTTTAAAAACATACGTATATCCTTTGAATAAAATCTGATGGCCCTTTTTTGTAGGTACACAGAGGACAAAATCATCACCTGAAATATTTAAACTCTGTTATTAAATATATTAACTGAATAAATCCCTCTATATTGTAAAATTTTATTTAATCAAAACAACTTCCTAAATGATGCATGGCTTGATTCTGCAAAAACATACACGATTACTACAATGGATATGTCATCACAGTTACTATAATGTTAGGTAGGTTTGATTCCAGTATAATGAATACTATAATAACTTATCATAACGTATATATGAACTATATAAAATAATAAAACAAACGTGGGAAAACAGTAAAAATAAATGAAATGACGCAACAAAACTGTCAACTGTCAATTAATTGACGTCTTCGGTTTTGTCACAGACCATTAATACATGGTTTTGTAAATTATTGTAATCCAAAGTTTGGGTCTGTGGACCAACCACTTACGTAAAGTTTTACGCATCAAATGAGTATTCTATATACTTTATGGCTCGTTACTTTATTTTTGGATTAGATCACTGAATAATAAAAACATCTTTATTATTATGTGAACTGATAAACTATATAGAATGCGTAAATATGTATAATCTAAAACGCCTAGTATAGTCAGTTATTCCTAACTAGTCTGTGGCATCAGTGATCATTGTCCGTAAAATATAATAAATTTTCCCACTAGATAGCGTTTATGCTGCTGTTAGAGTTCGTAAGAGGTTTTTTATATCATTACGGTTATAAATCTAGACTAGACCATACACAATGCTTTACCTACCTGTAATAATAAGGATTCTACTTCGTAAAAACGAAAAAAAATCGTAAAAATCTAAAAATGTAGTTTTTTTAATAATCCGTGTATCGCGGGGTTCTCATAGTAATTTAATGATGTGTAAGTAATTGTAAAATGTTTTAAACAAATAAACTATTATCATCTTTATTTTATATGACCATATTTTATAAATATTTTAAGTAGATTCTAAAAATACACTAACTAGGTATTACAAAAAACGCAGACACTGATAATAAAAAATAAAGAGAATGATAATTATTATGAATATAGCGGGGGACTTCACAAACATACAATTTCACGGATATTGAACACACTCATAACAAGTTGGAAAATATGCAATCGAAAATCATAGTCACCATTTCTGGGCAGAATTATTGTCCTGCGTGGGAATAGCCACAACAGGCAATGGAGGTCGGTATCTAAACCACTCCGCGAGCTCGACAGTCTGCAGTAAAATATTCCACCTCTGAGTACTAGATGGCGTTAGTGGTAATTAAAAATGCAAAGCTAGATAATAATAGTAAGTGGATAACCAATGTTAGCAAGGCTTGATAAAAGTTAAATCTGTAAACTAGTTTTCATGAAAACTATTTAAATATGGGTTCCATATGCATCTAAATTTATTTGTCTATAATAACATAACGTAAAATCAATATTTAATAGAGTAGGTACCTACCTACAAAATAAAGTCGCTGTCCACGTCTTACTTCGTCTAAGTCGCACAATGGATTTTGAAATAGTTTGCATTGGCGTTTAAACTTCTATGTGACCCTTATAAGAAAAGGTTGCGTACTTACCTATGCCTGCCTAAAAGATATCAAACATGAATATATAGGCATAGGCAGAATAGTACCTAATTCCATCCTTAGGTACTGACTAATATTATAAATGTTAAAATGAGTTTGTTTATTTGTTTGTTACGCTTACGCCGTAATTACTGAACCGATCGCCATGAAATTTAGCATACCTACATACATGCAATGTAGTAATAAATCAACGTATTCTTATGAATACACTCACTGAAGGCAACTCTACAGTTTTAACGATAGATTACCTATACCTAGGTCATGGATATGGTATATTTTTATATGTCCATGACCTAGGTATACAGTTTTTTAAAAAGCATCATAGTTTTTAGTTTATGCCTCCAAATCTAGTTTTTTTTTTAATTTAAAAATGCTAGCGCCATTTTTTTCGATTACGGCGGGGTCCGTTCCATACACATCTTAGCTTCTTTATCAAAATAAAAGATAAGGGGTTATGTAGATTGTTCGGTTGATGTTGGATGAAGTCTCTTTTATCAAGGATGCTTAACTGATGAAAAACTAGTTTGTAGGCAGAGGCGGCTCGTCCTAAGGAGCGCTGGTGCAGTGCACACCCACAATAATTATAGGGATAATAAAAAAAATATGTTTTTTGATCTGTATGTAGGTACATCATATTAAACATAACAGTTCACTAGAAATATATTATTTTGTACTTGATATCAGTCAAGTTAAACCCCCGCCCGTGGGGCGCTAGCGATTGCGCTCCTATGGGATATAGTTCAGTACAAATACCAGTACTTAATTCAATGAGTGCGAAAGAGAAAACCTTCTACAGTCCGGCGCGTGAAACAAAACATATTGAATGAGAAATTAGGCAATTCTGGAGCGCCGCTCCTGAGGTCCTAAGCAACATTGCAAGCTCTCGTACCTGTGCCTCGCGTGCATGCCCTGTTGCCAATTTTTATGTAAACAAACATTACGCCCTTAGATTTATTATTTTATATTTAATCTAATATTACGCCATTAATTTTAGCGCTAAGTTGGTCGGTAATTAATCAATTTTGTTTTAGATGTTATAAAAATCAGTTTGTGTCTGTTGTTTCGTGTTTAAATGGAATAATCTTAGATGAATAATATCTCAAGGGAACAAAACAGTTAAAAAAAATAAAAACGTTTTTGCGCACTATGGCGCAAGATAGCCTAAATGCATTGTGTATGATAAGCGTAGAACCTTAGATTAATAACATAATATTAATCTAAGTATAGAACATATTTATGCATAGACTTTCTTTCTGTTAATATTTTTTTGTGAACCATAAAATAAAGTTACGAGCCGCCTCTGTTTGTACTCGTAGGCAATATTTCAGGTTCCTTATTTAGAAACAGAATAAAAAGTTTACCAGTTTTTAAATCTAACCAAGACATATCAAACATAAGAGATACAAAAAGCGTACAGTTTTTGTGTATAACACCTTGCGCTAAGGAATAATTCTTGTATCGCGGGGAACTTAACAAACATACAATATCACGGACACATACTCAGAACAACCGTTTGTGGATCGCACAAAGAGTTGTCCTGTGTGGTAATCAAACGCCCAACACTCGGGCGAGAGGCCGGTATTTAAACCACTCCGCCATCTGCTTAGTCAAAGCAAAGACACCTAAATATCCTATAACTACAGTCATTTCTTCTCAAAAATATCTTAAATGTAAATAAGCTAGCTCTATTACAGCTTTATAATAGTTACATTGTTTTGTTTCCAAGTTTATTTTATAATTAAGTTTTATGTATTTCCAAAAAAAAGTAATACATATATATATATATATATATATTATATTCCGTAATCTGGTACCCATATCACAAGCATTAAGCTTAGTATGGGACCAGAGGACGTTGTGTGAAAAATGACCGTGAATATAAATAAAACAAGTAATAAGAAAAACATGTTTTTTTAATACGTTTTTACAGCTTTTTTTTTAATTTTTGTAGTTTTTCTCTGGGATAAGGTTGACAACACTGAATGCACGTCACATTTGCAGCTTATGCTTATATAGTAAGCTAGGCGCCTCGGTTCCTTGCCAAATACATGTTATACCATATTAAGATCCATGAATCTACACCATGGTGTATCTGAGACAATGGATTGCCACTTATCATAATATAACGGTATTCTGCTACCCACTTGTCAGGATACCTATTTTTTTATTAGCTTTTAGTAGTACTTATACTACTTACTTATTATCACGCTATGTCCTTTGCAGAGGGAACAAAGTGCTAAATGCGCTCAATTCTTACATACTCTCGCTTCCTCAACATTCATTATTCTCTTCCTACACGCTCGCCGGTTTCTGAGAATCCTGACTCCACCTTCCTTACATACATATATAATTATATACATGACCGATTTGATCTAGGTAGGTGAGTCTCGGTCTCCCCCTGTACCTACATCCTTCCACTTATAATACTTTCTGATACTTTCTGATGCTTAGCACTATACATTAAACACAAAGTCACCCAAAGACGTTAAGTATTAATGTGTTATCGAAATTAGCAGTCAGGAGCAATTGTCACGATGGCTGAATTGGCAAAGCATCTGGACGGTATCCAGGAAATGCAGGTTCAAATCCTGCTCGTGACTGTTATTTTCGATTTCACATTTTTCACTTTGTGTTTAACAAATAGAATCAACTAGAAAAATAAATTTTTAAGTTTTATAAACGACAGCTTTGTTGCTGTCGGTGGAGTCAGGAGTCTCCGAAACCGGCGAGCGGAAACCGGAGAGTGTATGAAGAGAATTACGAACGTTGGGGAAGCGAGAGATGTATACAAGAATAGAGCCTTTTGTCACTCTGTTCTCTCTGCCTACCCCGGAAGGGAGATAGCGTGATGATAAGTAAGTAAATAAAATCATCATAGGTGCAACCCTAGCGCATTCGTTGAATGACGCGGTTGCCCGAGGATCATGCAGCGGGCAAAACAATCTCAACTGTATTTCTGTGATCATAAGGTACATTTCTTCTCGCTACGAACAATTGGTATTATTATTAAGATTTTGTAGGCTATTATAGAGAGATTTTGGACAAGTTTTAATGGAAGTGACGTTTCTGTCCGTAGGACTAGTATCTATTCTGTGCCAATACTCTCTTTAATACCTACTCGCTCTCTTACATCGTTGTTACGAATGCGGTCAGTCAGCCAACTCCACAGATTTTTCGCAGAGATCGCATTTCGACCGCATTGATTTATTAGCACGGATGAGCTTTCAGTGTGTCCCTATAAAACAACTGCTAAATAAATAGAGCCTTTAGTAGAATAAAAGCGCCAATGCCTGTATCGTGGTTTCGTCGTCAATAATTAGAAAGGACGAAAAACTGTTTAATCATTAGTGGATGCTCCAGCTATCCCGTGCTTCGAAGTAGACACCCAGTACCTTACAGTAGCCTCCTTCAACCCCAAAGTCTTTAAAAATGTCTGCATACACACTTGAATTCGTCCAACTGGTGTATTCAGAAAGTATTGTTTGGTATCACTCCTTCTAGAATTTATTGTATTTTTAACTCGTTTTTTCTCGCAAACTAACACGTGAGATAAGACATACTGTTTTCTTTGCTCCCATGACATGTCCTTCCAAAACTTAGAAAATATATTTTGTCTGTCATCTTCAGTCAAGCTCGAGCAACCACGGACCTTAGACTTGGTACAAAATGTAGAGGTGCATCTTGGACCCATTTGACGGGCTGGACGAGGTATATCATGGAGTACTATGACTTTTTCATTTACTGAAAGCTTGCTTTTACGGTATCCCACATACTCCTCTCCTTTCATACGTTTCATTTTTGTTATAGATTTCTTAGAGTTTCCGAAACTTTTTAATCTTCTCTTTCTATTTGAATTGAGGTTTTCGTGTTCCTCGTCTGATGGTTGCTTTTCTAAAAGTTTAAATATAGTTGACAGACACGACACTTCTTGAACTGAACGTGGACCTGTTTCCTGAGGCAGTTGTATACCTAAATGTGAAATTATTGTAATGTCTATTAATATTGAAATTTATGATATTTGTATACATATTTTAATATATCTCAGACTAAATAAAAAATAAGGTTCTTATAAATAAATAATTTGAAGGGGTGTGCGGATTGAAGCTATGACAACTGACTCTCGTGCTTTCTACGAGCACTAAGATATCCGTCAACCCTGTAACAATACTGGCTTCTCCTGTTACAATACGTCTTCATCGCGATTAGTTACTTGTGATAGCGCTGAGTGATGCTAAGAATTTGCTAGCGACTGCGAATAGCGACACATGGTCACATGCCGCATAGCTAAACGAGAGCCTTAAGCGAGAGGATGTCTCATTGATGGATTGTTTATTTTCATTACGCAAACTATATTGTCGGTAGGCGCGCCAACTATATGTATAATTTAATTTATGAGCGCTGGCTGGTTATCTATATTAGAATTGAATTAATTCTACGCTGACGTTATTTGATAACCGATCTTGCGGTTTTTCTGTAGCATAGTAGGTATAGTTATACTGTGTCTGTATTCGGTACTTTATCGGTTATCTCGGATCATGATCGAGTTTATAGACCCGAATTAGCGACTTGATGAAGCGAGTCGAGAAAATGTTACGAATTTACAATATCAGCAAGGTTGATTAAATCATACCTCACACAATATGTCACATATTGTAATGTATCTAGCGTAATCACAATACATATCTGAACTACATGAAACGTAGTTTTAAACGTGTATTCATTGGAATCTGATATAGATTTAAAACGTCTCTCAATAAAACCAGACGAAACAAACGATCGATTAATAAACGGAGATCAGTGGCAATTGATATAGAATTGACACGCTCCCGCAAATGTACGAACAATTAGATCTCTGTAGTTTAACATGTAAACAATTTAAGTTCTATATAGAGTTATTTAAAGTTCAAAATTGTAATGATGTGTAATCTAAAAGTGCTGACCACGTTTTCGACGAATGTCCTATGACAACGGGACCACTGTTATGTTAGATTTTTATTATAAACCATGCGAAATAATATTATTGCGTTGATTAATATTGCAATTACAATCGTAGTAATCCTTTTATCGACCTCTGATAATACAGTTGACATAATGGTCAATACCTACGTATTTATTAACTTTTTAATCTTTGTTGACAACTCGTGAAATATAGGTATGTATCGCCAGTAAAGTTTGAGATTTATCTGAGAAAATGTTTTGTTAGTTAAACTCATAGCTCTTTTTAATCTCAGAGAGAAGGAAGGGTTGTATGACGTTATGTTTACAGAGGGGGGTCGCAAGATTGTGATACAGTATGATGTGGGGGGTTCAATAAAACAATAGGTATTTATTATATGATAATAAAAGCCTTTTATTCACATATATAGGTGTCCTATAATTAATGGATAAGCTTGAAATTGCTTATAGTAGAACTTAATGGCCATTCGAAAAAAATACGAAAAAAAATCTATATGAAGTAAACTTAAGATACCTAAGTATTAAAAAAAAAACAATATTTTTTTTGCCTTATTTTACTTTATTGAACATTAAGATGTGAAATGAATTAAATTCATCGGGTTTTAGTTGTTTTAATATTATACACTAACTATTCTGATGATAGATAGATAGTAAATAGTTAAAAACTAGGTATTGTAATTTTTTTTTTTAAATTTGCAAGTTCATTTATTTTGGAAAATTAGCATATATTTTTTTAAACGATTTTTAAACAAAAAAAAAATGTATGAATACATGAGTGACCAATAATTTTGTCGGTTTCAAGTAGATTTGATAATGGTAGGTACAATCCATAATTGTATCTGCCTTAAATAGTGAATTATTAATGTAGAAAAGGAGAAAAATTACAGAATAAAAAATATGTAATATGGGAATGGGTTGCCGTGTGGGGCCGGCACCAAGAATAGCTCCACCCCGTCTCTTCCTATGGGAGTCGTAAAAGCCGACTAAAGGATTACCGGGGGACCGGGCAGCAGCGTTCCCCTGTGTACTAAAAACATCTACTGCGATCGCCAACCCGCCTGCCAAGCGTGGCGATTATGGCAATACCCCCCCCATATGAGTGCACACACACACACATCGGCCCCCAGTCACGGCAGCTCCGCTATTCCGTGGCCTAACGGTAGCGGGCCCGGTAACGGCGGAGCAGGGGGTGCTAAGAATCTCCGGTCGCGATCCGGCTACCAGAAACGACTTCTGGCCCTGGTAACACACAACGTCAGGACACTGAGGACTGACGAGAGGATCACCGCGCTGGAAGAGGAGCTGAGCAAGATCCGATGGGACGTTGTAGGATTATCAGAAGTGCGAAGACAGGGTGAGGGCACGATAATCCTTCAGTCGGGTAACTTGCTCTTCCACCGGGAGGGCGACCAACAGTCCCAGGGTGGTGTCGGGTTTATCGTTCGCAAGTCTCTCATAGGTAACGTGGAGAAGATTGAGAGTGTGTCGAGTAGGGTAGCGTACCTTATACTCAGAATAACCAAAAGGTATTCGCTGAAGGTCATACAGGTTTACGCACCGACCTCGACACATTCCGACGACGAAGTGGAGGCCCTTTACGAGGACATCTCGAAAGCCATTCACGCGTCTAAAAGTCACTTCACGGTGGTTATGGGAGATTTCAACGCAAAACTAGGCATAAGGAGAGACGATGAGCTGAAGGTGGGGCAATATGGATTTGGGCAGAGGAACCACAGGGGCCAGATGCTGTCTGATTTTCTGGAGAAGGAAGGCCTCTTTATGATGAATTCCTTCTTCAGGAAACAGCCCCAGCGAAAATGGACCTGGATTAGCCCTGATGGTTCAGTGAAAAATGAGATCGACTTCATCTTAACGGACAAACGACAGATATTCAATGATGTCTCAGTGATCAGCAGGATTAAAACTGGGAGTGATCACCGCTTAGTTAGAGGCATATTGAATCTAAATATGAAAGTCGAGAGGTCACGCTTGATGAGGTCTACGCTCCGACCAACACGTGCTCAATACCAGAACCCCGAAAACTTTCAGCTCGAACTACAAAATCGCTTTCAATGCCTAGACGAGTGCGATTCAGTGAACGATATGAACAACAGGTTCGTGGAAACTGTCCAAGCGGTCGGGTCGACCCTTTTTAAGACCAGTCGCGTCAATAGGACTCAAAAGCTTTCGGACCAAACTCTTAAGCTCATAGCGACACGGACAGAAATGACGGTGCAGTCTTCGGTTGATTGGTCCAATCAGAGGCGACTAAACAGACAGATCTCCAAATCTATGCGACGAGACATTCGCCGATTTAATACCTTGCGTATTAAAGAGGCGATAGAGCGGAACCAAGGTTCCAAAGTGTTCGCAAGAGATCTGTCTGTTGGGAAAAGCCAGTTGACCAAGCTGAAGACCAATGATGGTACTGTTGTTTCTTCCAAAGATGAGTTATTAAGAGAGGTCCACGAGTTCTATGGACAGTTATACAGATCCCAGAACCCTGTTGTCAGCTTGGTCCATGAGCCCAGATCCAAGCTAACTCGGCACTATACCGAAGATATCCCGGACGTCAGCCTGTACGAGATCAGAATGGCTCTCAAACAACTAAAGGACGGAAAGGCACCGGGAGACGACGGAATTACTATAGAGCTTCTGAGGGCAGGCGGAAAGCCGGTCCTCAAAGCCCTTCAGAGGCTATTCAATTCCGTCGTTCTCGGGGGCGACGTTCCAGAATCGTGGACCAGGAGCTTGGTGGTGCTGTTCTTCAAGAAAGGTGACAGAACCCTCTTGAAGAATTACAGACCCATCTCGCTCTTGAGCCATGTCTATAAGTTGTTCTCGAGGGTCATTACAAATCGACTCACGCGCAGGCTTGACGACTTCCAGCCTCCCGAACAAGCCGGTTTCCGAAAAGGCTATAGTACCGTAGACCACATACATACGCTGCGCCAGATTATACAGAAGACCGAGGAGTATAATCGGCCTCTGTGTCTAGCGTTTGTGGACTACGAGAAAGCCTTCGATTCGATCGAAACTTGGGCGGTGCTGCAATCTCTTCAGCGGTGCCAAATTGACTATCGATACATCGAAGTGTTGAAGTGTTTGTATAGAAACGCCACTATGTCTGTCCGAGTTCAGGACAAGAGCACGAAACCGATCCAACTGCAGAAAGGTGTTAGACAGGGAGACGTCATGTCCCCGAAACTCTTCACCACTGCATTGGAAGATGTTTTCAAGCTCTTGGACTGGACCGGATTAGGCATCAACATAAATGGCGAATACATCACTCACCTTCGATTTGCAGATGATATCGTGGTCATGGCAGAATCGCTGGAGGACCTTGGTACCATGCTCAACGACCTCAGCCGTGTCTCCCGACTAGTGGGTCTAAAAATGAACATGGACAAGACGAAAGTCATGTCTAATATCCATGTCATTTCAGCACCGGTTCTGGTCGGGAGCTCGCTTCTCGAAGTTGTCGACCACTATGTATACCTGGGACAAACTGTCCAGTTAGGTAGGCACAACTTCGAGAAAGAGGTCGATCGACGAATCCAGCTCGGCTGGGCAGCGTTCGGGAAGCTGAGGGAGATCTTCTTGTCCAATATTCCACAGTGTCTGAAGACGAAGGTCTACGACCAGTGTGTGTTACCAGTGATGACTTACGGCACAGAGGCGTGGTCTCTGAATGTTGGCCTTATGTCAAGACTTAAAGTCGCTCAGCGTGCTATGGAGCGGGCTATGCTTGGGATCTCTCTACGTGATAAGATCCGTAATACGGACATCCGTAGGAGAACGGGAGTGACCGACATAGCCCGCCGGGTCAGCAT
Organism: Leucoma salicis; assembly: GCA_948253155.1. Classification (NCBI taxonomy): domain Eukaryota; kingdom Metazoa; phylum Arthropoda; class Insecta; order Lepidoptera; family Erebidae; genus Leucoma; species Leucoma salicis. Next base: position 21,467,283 of record OX411814.1, on the reverse strand, counting down.
GCTGAAGTGGCAATGGGCAGGCCACATCGCTCGACGAACCGACAACCGTTGGGGAAGAAAGGTTCTCGAGTGGCGACCGCGTAACGGACGGCGCAGTGTAGGACGGCCTCCCACCAGGTGGACCGATGACCTGGTCAAAGTCGCAGGCAGCCGTTGGATGCAGGCGGCACAGGACCGTTCACTGTGGCGTTCTCTTGGGGAGGCCTATGTCCAGCAGTGGACGATAAAAGGCTGATGGATGGATGGAATATGGGAACTGTTTTTTTAATTCAGTTATACCTTTTTTTTTGTTTAGGCGGGAAAAAATGTACCTAACCGCACACCCCGTCGTTCAGGGCAACGAACAGGGTAGTGTGGGGCCCTCACCCACTAAACAATCCCGCCGTGTGCCGTCTCCGCCTTTATTTGCGGGCCACTGGAACTATGTTACATTCCTTCGGTGGTAATTCAGTTATACCTAAACCATTGAGGGTTATTAAAAACAACATTTAACATTAAGAATACTTTATTTTACACTCATTTACAACAAATGTTCAAATTGTTGGCCCCCCATCTTATGCAGGCCCTACATCTGCGGATGAATGCTCTTCTGAGCAATCTTGTGTACCGTCGAACACTTATTTTTGATGCGGCTGCTCTGAAACGGCTTCGTAAGTCTTCTAAAGAACGTACAGGTTTCCTGTACACCTCTTCTTTGAGGCAGCCCCAATAAAAAATCCAATGGATTTAAATCAGGTGAACGCAGGATCAGGTGGCCTCCACCACAAAAATGGCCCTAGACGCCCGATCCATCTTTCTGGATACGTGTTATTTAAATATGCACGAACAGGTACAGCATAATGCGCAGCACAGCCGTCATTTTGTAACCAATAAGTATATCTCAGCTCCTCGGGCACTTCTTCAATAAACAAATAACTTCTTCTAAATGGAATAATAATAATAATAATAATTTTGAAGGAACTCTAAATAACTTTGTCCTGTTAGATTCCCGGACAACTCAAATGGGCCAATTATTTTTCCATTTAATATTCCAGTCCAATAATAAGATTGTAAGAAAAGGGGCCTATGTGTAAATGTGAGCAAAACCAAAATAATGGTCATTGAAAGAGAAGAAGCCAGAACAGATGTTAGAGTAGCAATAGGAAATGCTGTGCTAGAACATGTGCATGAATTTGTATATCTTGGGTGTGGATAAGATGGGGATTTTCAAGATGCCAACAGTTCCCATATTACATTTTTTTGCTTCTGTAATTTTTTCTCCTTTTCTACATTAATAGCAATAATTCATTATTTAAGGCAGATACAATTATGAATTGTACCATTATCAAATCTACTTGAAACCGACATTATTTTAAAATGATTGGTCACTCATGTATTCATACATTTTTTTTACCTATAGTTGTTTAAACTTTGTTTAAAAAATAAATTATGCTAATTTTCCAAAATAAATGAAAATGCATATTTGTTTTAAAAAAAAGTACAATAAATAGTTTTACTATTTACTATCTATTAAAACAACTAAAACCCGATGAATTTCATTCATTTCTCGTCGTAGTGTTCAATAAAGTAAAATAAGGCAAAAAAAAAATGTTTTTTTTTAATAGGTACTTATCTTAGGTACCTACCGTACTTATTATAGATTTTTTTCGTATTTTATTCTGAATCGCCATAAGTTCTACTATAAGCCATTTCAAGGTTATCCATTAATTACCGGGCACCCGATATATCCATACACTAATAAGGGTGAAAAAGTAAAATTAAACATTAGGCATCCATCACCGCATCTGTTTGCCCAATATTGGCAAAGTTCTCCTCCAACTGCTTCCGCCTACCCCGGTCCCTGGCAACTCTTGACCGTGTTGGTCCTCTAATAGTTCTTAGGTCGCCCTTCCATCTTTTGGGCTACCTGTCAGGTTTGTTTTTCCTATATCTAGGATACCAGTTCATGATGGTTTTGGTCCATTTTTCACAATCACGTAGTGTGCCCCAAAAAAACAATATAGCGTGACCTAATTTATGATCGGCCATTGCGGACTATAAAAGCACGTACCTATTATTATTATACTTAGGGGCGCTACACACTTACCACCGAAGGAATGTAACAAATGTAACACAGTTCCAGTGGCCCGCCAATAAAGGCGGAGAGACGGCACACGGCGGGTTTCTTTAGTGGGTGCGGGCCCACACTACCCTGTTCGTTGCCCCGAACGACGGGGTGTGCGGTTAGGGACATTATTTCCCGCCTTAACAAAAAAACAAAAAAAAAGGCCGCTACGCACTTAGGCATTATTCGGCGCAGATGGGCTGCAAAATCGAACATGTAGATAGATGAATGTTCGAGAACAAGGCCGTCCGGCTTACGGTAAATTTGCGGACCGGCATTAATTAATTAATTTTTAACCATCTCTTCCTATGGGAGTCGTAAAAGCCGACTAAGAGATTACCGGGGGACAGGGCAGCAGCGTTCCCCTGTGTACTAAAAACATCCACTGCGATCGCTAAACCGCCTGCCAAGCGTGGCGATTACGGTAAAACCCCCATTTTGGGGAGGCCTATGTCCAGCAGTGGACGATGAAAGGCTGACGGAATGATGGATGGAAGTTATTATTAAGTATAGAATGAATATTTTAGGAGGAGAGCCCACCACTCACCCACGTATTGTCAATCCCGGTTATCTTTCTTATTAACAATGGACTTCCACCAAGTGTTGCCTCATTCAATCAATTATCTTGTACCTACCTATAAGATAAAAATTTCTATAGATTAGGGTTGTATATTGGCCACACTACTCTGTTCGTTGCCCCGTACGACGGGGTGTGCGGTTAGGTAGGTACAGTTTTACCCGCCTAAACAAAAAAAAAGGTGTTGTATCTTGGATCTTTATAGTTTTAACGTCCATAGTCACGGACGACATATTCCATCAGGCAGGTTATCCGAATAATATAAATGACTTGGTAAATATTTTAGTGCAAACGGGTACGCTTTATCATGCTCCGCTGTGACCTTGGCTTCTTTAAATACCTACTCATAGTTTTGTAGTGTTCATGATTCACGATACCTACTTACACACAATATAGATCAGTCTTTATTTTTGTGTTTAGTAGGTACCTAGGTTGCTTGTTTTCATCAAAATCTGTTCTGTAGTTTTTACGTGATGCGCGAACAAACAAACTGACAAACAGGGAAATGTATAGAATCAAGCAATAGAATCACGCCTGTAGCCCCGAAGGGGTAGGCAGAGGCGTATTCCACACGCACATTTCGCCAACTATGTTTATAAGTCCCACGTAATAAGGGGCGAACCTATTGCCATCTACCAGGCTACTACTGAGATTTAATCTTTTTACGAAAAAGCTCAATAGCCCTGATAAAGTTAACTAAGTTTTTAACTTAGTTTAGTAACATGATTCTGATAAAGTTTTGTAGGTAAAAAAGTGTCACTTCTGCGGTCTATAATCTATAGTGATACAATAAACATGGCAGATGACGTTTTGGCGGGGAGAAAACTACTCTATAAGCGCTCTAGCGCTGTATGCTTTAAGTTCGATTTAGTTCGATTAGACGTTATGCGTTAACTATTGCTTTAAGCGCTGTAAAAGCATAAGTCCACTGCGGGCACGCCCTCCGCACAAGTAGCGAATGTTTTTGTTTAGAATAGCTTCTCTAGGTAACATATAACTCATTGAAAATACCCATTATGCGTCCGAGATCCCTACCAGCTAACAAAAACAGCTGAAACGACTAAACAGATCTTCATAAATTGTAGCTAAGAAACATCTCGATCAGCTTTCAAACAAAAAACATCAAAATCAGTCCATTCGTTTAGGACATGGACGTATAAAGGAACGTGTTTTTAAGTCCATGGTTTAGGACCTTTTTTTTTTGTTTAGGCGGGAAAAATGTTCTTAACTAACCGCACACCCTGTTGTTCGAAGCAACGAACAGGGTAGTGTGGGGCCCTCACCCACTAAATAAACCCGTCCTGTGCCGTCGCTTCGCCTATTTTGGCGGGCCACTGGAACCATGTTACATTCCTTCAGTGGTAATTCGTTTAGGACCTACTTCTATTGGTTAAAGAATTTCTTAAATCAGTTCAATAATGTTTGAGCTTATCCGGAACAAACCTGTTTTCGTTATAATATTATTATAGTAGGTATATTTAAAACAAATATAATATAGCCTATACTACTCGCTGATAATGGAGCTTTCTATGGGTGAAAAGAATTCTAACTATAAAATGTCCGGGGTCCGTAGAATGTAACTCACTAAATCGTATCGTCTCACTTGTGGTTTGTATACCACAAACCGACGCGTGATTTCGCAATAATCCCTCGGCCAATCACGGTGATCTCTCAACCAATCACAATAACACTATGCGATGTGGATACTATTTAGTGAGATACATTCTAACCCCCCAGAGCTCCCAATTGGTTAGACTATGTATACGGGTAGGTATTTAGGTACCTCCAAATACTGCTTGTGACTCTTAGGTACACTGGTTGTAATGTTCAAGCATTGACTTACAAAAAAAAGTATAAAAAGAAACGGTTTTGCAACTTATTAGTAGGTACCTATTTAATATTAATTGCAAAACTGTTTACCTTCTGCGTACCTACTCGCTAAAAATATAGGCAATTGATAACACGCAATCTTCACATTTTAAATAAACTTATTCCTTATTCTAGGGTTGCCAACCGCTAATTTAAAAAAAAAAGGATTTCAAGTTGGGAAAACCAGGACAATTCAGTTTAAAATCAGGACGCAATAATAAAGTAGCAATAATCTATACAAATAAATAAAATTGAAGTATCCTTGATCTATATTTTTTAGCATTTGACATGCTCAGCTACTTTTTAAAGTACAAATTATTTGTTCACAGAACTCTTGGGCCATGACTGATTCAGAAAAAGCAGAGGTCTTCGCGGCACATCTAACAACAGTCTACACCAAATAAGAGTTATACCTCTGACATTGACGCAATCCTCGACCAGGATCTACAGATGGGTCTTCCAATAATTCCAACCTCACCGAGAGAAATTGCTATGGAGATAAAGGCACTTGAATCTGGTAAAGCACCGCGATATGACCTGATCACCCCAAGCATACTAAAAAATCTAACCAGAAAGAGTATCACTTTTCTTACATGCCTATTCAACGCAATCTTTAGAACTTCCCACTTCCCAACTCTCTGGAAAATTTCCCAAATAGTGATGATTCACAAGCCAACCAATAAGCTTAACACCCGTAATCTCTAAACTATGGGAAAGGATATTCCCTATCAGACTCAAAACAGAATTAGGTCACTGCGCTGTTATTCCATCCCATCAGTTTGGCTTCCGCAAGTCTCATTCAACGGTTGAACAAGTCCATCGGGTATATCACACCATTAGGCAGAGCTTTGAGCGCAAAAAATACTGCTCAGCTGCCTTCCTCGATGTGCAGCAGGCCTTTGATCGTGTGTGGCATAGAGGGCAAAGATCAAAGAAAATCTCCCACATCCGATGTTTACGCTTGTTAAATCATACCTCTCTGATAGATCCTTTCAAGTCAAACAAGGAGAAACGCGATCCAGCCTTTATTATATAGAGACTGGTGTATCTCAAGGATCGGTCCTTGGACCAGTACTGTATAATATATTTACATCTGACTTACCTGTTGACTCCGTGGCAACATATGCCGATGACATCGCCTACTTGTCTGTTGACAGTGATCCAGCTACTGCCAGTCGCAAATTTCAACAGCAACTAGACGCGATCTATAAATGGCTGCGTAAGTGGCGTATTCGTGCTAGTGCAGCAAAGTCTCGCCACATTACATTCACCCTTAGGAGAGAAAACTGTCCACCTGTAAGACTTGGAGACGATATTTTGCCGCACTCCGACTGTGTTAAATACCTACCTTGGCTTCCACCTTGATAGGCGCCTCACATGGAAATATCATATTAAACAAAAGAGAGACCAAGTCAACCACCTGTTCCGTAATATGTATTGGCTCATGGGAAGAAACTCTGTAGTGTCGACAGACCACAAGCTTCTTATTTACAATTCGGTGTTAAAACCAGTTTGGGCCTACGGAATCCAGCTATGGGGTATTGCAAATAAAAATAACATACTCTGTTAACAACGAGTACAGTAATGAATTGAGGGCAATAGTTGATGCTCCTTGGTTCACAAGAAATGATGAAGTTCATGAATATCTCAACGTGCCAACAGTTATATCTGAAATGGAGCGGTACAGGAAACAGTACATAGAGCGGCTACTTTTACACCAAAATCCACTCGTAGCAGATTTGCTGGACCCGTCTGTGGTGGTCAAGGGACTTAAACGGGACCACCTTATTTGATTGGTAGGGGTGGCGCTGGCTACCCTACCAGAAAAGCCATACTACAACCTAACAAATTAGCTTATGGTCTCACGACCGATTACAAATGTTAACAAAAAAAAAATATTTAGATATTTTTTATATATATTTTTAGCATTTGACATGCTTAGCACTATACATTAAACACAAAGTTATTTTCGATTTCACATTTTTCACTTTGTGTAAAAAAAAAATATTTGCGAATGAAGAAAAAGAGATTTTTAGTACGATCGGGAATTGAACCCGCGTCCTTTCCAATCCGGGGAAGTGCTCTAAGCCACTGGGCTACCGTACCGACCTTTTCGGTCATCCCAATCTCCTCATCACATTTGTCTTTACGACAAATAAAAAGTATCTGTTTGTAATGTCTAAATAACAATTTTTTACTAATTGTATACGACCTATATACAAAATATATGACAAATGACCAATTTTTAAAGATTTTGTCTGTCAGTCTGTCTGTTTGTTCGTTCCGGCAAATCTCGCGGACTGCTGCGCGGCTGGACCGATTTAGACGGGACTTTCACTAGCAGATAGCTGTTGTTACCAGGAGTAACTTTTAATTTGGAAAAATAATTAGGGTTCCGTACATAAAAATAAGATTTTTACCTAATAATGACGCAAACCCTATAAATATTTAGTTATTTTTATATAAATATTTTTACCATTTGACATGCTTAGCACTATACATTAAACACAAAGTGAATAAATTAAGTTTACCTGGTCGGTACAATGTATGAAAATACTGCTGACAGATGGCGCAGGCGTCACGCAAAGACGTTAAGTATGAATGTGTTATCAAAATTAGCAGTCAGGAGCAATTTCCACGATGGCTGAATTGGCAAAGCATCTGGACGGTATCCAGGAGATGCAGGTTCAAATCCTGCTCGTGACTGTTATTTTCGATTTCACATTTTTCACTTTGTGTTTAATGTATAGTGCTAAGCATGTCAAATGCTAAAAATATATATAAAAATATCTAAATATCCAAATATTTTCGAAAATTATTTATAAATTAAATATGTTGAACAAAGTTACTAAAATATAAAATAAACGTTTTAAACAAATTCTTTAAACTTAGGTGAGTATCAAACACATCCTAATATTACAAACTTAATTATTTTTATAATATTTTTCAACCGCACCAATTATACATGACCTTATCAGAACATTTTAAAAACCCAGGTTGCTGCTTAAAAACTATCCAGGACACTCTAAATACCAGAACATGTCCTGGGAAAACAGGACGGTTGGCAACTCTACCTTATTCAGATAGGTAAGTACTTAGTCATACATAAATTCCTAGCAAGGAAAAATAATGAGGATAATATTTAAATAGAATATTATATCTACCTATGAAAATCGTAATACCGTCCAGTTATTTCCGCGCTGTGCTCTAACAAACAAAAACACTGAAATCGTTGGTTTGTGCGTATTACGTCTTTTGAAATACCGTCCATTTTTGATACATAGTAAGTACTCGTACCTTCAATGTAGAGACACTAAGATTTATTATGATAGATGATGTATAGATATCATAGGTAGCTAGTTATCCAATATTATTCCAATATTTTATATGCTCATTTATATAATACTTTCTGATATTTACGCGAATGTTACACATTTTGAAATAAAACTACGTTTACGGAATCTATCGCGTTTACTTGATTTTACTACTATCCCGACGTTTCGAATACTTTACAGCATTCATGATCACGGGTGGACTTGCATGATAGACGTCGTTTCGATTGGACGTCTATCATCTAAGTCCACCCGTGATCATGAAGTATTCGAAACGTCGGGATAGTAGTAAAATCAAGTAAACACGATAAATTCCGTAAACGTAGTTTTATTTCAAAATGCTCATTTATACGTGGACTATGGCATGACCACTTACAGACACATTCAGCTACCATATTTTTTACCCATGTAGGGCATGTCTGAAACGTTACGTTACTTTTTTTCTCAAATATCTTAAATGTACATAGCACATAAACATACTTATTTAAAAGTTAGGATGTCTTCTTTATAATTCTTGTCTCTGAACGCCTGCTAAACAGCTGGACCGATATTGATGTATTTTTTTGGTTGGGTTCCTGGATAGTTAAGATACGCAATTGGACTCTGTAGCCTCTGCAGGTGGCATTGCGATCTGGTTCCATGATATGGAGAACCAACTGGAGGTGCCAATAGCAAGCGAGCCTACTTTCGGTCAGGACATCTACTGGGTCCGCTAGTGTGTTTTCAATATTCAATTAAGTATGAGTATACATTTTTGGTGTGTTGATATATGAATGGATAAAACCTCAGTAACAGGCTATTATGTAATAAAACTCATATTTAGCTACATGGTCTCCACAAGTTATTGTAGATAATCTTATCAACAATCAGCACTTCAATTTTATAATGCATTCTATACCTAGTTAGATTATATGTATAACTTATGTTCTAGCAAAGACAAAAACGTATAGGTACCTATCTATTTAGATAAAAATATAAAGTAAAAAAGCGTGAATACATCCGGAGTTTCCGTGTACCGTGTGTATCCATTCTGCGTGTCTTTCTGAGGAAAATTAAAAACAAACTGTCCTCGTAATAGAATCTGATATTTACCACCTCTGAGTTCTTAGTTATTGTTCGAAATTCGAATTCCACCGGTACCACCATCCTCCCTGATTCAAAAAGCCGTGAAACATCTCTGTCTAGCCGTTGGAGAAAATAGATGATCCCATTCCATTTTTGTCTCAAGTACCTACATTTGTTGAAGTCGGCGGCGAACCAAGCTTAAACTTGAATGCTTAACTTTGCTACAGGTGCCTACTACCTAACATAAAAAGCAAACAGGAATAATTAGGTGGGTAAGATACATAAAGGAATCATGATCATATTACATACCGCGTAACACATTGTCTACTTGCATAAGATATCCGTTGCTTGTAGTCGGACAATAATGTAGATCAGATAGGTACATATTGGATGTTATTTTTTCTTTTATTTTTCCTGGGAGTTTTAGTCAAAGAATGACTAGGTATGTCACCCCCGTAATTGCAAACTTACAAGTACCTAATATTGATGTTTGTAGATAGCTACTTCAGAGCGATGTACCTAATTAACATCGCTCTGAAGTTATCGTTTTTGATCTGCGCCCAAAAGTAAATAACCACACTTGCTTCCCATGAGTGCAATTGACTAATAAGACTATCTTTAGTATTTTTGAAGAACTGCACTACTCTCTCAGTATTTTAAAGTATCTCTTAAGGTACCTAACCACTAATCAGCTTATGCTACTAATTGCTTTTTTCACGAATTAATTAAAAAGCTTACATTTATCTAATTGAAAAAATAATTGGAAAATTATCTAAGTGAAAGGGTATTAATTTATTAAAATAACTGCATAATACGAGGCACAGTAATATAATTCATATTTGGTTCACATTAAACTCATAAAGGCACAACATTACTCGTATATTATACAAATGGAACTTTCGTATCTTAAATCTAGTCTAAATAAAACTAAGACAAAATACATTTAGATTAACAATCTCTTGAATTATTTTTTGTTAAACAAATCTGTGAAGATGGTCGAAGGCATTATCGAAAATATAATATTCATCTGGCATTTTAGCTAATATAGGTACACTACCTACCGAACGCCACAGTCGGGTCAAGTAGCAAAGCATAATATTAGATAATAATTATACACTATATTTCAAGCTAAACACAATTTATAAAACGTCAACGTCACAACGCGAAACGCAAGGGAAAGCAAGCTTAAAAAAATACTATTGAGTCAGCTTAGATTAGCCGCTCAGCTTTTGTAAATGGCCCAGTTGACGTATGTAAATAACATTTTGATCTGTATTTTAACACTTGACATGCTCAGCTACTTTAAAGTACAAATTATTTGTGAATGTGGGAAAAAAGAACTTTAGTGCGAGCGGGATTCGAACCTGCGTCTCTTCCAATCCGGGGAAGTGCTCTAAGCCGCTAAGCTATCGCACTGACCAACAGCCTTACCCTAATCTTCACATCACATTTGTCTTTCTCCTTTTCCACATTCATAAATAATTTGTATGTAAATAAAGCATTAAATTTAAACTAGGTACCTACGCTTTTTAATACCTAATTAATGTTGCAGCCCGTGTCAAACTAAATCAATCTTTGTGGTCTAATAACAAAGTACGTAATAGCTGGCATAGATCTTTTAGGTACCTATCTGAACATATTTATAGGTAGATAAGGTATATAAATATAACGATCAATTATGTTAGTAGATCATAACATGCAGATTTAGGGCCCACTCATTTAATATGTCATCGTATGCTTTAGTAAGAGTGAAGACCTCGTCTAGCATTTGCTTCCCATTAATCAGATCAGCTGCGAGGTACTATTTAGATTTGAAACTAAACTCAGCTTAAATGTAGGTATAATTTATATACAAGTATCTACATACACCTACATTTAAATGCAAGGTTTGCGCCTTGATCATCACAGTCCCAAGAATTTAGCGTCAACAAAAATGACGGCATTAGATATAGGTACTTACATAGGTACAATAATATTATACATGTCATCTTTATGGCCTAAAAGACATTAGGGAACTAGGTACAAATTATTCCATTATCTTTGGTTTAGGAAAGTGACCTAATCAAGATTACCCATAATATTACGTTAAAACGCTTCCAATATTACCTAACACAAGCATCAAAGATGAGGTATATTTCTACCTCATATAACATTTGATCAGAACACCATACATTAAACTTATTTTTGGTGTCTATTAATTGTTAGGTAGGCTAGTTAAATGTTTGAAGTTTAGATATAAAAAGTTTAGATTGAAGATAAGGTCTAGACCTAGATAACTACTAGTAAGGTGGCTTCGCTAACAGACAGACTGCAATAGCTTTTCTATATATTGACTTTTCATTTGTAGATTTTTAGACATCACGAAGATATTAGTCGAATAATAATAGTAAAAAAAAAATTGCATGGCTCGATAACGGAATATGGGACATTTACAAAGGTATGTCGCAATACACATAAATAAGGAGGTCGGTACATATATGATTTAAAGACATCTCCAAAACAACCTACAAGTTACAAAATATTAATTCACCATTTGGAATTATTTATATTAAGTATAGTGAAAAACAGGAAATTGGTGACACATATCCAAAATGAATTAATTGTATTTTTAAATACATAAAACCTTAAAGATAATCATGCTGCAACTTACATAGATTTGTAGAAACATTATTTACAAGTACTCAAATGCGTTTCGGCCGAAACTGAGATCGAAACCGAAGTTTTTACACTAAAATCTGACATACTCTAGCCTTACTTCAATAGATTATACATTAAATCTCATTGAATTTTCATTAGAGGCAGTTTGATTTTACCAAAAAGGACAGTGAAACTAAAACGTTTCCGAAATTTTTTATTTGTTATACATTATTAGAAGAGTTTTTTTCAGGAAGGGGAGGCATACTGTAGGACTTTCCATCAGGAGTCAGCCAGCACGTTGGAGGATCGTGATTATGTCTGCCGATACTTTCAGTCACTTTCCCAGCGTTATTTATCCTCAGTTTGGCGGGACAGCATCTGCTAAAAAAGTACCAGCAATACCACAATTGGCTCCCGTACGCCTTTTTATACATAAACCGGAACGTATGATTTTGATAAATATATAGCTTTGAATTTCCTCTCGTGTTTATAAATATACCTGAAAAAAAAAATTTGTATTATGCCTTTGTGGGTTACGTTGTTAAAGTGTCATGAGGAAGAGAAATAAAACAATGGATGGCTGATAACTTTATTACTAGGTAGGTAACGAAGAAATTGAAATAAATATATTTAAATAAAACTAAGGAAAATTAATGCACTGGGTCAAATGTCAAGAAATAAATAACTGCAGACTGCCTGTCGCTATAATTCATAGTTTTAATGTATGTAGGTACAGTTTATGTGTAAATTGCTTTTAACAATTAATTGTATAGATAGACTTAGCACGTGGTAAAATATGCTTAAGCGAGTCATACTAACGAATTGCGACGATTTAACAAAATAAATAACGACAGTACCAACATAAATCCGTGGTTGCAACATATTATAATACTTATTTAATAATAAAAGTTTGTTTGTTTATTTGTGGGTTTGTTACGATGTCACGACGTCACTATAGAACCAATCATTACGAAAATTTGCATACACATACCTATATGTAGTCTAGAGACCAGAAATGATATTACCTATGATATGCCGGAAAACTAATACTACCTGTGGGACAGCGATTTTTTTTTTGTAATGCATGTGGTGGCAGTCGAAAACTAATTACTAACCTGCGACTTAATCTAATTGATTTTCAAAAAATCGTCGAGTTGTATAGGCATCCCCATCTCTTATTGGGGTAAAAAATATTATATTGTTATTCAAGGCTATAATAATAATTTATCCATTGCATTATCAAATTTCATACAAATCTGTTTAAATGTTAAGTATCTATGCGCAAATTATCCTATGGGAACTAAACCTTTTTCCGGCTTAAAAGTCTTATTGTTAATTCACTGAATCATCTATCTGCCTACCAAATTTCATCCAAATCAGTCCAGCCGTTTAGGCGTGATTGACGAACAAACATCCTAACTTTTACATTTGTAATCTTATTAGTGGAATGTTAAAATAAAAAAAATAAATAATTAAAATGGATAAATATCAAATGAAGGATAATCCAAATTATTTGATTACAATTTGGTTTTACAATTTATGAGAAGTTTTACTATCATAGTGCATCAATTTTGTCTGCATAACCCTCTGGAATACAGGCGTGAGCCTATGTTTCTATGTTACTAATTTGATTAAACTTCAGGGCATGTTACAACACTTCTTCTGCATAACATAACATCACGCCTGTATTTCCTGAAGGGTTAGGCAGGGGTGTATTACACACCCATGGTTCACCAGCTATGTTTAAGTCCCACGGGATAGGGGGCGAGCCTATTGCCGTCTACTGGGCACATTTCCAATCTCCGGGCTGCTACTGAGAATTTTTCTTCACTACTGTTGCACCACCGAGGCGTTTTCTTCTGCATGCTTATATATAAACAGCAATGTGAAGATTTTGTCGTGTGGGGCCGGCTTTAGAATAATCCCACCCCTCTGCACCCATGGGAGTCGTAAGAGCCGACTGAGGGAATACCGGGGGAGTGGGCAGCAGCACTCCTTCGAGTATTAACAACATCCACTGCGATCGCCAAACCGCCTGCCATGCGTGGCGATAACGGCACTATCCCCCATTCATGGGGAGGCCTATGTCCAGCAGTGGATGTTGAAAGGCTGATGGATGGATGGAATGTGAAGATTGCATTAAATAAGTATCACCTTTACTTTGTGAGGTTGTGCACAATATACAAAGTCAATAAATTTAACAAAATTTCCAGGCAAATGTGTAATTCATAAACATACAAGGACTAAGAATACTAATGCCTCCACCCCTTTTTTCCTTGGATACTATACTATATTATTAAGGTAAGTAAGCAATTATCACCCACTGCATTATTGGTGGTAGGATTTAGTACTAAGTGGGAGCACTTACTTGTTATCTGGCCTCAGCAGGGCAGTATTGCAATTTCAGTGTAACAACAGTGCAACACTCCAGTATGTTCGGTTGTGAGAATTAAAATGGTGAGCAGCCGCTTAGCAGTATTCTTAGTTGAAGACAGACTAAGAATACTAATGCCTCCACCCCTTTTTTCCTTGGATACTATACTATATTATTAAGGTAAGTAAGCAATTATCACCCACTGCATTATTGGTGGTAGGATTTAGTACTAAGTGGGACCACTTACTTGTTATCTGGCCTCAGCAGGGCAGTATTGCAATTTCAGTGTAACAACAGTGCAACACTCCAGTATGTTCGGTTGTGAGAATTAAAATGGTGAGCAGCCGCTTAGCAGTATTCTTAGTTGAAGACAATGTGTAGTACTTACTTCTTACAATCATGTTGGATTATTCAGCATTAGCTTCCTAAGCATACTAAGATGTAACTGTGGTAGGTGTCTAGAGTGTGAGAACAATGTAAATAGTTTTGAGCTTCAGTTAAGCTGATGGTTCTGCCAAAGCCTTAATAAAGAAAAAAATAGAGTATGAGCCGTGTTGTGTGAATGTAGTGAAAACATAGAATGATACAGAAAAAGTATTTAACTACCTTGTCAATGTGATGATTTATAATGTGGAATGTTATATAAAATGAGGAGTGTCATTTCAACAATACCAGAGACATCACTTTTGCATTACCAAATCCAGGGAAATAAATAGGTGGTTGAGAAGTAGTACATGCCTATGTATTAGTGCGCCCCAGGCATTCTTGTGCCAGTGGCTCAATCCCAGTATTGAATGGGTCTCCGCGGCGTGGCCCTCTGATAAACAGAGTGAACACTGGATAGGACACTGTAAGGGATTAGCGGCGCCATAGTAGCCTCCTTAATCACGGAATAGGACGGGCTTGGTCCTCATATTTAAAAAAACTTTATATTATTTGTGTTTGCCTAATCCAGCCATACATTCACAAGGAAGTATGTCCTTTTGAAAATTGTAACCAACTAAAATTGGTTATGAAAAGTTCACTTACTTTTTAGTAGATTTTATTAAATAATGATAATTTTAAGATAATTTATTTACGTAAGCAGACATAAATTGAATAAGTTTAACGCTACTTCAGAACTACTATTATAGGTTGTGCACATAACAATAAATATTTATAGGAAATATTACAATTACATTTACAAAATTTTACCATTCAATCACACACCAATTCGGCTAATACCAAAATTGTTAAGAATTAACTGAATTACAGTACCTAACTATGCACAAGTTACACTTGACACTACTTGTAATATCCTTTAAACAGTCCACACTTAGCGCACTGTAAAAACTATAAACACTTGCATGTGAACTTATTATATTTATACACTATAATAGAATTACATTATATTTCTTCAATATAATACTTATCTAATTCTTATAAAATTTCAATCATTAAAATAATTATTTTGTAAGTTTGTACGAAACACAAATTAAAATAATACGAAACACGGAAACATGTTTTAATTTTGATCTGACAGTACTGTCAGTACTGTTACATTTTGATAACGTCAATGTCAAAGTCTCACTGACATCCTTATTTTAAAATATCCAGTCATACAAAAGTTCCTTTTTGATTTCATGATAGGTCTGTTATGTATCGTGTACTATTCTAGTTACTTTGATTTTATTTATTTTTTAAGTATTTGACATCTTTAGCTACCACTATTGAGAAGAAATATGTTATCGAAGATAATAGTCCCGAGCGGTTTTCCGGTTGCGGATATATAACAATTTCGGAAAATTTGGTGTCAAAACAAAAAGCATAGATTATGAAGCCCATAGGGTTAATACATATATACTTTTTAAAGCTGAACAAATAATCTAAGCTGGGATAGTTATATTAGTTGGTTACAATATGGTTAAAATCAAGAGCATAGTGATGATTTTCCCAGCAATTACTTGTTTTAAGCGAAAGCAGTACACCAAGACAATGCGTTCATATTATTAATTCATACAGATACATCCCTTCTCATCATAAATAGATAAATACAACTAAAAATTAAATAGACATAACAAAATTAACACGTGAACTGTATAATTTATCTTACTCAAAACAAACAACAAACACTATCTATATAGTGTACAGCAGGGATCGGCAACACGCGGCCTGCGGGCCACATGCGGCCCGCGAGTTACC
The DNA here is from genome assembly GCA_948253155.1 of Leucoma salicis. Taxonomy (NCBI): domain Eukaryota; kingdom Metazoa; phylum Arthropoda; class Insecta; order Lepidoptera; family Erebidae; genus Leucoma; species Leucoma salicis. Next base: position 21,451,144 of record OX411814.1, on the reverse strand, counting down.
CTCTTGTGGCCCGGGATAGTATTTTTTAGTATTTTAATTTATTTATTTATTTTATTTAACTTAATTAAAACGGTACAACAAAGACCAATTACATTAACTAAGAACTTAGTAATAACTAATATAATAACAACATGTGAAATAGATTCGATACCATTATTAGAATTCAAATATTACTCTCGTGGAACTGTAGGCATACCGCTTCTATTTTGCGCAATCCATCCACAAATAGGTCTATGTCGGGATTGGTCCAAACCATAGCATTGAGGGAAGAAAGAGAACGAGTAATAGGTGATTTAGCGTGAGCAGCTGTGCGACATGACGGTACAGCAAATAATCTGTGCCTTCAAATGCGGCGGTAATTGTTAGGGACAAATAGCTGGCACAGCTTATTATTCTCGGGTTTCTATCCCCGGGTCGGGCAAAGTTATTGAGCTTTTTCCTAAAAAGAAAAACTCTCAGTAGCAGCCCGGAGTTTGGAAATGTGCCCGGTAGACGTCAATAGGCTCGCCTTCTATTACGTGGGACTTAAAACATAGCTGGTGAGTCGTGGGTGTGTAATACACCTCTGCCTACCCCTTCGGGGAATACAGGCGTGATGCTATGTTTTGTTTTGTTTTTGTTTTATTATTCAGATCCGGTGAATTGATTCTACCCCTAAGAATACCGCACATAACCAAAATCTGATGGTTTGCCCGTCTAACTTCTATAGAATTAAATCCCAAGTGGCCCAGGAGAAATTTTGTGGGGTACATACATGGATAATAGCCATACATTTTCTTATACAAGTACCTAAGAAAAGCTTTATATACTTTTTCAAGCATCAAAGTGTACATTGCTTCATGGGGATGCCACACACACATGGCACTTTCAAGCTTACTACTCACCAGAGCAGAGTAAACAAGGCGAATAACATGCTCATTATCGAAATCGCGGGTATTTCTAAGAATAAATCCCAAACACCTAAAGCTTTCCTTACACAATGCGACTATGTGATCATGAAATGTTAATTTTGAATCAAAATCAACACCTAGGTCTTTAACCTACTACCTAGGTTTTTTATTGGCGGGCCAATAAAGGCGGAGAGACGGCATATGGCGGGTTTTTTTAGTGGGTGAGGGCCCCCACACTACCCTGTTTGTTGCCCCAAACAATGGAGTGTGCGGTTAGGTACATTTTTTCCCGCCTAAACAAAAAAAAGTCTAATAATAGTGGCGTGTATGATCTGAATATCATTTAACACATACTCGTGTTTAATTACTTGCGCTTACGACCAAATATCAAAGCGTAACACTTTGATACATTTAACTCCATGAGATTGTTAGTACCCCCATTCAAGAGGAGCGTTAACATCCCGTTGCATGAGCACGCAATTTGCTTTAGACCTACCTACCTCTATGAATAGTTTCAGATCATTCGCATAGAGCAAGCATCGTGAATGTTTAAAAATGTCGGGAAGATCATTAACTATTAATAAGAACAAAAGTGGTCCCATTATCGAACTCTAGCTGACTCCTGAACATGTATGATATGGGCGGGACTCGTATATACCGAGTCTAACATATTGTTTTCGGTCGCGGAGATAGTCAGCGATAAAATGTAGAAGACGTGGGGCGAAACCTATCCTAGCAAGTTTTTTGAGCAATATATCATTGTTGATTCTATCAAACGCTTTGCGAAAATCAAAGTAAATCACATCCACTTGAGAACCCCTATCAACCCTACTTGAAATAAACTCTACAAGAGTCAGCAAGTTCGTTTCTACTGACCGTTTTGACCTAAAACCGTGCTGTGCAGAGCAAATATATTTATCCACCTGGGTATATATATGTTTATGGATTATTCTCTCAAATACCTTTGCTGGTGATGATAATACAGCTATAGGCCTATTTTCCTCAGCTTGTGATCGGTTTGGACTTTTAGGGATCGGTGTGACTCTAGAGAGCTTCCATTCGTATGGATACTTGCCAGTTTCAATAGCTAGGTTAAAAATGTGACATAAAGGCACACATAAATATTGTTTAAGTAACTTTAAAATCGTTGCGGGTATGCAATCAGGGCCAGGGGAAGCGCCTGGCTTTAACTTATTAATTGCAGACAAAACGTCATCAAAGGATATTTTAGAAATGCTAATGTATATATAGTTACTATTCAAGACGCTATCAGATTTATATGCTGACTCAACGTCGAGTTGTGGGACTTCTGGGAGAAAAACACTTCCAAAAAAGCTGGCAAATATGTTAGCTGCAACAGCACCAGAAAGGCAGAAGCCTTGATATATGATATTAGATTCAAAGCTATCCTTAGAACGGAGGCTATTTATATGTCGCCAGAACTGACTCGGGTCAGATGTAATATTCCCTTCTATGCGTTTAATGTACGATTTATAACAGGATGCAATGCAAATCTTTAAGTTCGCTCGTAAGTTAGTAGACTTCACTTTGACCTGAACGTTTCCAAGATTTATGTAGTCTGCTCTTCCGGCGTATGTCGCAGATAATATTGTTGGAAAACCAGACCGGATATCGTCTAGAGGCCTTATTTGTGCGATACTTTTTCGGAACGCATCTGTCAAATAAGCTGTACATGGTTTTATAGAAAAAATCTGTCGCATTTGTAACATCGCGAGATTTTAGAACATTGCTCCAGCAATCATCTGTTATTAACGCCAATAATTGCACATAATCAACCTTTTTGAAGTTCCAATCTATAGATAGATAAATATTAGAAGGCTTTATTAGATCAGATTGATCGGATTTTTCCATTCTTATATCTACTTCCAATGGAGGGTGATAAGCATCTGGTGGGACTAAACCATCAACGGCTGCGACACGAGCCTCACACTCTAAATTCTCAACAGACTGGACCAAAACGACTTCTAGTATGCCTCCATACAGATTGCTTACTACATTATAATCTGATAGATTACAAAAAGACAGAAAATAACTATAATAAGTGTTTACATTTAAAGAAGCGCTATTCAAATTAAGATCACCCAGAATTAAAACTGGTGATTTCAACATATTAGTGCTTATAGACTGTTCAACTTTGCAAAACCATTGCATATAATCACTATCACGCGCACTAGGCTTAATATATTCAACACATTCAAAAACTTTTCGCTCATGCCATATGAAGCTGGCCCAGAGATCCTCACCAAAGTCTGTTTCTAAGTCGCGTTGGTGCTCAAGTACAATAGGAGGATGCGCGATAAGTGCGACACCTCCACAGGGTGTAGCTCTGTCTCGTCGTAAGATTTTCCAGTCTCCACATTCAAGCTCGGAGTTTTTCACAGACTTGTCGAGAAATGTTTCGGTTACAGCCAGTTACAGCTACAAGATCTTGTCCACACAATAACAAGTTACTTCGCCACTTATGGAGTTTGGTCTTTAGTCCTCGGACGTTCTGATAGAGTACATTACAGTTATCAATCTTGTTGGTTTTTGCAAAGGTACGAAAGGACTGGTTATTGTCTATAGGGTTTGTTGGAATATGGGTACTCTTTCTATTTAGGTCGGTTCTAGCTCTGTAAAAGGAATCCAGGCTTTAAGTCTAGCATTGACAGGCCAAGCTTCGATCGAAAAACATATGTAGTAGGCAGCTGTCGGTACACCAATTTTGTAGGATTTATATTCTCCTCTAGACTACAACTCCTGCACTGTAAACGTTCTGGATGGGCATATCTGGTGAAGATATTCTTTCACCTCTTCGATGTCTGACTTCATATTCCACAAGTGCATGTATTTACGCGGTTCAACAGCTTTTAATTTTGTTTTGGTCGGATCCGCTGTACACCGCATAGAAGATGGTCGCTGCCGTTTTTTCTTTTGGACTTGCTCGTTTATGACTGCATTTGATTCAGAGTTTACAGAGACATCAGGCTTAGATATGATTCCCTGGGGATTGCTGGTCGTTAGGGGATTCATATCTGGGTTTAACGTATTATCAGGCTTTATTTTACTAGTGGCTAATTTACTCGTTTGGTCTTCAGTTGAGAACACTGGTGACTCTAAAACAGGTTCCGACACAGTAGTACTTAGTGGATGGCTGACATAAGCAAGCATATCAAGTTTTCTATTAAGCTCCTTGACTTCACACATATAGGTATTCATCATTGATTCGTAGTTTATAATAATACAGACGGCATGGTTAAGTTCATCTTTGAGCGACTGCACTTCATGTCGCAGTTTAGAAACTTCGTTCGGTAACAGTTCGGTTTGTACGATAGGATTGCTGCCAACTGAATGCGGTAAGGTGACTTTCTTTCGTAGTGTGACATTGAGGTTCCGGTTCTGTTTCTTGGTCGAACCCACAGGTGTTAGACTATTATCAACACCTTTTTTGGCTGTGCAACGACATTTTGGACAGATCCACGTTTAGCCCTCCAGCACAAAGTAAGTGGTAAATCTTGCTGCAATTATCGTTAGTGCAGCGCAGGCGTTCTTCGCCCCCAATATCACAATAACATGCCGCACACTTCATAAGGAATTAAATTAAAAGGACAAAGAAAATAAAAAAATAATATTGTACAGTAATATACCAACTGTTCGTGTACGGCGAGCCTTAGTGCAAGATAACGCAGTGCCGAACAATAGAAACGGGTGAGCAGCGGGTTCTTGTAGTTAAATTGTAAAAATTACGGTGACTGAATATTTGCATCAGTTACTTGCTTATAACTTTGTAGTCACTAATTTAAAGTTCACCAAACAACCACGGATTGTAGCTTGCAGTCTAATCTGTGTATTTAGACTTCTTGGGACACAGTTTTACTGTTACTATTATTTATAAAGATATTTTTATGGAGTAAAACAAAATCGTGCGAATCTGTCAGTGTATGTAAATAGAACCATTTTTATATACCTAAATAAATAATAGTAATAAGTAACTATAACGTAAATAGTTATGGTACTTAATTGTAATGGGAAACCAGCTTAATATGCCAATAAACCCTTGCTATACAAAATGAGGATAACGTGAAACGTCATTAAGCTACCAAGCATAAAGTTAAATTTGCAATTTTTTTTATTTATCTTGTTATTTTTCGTCATTTCTCGTAATAAAATTACAATAAAATGTCTTTAAATCTAAAATAACATGACAAATGCGGCCTGCTTCCCTTTATAGTCCCCCTGTGGCCCCTGGCGGCCAAAAGGTTGCCGACCCATGGTGTACACTATGACCGAAGCTCCACACACGAATTTATCACATTCGATCCCAATTGGCGGCGATCGTTATGAGAACATTTGAAATACACGCAACAAGACGTCTTATATATACACTGACTCATAAAGAATATCTTAAAATATCAATTTTAATTACAATTTAATTTTAGAATCCTTCTTATATGCTATGTACTAGCGATGTAACGAATGTTAGTTTATAAGTATTCGCGAACGCGAATGCGGATGCGAATGTTGATTTTCAAATAAGCGCGCGCAAAATATCATACAGGTTTGACATCTAGTGTCACTGTCAGTCACCCATGTTTAACCCAACATAGCCGAGGTTCATTTTAACAAGTAGATTGAATGAAGTTAGTTGGATTGAGTTCATTCAAAAATATTCGTTGTTCTCCGCCCACACAGGTGTGTGTTCAACGCCATCGACCGGACCACCCCTGCGTAATGCCCTTGCCACGCATTGTTTGGTCCGCCCTTATTCGGCATGAGCAAGTGCAAGCCTCGGCAACAGTTCACGGAAGTGCTCGCGAAAGCGCCACCGATCGTCCAGCACCAGGCCCAGATACTTGATCTGGGCCGTCACCTCAATTTGGACCCCGTCCACCATGATCGAGGCGCCAGCAGGTGGCTGACGTTGGAGCCCATGGAAAAAAAGGGCCTCTGACTTATCCAGGGCCACCCTAAGCCCCAGCGCCCCGATCCTCCTGACCACCTCCGAGGTCCCTAAGGTGGAAGGTGGCGGGAGTTGACAGCGTAGCACCTAGTCGTAACCGATGTCCTACAGGAGTGTCTCTAGAACCGAACCCTGTGGGACACTTCACGACATGGGTCTCCTCACAACGTCTCCTATGCGGCTCTCATAGAGAACGCTGCGGCCCTTAAGATAGTCTGACACTAGCCGCCTCAGGTATGCAGGCACCCCGTGATACCGGAGCGCCTCCCTGATGCAGTTGAATGGCAGACTATTGAATGCGTCGGCGATGTCAAGCGACACCGCCAACAGCACTCTACCGCCTGTGACGACAGCCGCGGCTGCGGCTCTCAGGCGCATGATCGCACCGACCGTCGAACAACCAGCTCGAAAACCAAATTGGGACATGTCGGGTCCAACGTCGAGCTGGTGTTGGACGATGCGGGCAGCGACGATCCTCTCTAGCAGCTTACCCGCCTCGTCCAGAAGCACGATGGGCCTGAAGGCCCCAACCAAATCCGGCATTCGCTCCGGCTTCGGCAGGAGTACTAGCCTCCCCTCCTTCCAGCAGTCAGGGAAACGTCCGGTCGCTAGGCACGCGTGGAACAGTCCCCTGAGGCGGGGCTCCAGGTAGTCCAGAGCTGGCTCTGGACTACCTGGAACCAGCACAGGCCAGCACCCGGATGGCTATCCCGTCTGATCCGGGGGCGGTGTTCTTGGAACGAATCCGCGAAAAGCCACCCCCATTTCCGACGTGGTGACGGGCGGTACCCTGACGTCAGCCTCGCGGTCGCTACCTGGCAGTGCCATGACCGGGAGCGTGTGCTCAACCTTCGTCGTGGGAATAGGCCCTCGACCACCTCGATGAGGAGGCTGGGCTGAAGGGTCTTTGTGTGGCCTAAGTGCGGAGCTAATACAAAACTAATACGCCTAATGGTTTGTTTTTATCGTATTCTTACGAGTATTAAAGAACTCCGTCAACTTCGGAGCGCTGTAAAACCCAGATAAATTAATGAAATTAAATAATAATTTATAGTGGAAATTATTCGATGAAGAACCTTCTTTAAGATTGCTTTGATGTGATTTTATTGTAAAATGACCAGGAAAAAAGTTATAACAGCCAAAAAAAGCTTGTTCAAAATTGTTCAGTTATTTTTGTTTATAACTTTTTTGTTTTCGATTTTACTATAAAAAGTAAAATAATAAAGTTGTAGACAATTTAATTTGCTACAAAAATGTCTTGTAGAATTTTTTTTAGGTTTGCTAGTTTACGAGATACAGCGCGAAAACTCTTTGCACCCCTTTTTCCAAGATGGCGGCCGGGGGACAAGGGTGGCGACCCCACAAACTTGAAATTAAGCTTATACTAACCCACCCTACACATCAAAAAAATTAAATTTCGTTCTCTGAAAAACGCAACCCTACATGTAACTTTTCAATGGACTAAATATATTCGCAGAACATTCGCATCGTTTCATGCGAATACGAATGCGAATGCGAATTGTTGAAAAACAGGCGAATATTCGCGAATGCGATTGCGAACATTCGTTACATCACTACTGTGCACACATCAGCCCAACGAAACGCCAACGAATGGGTTTCATTGGTCCTGTCTGGACGGCATAACGAACGACAACGATCGTTTATTGGAGAGTGCCGACGCTTAGAAGCGTGGCGGTAACATAAAATAAATGGAACCATTAGATCGAACTCGTATGGATGGTAGTCGTAGGCCAAGGAACGAACGCTCAGAAGTCGAAGTCTGCAATCATTTTACCTCCATTAAATTAAAGATAATGAATAACACCGACACATTAAATTAAGTTGAATCGTCCAAGTTAGACGCAGAAGAAATAATGAGAGTTGACTCGACACGTTTCGGCTGTAGCTGTACTTCGGCGACGCCAACAAAAATTATTAGTATAATCTGTGGTCCGACCGGTTTTGAACTTTTGACATTGCGGCTTCGTGTTCTGTTAACTCAATCTCAGCTCAGTTTTGTCTTTCTTTAGCTTAGACGAAGGATAATAAAGACAAGCTATCAGCGTATGCAGTGTCGAGATAGCAATAGATAACCGGAATAATTTTAAAAGATAACTATGATTATAACTTTGTGGACTAAAAATGTACTACCTGTTTTAGCCGGATAAAAGAATGACAGGACAAAAGAAATTGCAGTTATGCTTATATTTTGCTTAAAATGTATTAGAACATGTAATATTAGCGTATATACCGTGACTAATAAAGGTTTTTTTTACGTCTATACAAAAACAAGCTTACATTCTGATGATGGGGACGGTTGGCCACCTTATTGTTTGGACCCAGTTCATTGGGTCCAAATACAACTAACGCATACGCGAAAAGGATAAATATACTGATACCTGTGTCTCTCTCACTCTTAGTAAAACCTAGTATGTGCATCGTTTACTTCATCCTTAATGTCAAAATAGTAGCGAGTCTATATTATTCTTCGTCTAAGTTCTTTAATATATAGTTTCTGGTTAAACGTATTACTCTTTGATATATATACTCTTATTACTCTTTGAGTTTTGTTTCTGAATTCTGTGACAATGTAAATAGTTTTAAGCTTAAGTTAGGCTGATGGTTCTGCCAAAGACTTTAATAAACATTTATAAAAAAAGAAACAAATTCTGTTACTGTGTTTCAGTGTTTGGTTTGTAATTGCGTCATTAGTTTTTTCTTGACATTTTTATCGTTGTGTACTAAATTTGTGTTTTTGTGGATCAAGCAATTGAAAAAACTGAGTGCATGAGATTTATTGCTAAAGTATTCACTAGTATTCTACATACGCAGATGAATAGTGCCTAACATTGAATTAGGTTAGAAAGGCGCGAAGTTTTAGGAAGTTTACTACCTACTTGTTGTAAATGAATTGTTACAATTCATAGAAGAATTAATTTTAGAGATGTATCAAAACTGGTACATTCTACAAGTTGTTAAAACTATTAACTGATAATTTTTTTATAATTTTACTTATATAATTTTATATATTCCATCAGAACAGTTATTAAAACTAAAACGAAGTTCTTTTAAAATAATTTTCCCAATAAAAATCTATCTATATAGACATTCGTTTTACTTATTTTGTGCAAATTTCACATCACTATCTATAGTAATGATTTCATGCATCATATAAGTATTATGCTAACTTCATATTACTGTTTCAGTTGCAAATTTTATTCCAACCAGAAAAGGGAGTTTGTTGTTAGTGTATGAAGGTCATGCATTCCGACTGAAGAACAAATTGGCTTATGGAAAGAAGCAATGGTACTGCACATCTCGTACCAAGACCGGATGCACTGTGGATGTAACCACTGTAGTTCATAGACTTGGGAACATTATCAGGAGAGTAAGGAACAAACACAATCATCCAGCTCATGGATTTTACCGCCGTAATGATGGGTCATACAAAGTTGTATAATATTGAAGCCTGTTTATTATAATAATTTGACACAAATGAGCTGTTGGTATTTTAATTATGTTTATATTCACAGTGACTTAAATATTTTTACTACCTTATTTGTAATTTTAGTATACTACCCAACTTTTGTACTTTTGTAATTATAAGTTTCAGTGCGATAACACAATTCCTTGTATATTCAAACTGCATTGAATAATAGTAATTTTAATGTACTTATTAAAAAATGAAACACCTTGTATTCAGGGATTTCTAATTTTATTAAGACTGACTTTAAACTAACTACCTCATTTATTGTAAACAAAGTTTTATTATATTAATTTAGTTAGTAATTCATAAAAAAATTGTGCACTTGACTGATGAGAAAACAGAACGTTTGTTTTGTGTAAATTAATCATTATAATTGGAATTAACTTTTTAAAGTACAAATTATTTTTGAATAAGGAAAAGGAGATTTTTTGTACGAGCGGGGTTTGGTTTAATGCATGTAAATGCATTCCGATAGATGGCGTTGGTCGTAAAGACAAATGTGATAAGGAGATTGGGATGATCGAAAGATCTATACAATAGCTCAGTGGCTTAGAGCACTTCCCCGGAGTGGAAAAGACGCGGGTTCCTTTCCCGCTCGTACAAAAAATCTCTTTCCTTATTCACACATAATTTGTACTTTAAACAGTGGTGGAGCATGTCAAATGCTAAAAAATATAGATCAAAAATGGAATGAACTTTTATTTAAACAGCAGCATCAGTAGTTAAGAAACTCATGTTGCAGATCTACCAAACAATTTTACCTCACATTAAAATACCTATCAATTTTTTATCATGTAAATCGTTTTAAGCTATGACTGATTTTTAAGTACAACCTATTTAGGGATTATTATTAAAGACTGATTTTGATACTCTCTCTTGACATCATTGTATTTTTTATTATTTTTGGTATTCAATTTTAATACAGTGTAATAAATATATTGACTGCATTTATTTTATGCCTAACCTAATTCAAGACTAACAATGTAGAATTAGATAATCACACACACTTTCTAGCAAGGCTTTACCAAGCCTTGCTTATACCATAATGGGCCGGCTCGATTTGGGAAGTACCAACCTACCAACCCTCTCACAAAAGACCAGTGCGCAACAACGGTAGTTAATTTTACCGTGGTTTCGTATGGTCAGTGAGAGCGACGGAGGCCCTATCACCTCCCCTAACCTCTCCTTATTATCCTTCGTATCCTACCTAACCTTTCCTTATTATCTACCTTATACACCTCCTATCCCTTTTCTTAAAGATGGCGACGCGCCAGTGATGCCTCTGTTGTTGCTAGCGTCTCTACGGTACGGTACATTCAGGTAATAACACTAGTGGGTCTATACATTCTTTACTATCCTCAGATGCCTTTTACCAAGGAATATACTTACTACCTACTCTCTACTAAGTCTCTTACAAGCATACTCGACGATACGCTCACTAACCAATAAGCCTGTTCTCCCTGCCTGCCCCGCAAGGGAGATGGTGTGATGATAAATAAGTAAGTACCTACCTACATTGTTCATTGAGGCAGACTAAGGTTAGGACTTAGGTACCGATACAAATGAACGTAGATACCATTTGAAAAGTACCAGAGCTTGAGTAGGTATCGCGCTTTCCTTTTAAGTCATACATTATACTACGCCTATGAGGAAAATAAACCGCAATTCTTTTCATTTAACTTTATTTTTATAATATAGATAATTTCACTGGGACAAATGAAAAAATCAACCCAAAAAACACCGCTCCTTTTTGATTAAAATAGAATTTATGTAGAAATAAAAATTAAAAAAACAAAAACTGACTGCTTAAAAAGTGAACAATAAAATCCATCCCGCAATCTCATGCAGGCGCAAGGCAATCCAGTAGGTCCTCTTTTTCTAAATTAATTAACTACTGTGTTATGCTAATAGTGCTAGGTAGGTTCCTACTTGCATAACAAGAATAACAACAGGAAACAATAACGAATAAAGTAAATATATATAAACATAGGTACATTTTAACATTATTTAGTTACCTATGTACACTCGATGTTTCGATCGAAAATATTGTGGACTTCAGGTGACTTAGGCCAAAATAAAATAAATGCATCACTACAGCAAATCAAATTGTTTATGCAGATACTGCTATTACTACACAGGAACTACCTAAATTTTTCCGGAATAATTAGCAGCTTATGTACCTAAGTAGGTACTTTTCTGAGCTTCGATATTTTTAGGCATGATTTGTTAAGTAGTTACGGCATGAAAGCGTAACAAATGAAACTTTCGCATTTGTAATTAGGGTTGCCAATTATACTTTATAATAAGGTATCCGTATCCTACTTTATTTTTGATAAATTTAAATTAGGTACCTATGTAAAAATACTCTATTTCCAATCTTTACTGTGATACTTAAAATGAAACACTTATTTAAAATTAAAAAATTAAAATTTATTTATTTACCAAACACAAAAAACATTTAAATTACACAAAAAATGCTTACATAAGAACACTATAACTCAGGCCAAAAAGATATCTTGTGGTACCCACACTAAGTGACACTTGTGTCGTAGGCACCGAGATGGTTACCGGTTTACAAAAGGTTTGTAATATTGGGCCTCCGTTAGGCAACATCGTAATATTTAGGCACAATACACAGGCAAAAACAACATAAATAAAATAAGTATATATTACACGTGTACAACATCCAGATATATATATACATACACACATACACATAAACATATATATACATACATATACACTACACATGCATACATTACATATTATAATAAATATTTAAATAACTAGTTACATGTATATGAAAAACATTTCACTCGACCACTCATTTTCGTTGGAAGCATATTAACGCAGTGATTATTATGGTGCATACAACTACATAAGCACATTCAATAAGGATTCTGTATGGTAATAATCAAGTTTGGTCAGCCAATTGAAAATAACTTGCTTTACTTCTCGAGCTCTACTATTTTTTATAATATTGCAATATTTTATTGCTTTATTATAAATGAAGTATTTTATGTGTGAGAAACGATGACCAAATGCAGTTTTGACAGGAGGCACAGTGACTTTGAAGATTCGACGTTTTAACATATCATTAAGGTCAGCAGAACACAGTACCTCTTTATGAACATCAAGTACCAATTTTGCTATAAACAGATGACGAACAGTCAACACATTAGTGTCCCTGTAAACGTCTACTGTAGCATACCGGCGCGGCTTTTTAAGCATAGTTTTGAGAACTGCTCTCCGTGCACGCTCAACTTGTATGAGCCACGATTTAGAAGCACCACCCCAACTAGTTATGCAGTAGCTGAGCAAGGACTGACAAAGAGCAAAGTATAGTAAGTATACAATTTTTAGGGTTTCAAAACTTGCAACGTCTCTTAAGTTTTTCATTATATTTATGATTTTACGAGTCCGGGCCGCTAGTTCTTCTATATGTAGAGTTTAAGTTTTCGTCAACCACGACTCCTAGATATTTTATGGTCTGTACTCTGGAGATTTGCTTACAGTTACAGAAAGGGACTTCCGGAGCACAGTTGTGTACTTATTTAAAATAACTGAACTATTATCAATACTTTTAAGCTGACACGAATATTTACAACTGAGATTATATATTTATCTCTCTTATAAAAGTCATAAAAATCGGGCGGGAATTATTATGCTAGTGTGTGTGACTGCTGTCATTACGCTTGTGCAATTTGTGTTTGTGTGCGTGCGTAATGATACCAGTTTCAGTAGTATTAAATTATGGAAAAATTATATTATCACAGATTTAAGACATTCTAATACTACAAAATGTTTCGTAGGTATATAGTCAATTATCTCTTCTATTTACTTTCATATATACCTATATAAAAATATATATCTATAATTCCAGTGTCACGATGTTTGTCCGGGATGAACTCTGAAACTACTAAACTGATTTTAAATTTTCTTTTTGATGTGAAACATCTAATGCGGAGGGAGGGTACAATCGGCCGTTAGCGTGTGGCGACGCTTTTATTGTACTTGTACCTTTCAAATCTTGCAAGTTAAATTTGACACCCCTCCCGATTTCCGATTGGGCTGAAATTTTACACGCATGTGTATATCACGTGACAATGCAATATTTATGATGACATGGAGCTGATCTGATGATGGAGCTGGAAGGTGGACATAGGAACTCTATAATAAAACGGCGCAACCCCATCGAGTTTGGGCTCGTATGATTCGTCTTGCCGAGTACTTTGTGTCTAGGTGGTATTCAGGGGCTGATGATGAAGTTGGAAGGTAGCCACAGTAACTCTTATGATGAAATGACGCAACCCCGTCGAGTTTGGACACGTTAGATTCGTCTTGATGAGTACTTTGTCTTTAGATGGTATCCAGGGTCTAATGATGGAGCTGGAAGGTGGACATGTTAGACTCTGTAATTAAATGGCGCAACTCCATCGTGTTAGGGCTCGTTTGAAATGTCCTGACTAGAACTTCAGTCATAGATGATATCCAGAGTCTGATGATGGAGCTGGTGACCACAGTAACTCTGTAATGAAACGACGCAACCTCATCGAGTTTGGAATCATTTGATTCGTCTTGACGAGTACTTTGTCTTTAGATGGTATCCAGGGCTAGAAGGTGGCCATAGGAACTCCGTTATAAAACGACATAACTCCACCGAGTTTGGGCTCGTGTGATTTGTCTTGACGAGTACTTTGTCTCTATATGGTGTCCAGGGTCTGACAATGGAGCTGGAAGGTGGCCACAGTAACTCTGTAATGAAGCTACGTAACCCTATCGAGTTTATACTCGTTTGATTCGTCTTGAGGAGTACTTTGTCAGGTTATGACCATTTTATTTTTACAAAATAATTTCGATGTTTTCACATCTGCTAGACGTCCCGCCACGTCTAGTTTTTTTTAAATGTGTGTTTTGTTCCAACTTAAGAGATAGGATACTTTATATCTCAATTTATAATTGCAATATTTATTTATGAAAAAATATATGGCGGTACGAAGTTCGCCGGGTCAGCTAGTATACCATATATAACCTCTTCTTTAATGAGAATACTACTATAACCCACGATAATTATAAATTTAAAAATGTAAACAATCTTCATTATTAAATTAAATAATAATATTAAAAATAGTAATATTGTAATTAATTCCGAAAATGATGACTGTGCAGCTTTATGGATCCATTAAAAACGCTAATAATTATGTTAGGTAATGTTTCTATTACTCTCTATCGTTAAAATATCATCAACTTTGCAAGATTACGCGGGAAATTTAAGTTCATATACTGGTATCACATAAAAAATACGAACTAAAATTAATTTATTTTCGGAAAATTTAAATGACAAAATTTAATTTGTGAATAAGGAAAAAGAGTATTTTAGTACAGGCGGGAATCGAACCTGCGTCCCTTCCTATCCGGGGAAGTGCTCTAATCCACTGAGATACAGTACTATTTTTTAGACATACCCAATCTCCTTATCATATAAAATGCGTTCCGATAGAGGGCGTTGGTTGGCATGTCAAGTGCTAAAATATAGAACAAAATGTTTAAAAAAATCACGCCATCAAATAGTATGAATTTTAATTGCGAAATTAAACTTACTATATTGGATTAATGCATGTAAATGCGTTCCGATAGAGGGCGTTGGTCGTTAAGACAAATGTGATAAGGAGATTGGGTATGTCTAAAAAATAGTACTGTAGCTCAGTGGATTAGAGCACTTCCCCGGATAGGAAGGGACGCAGGTTCGATTCCCGCCTGTACTAAAATACTCTTTTTCCTTATTCACAAATTATAATTTGTACTTTAAGAGTAGCTGAGCATGTCAAGTGCTAAAATATAGATCAAAATATTTAAACGACTTATTTAGCCAGTTATTGTATGAAATAATGTTACTAACCGATGATAAGAGATATCTTTAGTGCTCATATTCCAATTTTTGTAGTTTCGGCACACTAATTACACACGTTGACATTTTAAATGACACACTATTGCTCCTGGATACGACCTTGTCAAGTGACGTCACGATTGACACTAACAGCATTGGGGTGAAAAGTTCACTCCAATTTTTTTTGACGATTTACAACGCCGAGGGTCCATCTAGATATATCATTAATCTAAGATTTACAAGATAGATTGAATTTTAACTATTTAATTTCCAAGTCAATAAGATTGAAGTGATACAAAGGAATTCCACTAACAACTATAAAGATTTTTCAGAAATAATCTATTGGCAAATTAAACACAAAGTGAAAAATGTGCAATCGAAAATAACAGTCACGAGCAGGATTTGAACCTGCATCTCATGGATACCGTCCAGATGCTTTGCCAATTCAGCCATCGTAACAATTGCTTTTTTTTTTTTTTTTTCATTTTTCTCTTTGTGTTTAATGTATAGTGCTAAGCATGCCAAATACTAAAAATATATATAAAAATATCTAAATATTTATAGGGCTTGCGTCATTATTAGGTAAAATCGGGGCAACGAACTATGTGGGGCCATCACGCGCTAAATAAACTCGCCGTGTGCCGTCTTTCTGCTTGTACTGACGGGAACTGTGTGACAATGATATTGGTGTAAGATTAATTCAGTGGTCGCCGTCGGGTTGTAACCTAACCTAACAATATTTTATTGCGACATCAAAACTTACCTTTGATCCTAAGGAAATCCTTAGTGAAGACTTTAATTCTGTAAACTACGTAAAACTTTGCACAAGTCTTCAAGGGCTTCTTTAAAGCCTGTAAAGTATAACTAACTTCTCAGTAATAGGTACCTATTTTCTAATAGACACCAACTATAATTCTCATATTAACTTGAGTTTTTCTTTGTTCCCGGACATTATCTTCATATTCAGCCGGCGCTAACTTGTTCTATACTAAATTTACCTAAGTCAAAGTATTAAAAGTCATGGGCGGTTAGGCAGAATGTCATATTTCACGTGTCGATCTTATCGTCTCGCTTGTATGATCACCGTGATTGGCCAACGGATTATTGTGACATCACGCGTCGGTTTCTCAACCAATCACAGTGATCTCGATATGGTCGACACGTGAAATATGACATTCTGCCTCAGGGGGATGGTCATACGAAATTGGTATAAAAACTACATCACTATCGAATTTTATTGACGTCGGCTTCCGATCTGTTCGTTACAAGCTGATCCACCAATATTTACACAAGAGCGAGCACCTATCTGTCTTCCACGACCCAAATATGGGGATAACTGGCGACCTTAGAACAAGACCGAAACCAGATTTTTTATTCAGGACTGAAACGACTGTCCAGATGTTGATGTGAAACGTCTAATGCGGAGGGTAAAATCGGCTGTTAGCGTGGCGACGCTTTTATTTTACTTGTCCCGTTCAAATATTGCAAGTTAAATTTGCTTTTTTTCCGATTGAGCTGAAATTTTACACGCATGTGTATATCACGTGAAAATGCAATATTATGATTATATGATCTGATGATGGAGCTGGAAGGTGGACATAGAAGCTCTATAATGAAACGGCGCAACCCCATCGAGTTTGGGCTCGTATAATTCGTCTTGCCAAGTACTTTGTGTCTAGATGGTATCTAGGGGCTGATGATGAAGCTGGCCACAGTAACTATAATGAAACGACGCAACCCCGTCGAGTTTAGACACGTTTGATTCGTCTTGATGAGTACTTTGTTTTTAGATGGTATCCAGGGTCTGATGATGGAACTGGAAGGTAGCCACAGTAACTTTGTAATGAAACGACGCAACCCCATCGAGTTTGGAATCATTTGGTCCGTCTTGACGAGTACTTTGTCTTTAGATAGTATCCAGGGTCTGATGATGGAGCTAGAAGGTGGCCATAGGAACTCCGTTATAAAACGACATAACTCCACCGAGTTTGGCCTCGTATGATTTGTCTTGAGTATTTTGTCAAGTTATGATCATTATATTTCTACAAAATAATTTCGATGTTTTCACATCTGCTAGACGTCCCGTGACGTCTAGTTTTTTTTTAACAGCCAGGACGGTCGGGATTCGATTGAAATATAGGTAATCAATCTCAATCTAATCACTAGTCGGTAATTATATTTGACTTAGGCAATGTAAAATCTCTATTCTAAAATCCCCGACTTGCGATTGCTTGAACTTCTAAATCCAAAAACAAATTATTTTGTGAAATGTGGAAAAAGTGAACTTCAGTGCGAGCGGGAATCGGACCTGCGTCCCTTCCAATATCTTTTTCCACATTCACAAATAACTTGTTGAGTATGTCAAGTGCTAAAATACAGATCAACAATGTTCTAAATACAAGTTCCAGGAACTTCATTGGGATATAAACATTCTATGCTTATCCAAGTTAAATTTATCTGTACCTATCCTCCTCTACCTAATTTTGTATAAATCACTTGACTTTCAACCTGTATGGAAAAAACCGCTATCCTACGGGAACATAATTTTTTGGGGTTAACAAGTATTCTATATGTTAATGCAGTGTTTTACCTATCTATCTACTAAATCCATTTAATTCTAAACGTTTTTACGGGATTTATACCATGTAAATTTTTACTTACGAGTTTTCGATATTTCGGCACTGTTGCAAGCGCCATGATCACGGAGCAACTCATGAGTTGCTCCGTGATCATGGCGCTTAAATTTACATGGTATAAATCCCGTAAAAACGTTTAGAATTATAAGTGACCATGAAAGTTTGAAATTCTATAAATCCATTTAGTTGTTCAGGCGCTCACATTTATATCTAATATTAGTAGAAATTAGTTACTGGTGGTAGGGCTGGGTACCAAGTGGGAGTACTAACTTGTTATCGGGCCCAAGCACGTTGGTACCACCGTAGCGGGAGATAGCCGTTAATTCGTTCATTTCATATGTGTTTAATGAAATGGTGAGCAGCGGCTTGACAGTTCTCTCTGTATAGTAGTAGAGTTCATGAGCGACGGTCACCATTTACCATCAGGTGGGCCGTGGCTCGTCTGCCACCGTACCTAAGCAATAAAAAAAAAACCTGGTCCAAGGGAAAGTGACCGATTACCAACGAGTGTGTATAGCTCAACTCTGCTCAACATAAGTTGTTGTCCCACTTTAACCGATTTTAATTATTGACAATTACGTAATGAAACCTCTCTTTGGACAACCATCAACGCAATTTTTGAGTTGAGCGTTTTTTTGAGTGGCTTTTACTATTCTTTATTTACTTTAAAGTACAAATTATTTGTGAATGTAAAAAAATAGAAATTCAGTGCGAGCGGGATACGAACCTGCGTCCCTTCCAATTCGGGGAAGTGCTCTAAGCTGTAAGCTATCGCACTGACCAACGGCCATAGCTATACATATATATAATCTTTATTTACCTGTTATAAATGAAACAAGTGACTAAATCCTCTTGAGCGCGATATGGGTAGGTGTGCATATACATAACTTCTTTTTATATCCTTTAATTACTTTAATTCAATACCACAAATTAATTTAATTTTGTGGTGGTAGAGCCTGGATTATCCTAGCATGGATGGGCGTAAAACAACGGTATGTACTCCTACTGTCATGTTTTGTATTAGTGAGAGCACCGGAGTGCCGAACCTTCTCTTTATCCATCCTTTTTCTCCAGCTCTTATTCCTTTCCTTGAAGTTGGCGCCGCGGTGTTACTAGCGCTCTATAGGCTGCGGTAACCGCTTACCATCAGGTATGCTTGTTTGCCACCCACGTAGCATAAAAAAATCTGAATGACCTGTTTCAATTCGAACTATTTATTACAGTTTCCATCTAGTCTGGTTTTCAATAGTTATAAACAAGTCTCAAGAGGAGCCAATGAAATTAAAAAATATAACAAGTTTTGTGGCTTCCGCATCAACTAGGTAAGTACCTAATAGATCAGTTAAGAGCATCGTCTTTAAATAAGTTTTGTAGATAATGATTTTAGTACAAGTACCTACCTATGACTATATTATTTGAACCTAAAACTAAGACGTTAAAGCTAAAACTCATCACACAAATTCAAATATGGCGTGAGCAAAGCCGCGGCAAAAGCTATACAAATATAAAACACAAAGATCAATAAATATCTTTAATAAGAGGTTCTCTTAATGCTTCGAGGACATGACCTGGTTTCAGATAGTACTTCGGGGGAGAGTGGCTGTGCTCTTCACCAGTCGAGATGATATAGTTGTTGCTGTTTGTGAAGACACAGCCTCTGCAATTTTTGATAGTAGAGCAGACCCAACGCGACTTACCGCGTTTATCGTATTGTTTGCGGTAAGTATACTTTCGAAAGAGAAGTATTTCTTTCCCTTTCCTAGATGTGATGACCACGGCTGTCCCTGTAAATTAGAAAATGAGTTCGTAATCAATTGATCAAAACTCTAAGCAAGATATTGCTTGCTATGAACTATTAAAAAGTCGAACACAGAAACAGGGCTAAACAGAAATTCCAAAATCATTTGTATATTATCAGTATTATTTATCACTTAAATTTGGACAAACAGGTCATGTACTAAAGGAAGGTGGAGTTAGGTCTCCGAAACCGGCGAGCACGTCTACAGAGAATTATGAATGTTGAGGAAGCGAGAGCTGTATAGTATGCAAGAATAAAGCCTTTTGAGAACAGACAACTTACTTATCAGTAGTAAGTAAATTTGGACAAACATTGTGAGGATATCTTCAAGGCTTAGACATTTTTTCAACAACGGATTATCAGCCTGTATTACCTAAGTTACATATACATGTTCTTCAACACTAAGTAATAGTCATAGCGACAAAAAGCAAGAATAAACTCACCAGCATCGTCAATCTTCATTTTATTGTCTGTTTTATGCTGTGGTGGGTGATCGTGCTCCTCATTCAGCATGATAATTTCGTCATCATCATTAAGGTATATAAATGCTGAACAGCTTTTGTTTCTGGAGCAGTTCCAGCGAATTCCACACCTGGAACTGTAAGCTTTTCTATATCTCTGACCTCTATACTGGAGAATCTTCTTCCCCCTCTGAGATTCAACAAAAACTGGCACATCCTCTTCTTCCAAATGTTCTTCTTCATAAATCAAATCAGTATTGTCATCAAGTTGATCAGCTAAACTTGATTGCGGATTAATAAGTAATTCTGGAAATAAGTTAACTATTTAATATACAATATTTGATTACCTATATTGCATTACTGACAATTGGAGTAGATTATAATGAAAGACATCACATTATTTAGATATTTTTATATATATTTTTAGCATTTGACATGCTTAGCACTATACATTAAACACATCACATTACTTAATAAAAAAACAAGATAGTTGAGAATATTGTAATTCCACAGGTAATAATTAAACACATGTATATACAACAGGAACGTAAATACTATAACGAATTATAACAATAATATTATTATTTTAAATTAATTCACCGCCCTAATAGTATCAGTCCAAAATAGAACTACAAATTTTGTAATTTTATGATTCTTTAATTTTCATTTCAAATAATTTTTTTTTAAGATTTATGTATCGCATCATAATTAGATACAAACGATTTAGGACCGCTGATTGAATCATCCTTTGGAATTATATATCTTATTAAGGAATTCAAGAATTACATAATTCTGTCTTGGAACGATCGACAAAAAATTGGTTCATGCGTGTGGGCTTTGGCCATTCGAGTTACTTCGTACTTTTCATTAACAAGAACATAGGCATTACATTTTTTGTGCTGCCCTGGTTCAAAACAATTCCACCTTGTCTTATCATAGACGCTTAATGTCCTTTTAAAAGAATACCCATTAACTATTAAAAATGTTCTACCCGAAGACAATGTGACTACTGTAACTAAAGAAAAAAAAAGTGACAAAACATAACTTTAAAAAAAATCATCTACTTGGGTATCTAGAAAACAACAATGCACTACACAAAAAAAATGTAGGGACAAATTATATCTTTTTCAAATCGGAATCCACCCAAGTACCTATACTATTATACTGATTTGTTTGCTTCTACTATTAAACAGGGTCTTATTATATCATTGTGTATATACCTACATAGATAATATAGGTACACGTATCCCTGCAACCAACATTATGTAAATGCACTATTCTTTGTAACTACGGCTACATCCATATAGCTATATAACTATGGCACAAATACTGATATTAAAATAATATCTACAGATACTAATATAAATATATATAATTCTAGAGCTAAGTATTTAATTAGCTACTGCCATAATTGTTAAAAAAAATCGAATGCCACAAGAAAAAAATAATACAACGACCAGTAAATCTGCAGTGGTCACATTAAAACTGAATAGGTTTATTATTTTAGTAAGATTTCCTCGTAGTGAAAGTAGCTTTAATACATGTTCTTATTTTGAAAAAATACGGCGAGTACATCTTCTGCTTCATCACAACCCAGTCGAATGTGACCTTTGTGTCCTGCTATCACTTTATAAAATATATGATAGGAATTACGTAAAAAATCTGTTTTGTGCTCCTCTAACAGCCAGTGTCAAAGAAACACATATTTTATGTTAATTTTCACGGTCCTAGCGCCAGTAGTTGGGACTGTGCGTTGAGATGTTAAGCCATATCTAAAAGTTATTTAAACTTCGAGCGCAAAGAAACCGCTTTTGATGCTGTTTTAAGTGCTGCCATTAATGTAAGAGTGAACGTATAACTGGCAGTTGCAAGCATCCATTAGTTTTACAATAAAATAAAATTTAAGTATCTGTTTGTAATGTCTAAATAGAAGCTTTTTACTAAATGTATACAAAAGTAAGTACGATACTTATAACAAAGAAAAAAGATTTTTTTTTTTGTCCGACTGCTTGTTCCGGAAACGGCTGGCTTATTTAGACTACTTTTATTTTGGAATAATTATATGGTTTTCGCACCGAAAAAATGACTAATTATATACACAGCCAAAAAGGGACTAAACCCTTCATTTAATCAACCGGTTCTTAAATAGTCACCTAAATATTTAGGAGGGCTGTGATTATGATCACTAACATATCTGACTACGCTCAGTAGGTCTTTATCGAAATTGACCTTGGCCTTGCATCCTGTTGTGATTCTCTTAGAGCAGTTCCAATATCTAAAATCTCGTTTAACTTGGTTAAACGTGTGGTTATTCAACATCAGAAGCGAATACTTTCCTCGTCGAGACGGTATAAATTGGTAATGCAAATCTGAAATGGCAAAAAATATTTAAAAAAATATGCATATCCTAAGAATCTATCAAGCATTTGCTGCCAGTCTGACACACAAGGCTAGTTTAACTTAGTCCTGGAGAAAGTGCTGTGCAGCGACAATATCAGTTACTTTCAATATCAGTTGTTCACTTAGTTTGGGATGCCAATAGAGACAGAGAACCTAATAACAGGTGATATAAAATTTATCAACTATTTAAAAATCATAGTAGAGATGCACTACAAATAACTGCTAATAGTGTATGCGACTATGAGACCTCGGGTTCTATTTCCGGGTCAGACCAAGAAAAAGTTACAAAGTTTTACCGTTAAGAAATTGTCAACACCGCTTGTAATTAGGGAGTTGGCGGTGTTTTACACACTCGCCTCAGAAAGCACATAAAGCCATTGACCCAACACCTGATCTTCCTCCGGTCATGTTGGAATGCCGTCCCATCGTACTATTAGTGTAGGAACAGAGAGTTCACTTGACGTGTAAACTCGTACATATATTGGCTAGTGGCTGTCGACACTGGCAGTCGTGGCTCAAATTATGTTCTGGAGATTATTATTATTATTCCAATAAATGTGATCCCGTCAGCCATGCCTCATTGTTCATCAGGCCCCTAGGTGAACTATCAACTACTTGGAAAACAAAACGGTCTATGGTTTCTTATCACACTACATTGCAGATGGAAAATCTGCAACCGTAGCTTGTAAATGATTAATGCAATGCATGTGAGAAAGACTTTTATTACCCTGATTTTAAATATTACCAAAAAGGTTGAAATCAATAAAATGTATGCATTTGATCTATTAGAGCTTTGTAATCATCACATGTCCTGAGTCTGTAAATAATAAAATTTATAACATTTTGCATCATTTACACGTTTCAACAACTTGTACGTTGATTACAACCGAGTACACAAACAAGATTTTTAATTTTGCATGGAGTACTTTCGGCTAGTAAGTTTGGGGGTGCTTTTCTATCAAAGGCTTTGATTTCACGTTAGTCTCTGAATTCCACATGCAGATATGCATTATATGGAATAGAGATCATCTGTTCCAAAACTGTGATCCCCTCCAAGGTTAGCATGCCAATGAAATGTTCGCCACCGTGTGCTTTTAATTTACTTATAGGAGATGCATTGCACGCGGTGGCGGCATAAGGTTTCTTGTCATGTCGCCAAAGATCTTTCAGTTAGGTAAAATAAATATTTCTTTTAACATATTATTCACCATGTTCAGTAGAGGGGCGTACATTTTAAAACATTAATTGAAGATAGAAAAACACTCTTTGGTTACCTAATTATTCTCCATTCATCCATTGTAGTCAATTTATATTTAGTCCAATTGTAGTACTACATAATAACGAACACAATAAATTCATACTGCGAAAAATTATTAGCTTCTCATAAATATTCTTTAGATGATATCGATTATAAATATCTACGTTATAATCTATCCTAGATTAGGGACTTATTGTAATACACGAAAGACATAAAATTTGTATTTATACTGTAGTATTTAGGTGCCCCGAGTAATCATTAATTAATATATAGGTAAATAATTTCATCAATTAGTACATTCTAACCTCGTAGATTATTTTGCATTGTTTCATAACTATTATATTTTACCTTTTGATATTTATACAATGAAATAGTAATAAAAATATATCATTTGTATTGCATTTTTTGTTAACTTTAATTTTAAGTTAACTAGTGCAATAGTACTATTTACATGATTTTACTTCTTTATCTTGGCGCTTTGGGCAAAGCGTCTCTTTGTTTTGAAGTCATTTTAGTATGATCATATATATAACATCGTACTAGATACAAAATATTTTCATCCAGATAAGACACAATGGTTGAGAGATAATCATATATTTAGAGCATCTTCAGCTTGTAACATCGATGGTCTTCAAGAAATCGTTTCTTTATATAATCCATCCACAGTTCTCTCATAAATAGGCGGTTTGTGTGTGTGTTCATTTGAAACGCAAACTAACTCGTAATCGTCATTTACGTGAAGGCACACAGCACATCTCCAACGGATCCGTCCAGAGCAGAACCATCGTTCACCATTTGGCATTGGTGACGGATTTGTAAATGAATAACCGTTTAGCATTAGAAGAGAGGCACCATCGACAGCTGTGACAACTGACACTGTAAATTGATTTGAATTTGAATTATAAAATAAGTACCTATTTATATTTTAAAAATATTCTTCACCAACTAGTTCTTTAACAGACATTTCAGTTAAACACTAATTCGACTTATTATGTATCTTGACCGTTAAAAGCAAATTATTTTTAGTTGGAATCACGCGATAAAATATCCTAGATACGACTTGGATCCCAAATTTTAAGTTCTCGATGTGAACCAATAGAATGCTTATCATTACCATACCTAGTGACATTTTAGTGTACCTCTGGACGACATTTCTTTAAAACGACATAAACCCAGTGATGTCGTGGTCGCCTTATGTTATTTTTTCTTGCTTCCTTGTCTAAGACATCGCTTTGGCCAATTCTCTCTAGGAAACCATAGGACCATATAGGTGGGTATAGGAAATATTTTTCTTAACAAATACCTTTTTATATTCACTCGCTACTCCTGACGCGTCTGCCTCATGCAAAAACAGCTCAATTACTGCAACCCAAAAAACGGGAACCGTACGGATATGATACAGGGATGATGCGATCACTAAAATCGTAATGCATGAGTGTGATACGTTGTAGATACGTTCCAGTGAGCATAGGAGTCCATGTCATGTTTCGTTTCGTGCCTTACACGTTACGGCATGATTTGGTATGGCGTAGTAGGCAGACTCCTTTAATGAGGTCTGCACAACGTGTAAAACGTCTTTCGCCATATCGTCTAAAGTTTGGAAACGATATTAATGGAATCAAATGGGTTGGGGTTCATGGGTTTCTTTATCAAAATAAAAAATTAATACATAAAAAGTAAAATTAACATTTGTTCTTATTTGAATAAACTTCACTTTACAATACAGTTAGGTACCTACTGATATACTCGTAGTAGTCATTATGAAATAATAGTAAGCCTTAAAAATCCTTAACTGCCTCTGTGGTGCAGCGGTAGTTTAAGCGACTGCTGATCACGAGGACTCTACTCTAGGGCTTCGATCCCCTGGTCGGGCAGTGTTATTGAGCTTTTTCGTAAAAAGAAAAATTCTCAGTAGCAGCCCGGAGTTTAGAAATGTGCCCGGTAGACGGCAATAGGCTCGCCCCCTATTGCGTCGGACATAACATAACTGGCGGATTGTGGGTGTGTAATACACCTCTGCCTACCCCTTCGGGGAATACAGGCTTGATGCTATGTTTTTTTTTGTTTCCTGCAAACCACAAAAATAAGACAAAAAATACTACAACATTTTTATATTCCAACCTCTGCCTCCATACGATGGAGCGGAAACAAGCTCGGTTACAGAAGGAGTAAAATGGCAGTACCCTCACCTCAGCCACAGACTAATTACTTTTAATAGTAAGTCACAACGAGTGAGTATATATACAAAAAAATGTCTCTCCGCTAATAAATTGCATCCCTCCCTCTAAGCTTTCCGACAGCAAATTTTAACAAAACATTATAAATTAAAACACCCAGTGGTTCTTTGCCATAATAAAACGCGTCTTCATGGTTCATATAAAAAAGGCTAAGTACGGTTGGTCTATAGCCTCCGTCGTCCCCGAAGGGTTTAAGTTTCCGAAGATACAGCACAGTATGACTCCACGCTACTATAAGTACTTAATTTGGCCAGAGCGGCGTAATAATAAGCTAATTACTCTTTTATATTATTACTAGCAAAAAGCTGAGCTTTGTGAGGGGTCGCGAAGTTTTCTACTTAATTTATAAATTTAGACAGATGGTGTCAGGAATACAATAAAATTCTAATTAATAAAATTGTTATATTTATTATGTGTATAAAATGATCAATGTTTTATTATAGATAACACATTTAGAAATAAATTGAAATTACTATGTCAAAGCCTACATCTGAAAGTGTGATAGTTTCTCAGTAATGTGTACCACAATATGCATAGATTGTGGAATAGTACTAGGGCTCGCTACGCTTGCTCTAATTAATATGTTATTTTCTATCATATTTCCTCTACAAATCTCAATAACCGAGGTAGATTAATATTTCGTAATAAACAATAATTGTAGAAAGCAAACGTTATCACTTAATATCGACTTAAGCTACTCTAATTACCCGTAAACCCTAGTAAAATATATTGTTTGAAATAATCTTAAAACTATATAGGTATGTTTTTTGAACACCGTATAAGGCGAGAACCATTTATCATCGCTTCGATAGTAATTGAACACAAGAATATAAAATCTATACATAGTTCTACATCATATAAACTATCTATACCTACCTT
The DNA here is from genome assembly GCA_948253155.1 of Leucoma salicis. Lineage (NCBI taxonomy): Eukaryota > Metazoa > Arthropoda > Insecta > Lepidoptera > Erebidae > Leucoma > Leucoma salicis. The sequence goes on along the minus strand of OX411814.1, from coordinate 21,424,251 downwards.
TCTTTTTGTTGGCGGGAAAAAATGTTCCTACCCGCACACCCTATCGTTTGGGGCAACGAACAGGGTAGTGTGGGGCCCTCACCCACTAAATAAACCCGCCGTGTGCTGTCTCTCCGCCTTAATTGGCGGGCCACTGCAACTGTGTTACATTACTTCAGTGGTCTGCCGGCGGGGCACATCCTATAAACTATCTATACCTACGTACACTATGATAAAATTGTAACAAGTAGATGTCTGTACTTATGAGTTATTTAGAAAAATGTATGATTTGACAGCTCTTGATTAGACTTAAAAACTGGTATACTTACATTATATCTCGCTACTATAGGTACACGGAATCTGAGTTAGACCCAAAAAACTAACTATACTATTGCCTGCGGCGGAGCGGCCAAAGGTACTATACATATAAAGGAAAAATATTTTTGCTTAAATGTAGTTGTTCACCGTGAAACATTAAAATAAAAATTCATTTTAACTCTAATTAGGTACCTATTCTTAAAATCTTAGCTCATGTAGTAAAATAAACATGTTTAGGCTTTGTTTCCTGTTGGGGGGCTCCGTGACTGTGTTCGCCTTTAGTCACAACGACATTCAGATTATCATCTGTGGTCACCTTCGCACTGCATTCTTCGCTTTTAAATGAAGCGCACTTCCACACGGTACCCTTCTTCGACTTTGTACTTCGGATGTACTTATATGCTTTATATAGGAGAATATATCCTTTCTTTTTGCCTTTTATTAATACTGGTCCTGAAATAAAGAAATAAATCAAAATGTTGCAGAAATTTTCACAATTGGCCATTTATAAAAAGGTTTTAGTTTTACATTGCTTTTGATTTTTGAAGAACGTATTATTTTTGTCAGCATATACTTGTTATCGTAAATTGAATAAAAATAAATTATAAGGTGTATCAATAAAAATCAATACATAAGAATTCAATATTTATTTACATATTTTAATTTGAAAATTCAGCTGTGCCTACTTCGGAAACTTGCGTTATCCTAACAAATACCTAGTTTATAAATGAGAAAGACAGACTAAAATATCAATTAATCATCTTAGCTGAAGATGTGGTGGTCAATGGTATCTATGCAAAAAATACTATCCCACAGAATCTATTCGTTTTTCCAGGATAAAAACCAGTCTTTATCAAGTTTACTTGATTTTCTACTAGACCGACGTTTCGAATATTTTACAGCATTCGCGATCGCGGGAGTGCCGTGGTCGTGTAATATGGGCCTGTACACAAAACTGCGATGCGACGTCGCATTGTAAAATCTACGAGCTCCCACGACGCATCGCATAGATCTAACTAGAGCATTGATTCGCATCGCGCATTCCTGCGATGTCACACGGTCATCGAAGGAATGGTCACCCGAATCGTGAAAGGAAGACGCCTCATTGCGAATTCTCATTGCGCCGATCACAGTTTTTAAATGTGTATTCGCACTCTGTGTGCTTTTAGGCCACACATCCTAGTGCTATAACACTTTTTTAAAGTTACTATGCATATACCTGGGCGGGCCTCGTGGCGTAGTCGGTATTTGCACGAGGTCGTGGGTTCGATTCCCACTCAGGACAATTATTTGTGTGATGAACACAGATATTTGTACTGCGTCTGGGTGTTTTCTATCTATGATATGTATGTATTTACATAAAAAAATAATATATGTATTATATCCGTAATCTGGTACCCCTAGCACTAGCGTTAAGCTTAGTTTGGGACCAGAGGACGTTGTGTGTAATGTCCGTGAATATTTATTGATGTGAAACATCTAATGCGGAGGGAGGGTAAAATCTGCTGTTAGCGTGGCGACGCTTTTATTTTACTTGTCCCGTTCAAATCTTGCAAGTTAAATTTGACACACTTCCCGGTTTCCGATTGAGCTGAAATTTTACACGCATATCTATATCACGTGACAATGCAATATTATGATGACATGGAGCTGATCTGATGATGGAGCTTGAAGGTGGACATAGGAACTCTATAATGAAATGGCGCAACCCCATCGAGTTTGGGTTCGTATGATTCGTCTTGCCGAGTACTTTGTGTCTAGATGGTGTTCAAGGGCTGAGGATGAAGCTAGAAGGTGGCCACAGTAACTCTATATTGAAACAAGGCAACCCCATCGAGTTTGGACACGTTTGATTCGTCTTGATGAGTACTTTGTCTTTAGATGGTTTCCAGTGTCTGATGATGGAGTTGGAAGGTGGCCATGCGAAACTCTGTAATTAAATGGTGCAACTCCATCCAGTTAGGGCTAATTTGAACTGTCTTGACTAGAACTTCAGTCCTAGATGATATCCAGGGTCTGATGATGGAGCTGGAAGATGACCATAGTAACTCTGTAATGAAACGACGCAACCCCGTCGAGTTTGGAATCATTTGATTCGTCTTGACGAGTACTTTGTCTTTAGATAGTATCTAGGGTCTGATGATGGAGCTGGAAGGTGGCCACCGTAACACTGTAATGAAACGACGCAACCCTATCGAATTTATACTCGTTTGATTCGTCTTGAGGAGTACTTTATCAAGTTATGATCATTTTATTTCTACAAAATAAATTCGATGTTTTCACATCTGCTAGACGTCCCGCGACGTCTAGTTTTTTATTTATTATCCATCCCTCCATCCATCAGCCTTTTGACGTCCACTGCTGGACATAGGCCTCCCCAAGAATGGGGGATAGTGCCGTAATCGCCACGCTTGGCAGGCGGGTTGGCGATCGCAGTGGATGTTGTTAATATTCGAACGAGTGCTGCTGCCCACTCCCCCGGTATTTATTTATTATACCCGGAGAGAATTATAGCTAATATCCATTCATTAGTCTGCTGGACTTAACCTCCCCGGGAGATCACCACAACGACCAGTTCTGTGCTTACTGCATCGTCAACAGCTTTAAATCTCTTGAGTTTAATATATCGAGTTAAATATCATAGATATTGCTTATATGACCCTGCGAAGCTAGGCCCAGTCAGTTAGCATAAAAACTAAAAAACTACATATTGGTGATTACTCTGCAAACTCTTTAACATTCCTTCTATACAACATTTTTGGTAAATGATTGTGTTCACCTTGCATATGTAGTACAACATGATTACAATCAGTAGCTACATTAACTTTGCATTTTGTAGAATTTCTCGAAGAACAGTACCATTTTGTACGGGAGTCTTTCCTGGAGCTAAAACCTTTGTTAAATGTGTACTTTTGGTATAGCAGCATTGGTTCGCCCCTAGAAGATGCTACTATATGTCCTGAAAGTTAAATTTGCAGCATTAATAATTTCATTTACTGTGGGTATTAGCAATCTTTGAGAGATTCACGGAGTGTGTCTAGCAGTGCCTTGTAATATGCATTATTCATTAACATAATTGACTGTATTTTTTATTGACTAACTTTTAAATTAAGAAATTTCATTAGTGTGGCATGACAGTTCAGAAAATACGCGGGCCCTTGGATGACTATTTATTTTATTTTTGAACGTCTTAAGTCTATTCTTAACTGCCACACGTCCAATGCCTTCCGTTCGTTTGCCTCAAACCATTAATTTATTTTCTCAATCCCCTCGATCTCTGATCATGCATTTATTTTTTAAGCTTTCACTTTTGCGTTCATATTCCCACATTCCATTTATCCATCAGCCTTTTGACGTCCACTGCTGGACAAAGACCTCCCCAAGAGAGCGCCCTGAGCGGTCCTGTGCCAACTGCATCCAAGGGCTCCTTGCGGCTTTGTACAGATCGTCGGTTTAACTGGTGGGAGGCCGTCCTATGCTGCGCCGTCCGATATGCCAGGGGTACATCACTCGCTCAAGGCCCCGAGTTAGATGCATTATGTATATAAGATTTAGCTTTGTGATTTATATTTCAGATTGTATTTTTAACATTTGACATGCTTAAAATTGTAAAAGTCGAAAATCGTTCATCGTCTATGTACCCTGCAGCTATCTCATACGATCAATATTTCGGTCTATATCTTAACCCTTAACATCGCATCTTGATTGCAACTCTTGCGAGTAAAATACCACCGAAAGTAATGAACGTCGACTTTTTTCTGTTTTAAGGTTAAGGCGGAAAAAAATGTTCCTAAGCGCACACCCCGTCATTCGGGGCAACGAACAGGGTAGTGTGGGGTCCTCACCCACTAAAGAAACCCGCCGTGTGCCATCCTCTCCGCCTTTATTGGCGGGCCACCGGAACTATATTACATTCCTTCAGTGGTAACGTCGACTTGCCTGTGGAGATTTGTGGTTTTAAATAAAACTTGCTGGTAACACGCTGGTAAAATTTTATTTTAAGATTAACATTCATAATCAACGCTGTATAAGAATCTTACTTGTTTTTTGTTATAAAGATACATCAAATAAATTCTAAATCTGCGGGTAGCTTAATATCTGGGGCAGGGTGGTTATGGTCAGCATGAAATTTGGTGATGCTAAAAGGAATACTAGCTTCGTTTGTGGTCACGTTTGCTTTACAGCCTTTTTTGTGATGACTGGAGCAGGTCCAATAATTACCGTTCTTTTTGTAATTCCTCCACGAGTATGTGTACCCTCGGAATACTAGCATACCCTGTCCTCTTTTGTTTCTAGAAGGTATAATAAGTGCTTCTGTAAAAAAATAAATATTTAGTACTATATTGACTGCGACAAGCGACCACTAACAGGTCACGCCCACAGGTCATGCGACCTGTGGGCGTGTGTAGCAAGCGATCGTGGTCGCGCGATTTTAGTGCTCCAGTAGCAGTGCTATTTTCTGCGGTTTATAACGAATTAATTATCATTAATTTTAAAATAACCCTCAAGCATGATCTGTGGATAGTAGATTTTCACTCTTTTTTCAGAAATCAACACCAACAAAATGTATGTATCATAATATTTTTCCTTTAATAATTGCTGCACTTTAAACTCTTTTCCCAGTTGCGGATAAATTGCCTAATATATAATACTTTCAAAAATTTACGCGAATATTACAATACATATTATGAAATAAAACTACTTTGACGGAATTTATGGCGTTTTCTTGATTTTCTGCTATCCCGACGAATACTAAAAGCATTGATTGGCCACCCATGTCCGTTAAAGAAATTTAAGTTCATAATTTTAAAATTTTACTGAGCAGTCTACTGTTAACGTTTAAAGAGTAAAACCTGTAAGATGGCCGGTCGTGGTCGCTGACATCGGAATCTTACTGGTCGCAAGGCAACATGCAACCCAGGTCGCTGATCGTCAACACGGGTCTATTGTATCTTAAGGATCCGTTATACAAGTGACTTTGAAACCTATTAGTTGATCTGTGCGGGAACGAGTCTAGCTAATGAATAATTAGGTGTCACTCGCGAGGCACCTACTCCATGGAAAAGGATAGGAGTTGGAGAGGACGGATAATAAGGAGAGGATAACAATAGGGTCTTGGCCTCCGGCGCTATCATTTACCATACGAAACAATAGTAGCAGTATCTACGGTTGTTTCAACCGTTTTCACGCTGATTTTTTGTGAGAGAGTAGTGTTTCCGGACCATTCATCCTAGGACAAGCAAGGATGTATATATTATGGGTGGTAAGATTAAAATCATTATAAATAATACACTAAGTGCTGCTTTTATTAAATGGCTACGAAAATGAAATGTTATATTAAAAACAAATATTTCTCACTTCAAATTAACATGATAAGTAAGTATGAGGATATAAAAACACATAAAAATGTTTAACAATTCTTACATAGAATAAGTACATATTAAAAAAATAGTTTAAACACATCGCAAAATAATATAACAAATTGTATAGGTTACAAACATATCAGTAGGTATCTACCTAACGTGTTATCAATAATATTAATGTAATAATAACACTGACCTACTGTTATCAAAAAAATGAGATTGGGATTACAAGACGCCAAATTCTATTAAAATATAATGACATTTTAACAAAATTACGAATATGCGCTAATTGTGTATCTAGGAATACCATAAACAAGTAAAATTTTAATTTAGAGACATAAATATGTTATACATAAGTATGAACTAAAATGTAATCAGATTCTGTTACTATGAGTCAACAAACATGCGTAAAGCATACACAGTATAGAGATGCATACAGTAGTACGAATGATGTACTTGTGCAGGGCATCCCACCTTTTCTTTTTTGTTTAAAAAAATATAGAATGGGACAATTTAAATGTTTCCATAGAAACTCATTGGGTGGAAGTATTCAAACACTTTCCCATCAACAATCTTGAGCATGAAAACATTTCTATTTTAATTAAATATATTTTATATCTGCCTGCTGCAAATGCTACAGTAGAGATAACATTTTCTTTAATTAATAAAATTTGTGGACGTCTGAAAAAGTTACAGATTTAAGTTTTTCAGATGGCTTTTTTTTAGTTGGCGTCCCATTTTGATCAGAAATATAAATGGTCACGTTAATCAGACCCCTGTAGAAAAGCATACAATGCGAATGTCATTCGTTAAAACTAAAAAAATAATTATTATACCTATAAGCCAACTTGGAGGTTGGAAATTATTGTATACAACAAAAGCAACATGAGATCTAAAAATCCAAAATGTCAGTCGATCGATTCCCGGTTATGTTATAGAGAGTAGGTACTATTAGTAATAAATAATTAATATAATACTCAGTTGCTATTGCAACTGTAAAGTCGAAACAAAAATTGGTTGCCTGTAAAGTCGGTATACGGGCGAAAGTTTTACGTGACAACGACTTTGAGTGGTAAAATAATTTTAATGTGAATATTCATTCGTATAGTAGGAAGAAGGATGAAATAATAGTAACAATTTAAAACATTTATTTATACAAAGAATTATATTTAAAACATTAATTTATACAAAGAATCTCGCACTGAATTTCATATTAACAAAATTTTATTTCTTCGTCTCTCTCGCTCTTAGGCGGGCTAACCATGCCCGAGTGGAAGGGACGCGTGCCTCTCACTCGCTCTCATTGTGAGCGCATAACGTGAGCGGAGCGTAACGCAGTTTCTTGAAGTGTCACCCGGCAAACCAATTTATAAGACGTTGTCACGTCAAAATCTATGTGTGTGAAGGTTTCGTTTTATGACTGACTAACCTTGATAATACATTGGCACTGGAACTACTGGAAGGGCAGTGGTTTGCGATTCTTTTTTTTTTTAATTGTGAAGATGCAACGAAGTATGTTAGAGGGCGCAGGCTCATTATATTATGGTTACAATCTATTTTGTGACTATCTTTTTAGGTACATTGATTTAAAATCTATGGTAACAAAAAAAGTCCAGTACGAGTGGTACGATTGCCACGATTTTTAGCCCTCTTTTTTCTTTTATCATGCTTGTGCACGATACCTTGAGGAGTGTTATATATGACAGGAAGTGCATGGTTATGTTGGCCCCTCACACATACGACGAAGTTGTGTGCGTCAAGGGTAATCACAGCCTGGCATTGGTACCGGCCATACATTACACAATAACATATCTTGAAACCATCTTTGGTGGCTTTACATTGCTGGCGATAAAGAAGACCGCCAAGAAGAATCAGAAGAGCTCCACGGGTTGTCCTCACGAAGTTTGCCGGATGTACTATGTAGCGGAAGAAAATTAAATATTAAAAATTACATACATAGACTCACGCCTGCTTTCAACACGGATAGGCAGAAACAACGGATTGGCACTAATCATGAAGCGGCCTTGCGTAACCCACTTTTCGTCCCCATGGGAATGACACGTGAAGAGTGGCGAACTACGTCGCAGAGATTTTGCTGAATGTTATTAAAAATCTCCATTGCCTTCCCACTGGATCATCTACTATAAGTTATGGCGAATTTATTCATTATTTATTTACATATTAGTCTACTGCATCCTGCACCAGGTTATTGCTTACCTAATAATAACCATTACATCACCATCCAAATTAGAAATCGATTAAATTGGTTAGAAAAAAAGTGACTACAGGTTTTTGTATTTAAAATTTATTTAAAAAATAATGTTATGCAAGTCTACATCAAACCTATTGAAAAGAAGACACTTATTGTAAAATTGTACAGCACCAGTTCATTTCTTGCCAATGATACATATTTTTCCTATTATTTTTATTTTCATTGGTTTTAACAAAACATTAAAATAATTGATAACTATGGTACTTAAGTAATATATATATACATTTTTTGTGCAATATTTAAAGACTAATATTTATCAATACTCAGTATTAGAGCTTAAGTATAACATACACAGGACGGCTGAATATATATTCGTATCTGCGCTCAAAAGTGTCAAACCAAAAGAGAAACAATCGCGCGCCAGTATTCGTTTGGTCGAACGACTTGACTATATGTTCAATATGCCGTACTGTAATGTGGAAATGAATAAAAACTACTCAAATGAAGTGGAAAAAGAAGATGGTGTATCATATTTTCAGTAAGAAGACTATTGTTTTATCATTCGCAAGTACTATTATTTTGCTTTATAAAACAAAGAATTTTATTGAAATTTTGAATATTTGTAAAAATAAATCATCAAATAAACAAAAACGTCCATCTGTCTTTTTCTAACACACAACGCGAGCACAAATCTGAAAGAGACCACATATATTTGGTTATTCATTCGGATTACAATGAGCGGTCGAAGGATTTAGAACAATAATTCTGTAGAGGTGACTTTGCTCATGCGGTTTTATATCTTATACGGTACGGTGTTAAATTTATAAAGCATGCCTAAAAATGGTTAGAAGATGATCAACATATTTATAGTCATTGGTGGAAATAACAACACTGTTACGTTACGTTATTTTACAAAACCAGTTATTGTAAGATATTGCATTGGATAACAGTAGTTATCCTCTTATAGTTTTACGCCAAGTTTAACAAATGCTTAAATATTACCTATAAGTAACTAAAATTAAGATAACTGTGATAGCAAAACAAAACAAATGCAGCAGCTACTGCACGTACAGCGCCAATAAAGGAACGAGTTAATATTGATGGTAATCCGTTATTCATTATAGCCAATAGTAAGGCGCCGCTTTATGAGCGCTGCACGCGCAGTGATAAGCGATCGCGGTAGCCCAATTTTGAAATTGTTGACAGTGTAAATAATGATATTTTTGACAATGTATGTTGTAATAACGAATAATACTAGTTATAGTTTATCTTGCTTTACACTAAAAAAAATTTGTCATGTTAATATTTGTTTTATTATTTTTGCTTTATTAAATTCGAGGAGTATATGAGTTTTTTGGAAACCTATCTATGCATTTATTCTTATATCTACGATCCACGAAGATATTTGAAACATTCTAGCACTTCTAGTGATGCGAGATCCCCATACTGACTATTATCAATGTTACCCACACCACTTGATATGTTTACAATCTATTTAATGTATATTAAACAACATCTATTTGCATTGTTTATAAAATAAATACATGAAATTGTACAACATATTTATTTACCATATATGCAAGACAAACAAGCATTAAAATATATATAAAACTACTCCATAACTCTTTTGTTCACATAATAATGCCTATTGGTAGAAGTTAATAAATGATTGCAAGGAAAACTCAACACTATTATAATGGTGCAAGGTTTCAAATTAGAATGTTAAAGTTTGTATGTATTAATATAATTTTATATAGGTTGACTATGGACATTTCTTTCGAGAAATTTCTACTAGACCCAACATCCATTACTTTTAGGTCAATGTTTACAACACTACCATTAAATTACAGCATTACCATAGCATCTACAGTCAACTAAAATTATTTCAATGTAAAAATAGAAATCCCACGGTAACCATAATTTTTTTCGGAATGAAGAGTAGCATATGTTCTTTTCGTGGCTCCAGACTACATGTGTGCTCAATTTTATGAGTTTTGTTTCAGTAGTTATGTTGTGAAAGCATAACAAGCAAATAAATAAACTCACTTGCATTTATTATAATATTATATAGATGTAAATGAATGAAATTATATATTCATGTATGGATCAAATTATTGGGCCATAAAGTTGATACATGAACTATGACTACACGCTACTCAAGTGCGAATGCTGAGATGGATGTGATGAGCATGGCAAATAGATAAGATACAGAATAACTACATAGAGGAAAGCTTATACCTAAGTAACATGAATAATGTAAAAAGTGACAAGACATAGACTGACTTGGTACGGACATGTTATGCGGAGGAATTAAAAAGGCATATAGTGAAAAAGGCAATAAAATTGAATGCAGATGGAAGGCAGTTTAATAGATCAATTTTGATCTATGCAACTCAAAGTCTTCCTAGAAAGAAAAGGTTGAGGAAAGCACCTCAAGAAGATTGTAGGATAGCTGTAATAGCCAAAAAGAACTATTTTAGGGTTCCCTCCTGTTAAAAGGCAAGGCCTTTGGAAAAGATCCAGTTAATAGCATTTCAACAATTAGTTCTTACACACGTAAGGTAATAGCATTTCAGTAGGATTAGAGTTACCATCTGACCGAGTAAATACGGTTGAGACCTGATTTTAACTTTGGACTGGACTGTGCCTGGTTTTCATTTGTGCTACCGATACCCTATGTATGCAGTAGCGAGCCACTTTCAGTCAGTTACCAGCGAAATTTTGAAGTGTGTAGGTAAGTGATTTTTTTTTTTTAGAAATTTCAAGTGGTTCTTTTAGCTATGTTTTGAAATAAATATATATTGATAAGTTATGCGATATAGGCAAAAAACAATGTGTTTTACAAACAATTATTTAGTTATTTGTGCAATAAATCGCGAATATTCGTTATGTCTACAAACGCGGACAGTAGGTTTTGATTAGATATTTTTTTCCAAACGTTCACAGGCTACAAATAGTAAATAAAGTTATTTTTTTTGCAATAATTGTTATAATTTATGCTAAATTCCGCATCGTAAAATGTTAAATAGTGTCTTTTTTCAGGTTTATTTATAATCAGATCATGTTCTCGAGGAATGCTTTGAGAGCAGGAAGCAAAGGGAAGTCCCGTATCAAGTGCATAAGGTGCAAAGTGCACTTGTGTCTAACCAAAGACAAAAATTGTTTCCGAAGTGTCCATACTTAAGTAACTAAAGTTCCTACAATTTATTCTTTGAGTTGTTTAGAAGATTTTTTATGTTTTTCATTTTATTAGAAGGTTTATTTTTTGTTTTGAAGAAGTTGTATTAAATATTTCTTCATATTTCATGCTTTTATAATAAAAATGTTATAAAACCGACTATATATTATTTATTGACATAGAGCCCATACACCAGTTAATACAATCACAGGCCGAATGTCCACATTTGGTTACATAAAGAAAACATGAATTTTCTTGGAAAATAACCTAAAAATACCAGTTTTTTTTAGTGTTTCCATGCTCAATAGTAGCTAATTTAATTGGAATAAAATCAGCTCTTACAAACTCAAAGAAACAAAAAATCAGGTCTGAAAGGGTTAATACTATTTCTACACAAGAAAGTATTTTGTTATTAAATAACTTATTCTTTAACACCATACATTGAGTATATAAGCGTAAGTAAATCAAATAGCAAACAACGTACCAAATACATACTTATTGAATTATATTAGGAAAGCGCAATATTTCTATCTCTATGTTATTGAAATGAATGGCAAGACATTAAACATTTGCTTCAAATAACCTAGATATCTATAAGTAGTAACTTTTTATAATAGACATACCCGTTAGCTCACCCGTTTTCAGATATTTCACACTTATAACACACTTAGTAGCACAAAATGCAAAAAAATTAAACTTCACCAAATAAACTAAATAATAACAAAAAAAGGTGGCAAATTCAATAACTACGCTCGTTAATCATACGAAATAAACACTATAACACTTTACACAGCTAGGTCCACATACATAACTTTATCACATAAATAATTTTTATATCTTGTACTTATTAATCTGAAAGTAAAAATAAAAAAAAGAGACAAAATGAAATGTAAATAAATTTTCTATTATTTTCATGTCATGATTCAATTGTCAATATTGTCATGTGATGTCAAAGTCAAACTCCGTTCAAACGTCAGTCATCTATTTTGTTTTGCCTATAGACGCTGGCAATACCTGAGTCGCGTCGCCATCTCCAAGGGTACCGTAGGTATTACATTCTCTTTGTCCAAGGGGAGAGTTGGATAAAAAGGATAAAAATTGTTCAAATTCCTAAATTCACTAAGCGGTCATACCCAATTTCCTCATCACATTTGTCTTAACGACCAACGCCATCTATCGGAACGCATTTACATGCATTAATCTAAAATAGTAAGTTTAATTTTGCAATTATACTACTACTAATTTGACTCACAACTTTTGCTTAAGGCACGATAAGAATATTTCTTCTGGGTTCAACAATTATGATGATCGTTTCCGATTATTGTACAAGATACACTTTTCATCACAAGTGACGATACAGAACAGTACAGAATTCCCTCAAATGTGCCGTTTGAGTAATGTAATTTAGCACTTTTATGTACGGCCACCGTAAAACTCGTATTCGTATAATGCAAAATTTTAAGTTCAACTTCGCATATTTATGCCGTAAAACTAATGAATATGTAAAAATTGCTATACTACAAAAACCATTTTTTACTGTATAAAAATGGATTTTCCTGCCTCTAGACAGTACGTGTCCTAAATTTCATGATCGCTTGAGTACTTTTATGGTGTGAAATCGTAACAAATCAAACAAATAAACGCACTTTCACATTAAACTTTATAAAAGCCTCAGCTATCTTCGTAAAACGTATCTACCAAGTTTATTTCGTTGTAAACAGTTTACTAATGTCAAACGTCATAACAAATTTACAATACTCTAGTACATACAAAATTTATTTTAAGATTTCTTTGATTTGACTACGAAAAATCTGCATAGAATGCTATTTGGAACATTAAAATTCATACTATAAATATTTTTGTGAGGTCAATAGTGGTATATAGGTGCGTTAAAAAGTGATATGTGTGTTTAAATTTTGTGATTCTAACCTGTAAAATGTTCGAGGTACAACTTGTTGTTTTTAGGGCAGTGAATCAAAATTTAATATAATCCAAGTGTTATAGTGCAGTTAATGTTATAATAGTGTGTACGTGATGGTGTCAATGTTTCTTTTTTCGACGGGGAGGGTAAGTAATAGATTATAAGATTTGAAAGTTACAGGTGCATATTTATACTGCTTGCAAGATTGATGTGTTGCACTCAATACTGTATTTCTGCTTATAATGCCTCGTTTATATGTTAAACTATTGAAGTGGTTTTTAGATTTGTTGATTGATGATATCAGCTACTTTTTGGTCCCCTGATCCGTGGTAGTAAATGTGTAACTAAGAGTGTTAAATTTTCTTAATATTGGGTTTTTTACCGTAATATAGCATAAATCTCATACCTGAAACCAGCCAGACTGAAATTCCTAAGTTAATTTGTATATTTTCCTAAATACAGTAAGATGTGGACATATTTGTGCATCTAAAATGATATTTTTTTACTTACTTTTACAGCGGCAAAGTTAAATCTAAATCAGTTATTTCCGAATATAGAAAAATAGGTGTAATTGCACAGAGATCAAAATTGTGAAATAGAAAATAATTTTTTATTGATAATTTTGCTAATCTTGAAGGGGAGGGACCACTCCGTTTGTAGTTATTATTTCTTATTCTGCTTTTTCACGGTTTTGTGTTCTAGGATCATCTACAATATATATACTTAATTATTATACTTTTTTTATTGTTGAAAGCTTAACATGGTTAATAATAACTGATATTTTTTCAACCCTTTTATCTTTGATTACCACAATTTATTTCCAACAGGAGACTAATGGGAGAATATAATAAATATTCTAATATGTACAAAGAACTGAACTAAGCTTAATATTATTAAAGAAAATAAAAAAATAGCTATCAAATAAAATAGTTCTTCTATTCATAGTTTTTTTTATTAATACCCTGAGAACTGTAAGGTCACCTATATTTTTCATACTTTGGTGGTAAAATAATATGGGACATGCCAATTGCCATAGACCATCATAGTTCTAGGTCCTGTGATTATTTTTTTCAATTTTACATGTGTGGCCAATAATCATATGGGCTACCTGATGGTAAGCAGTTTAGCCTATGGACACTATACAAATCATTTACATATCGTCAAATTCAAGGAAAGGGATAGGAGATGGAGAATAACGATAATAAGAAGAGGGATTAGGTGTTAGTGCTTCCAACACTCTCACTCACCTTATGTAGCAAAAATAGGAGTGCCTAAAATTGTCTTAAGCTGATATTTTCTGTGAGATTGTGGTAGTTCCCCAATCAATCTGGCTCCTTTATTCTGGGATAAATTAGGCTCTAGCACTAACATTTCTAAAGAGCCTTACTACACCAAATATATATTTATATACCCAATGATTCTAATGCCACACCTCACAGTTAGCAGCAGTACAGTTATATAATTGGCAGCAATGAATGGTTGGTCTTTTAATAATATTATGCTATTTTAAAATTGTATATTGATGTGATACTATTGTAAGTGAATTAGTTATTAATTTCTTAACCAATATGTCGAAAATAATATGAAAAATGTATTATAATATACCTAATGTAATTTATTGTACTAAGATTTCATGGATCCATAACTACTAAGCCAATAATCATGAAATTTTGTATACATATAGTCTGAAGCTATAGAAATAAATGAAGGACAGCTACTTTTCATCCCAGAACAATTATTGCTTTCTGTTCGATAGATATCTTTAGATATATTTACTTTATTATATGCTGAAAAGAGATGTATTATTATATTCTGAAAATGACTCAAACAGTCGCGGACAGAATCTTGTATACAAAATTTTACAATGAAGTTGCATATCTCTTGTATATTTAGATATTTTTATAAATATTTTTAGCATTTGACATGCTTAGCAACATACATTGAACACAAAGTGAAAAATGTGTAATCGAAAATAACAGTCACGAGCAGGATTCGAACCTGCATCTCCTAGATACCGTCCAGATGCTTTACCAATTCAGCCATCGTGACCCTTGCTCCTGACTGCTTTTCGATAACACATTCATACTTAACGTCTTTGGGTGACGCCTGCACCATCTGTCGGAAGTATTTTCATACATTATACCGACCAGTAATAATGTAATTACTATTTTACATGTTCAAGAGCATTGTACAAGGCTTTGGTTTGGATCGATGGCACCAACAGTTAAAGTACATCATCAATTAGAAGAAATACCACGTCGTGAACATAAACTCGTGCGACGGCGTTGTGTAGGATGCTATGCCAAGTTAAAAAAGGATGATGGCTCATCAAGATGGGCAAAGCAAGTTCATACTGAGTGTAAACAGTGTCAAAAAGCGTATTGTCTAGAATGTTTCAACGAAAAACATGCTGAATTTTGTTAAGTTAGCGTGCGTTAGAGATTTTTTTTTCTCTTTTTTATAGGACTGCTCAAAAAAAGGAGCATAATGTTTTTTTTTCTATTCTAATATGTTTCTAGAATGCTTATAATAAATGAGTGTCGCATTAAGTTATTAATTTATGCTCTGTTAGATCCAGAAGACCCGAATGTAATCTTAGTAGTAGCTAACTACTAGTTATAATTTTTTTGTTTCACAATTTCATACTTTATGTTCTTGTGTTACGGCGAAATGTTTAACATAAATGTATTAAAATGAAACTAAATCGTTACAAATAATTAATAACTAATCGCTTCATCATTTGACATTTTTTTAAATGTAGTAAATAAGCTGCTTACCTTGTCGGAACAATGTATGCAAATACATCGAGACAAAGAAAGCATGTGATTTAGAAATTTGTAGGGCCGAGCTACTGCTACTATAGCTCAGTTGGTAAAACTTCTGGAACAGTGATCCAGAAGAAGTGGGTTCAATTCACGCTCGTAATTATCCTTTTCCATATATTCCATTTTCATGCTATGTTCTTATAGGCTATTAGTATAAGAAATGTACCTCTGGTGAACATTGTGATACTTATAGTAAAATTATAGCCTTTTCTTTTTGTTAAGGTGGGATAAAATGTTCCTAACCGCACACCCCGTCGTTCGGGGCAACGAACAGGGTAGTGTGGGACTTTCACCCACTAAAGAAACCCGCCGTATGCCGTCTCTCCGCCTTTATTGGCGGGCCACTGGAACTATGTTACATTCCTTCGGTGGTAGTAAAATTATAGCCTAAGAAAATAAAAATGTTACAAATTAAGTTTTGTTATTCAACATTTTTTGTGTACCACTAAGCCAAATTGATGAGTATGAAATGAGGTTTAAAAAGAGCACTTTACTCGGGATTTCTCTCTCCTGTGCCGCTGGTGTTGCCAAAGTCCGTGGGCCACTTATTACCAACAGGTGTACCGCCGTTGGCAATAATAAAGTGATGTAGCGGTTTTAAAACTTCTCGCGCAACCGTTTGTCGCTGTTTCTAAAGGCACCAGGTAGCAGGCGCTTAAAGATCTACTATGATATATATCATTTTCAAAGCCCTTAGGAGTACTGGTGTGGAGCTGACCTATCCATCGCCTTAGATAAGTAGTCTAGTCGCTGGTTAGAGCTAAATGTGTTCTTAAGGTATTCATGCTTTAGGATCGTTTTCTACCAAAACGATGAAACAAGATGTGCGGAGACGATATTTACACCAAAGCGGAGAAAAGCGGGGATGTGCAATAACGAGAGTCGTAACATGCAAAGTGGAGGTGGAAGGAGACGAGTCTTCGTCCCCGCTCCGCTCCGTCTTGCTAGTGAGACGTATATTGTATAGAAACACTGCACATATCTTCTCCGCTCTGCTCAACTGTTTCCATTAAAGCAGAGTGGAGCCGAGACGAGTAAATAACGAAATTCTATTGGTTGCTTATAACACATCTCGTCTCCTCGTTCCGTCTTCGCTTTGGTCAATAGCGGGCCTTATTAAGGTTAAGGTTATTTATGTCAGGATATAATTTGTTAGCTCGCCAGGAGGTATACATTAAAGGCCTTATATAACCTAAAACTCCTCTATAGCACTTATTTAACTAATATACTGTTATTTCCCTTTTCAACAACGTACCTACACTGAAAATTTTATAGAGAGTGACGAAACATCTGTGAGCATAAACAGTGTTTTAAATCGATGGTATTATGAATAAGGGGGTAAGGATTACCTCGTTTGAGAAAAAATGTGCGATGTCAAATCAATGTTGTTATCTTACTACTTCTTAGTACGAATCCATAATATTCAAAACTCTTCTTGAAAAACCATTGCAGTCTAAAGAGATTAGACGCTTGGCACCAAGAAGAAATATGTATGCCCCTCGAGCGACATACGCGCCTCGGTGTGTACGTAATGTGGTACAGAATCGAATCTAGGACGCTCTAAGGTACTATTTTCAAGAGTTTTTCCTCATCTTATTTCAAATATAGATCGCTGCTCTTAAAAAAATCTGATATCAGATGATGCCATTAAATTTTGTATAAACGCTTACTTTTTGCAATGTTAACTTTTTGTTTTTCAGAAATTGAGTACACTTTCATTCCATCGAATCGAGGCAAGCAGTTGCTCATGGTAAACGGTTACACGTACATGCAAAACAAACAGAACAAGCAGGTCACGTATTATTATTGTACTAAATATCAGACTTATAACTGCCGAGCAAAGGTGAAGTTGAAAAATAATGGGACTGTTTTAAATATTTTTAAAATCCATACCCATCCACCTCCTACTTATGTTCAAACATCGTCAGGAAAATACGTTAAAATATGCAATTAAAATATTATCCATATCTATTGTGTTTTATTGAAATATTCTGACTTTTTATAAAAGAAATAAAGAGACCTTGGAATACGCATTAAGAACCATCGAGAGAGATTGTAAGTCAAGAAAATATACAAGTTTCTTTAAAATGTATTATAGTAGATAATCACATCAAATGCCTTCTGTTGTACACCAAAGGCATTAATCGCGCGTTGCTAACATCAGAAACAGGTACAGGAGGAGAAGAGCGAGGATAAAAGGGATACAAATCTTTTGAAATTAATTTTATATTTAAGATAATTAATTGAATGAGGCGACACTTGGCGGAAGTCCATTGTTACTATTATAGAATGGATTTTAGGAGGAGAGCCCACCACTCACCCACGGATTGTCAATCCCGGTTATCTTTGGACAGAATAACCTAAGATTGCCAATCCGCACTCTCACAGAAAGAGGAGAATGTGATAATAGCAAAGTAGCATGCACGATAATGACAAAAAACTCACCAACGCGACACAACCATGCGATACGGTAGATCTCTCAGAACCACAATATTGCAATATTCCGCAAAAAATCCGAACATAAATTCGACACGTGTTTCACCTCTAAACGAGGCATTCTTAAGAACGCTCGGCAACAAATGAGCGAAGCTTACTCGTGCAACTTGCTTTTATACCCCTTCCACTATACAACAGTTATGACGTATCGCTCGAACGATATGAATATGTGGGCTCTCCTCCTAAAATCCATTCTATAATAGTAATTTTATATTTGTCTCAAAGGTGTAAAATAGGGGTCGAATTTAAAAAGTACAAACCTTAACGCTGATGAACTTGCGGGGGTAGCTGCTAGATGTTTTATATAGTTAAAAGCATTTGTTCACAGAATATTAAACCAACTTTAGTATTTAAGTAAGTACATGAAAAAAATTTAATTACACAACAATATCCAGTTCCACACAATAGTAAATCAGTAAGTAGTACTTACTTTAAGTTCAAATTATGTATATTTTTTATTTATCAATATTCTTTTGGCTTTTAGTCTTTATCATAAAGTTTTTGAATTCGCCTATATAGTAACTATTCTTACCTCATCGAGCTCTATGGTATACAGTCTATCGAAGACGAAGAAGACGGTAAGACGGGGAAACTATTTAAAAATTAGCGCCCTACGCGTAGTTTATAACGGATATTTTCTCATTAAAGTGTAAAGTTTTAGTTGGTGAATAGCCGTTATCAAATTTACACCGTCAATATTGTTGATGTAAATTAGCTGTAGGTAACGTTACGTTAATGAATGTTTGACCTGTGTTTCAATACTTAAGTTTAAATCTTTTCTCACTCTTCGTTTTCTTTACCTCCTTTACTTTGGTATCTGCAACTAGACTAAAATAAAGAGTTGAAAATGTGACTACTCATTTATTTATTATAAAGTACCGTTACAGAATTCACAAATTCTATTAAGGGCCTCGTTCACCATCTTCAAGTAAAGCGTTGATTAGTTACTTCTTGACTAGTGATAATTGTCAAGTAATAGTTACGAGTATCGTCTGTCAATTTCACAAGCGAAAATAAAGCTTCGAGTAGCAACTTACTGGTTAAGTGAATGACGCAAGAAATCAGACGTTGCATTCGTTCAATATAACGTCAAAAACGTCAAAGTCGTTCGCAAACGTCATATTGCAGACACAGTTTACTTTATCTATAGTACCTATATATTGTTTCTTATATCGCGTATTATCGTGTGATTTTATTTTGTTATTAAGTTCGAATCAACTTACGTATTATAATTAAAATGGATAAGGTTCGCAGAGACAGAAAGTGCGGTGCAGAAAAGACTAATACATTATACATACATTTTGACAGGTTATGTAGGTATTATAATTCACTTATATGGGAAAATGCCGCTCACCTTTGTGATTTAGGGTTTATCTTATGTTTTATAAAGTTATGCAATTGGTCCACTGAATATTTCGATAGACGAAATTTATAAAGTTCAGTTATTTTAAAAAAGTCAGTTACATCTAGCCATAAAATAGCCGACACGGAATTTAAATACACGAATTCTCGGTACTCGTTGAATCGCAGAATATTCAAGTCCATCTAATTGATGATCAATTAAGTCAAATAGATCCATTATCTTATTATATCATAAATATTGTAACATGCAAAAACAACAACGCAACAGGTAACCGTCGAGTAAGCATGCTAATTGGCAGACTGCATGGCAAGTAAGTTACGCGGCACGTAATCTTAAGATTATTGCTACTTTAACGTCGTGAAATTCGCACCCGGAGTTACGGGTGACTTTAACTGGTGATTAGTCTATGTTATACTTTACTTGAGAGTGGTGAAAGAGGCCCTTACCCGTGTCACTATTTATATTGCTCTGATTATAATTATAATTTACGCTTTTGTAGGTATGCCAAAAAAAACTAAAACCTCTAAGGAGGATAAGTTAGCATGGAATAGATTGCAGAAAAAAATAAAATATGCAGAAATTAAAAAAGACCCAGAGAAGTACGCAATTCAAAAAGAAAAAGAAAGGCTTAGGTATTTGAAAAGGAAAGAACGAAAATCTATAAAATCAGTAGCGGATATGACACCGAGACAATTAAGACTTCAAAGAAAAAAATGGAGGGACAATGCTAGACGCTATAATCAGAAAAAGAAGAAAGAAAAAGCTATAAAACAGATTGCTCTTGAGATAATAAATGATTGCCCACTGGATGTTAACATACAACATCAGTTACTCATAGATGATCCTTTAGAAGGTACTTCACATAACAGAAAATTTAAAAGTCAAAAAAAGAAAAATATGCAGGAAGAAAGACGTTACAAAGAGTAATACAGGTAAATAAAGCCCTAATATCTAAAAAATACAACGGGTAAGAAAACTGATCTTAAGATAAAATACATATCAATGTAAATAAACAAACGTGATTGTGTAAAAAGGAAGATTTTAAGCGAAGTATTATCTAGAAGCGTCAAGCATGGTTTGAAAGATTTTGGACAGCGAGAAAAACGTAAGTTTAGGGACGTTATAATGAAAGGAAAAGCACGTTTCAAATAACGCGGCATACTAACACCGGTTAATTAATTTACATTTAGCAATAAAAAGAAAAATTAGGTACTACAAGATAATAAACAGGTATTTGCAAATATGGATTTACCAAACTTAATTTTATTCTCATGAGACTAGTAAAAACACAAACATTGTGCATACACAGTTCATGTTAATATCAATCTTTTACTTCAATGTTTGTGCACAAATATAACTATTAAGGAAATCGA
The DNA here is from genome assembly GCA_948253155.1 of Leucoma salicis. Lineage (NCBI taxonomy): Eukaryota > Metazoa > Arthropoda > Insecta > Lepidoptera > Erebidae > Leucoma > Leucoma salicis. Next base: position 21,403,223 of record OX411814.1, on the reverse strand, counting down.
ATAGGCATTTTAGGAGTCCTGTGAAATTTTAGGAATAGAACTAACGATAAATGTAAAAACAACATTACCTTTTAGTTATGAAACAATTAGTAACGACAGTAATATTAAGTATGACCAATGCTGTATAGCTACAGAAACATATCCGTAAATTAATACTTACTTACTTACTTATCATCACGCCATTTACCTTGCGGGGTAGGCAGAGAGAACAGAGTGCCAAGAGGCTCTATTCTTACATAAATCTCTCGCTTCTTAAACATTCATAACTCTCTTCATACACGCTCGCCGGTTTCGGGGACTCCTGACTCCACCTTCCTTCAATACATGACCGATTTGGTCTAGGTAGGTGAGTCTAGGTCTCCCCCTGTACCTACATCCTTCCAGAACTTTAGTGCGAGCGGGAATCGAACCCGCGCCCCATCCAATCCGGGGAAGTGCTCTAAGCCACTGAGCTACCGCACCGACCTTTCGGTCATCCCAATCTCATCACATTTGTCTTTACGACCAACGCCATCTATCGGAATGCATTTACATGCGTTTTGATCCAATATAGTCAATTTAATTTTGCAATTAAAATTCATACTATTTGATGGCGCGATTTTTTAAACAAATGCTAAAAATTATAGATCAAAAAATGCCGTTTAAAGCATTTCATAATCTAGTATATTGTACCTATGTAGTATATTCAGTCAGTATATTAGTAATGTAATTTAGTGTCGTATTCAGTATTTAGTGTATTTAGTGTTTGGTATTTTCTTATCCTACGTACTATCAGCATCTTTAGGAAATGCATCTACATTTTATTATTTCTGCAACACCCATGCTTGACTGGTAGAGACTGCTTCAAGCATTAAGTCCACCATTGTATATTCATTTGTTGCATCCATCCATCTGTCCACCCAGCCTTTTAACGTCCACTGCTGGACATAGCCCTCCCCAAGAATGGGGGATAGTGCCGTAATTGCCACGCTTGGCAGGCGGGTTGACGATCGCAATGGATGTTGTTAATACTCGAAGGAGTGCTGCTGCCCACTCCCCCGGTATTCCCTCAGTCGACTCTTACGACTCCCATGGGTGGAGAGGGTTGGGACAATTCTCTCGGCCTCGGTGGTGTAGCGGTAGTGTATGCGACTGCTAATCATGAGGTCTTGGGTTCGATCCCCGGGTCGGGCAATATTATTGAGCTTTTTCCTAAAAAGAAAAATTCTCAGTAGCAGCCCGGAGTTTGGAAATGTGCCCGGTAGACGTCAATAGACTCGCCCCCTATTACTTACGTGGGACATAAACATAGCTGGTGAGTCGTGGGTGTGTAATACATCTCTGCCTACCCTTTCGGGGAATACAGGCGTGATGCTATGTACAATTCTAAAGCCGGCCCCACACGGCAAACGGCGGCTTCGTCATTTGTTGCATAAAGCTTAAATAAATAAATAATCTCTAAAACTGACCATAAATCATAATCCAGTGGATTAAGATCGGTACTAGATGGCATGCGGTCAGTCTTCATCTCTGATGAAGTCCGTTTCCAGCCAAGCTTGTGTCGATCGAGCTTTACCCGGTGCTGTATCTTACTGAAAGTACCAGTTTTGGTTTTGGAACTTTGTGTTATTAAGAGGCCGTTATCCGACTTAGTTTTTCTGTAGAAACGGTAGCTACGTTGGTTAATAGATGCGTCTCGTACTCGGTATATAGGTATATGTGCACGTAAAAGTTAACATATTGCCGTTTCAATTCAATCCTTGACGAATGGCTATGTAAGACTTATTTAAACACATTCCTGTAAAAATAAAACAAAATATTTTAATACCTGAAAAGTAGATAGGAATAAAATATAATTTATGACGTTTATTTTATAGCTGGCACAACAACCGGCCCAGAAATATTGATCACCACATACAACTTTTTGAACTAAAACTAAAACTACTTTTTTAACTGCCTCTGCGGTGCAGCTGTAGTGTTGACTACTGCTCTGATCGTGAGGTCTCGGGTTCGATTCCCGGGTCGGCCAGAGTTAAAGGCTTATTCGTAAAAAGAAAAATTCTCAGTAGCAGTCCGGACTTTGGAAATGTGCCCGGTAGACGGCAATAGGCTCGCCCCCTATTATGTGGTACCTAAACATAGCTGGCGAATCGCGGTTGTGTAATACACCTCTGCCTACCCCTTCGGGAAATACAGGCGTGATGCTATGTAACTTTTTGAACTGCCATAGTATTAGCACCATTTTTTTTAAATCACAGTGATGATTGAGTCTTCGAAAAAGCTTATCTCATATTTTCAAAATTTTTGCGATTGCCGTTAGGTCCTAATTTTACATTCTCAATGAGTTTCAATGATGTTATGTTGGTTTAAAGCTAAAAAATTGTCTAGAAAAACAACATTAAGTTTATTGTTATTGTCCGCTCAATCCATTTGGACATTTTTGACGAAATAACCCCCTTTTAAAAAGACACTCAATAATTCTAGCTGTTGATGGAATAATTGTACGGTTTTACAGGGAACGAATACACTATAATTCCAACGAGGAGCGGCAAACGATTATTAATGGTAAATAGATATACCTTTTCACAAATGAAGAATAGTAATCATTATTACTGTTCCAAGAAACAAACTGCTAACTGTCGCGCTAAAGTACAGCTCAATGAACATGGTGTTATCGTGGAAGGCAACAATTTACATACTCATCCACCCCCCACTTACATTCAAACTTCTTCTGGTGAATACATTAAAGTGAGCAAATAAATTTATTTATTAAGTACATGGAGGTTTGATTGTATGCTCTATGTGAATTTCAAAATGATATTATATATATGTTATGTTACATGTATGGATCGATTACGTCCACCCGGGATTCGAGCATATCTTACTACTTTTTTTATTGATTCGTGTCCGAAGAACATGAATTTAATATGGCGACTTTGCAGATCAACACCGCGTATCAGTATATCTCTGCTATGTTCTATCGGATATCGTAGTGAGTGCGATATGTGCATGTGTTTTTCCGTGTGGTGACGGATTAAGAATACAAGTGTCACCAACCCATTCTTTCCCACAGGTGTCGTATGAGGCGACTAAGGGAAGTAAGCAATTATCATCCATTGCATGACTGGTGGTAGGGTTGGGTACCAAGTGGGAGTACTCACTTGGTATCCGGCCCGAGCGGGTTGGTACCACCATCTCCCGTGTGACCGGCCATGAAGCACATCGTTGCGTTTTGGCTGTAGCAGGAGATAGCCGTTTATATTTCATTTCATCTGTGACATGTATTGGTGAGCAGCGGCTTGACAATACTCTCGGTATAGTCGAGTCGATGGGCGACGGTTACCATTTACCATCAGATGGACCATGGCTCGTCTGCCAATACATGCAATAAAAAAAAAATTATATACTTTTATAAATTTCAATACGCGTACATAAACTGTCAAGAACTATTTTTTCTATATACGCCAGTGGAGGAGGAGGAGGGTACATATCGATTTCGATATGATTCTGTACTAAATTTAAGAATATTAAAATTGTAACAAAATAATGATTTAATAAAATTTATTATTGTAATTTGTTATCCATTTTTCAACGCATGAATGTTGTTTATTAATTAGGATTCATAATCGATATGTAGTTTTGATTAAATTTTACCGTTTTGCAGGAGACGAATACACGATTATTCCGACGAAAAGCGGCAAGCAGTTGTTAATGATAAATGGATATACCTTTTCACAAATTAACAATAGCAATAATTATTATTGTTCTAAGAAACAAACGGGTAACTGTCGCGCTAAAGTGAAGTTGGATAAAGAGGGCGTTATTGTAGAAGGCAATAATATACATACTCATCCACCTCCCACTTACATACAGATTTCTTCTGGAGAATATGTTAAAGTAGGCAAATAAAGTTATTAAGAATATGGCATGGTTTATATTTACTGATATCTGTATTTGTTTTATTGCCAACGGCAAGACGAGCAGACAGCCCACGTGATGGTAAGTGGTAGCGCCGCATATGGACTTGGCAATAAAAGAGGCGCAGGTAAGCCGCTGCCTATCATGAGTAGAAAGTGCTCATCTCAAACCTCATTTAAAGGAGACGTCGTAGCGCTAGTGTAACATTGCCACAGGCACCTAGTTTATTCCAGAACCGTACGTGTCAGGTTATGTAAAAGAGCACTGAAAATTAACTGTGTTGGACGAGATCATTAAAGGAACATGGATGAACCCAACTGCGACTGCTGGTAGTAATAAGTCGTTCAGTGGTAATCATACAGTGGCACCACCTCAAGCAACTCGGCAGAGTACTTCCCATGAAATAGAGCATACAGAGAGAGATCCGAAGTGTCTTCGCCAATCCAACGACTCCAGACCGTTCGTAAGATTGAGATTTTTCTTTCTATGCTCAACCTACCTTAGAGAACGCTCTACTTCAGACACACGGTTATGACTTATGACATTCAAGGCAATACACTGAAAATAATACCTTCCTTCACTATGGACACTACAGTAACAGACTGTTTGTCATGTATTGTGCCGCACGCACACAATAACAAAATTTAAAACTGCTAAAGGTGCGCCTGTCAAGGCTGCGCCGTCGTTTTGTACGCATTGCCCTTAGAGTAAAGCATTGCCGTGCGCCCAGGCTTCGTTGAACGCGCTACCGCTCGGTATTTATTTTTTCAAGCTTAAAGATACATATCGGAAACAAAATACTGTATTGTATTTGGATGACATATATACGGGATCTTCTCAAATCACAACACTAAAAAAACATGACATCATTGCAAAAAAATATACTTACTCGGCTCCCGTTCTATGCATAATAAAAATATATAATTAAGAAACTTTGTATTAAGGATCCCCGATGTTCTGCCTAGTTTCAAGATAATTTATTTTAATTTCGTATATAAAAAATAACGGGGTATGAGTTAACGCATTTGTTTCCTTTTACTATGTTAATAAAGGGTCTCGTGGCGTAGTCGGTAGCGTAATCGACTTCCGCGCACGAGGTCGTGGGTTCGATTCCCACTCAGGACAACTATTTGTGTGGTGAACACAGATATTTGTACTGCGTCTGGGTGTTTTCTATTCTATTATATGTATGTATTTACAAAAAAAAAGTAATATATATTATGTATTATATCCGTAATCTGGTATCCATATCACAAGCATTAAGCTTAGTTTGGGACCAGAGGACGTTGTGTAAAAAATGTCCGTGAATATTTATTTATTTATTTATAACTATAAACTAAACCCTTATGGTATTTTTCAGCAGTTGAATATAAATTTATTCCATCCAGTCGAGGCAAGTCTATGTTGATGATTGATGGGTATACGTACACGCAAATTAAGCACACGAACCGATATGTTTGTTCTAAATCACAATCACGCCGTTGTCATGGGAGAGTGAAGTTGAGTCATGACGGGGTAGTGTTAGGGGGTAATTATGAACACACCCATTCTCCGCCCAAGTACGTTGTAACACCTTCGGGTAATTACTTCAAATTGTTTAAGTAACGTTTCATAATATAGTGTAAGATTGATAAGAGTAAAAGTTTATATACCTAAATGGGGTAATATAAATTAAATTAAAAAACTTGTTATAATACAGTCAATCTGGGTAACTTTGATTCATTCGGGTAACATTGACAGTGTGACTATGAGAATGTTTTAATTGTTTTTCCCTATGAAATCAATATGTTTTGTTAATGCTTGCTTTAGATATTATTTTTTTAAAGTTATACTTCTTTTGGCGCGTTAGGGAAAAATTATGAGAGTAATTTTTTACGATCACCGTCATGAAAAACCGACACCCTGAAGTTAGACACTGAAGTTAGCTATAGTAAACATTTTAGTTTTTTTTTTTGTGATATTTAAATAAACTTTATTTCGCTGCTGCTCGTGACTGTTATTTTCGATTTCACACTTTTTACTTTATGTTTAATAGATAATGCGTTATAATAAAACTTTCAATGTATTAAATACCTTTTTTCTATTGTTAGTGTCGTTTTTTCTACAAACGTAGAATAAGGCGAAAGATATAATTTTTGAAAAGATTATTATCTTGTTACGTCAAAGAAGTATCATAACTACTAACGTGTGTGCATAAGTACACACACACTTTTTTTTTTAAACAAGCTTCGTAAACACACCTTAAAATAAAAGCGAAGTTGTCAAACAGAGTTAATGTCATAACTTTTTCCGAAATTAGCGCGCGAATTTGAGTTCGTGAAACAGTGAATAACTTTTTTGATATTTTGTGATTGTATGGCACTCCATACACTTAAGTACTATATAGATGACAATTTACTCTATATCTAGTAGGGCGAATAGATACTTCAAATCAGTGTTTACATATTTTTTGTTTGTTTTAATTATTTTAGTTTGTCTTCATTTTAATATGCTTAACGGTTTATTCATTATAGGATTTAAAACGAGGTTTTGATGCGAATTAAAAACATATATACTTGTAACTTCTAAATTTTGATTGATGGACCGTTTTTTACAAATATATATATGATACTACTACAAATTTATGTTTGTATCGCCACAGCCACATCACTAATTTGAGAATAATATGAACCAATGTTACCCAAAGTAATTTAATAATCAAATATTACTTCATTTATGTGACGGATTTAATACTACAAAAATTGATTTTTCTCTATAATTAATGGATATTATAGTCTTTCACTGTTGTCTATGGATAAAAAATATTCTGAGGACACTAACGAAGTATAATATTGTCATTTAAATGTTAAAACATTTAAAATACCGTGAAAAATATCGCTGTAATCTGTCAAAGTTACCTAGAATGACTGTACGTTAGGTAAAAATTGTTTTCAATGCAGCCAACTTAAAAACTAACCTCTACTAAGAAACATTGTTTAAGCCCCGAATAATTCGGTGTTTTGTTCCGTTCTTTCAACTTCAAACTGTAATATTAGTACAAAGACAAAATACTGAATTACTATTCAGAGATTATACACCGTTTATTAGTAAGGGCGTAAGAGAATAACAAATGAATGAATACATTGATTGATTTGGAATTGTTTTTTTTTTTTAATATCCCATTGTTGGACACGCATTTCCTTTCACAATGAAAAGGATTTATGCCAGTCTTCGATCTCTCAGGCGTGGTGGGTAGTGGAGGTTTTTTCACGATGTTTCTTCCTGTGCAGCTAAGTTGACGCAACTTAAACAGTTCTTAAAGTTACGGAAGTTGTTGGTATAATGCAGCAGGTTAATGTGCCCTATATTTATACGTACAATACAGATTGTCAAAATAAAACTATGTAGGTACTTTTACGGAAACTATTGCGTGCCTATAATCCTAGGACCATTGATACTGTAGCTTCTAAAACGTCTGATATCATAACTAAATTCTGCCCGTGACTTCAGCCGCATGGACGTCAGAATATAAACACGTCACTCTACGGCACATTACGAGGAGGGATCAAAAAGTAGTGAGAATGAGATGGAATATAATGACTATTGATAACTTAATAATTTATTTTTCTACATAGTCTCCGAGTCTCTCTACACACCGAGTCCAGCGCTTTTCCAAGGCTTCATCCCTTTCAAAAAAAAAGTTTTGTCTTGGTCTTGCAAAAAGCTCTCCACGGCATCCATCACCTCGTTATCGTCTTCGTACCTGTTTCCCCTTAAGTATTCTTTCAATTTGGGGAACAGATAAAACGCTACAGGTAATCAATCAACAATATCCCTTTTGAGTCCCAAAATATTGAGGCCATAACTTTGCCAGCCGATGCCACGGCACGAAACTTCTTCGGGGTCGGCGATGATGGCCGTTTTCATTGCGAAAATTGCTGTTTTGTCTCGGGATCAAAATTATGGACCCATGTTTCGTCCATTGTTACGAAACGAGACAAAAAGTTTTCAGAGTCTTCTTGAAACTTGTCCAATAATATCTTCGAAATGTCAAGTCGATTTTGTTTCTGACTGTCGGTTAACATTCTCGGCACCCATCTTGCGGAGACCTTTCTCATATTCCGAGATTGTTTCAATATGGATTGAATACTTCCATATGAAATGCCCGTTTCTTGAATTAAGTATCGGATGATAATCTCTTCGATCGCTCAATACAAATTTCTCGACTTTCGCAACATTTTCTTGGGTGACTGACGTCGATGGACGGCCGCAACGATGTTCATCTTCCGTGCTCGTTCTCCCTACTCGAAATTGAGAAACCCACCTTGCAACAGTAGAATACGGCGGAGCAGACACTCCTAATGTTGCCTCCAAATCGCAATGAATCTCTTGCGTCGTTAACTTTTTTAAACAGAGGTATTTAATAACGGCTCGCACTTAGTTTTTCTCCATTTTCGAGAACACGTTCCGAGACGAAGCAAACTAATGACTACATTCAGAAAAAAAACAAAAGAGAATCAAAGATTTTGTTCTTTATTAATATTACAAATATGTATCTGAGCTGCCTGCCAGTATTTATTTTTTTTCTTACCAAGGAGTATGTCGTTCTCACTACTTTTGATCCCTCCTCGTAATTTTATCTCTATGCAATAATAGTTATCCTAAAGGACCATCCATTTTTATTAAAAATAGCCTATATCCAGTAGTTACGTCGGGAAAGCGTAACAAACTTCGATCATAAATACCAACAAGATAAAGTGTCAAGAACAAAATCAAGCTAAAATTGTCCGTCGGAATATATACTTACCTGCAGCTACTGTTTACTAACGAACTGAAACAAAGGTTTTGAAAAACAAGAAGTGAGACGTCGAGGGAAGGGTGCAATTTCTGCTATGTACCCCTGACGGATTAAAAAAGTTTTAAGTTCAACCTAAATACAGTCATAACACTTAGTAATAAAGTCACAAATCTTTAAAATATTATCTTATATTTACGATCATTCGTCACAAAAACGAGCACAGCAATAATTATACTGCCACTTAAATGTGAAAAGACAAATAACATTTACTGTGAAATCAAGCATAAATAGCAACAAATAAATAAATTTTTGAACTAAACAAAATAAGAGCTCACTTCTCAAGTGCCTTGTTATTTACCGAGACCGATTTTTTGGGCTGACGCGATATCTATTGTTTTGTTGATCGAAAGTAAAAAAACAAGCAAATAAATATGTTACGCAAGAATGCAATAGCGCTGCTTGCACATGACCAAAATATGGAAGACATTTTTTATACAATTATGCTATTGGCGCAAACTGAGCATTCAAGTGACCGCTTCCGAGACACTTCCGAGATTCTCATGAGCATTAACGAACCCGGTCAACTTTGGAGCGCTGTAACAGCGTTCTAAGTAAATTAATGAAATTAAAAAAAAATATACAGAAAATTTTTCCTCAAAAGACCATCTACCAGATTGGTCTGAGGTATTTTTTTTGTAAAATGTATAAAAAAATGTTATAGAGCAAAAAAGAAAATTTTATAGAAATTTTCTCGCTTTTTTGCTTATAACTTTTTTAAATTTAGGGCAAAATGTTATATGAACATATTTGTAGGCAAAGCGATTTGCTACAAATTATCGATTGTCTACGATTTTTTTGTAGGACGCATAGTTGCCGAGATATCACGAAAAAGGTGTTTTCCAAGATGGCGGCCGGGGGACAAGGGCGGCAACCCCACAAACTTGGGGTTAAGCTTCTATTGACCCCCCATACATGTCTCAAAAATAAAATTGCGTCCTCTAAAAAATGTAAAGCTCATGTAACATTTCAATGGACTATAGCCACTACCACTCAAAATAACTAGGTAGGTACACATTGTAATGTATTCTCACATAGATAAGTGTCTGCATGTGTTTTGGGAATCAATATCTACAAACAGATATAGGCATTGAGTTATATGTTACCTATACATCAATGGATATAGGTATGTTTATTGCTTGTTGCATTTTGTGATATTATTTATTGGTAACAATAGGTTTATATTAATTTTGCGAGCTAATGCGATTTTGGGCTTTATTTCTATTGTTATAAAATATGCATGTATAATACTAGTATTGGTTTAAATTTTCATGATTGTATAGATAAGTGTTGTTACCGATGATATTTATTTAATGTTGTATTCATTTACAGGGACCTTTGAATACACATTCGTCAGATCTCAAAAAGGTAAACAGTTAATTATGTGTCAAAATTATACATACTTTCAAAACCACAATACTACAAAGTACTATTGTACAAGCAGTAGAAGTCATGGATGTCGCGCCTCCGTTAAATTAGATAAAGAAGGTATTATAGAGAATATTGAATTTTTACATAACCACGATCCACCCTGCTACGCTCGAACCTCATCTGGGACATATATAAGGCTATAAGATTTACACTAGTATTACCCCGGGAAATTAAAGGAGAAAAATATTACAATTTTATTAACGGTAGACCGTTTTACCCGTATATGTATAAATTACTTGTCTAATTTATATTAAGTGGGTATCTAAGTATGATTGTATAGTACGATTATCATGTCCCCCAAAATAATTATAAAAATATAGCACGTTAAGTCTGTTTTTATTTCTAGTGTCTGCAAATCACACTTGTTACATTAGTCCTAATAAATAATATTGTAGAATTATTAAAAGCAACGGGTAAAGTTTTTGTTTCAGACCAACAATATCAATTCATTTGTTCTCAAAGGGGCAAGCCGTTGTTGATGCTGAACGGCTACACGTATTATATTAACAACAATAGTAAATTGTGCTATTGTGTCCAGAAAAGAAACGTGGGATGCAAGGCCTTCGTTAAGCTGGATAGCGAGGGAAAAATAGATAAATCTCAATGTGAACACCTGCATCCTCCACCGCGTTATGCTCGGACGGCTACAGGGCAATATATTAGGATTCCCTGTTAGCCTTGTTATTAAACACATACTACGTATCCCCGAAGGGATAGGCAGAGGTGTATTACACACCCACGGTTCGATAACTATGTTTAGCTCTCACACACGGAGAACGTCAAAAGAGCTCCTACGTAATAGGAGGCGAGATCTACCGGGCATATTTCCAATCTCCTTGCTGCTACTGAGAATTTTTGTTTTTACGAAAAAAGCTCAATAGCATCGCCCGACCCGGGGATCAAACCCGAGCCCACATGATCAGCAGTCGCTCACACTACCGCTGCACCTCCGAGGCAGGTTATTATTTTGAATTATTTTAGGCACTTGATATGCTGTAAATACACCCGACAGATGGCACGGGAGTCATCGAATACATTGAAAAGGAATGTGTTTTGGAAATCGAAGACCCCGAGTGAATGTCATCATAGCTCTGTTAGTAGAGCGTTTGAACCACAGATGTTATGGATATGAAATTTGGGATCTGGATACGAAGGCGGATATAGGAATACTATTATACCGTTCTAAACGTTTTTACGGGATTTTTACCTTGTACATTTTTACTTACGAGTTTCCGATATTTCGGCACTATTGCAAGCGCCATGATCATATATCAATATTATACCGGTTTCGTATACGGTTACGGATATGAAATGGTTTTGGATTATCCGGTAGTTTAGGATAGTTTCGGTTACGGATATTGAATTTTTAAAGAATTATAAAAGTAAAATACGAAATTTCGCGTGTTAAATTGTAATGTAACCCCACAATCACTAACTAGTAAACAATGTAGGGGACGCGCGCGGCTACTATGTTGGCTCGGTTGGGCATAAACAAAAACCTGTCATAATATACTCCGTCCCTAGAAATCCGAAGATTGAAACTTTTATTTCGTTTAGTTACGGATACATTTCGGGTATTCGATAGTTTCGGTTCCATCAAAACAGAATTCACGTACTAGAACCTACTACTGTTCCAAGAGAAAAAGCCTGGGATTTCGGTTACATTTACGGAGCTCCATACATAACATCCCTGGTCTGGGGGGTTAGACGGAATCTCATATCTCACAATCGACATCGTATCGACTCACTTGTGATTGGTAGAGAAACCGACGCGTGATGTCGCAATAATCCGTTGGCCAATCACGGTGATCTCTCAACCAATCACGAGACGATCGACATGTGAGATATGAGATTCTGCCTAACCCCCCTGAACAGTTTTCAGAAGGCTCAAACCCTGCTCGTAGCTGTCATTTTCTAATTTACATTTTCGCTCTTTGTATTCACCCTGTTACTCTCGTTTTGTATATAAATATTTGTCCACTGTGAAAAAGGAAATTAGGAATACTATATACATAGTATTTCCTAATTTCCTTACTACGCTTTCTAAAGCTTACAAAGGGTATGTATCGTTTTTTACAGTGACATTTTTAGTTTAGTCTACTTTTAAATGTATTGAACAGAATATAATTTATTCACTGGTGGTAGGGCTAGGCACCAAGTGGGAGTACTCACTTGGTATCAGGCCTGAGCGGGTTGGTACCACCATCTCCCATGAAGCACATGGTTGCGTTTTGGTTGTAGCAGGATATAGCCGGTTATTCTTTCAATTCATATCGGTGAAATGAAATGGTGAGCAGCGGCTTGACAATACTCGGTATAGTTGAGTCCATGAGCGACGGTTACCATTTACCATCAGATGGGCCATGGACATGCAATAAAAAAAATATTAATATCCATTGAACAGAATTGTTGGTGATAGTTATTACGTATTCTTAATCTTTCACTATATTGATGGGATTCTCATTATAATCTGTTATATATTTAAATGTCATTTAAAACACCTGTGCCTAATTAATCGTATAAGTGATAATTATTGCAGATTGTGTCAAAGTTCAATTCTTTGTTTGTGGTTTTTTACTTCTTTTATGCGTCTGGATCTGGACTACTGGCGTGTTTGTTCTATTTGGTAAAGCTAAAGAGTACTTGTACATGAAAATCGATGTATTTGATTAAATATATTTATTTAGTTAATAAGTATAATATGATTTAGCCTTAAGAGTGTTGATGAGACATTGAATTCATTACCTATTGTTTGTAAATATTAATTATTAAGTAAACATTAATTTTATTGCATTATAAAATATGAAAAAAAGATAGTTACCTCTAATAATATCAATAAATAATTACCAATCCTTACTACTACCACAGTCGAAGAATAGTTCTTATATCATGCCATTATGTATACATACAGTCTGCAGCCCAGAAAAGGATGTAGGTATTCCGGAAAAATGAATGGTTCCATGTACATAGCTGTTTGTTAATGAGAAGCTATAGTCAAAGGATATATTTGTAGACCCTGAGTCTATAAAATAGTAGTCTATTTTTTAATTTTGATAAGGACTTGTGTCTATCGTCTTTTTGACCTTAACAGTATTTACACTGTATTGGCTTATCTTTTTCTTCTTCCTCTTACATGTGCAAGGCTTTCTTTGGCTGGGCCGTAAAGCCGACCGTCAATCCTTCGTGAAAAAATCTTCGGCTAGATGTTAAATGGTACAATTAGCTCATTTTGATCTGGAGAATTGATTATCTAGCTAAATTTATAATGTAGAACGTACGTGGTTTCACCTTAATGATGCTAATAAATCTGTTAACCACTACTACCCAATAGTTAATTGAATTAATATATTATTATACACTTAGGTATATGTGATGGCAATTATATTATCTAGTCTATATTACGGATTATCTACTCCAAATATACAGTAAATCCAAACGTAAGTTTGTGTGTGAATAGACGTCGTATTAGCCTCTTAAATAACATCTGCGAACAGTAACGGTAGATATAGGAATATCTAGTTCACTTTATTTAAGTGATTGATAGCACTGGGGCTCCAAACACGTTTAGCATTACTTTTCTATCTTTGGTGGATGGAAACGCGCAAGTGCCTTCGGTATTCGCAGAGTCTATAGCCTTTGGTAGCCATTTCCCATCATTACTGTTAAAACATATTGAATAAAAAATAACATCACGCCTGTATTCCCCGAAGGGTTAGGCAGAGGTGTATTTTACACACCCACGATTCGTCAGCTATGTTTGAGTCTCACGTAATTCTTTTTACAAAAAAGCTCAATAAGACTGCCTGACCCGGGGATCGAACCCGAGACCTCATGATCAGCAGTCGCTCGCACTACCGGTGCACCACCGAGGCAGTATTGAATAAATTTTCTAAATGATCCAAGATTAGGAATCTATTAGTTGCTTTCTACATTCAGTTTGATTTTCAACTAATATAGTGTCTGTTATTTCAGGTAATCTTACGTCGCTTCAGTACTCATTTGTATCTTGCCACAGGGGCAGACCTTTACTATTGTTCATGGATTATACGTTCCATCAAAACAGAAGTACTAGAATGTACTACTGTTCCAAGAGAAAAAGCCTGGGATGCAAAGCTTATGTGAAGCTGGATAAAGATGGGAATATAGAAAAGGGAGAAGGTTGCCATTGTCATGAACCTCCAAACCGTGGCACTACAACAGAAACTTATACACCTTATTATGGCAATATGAGCTAAATTCTTAAGGACTTGATGAGTTTGGATGCGATTTGGAATGGAGATAACAATAAACCAGGTTTGTTACCAGAAGAAAGGGTTTCCTGAAGAAACGCCAAAAAGTAAAGTACGAGTAAAGCTCACCAATAGGCTTGATGACAGTAATCAAGTATCGCCAAAATATTGAAGTGATCTAATGAAATAGGATTCAAGGATTTCGAAAAATGTATTCATTCTTATTTTAATGGCGAGATTAATAATATATTTGATAAAATAAAGCTACAAAATATAACAATCCGCCATGATAGCTTAAACACCAATCAGAGCGAATGACGGCACGCCTTAGTAAACTTTATTGTAAAGTAGTGTTACATTCTCTTTGACTCTGATGTTTACTGTTGCTGTACTGAGGCGTCACGTCTTGACAAATGGCGTGCGTTTTTACGTGAGTTTGAAACTTAAAATTTAAATTTGATTTTATTGCACAATAAACCATTATTTTTACAGAAATATGACATATTTTCCAGTTATATGTTATTACTTTTGAATATCATAGAATAGATTTTGAAAAACAGTCATCTATTGCTATTACGTGGGATTTGTCAAGCATTTGTTACTCCTTTGTAGACCACAGACTGTTTATAGGCTGATAGTTTATTCTGGCTTTCAGTCAGTATGAAGATATACGTATACCTACAAGTGCACATGTGCTTATATGCGTATATACTTGTCAATATAGATTACTAGAGCTAGACCAGTGTTTTCTAACATTTTTCGTGGTGCTGCCCATTGATATTATAAAGCTGTAATAGAGTTGTGTCTGTACATTTAAGATATTTGACAAAAAAATACTTTGTTACGCTATATAGGCGTGTCTAAACACAAAACAATTTTTTTAGATTTTTGTCTGTTGTGTATCTGTTTTTCTGTTAGTTCGCGTATCACGCAAAAACTACTAAATAGATTTTTATACAACTTTTTATTTGATAGCTCTTGATTAGACGTAAAAACTGGTATACATTTTATCCCGCTACTGTATCGGGAACCTGAGATATAACCTAAAAACTAATAACCGTACCCTCCGCTGTTTCTGATTTGTATTTTAAATATCGAACGCTTGTATTATTTATCAATCTTAGTAAATTTTATATTATAAAGCAACTGCTACTCCCTGTTTGAGACGACCCCCTATCACACGTCACATGTTGAAAAACACTGGAACAGAGCAACCATATTAAATATACATTAAAAGGTTCATAATAAGTTAATGTAGGTCTGATATAAAAACTAATATGTACTATTATTAATTAACTATTACCTGATCAAACAGTTTGCAGTCTGAAGGGTGCTCTTAATTTTTGTCGTTGTAGAAGATATTGTGATTAAAATTAAAACGTTATCATTACTAGGACTTTGGTTTTAATAACATGCGGCTAGTTTATGTGGACATATCATAGGCAGAAAATTTAACAGGTAATATTATTTATACAAATACATAGATATTAAACAGCTAAATCACAGGTATTATTAGTAGCTTTTTGGAGAACCGGATTATAAAAATACATGTAATTTATAAATAACACATTTAGTCTCATAGATTTTTATTAAAAAGATCTTCCGGTAAAACATAAGGTAATAGACTCACGCCTATTTGCCAGAGGGGTAGATAGAGACAACGGATTTTCGCTTATCATGAATCGACCTTTCGCTGTCCACTTTTCTTTATTGGAAACGAGACATGACAGGTGACGTACCACGTCACACCACGTTACTGAATACCACCATTACGTTGCAATGAAACGGATTTTTTATAACGATGGATTGGGATAACTTTAATGACGGAACATATTTCCAATTACACAATTTAATAACGAGGTTGTATTATAACTTTATCCTTTCTTGGAGTTTATGGTTTCTGCGTAACGAATGTTCATCACAATCTATTCACTTGTTTAGCCGTGCAAGTGTGATAAACAAATGAAACTACTTTCACTATTAGAATGTATTGTATTAGTATGGACGGCCACAAAAGGTGAGAAATAATTTTAATAAAATGTTTCAGAATACGCGTTCGTTCGGTCATTAAAAGGCAAACGATTAATTATGTACCAAAAGTACACATATTATTCTGCCAATCAGAAATCCTACTATTGTACAAGAAACAGAAGTTCATTATGCAAGGCATCCATCAAGTTGGATGCTGAAGGCAATATTCAGAGGGCTCAAGGTACACATAATCACGAACCCCCTAATTATATCCGGTTAACATCAGGAGAATATATCCGAATTTGAATTTGGAGACAATTTAGTCGAGAATGTTGAGTTACAAGAATTAAAAAAAAAAAATACTATTGAAAAAGGTTATATTATAAAGTTATTTATTTCAAGTACCTACCTGGCATAGTAACTGTTACAGATTCTTGAATTGTATAGTTACATATTTAACTAATACAATAGGTCTGTTGTATAAGAGGTAATACGGTAAAGGTGGTAGTTTTTAGTGGTAGAGCCTTGCTTGTCCCAGCATGAATGGGCCGGCTGGATCGGGTAAGTACCACTCTTTCAGAGAAGATCAGCGTGTAACAACGGTATGTACTTCTACTGCTGTGTTTCGTAAGGGGTGAGTGCGCCAGAGGTGCAAATCCCTCCCTATCCACTCCTTATTATCGTTCCTATCTTCTCCTTATTATCCTTTCCTATCCTCTTCTTTGTATTCTTCCTATCCTCTCCTTATTGTCCTTCCTCTCCACCTCTTATCCCTTTCCTTGCAGATTGTGATGCGCGAGTGATGCCTCTGGTGTTGCTAGCGTCTATAGGTTACGGTAACTGCTTATTTGTCGTTTGCCACCCACGCATTAAAAATTAAAAATAAAGCTCAATTTTCTTTGTCTGTTGAGTAATGCAAAGCAAACTATAAGCAGCAAGCAAGCAAGGTGCACTCCCTGTTCTCTCACTCTCATAGTCTGATGGGACGGTATTTCGACACTATCGGAGATAAATCAGGCATAGGACCAACAGCTTTACGTGTTTTCCGCAATGAGGGTGAAACACCGCCAACTTCCTAACTCAGGGCTGCTTTTGAGAATTTCTTGACAGAAAAACCCTATAACTGTTTGTTAGACTAACCCGGGAATCGAACCCGAAGCCTCATGATCCACAGTCGCATACACTACTGCTAGACCGCCGAGGTACTTACACGGTAGATGGTGGTACCGACCTGTTTGGGCCCGATAACAAGGTGGTCCAATGGGTGATAACTTCTTACTTCCCTTAGTAGATCACATACGGGAAATAATGGGGTGGTGATTCTGATATTCTTAGTCCACCACCACATGGATTATAAATTGTGCTTACAATCTCAATGATGACTGGTGAGCGCCTGCCCCATAGAAGAATTTGAGGACACAAGAATGCTTAACGAAACCTTGCGATCGTGAGCCTTTAAAAGTTAGTTATGATTATGTGCACCGGTAGTCCAGCATGAACTCTTCGTCCTCCCCTGAAATTAATACATAAAGAATGAATTATTTGTGAATGAGGAAAAAGAGAACTTCAGTGCTAGCGGGAATCGAACCCGCGTCCCTTCCGATCCGGGGAAGTGCTCTAAGCCACTAAGCTACCGCATCGACCTTTCAGCCATACCCAATTTCCTCATCACATTTGTCTTTACGACCAACGCCGCACTGAATTTCTCTTTGTCCTTATTCACAAATAATTTGTACTTTAAAAAGTAGCTGAGCATGTCAAATAATAAAAAAATATAGATCAAAATACAAAAATAATGCCGTCGGAACAGTATTGAAATTATACCTCAAATTAAACGTTGTAATTTTTGTTCTTTATGAGTCTGTGATTGTTTTTCAGAATACATATTCATTCGTTCGAAACGAGGCAAACGCTTGTTGATGTTGAACAAATATACATACCATCAAGACCATAACAGCCGATTGTATTACTGTTCAAAAAATAGAAGCTTTGTTCGTTGCAATGCCTCAATCAAGTTGGATAAGCAAGGATATATAGAGAAGAGTCGGCTAGTACATAATCATGCACCCCCCCGTTATGTTCAGTCAAAGTCGGGAGAATATGTACGAGTGTAAAAATAAAATAAATTAATAAATTAAATTTTCAATGATGTTCGTCTTAATAGACTAGTAGTAACACCGAGGATTAGAAAGACGGATTATCGAGTCCGATATCTAATCTGAAGTTGAGACATTGTAAGACACATCTCTGATCTTTCCAAATGATGTATATATTTGTTCTTAAAAATTATCATTGTCCGGTGAAAGAGTATATCATGTGTGGAAATCTACATATCTGAGGGATTTTTTCGACGGTGTTTGAAAGCCGACCTTCACTAGGCCCGCTCTTAGAAGTGACCTGTCAATGGAAACAACCCCATGGGAGAGTATTGGGTTGTGATAGAAATCATTAAAGCTAGATAAGACTCTATATTTAGTCCATCAGAGGTACTCTGTATTTAGTCCATCAGAGGTAGTTAGGAATCATCACAGGGTATGATTGTATGACTAGCGAGATAGGTCTAAGGGATATACCCCTTAAGCAAATTTAATTATATTAACTCAATGCACTTAGGAATTGCTTACTTATTTACCGTAAACCCAAAATTTGCCCTTTGCAAATTAACAAACATAATACTAGAAAGTAATAGCAGATAGTTCTGTTGTTCTAAAGACAAAGTAGAATGTAAATTGATATAGATACTAAACGCCGAATTAAATGAGATAAAGTCCGTAAAATTAGTTTAATTTCATTATCTTGTCAAAATTACAACATATTATCCTACCCATAAATACCTATAATATTATGTACTAAGTGGGTACACAATTTTCTAAATATTCTACTGTTTCGATATATATGTATGAAACATATTTGTGTAATGTTACCTATATGGTATTAACTAGTGAATAAGTTCGTGACAATTGCTCCTTGCCTTCTCTCAATGAGAATTTTTAGAGGGCAATCTCGGGACGCATCCGCTGCGGTGGCAGTGTCACTTTCGATTGAAATATAGTTAATTGGCAACAATACATTATTCATTTTAAGTAAACCAATACTTTATAAAATTCGTATTTTCCAGATTATACGTTCGTTCGCTCTCGAAAAGGCAAACAGTTATTAATGTACAGAAACTATACATATTATCAGAAACTCAATAGTAGACTATACTATTGTTCAAGAAGCAGAAGTGCAAATTGCAAATCTTCTGTCAAGTTGGATTTACAGGGCAATATTGAAAAGGTTCAGAATGAACATAATCATATGCCACCTTTATATCATCGATTGGTATCAGGTCAATTCGTTAGAATATAATGAACTTCTTAGATCTAAATTACAAAATTAATGGAAAGATTATTTTATATAAGTAATTTGTAGTTGCGTTTCGAATAGTTTGAAACACCCATACGAGTTTTCTAGTTCTATTTGAAATCAAATCAAGAATCACAATTATGGCGTGTATGTCGTCACAAGTGTGGATTTTGAGATTTAAATTATTTCTCGGTTGGTCAGTTATAGATTGAGAAGGTAATATAATTGGTATTTGAGATATTTTATGTTAATAGATTTGATTCTAATCATTTTGTTACCATAGCTAAACCAGATTCCGCATGATCCCGCACCATCTTCTATGTATCTGTATAAAATAATAATTGCTGTATCGTCAGTATTTGAGATCTGCCCATTGGGATTGAATATGTTGCACAATTCATTGATGTAAATCAAAAACAGCTAAGGCACACATACACTCCCTTGAGGAACCCCAAATGTAATGCTTGTATCTACACTAATATACTGTCCAAGATTCAGCTGCTGAGTTCACTCTTGAAAGTAGCTTTTGAACAGTTTTAGTGAGGTATTTCTGTTTCCTATTCGTTCCAGCTTTTGTACAAGAATGGGGACAGAGAGAGTGTCAAATGCTTTTTTTTAGGTAGGTATATGAACACTGTGAGACTTTTGAAGTGGGTTAGCGTACTTATAGAGAAAATATATTGTAAAAAGATTCACTTCATTTCTACAGATACACTCGCGTTATAATTCTAACACGTTTCTACATAGATTAAGTTAATTTTTGTTTTGTTTTTTTTTTATTTATATTTAAGTAAACCGAACATAATTTTGAAGAATAAATTAAATATTACACGTAAATGTTTTTCCATGTGCCCGACTTCATAGCTTTGACCAGTAAACATAGCAACTCCTTTTTAGGCGGAAGTTTACACTATTTTATCGACTGTATCTAAATTTTAGTAAAAATACAAAGTCCATAGAAATGAATAAAATTGAAGTGTTTATTTGTGATGTTTAAATACCAGTTTTTTACTAAATTCATATGAAAATAATATGTATTACAAAAAATAAAAATTAAAGGTTTTGTCTATCTCACTGCCCGTCTGTCGGCTAATCTTCTGGGAAGTAGCTGATATAATAAGGAGTAAATTATGCTTGCTTTATTAAAAAAAAAAAAAGGATTCCACACAAAAAATAACTCATTTTTACCCGGATGAAGTCGCTGGTAGCAGCTAATATCTATAATATAAAATTACAGAGCCATGCCATCACGTTAAAATAATAAATGAAGCGTAAGCCCGTCCACCGTAGCCGTGTGGGACTGGCTTTAAAACTGTCCCACTCCTCTCTACCCACGGGAGTCGTAAGAGCCGACTGAGGGAATACCGGAGGAGTGGGCAGCAGCACTCCCTCGAATATTAACAACATCCACTGCTATCGCCAACCCGCCTGCCAAGCGTGGCGATTACGGCATTGTCCCCCATGACGGGATCGCTCGTTGTGGCGTTCTCTTGGGGAGGCCTGTGTCCAGCAGTGGACGTTGAAAGGCTGATGGATGGATGGAAGTCCGTCCACACGTGCAGTAGGTACTGGTTTAAGCTCTGACTAGGCGCATTGGAATCTGGTATTTGACAATTTGACTGCCTCAAAAGAAAAACATCCTATTGTGATCCTTGTCACACGGATAGCTTAAACTCGTTGGAACAGAGGGAATACTTCGTAACTCTCTGTCTAAACGCATTTTCATGAGGAGTTCACTTCCTCACTTGTAAATCATTAATTAGAGCAGGGAGCTGTCTTTAAAAAAAAAAATCCTAACCCGATTTGAAGTACACGAAAACATAGTAGCAGACAGAATCCTGTATCTAAATAAATAACATATTTAAAATTATGTGTAATGTAACGTACAATTATTGTTATTTTGTTCAAGTACAAAATTACATTGTTCGCTTTATATAAGTATAGTTCTAGAAAATAATAATGAATCTAATATTTCAGACTTGAGATATGAGTTTATCCCAACTCCTAAAGGAAAAAGACTTTTGATGTTAAACGGATATACTTACTCTCAAGATCACAACACCAGGAGCTATTACTGTTCAAAAAAAGGTGTTGGGTGTAAAGCTTCTGTAAAACTAGACTTCTATGGAAGAATAAAAGCTGCTAACTGCATCCACAATCATGTACCACCACGCTATATGCAGATGTCTTCAGGGAAATTAATTAAACTTAGCTCTTGATTTAAATAAACAGTATCTCCCTTACTAATAAACATTGTTTAAGCTCCGAATATTTATTCAGTGTTTTATTGCGTTCTTTCAACTTCAAACTGTCATATTAGTGACAAAGACAAAACACTGAATAACTATTCAGAGTCTATACAACGTTTATTAGTAAGGCAGAGACTACGTTTATTTTGATGAACTATTTGAACGACATAATTACGCAATAAATAATATTCAAACTGTACTTAAAGCTTATTTATTAATAAAAGCGCAATGCAATTCAATATTTATTGATATTTATAGTAAGTTGTGTAGGTATTTTATGTAATTTATGTTTACATACTCATTAAATAAATATTAACAAATTAATATTTGTATTCTTTTATTAATTAGTATAATCAAGCTCTTCCTATATGATTGAAAGGAATGGCCTATTGTCTTCTTCAGGATAAGTGGGTGTTAGCCTACCGGGGCTACCAGTAAGTATAGGTTAGCAGATATGTAAGTTTCTAAACGGGCTTTTTCTGGACCCATGCAAAACAGTGTTCAATTGTAATAAATGCACCTAGGTTATTTTGTTGAACTCTAGATTTAAAACTGAAACGCTTGATTTGATACGAATTTGGACCCAGAAATCACAATCTTGAAATAAAATAACTTTTAGAGAACCTATCTCATTTATAATTTTATACTAATGCATTCGCGTAAATAACAGAAGCTATTGAATTTAATGGCATGCCTTACGTGTCAAGCGGTTAAGAAAAATATTTACGTTCTTCTATCATTGCTAATATAGGCAACTATTTTCTAATTTATTTACTTATTTTCTAGGAAATGAATACCACTTTATCCCTTCACAGAGTGGACGAAAGAATCTGCTTATGATGAATGGATATACATATTCCCAGGACCACTACAGTTACTCATATTATTGCTCCAAGAAGGGCAATGGCTGTAAAGCGAACGTAAAATTTAATAAGCAAGGGTACATTCGTGCTTCCAATACAGTACATAATCACGAACCACCCACGTATATGACTACTTCATCGGGCGAAATGATTAAGCTACAGTAAATATTTGGGTGAAATGATTAAGCTACAGTCTATGAGCCGTCGTAACAGCCATCAAGTGAGTTCAAAGAAATATTGTCCTACATTTTTGCGACCGTAAGATACACGAGTATTTATACTATTATAAAACTGTATAGAGATGTTTGTACATAAGGTTTTTGAGAAAAAAATAGTTGTATTAGGCTATTTAGGCGTCTAGTCTCGAATCATACTTGTTCGAAATACGACGCAGCGATTGACTTCAACTCTGCATGCAGCAGCATCTTTACACAGTATCGTTACATTGCCGTAAGTTTGGTTCCGAGTGCAGCGATAAATAACAATTGTAAACCTGGAACCGTTGTTTCTTGGGACGAAAGTCGTTTTTATTCTGTTTATTTCTTCAAGCAACACGCAAAAACTACTAAATTTATTTTAATGAAAGTTTCGTTTGATAGCTCTTCACTATATCTAAAAACTCCTGTTTATCTTGCTACTATATCGGGAAACAGTGATGTAAGCAGATCATCATTGGTGTTTATCACGGCATTCGCGATACTTAACAGCGACTATTGTTAGGATAGATGGATCAAACGCTGTAATAATTGCGCGAAAAAATAATTGTGTAAAATCAGTTTTATTTTGCAATCACAGTTCTTAAAACTTCTCGAATATATTTTTTATTTTATTACCTAATGTGGCAGACGAGGTAGCGGCCCACCTTATGTGTAATTCTTGTCTGATGGTGAGTGGTAACTGCCGCTCATGGACTTAAGCGATTCCAGCGCCAGCCGTTGCCTGTCGTGAGAAGATTGTTTTTACGACATTCATTGAAACAAAACCTCATTTATGGCTTTTATATTCTTATGATTTCATCCATGTGCATGAAATATATTTTGAATAATTGTAACTATTCTATTTATTTTCGATTCAAGCTACAACATTAATAATTTAATAAATAACGATATCTAAATAAATCATTATTGTAGATGACAAAGGAACTTTATAAACAAATCTTGTGTACGTAATTCTGTATCGATATGAGATATATAGGATAAAATTATGTAATATATATAATACAATATTAGATATTTATAACAAAATCATAGATTCACGCCTGTATCACCGAAGGGGTATGCAGAGGTGTATTACACACCCACGGTTCGCCAGCTACGCTTAAGTCCCATGAAATAGGGGGCGCCCTATTGCCGTCTACCGGACACATTTCAAAACTCCGTGCTGCTACTGAGAATTTGTCTTTTTACGAAAAAGCTCAACCCGGTGATCTACCCGAGACCTCATGACCAGCAGTCGCATATAGTATCGCTGCACCACCGAGGGAGTAATGTTAATATGTTTATGATCTACATTTTAAATATTGAAATATCCTGAAATAAGGGCTTTTGAGTATTGTATTTCGGATTCGTTAGATCTACGTTTGTAAACTGCTCTACTATATAAATTTATTCAAGATATGATAGTCTACACTTAAAAAACTTATTGTTTTATACAAATGCAACTAGTCTTTGATTTATTTTCAGATACCGTGAGTGGTTATTTTATAGAAACTGTTAGTGGTACAACGTTATTAATGGTCAACGGTTTTACGTTTGGAAAACATAGCAAGAATTTGTATTACTGTTCTAAAAGGACAGCCGATAAATGCATGAGTAGTGTGAAACTCGCTGAGGATGGAGTATCCATCATACGTTTTATAGAAGAACACAATCATCCACCGCCGTGCTACAAGAAAACTCCTAATGGATATATTAGAATAAGTACTTAATGGTTTTGTATCCACTCGACTTTGGACAAAAAGAGTGATTCATCTTCGTACATATGGCAACGCTGTTCCTAGCTTACACTGTAAAAGCATCTGGATATACGACATCTGTATTAAGCAAAGAGAATGAAAATTTATTAAAGCAGGTGCTAAGATGTTTGTGTATATTAAAGACAACGCGCGAGCTTTTTTTTTTAATTAAAATGACAACTTGAAAAAGCGCATGTGATGCCTCTGGTGTCTATAGGCTACCGTTACCGTTTACCATCAGCCACATAATATAAAAAAAAAACATTCAATTTATATGGCATTCCAAATTCTCATAATCTAGCACTTTTAAAGATTGCACTGCACCGGCCCCCAACCCACCGTGCGCCCTCACTCGCCCTTGCTACGGCGGATCGCGGGTACCGCGTCGTTTCGACCGCGATCCGCAGGCGGCAGCCCCTTCGGGCACCCTCTCTTGAGCGACGCCTCGCGCACTTGGGCGTCACACCTTCGCGGTAGGCTTCTACGGACGGCAGGGTACTCCCCGACCGTCCGCAGCCTCGGCTAGGGCGGCATCAGGCGCAGGTGCACTGCACCGGTCCATTTTATGGGCGTCAAAAATAAAAGAAACAATACTGAAACAATATCAAATCAAAATACTAAAAATAAGCACAAAAACCTTTTTTCTTCCTTGTGGCCTTAGGATAAGTAGGTCGTAATTAGGTATAGCATTGTCATCGGCTATTAATAAGTAAGATTTTTTTTAGATTTCGTTACTTTTATATCTACATGTAGCTCAAGCTAATAAGAGCGTGCTAATAAACAAAATATTTTCTTAAAACGTCAATTGCACAATGTATTTTGTTAAAACGGCAATTGCACAATGTATTATGTTAAAACGGCAACTGCACAATGTATTTTGTTAAAACGTCAATTAACAAAAAAAGTGATATTGGTATGTTGTGGGTTTGTAATTATTGTACATCTTATATAAATAAAGAAGGCTCATTGGAATTTTGTTTTACTGTTTTATAAGCCTTGACGGTCATCTAATATAATTTATAATATCCCAAAACAACGCACATTTACTCGTAAGTTGATTGCAACATTGGCACTGTTTGGAGTAGTTAGTCGTGGAGGCCAGATAGACATTTGGTGGATCAGCTAAAACCAAACAGATCGGAGGCCGATCCCAACAAAGCTTGAGATAAGGCTCCGGTAGGGATATGATGAATGTGTTTGATGCAAATAGTAAGTAAAACTTATTTTTTTCAGAACTACATACAACTTTGGTTACTTAGGTCTAGCCCACATAATTTAAAACGACCAGCCCCCTGAGGCAGAATGTCATATTTTCGTGTCGACCGTAACGAGATCACTGTGATTGGTTGAGAAACCGACGCGGGATGTCACAATAATCCGTTGGCCAATCACGGTGATCGTACAAGCGAGACGATACGATCGACATGTGAGATATGAGATTCTGCCTAACTCCCCAGTTCGCAATTAACGTGCACTGTATTTGGTCTAACTAATAATTTATCTGTGGGTAACTTTATGACTTAATTTTTTTTTATACCTAATGATGGCAGACGAGCCACGACCCACCTGATGGTAAGTGGTAACCGTCGCCCATGGACTCAACTATACCAATAGTATTGTCAAGCCGCTGCGCACCATGTCATTTCTCAGATATGAAAGAATAAACGGCTATCTTCTGCTACTGAGACTGTTGACTGGTTAAGAAGATATACAATGCGAAAGTGGATGGATGTAGATACAGGGGGAGACCGAGACTCTACTTAGACCAAATCGGCCATGTATTGTAAGAAAGTGAAGAAAGGAGTCTCGGAAATCGGCAAGAGTTTATGAAGATAGTTATGAATGTTGAGGAATCGAGATGGCATTCTGTTCTCTCTGTATACCCCGCAAGGAAGATGGCGTGGTGATAAGTAAGTAAGCTACAGCATGCTAATGATAAGTAAGCAGTCAGGAGTCTTCGAAACCGGCGAGCGTGTATAAAGAGAATTATGAATGTTGAGGAATTAAAATTAAATTAGAATTTAAAACGATTCATTTATCTAGAATAGTAAGTAGCCTTTTCCGGGCTCCAGGCTATGTGTATGCAAAATTCATGATGAGTCGGTTCAGTAGTTACATGGTGAAAGCTTAACAAACAAACTCACTTTTGCATTTAAGGAAGGATATCTGTGAGAATTTGTTGTTTTGGGATAATTATTAAAGAACTTGCGTGGTTTGTGAACGTAGTCAAGTCATGGACGCATGGTTCATGAGACGAGACTTTTTGGCATTCGACGCGCAGATAATTCTCTACATCCAAACTAAGTGTCCCTCAGAATTATCTGTTTTTTTCTGGCCAGAATCATCTGTTTTTTTGTATAACAATTGTGTTATCTGGACTTTCGATCACGACGTTGGATAAGTATACTGATATTTGGTGTAGACTTGCCTATTGCAAATATTGTTTCTTAACAAATACGCACATAACTTCGAAAACTTTTGAAATGTCAGTAGTATGTCAGTAGTCTGGACATTGGCCTGGGCATCTAACTCGATAACACTGTCTTTGCAGTCCTTGGTTTTACCACTAGGCTGTCACTGCTTGTTGCTAGTTAGATATTGAAATTATAAATTGCATCTTATGAAACTTATCTCGTTCATTTGATTCCTTATTTTTTGTTATTTAACCCTCAATTACTCACGTATTTAATATGTCGTTGTTTTCATTAAACATTGATGTGGTTAATTTTATATATAATTATTTTTAAACATAAATTTCACCATTTATCAATAATATTTCATTGGTATACCTAGTACCTATTTATATATCACTTGTTGGGAGTCCCAGCAGTAAATGAATGCATGGATAATCTACCTTGCAAGATAATAATATCTAACAATATTATTAGAACTGCCGCAAATGAGCACAAACCAGAAATCGTTTTATTTTACAATGAGTCTAAAGATGGTGTGGATACGGCTGACCAAATGTGTGGTAACTGCAGTATTTTAAAAATATGTCCACCATGGGAACTGAGTTATTTTACTCATATTCTAGATTCTTCTGGTAGAAATGATGCAGGCATTAGCATTTCTAATAATAAAAACCCGAAATCTCAAGCAAAAATGAAAAGATCAGAGTGTTTGGTATCGGTGGGACTAAGTCTGGTTCAAGGTCACAATAAAAGATCAGCTCAACCATCGTTACCTAGAACTTTGAAAAGGTTGCTGAATGTATCAAGGCCAAGTTCTGAAGGAGTGTCATCCAAAAAAAAGCAACGATGCATTGTCTGTCCTCGCGCTAAAGACATAAAAACAACAAAATATTGCAATTTTTGCAGACAGACTATGTGCCAGAAACACATGAAGTTAATTTGTACTTCATGCTTTGAAAAGTGACTTATTTATGTCTTTTAAATTTTCAAAGAATTTATTATTATTTTGTTCTCCTTAGAGAGGACCTTTAATTAAAGCTTTGAAATATTTTTCGTTTTTAAATTAAGTGTAATGATGACTGAACAGGTTGATTTTTATACTGACTGAACAGGTTGATTTTTATACTGACTGAACAGGTTGATTTTTATACTGACTGAACAGGTTGATTTTTATAATTTAACATTATTAAAACTATGTTCTCAGACTTTATTTTTTATTTATTTAGTGAACTAAACCCTAGTTAATATTATAAAATTATCATTATCACTTATCTCTAAAACCCACTAGTATATGGTGTATTCACAGCACCCCGCGGAGTGCTTACGAGGCTTTGTAAGATCATGAAGGAGTGCATTGATGTTTGTGTGATATAGATTATATTCAATCTCAAGTTGAACCCTGCAGACGTTGTTCTGCTCAAACTTTAGTTTGATTTTACTGGCCGGAGATTATTTTTCTATGTTTGAAATTTTTGCTTAGGGCGGCGGTAAGTGGTATATGGGATGACGTTTTGTTGACAAATTTCCGTCAAAATTGTTGATTAAAATCTGGTATTACTGAGCCAAGTAGTGACACTAAACCATCCAAAAACCCATTCATCAAATACGTCCTAGCCTTTTTCAAATTTTTGCAAGGCTAATGCACAGCAATTGCTTTTCATGTACTTTATGATCCACTTGAAACTGAATTTTAATAATTTCCAGATGTCATGAATGGCCAGTTTATAGAAACTGTTGGTGGCACTACATTATTAATGGTCAACGGTTTTACTTTTTCGAAAAATAGTAAGAATACGTATTATTGTTCTAAAAGATCAGGACGTAAATGTATGAGTAGTGTCAAACTCGCTAATGACGGAATGACTATCGTTCATCTTATAGAAGAGCACAATCATCGTCCACCTCAATTCAAGAAAACTACTAGTGGATACCTTAGAATATAGATATAATGAGAAATGATATGTCCAAACGACGAATACAGTATTTTTGTAATGCTCTTTGCTTGTGCACTTAATATTCGTTGATGGTGTACCTATAAATATTTCACATTTTTAGTCTTACTTGTTTCAGAATATAAAGTTTGAAAACGATATACCGCACGTTTTGTTTTCTTTTTTTGGATCTATGTTTCTAATCGTAGGATAATAAAAAAAAATCGTTGAAATCTTGATACTCAATCATTCTTATCATCCAATCAATCAGCGATTCGTAGCCCACTGTTGGATATAGGCCTCTCACTAGTCCTCCATTTTACGCGACTACTTTTCTTGCTTACTTAATCGTTAATCTATTTTCAGAGGCCGCGAGTTGCAAGTTTATAATGACTGTTAGCGGTAGTAAGTTATTAATGGTCAACGGCTTCACGTTCGCAAGAAATAGTAAGAATACTTATTATTGTTCCAAGAAATTATCGCATTGCACAAGCAGTGTCCGGCTCGCTAATGATGGGGTATCCATCCTTCGTCTTATAGAAAATCACAATCATCCACCTCCTCAATATAAGAAAACTAGTACTGGATATTTCAAAATAAAATAGATTGATAACATAACATTTTTTTCGCCAGATGGTAGTGTAGGTGTCAGCTTATAGCTTATAAACAGTTTTTATAAATTATTAGTGGTAGAAGTTATTAATAGACTAAGATTTTACTTTTTAAACAAATATGTGTTATTGTTCTAAGAGATGAGTGAATAATTGTACGAACATGGGTTGTCCAGTGTTTTTCTAATAGAAGAGACTAATCATTCACCGCCTCTCTACTGGCAAAACCGTTGTGGATACCTTTAGGTAGGTGTATAAATTTTCCACTTAAGCAAGCTTTATATCTCTACAGGCACTTGGATACAAAAGTGAGCCAAATGTCAGTTTCCTTAAATTTCCGAGTACGCTGGTGTGTTTTGAGATAGACAAACATGATGGACGTCGAACTCGTGTGGCTATAGGCTAGTTCTTCCTCTCCATCTGCTATCCGTTCCCTTGGAGTTGGCGACGCGAATGATGCCTCTGGTATTGCTAGAGTCTACGGTAACCGCTTACCGGTGGGGCGTATGATGATTTGCCACCCACGTAGTATAAAAGAACATTTTGTGCAATATAGACACATCAAAAAAAGTTTGAGATCACGCAAAAAATGCTGTATTTTTAAAATTTCACCCTATAAAAGAAAAGTGCGTGATATCTTTTTTAAAAAGAAAACTAACTTTATTGAAACTAAAATATTAACTATTTTTAATTATTTTACAAATAAAAATTTGATTTGAAAATTTTAATGCAATTATGACTAAGAAATAAATGAAAGAAAACTACGAAATAAGAAACGTTATTAAGAATATATTACGGAATTGTTTTTATTTAGTACAAGATAACTCCTCACCTAGCTCAAACACAAGCAGAAATCCTCCTGGGCGTGCTGAGGATCAAGTTATTCAGGATTTCTTGCGGTAACCTCCCATTCTTGAATAGCAGCTTCCCTGATCTCTGGCACTGTCTGGGGAGGTGGCTGACGGTTCCAAACAGCCCGCTTTAGAGCCTCCCAAGCGTGCTTGATCGGGTTCAAGTCAGGCGAACCGGCAAGCCAGTCTAACCTTGCAATTTTGTGATCACGGAGAGCAGCGTTGACTCGTTGAGCTCGATGTGTGGGTGCATTATCAACCAATACGAATTGGTGGCCATGATTTATTCTAAGTGGTCTGACGATTCCTTCGATAATAACATTTTGGTACAAACCTGCAGTCATCGAGCCATTCAATCATTATTCTCTCGAAAAGAACACAGATTTTCCGCCTTGTTGAACAGTACCAGTGGTAGTTCTTTGTCTATTTGCATCCCCACGTCTTCTCCAGACACGGACACGTCGGTTGTCTGGATGAGTGCTTATTCTTGTTTCGTCAACGATTTTGAAGCAATTTTGCCAAATATTTTCCCCGTCATCATCTTCATTTTGGCGGAGCCTAGCCCACTGCAATCTGCGTTGCTCTCATTGCCATGAGTTCAGAGGTGCTCGCCAGGATCTCCTTGCTTGTAATCCAGCCTGGTGTAAGCAAATCCCGATGGGCTGAGTGCTTAGTTCTAGTCAGTGGCAGCCCGCAACTCAGCTCTTATTTTAGTGGCATTGATTGTTGGGTCGCGGGCAGTCAACAGTCTGATGTAACGTTTCCGGGCAGCAGTAAGAACAGTTGAGCGACCACTGCGAGGTTGATCGGCAAATTTATCTATGCCGCGATACCTCTGCAACGTGTTCACGACACAGGATTGGGATACAGCAACTCGGCGAGCTATTTCTCTCATAGAATATCCTTCTTCCCCCAAAGTAACAATTCTTGCTCGTAAAGCTTCAGGTAATCCTTTCGGCATCTTTCCAAATCAACTTTTAACACGAAGAATTGAAAAATTATGCTTGAATCTTGTCTGTCAGATTTCTGAATAAGCGTAATCAAAGATTGGATGTTTTTTATAGAAAAAACAAATGTTTTTGACATGTTTTGGATATTGTTTTTGACATGTTTTGTATATTGTTTTTTGATCAAATATCATATTTTTAAATGAAGAATCATAAGACATAAAATAAAAAAAAATTCACCATACTGCCGACATAAATATTTCGTTTTTTCAAAGTGATCTCAATCTTTTTTTGATGTGTGTATTATAGTTATGAGTCGACGAAGCTTTTGTAACAGCTGATCGACAAATTACTCAATCCTTCCTTGACTATGATTGCTGTAGAGGATTCAAATATTCAATAATTCAAGTAACGAGCTCACAGATTCCATAAATGTGGTCTTCATTGTATTATATTTTTATTTTCATAACTTTTGATAAATCGTTGACAGTGAAAAAGGAACTGAATGAACGTGTGGGGCCGGCTTTAGAATTGTCCCACCCCTCTCTGCCCACGGGAGTCGTAAAAGCCGACTGAGGGATTACCGGAGGAGTGGGCAGCAGCACTCTCTCGAGTATTAACAACATCCACTGCGATCGCCAACCCGCCTGTGACCCATGACGGGACCGCTCGTTGTGGCGTTCTCTTGGGGAGGCCTATATCCAGCAGTGGACGTTGAAAGGCTGATGGATGGATGAATGGATGGAAAAAGGAACTGAAAAAATTCAGCATCTTATTTATTATTTCTCTAGCATGTTTTTCGTCGGTCTGTGACATCTTCCTTATTCCCTTATCAAACTCCATGATCTTCATCTCTCATTTTCAGCTTATCTTGTTGGCTGACGACGTGAAATAAACCTACGGTCTAAAAATGTACCGCTTCTCTTATATTTGAGATTTAAAATCATCTAATAAGAGGTCCTTTAATGGATGCGTCGATTTTTTGATATACTTGTATAATCGGATTTGATAAAATATATCGAGCTGCGAAATTCCGCACGCGTCGACTAGTGAACTTGTAGCTTCGAGGTTTGCTCTAATTTTCAACATTTTTACATTAATTCTATTTAGAACTTATCGAATTGAACGAAATCCTTATTATTCCGTATGATGCTGATATCACTGTGAGATACTATTATGTTGTGTTAGATGTTAAATGGGTTTGTTCACATCTTGTCTTATCTTGAATCTCAATTCTTTCTGTGTTTTCAGATACTGAAAATTGCCAGTTTATAGAAACTGTTACCGGTAGTAAGCTATTAATGGTCAACGGATTTACATTTGCAAAAAACAGTAAGAATACGTATTATTGTTCACAGAAGACTGTACAAAAATGTACAAGTAGTGTCAAATTCGCTGATGACGGCGTGTCCATCGTTCGTCTTATAGAAAAGCACAATCATCCACCACCTCAATATAAGAAAATAAATAGGGGATACATTAAAATTTAGGTGTAACGAATGTTTTCATTAGTAATTTTGAATATCGAATACGAAAGCTTTTGTTTTGGCTTTCTGTTCGTTCTTAAAAAGATCACATACATTTTTTACTGTAGTTATATTTCTCTAATAGTAAGTGGATGCGATTTACCAGATAAACCATTGCGCACTATCCTTAGATCTTTTATGTTATAAAATCTATTACTATATTATTGTAATAATTAGAAACAATTGTGTAATACTAATGTATGTATATTAAGTTTTAAAAATGTAAAGACTATATGCGGAAGAGATTTTTTAGGAAAGTTAATTTTGTTGAAAGTTTAATATTATTTTTTAGCTATTAATTTCAGGGGTCTGTTATTTATTGTGTATTATTCTATATTTGTTTTCGTCTTGAAAGTGTAAAAATAATTATATCATAGAAGCCCAAATGTTAATTGTTAAATTGTTTCGCTTGTTGTATCTATAATAAACAACAGTCATGGCCCCGTACTTTGTTACGTATTAAGATTTTTTTGAGTATTCTGCGCCGTAATGGACTGTTATTGAAAATGAATGTTCAAATATAGGTATTAGAATGACATGAACTTATCTACAGAAGTTTTTTAACATTCTAATGAAGCTAAACTGCCTCGGTTGTATAGCGGTGTGTAGCGACTGCTAATCATGAGGTCTCGGGTCGGGCAATGTTATTGAGCTTTTTCCTAAAAAGAAAAATTCTCAGTAGCAGCCCGGAGTTTGGAAATGTGCCCGGTAGACGTCAATAGGCTCGCCCCCTATTACGTGGGACTTAAACATAGCTGGCGAGTCGTGGGTGTGTAATACACCTCTGCCTACCCCTTCGGGGAATACAGGCGTGATGCTATGTAATGAAGCATTGTTTCATAAAATAAGAAAATATTTTCTAAATTATTTTTCCAACGTTGCGTACTTTCTGTCTGAGGGTAGTGCTTCCCCGTTCATGAATGACCTGACTGAATGGCTGGGAGAAGCAAATATTCTCTGTTTCTTTTTTGAGGTTTACTCAATTCATATCTAATTATTTCTAAAGACATGATTAGCACTGAAACTTATCGAGGTTTCTGAAAAAAAAATCTTAAATAATGAGATCACAGTATAAACTATACATACCTTTTTATGTTATTAAGAATAAATTGAGAAAATGTTTTTACAAATAGCTTTCTACTCTCTTACAGGCGGCGTTCAGTGTAAATTTATTGAAACTGTGCAAGGAAATAAGTTACTCATGGTCAATGGTTATACGTATTCCCAAAATAACCGAGCAAAAAATTGTTACTATTGTTCTAAAAGAAAATTATCTTGCACGAGTAGCGTTAAATTTAATGAACATGGAGAAATTATTTGTTTGAGAGAAGAGCATAACCACCCAGTGCCTATATACAGCGTGGTCAATGGGAAATATATCAAAATACCCTAATATGAGACGAACGTTTGAATAAATATCATTATTTATTGAAAAATGTTTAGCCCTCTAGATTTAATGCATGTTTCTGAACAGTTTCTAGTCTTATAAACTGAGACCAAGAAAGATTTAAACTTTGTGAAGTCTTTCGGCTTATCACTAGACGGACTACACCACTTTCGCATTTTTAAAAGTAGTAAGGATTATATTTGTATCAGTTTATGCATATGAAAATAAAGAAGGATATTATTATTTACTTTCCTAGGCCTTATAGGATATATAAATGCACTTTTAGTTTTAATGATGACAATGAGTAGGAATTTGGTCAAAGTCCATTATGCATTGTTTTATTGGGTAATTAATAAATTTTTCGTGCATGCAGATTTCCGTACGTTATTATCCTTTACTAACCAATGATAATTTGTGAAATGTCAAAGGTGTGTTGCCTTGCAGAGTCTCAAGGTTTGGGCTAGAACTAGATAGCTCTCTCTTAATTATTAAGCCTCCTCCATGATTTCACTAATACCATAGTAAAAGGATAATTAATTGAATGAGGCGACACTTGGCGGAAGTCCATTGTTACTATTATAGAATGGATTTAGGAGGAGAGCCCACCACTCACCCATGGATTGTAAATCCCGGTTATCTTTGGACAGAATAACCTAAGATTGCCAATCCGCACTCTCACAGATAGAGGAGAATGTGATTATAGCAAAGTAGCATGCACGATAATGACAAAAAACTCACCAACGCGACACAACCATGCGATA